>OY776676.1:159001623-160299228 GCA_963675555.1 Leptura quadrifasciata
AACCGAATATTTATCTCCTATCTCCCACAATCTTATTTCTTTTCTACAACACACAGGGTAAAAAGTCGTATCTCGCAGTTGGCAGCGTCATTAGACATCGAGAGGGCTATGGATCTCCATTAGCTCCCAGAGAGGGGCCAGTCATTATAATTACAACTCTGGCTAAGATGAAATGACTTTATCTGTCACGGTTATCTTGAGTGCAAGCCACAGTAGCTGTCCAGACCTGCTACCAGTGTCGTCATTCAAATCGAGAACACACCTGAGTGATGCGTCCAGATTAGTCTGAATCTAATTTAATTGCGTTTCAACCTTACTCGGTTGAATAAAATATTATACAGTGAACGTCGGGTTCGTAAATTGAAACTGAGAGGACGGAAGACCTTTTTTGTTAGCTGATTAAAATTATGAAAGATAACTTATTTGGACGATATTATTGAAAGGAAATGTATGTGTACGTGACGTAATTGATTTTTTTAATATTCAATATAATTAATAGAGGCGTCGTTGTAAGAAGGAAAATTGTGCAAAAATTGCTACCTTTTAAAAAGTTTTCTTATCAAAACTTTCAATGTTTTATCTTTACTACAACGTAAAATTATTTTCAATTATACAAAGTGTCACAAAAACGAGTTACACAAGAAAGTATAATTTTTTTAAATGGAATTTTTTGACGCCATTTAAGCTGCTGTTGTATTGCACTCTAATATTTCGCCAATCGGATGCCGCTTTGCCAAGTTATGATTTTATTCGTTTTTTTTTTTGCAATTTAGAAACATTTTTTGACTGTCATATCTCCGCGATTTATTAATTGTTTTTTCTAAAAATGTAGGACGTTTCTGGATCTGGAATTGATTGGCAGGGTGGTCAATAAAAATTATTGAACCACAGCACTTAGGCCACATTGGGCCCTTTGTAAATCCTCCCTGTAGGCAGACCCTCGCCTAGGCCTCCAACCAACCTAATCTTGCGAAATAGGTGGTGATGCTGTCTAGGAGCATCTCCCTTACATCGGCCAAAGTAGGCCAACGTTCTCCCAAAATGGATTCTCTGATTGATGAGACGGCAGAACAGTCACAGAGTACATATTGAACCGTCTCATCTTTTTGTTCACAACCTTACAGAGAAGTGTTTCGCTTAATCTCATATTATAGAGATGTTTCCTTAACGGACAGTGTCCAGTCTGGATTCCCGTTATAAAACGTAGGTTCTTTCTGAACATTGTCAGGTAGTCCATTGCTGTACTCTTGTTGGGATATTTTAGCAGGTCCCTAGCAAGCTGACAGCTGTTTGTTTCATCCCACAGTTTCTTAAATTCATTGTGGGTGTTCTCTTTAATTATTTGTATTATCGCCGTGATCGATAACAGACTGGCCGGGCCTGATCCAGAGATACTTAGGCCTGCTGCCTTCTTATCCAGTTTGTCGGCTACTTTATTGCCACTACACTATGCGTGTCCTTTCACCCAGCATACCAGTATGTTATTCATGCTGGAGGCACCCACAAGTGCTTGGTGACATTCCCATACTACTCCTGTGGTAATTTTGTAACTTCTCAGGGCCAGTAATGATTGTCTACAATCTGTGTAGATCCTGATTGTTTTGCCTGTAATTAGTCTACGGACAATCTCTTTTGCAGCTACGGTTATGCCCGCCAGTTCCGTTTGTACTACGCAGGCTCGCATATCCATAGCTCATTTATATTGGATTTGCAGACTTCTGGAGTATATTCCACATCCTGCCCCATCCTTCTTTTTTGATCCGTCTGTGAAGATGTTGATCACATCTTCGCCAGCAGCCTCGTTCTCACTATTCGTCTATATTATGTAGGGTCTGTCAAAGACAAATCGGGGACAAATGTCATCGGTCCACGCCTGCAGAAGAGGCGTCTTTCTGACAGCCTCATTCCACAGGCGACTTCTGGCCTCTCTACAGCCTACATTTGGTTGTATGCCAATGCCACTTCTCCTAGATATATATATATATATATATATATATATATATATATATATATATATATGCCGTCTCATTAATCAGAGAATCCATTTTGGGACAACGTTGGCCTGGCCGATGCAAGGGAGATGCCCTTAGGCAGCATTACTACCTATTTCAGAAGATTAGATTGGTTGGAGGCCTAGGCGATGCTCTGCCTACAGGGAAGAGGTACAAGGGGTTAAGTGTTGTGGTAAAATATTTTTCTTTGACAATTCCAACTCCAGATTTTTACAATCATATGGATTTATGCTTATTTTCCCATCTCATACAAATTGAAGTTTGATTAATGATTTTGAATCCAAAATTTATAGTTGCTGAACTACAGCTGGAATATAAATAGGTGGGATACAAAAGATTCTTTTTCAGTGTATGTGAATTTTGTATATTATTTGTTGGATACGTCTAATTTGTCTCTTGTACATTAATTTAACATGTTTAATTAATTATTCTGCAGTGATACAAGCTGTACACTCGATCTCGATATTTTCTTTTCTATCATAACAAATTTGAACTGTCTTTGCAAACACTTTTATGTATATTGTCTCATAAATAAAGCTCTATCGGAAAAACCGAACAATCAGCGGTATCAGGGCAGAAACTAGTATTGCTGATTCCCAAAATATAATGGTTTCTATAATTAATTGATTTCATTGTTTTCGTTCACTAATTTTAAGATAAATTACTACAGCAACAATGAGTCTTGAAAGTGGAAATAAATTACTAATTACTATGTCAACTTAATGGCTCATTTGTGCTTTTTTCAATGTGTACATATTTCAAATACAATGATTAATTATCTGCCATAGGGTTACAAACTTAATTATCTTTTGTCTTCATTGCGAAGGGGCAGGTTAGGAATAATGTGGATGAAACAATTTGTCCTTTATTCATAAATTATCTGTTTCGTAGAACTCGTATCCTCCTCAATTCGTTTGCTGGGGACTATATAAATATATAAAATTAATATAAAAATGAAACTATCTTCCTATTTAAAAAGTTATAACGACGTAACGCCGTTTACTTTTCGAATAGATAATGCATAGCAGTATCAATTTTATGTAATTTTAAATATTAATAAATAATAATGTTTATTAAATCCAACGACATAATGATACATAATAATAATATATTACACAATACGAAATTTAAATAAAAAAACAATACAAAAATACAATCAAACAATCAATAATAATAATAATAACCGTGGGGGTTGCTGGTCCTCTATCGGGCGCCTCCCTTTGCGAATAAGGGCACGCTCTTCTGCAAGAAGGGTACAGAGGAAATAAAATACTCGGGGTGGAACAAAATCAGCAAGAAGAGAGCGTCTGACCTCAGAGAGGCGGCTACTCGACAGCGTCTGTTCCTCAGTTGAGAGGCGGCTGAGAATGGGTTATCGGAGACCCGCCCGCAGGAGCTTATCCTGTATACCCATAATTTCAAAGGAGTAATGATAAATACGAGAAAAAATAGATATTCAGGCGGGCCGGGGCAGCAGGACCCGGATCGGACCCGTCGGGAGGATAGACCTGCAAACGACACCCGCGAGGATTATGAAGTGGGAAATTGCAATGACGATATCCATTTGGAGGACCAACATCATCAAAGTCCCCAACCGGCCCAAGGTGCTGGGCAACGACTAAACGTTGTCACCACCAAAGTTGGAAGACCAAGACAACGCATGCAGTGGACCAATGAAATGAACAAACAAGTCATGCGTTGCTACTACAAAGTCACAAAACTGGAAACTGATCTCACTTTACACAGGCGAAATCTCTACCATGAATTTGTAGCCATATACCCTGATCTTCAACACCTTTCCGAACAATGCATTTGTGGCCAAAGAAGAGCAATCGAAACCAGAAACTTATTGCCTCTCGCTGTGAGGAATTAAATCAAGGATAATGTACGGCGTGAAATTGAAGTAGGAGAAAATCTAGAGTAAAACCCAGCAGAACAACAAATAGCAGAGGCTTATGGATAAGAACCTGAACCACATACACCTGGATTGGGATCGCAAGACGCCGAAACAACATCGCAACGGAACTATGATCAAGTACGCATCCAACTTGAAGAAATATATCTAGAATATGTCAAATTTATTGAAATATGTTGAATTCGGCATAAAATTGAATTTGAAAGAGTCCACGCGGTAAAACGGGTCTGATGTCACTATTGAATTTTGACGGTTGACATATACCACCGTGACGTCATATCATTTGTTTACTTTTGATGAAGTCGTAAATGCCGGGATAAAGTAAATTTGTGTAACTTCTGACTTATAAGGTGGATACATTTTTATATATTCGTTGAAATACTTCATAATAATCACAATAGGCCACATTTGCTTAAAGCAACTAGTAAATATGGACGGTAAAAATGAGTCATGCGCGAGTCGGGTGATCTTGTCAAAACTCGGCAGTTGCTCGTAAAGATTCAAATAATTTGAATTTCAATTATTATTTATTAATTATCGGATGTCTAAACAATTTATAGTACGGTATACTTTGACATTTTCAAACATAAACTGTCTGATAAAAACTCTTTTGACTGTAAAACTGATATTAGCGTGTACCCTATTGCATAACGTACGACACCTTACGTCTTATGAACAAGGGCTCCAATTTAAATTCATTAAGGTGGGTATATCCAAGAGAGATATACACAAAATTGATTAGAAAAATCAGATTTGACAGATATTTGGTACATAAAGCAGTTTTGAATACATTTGATTGTATGCATTTGAAAATTAAATGTTCTTGATGAAGAATATACAAAACTCAAAAACCTATTGCTGCATACAGAATTAAAAACACTTTGTAATGAAGTATACAATACTACAGGAATATTGTATACTTTCATTCCAGTTTAACTTATTTTAATCATACCCGGATCAAGTAGTTCAGTTTTAGATTAGTTCAATACCTGATTAGTTCTTTTTTAACTTTTAATTCTAACTTCACCAGGCCGCAACTTGCGTGCCGTGTGCATTGCGTGCCGGGTGCAAAACCACGTGACCGTGATTTTTGGGTATAAAATAGCTAGCCAGAAACCAGTAAATTCAGAGCTTGGCTTTCACTTTTCTCGAGTGTATTGAACTGAGATAACCGGAAGATCAAGCTTCTCCGGCGCCGTGGCAGCCGCTGGCCAAGTATCTGTTAGGGAGGATTCGAGTGCGTTGAACTGGATCTCTCCTGAAACAGATTTCTTAGTCGCGTCTGTTATGTCCTGGAACTTCGATTAGAGAATTGGGGTTACGACGACGTACATAGAGGAAATATGTTACACTCTCTCTCTCTCTCTCCGATTACTATGATGTACTTATGTAATAACAAGATTGTCGCAACCTAAGCCATAAAAGATATGGCCACACTACATATAATTATTAGGAGAATAAATGTCTTATTTTGGATCTGGATTTTAATTAATATTAACATTGAACCCTGGAATAATCTCCAAACCAGCTACCCGAGCAAAACAAGCATCACAACTTTCACATGAGCTATCACATGCATCCTCGTTCCGTTAAAAAAATTTAAAGGGGTAGCTGTTACTTATGGACCTTACTGTATGTAAAAATCCGTAGTTGTTTTATTTCTTTTGATATGTCATCAGTTTCATTTAGACAACTTTTATTTTTCTAAATTTCTATTTCAATTCAACCATAAATTTTCACCGATGTACCTATCATTCTGCTGAATGTGCTATTTACATGTACCTGAATATGTGAAATGTACACTCTATGTGCATATTACTAGCCTACATAATGAAATTTAATACCACGTACCCCGGGGTATTTTTATACCTCTATGAAATGTGTTCAACACTGCAGGTGTAGCGACTTTTTTTTAGAATGATTTAATTAGTAATGAACTGAACATCAGCAGAATTCAAGCGTGTATGCTAAACATGATATTCAAAGAGCTGTTTCGACATTTTCGCGACGGTGTCAACTTCGAACCTTTTAAATTAATCTACCAGGTTGTTTGCATACGTTTAAGTGTCCGTAAGAGTAAAAGTGGGCAAAGATAAACATTGCGAACGTGACAAAAAGTAATTGGATGCATAAAGTTGGTAGAAAAAATAAAATTGGTTCCAGAGCGACGTGTACAAGCACTTCCTGTTTTAATTGTGAAATAGAAATTAGGTCAGGATTGTTTCATTACCATTCTCTTTGTTCGCAGACGGTGTTTTATCTTTGATAGTGTAGCGTCGATTACAATTGGAAATTCCTGGAACGACTCTAGCAGTAGTAACTTTTCGCCAGAGCCCGATACTGAAAATAGGTTTGTAATATTTTTATTACCTGGATTGGGAATAGTTGTAAAAAAATATTGTAATGTCACTGATCTAATCGATTCTAGTTTTTCAAGTTACATAATCTTTCGCGTCTCTTACTTTTTGATGGTTTCATTAAATCAATATTTGTAAATTATGGGCTAGCAATGAAAACTATACAAGATCTTAATGAAAGTTCTTAAAGTGATTTAATAACAGTCTACGAATGAATTAAAAAGTTGTTTCTGCAGACATTAGTTTGAAAATATCTCATTCCTAGTTTACAGGGCGTGATAGATATAGATAGACTTCAGCCCGGCTGACCTTAAAAAGGCGAAGGTCAGCCTTTCGGATAAGCCGAGGTCTTCTATATTTTTATAGAAGACTTCCATGCAATGGCTTATCCTTATGGAGCTGCAGAAGGATATTGTGTTCTGCAGCTCTAATGTGAACTTTTAGTCGAACGGGTTCCGATTCATTCGGTGACAGCGTCGGGGTTTACCCGCTCGACGTTGAAGATGAGATCGGTTGATCTCCGTGCTGCCGTAAAGAGAAAAGCTCCCACCTCTGCATTTTCATTGTCTCGGACCAAGCAGAGGAGGGGATCCGAACTCCTGATGACCTTACATGCTCCATCCAGAACCATCCTGCTATGGAGACTCTCCAAGTTCAAGAGTCCACGACCTCCCCGATGTCGTGAGGGATATAAACGTGGAACGGACGATTTAGGATGCAAGCTCCTATTAAGATGCATCTTCTTGCGGGTTACTACATCGAGTTGACACAGCTCTTCTCTAGTCCATTTCACTAGTCCGAAAGAGTAGAGAAGGATCGGAACGGCAAGCATATTTGTAGCAGACACATTCTTCTGAAGACCAGATCTGTCAGAGTAGGTGCTGATACTTGCCGCGGAGAGCGTTTTTCACTACACTCACTTCTTGGGTGGAGCGTTGCTCGACACCCAAGTAAGTGTACGACTCTCCGGCATCTAGATGGTATAAGATGCTTCCGTCCACGAGCTGCGCGTCCTCTCCGTAGTCACCGCATCGTCCTCTCTTGAGATGGATCAGTGCGCATTTGTCCAACCTGAACTGCATACCGACAGCCTGCGTGTACTCCTGTACCTGTAAACTTTTAACTTTATTTTTTAAATTTACCATCGAATAATTTTGAAACAGAGCAGGTAAGCTGTCATACAGTTTACACGATACATGTGAGACATTTTTTAAATATGGCGGTGCGGTTGAATATCTAGGTATAACTAATACCAACTTGTTGCAAGAATGTAAACTCTTCACGTCTCTAATCCGGTTTAATTTGAGATATAAATATTTTGGCCTGTTAAACAGCAATTCCTTGTTAACCAAAGACAACAAGTGGACATTTTTAAGCTTGTCAAGGTTTAGTTTTGTGTCAGCTGTCTTTAAACCAATATGCTTATATTTCTTTATGCGATAGGCAAATATGAAACATGAATTTTAGTCTTTATGCAGCCTATCGGTTGAAGAGAGCAAAGGCCCAAGTATGGATCTCTGAGGAACACTTAAACTAACATGGCGTATCTCTAATATGTTATTATCGTTTGCTGTACGTTGACACTATTGTAACTCTTGATTAATATGAGAGAATTATAAAGGAAGCAGAAATATAATAGTTTATAACATAAAATATTGAGATCTATAGTGTCAGACGCCTTGCTTCAACCCAATAAAAGTTTTCATTTAGTCTGCTATAAATATAAACACCTTGTATATTTTTACGTATATTATATCAATTTATCTTTTCATCTTTACATAATTTTTCTGTTAAGTTACGTCTTCGCTGTACATTAATGTTTTAAAAGTCGATTATAAATTCTTATATGAACCTTGAACTTCAAAATATAATAAACAGCTGAGTTTAGTCCCATTATCATATTATCTCAAATAATCACGACACGAAACTCGTTGAGGCTCACAGATTACAAAGCTACGGTTCGTACCATGAACGTCACAAATCCATTACGAACCTAAGATAACGATTACATATTAAATCGATTTCAGCAAAGAATTCGGATTCCGGAGGCAAAATGAGCAATTTTAATTCCAATTATGGAGTCTGTTAGAAGAAAATGTATTTGTTTGTGGCTTTGTAATCCTTTGTGCAGCGAGATTAATTTGCCTTCGCTGTATAGCTACACTAATTTGCTGAATTGAAATTATTTGTATTTTCGAGGGAGTAATTGTCTATGGATCAAGCACGTATTCTGAGCGATTTGCGTTGGAACATTAAAAAAGTTTTGCGTAGTTTGTAAATTTATCTATATCCAATCATACTAGACATTCAAACCTCCTATTAACCCCAATAAATTATAATTACTATAAATGTGTGTAATAATCCTGAAAATTTAGTCCCTTTCATCAGAGAAAAAAACTTTATGTACAGAAATAGCGATTTGTAAGGTTTTTCTTAAATATCTTGAAAGGCAGACAAGATAGGATAGGATTCTATATGAACATTTTTTGTAGGGCATAAAATTATCTATAAAGATGGTTCTAATAACTATACCCGTTAATATGTCTGTACGAGCAGTCTAATTGACCAACGAAATGGATAAATCATTGCTACAATTGGCGTAGTCTGTTGCCATTCGGATTTTAAATAGAGAAATACAATATTTAGGATTTATTTAAGTAAAATTTTCACACTATTTCATAATTTTTATTGTTTCTGTTCTTATTCATCGTGTCGCGTTACTTGAGTTCAGATCCTCAGTAAAATCAAAGTGTGTTTGACAAAAGTTTATTTTGTTTAAAAAAATTCGTTAGCTCTTGTCTTAGATATTTCTCTAACTGCAAAGTTAGATGTAACACTTATTCGTCAATAATTGTTACCATAAACTGAAAATATGACAATCATGTAACATGATTTATAGTGAATAAATTTCTCTTCTCCTCTCTTCTCTTCTCTTCTCTTCTCTTTGTTGCGGACCTCTAGCGTATGCGACCCACCATATGCCTTAGCGTTTTGTGAGCCGCATAATATCAACCGCTACGTCCGTAGCACAGTTTCGCTATTCTCCACGGGAGGGCGATATACTTCCGGCTCGTGGAAAGTAGAGAGACGGAGAGATATTTTTGTTGGCGTATATAGTTAATAATCCTACGAAACTCGGTTTACCCAAGGCGTCCTGGTGGATTTTGGGATTACCAACACAGGAAAATTTTCTCCATCTGTTGTTGTTCCGTTTAGCGTAATATTTTGTTGTTGTGAGTAAATTTTAACTGCGGAAGCAGGATATTTAAATATACAAGGTAAGCTAACTTCTTCACGCCATCTTACCCGTTCTCTACCCACGTGTTTCACAAATTTACAGGTTTTCCTTTGGAAGTATCGTGTCGACTTGAAAGGCGAACTCGACCTCATTCATCCAACTGTGGCTTTCTAGGAACCTTGGTGGATTGTTCCCTCATCAGTGAGGTAAATTATATTTCTTTTGTAGGTTATGTCAGATTTGAATTGCTCACATTAGGCACGCTTCACGTGCATTTCCGACTTTGCAAATTAAATCGTGATATATTTAGGGTTCCACGGACGGGGCTTCTACACACATCAGTGAAGTTTCACGGACGGGGCATCCACACAGAGTAGAAAGTTCCAGGGCTGGAGAGACTATAATCAATCCCCATCCTCGGCTCAATTTCTTTCTTCCCGAAGACACCTCCGTAGGGCTTCAGGTTCTTCCACGTCGAAGTCGGTATTGTACCACCTTAGATAAGTGTGTTGTTTTTACTTACCGGGGACCACGTTCAGTGGTTCGGTGCGGTTATATCCATTCATTCTTACTCTTGTATTTTAACTTGTACATATTTAAAGATTTTATGCATTTATATTTATTTAAGGAGGTTCTGTAAATCAGACCCATTGTGGCAGAATTTATGACCATTTATCCTCACGTTGTAAACCGATGTGTAGCTAAACGGGGCATTTTATTAATGTTATAACTTATTAATCAAGAAATTTGCCACACCTTTTTTGAACATCGCCAGGTTACATGCTAGAGAACCAATATTTGTAAATTCCGAAATATAGTTCATTTCATTTTTAAAGAAAGTGTCATTATTTCGTCTGCGACCACTACGTATGGAACCCTCAGTGATTTGTGTAAGTAAGTATACTACTAATTTGTCATAGTTTATGTAAACTTGGGCTTAACGCCCCGAGATAGTCTGAGCTAGAGAAATTTTATCGTGGGCACGTTACATCACTTATCCGGGTTAAGTTGTGTCTGCGATATCTGCTACGCTACAGTAGCCCAAGCGAGTTTCTTTACGTAATATCTTATAACCATTAATATCCAACGTATTTATTTGTTTATGTACGTGTAAATCGTAGCATCTTCTCTCCTCTCCTCTCCTCTTCTCTCCTCTCCTCTTCTCTTCGCTTCCCTTCTCTTCCCTTCCCTTCCCTTCCCTTCCCTTCCCTTCCCTTCCCTTCCCTTCCCTTCCCTTCCCTTCCCTTCCCTTCCCATCCATCCTTTTTTCTGTGTAGCTAATACCGCTTATGTGGTAATTGTTTGTAAGGCGTTTAACAACTTCAAAATTTCAGACATTAAAACAAAACAAATATTGATACATTTTTAACTAGTAGGCATAAATAATTCAATTCAAAATGGTTGTTAACAATGTATCACAAATAATAAGAACTAGAACATTAATAAGAACAACTTTAAAATATATAATACCTGCAATAAATGTTCAACATGACCGCCATTAACCTCAATACATTTTTTAAAACGTTTATTTAGAGACTGTTTAACTTTAAATAACGATTCTCTGTTATCCCAGAGTTAGTTTCCAGAGCTTCACAAATTTTTTCCCATAATTCATCCCGGGTAGTTTTGTTATCTATGTATACTAAATACTTACAGTAGCCCCAAAAGTAAAAATGCAAAGGATTGAGGTGACGACTACAAGGTGGCCAAGGAAACTCACTTCCTCGACCAATCCAGTGATGTGGATAGTGCATATTAAATTACTACGTACTTCTACCGAATATTGTGCTGGGGCCCCATCCTGCATGTACCACATATTGTTTCTTAAATTTATCGAAATATCATACCTCTGCTCAGGAAGGATGTTTTCTAAAAAGTCCAAATAAGATACACTGTCTTCTGTTTCGATACAGTTCTAAGTATCTTAAAGCTGCAGCACGACCACAAAAATTTACTTGCGAGTTTACACAAACCATGTCTCTTATTTCAGAAGTCGAAAAAAATGTATGGCGAGGCATTTTTTATAAAACGATATTAGAAATAAATAAAAAACACAACACTTAAATAAAACTATCCGCAACAACTGTTTTTTTTTTTTTGAAAGATTAATTGGTTGGTGTATTGTTATATCTGTATTTAATTGTATTTTTATTAATCATTATTCATTCTTATTAATATTATCACGACTATATGTTGTCAAAATTCAGCAAATGATTAAAGTTGATATTGCTATAATTAATTTTAAATAACTCTAAAAAGGTTACTACTTCATCAAAATTTTGCTTAACATTTCTATATTGATATGTAATTAGTATATTAAATTTTTTGTTGGTGATTTAATTTTCTTAAGGGGTCACTTTAAGTACTCCGTTTGGTGTTAAGAACCATTTTCAATGACACCTTACTGTTCTTTCATATCTCTGAAAGAGAAATTACCTGATACATTGAATCTGGGATACCCATGTATATTAAAATTATTTCATTTCCCCGCACACGTATAATAAAGAACAGAAATAAAATTATGAATTTGCATTTGCTTCACGTTTTCATTAATACTGAACGCATATATAGAGGGAGAGTAATAAATGGTAAACTTTCATTTTATGAAGAAGTCGAGTTATATTGAAAGTTTATTTATATTTTCATTTGGGAAAGTAATAACACATTAATTACATTGTACATATTTCTCCTATGTTGAATTCACAACAAGTGGAAAAGAGGTCTAAATAATTTTTAATAAAAAATGTCACTCATATTATAAAAGGTGTTTGTAGAATATTTTTTAATGAGCTTTCTTTGCAGTACGCGTTTAATAAAGTTTAATATATTTATCATTACGAACAGTTTCTACCAGGTTTAGATATATACATAACTAGCAGACAGATGTACCCAAACCACAGATTCGGATTTTCATGATTCCTTCACTGTAATATTTTCTGTTTTTGTGAAATGAGTTTTGTTCTTAAGTTCTTTTACTGTTTTCCTAACTTTGAATTATATTTGTCCTTATTAAATTCTTGTGTCATCTTGTCCATATCCATAATTGATATAGTTGTATTCTATTTTATATTTTGGATGTGGTCGAAAGAAGCCATGCTTAGTAGTCAATGGTTGTCAAAATCAATCTGATTCTGTTTCAAAATCATAATTAGATATGCTTGGACAATCACTAGTGAAATACATGCTTGTTATTTCTTTATACTGGGTCGTGTAAAAAGTATTTTTATACAATTTCCAGTGTAAAAAGTTGTCTTTGATAAGAAATTGTGCAATTTCATGAAATGTTTCGACCAATGATTTTTGAAGGTCTATAAGCTTTGCCCTTTCTGAAAAATACGCAAGAGACACATTTTCCGTAAGATTCTTCTCTTCCTCTTCTTTAAAATGCACCAATCGTTGAATCTTTGATCCGATCTGCGTAAGTTCTGAAAGAACATTTTGAATCTCCTCTACATCACTATAATCACTATCAAACATTATTAACTTCATATATTATTTCAAACGTTCAGGAACAACAATGGCGACTTTATTAACTATGGAAGTTTATTTATAATATCGGTCCCTTAATTATCATCATCACAGATTTTCAGTGACGACCATGAAGTAACAGAATGGCGATTTCAACTACAAATCGAGTAATACTAGCCGTCAAAGTGACATTTCAAGAGGTTGATATAGTTTTTAATTGGCACGATCGAAGACACACGTATAAAGAGTCTCTTTGTTGCACTCAGGGCTTTTAAAAACACTTGCTTACGTGTTTTTAACCTGTGCATTCGTGTAATACAAAATGACTTTTTACACTTGTGTCTTAAATATCTATTATCTAACTAGTGGAGCCAGACGAGCAAAACATAAGGAATTGTTTCCAGTTTCAATTTTTTTTTTGACATGTTAGTTACATCGAATACTATATGAAATAACATTTTCTACCTCTAGCAATGGGGGCGAGCGTGGGTGCGTCTTTACTATGTACATACTTCAATATGCGATGTAAAGCAACGTAAGGCGCGGTTAGTAGTTGGATGGGTGACCGTCCAACGAAGACCGCGTCCTCGCCTCACACATCTTCCAGCGGCTTGTATATCAGTGTATGCGCGGAAGCTATACAACCTTAGGCGAGGGTTGTATAGGGGATATACCATCCTTCGGAGGGGTTGTAAAGCCGTCGGTCCCTTGTCTATTAAATGTTAGTCAAGTAAAAGATCCCTACTCTTCTTAAGGGAAGAGGTTCGGCAAAATTCCTGGTTGGGGGTAGCTCGTCTACAGGCATCGGTGATAGGCCTCAGTAACGGAAATAGACCGACGTTAAATAAATGTTAAAAAAAAAACCTCTAGTAACCGCCGCTACGCAAGTTATCGACCATTTTGTGAAAAATCGACCATTGGTAGTTTTTTCTAAATACAGATGAGTATATCTCGGTATGTGTAGGTCCAAAAAAGGCGAAAAAAACTGAGGTTGTTCGTTATGATATAGGCTATCAGCGGTTACAATATGAAATTTTTAACTGCACACATAACCTCAAAAAAATAAAAACTGCTAAATTTTGGTTTTCTAGTTATAACTTCAGATGTTTTAAGTGAGAAATTTTCGAAAATTATGCTTTATAATGTGAACAATAATTTGTTAAAATTTCAAGTCAGAATATCTAATACAGGTCTCAAAAATTGACTTTACATTTTAAAATTGATAAATTGGCCAATAACTTTTGTGCATCGCATCTTTTTTAAAATATTGGGTTTTTCTGCACCTTATGATGGTGAACAATAAAAAATTTTTAAACTTTAAAATTTTTTCGAAAAATTTCACTTTTTCGATTAAACTCAATTATTTTTGTATTGTTAATTAACTTTTGACATATTCTGATCTAATTTTTCGAAAGAGCATTAACAAATACAAAAAATCAATTATAAAAAAATTATACGTACCTATACATATTTATATTTAGGTATAGATCAATAAAAACACTATTTGTTATGCAAATGTATATTTATGTATTTAAATACTGTATAAAAAAATGGAAACATTTTACTCGAAGTTGAAAAAAATATATACGTGAGCAATTATATTAATCGCCTTCGTTTTGTCTCACTTGATAAAGAATCATCAGACTGATTTTCAGTATCGGTTAAAGCATAACTAAAATAATGCATCATCATTTTCATTTCTATCAATTTCTTGATCAATCGACCTATCAGTAAATGATAATGAATGATGAATGAAATTGTCCTCTATGTTTGTATCGGTTCCACATGCACTTAGACTTTCAGTTAAGAAAATGTTTCAAACATTTAGGCTACACTCCTTACCATAATTTAAAATATAAACAGCATAATTGAAATGAAAAATAAAAATAGCGCGTGAATTTAATACATTTACGTAATTTTTAAATATTGAATGAATAGTACATAATAATTTAATGCAAGGCAATAATAAACAATACCACAAGGCCACTGAAGCTACAAATCTAAAGATAACAGAAAAAAATCTTTGGAGTCGCGCGCCCTACTAAGTCAAATTATTATAACTCATGGCAGTTTATTTGATTTAAATTATTTTTCAAATGCTGTTCAGTGCCGACAATTTTGAATTTCTAATCATGATAAATTTAATATTATTTTTTTTAATTGTTTAATTTTTTAATGCTATTTGTACAGAATATAAATTTTTTTTAGAAAAATTAGATCAGCATATGTCAAAAATGAATTATTAATACAAAAAAATTGAGTTTTATTTAAAAAATGGCCGAAAAAAATTGACGAAAAAATACAAAAAATCGATTCTTTCCATATGTATGCGAAATATTTTTCTATATTTAATTGATTTTTTAATGCTCTTTCGAAAAATTAGATCATAACTTGGTAAAAATTAATTAATAATTTTAAAAAAATTGAGTTTTATCAAAAAAAGTGAAATTTTTCGAAAAAATTGACGAAAAAATACAAAAAATAGATTGTTTCCACTTTCTTTCAAGTTTAATCATTTTTTCTCATTCAACATCATAAAGTGCATTATTAAAAACTACATTAAAAAAAAACAGAACCTCATACGATGCGATGCACAAAAGTTATTGGCCAATCGATTTTAAAATTTGAAGTCAATTTTTGAGACTTGTATTAGATATTTTGACTTGAAATTGTAACCAGTTATTGTTCACATTATAGAGTATAATTTCTGAAAATTTTATCAAATTTTACTTAAAACATCCGAAGTTATAACCAAAAAACCAAAATTTAGCAGTTTCTTCAGTTTTTTTTTTTAGGTTATGTGTACAGATAAAAATTTCATGCTTTTAGAAAGAACGACCAAAGTGGCCGATAACTGGCGTACCGGCGGCGGTTGCTAGAGGTCGATGTCTATTTCATGCGGTATTCGTTGTAACTAACATGTTAAAAAAGAATTGAGATTGGAAACAATTTCTTTTTCACTAAAATTTGATGCTTGTCTGACTCCACTAAACCTCATTTTATACAAAATAATAGAGCACAGATTCCGTTTTTAAAGATAAATCTTAGTGTTTATAAACCCAACATACTACAACATGGTTTCTTCTTTTTGTTTTATATAATTTTCTTGTTTTATACAATTATTCTCTATTTTTTTGGTATTTTCAAACTATTTCTTATTGATATATTGAGGCCTATTCTATAATCTTTGAGTCTTAGGACAAAAATTGTAATCTTAAATTTAGATTAGTTCCAGACTAAAATAAAATAAAACAATTTTCCAATTAATGGTACGCTGTTTCACACGATATTCAATTCTTTCAGCAACCCTGTAGATCATTACACAGCAAATGTAATAATTTATTATTTACCCACTTACCTTTACCACCCCTAAATTCTACTGCTATGAGCCCATTCTGAAATTACCCGCTTTTGTTTCAACTGGATTATGAAACAAAGGAGAACAAACTTATTTTATAATTTAATTTAACTCAACGATTCTACTGGTCTCCGAATTTTATTAGTTCCCAGCTGATTAATCCGGTATTACATAGGAACTTTTTTTGGTATTTGTTTGCCTCATCCTTGCCTTAATAAAAGGGATTTTAGGATTCAGGAGTTCTTTTATTTAGGTATCAAATATATTTAGATTAAAGAGTTGTGTTGATATCAACTATAACGAATTTACAAGAGGCTTTTGCCCTATTGTAACACAATTTGAAATTACATGAATAAGTCTTTTCAGTTAGTTCAGGAGTTTCTACAGCATGAAGTCTTGAATGATATGTGAACCAAAGTTCGTAATAGGCGTAATGGGATCTTCGGTCCATTGGCATATCAGTGTTTTCATATCCTTAATATTAAGAGTGGAGTGATTTCCTAAGATAACTTAAAAACTGTACTGATATTTAGAGATGTGGGTAGTGTTCAAGTGTGTTCGTGTTTTGTGACAGTGGTTTTTAGACTGATTTATTTAAAATACGTCGTATACGAAAGCGCAGCGCCCCTGCTCTTGGGATTAGAAGCGAAGGTATGTTATAGGTGCAGCAAACAAGCAAACCGGGACATATGATGCGAGTTTGTAGAACTCTGAGGACGGTTCATATATAGGTTCCGAAGGACTGGACGAGAGAAGTTCTAAGAAAAGTACAACTGGATGACAGTGAAATTAGACCTATATTAAAGGCAAAAGAAAAGGAATCCGCCCAAAATTTAAGGACGTGTCTGACTGAGGGCATTATGGGCACAATGGGACTCGCTCAAGGAGATCGTCTAATAAAGATAGCGTGGAAGAGCTCAGATGGAAGGTAGTTACTATGCGTCTGGTGATATCCAGGTGCAAAGGTACTTCAGAAAGTGCACGAGGGAATGTCGGAGGAACATTTTGGTAGAAATAAGATTTTGGCTAGAATACGAGAACGATTCTACTGGATAAATAGCTGTCATGATGTAGAGGCTTGGTGTCGCAAGTGCAAGGTTTGTGTGAACGCTACCACCAAGGGGTCACTTACAAGGAGTAGCGACGTCATGTTAGCAAGATTTAAGGTGGGAGACTTGGTTTGGCTGTACAACCCACAGCGGAAGAAAAGAGGTTTCCCAAATGATCACTCACCTTGGGCCGTATTCGGTCACCACTCGAATTAACGATGTTGTTTATCGAAATCAACGTAGTAAGAAGTCGGAGATGAAAATTTTATGCCTAGATAGACTAGCAAAATATGTTGAAGGCTCTGAATTGCCCGTCGGCCTGAGATGGCGCCATGGCTTCCTACCATGGAGGTACTAGGGAAGAGAAGAAACACATCCAGAGCAGTCTAGAGTACGGACTAGAATGAAATGGATGGATCTCGAGTAAACACCATGGAGCATATAAGGGGCAGAGCCAATGCACCGGGGTAGTTCTAATTTGAAGAGTAAAGAGTTTAGATCAAGAGAAGGAACAAGTGATCTGACTAGTAAAGTACAGTAACAAGAGTGGATTATAATAGTGATTTAAAGTAGTCATTAATGCTGTGTATATATTTACTGTAATCGGGCGTATAACTGCTGGAAATGAAAAAATTCCAATTTCCAAAAATTTTTAGTCCACTTATTGTTTCTAATGAAAAAGTGTTACAATTCTTATACATCGATTGTCGCACTGTGCGCCATTTCGTTGGGATAAAATATTAAATATATCATAATTTAAATTGCAAAAATTTAAACAGATAGTTCCGATTGAGAATTGATACTTATGCATGATAATATCTGTACGAATACATTTTACGTCGTATTTCATAAAGCCAGGTTTTCTCTTTCCTCACTGTACGCAAAGTAATTTAATCGAGCAAATGAAACCGAATTGAAATTCAGAGGGAATATGCCGACAAATTCTGATAAATATGTAATGATTGACCCCAGGGACGAAACACCAACACTCGCTGGTTTAGTGTTGGTTTTGCAGAGTTATTCTCTTCTTTCGTCTGACCTAATTTGAAAGCATCATGGTGAGATTGCTTATTTATTTACTTTGAATAGATCCCGCTGAATATTTCACTCAATGTCTATTACCAATTACGTAAAACTTCTCGGCTTCCGGTTTTCTCTTGTGAATGGGATTTGGTGGCAACCGATCTAAAATTGAGATTTTTCATTCACCATTTATACTCGTTATAATTTTATATTGCTGGAAACTTATTAAGGCGAAATACAAATCTAATTTCGTATTAAATAACTGCGTGTTACTGCCTTATACGGTGGATAAATAAAGTGTGGGATTAACTCGAGAAAATTATATGGAATTTTCTTTCACGCAACATGGATTGCAATTTTTTCTAAAATGGTATCTTGTTATTTAATTTCGACAGGTTGAGAAATTCTAGAATTTGTATTGGTTGTCGATAAACTCACTGAATCCTTACTGAATAGTCTTACTTTTTAATACCAGTTAAATTTATTGAACTTTTGCATTTGGGGGCGCTTGAAAAATATTGTTTATTCGACATTTGTCCCTAACGTAGAAGTTTTAAAAGAGAGAATTTTTAATGCTAAAGATGAACTTCGAGACTCTTCACATTTCTTAAATAGCTTGTATAAGAAAGTATTCAAGGGGGTCTTAAACAAAT
This sequence comes from Leptura quadrifasciata, assembly GCA_963675555.1. Lineage (NCBI taxonomy): Eukaryota > Metazoa > Arthropoda > Insecta > Coleoptera > Cerambycidae > Leptura > Leptura quadrifasciata. Next base: position 159,020,697 of record OY776676.1, read on the forward strand.
ACTTTAATATCTAAAAATAACAATCGTCTTCGGGATTAAATTTGTTACTTAATTCACCCTCCTAGCCTCCTCAATTGGAGTACATCTGCACCGCTGTTAGCTAGTAAGGTGGCAGCAGTTCTTAAAAAGACTATTTTCTTAGGATAATTGGCTATTGGATTGTGATTTATTGGTTGACTTCTTGTCTTTCCCTCTCTGACCTGAACCAAAAATCTGTCGATTTCTATGTCTTCTCGAAGATTTATATTTAAGTTTCGAACAATTTTCACCCAGCTTGGATCAGCAATGAGAAATGCTCTACTGTATGTGTTTTGGTAAACGGAATTTGAACTGAAAATTTTTCTTGTAACCAAGAAATGTCTGACATTTTCATTTTTACTAATTCGTTTAATTGATACGCTCCTGAATCATCTACCACTAGTACTACCAAAATGAATAAGTAAAGGTCTTAGGAAACAATACATTTTAAAGGATATAAATTTATGACTTTAAAGTATCCCTTTATAATTATTGATTCCTGGTATTAAAAATATCTTTATCTTAATCAGCAAAAGTTCATCTGGAACCTTATTTAAAAAATGTTCTATATTGTCCCTTGAAAATATGTTACATTTCTTAGGCCTAAAACACATATTTTGTCATTTCAGGTAGGCTAGGAATTTCCAATGTTTCAAAATAGCTGGTTTGCCTCCAGTGTCTAGTATTGTTGTTAATATGCTATTGCAAATGCTATTTATATTGCCCACAAGGTTGATGGTTTCTTTTGTTTGCTTTGGTCTCCAAAGTACGTCGTTAAAACATTTTTCGACCTCAATTTTTTTTTTTTGTCTCAATGACCTTTAGCTATCGAAGCTCACTTTCTTCAGGCCCTGTACCAGTACATTAGCCGCCCCCCTTATTTCATAAGGGGTATAGTTAATCCACTCATAATCCGACAGCTTATTCTAATGATTATCATAGATTTACTCTCTCAAACTCCTTAGCAACCGTCGACTAATTTAAAAAATATGACAATTTGTCTTTGACATTTCTGTGACAGGTATCAGGTAGTTTATGTGACAACCTAAATATTATATTGTTGTGACATACTCTTTGTTTAATTTTTGCCAGAGAGAAATATTTTTTTTAATTCTGGTTGTCATTTTTCGATTACGTTATTTTGAAATCACCCCGTAAATACTTAATTTTTCTGAATTTTACTGAAATGTCTCCCAATATGTCACCTAATATATTTGTATTACTAGTTTCGCGTGACTTAGTTACACAATTTTAATTCAAAAGTAATATAAAAGGGCATTTGTCGATAATACCACTAGCAATACGGTATCTAGGTACTAATATATCATTAAATTGTTTCCTATTTCTGAGAAAAAATTATCTACGCCCATGCCCAAGTATGTATTTCAGTTTACAAAGCTTTGTGACGAGTAAACATTAAATATAGATTTTATCTGGACAATGTTTGGTAAATAAATGCTATTTTTGTTTGATTCAATGGAAACACAAACAGGAATTATAGAGTGCCCCATTGTAGATAATGGACAATACTTTTTTATTCTACCAAAAAACCCAAACGATATGAATATCTCTGAAACTGAAATTCGAGCAGATCAATTTGGATTATATATATGATTCTTTTTTTAAACAATCAAATTGATATATGGACGTGATTTTTTTATTATTTAGTATTTATTAACGTATCTGACAGTATAAAATTAGTTTTCATTTACTTGATAACATTATAACATGTGGGGTAAAATTTGCAATATCATGAATTCCATTTTGAAGATATTTGAAATGAACTCATTAAAACAATCTAGTGTCAAGCTCTGAAATAATAATAATAATAATCTAGATTTCCATAACACCAGATTACGAACTATTTTATTGAGGGACGTACTGTGCTTATTCTCAAAATGGAAATCTGACCAACTCAAGGAATTATTGACCAATCACGTGTCTGAACTCCTGCTATAAGATATTTACACCTATTTTATATGCTAGGACAGAAGACAGGTTGATTTAGTCTTCCATCAGATAATCCCGCTGCGTGGTGCTCAATAAGGGTATGCCAAATAGCTTGTTGACGGGCTGCTGTATTACATAGGACCCTGTGTAACACAAACGGAATCTATCCATGGCCTAGATTCGTTATCGCAAGGCATTTAACACAACATCTCATGAGCTAGTGTTACCCTTCCTCAAATGTTTTGCAGTAGCACCACCTCTAGTGAGATGCATATAATAGCTGCTGCTACTCTGGAGATCCTGGTGCACCATAACATCAGATGCGCAGCGGGTTACGACAGGTAGCTTTCAGGAGAAGGGCTTTCAAGGGAGATTATCTGAATTCTCTCGTCTTCTTCATCGCGGGTACAAATGTGGGCGACCCAGCAATCGGAGCCATAAGGTATTTTATATGGAAGACCTGAAACAGCCTCTGGGGAGCGTGAATTTCAAGACGTCCTCGGGGTGGCCCAAGAACACACATTGGCATGGAGTCTCGCTTGGAAAAATGCGCAGTCGTTCACCTCAAAAGAAGTCAATGTGATGAAATTTCTGAAGAGGCACAGCTCGCAGATAGAACTAGATGTCTGCCACTCTTCTACTCCTTTGGAATAGTGAAGTGGGCGGTAGATGAGCTGCGCCAATTATATGAGAATGATACCCGCAAGGTGATGAAAATCCTCGGGAGCATTCATCCCAGATCGCCCGTTCCTCGAGAGTACCTCCTGCGTCAATGAGGGGCGAGGACTTTAAGCCTGGGGTGTATGTATGGCCGGATAGTACTAAAGTATGTTCATTTCCAAGATGCAGTGAATATAAACAAATACATGTGAACCATTAAGAACGTATATTATTTTGAACTCGGCGTATTGCTATTGCCAACGTTTATTATAAGTGGCTCTCATGTTGTCTAATTCCCACATTTTCTTTTCTACTGTTTGCTGAATAGGCTGAAATACACTGGCATTTAAAGAACACTAAATCTATTAAATAATACAATGTAGCAAATTAGTGCTCATGTACACTGAGCTAAATTCACGCCTGTTAAAAGTGTTGTCCTGACTTCCAGCATTTTATTGCCGCTTGTCCATTGGGAATTGTATGTTTTGGAAGATCACGTGATTATGACGCCCTGATCGTTGTTTACATCCACTGCATCTTGGAAATGGATAGACTATATGTATAGCATGCAACATCCCTCGAAGGTCAGACCTATTCTTGCAATTAGTAAGCGATCACGAAAGCACAGGTATAGGCACAGGATTGTCCAAGCCAGCAAAGAGAGCAGCAGTTGAGATTGGTCTCGTGACCACCGAGCTTGAGCAGAATCACTTGAAAACCAAAATAATAGCTGCCAAACAGACGAATCTATTTATGCAGCATGTCGATAAACTTATCGGCTAAGCTGTCATTTTTTTTAAAGCCAGCTGGACTTAAATCTGAGACCGAGAATCCTTATCCACGGATAATTTTATACAGGAACGAAATTTTTTACATTGTTCTTCGCAAAACCAAGACACAACGTTGAATTTATTTAACAAACCATAATAACTGAAATTCTGCTCTATTTTATTTTTAATAAACTATATAAGTATTTGTAATAGTGTAGTCATTTTAGCCCAAAATTTCACAATCAGTTTAAAAAACTCTTACAAGCAAGAGATTTGGTATACATATAATATTTAGCCACCCGACTAAGGAAGTAAAAGTCCCCGAAAAATAAAGTTGTGCTACGGCTGCCATCTTGGAAAATGTCGGCCGAAAACCCATTTTTCACAATTATCTCGGAAAATATTCATGTTATAAAAAAATGTTTGAAACGAAAAATGTTTGTCACAAAATTGTCTACATTTTTCGTTGTTAGCATTTTTTTATATAACTTGCTGTTTAGCCAGAAATTTAATTTTTGCCTGTTGAAAAATAGGTCAACACCTTTCTTTAATAAATGAGAGCTCCGACATAAAAAATGTAGAGCAGCAAAATGAAGGACAATAAACTTTTAAGCAACCATCAACTATTACTAGATTTTTTCGAGTTTGAAACAATTACAAAAAAATTAAAGACATTACTTTCCAGAAATGAAATGTTGCTGAAAGCTCATAATTTTAAAGTATGCTTTTTATGTAACTGTCCATAGATAAAAAATGTTTTTTAATTTTATATTTTCGAAGGTTTATAAAATTAATGTTTAAAGACAGTTTATTTCTTTACAAAAGTAGAAAATCAAGCTTAAAAAATCACATTCCACTGAATAAAATAATACCAAAATTATGCACAGGCACTAGACAAGTAAATTATCATTTTCGTCATCAGACAGTATTTCAATACCTTCTTCAGAATTGATGCACGATAGTCCTTGACACTCTCGATACATGGCAGAGCATTTTAATCCAGATCTCCTGCATTTACATCTATTGGTACAGTTAGATTTACAAGTGCACGAAATGAGTGTTAACAACTCTGGCGGCGCAGGTTTCTGGTCAGGTCATACACACTGGTGTTATGGTGTCTCCCTTTCGTATCCATCCTCAGTCAGTAGGGTTAATCTCATTATCTTTCCATTGCTCAACCTGTAGGTAGACACGATATGAATGCTGAGGTGATCACTAGTTGTAGGCAAAGATGCAAGGTTAAATGTGTTGCCGACTGTCTGTTTGAAAATCAGAGGAGTGTAACACCGTAAATCATCTAAGATAGTAATTCTTGATCGTCCATATAAACGAACTAAAAATTATACTCCTGCAGTAGCTATCTCTTCCTTGGTTGAAGAAGGATTGTTAAATACTTTCATGCCTTCCCTCAGGACACTGTCTTTCAGCAATAGCTTCAATGCGTTTAGTTTACCTTTCTTCAACATGAAAAAGGTTGTGTCACAACCACTCACAGAATGTGCAAATTGAAGCACCTCCCTACTTGCTCCTAGCATGTTTTGCTGTCGAGGTATATCGAACACGGTTTTTGTGTTTTAGCACCAGAAGCAGGTGGCAGGAATAGAACCTTGTCAGTTTCGGCAGGAAACGAAGTAAACAGAATAAACAAATCTGTGTATTAGCCAACAACAACGGCTGTGGTACTGTTATGTGCCTTCTCTAATGCTGTTGAAACAATTAGAGTATCGGCATCCGACTCAGCCAACCGCACCTCTATGTTTGATGACAAGCAGTGCCTTGCAAGCAACTCTATAAAAGTTGTTTTGTTTTTACTGTTGCTCAAAAACTCGGCCTGCGTTGTTGTCGTTACAGTATTTTCTTGTAGCTGAATTGTAGCAGAGGTTCTTCTGGCAGCTCTTCTTTGCTGTTTACAGCATTTGGTTGTAGGGTAATCAGAATATCCATCAAAAACCACGAAACAGTTGTTCCCGTAGTAAGATTGTATGTAAGAAATGTAACAGTGAACTACTTCTCTATAGGTGGCAGGTCGAGGCCATACAGGAGGTGTCCCCCATCTAAAACATAAACATAGTTTCAGGAATATTTGATGATTCCCCGACTTGGAAGGCTCTCACCAGAGAAGATTTCACTCCTTTCCTTAGTGATACATCATCAAACAAAGAAGGAGACCTTGGTGCAAGCTCCAACGTAAACCACTCCTTTAGCTTGCGTGATTCTTTCTCAACACATATAATCCTGTTAAATGAACATAGTTGCAACAATCACTCTCTCTGGTGAAATGCACGAAAAACAGAGCGCCCGCAATTAATCGCCGCGCATTTAAAAATATTCTTACAAACTAGCTAAGTTTATTTAAAATGTTATTGTCCATTATTTTGCTCCTCTACATTTTTTTATGTCGGAGCTCTCATTTATGATATTTAGACAGATATAGAAAGACGCACATGGTGTTGACCTATTTTTCAACAATCAAAAATTAAATTTCTGGCTAAACGGGGGGTTATATAAAAAAATGCTAACAACAAAAAGTGTAGACAATTTTATGACAAACATTTTTCATTTAAAACATTTTTTTATAACATGAATAATTTCCGAGATAAGTGTGATAAATGGATTTTCGGCTGACATTTTTCAAGATGGCGGCCGTAGCACAACTTTAATTTTCGGGGACTTTTAGTACCTAAGTTGGGTGACTAAATACTATATGCGTACCAAATCTCTTGCTTGTAAGAATTTTTTTTTTACCTAATTCTCATAAAATTACACTATAAAGCTTTTATTATATACGCTCAGGCAATGTTATGTGAACGGAGTACTACGGACACCAGGTAGGACTACACTACTTCAGTCGACTTCCAATAAACGAGAAACATAAAATCGTTAAACAGTCAAATAAACTGTTCAGTATTTCTAGTTACAAAGCCCAAGATTTTAGACAAAGGTTGGTTGATGTATTCATAACGGGGAAATAGATAATTCATGATCTATTATAATATCAACATCTTTTTTCTGAAAGCACTTTTTAAATTTAATATCACCTATTCTGTAGCTGTACATAACTATGTTCTTTTTCTTGTGACCGTCATAGATTCAGTTTTTAATACTTAAACTTAATGTACTTTCTATTCATGGGGAATCAACATCGCTCTGTAATATCTGGCAGTCTTGCTCATTCAATCATTGCAGTAATTTGCTCTGGAGTTTAGGTAATAACACAATTAATTATAATTTTTTAGTTACATATCGCACATTCCTTATCGAACTAAGAATTTCATTTGTTCTTCTCATTTAACAAAGCGATAAAATATAAAATGCTTCCAGTTTAAACAAACAACCCACAGTCAAGCCCGTCAACAATAACCATCACATTATGCAAAACGTTCAGCTTCAATTCGCACACCCCTTTCCAAAATTAATTTTCTCTTACGTAACAGTTCTTTTAACCGAGTAACCCAAAGCTACATCGTCCTATCTTGGGTAATATCAGGTCGGGTCCTGGTAAAGCCCTCTTTCTTAGACCTAGTCACGTAAGCGCAGAGCCGTAGTAGTAAAAAATTAATCCTGTATATTATCGGAAAGCTCTGTTAGCCTAATAGGATTTTTTCCTCATGTCTTTGGTAAAATCCTATTTAATTCGGTATTGTGATACATTGTGTGAAAATATTATAATTTAAAGCCATTATCCTTTACATTATATACCAGTTAGTTGTAATATTTATAAGTTTCATATCTTTTAGGGTAATTTTTTATTGTCGCTAGGCTAACCACAGCGTTATTTATTTTATGTGTATTCCTCCAAGTCACTTTACAATCTTTTAATCAGTTTTCACAAAGTAATACTTCGCTCTTTGTTGCACATATAGATGAAGCTGATGTTAAAAGAGACATTAATCGTCTAAAAAATAAAATATCTACAGAGGTAGATGAAATTAGTCTTAAACTATTAAAATCAATTAGCGACATTATTTATCCCTGGCTTATCTAATAAATAGATCGTTAAATTCCGAAATATTTCCTGATATTCTGAAGCTAGCACGCGTTATACCTTTATATAAGAAAGAACATCTTCTAAAAGTAGAAAACTGCCGACAAATTTCACTAATAAGTACTTTATCTAGATTTTCAGAAAGAATAGTATACAGTATAAGAATGACGTACTCAAATAAACTAGATATTATGACATCCTGCCAATATGATTTCAAAGAACATATGTCAACTGAAACAGCTTCATATCACTTATTAAAGTTCGTTTACAAAGAACTTGATGAAGGCAAATATGTCATATTATTAATGTTTGATCTATCTCGAGCTTTTGACACTAAATATTGAATTTTTATTCGATAAACTATTTTCTATTGGAATAATAGGGAATTTGTTAAGGTGTATACGGTCAGATCTGGAAAATGGGAAAATATAACGATGTCAAATCTTCTATAAAAAAATGTAGACCTTGGAGTATCACAGGGTTCAGTGTTGAGGCTCCTCATTTCCATGATATGCATAAATCATGTTCGCAAATGATATCTCGGTACATTCGTTGTGACGCCAAGACATTCAAGTTAAACCTAGCTAACAACTCACAAGTCTTTAAATTCAGAACATCTATTAACAGTTTCAGCACCTATATTATACAGAAAAGTTATTGAATTAGTTTTCCTTGTAAAGGACCTAACATTGCATTTCGATATGTTTAGCGGTAACTTATTGATATTAGACCAATTATTAGTTTTAACGATTAGTGGTTGTTGATCTACCAGCTAAGAAACCATGTTGATAAACTGAAATTTGAAATTTAACATGAAAAGATAAAATATACATACTATATCTAAAACAACTTTATAAAGAGCTTGCCAAAATTACAGGGGATAACTATAGGTCTATGATTCTTAGTTGTATCCTTGTCGCCTTTTTTGAATACAGGACAGATTTTCGATCTACACGAAATTTGAGGAAATGTTTCAGGCTCAACAGCTAAATTAAAGATAGCAGTCAGTGGTTCAGCAAAGATAATGGCGCAATCTCTTATCAAAAATGATGGAATTCATCAGGGTCAGTGGTTAATTTGTTTTCAAATGTTTTCAAAAGCTTCCTCTCTAATTAGTGGTATATTAAGCTGTGTGATATTGAGTGCGTTGTCATAATCTGCTTTAACGTATGTAGATGATGAAGCAAAAGCGGATTGGGAATAACTAGCAAATGCGTTGACTATACTTTGCGGATCATTTAGCGGAATGTTACCATAAGGTATTGAATTAGGGATCTTAGATGTATTAAGCATATTATTAATAAATGACCAAAAACAAGTAGGATTGGATTTTATTTGAGATTCAGAATTTTCAGTATATTTTTTATGTGACGAGTCAATCTCTCTTTTTATTTTAAAACATAAAATTATTATTAAATATAATGTATTAATTAATAAATAAATAATGCAAATTATTCATAATTATGAATTTTTTAGCGATTAATTAACTTTAAACGACGTATTACTTACCGGACTCACGGTTATGTTATGTATGGCTAAGCCTGTGCGCTCTCCGCGCTCTATCTCAAAAACGGTTCAGCGTATAAAAAAACATTTGCAACAAAATTTGTAGAGAATTTTACGCTCTACAATTTTTGTAATAAATACAAATATCATTAAAACCATAGGAAGCGAGATATTTGCGAAAAACCGATTTTTGTGACCTGTGACCTTGAACAAGATTTTATGAGACTTCTGTGACAACTTTTAAAATGCAAAAATAAAGATTTACAAGTTTACAACTTATTGTCTCTCATTCCGAGGTGAAACTCCTAATGTGACTAGATTATAATAATTTAAATTGATTCAGATACTGTAATTCGCCTTTCTCTTTAGATGCCATAAACGAGATTTTTCTTTAATATCCCCTGTTCGGGCGCCAAAATGTGATGCTTGTTTTGCTCGGGTAGCTGGTTTGGAGATTATTCCAGGGTTCAATGTTAATATTAATTAAAATCCAGATCCAATATAAGACATTTATTCTCCTAATAATTATATGTACAGTGTGGCCATATCTTTTGTGGCTTAGGTTGCGACAATCTTGTTATTACATAAGTACATCATAGTAATCGGAGAGAGAGAGAGAGAGTGTAACATATTTCCTCTATGTACGTCGTCGTAACCCCAATTCTCTAATCGAAGTTCCAGGGCATAACAGACGCGACTAAGAAATCTGTTTCAGGAGAGATCCAGTTCAATACACTCGAATCAATCTGACAGGAGGTCCAGTTCAACGCACTCGAATCCTCCCTAATAGATACTTGGCCAGCGGCTGCCACGGCGCCGGAGAAGCTTGATCTTCCGGTTATCTCAGTTCAATACACTCGAGAAAGGTGAAAGCCAAGCTCTGAATTTACTGGTTTCTGGTTAGCTATTTTATACCCAAAAATCACGGTCACGTGGTTTTGCACACGGCACGAAATGCACGCGGCACGCAAGTTGCGGCCTGGTGAAGTTAGAATTAAAAGTTAAAAAAGAACTAATCAGGTATTGAACTAATCTAAAACTGAACTACTTGATCCGTGCATGATTAAAATAAGTTAAACTGAAATGAAAGTATACAATATTCCTGTAGTATTGTATACTTCATTACACTACTTCCATTGAACCATGGAGGATACGAAGCATTTTTGGGGTTTGACTTGGGAGCATTTTCTGCAAAGACAGAATCTAACGCCTCATAAAATTGGGAACAAGCATCGTTTACATTTCTATAACTGGTTAAAAAAGAACCATCGATTTTAGTTAGGTCGTGGTACAAATTATTAAAATTAGCTTTCTTAAAATTAAATGATGAGTAATTATGATTATTGAGACGTTTATTAAAGTCGAATTTTAGTTTAAAACACAAGTTTAAAAGTGGAGGATGAGCATCTTTCGACAGCAAATAATTATCATATTTTCGAATATGAATTTTGAATCTACTAAGTATTAAATCCAAAAGTCTGTTATTGTAATGTGGATTATACATTTTCTTTCCAAAAAAGACATTTTCTACCATTTCCCAATTCTATAAACACTGGATGCACTCATGCCGGCCCTGGCCTAAGCTTGTATTCGATGAAAGGTGAGCAGGAATCGCGTTTCAATCTGCATGTGCTAAATACACCAGGCAGGGAGAGATATCCGATAAAACGAACAAGACACTCGGATCCGAGTTACCGACTTACTGGCGGTATACACTTCTTTTCAATATTTTCAAACGTGTCTTTATGTTACCCGAGAGGTATTATGTCGCATGGTGTCGTGGGAAGACAGTAAGCGCAGTGAAAATATGAATAAAGCGAAGTAAATCCCGATTCCAGATGTGAATCGTTGATATGGCGATATATCGGCGCACCTACATTGTGAAGAAGTATTTCATAAATAAATGTAACCCAGATGTGTCCGCCGTATTTTATGAGAGGCCCGACATGCAGGGGAAACACATTTGGATATGTTAGTTGGCTTCAGTTAATTTTGTTTCCTATTGTCTGAAAAATATTGTTCAGCGAGAATTTCCCTGTTTCCGTCTACGATATATTTAGAGGATCGCGTGGAGTTCCCAGGAAAGCTAGTAAATAACAAAGAAACAAAACGTTAGCAAACGAAGTAAGAAAAACGATGAAATCAAAAGAATCAGTATGTAGGTCACGAAAAACGCAATTGCTAAGTAAGGAAGGATCCAAATAGTTTTATAATTTATAACCTATTTTTGTAATATAATTCAGAGTTTTCAAGATTTAAATATGCAACATACTGTACTTGCAGCAATGTACTAATTTATATAGAGAAGTGGTATCTCTAAGTTATACGAATTTTATACTAACTTTGGTATTCATAGGATCTATATTTTCGAATGTAACAAGATTAGGTGTAGGTTATTATTTATAATGAACAAGAAAATAAATTTAGACTTAGAAGAGAGGTCTCTGTTGCCCCAAGATAATAGAAAACAAGTTTATCTTTTTTCACAAAATTGGAAGAAGTGGAAGAATGTCGTATAGACAAACTTCGCCCTCAAAATAAAGACGTTTATTATTATTATATTTTTGCAAAGTAAGACAAATTTTATTTTTTCCAATTCCTGCAAATGCTGACGTAGTATCGCAACCACAAAGAGCATGTATAAATAACACATGTTGTTTTAAATCTGTTTTTTTGAAGGAATATTGTGAATAATATTTGTTTTCCTATCATAGGTTTATAAAAATAAATATTTTCTAATAAAGATGAAGCAAAATGTGTTAATAAAACTAGCAAATCTCTATCTTGGCCGACAATTACAATATCACATTCTCCATCAAAACCATGTAAGCTGACTTCGCTACCACCCACCCACAAGTTGCAAATCAACATTCTTTAAGAGTGTATTATCAAATCCAGAAATGGTTGTTCCCAGAAAACAGTAAGCCTGCATGCAACTACGGAGGGCACATGACGTCCAATGGTTTATTACCGTGACCCGTCCGAGAAACGTTAAACTACTGCCAGATTCACTTATAAAATCTATTGCATGCAGTTGCAAATCAATTGGTAGTAAGTGCAAGACTAGAGCATGTTCTTGTAAAAACTGGGGTTAAAATGCATTGTAGCGTGTAAGTACTACGAAGGCTTAAATTGCTTTAACTGTAAAGATAAAGATTGACGAGAATTGATGAATTTGATGAAGAATTGGAAAATAATTCTGAAACATTTTCTGTAACTGAAAGTCTAAGTACATGTAGAACCGATACAGAGATAGAGGATAGTGTTAGCGAAGCTTCTTCATTATCAGTTATTGATAGGTCGATTGATCAAGAAATTGATAGAAATGAAAATGATGGCGCATTTTATAATTATGTTTCAAGCGATACTGAAAATCAGTCTGATGATTCTTCAAGTGAGACAAAACGAAGGCGGTTAATATAGTTGCTCACGTATATATATTTTTTCAATGTCGAGTAAAATGTTTCCACTTTTTATATAGTTTTTAAATACAATAAATATACATAGTATATAAAAGTCTTGAGTTTCTTAAGACTCTTTGATAATGGTTACAAGGCCGAAATATATGTCAGACAAAATTGAATAAAACTCATGAAACGACAAACCAAGTGCGTATTGTAACTATTCTTTTGAATATTTAATTACTCTATTGAAGATGTTTCATCAAGAACCTACTGCAGATTCAATCCAATTAAGGATTGTTGAAATTTTTCTATAACGTGATTTTGAAAACTTAAATGCCCGTCAAATTTGGTACCTAAATTTTGCACACATGTTTTGAAAGGAATTTCACTTCCATTTTTTCATTGACTAAATTACTTTTAGCCTTCACATTGAACAGTATTGTCTGTATACAAAGCAGATGACTTCTGGGGATTAATAGTAAGATTATCTTTAAGCCACCATGAAATCGCTTTTGAGTTTTTCAATAGCTTCATTATATTGCCGTGATATACAATTAACAAGACGAGAACTTCTGAAAGTGATGACCAAGCCCTTGGAAGTAGCACAAATTGTCAAGGACTTACCGAAAAGCCCCTGGAAAGGACGGCGTCGAGTATAAACTGCTCAAATATTTCCCGAGGAAAGGTATTCTGCATCGTTAACGTGATCCTGCGGCTCCAGCACTGGCCTAGCCAGTGGAAATGCGCCGTGGTCGTTCACATTCTCAAGCCAAACAAGAACACGAAGTTCGTCGGTAGCTACGAGCCCATCTCGTTGCTGTCGGAGATCTCCAAGTTAGTGGAGAAGCTCGTCTTGACCAGACTAGATGCTGTTCAGGAGAAACTTCACATCGACGATGAATCTCAGTTTGGTTTCAGGAGAGGCATGGTGCAACAGGTCGTTAGGATAGTTAACGACGACAAAAGTACAATACAATCTCGAGAAGAGCACCGCCATGGTGCTCCTCGATATTGAGAAGGCGTTCGACACCATCTGGATCATGGGGTTACTCTACAAGCTACACCACTACAACCTTCCTACCTACTTGATTAAGCTCATTCACTCGTTCTTGACGGTCAGATCCCCGCAGGTTCGAGGCATTAACATACTGTTAACAAGGCGGGACATTCGCGTGGGTGCCCCGCAAGGAGCGTAACTTCTGCCAAAGTTGTACGTACACTGTACGTCTTAGACTTTCCAGAGTTCACGAATACGAAGCTGGCCAAGTATGCTGATGACACAGCCATATACGCGCATTCACACAACGCCCAAGCAGCGAAGATGCTGCTGAAGGCGCACATGCCTCGTGCCACGGCTTATTACGACCAGTGCAAGATTCATAACACCCATTTCGATCACGGAAAACAAAATTCCAACAACTAAGAGAAGCATGAAGTACTTGGGGGTTAGACTTGACCAACGACTAACGTTTAACACCCACATAAATGAGACTGTACGGACGGTCTACTTCCTGTCCAGGTGTCTGTATCCGCTCATGCTCAGGGGTAGCAGTCTTAACAGATAAAATAAAAAATTGTTGTACACAATGGTGGTCAGGCCGTCCATCACATACGCGGCGTCGGTATGGAGCAGTGGTAGAACACAAATTTATGTGCCTCATATCGAATTCTGGACAGTACATCTCCCTCAGAGATATACGCACGTTGCAACGACATAACCCAGATAGAGGATTACGTCCAGCAGATCTCTTAAAACTTCTACTCGTTCAAACTGGGCGATAGTCCGCTAACAAGACACATAACACAAATTAGACAGCATAATACCTCATTTCGGGTTAAACACCCTTTACCACACCAGACGGTAACCTTCTTGTCGCGTTTTTTGGTTTCTTTTAGTACAATTTGTTTTAGAAAGTCAAAACATTACATACAATCAAAATTTTTAAAATACGTCAATGCGGGCAAAATTTTTACCTGCATTGCTTTATTTCGCTTAAGGCCGAGCTAAAATTGAGGTGTTAGCGTCATATACGAAATTTAAAAGTGGTTAGTGAGGGAGTTTCAATTTAGTATCTAGTTTTTCAGTTGGGGCGAGCGTAGGTGCGTCTTTACTATGTACATACTTCGGTATGCGATGTAAAGCAACGACAGGCGCAGTTAGTACTTGGATGGGTGACCATTCCAACGGAAACCGCGTTCTCGCCTCACACATCTTCCGGCGGCTTGTATATCAGTGTATGCGCGAAAGCTAACAACCTTAGGCGAGGGTTGTATAGGAGATATACCATCCTTAGGAGGGGATGTAAAGCCGTCGGTCCCTTGTCTATTAAATGTTAGGCAAGTAAAAGATCCCTACTCTTCTTAAGGGAAGAGGTTCGGCAAAATTCTTGGTTGGGTGTAGCTCGTCTACAGGCGTCGGTGTTAGGCCTCAGTAGCGGAAATAGGCCGACGTTAAATAAATGTATAAAAAAAAAAAAGTTTTTCAGTTTTGTTAAGTCTGTTATTTTTAAATAATATAGTCAATTTTAATAACGTGTTCTTATCTATTTTAAATAGAAAGAGTTTAGGTTTAGTTCTTCATTATTGTTTTAATCGAGACAGACCTACTCCGCCCAGTCCTGCAATCCGTCACTGCGATTAACGCGATGGTTGCACGATCGGTCCCGGGATAGGTTCTGGGGAGGTACCTTAAGTTAGTTTTAACAAAGAAGTTTTGGATTGGATTGGATTATATTGCCGAAAATTACAGGAATTTTCGAGTTCTGTGTCGTCGGTATAAAGATGAATTTTCCAATATGTTGTTTTTCCAGACAACTCAGCAATAAATATTACGAAGACAGAGTAATTGATCCAAAATACTCCCTTGAGGAAGGCCCTGTTCGGCTAAAAGTTCTGTTAATGTTTCTTCATCTAGTTTTAATATTTGTGTACGTTGGGATTCTCCATTCAATATTACACACAAATAGTCCCTCTTTGTTAAACAACGCAAAAATTTATTTAGAACAGTTGTTGTGGGGTCATTTTGTGGCCCTACCACTATTTTGTACCATCGCATTGATAGGTTTTAAATAATATATATAATCAAAAATTGAGGTTTGTAATAAAGTTTTAGCAGCCATTAGTAGAATTAGGACAGTTAATTAGTATAGGCGGCAGATTTCCCTCATGGGATATTATTGAAAAGCCTGTGGTTCATGTTTTGTTTGAATTATTTTGATGGGAGCGCTATTTATCTTTAAATTATGTAATTTAAACACATGTTTACAGGAAGATAATGACAAGCACTTTTGCATTATCATTAATATTCAAGGAAAAAGCAAAAATCGTCGAAGTACGTCACATTTGTGTAAAACGAGCTATTCATCTATGTTTGCCAATCAATGGATGTAATCTCTTTGAGTATGTTTGGTTAATAATACTACTATTGCTTCAAAATTCACCAAATATGCCTCTGTATTTTATAAGATCAAATAATAATGCAGATTATGAAGAGTATAAATGCTTACGTAATTTAGCATCAAGTGCTTTGCGCAACGAAAATAGAGCCTATATCCATAACTTTGTACAAAATGAAAAAAATCCAAAAAAAACTTGGAAGGCCCTGGAATCACTTAATGTTAAATTAAGAAAAAGAAATTGTGCTATTCCAGGGCGCCTAGCAAATTCCCAAGAGATAAACAGATTCCTCACTAGTAGTATTAATCCCAATGATCAAGTTTGCTCCGATACAATTGATTATTATGAAAATCATATGTATAATCCAAACATCAATTTTTCCTTTAATACGACTATTGTTGAGGATGTCACTAGAATTATTCAAGAATTAAAATCTACAGCTTGTTGTATAGATGACATCTCAAGTACGATGTTAAAATACTCTTCTCTATTTCTTGATATATACATCGTTCATATCATTAATCGTTGTATAGAGCATAATTACTTCCCTAAAAACTGGAAACTAGCAATTGTCAATCCGATATCTAAAATAGCAAATCCAATTACATTTGGTGACTTGAGACCAATAAGTATTTTATCCGTCCTATCTAAAATTATGGAAAAAGTATTGTATAAACAATTATTTATGTATTTTACGCAAAATTATACATTGCCCAAACATCAGTCAGGTTTCCGGAAATCTCATAGCACATCAACTGCTTTGGCTGATATTTTACATAATATAGTTTCTGTTCTGTTTCTGCTTCTGACACCATAAACCACCAAAGTAATTCTGTCAAAACTAATATACTATGGTATTGTAGGTCTGTCTTTAAATTTAATAAAATCCTACTTGACAGAACGGCAATAGAAAGTAAATGTTGAGCATAATCTTTCCTACTCTATAACATTATTAGCCGGAGTACCGCAAGGTTCTGTTCTGTTCTGTCCCTTATTGTTTATAATCTATGCAGCGGATTTAATGTCAACCTTTTCTAATTGTTACTCACATGCATATGCTGATGATAAGCAATTGGTTTATAGAGTCGACATCAACAATCTTCCAGCTTTTGAAAATCATGCAAATACAGATCTAGAAAATTTATTCAAAAAATCAAAAATCTGCAACTTATCTCTAAATAATAACAAATCTTGTGTATTATTTTTTGGCTCACAAAAAATGGTTGATATCGTGAAATCTTCATTAAACATCAAAATAAATAATAAAAACATTCCTGTAGTGAACCATAAAAATAATCTAGGTCTAATAATAGACACTAAGCTAAAATTTACACAACACAAGGTAGTAAGATTGTGCAAAAATCATATGTAGCCTTAAAGCTATTGTATGCTAATAAAGAACTTCTAACTTTTGGTCTTAAAAAAAACTTTGACAGAAACTATGGTGCTTTCTAATTTCAATTATTATGGAGCTTATATTTATAGACCTCACCTTAATGCTATCGACAAAGCTCGCATACGAGTTCAAAACAATCATACAATCATTCACAACCTGCGTAAATATGATCACATTTCTACCAAGTTTAAAGAACTATCCTGGTTAAACATGGTCAACAGATGGAAGCATCATCTGGCACGTACAGTTCATAAGGTGATATTGACCTCCACTCCTGCTTACTTCAAAAAGATGCTAATAGAGCGTTGTAATTTTCACCAAATTCATTTAGGAAATATTAATTCCCTTCACATTCCTAGACATCGCACTACACTTTCTCGTAAAAGTTTTCTTTACAACGCAGTTAGTATTTACAACTATCTACCTAATCATCTAAAAGAATTGATTATCCCACGGTTTAAACGAAAATACAATTTTTTTTAATACATTTACTTAACGTCGGCCTATTTCCGCTACTGAGGCCTAACACCGACGTCTGTAGATGAGCTACCCTCAACCAGAAATTTTGCCGAACCTCTTCTCTTAAGAAGCGTAGGTACCTTTTATTTGCCCAACATTTAATAGAGAAGGGACCGACGGCTTTACATCCCCTCCGAAGGATGGTATATCCCCTATACAACTCTCGCCTAAGGTTGTATAGCTTCCGCGCATATACTGATTTACAAGCCTCTGGAAGATGTGGGAGGCGAGGACGCGGTCTTCGTTGGAACGGTATCCTATCCAACTACTAACCGCGCCTTACGTTGCTTTACATCGCATATCGAAATGTACATAAAAAAGACGTACCTACGCTCGTCCAATTTTATTTTCTTCAATCACAATTATGATCTGATATTGTTCTTTATCTTTGAATGAATACACTGCCATGCTTCATAACTTCAAATATATAAATTACTTTTTATTATTTCCAATTATTATTATTTATTCTTTTTGTAATCTTTTATATTTTTATACTAAGAATTATTAAATCTATTTTTTGTGTGTGTAGAAGTTAAGTGTAAGAATAGCACTTCGTGTGCTAAACTTCGCCTCATTTTTGTAATAATATCATCACATGTAATGTGTATATACACAAAAATAAATGACGATTATTATTATTATAAACGCACAGTTAACCTATAAATTTGTGAAATCTTTAATTCATAATTTTATAACGAAAATCCTGCAAATCGAGATGGTCTACATTAGATAATATGTCTTAATTATACAATTTTTTCTCTTCAAATTCACTTAAGGAGCTTCGTGGATGATTAATGATAACCTCTTAACAGCATAAAGTTACTCGGATGAGAATATCCTGAAGCCACATTCAAATAAATATACCATCATTTTCATAGAAAGCAAGTTAAATATGATGTTTAAGGTTGCAAAATCTTTTATATTCAAATCATAATCCAATTTAAACTAAATAAATATGTTTGTCCTTTGATCTACGTTTTATCCAATATTGACTATTGCTCCTAAATAACAAAAACATTAAGTAATCAGAACTTTTATTGTCATTACAATATATAATTTTTTAAACACCGTTTAATAAAAATAAACCAAATAGTAAGATAAGTAAAAAAATACACCTTTTTTTGTTCTATCCGTTTTTTATGCATCTTCAAGAATAACGAAGTTCTGTTTAATTCATTGAAATCAGGATCATTCAAATTAGAGGTGATTTATATTATAATTACGTGTATTTTCAGAAACACAAATTTTATTGGAAAACATTTGCTTCATGAATTTCTTCTTCTTCTTTGACTTCTTCATTGCAACCATTACTGAAGCTGTAACCATAAAACTGGCCACATATTGATGGACACCTGAAGCCTAATCTTTTACAGGAACAAATCTTTTTCTAAGAACTATTTGCAGTTGCAAAAGATTATCTGGAATATGAACATTGACCGCTGAGAGAGACATTACAATAGATTTAGTTTGAGTGCACAAAACAAATGCCTGCAAATAAATGAACAGAAAAAATTGTAGAGGATAATGTTGATGCAGCTATGAGAATGGAAAATTTAGAAGAGAATATCTGTAATGACTGCCCCAGAGATCAATTTATACAGGAAATTGATAATTAAGATGGTCCAATTTAGTATTGTAGAGTATGCAGATATTATTTTGTATATTATAGTTCCTGTTATGAAAATGGAAATGCTGCAGTTAGAAAGTATTGAAGATATTTTTCAAACCGTCATCGGTCGCGCCTTGTACCAAATTCTAACATAATTTAAGAGGTATTCCAATTTAGTAAGCAATGTGACCTTCTTTCAGTGGCAAAATATGAAGATTTCTTCGACAGGAAGAGGAATCACTACACATCGTCTGATATAATCCATCTATAACTGTATGAATAATAAATAATAATAAATATAAATATACACCACAGAAATTAGACTAATCAATGACTTCTACTTAAGGCAAGGGTACAGCGAGCATTAGAGGAGTTTAATTAATTTGTGTCCTTTTAATGTTGTGAAAGTTTACCAAGTTGAAGACGGCTACGTTTTTGATGTATAAAAATCAGTATCAAGAGTTCTATACACAGATAAAGACCAACTCACACGTTATGGAATCAACAAGACCAGAAATAGCATGTTTAGGAAATAAAGAGTCGATATATTAATGCATTTTGTAGAATTTATAATAACCATCTAACAAGACTCTGCAGGAGGGTTAACTGCTGGAGTTTATTTAAACATTCTTAGTGACCACATTTATTGTGAAATATTAATGACAGGGTAAGTGTTTCCAGCAGTAATTTCTTTCTGTTGATCAGAGCGCATCTGTATCAATATTACCACAATATATGGATTCTTCGAGAGGGTTCGGTTAACTGGCGACCGATGTTTCTTAATTGTACATCTCTGGGGCTACCTCAAGTCAGAAGTGTGCAATGAAGAACTGAATACACGAGAGCAGTTATTAAAAAGAAATTATCGTGTTGATGATTGATAGGTAAGCGAAAAGATTTATTAAAACGGTCTTAAGATTTTTTCCGCGGAGGTGTTTTTGAACGCAGCTATGTGTTTCTCCCTTCCACTACATTATGTTGTCTTGTGGGATACCCTGTACACTAAACAGTAAGCTATTCATCTAAATCCGAGGGTAATGATGACAAGCTTACTCACAGTTAATTTAATGATACACAGTATGTTATTGCTGTAATATTTAAAGGCCTATTTATAACAAAGGGTGTTACGAATACATTAACTAAACATTACACCAGTATAAAACATACTTTGTCAAACTTTAGCATAATAAATTTTGTCTAATGCTGACAGTTTCTTATGCCCTAGCACATTATTACTTCCCAGGTGAATCAAGGAAGGTTGGCCCATCTTCAGAGTGGATAGACCATCGCGTCGACTAGAAATACAATCTTACTTCTAGCAATAATGAATTAACCTATTGTCTTGCAGTTTTTATACGACTGTTTGTTGTTTTATTAAAATTGTAATTAGGTTATTTGCAAACTAATGTATATTCAACAAAGTTGGAACATTTTGTGGTTTTTTAAAATTTTGTTCAAAAGATACCTGAGGCACATCAATAAACAGATAGAGGGGATAGAAAAAATATGCATACATATACAATTATAGCTTGCCAACGTTCCTGGGAACGCCGGGGATGGAAAACAAACCACGGTAACGTGCATTTGGGGTCGCACTACGCGACCGAGCCCTGGAGGAGACAAACCACTTGGGCTGCCTCCAACCCAGGTCCTATAGCAGCTAGACCTGGCGTTGTAGAGTAAAAGCTGGAGTTCGATAGCAGATAGACTCCGATTTGTCCGATCCAACATGTAGTGCAACTTTTCCAAGAATGCGACTAGAGATCCTGGGAAAAGCATAATGGAACCCGCTATAAATTACCGGGTAAGGAAATTGTCACACGTTCACGAGCCCTTGCCAACTTTCATTAGTCTATCAAATACTTATCAGGTTCATTGGGCGATTTTTTCTAAATTGCTGGGCAAGGGCTGCAGTAACCGCTGACATGTCTTAACTTGGAGGAGGGCTTTTATACTTTACATCCTGAATTTACTTATAATCTGTTCTCGACCGCTGTGGTATCTAAAGACTAGTATTTTCCAGACAGATTAATTTAATTTAACTGTATTTATTATTTATACAAGTTACGACAGGTTTTGTTTTTTATTGGAACATGACTTTAGGGATGTAACTTTTACACCCAGCTGTTGCGTTATTGCTCTTGAAAATTATGTAAGCCACCCGGGCAATGGCCGTCAAAGCTGCCAGTTTAAATTTTATTAAGTTTTATGGCACACAGGTCAGATGCACTGTTTACCTTTGTCTATAGACAGTGCTAATGTCTTACAATCACTGAATATTTGCACTTGAAATAGAAATAATATGAAGCGCGCTCGAGGCGAATTACAGGTGGGCATTGTAGAGGACTTTGCGGCA
Organism: Leptura quadrifasciata; assembly: GCA_963675555.1. Lineage (NCBI taxonomy): Eukaryota > Metazoa > Arthropoda > Insecta > Coleoptera > Cerambycidae > Leptura > Leptura quadrifasciata. The sequence continues at coordinate 159,042,266 of OY776676.1, forward strand.
GTCTTTTGGTCTGACGCCTATAACATGTATTTAGAAAGGTCTCCGAGATAGTACGTTAAAACCTCAGACGGAGGTAACAAAAAAAAAATCGACAAAAAAATTACAAAATTTGAGAGCGTCTGACACCTCCTTAGCAGTGACCTAGTCGTCGACGATTTACTCATCTCTGACCTTCAAAGAGGTGATGTATAAATTTTTAGCCGGAGGTACGAATATTTTCTTACCGAAATTATTTTCCACTTTCAATTGTCTGACGTGTTCTTTGCAGGGGTCTTGAACTAAATCCTTGCAGATGACACTTCCTGATGGTCCCGCCAACCAGCTCATAAAATTCCAGCTGGAAGTACTTTCGCGGCCGCCAGCTCTCCATTTAATAGGCATGTGTCATTTAGCAAACCTTTCCTTATGTTAATAAATGGCTGCATTTTTTTACATTCCTTATGTATGAGCCGATTGCCGTGACACCAGGTGCTAAGCACAATAATTCTTGCGGAGTATCGGCTGCCACAGTAATGATATTATTATCCGAAAACATCGTAGTTATATTGGTAATATGGTCAGAAGTCATTAATGTTTACTAAAAGAAGGAGGGGACTCAGATCAGAACCTTGAGGAACACTAAATTTTGAGTCACATAGTCGCTGGCCACTGTATTCAGTATTTTGCCGGGAATTTTGAATTTTTTGACAAACAGTAAAACTAAAGTACTTACAATCTATTTACCTAATTACAAGAAACTTAAAATATCACTATAAGAAACACTGAAAACTAAACTAAAAAATGAAAAGAAATAGAAAACCAAAACCTTCATGCTACAGAATGCTGAACGTTGGTTGCGGCTACAATCAGCGGTTGTATTATTCATTTGTAAAATTTATCGTGATGCTTGTAACATCTGTCGTAGTCTCAGCAGACGTGACATTTTGTTGTTTACATTCTGTGCGCATTGTATTTAAAGATAGAAAAATCTCATGTCGTTGATAAGTATACTAATTGATGATGTAAACGACAACATTCGTGATTTGAAGTATATGCATAGGAGACATTACCTCGATTACGAGAGAAAATACCTCGTATACGAATTCCAATTAAATTAAATTTAATTATTGATCAGCTTGCATGTCTTAACAGACAATTTCTAATCCTTTGTTGTGAATGCAAGCGGTTTCTTAACAATTATTGTCTATTTTGCACATAGGAGATGTTACAGAACCAACGACGATATGCTAATAAGTAGAATTTTTATATGAATCAAAGTTCAAGCATTCGTTTTATGATTTAATTTAAAATATTCTTGTTGAACACTTAAGCTCTTAGTTATTAAATAATATTATAAGCAAACACTACAATATATGTCACTAGTATTATTTGCTAAAAAGCATCGAGCGAAATTCCAAATTGAGAAGTAATGCATCTACTTATAATTCAAGCTTTGTTTAATTAATTCAGCGCTATTCCAAGAGTAATACCACCTTCACAGAAAACCTTTACATTCCTGACCTAATTGTTGGCGGAACATGTTGTATGGATCCTAAAGCCTTTACACATAGTATAGCGCCTTCCCTCGTTGAGTCCTTTTACTGCACTGGTGTATAAACAGCTCCTATGCGGAAGAAAACATGTTGTGAATTTAACTTAAGCTATATGTTACGGTTTGAACAAGCTGCTTTCGTGCTGGCTCGTCAACAAGGACAACTATTGTATTACGGAATTAAAATTTACCACAGTTTTTATTACGAATTTTAAGTACTTATGTCCCATTTTAGAGATTAACATGACGTTGATGATTTTGAACAACTCGTATTATGATTTATGTATATCGGGTGGCCCCGAGATCTTGTAGCTTCTGTGTTTATGAACCCATTATTTTTAAATTTGGAACATATATATGAGACTTATTTTTCAATTTAATGACGTTAAGATTCAAAATGGCCAACTTCCGGTTTTGAAAGGAATAATATCACATTCGATTTTTTAACTGGAACACCCTATATATTTTATTATTTTTTAAATCAACGAAGCAAAGTCTACTTGATCAGATTACAATGTTACGGGTCAAATAAAATTTAAGACTTATTCCAAAAGTTTTGACAAAAAGTCGCAAAAGGTTATTAAAAACCCTAAGATTAGCTAGCTCCAGCGGGAGACTCCAGAGGTGAGATTCGTTTATTTTTAACGATTTGTGTATTTTGCCAAATAGATCTTATTGAGCGCCAGGTAATTTTAACAAAATTTCACCAACCTCAAGCCACAGATTGCAAAGAAAAATTACCAAACTCAGTGTTATTTATTTTTAGGACCTTAAGTCAAAGTAAAAGGAAAGAAAAGAAACGAGTCTAAAATATGGTGTTTATTTACAACAAAAATTATTCTCAACAAATAAAAAAAAAATCATTCACATTCACCAACTGTACTTTGCTGGTAATATTCAATCTTAGTTTGAATTGGGATTTTGAAGTTACTTTTAATTTTGATTGGCTGTTAATATCCCTATTTATATCTTAAAATTTGTATGATATGACTGAGCAGAATACAGTTATCTTAAATACTAAATAAAATATTTACATTTACGTTACACGAGACGCATGAGGGGGGGGACAACAATCAGTATATTAGTAAGAGCCAATCTCTCAGGTGAGCCTAGGTTAAAAGAAAATAATAGAACATATATGTTTATAACTGCGCAGTTACTTACAGGTATTAAAAAAAAATCATCAGGGCTAAAGGCCCATACCATCTGCACAAAATGGCCGTCTATATCTGTAATAGTCTTATATATTCATATGGAAAATAAAACGTCCTTTCCTTTCATTAGGTACACAATTAAATGAATTTTAATGTTACTTATCCCGGCCTCCAACGTCTCCAAAGGGTGATGGGAGATGAAGGCACTTCAGGATTCCTCGCCCGCACTCACCTATAACTGCGTAAGGCTATGCCACTCCTCTCCAGTCTCTATACAAAATATGCCTATAGCGTCCTCCACCAAAACAAGATTTCTGGTAGGAATCAGCACGTGGACATTCCAAAAAAAAAAACCGTCAGTCTCCAAAAGAAAAATCGTAACTCCCAAAACCTGATTTTACCATTTACAGTAGGACTTGAAGCAGTCTTAAAACCATACAAAATTTGCCCATAACAAGAATTAGCGCTTTAGAATTTGGGGTATTTCTAGGAAAATTTGCAGCATTCTTACCCAACAAAATGGCCTGGGCACACAAAAAAACAAGTACTCAGACGCTTCGTTTCTAGGCCTTTCTAGAAGTTCCGCCACACATATAATTGGCTTCAAACAGCTCACCAAGCAACAGGGTACTTCTAAAGTTAAAGACCTCCAGTAGAATCCCCACAATTTAAGAAAAATGGGATGCTTTAAAAGCATTGAAAGGATAGATCTCGACTTATCAGAGAAACGACGCGTTGCTGAATAAGGGATAACCTAAAAAACGGCTTGTTGTTTTTTTTGTTCCAACCACATGTTCTCAAACACCAATTACAACTTGAAATTTCATCTGAAATTACCCAGAATCCCTAAAGACGCGTGCGCACTTACTATTAAAATGATGAAATGAAAAGGAATGGATAGAGGGTTCTTATTTATTTAAAATTTAAATTCATATTTACAAAAATAAGTGAATCCTAATTCAATGTTACAACAAAATTTTCGTTTTTCTCAAAGATAATGGTGAAATTCTGAATTTAATATTTAAACCCAGAAGGCTATAATGTCGGGTAGTCTGGGATCCGACGCCTATTTTTTAAATGATTACTAGCAGGCTGAATTTTCGCGAGTGGCTTCGTTTTGACACGCCTTCCAACTTTCCTCCCTGCGAAAATTATCGGTAGAGGTATGCAAAGTTCTACGCAGCCGCTAAACATGTTGATTGTAGAACTGACACTTTCATGGCGTAGGATTGGAAAACCTGCCAGAAAATTTGTAGGACAATTCGACCATTCGATTTGAAAAATATTAATTAAACAATAGTTTAAAAATTAGCCCGTTAGTAATAAAATTCAGACCTTGCTATTTTCACATATTTACTTATTTACATATCTACATATTTACATATTTACATATTTACATATTTACATATTTACATATTTACATATTTACATATTTACATATTTACATATTTACATATTTACATATTTGCTTATTTATGTATTTACGTATTTACGTCGAATGAGCAGGAACAAAGAGTAACCGCGAGGGCTGGAAAGTAGTACTGACTCACCTTTTCCTATGCGTTTTTCACTCCTTGTTGAACGATGAGCGATGGACTGTATTGAATGAATATACACACACACATATATGTTAAAAAAATAAATAACGAGATTAAGAATATTTTAGTGGTTTATGGAATTAAACAAATTAACGAAATTCAGAATATTTTAGTGGTTTACGCAGCTGCCGAACTTCGTGACTTCTGTCGACCGAATGGCAAGCCGTTCTATCTCCAGCCCACAATTGTCGCACGAATATTTAAATTGAAGAATCTTAGCAATAAAATTACACTAAGACAAATATATGACAAGAATAAATCATTTTGAAATTTAACGTAAAGTTAAATATATATACAGGGTGCGGTCGTAACATACGTATTTACATATTTACGTATTTACATGTTTACATGTTTACATGTTTACATGTTTACATGTTTACATGTTTACATATTTACATATTTCTTACATGATTAAATCGCTGTTGTAGGACAAGCGCAGCTTCCTGGTTTTTTACACTAATGGGCTGATTTTTACACTGTTTAATTAATAGTTTTGATATCGAATGGTCGAATTTGTCCTACAAATTTTCTGGCAGGTTTTGCAGTTCTACGCTACGAAAGTGTCAGTTCCACGATCAACATGTTTAGCGGCTGCTTACAACTTTGCATACCTCTACTGAGAATTTTCGCACAGAGAAAAGTTGGAAGACTCGTCAAAACGAAGCCACTCACGAAAATTCAGCCTGTTAGTAAAATAGGGGCGTCGGACCCCGTCCAGGGTAAAATTGTTTTTTTTTCACTCAAAATCTTGTAAACAGTGATTAATGCTAACAATTTGATCAATAAGATTAACAATATACGATTACAAAGTGAAATTTTGATTTCGTTTGATATTTGTTCGTTGTTTCTAAGTATGCTTATTCCACAAGTTTTAGATTATCTTAAGGATTTTCTCGAATTAAACAATTTTAGTTAAGAAGTAGTTAAATAATACATCGATCTTATAAACTTTGCATGAAGCAAAACCAGCCCATTCATGAGCAAGTTTGAAATGGAGATAAAGACATAAATCGAGTATTTCCCCAGGATATGGTTAAGATATGTGGATGATACATTTATTTGGGATGTTTGATACTAAAGTTTTAATTAAAATCTGGTTGCATTATGTCCCCAACAGGCAAATTAATTCTACTGTAGCTCTTTTTTTAGGCTTGTTGCCATTATTATATTTTATTTTGCTCTTACCGATTGAAGACGTAGTTAGTCGCAAGTTATAGGAAATCTTGGCACATTGTGTACGTTGGTGGGCTGCAATGAATTTATTTTCATAGGGAACAGTGGAATTTTTGGTTTTCGGTCTTGTTTCCAGTAGCTGATCTATTAGCAAAATTGTGGACACCTTTGCAACCGTCCTTTTCTGTGCGAGCCACCTACACTGAGAAGGAGCACACTCTGATTTGAAAGAATTTTTTACATAACATTCTCTCTGCTCTTTTATATTCAGCGCTACTACGTTAAAAATGTTACTCATTAATTAGATTCTTTGAGAACATTGCTTATATTTTCCTTTTTCGACGGAGCGCTGCTGAGCAAATTACAGTTTACGGTATGAACAAGCGCCTCTCAAGTATCGTTTTCTTTAGTTTTACCACTGAATAAAAACATATAAAACGGCATACTGAATAGGGAAACTTCTATTTCAGTTATAAAATATCATTTCATATTTCAGGAAAATGTGAGGTGCATGCTGAATAACTCAGAAAAGTCAGAGTGAAATGCGATGCACTCGCTTGTATGCTGTACACTTAAATTACCGTTTTCATTGTGGAATTATTAGCTTTTCAAGGTGCAGTGAAAATAAATTTTTCGATTAAATTTAATTTTACATTTTATAAAGCAGTTTCACATTTCAGGAAATTATTTCACCGTAAGCAAAGGGAATCCCATGCTATCTTGCCCCTTATAGTCTGTAATAGTATTATTGTTTTGATTTTTGAGGTTTAAATATTATCATTATTATTATTATTTCTCTGAAAGACATTTTTTTGCCGGAGAAATCCAGTGGAGTGATACGTTTATGATACGTTTTATTACCGTTATAATTATCATCGAATAGTTCATGTTTAATTTAGAATCCAAATTCGTTAAATTGTGCCGTGGATAATGTCAAAAATAAATGGATATATACAGTGTTGGGCAAATGTTGGAAACATCTGATTTCTCGCTAAACTATAATTTCGAACAAAAAATACCTTTGACAAAATTTTTTGTAGTATTTCTATTCCTTTGAGTGACGTACTTTGATTTCCAACAATTACCCTATTTTTAGAGATATGACGTCACCGCTAGTTTTTTTAAATGGATCATCCTGTATGCCTGTTTAAGTTTTAATTATCAAGGCTATCTGATAAAAAATATTTTTTTTAGAATTTTTACGCGAGCAAATTGTTCCAGCATTAAATCGTTATTTCCAGACCAGACGAATGACCCTCAGACGAAATTTGGTATCAGCAGTATGAAGCTTCGCCTCATTATGGAGATGGTGGGCGTCAATACCTAATGAAATATTTACACAGATATGGGTAGATCGAAGAGGAGATATTGAATGGCGCCACCGCGATCGCCAGATTTAAATCCTTTAGACTACTTTCTTTGGAGTTATTTAAAATCCATTGTCTATAACACCAAACTTCAGTCGTTAGAAGAGTTGGAAGATCGAATAGGATGGCTGTTCAAGAAATATCACAGCATGCTATTAAAAACACTTTAAGACCCTTCGTTGATCGATTAGGATATTGTCCGGCTGCTGAAAGTCTCCAATTTGAACATTTCCTATGAATATTTTCTTTTTTTCTCAATATTACAGTGCTCAATATTTTATAAAAACAAATTTAATTTTTATTAATAAATATTATTTTGTTCAAATGTGCTTTTAGAGGGTGGAATATTAAACATAATATTTTTAGTCGCAAACTCCTTTATAAAATCCTTATTTTACTATAAGGAACGTAACCAGACTGCAACCAACAGCTACTCTCCGGGCTATGTGCCCCGCTAAGCGCTGAATTACAAGTTACAAATCTGGCGAGTTAAGTGTAATAATTGCATATTACCATTAAAACGCTAATGGTTCGATTCGATTTCGATAGCAAAATAAGGATTTTATAGAGGAGTTTGCGACTAAAAATATTGTGTTTAAATATTATTTTGTTTAATATTTAGAAAACCACAAGTCGCGTACCCACCAAACCCTATATCATTATAATTGATGAGAAAGCGTCTATCTGAAAATTTAATAATATACAGGTGATCCATTTAAAAGCTACCGATGACGTCATATCTCGAAAAATAGAGTAGCTGTTCATTCTCGTAAACCAAATTGGTCTTTAGGTATAGTAAACTGAATTTGGTAAATTTTTTATGAGCTCAGTTATATTTCGTACAATTATACATTTTCAATTTGTTTTAGGTAAGAATTCAACTCCCTCCAAATCATAAATACCCTGAGGAAACTAAGGTAAAATATATATTTTCTTTATAATTTTCAACCACATTTTAATTATTAATATTGAAAGTCATGCCGAGGATTTATGCTGTGGTATTCCTGAAAACTTGTACAGGTATTTCCGGCAGTGGTTGACCCCTCGGTAAAAAATTAAAAATATATACTCTTAATTATCACCGCTTACTCAAAACCCATCATAGTAAGTAAATAATATGCCGTGTCGGTTTTGTTCTGCTATACCTCAAACTTCCTATACGCAAACTGAAATAAACGACCTACGATTTCCTATAAATATCATAATATTCTTTTACTACCAGTAATAATATACCTACTTTCCTGGGGGCCATCTGGGCATTTAGAGAGATTTTATAAGTCACGGATGAACATTGTAATTTTTGTTTTATATGTGTATTTTTATAGTATAGATGTGACCCTTCGATGTTTTTTATGGTCAGGAGATATAGAAATCCGCAGACTGCGAGTCGAGTAATGGAAGTTATGATTCTGGAGGTTTTATAGCAAATAATTATTCTTAGTTCAATGTGAAATATGAATTGACATTTTACATTTTTGGAACGACCTATAAAGCAGTATTTTATTAGCCGCAGATATGAGTTGAAATTTAACATAGATTTGATATATATACAATTTCTCTTAAAATTTTCGTTCCTATCCATGTTATCAATTTTATTCAGCAGCTCAAACCAACTCCGGTAAGTATGGAACGGAAATGGATTATCTAATGATGATGGGGTAATATTTAATACATCTAGAGTACTGCGATGTATGTAGCTACACATGTAGCTGCACAATAGCTGTATAGACCAGGGAAATTGCAACTATGGAAACTATTTTGCCCGAAATTCCAGAATTTTGGCAAACAGCTCGTATCGAGATGCGGTTTTCGGCATCGTGTTCGGAAAAATACCAGTAAAAAAAATATAGTGCACGCGCCATTTTTAGACAGTTGCATATGAGATGCAAAAAAAAAGTGCGTTTAATATTGCATAATTATTTACCAAATTATAATGATAAAAATATAAAAAACCGGAAAAATCACTCGGAAATCATCACTCGGTAGTTTTCGAGGGCGCCGAGTCCATATCTGCCCTCGAAGCCGGCTGGGAACACTCAGGGAAGGCACTACGGGGGTGGCGGGGATGCGAAACTGACTGGCTTATAAGTGTATTATTTATTTATTTGGTATCAACGGAGTGGATAGTCTAATATATTAAGTTATAATATATATTATTTATTTATTTATTTATAATAGTACAAAAGAACCCAATTACAGAACAGGAAGATAAGAAAAAAACAAAAACACTAATAAATAAGCTCTATACAATAAGAAAGATAAAAGATAAAATATTAAACATGTCAAAATATCAACTATGCATTAATAGAACAAGAACATAGATTAAGTACGATTATATACAACATAAAGACGGTTAAAATAAATACAAACCTATACAGGACTCTACAAAATAGTAAGAAAAAACAAAGTAAAAGAACAAAGCTCATTTTAAATAATACATTCTAATATCATTGAGACTGCAACTAAATATATCAAGACGGCTACTATTAGCATTACAGATATTGCACACTGTATAAAGCGGGGAGTGTTTAAGAGCATTAGTACGAGATGTTGACAGATAAAAAGTTAGGCTATTCCTTGAGTTTACCCTGGGTACCATAAAATTTAATTTAGCCAATAATTCTTGGCAATCAATAATATTTATTATGTATTATTTTAAAAAGGAATGCCTGAGAAAAATATTTACGCCTACTCTCAAGACTTGTCATGCCATGTTTATGAAGCAGCTCCTCTTGCGGAACACCTAAGGGTGGGTAAACACCGTCCGATTTAAAACTAAGGAATTTTAAAAATCGACGTTGGACTGATTCCAAATTATTGATATAAGTGATGTAATATGGGGACCATACAAGAGAAGCGTACTCGAGCTTAGATCTAATAAAGGTAAAATAGACAGGTTTAATTGCGTCTAACCGAGTAAAATCACGACAATTTCGCACCAAAAACCCATACGTCTTACTGACTTCTAAGGTAATGGTGTCAACGTGAGCGGCAAAAGAAAGCTTGGTATCAAAAATTACGCCAAGATCGCGAAAGGTGGAGGGGCGGTTCAGATTGACATTATCTAGGTTGTAATCAAAACTTATATGCGTGGATTTTGTAGAAAAAGACATGACATTGCATTTGCTGACATTTAATGACAACTTGTTTTCCTGACACCAAACTTTTACACTGTCTAAGTTCCTTTGAAGACGCAGACAATCATTGAGGCTGTTAACGTTATCATAAATCTTTAAATCATCCGCATAAATAAGACAATTCACATCCAACACATCTACAATATCGTTTATAAAAATAATAAAAAACAGGGGGCCAAGGATGGACCCCTGTGGAACTCCAGATGTTACGGTATATTCAACAGACTTATGACTATCAGTTTTATTTTCGATTTAGATTCTGTCGATACTACCGAGAGATGGCGCTAGTTACGCTCTACCGATGTGGAACATAACAGTGTCTATGAGATGCAACCTAGGTTCATCGAAGGTATGCTTGCTCACTTACATTGCACTGACGAGTCCCAAAAATAGATCGAAACCGGTCGGTAGTTAGTAACATGTCTCTGGATTTTATGATCTCGCGTCCACAAAAGCAGATGTGATAAATACTGGAGGGTAGTTCTTATTCGGGTCAGAAATCTTCAGCGGTTTGGATTACCTAGGGCATTATATTTACGCTCATTCTCTGACTAGAAAACTGGTATCGGATCCATATGAGCTGCCGGCTTCTCAGCTTTCAACGTATGGTCCATGCATTTCATGATGTATTTATCAGTAAATAATTTATCAGTAAATAATTGTTATTCGTAATTCCCGTGACAAGGTCCGGAATTGATTGAATATCCACTCCTCTAACCGAGGGAGGTTGAGATCAAGTTGGCAACACTTTAGTTCCGCTGACTACAACTCTTCCTTCAGAACCAGATATTTTACTAATCTTAATATCAAGTGAATGCAGATCTCAATGTATAGTTTTTTGTCCATGATTGTCGTAATCTGTGGTGTATTTACACCACAAGGGAAACTGCAGTTTCAATGGACACCATAATGTAGCTAGCGAAAACTTAAATAATCCCTTGTCAACAATTGCTTAAATATAGATTTGTATTTAGGGGCGAGCATGGGTGCGTCTTTATTATGTACATACTTCGATATGCGATGTAAAGCAACGTAAGACGCGATTAGTAGTTGGATGGGTGACCGTTCCAACGAAGACCGCGCCTTCGCCTCATACATATTCCAGCGGCTTGTATATCAGTGTATGCGCGGAAGCTATACAACCTTAGGCGAGGGTTGTATATGGAATATACCATCCTTCGGAGGGGATATAAGCCGTCGGTCCCTTGTCTATTAAATGTTAGGCAAGTAAAAGATCCCTACTCTTCTTAAGGGAAGAGGTTCGGCAAAATTCCTGGTTGGGGGTAGCTCGTCTACAGGCGTCGGTGTTAGGCCTCAGTAGCGGAAATAGGCCGACGTTAAATAAATGTATAAAAAAAAGGATTTATATTTCAGAGTTTTCTGACCATTAGTCCTTTTTCAACAAATTAATGGCTACATCTTTCTTATACCGAAAGAACATCAATGCGAACTGGGGATTTTTAATACTTATTCTTGTCTACTTGTCTACAAATTTTTAGCTTCACATTATTTTTCTGAGGTGAAAATCTAATAGTCCTGTGATAAAGGATTTTAACGCATCTAATATATAAATGAAAGAATACGGTTTGATGTAGTCACAATAGGTACTCACATTGATTTCCTTAGGTGAACATTTGAAAAACAGCAGGGAGAGCAAGAGTTTTATATATTAATAAACTTCTCAGGCTTGATTTAAACAAACGCCTTCTTGTAAACTGAAGGAAACAAACAATGACGTAAATAACTCAAGAAATAACATCTCGCATACGTCTTTCTTATATAAAAAATAGACAAATTCATCTTAATAAACTCGCAGTGCATATATTGAAGGAATAAAAACAACAGTAAAATGAATAGGCGCATTTAAAATTGCAAGCACGTCATGACAGTTGCCTAATCTTAGTTTGGCTTTTGTAGTTACGTATACACAGACAGGTAAAAAAATTGTCACACTAACATATTCTGCAAATGGATATTAAAAAAATCACCACAGTCACAATTATGGGTTTTAAGAAAAACTTATGTGAATACCAGTTACGAGACATATAATTAATGTTCTTGAATCATTTTCATTTCCTAAAAATGTACAGGGTGGTCAAAAATTATTTTTCAATTAAGATCATTTTAAATTGAATTTTCTAAATTTTTTCAAATAGAACACCCTGTATATTTTTCGACGATATGTAAAAATGAAAAACGAACATTTTTTGTAAGTACTTCATTATGGCTAATTGCAACCAATTTCGTTTTATTGAGCAATAATTACAAAATTCAAAAATAAATTTACAAATAACTTAAATAAATGTTCCACATGTTGCCCATTTTGATTGACGCATATCTTTATGGGTTTTTGAAATGAGGGATAATGGTACTGTTCCTAAAACTACCGGTGTGATAGATGTAAAAGCAGTTATTATTCTTTCTTTCATATTTTGTACTGTTGTTGGTGTGTCTCTATAAACAATTTCCTTTACGTATCCCCACAAAAAAAATCCATTTATGTAAGATCTGGTGATCTAGTAGGCCATTTAGTGGGTCCATTTCTTCCAATCCATTGATTAGGGTAGGTATTATTTAAGTGGTCTCTAACTGCATTTAAATAATGTGGTAGAGCACCATCTTGCTGAAACCACATCCTATTTTGAATTTTTCAGGGAGATTTACCAATAATTGTGGCAGATAGTTTTCCAAAAAATGAAGATAAGTAGCTCCAGTCAATGTACCATCAAGGAAATGTGGCCCTATTACATGTTCTCCAATAATTCCTCCCCAAACGTTTATAGACCATCTATGTTGGTTATCAAATTGCATAAAAAAGTGAGGATCTTCCGAAGCATAATAATTGAAATTGTGTCTATTAACAAATCCATTTTTATGAAAAGTTGCCTCATCACTGAATAAAATAGTATTGAAGAAGTTGACATTATGTTTCATTTCACCTCTGGCCCAATTACAAAATTGTAGGCGCTTTTGAAAATCGTCATCAGATAATTCCTGGTACATTTGACTATGATATGCATGCAACTTATTTGATTTTAAGATTCGACCCACAGACCGTCTACTTATTCCTACTAATGAGTCACTCCTCTTTGACTAACATGGGGATTCTCAACCGTTGCCAGCACCACAGAAAACTCATTTTCTTTGTTCACAATACGTTTTATTCCTTCGCTTTTTTTATATTTATATACAACTCCAGTTTTTAGAAATCTATCGAGGAGGTTTTGGAAGCTGCCAACATCATGAATCCTTCTTTCATTATAACGTTGGTGATACATTCTATTGGCAAGTAAACAATGTCTGTCTGACTCGCCTAAAACAAAAGTCATGTCTACAAGTATATTTTAAATTCAATACAAATTGTAACGGCCGATAAGTGCGATAAATGCTCCTTTGTACACGACAATTTATATCAAACTGAAGTTTTATTGCTTGTCGAATAACGAAAACAGCAAAAAAATATACAAAAAAAACATTACAGTAAAGGACCGGTTAAATATTATTTACTAATTTCAATGGATTGGAAGAAATGGTTCCACTAAATGGCCTCATTTCAGAATGAGGAAGTTGCATGATTTTTTTTTATATCATAGATAGATAGACGACAGAAAAATATGCTTCCTCGTATTTGTTCTTTTTCTTTTTTGTTAAAATTGAGGGTGAAAAAAAATATTTATTTCGGTTGAGAATTTAAAACCATTAAAACGCTATATCCCTAACGAATAGCGTCATTCGTAACCTGTAGCGTCACGTCGTTATTGTTAGAACGTTGAAACATCTAAAAAGAATGCTGTGGTTATAGATTAACGCGTTAGGGATGTTATGAAATGATTGTCCGTCATATTAACCAATAATTATTAACAAGATTAAGAATAGCAACGTAAATTATCAAATTCAGGTCCAATTAGTGACGTCAAAATGACGTCAAAGCAATATTATAGCGTTTTCGGTCACGTGGTTTTGTTTACACAAAAGTTCAAATTTTAATGTGGCATATTTACGAAGCAAAATTTTCCTATGAGTTTCTTTCATTATATTATCAACTTACATAGTACATATTATGGAAAAATAATAAAATTAAGCATTTTTAAAATCCATGCATCTTCCTCATTGCATAGAGGCGTGTGTCAATCAAAATGGGCAACACGTCGAACACCTATTATAAATTTTTCTAATGAATTATTTGAGGGAGCCTCATTTTTTAAGTTTATTCTTGAATTTGACACTTATTTATGCATAAAACGAAAATGGTTGCAATTAGCCATAGGAAGGTACTTACAAAAAATGTTTGTTTTTCATTTCTATATCACATCGTGGAAAAATATACAGGGTGTCCCATTTGAAAAATTAGAGAAAATTTAATTTAAACTGTTCTTAATTGAAAAATAATTGTTGACTGCCCTGAACATTTTTAGGAAATGAAAACGATTCAAAAACATTAATTAGATGTCTCGTAACTGGTATTTACATAAGTTTTTCTTAAAACCCATAATTGTGACTGTGATGATTTTTTAAATATCCATCTGTAGATTGCGTTATTTCAACAACAACGCTCATTACATCCAAGTGGTTGGGAGATTCATCAAAATTACCCACATTGATACATCATACAAGGTGGAGCTATCCTTTCGAATATCAAACTTATACCTATAAAAAAACCTAGCTTCGAGCTATTCTATAAAAATCCAAACAAAACTTAGTTGCCATTGGGAAATAATAGTAGACAATTTAACATGTGTTCACTTATATGCATAAGTTGGCTGTATTACAATAAAAAATTGATTTATTATGTTATGCCATGTTGTTATATATTTCAATGTAATGTATTTTTCTACAGCTTTGCTTTAACAAAACTTTGTTCTTAATTGCATTGGAATTGAACCTATTTAATTGTGTGGTTTCTCGTATTTCAAACTCTGCTAAATACAACAGGTTATGGGCCCAGAGGAAGACAAGTGGATAATTCCGTTGTTCCATGGAAAATATTTCAATAATTGGAAGTTTAAAATAGAAGCACTATAGGATGAACATGATTTACTGGAATTTATATACAGTACACGGCAATGGTTGTTGTGCCTGACAAGGAAACAGATTCTGCGTTGTTCGGATGTTTAACCTATCTAAACATGCCCCGAGACATGCCCAAAGAATTTATTATAAGAAAACCTATCATGATTAAAGATCGAACAGTTATAGTAGTCAGAATAACCGAGACAGATTTCGCCAACAAAGATGACATCATCGGGGGAAGAAAATAACAAACATTTCAATTCCGCCTAAAGAATGGACTTATTTTCAGAAAACAGCCAAGAACATCATATAGAATGTTCAAGAATTATATTAAAATGTTTACATCTACTTTATGTATAAAAAGCAATGAATAACCATTTAGAATACGCACAAATGTCAATTTATCACATTAGAAACAAGTAAACATACATAAAGGCAACAGCCGATGGCATGCGTTACTAGCCATCTTCTTACTGTATAAATTTACAAATAAAAAGAACGCGTAGTGGACACTCCTCGTACAAAGGTAGTCTGGTGGTGTATGTACACCTCTCCACGGATAAAGCACGTACGTAGAGATGCCTGGGTCAACTATGGGGTCACACTGGTCAGCTGACCGCCGGCGATACAGTACCCATGCTCGTTATTTGTTCCCTTTTCCTTCTTTTCTACAGAGAAAAATTTACGTCTGCGCCCGTACAACAAATTGTGGTAAAGAAATAATAATTTGCATCGTTTGCGGCGAACGCTGTGAAGGTGTTAACTCGGAGAATAACAAAGTTTAAGGACGGAAATACCCCATATTATAGTATAGGAAGTAATAGAGGACTGTGGGAATTTGTTATTGGAGATATAATATAGTTGGAAATTGTACAGAACGTTTGCCAGCGATAATTTCATTCAATAGTAAATACAATAATCTTATCCAGTTAGAGTAATAATGACAGTTATTTACCAGGAAAATAAATAAAAGCATTCATCTAATGCATCAAATTGGTCGTACAAATAATGAAAATAACAGCAAAAATATTATGACTGATACTTCCTTTGGGGATCTTCAAGGATTCCAGGTGGGGTCTTTTTATTTATTATTTTTTCAGTGACGCTGACAAATAATAATAATAATAGAACGTCTTTATTAGGTACAAAGATAATGTATACAGGGTAATATTAGAAAGATCGCGACGTTTAATTTCTCGTTCTTCCACGCAACCATCAACAAAAACAAGTCTATAAAAAAATAATTAAAAATATTCGGCTATTATCACAGAATAAGTACAGTAAACTCAGCAGAGATTAATTATGTAATAATGAAAGATAAATAAAAAATAATTAACTCATGCTCTTAGTTCGACTAAATATAATTAAATTTTTTTTGGAAATGTCAAAAGACTGGATGATATTTTGCTATCTACTAGGAGGAAAACCATCTTTGAAATAATGCAGTTCTGTGGTTGGGAACAGTATATAGGTGACAATGTCTAGTATTACAACTATGAACACTAGAACCTGTTATTAGCTTATCGAAAAGATATGATGGTTCGCGATGTAAGTTTGTCTTAAAAGTTAAATATGGCGTGACAAATGATGCATAAACCCCTGCAGTTTAAGCCACTCTGACTCGGAGATTTTATCAGATACATGGTCAAACTTCCTTAAATTAAAACAGTAGCGAATATAGGAGTTTGGATCTCTTGTAAACTTAGCTGATCTCTTCAAGTTAACGCAGGCCAGTACAAGGTATAGCCATATGAAAGAATTGACAGAAACAAGGATTCACAGAGCTCTAGCTTGATACCCGGATCAAGCACATTTTTGTGCATATAAAGAGATTTGAGTTTCTCTTAAGATTTTTTTAATTAAATGATTGACATGATTCACAAATCTTAAATTGTTATATTTCGAGGTCCTGATCAAAAGTCTCCAGGGACACGGCGTTCCAAATACCTTACTTTTAGCTACAGAGCTTTGAGTTCGTTGAAAATGGCGTTTTCAGCAGTATCAATGAGACATATGTTGAAAATTATATATAGGACTATTATAAGGACCATTTTGTATGTATGTGTTTGTATGCATGTGGGTGAGTGCGTGTTGTCGCGCAAGCGTGTTTATTAACCTTCAATTATTCGTGGATTGTTGAGATCTATCTGCGGGGGTCGGTGTGCTACATCCATAATTGTATTCAATAGAGAAACTGAAGGATAATGAACATTCTGCTCATACCTAGCGTACCCAAGATACCACAGAACACTCGCAACATGAACGCATGTGCCGAGAGTCCTGACTCCAGTCTTGCAGGTACGATAATATCCATCAACCAAGGTATTATCATTTTTCATCCATACCTTCTGCTACATTTTCATTGTATGAAATGTATATCTCGTAGTTGGACTTGTTCCTGAATCGAGAGTAAACTCTTATTCGCAAAAATCTCCTTTCATTCATTAATTCATCGATCTGGAATTCTTCATTTTCTTCTCGTTGCAACTTTTCTTGAACATACGATGGTGCCAAAGATATTTGATATATACCGAATGTGAGATTTCTCAAATAATGCCAGGAGTCGGGGAAAAGCATAAAAGCAATATTATTATCTTCTAGTCTAGCTCATTGACCTCGTCTTCTCTGAAAGTTGTCGATTGCGATTCTCGCTTGGACAACGTTCGGTTCACGGAATTTATCCAGCATTCATATCGGCACCTGTCATATGGATAGGGGGATGAAACCTGTTTAATAATGCTGCCGCTATATGGTAAAAATCTTTGGGATTCTCGACATGTAGCATTTCAATAACATTACAAAAAACTTGAACACCCTCTTTATATAACCGTTCCTGGATTTGATTACCCACCTTGTTTTGGCGATCAAATGAGTCTCATTTGCTTCTTCAGTAGTGAACTGAGTTCGTCCTCGGAGGAGTACGTGAACCATTCTATAAGAAATATTCAATGCTTCGAGGTAATCTCCTGCATCGCGATAATCGCTATCGACTACAAGAATATCTCCTTCCTGAAACCATGTTCGAATACCATTCACATCGTTTTCGAATTCATTGATCAACATTTGAGCATCATTATTCCTGCTGTCAGAAAAGTAAGGTCCGTGAACGGCAAGAATATATCCATCTGGAGCAACTATTAGCGCTGGCTTTACCAAGTGACGACCCTTATGCATGGAGAAAGATTTTCGAAAGTTTGAGCTCTTGTTAATATAAGAATATGTACCATCCACGCAAGCAATCGCTTTTGGAACTTCAGGATTGGGATTATATAATTCATTCACAAAAGGAGTAACATGTCTGGCAATATAGTCCTTCCTAGTTATAGTCCTTTGTCAGCGATGTTAAGCAGTTGAAATCAGCATCATTCAAGTTACTTTCATCCGAGAAATCAGGGATTTTAGTGAATGCTTGACGGAGACCTTGCAGAAAGGATTGCAATTCCGAACCTTTAATGACGTAAGGTCTATTTACAAACCTCAAACCTGGTAGTAAAGCAATAGTTACACAGGCTTCATCGTCTAAATGCTGCTGACAAGATCTCACTCCCTTGGGAATGTAGATATCCCGATTGACAAAGATTTTTACTCTTGCTTCTAAAGTCAGTCTCCGCAGATCAGCAACAGCACCACAAATAAAGCATGTATTGCTAGACGATTGTGTCAGCATATTCAAACGCATACAGACAGGATTCAATTCAATAGCTCTGGTCTCTTCGATTATTGATCGATTACAATTAATGCAATCCCGCTAAATCATCCATCTTGAGCGTGGGCAAATCTATTACATTCTGTCTTGCCTTGGCGATTTCTCTTTTATTAACAAGGACGCATATTCTGATATGCCATATTTCCGCCAGTTGACGTTGAAAAGAAATATTTTAATTCCTAAGGCAGTCAACTATAATCAATCCATCAATAATGACAGATAATAAATAATAACAAATACCTAGAAGCGCCTTATGTGGGAGGGGGCTACACATTTAGAGCCAAGGGACACACACCCAATATCCGTGTATAGTGGGAAAATCCCGCTCACAGTATTTTCCACTGCCACAGCCGGGGATCGAACCCGGAACTTTTGAGTGAGAGGCAAGTGCGCTCACCACTCGACCATCAGTCATATGATAAATAAAATAAAAATATGATTAAAAAAATATCTAAGTGCTGGATAGAGGGACAAATTATTTTTAAATTGTTCCATTGGTGAATTGCGCTTTTAATCATGTGTTACAACATAAAAGAATAGCACTTAACTACAGTGTAATAATTTTCTTTATATTATAAAGGCAAAATAATTGACAGAATATGTTTTCAGCAGTACTAATGAAAAGTATAGAACGTAGAAGATCTATCTTTTTAATTGAATACAATTATGGATACAGCACACAGACCAACAAAGATAGATCTCAACAATCCACGAATAATTGAAGGCTAATAAACACGCTTGCGCGACAACAAAGCTCTGCAGCTAAAAGTAAGGCATTTGGAGCGCCGTGTCCCTGGAGACTTTTAATCAGGACCTCGAAATATACAACATTCTAGAACTTACTGTGGTTTCCGATAATACCAGAACATCATGAGAATCTCCAGCAGTCACAAAATCCGAAAATAATCAAACCCTGAAAAAATTGATATAATATTAAAATGAGCAAATTGTAACCATTTATTCTGTGACATGAAACGAATTTATTGAGCCCCTCCCAGCAAAACAAGAAGCAATGTAAGCAAACGAACTTTTAGTGCCACCATAGTTCGTCAAGTAGTGACTAATAGGAATAGTCAAATTTTAAAAATCTTAGAAATATGTTACATAGGTTTCTTATCAAATAAATATTATAGGTATATCATATAATACTAATTCTTTATACAATTGAAGATTTTTTAGTCACGCTATTAATTTTAAATATTACTAGGAAAAGAATCTAATCACTAAATCAAGTAAACAAAAAATATTATAAATAGCTAGAAGATAGCGTATTTCGTGTGGTCAAACATATTAACCTTTCAGTTATTTTAAGAAACAATTTCAACTTTATGGCTTCGTAGTCCAAAAAAGTCTTTACACGATTACGCTTACGTATAAAAGCGAAACTTACCCGGCATTTTGCATAATCCTAAATGACCGGCTCACGCTTTCGCAATTATCTCAAATTATATCAAATACCAAATTTGTTGAAACGTAACATAGTACTATACTTAGGTACTTAAATATATAAAAATTCTGTAAAGGATTATTAGGAAAGGAATATTTTAAACATTTATGTTCTAAAAATACTTCGACATTGACGTACCAAATAGTTGCGGGACAATCATGATTCACTGGATGAAGATATCATTAAGTTCTCTGATAATATACACATATAACTTAAAAAATTGTTATTAGACAAAAAATGTTTCATACAGTGCGTTTAATGAAACCTGTTCATCCTAAATATATTTGGATATTTTGATGTATGCAAAAAAGCGTCAAATAGAAATATACTTTCCTATGAATGACCTGGGTTTAGTTTGGAAGCTATGCACATTTACTCTTAAGGAATTAGTTAATAGACGCAATTGCAGATATTGAGCTGAGAGTGATAAAGAGGACTTGCTTGCTATAATTTCTTCCATCCACTCTTACGTGTTTCTACTTTTCTCCCGCCTGGTACTCTCCATAAACAAAATCGGTTGTAAAGAAAAAAAGACCCAAGAATTTGCTACCGATCTTGGATTTCAAAACGGTCTCCATCAGCAGCCACAGTTAAGACCCGAATTTCTCGATTAATGCTATCTTTTACTTCCACGTCCAGTGGAAGTATAGTAATGCAAAAAAAATATTTTCTTTTCTTAAAATAGGCGTAAAATGTCATGAAACGTCGAGATTTTAAATTTGAGCGAAAAAAATTTCCTGTCTGTCTGTCTGCAACTTTTTTTGTGCCCACGTTTACTCTGGAACCCTTTATGATATTGACTTGAAATTTGGTACACTTATGTATTATAACGAGATCTGGAATTATATTATATTTTGATCTAATTCCGTTGGGGGTTCGGGGGGAAAATGGGGTAAATAAGGCTAAATAGGCAAAGCAAGCAAGTAAGAGTCCATAAAATTGCAATTTGGTCAAGGTCTCAAAAATTTGTTTGAGATCAGCCACCCCCCCTATCACCACCAATATCACCCCCACACTATTGTGTAAGGGAGTAAAAAAAATAAAATGTGATTTAGTGTGTGTACAAGAACGAAACGTCTCAAAAAATTTTTTGACGTTAGCAACCCCCTCTACCACCCCCATTGCCACGCCCACCCTATTGCTTGGGCTTAAATCTTTTTTGGCTGGTGAAGGTTTATATTTAGACAAATAAATAAATAAATACCACAGAAATTAGACAGCCCCCAATTCCAGAAGCCAGGGGCTTGTGCGGAAGGGGGTTACATATTGAAAAAACGCGGACATACAACCATTTCCTCCGACAGTGCCAGTGCCGGAGCCAGGATTCGAACCCGATGGTACGATGTCCATGTGATTAATCGCGATTGCCACGTCGCGCCTTAACCCACTCGGCTATCGTAACAAACACTTGACTCCTGGATCTCTTCAGTATCTGTTACTAATAATATGAAATATAAATATGTTACACCTTAAAAATCTTGGAATGAAATTAAATTCTCCGTGATTTTCTAAAAGTTTAAATTTTCTTTTCGTTTATAATATATACCCAATACGTCATCAGCGACTAAAAAAACATAACATATGATATATTACACAGTCATTTTTGATTTTTATATTTACATTTCCTTAATATTTTCCGATATTTCCAAAGGCTTGTTACTTATCATTCAGCGCTCGGTGGGGCAAATAGACCGGAGAGTAGCTGTTGATTGCAGTCTGGTTACGTTCCTTATAATAAAATAAGGATATTATAGAGGAGTTTGTGTTTAAAAATAATCTGGCCTCTAAAGGCACATTTGTACTATGCGAAGCCCAATCAGGTTATTTATTTTTTGATTGCAACAGACACTGGACCACTGACTATTTTGCATGTCGCTGTCCTAAAGATACCGAGATGTACCAAATAGTCAAAGTATCCTCGTGTCGGTTGTCACATGCCTACCTTGCACCGATGACAGCCAACAGCTCGAAACTGCAGTCTGCAAGTGGTGTGGGACGATTGGCACGAGAGCTCCTTTAAGTGAGATCAGTCTTTCGGCTGGTGTTTGTTGCAATCGAAGCATTAGCTTTTTGTTGGTAATAATTGTTACACTTAACGCGCCAGGCTTGTAACATGTAATTCAGCGCTCGGCGGGGCACATAGCCCAGAGAGTAGCTGTTGGTTGCAGTTTGGTTACGTTCCTTATAGTAAAATAAGGATTTTATGGAGAAGTTTGCGACTGAAATATTGTTTTAAAAGTTGTTTGGTTTAATTTTACTATTACCCTTAAATTTACGCTACTGTATACTAACATAAGATCATCTCTAATGGCCCTAAAGTTGCTCACAAATGACGGGAAGATGATGCTCAAATAATTTAAACGATAGTAAAGGATCTATTTATCATTTCAACCCTCCTTTATAAAAACATAAAAAGTGATGTTATGGTATAATAAACTATAATAGATCCACGTATTTAGTGTATTAAACTAAACTTAGAATGGAAATATTTTACTGAACAAAATATTACCTCCACACACGACAGAAATACAGGCAAACGATATACCTAACTGCCGTGTGACGTGTGTCAATCAGAATGGGCAACACGTCGAACACGTATTATACATTTTTCTAATGAATTATTTGAGGGAACCTTTTTTTTAAGTTTATTCTTGAATTTGACACTTATTTATTTATAAAACTACTACTACTTACAAAAAATTTTCGTTTTTCATCTCATCGCCGAAAAATATACAGGGTGTTCCATTTCAATCATAACGAATAGATATACGTAAATTCGACCTCTTAGGGCTCCAAAGTCTATTTTATTGCTAATTAGGCAGTAAATCAAAATAAACAAATAACTTGCATCTAATAAGTTACCTATAGATTCTGTTCTGTTTTGACCCTTTTACATCTCTATCCGTTATGAAATAATTTAGTAAGCAAATGATACCAGCTCTAAAGATTAAGGAACGTTTATTGATTTTACTAATTTTATATAATACGACACTGAAAGCAGGTTGTCTCATGTCAAATATAAAATTACAAAGTTGTTTTCATCACTAACTAACGAATTTTATCATCTTGATACTTGCGAATATCCAACACAGCAAATCTAAAAATAAATTTCTACCTTAAAGGTCTATCTATCATAAGTTCAACAATTAATGCAGAAGTGCAAAATACCAGCTAAGCGTTTTTAAAACGTATGCAAGAGCACACGAGTCTCTTGAATATATTATTAATATATTCCCTATCATTTTAGACTTGCTTTATTGAGCCTGCAGTTTAACTTTTGAACAAGCAAGGCGTGATCTCAAATAAAGCTAGTATTTTTTGTTACTATTACTTAATGAAATAAGAAGATCATATAATAATAATAATTTATTTTGTGTTTGAAATGTAATATAACTTTTATTGCAATATATTGTACAAATAACCGATATTATTGAAATCCATTCAAAAGATCTATTTTTTCAGTAATTAGAACCCCCTTACACTTTGCGACTCACGCAAGAGAAATTTTAAATAAACTCTTCAATGGTCACTTATTTCCGTCCTTGTTACTCTGGTTGTCAGATTATGCCTTATGTGTTGGACAGCATCGACTATCCTTTGTCTAAGGTTTTCTATAGTATTGACTGGTGTGGCATAGACCATCTCCTTCATATGACCCCATACGCAATAATCAAGGGGTGTTAAGCCAGGGCTTCGCGCTGGCCAAGGTATTGGGCCCGCTCTTCCAATCCAACGGTTAGGGAAACGTTGAACAAGTAACTGTCGTACTGTCAGCCGATAATGTGCTGAACAACCGTCGTTCTGAAACATCATTCGCTGTCTGACGGTGAGAGGAACTTCTTCTAAAATCACCGCCAGATCATTTCTTAAAAAAATTTCATAGATTTCCCCGTTTAAATTTTGAGGAAGAAAGTGTGGCCCTATTAAATAGTGGCCAATGACTCCCATCCACACATTAATAGAAAACTTCATTTGGAAACTAGTTTCAGGTGTTAACTTGGGATTTTTCTCTGCCCAATAATGTAGGTTGTGGAAATTTGTTATACCCTCGCGATTAAATTTCGACTCGTCCGTCCATAAAATACTTGTTAAAAAATTTGCACTTTCTGCATCTGAATTTAACATAAAGCAGCAGAATTCCACTCTCCTTCCAGGATCACCTTCCTCCAAGCCTTGGATAGGGGTATAGTGGTAAGGATGACATCCAACTCTACGTATCGTAGACCAAACTTTCCATTGTGAGGCTCCGGTTAGTCTTGCGACTTTATTAGTTGAAATAGTTGGGTCTTCCTCAAAATACCTCAATATTTTTTCCTCATCATCTGGTTCATAAACGGGAGGAGCACCAGCGTCACTTCTTCTACATTTCACGGAGCCAGTTTCAGCGATATTTCGATATGCCGTACTGAATACACGTGCATTTGGTAAGCGGCGGTTAGGGTACCAAAGACCATATTCCCGGCGAGCTTCAGCAGCGTTGCCGCCACAGTATCCATAGGCAAACAAGATATCAGCGTATTCTGCGTTGGCATACGCGGCCATGGCACAGAAAATACAATAACAACAACTACGAGCAAAATCAAAATCTTCGATAACTAATTTAACAAGACCAACAAACTTAAGGGACACGGAGATAAGAATGTCAGTTAATGACATATATGCACAAACGTCAAAGTCAAGGACTGACTGACTTAAATGAAAATGAACGATTAGTCGTTTAATAAATTCCGCCACCAGCATTATCTTTACTAATTTTTTATTAGAACTATCAAGGGTACATTAAACATTTCTACCTAGTTAGATAGCTATTGAAATAAGGAAGTTTTTATAATAATTTGTACGCGTGCTACATTAATATTTTTTTGAAAAAACTAATAGGTAAATTTCATAACTGATTTAAAAAAAAAATTTTACAAGTTTTTATTTTAAATGTTCACATGATCGAAATGTTTCCGGATATTTTTCATTCCAAACGGATATCTATAATATTGGACAAGTAATCCAGTAAAAAAAAATAAACATGTCAAGTAGATTTTTCGGAAATTAACTTTTAAGACATTAAGATCTACTTTTTTGAGAAAAACAAAAAAATTGAAATATCTCAAAAACTATTGAGTTTTGCATGATGTATGTTAGGGCTAAGATTTACTCCTTAGCTCATGCCCCATCACATCTCCAAAGGAATGTATCGAATTACCAGTAACCCTGTATATATAATATATTTTAGATGTATGATTCAGAATAGCATCTTTTGTGAAAATGTTTTCTCTAAAACCATATTGATTGCCCGAAATCAATTTAAATTTATTTAGACAGCATGTTAGTCATATTTTTATTATTTTTTAAAAAAATTTACACAAATCTGTTAATAGTGAGATGGGACTGTAATTTCCTATATTGTTTTTATGATCACTATATATAAACCATTATTAAACCAACCAGTGTTATCTGGGATAATAAAGACTTACTATTTTTCTTTAACTGAGTACTGTGTTGCATATTTTGTGGATATTTTCTCGCGGAAATTGAATTTTTAGATATTAAAAAGTATTAAGTTAAAAATTTTACGATAATTTATTTTAATGCTTCGTTCATTAACATTTGTCTAATAACCACAGTTATAACTTTTTGTTAAATACATATTCTGTTTCGGTACATCCTATTTTGTGCGGCAAACTGGTGAATATTGTATTCCCATACAATAAGTACCGCAAATTGAATTTTTACTTCTTTCATAGTGTGTCAAATGGAGATGTACAGGCAACTATTTTAATTCCGTCAGAAATTACATTGCAATATTACTTGGTCGAGCCTTATATGCAGCGTAGTACTAGGCGTGTACGTAAAAATGACAGTATACTCGACCGTTTTTCACATAACTGTTGTTCGTAGTTATATTCCTTGCCTGTTGTTTTCTTTATACAATCGCCAAGAGGCACCCGGGAATTACGTACAATTTGTTCTTCAAAAGCCGGCTGAATTCTTATATAAGTTTGATATAATAATACATCTAGGCGTGTGAAACATTTAGTAGGTTAGCATTAGTTCGATATTATTAAGTCTATTGTCGGTATGAAATAGAGAGGTAGATGGAACAAAAGGAAATAATCGATACGACTCATTGTGTTTCGCAATGATAATAATGATGTAGCACTTGGAGAATGAGTGACACAATTTATGTTATAGATTTTTGAAGAGAAATTAACTGCTTATTGGGCTTTCATTTATTTCATAAAATAGTCTATTTAGGTATACAGTGTGTCGGGAAATTCCGATGATATACTTTAATGGGAGATTGAGTATTTGAGAATATTAAAAATGTTCCTATGATATTTATTGGTAAACACCAATAAATATACCACAACTTGTAACTTTACACATACGTTTTTCTTAAAACCCATAATTCTGACTGTGGTGATTTTTTTCATATCCGTCTGCGGATTGCATTATTGCAAAAACAAAAATTCATTACATCCAAGTGGTTGGGAGGTATTCAATGCTAATATAGGAATGAATAGAGCCTAGAAAGAGGATTCAAAAAATGTACTGATATACATAGCATTCCATTTAAAAAAAGGCACTTGGTCCTGTAATTTCGTCTTGGCTCGCCCTGAATGTTCGAAAATAATTTCCAGTTATAGATTTTTTATCTAGTTTACTTGCAATTTTTAAAAAAATTTATACCTATTGTAAAACTCGAGATATCGGGGTCCGACACTGTATGTAATTTTTTTTAAAAAACCAAGTGAATTTTAGAAAAAAAATTATATCTTACCGTCGAGAGTTTTTTTTATCTAAATATTTAAAACTGCTCACAATAACTTTTTATTATTAATATTGAAATTTTTATAATGAATAATAAGGAGAAATAAGATCGAGTATGTGACTTTTTAAGTGTAGATCATTAATAATAATAATAATAATAATAATAATAATAATAATAAGTTTATTTACCAAGGAAAATAATTTTATGATTACACAGTAAATACTAATATAGATATTAAACATAATATTTTTAGTCGCAAACTCCTCTATAAATCCTTATTTTACTATAAGGAAAATAACCAGACTGCAATCAAAGTTAGAAGTCTGGCGCGTTAAGTGTAATAATTGCATATTACCATCAAAACGCTAATGCTTCGATTGCAACAAACACCAGCCGAAAGACTGATCCTACTTAAAGGAGCTCCCTTACCAGTCGTCACACACCACTTGCAGACTGCAGTTTCGAGCTGTTGGCTCTCGTCAGTGCAAGGTAGGTATGCGACGACCGACATGAGAATCCTTTGACTATAGTACATCCCGGTATTTTTACAATAGCGAGATGTAAAACAGCCAGCAGGCGCCATCTAGCGGTCCAGTGTCTGTTGCAATCGAAAAATAAATAGCCCGACTTGGCTTAGCATAGTTCAAATGTGCTTTTAGAGGGCGGAATATTAAACATAATATTTTTAGTTGCAAACTCCTCTCTAAATCCTTATTTTACTATAAGGAAAGTAACCAGACTGCAATCAAAGTTAGAAATCTGGCACGTTAAGTGTAATAATTGCATATTACCATCAAAACGCTAATGCTTCGATTGCAACAAACACCAGCCGAAAGACTGATAAATAATAATAATAAAACGGAGACCTAAAAGTATTGAGATACTGTTTGGGATTGATAATTTCATGTATTACATCCCTAGGTGTTTCTAGAATGTATTGTTTCATTTTCACGTTTGCGCTGTATAAGGAAGATATGCTCTTAATATTATTTGCTATCGCGTTGTAAGCTCGTGGACTGAGGTATGTAAAACATCTTTGCCCACATGTTAAATTCATTTTAGGAATTCTTAGGTGATTATTTAAATTTCCTCTGGTTCTTTGAATATCTCTGTTTTCTTGTCCTTTTGGATGCAGCTGAAGTAAAACGCATTGGAAAAAGAATAACGACTAATGTCCATTACACTGGCCTGTTTAAAAAGGCAACTTGTGGGGTAGTTGAGTTCTTTGTTTAATATAATTTTTAGTAGTCTTTTTTGCAATGTATCTAAATATTTTAAGTGAGAATCGAGTACTCCTCCCCAAGCTAGAATGCCATACATTAGGTGGGATTCGACAAGTGAATGGTATGTTATTTTAATTTGTTTATAATGAAGAACTTCTTTTAAACATTTAAATCTGTATACTAGTTTTCTTATTTTCTTTGATACATAAATAATTAATATGTAGGTCCTACTTCATTTTACAATCTATAATTATGCCTAAGTCTTTAATGTCTTTTGCTGGTTTTATTCCTAATTTGTCATTAATGACAAGTTCGTTAAAAGGAGGGGCTGATTTTTCATTTAGATAAAAGGTAAATAATTTGTTTTAGATATATTTAAGGTTCATGACTTACTATCAAAATACTCTTTAACTTTTTTCAGGTCGTTTTCAACTTTAACTTTCAGGTTGTCCCAGTTAGAATCTTTATAGAAAAAAACAGTATCATCAGCGTAGCTTATTACTGAGCCACAGGTTTGTAAATCAAATGAGTTAATATATATATATATATATATATATATATATATATAATGAATAGTATAGGCCCTAGCACTGTTCCTTGCGGTACACCATATTCTACAGTGGCAGACCTACTTCTTATTGAGTTTATTTCTGTGTATTGTACTCTATTTGTAAGGTAATATTTTAACAGTTTTAGACTATTATTTTTAAAACCCAAGTTATCTAATGTCTCTATAAGTTGAGTATGCCATACCGTGTCAAAAGCTTTTTTTAGATCAATGAAAACAGCTAAGCTTTTATCTCTGTTGTTTAAGGCAGAGTAGATCTCGCATACCTTTTCTGAAACCATATTGTGACCTAGACAACAAGTTATATTTTTCGAGGTAGTTTATAATTCTTAACTTAATGACCTTTTCAAAAATTTTTGTTAAGTTGCTGATTAAAGATATCGGTCTATAGTTCGTTACCTCTTCTTTACATCCACTCTTAAAAATGGGCTTTATGATTGCAACTTTAAAAGCCGAGGGGCATTCACCCACCTCTATGGCTTTATTTATTATATATGATAACGGTATTGCAATAAATTCAGATATTTCTTTTAAAGCGTTTGACGTAATTCCATCTATTCCCGGTGATTTTTTGTTTTTCAACTCGTTAATAATTTTAATGATTTCTCTCGCAGTGATTGGGTTTATAAATATAGAATTTATTTGCATTTTTGTTTCAATCCGCTTATCCGACTTGACGATTTTATTTGCCAGCGATTTCCCAAAGCTGCTAAAGAAAGAGTTAAAAATATTGGCTTTTTCATTGTAATTTTTTATCTTTTCGCCCTTATCATTTTTAACAGTGGTTATATTAGAATTGGTTTTTTGTACCCCACAAAATTCATTTGTTAATTCCCATAAATTTTTTGAAGAAGATTTATTTTTGTTCACCTTATTATTAAAGTACTTAGTTTTTCTTTTTTAATTAGGTTATTTAAGTCATTACTATATTTTTTGTATTCATTTTTTAGTTCAAAATTATTAGGATATTTTTTTACTTCATTGTACATTTTATATCTTTCATTTAAACGTTTAATCAGCGTATTTGTTATCCATTTTTCCTTTTTACATTTTTGGATAATCATAACTCTTGTCGTATATCACCTTTAGAATCCATTTCTGTACTGTAGATTTTTCAAGAAGCAGTTTGTTATCCCTCCCCAACCTATGATCCCACATGTAATACGTGACTCGGTTAATGCATGATACATTATTTTAAGGGGTTTCTTATCATGAATTTGTTTAAAATATTTGAATATTGGCAGTAAACTTCTTAATTATTTTACTATATTATTAACATGTACGTCCAGTTTTAAATGACAATCAATGGTGATACCCACATACTTGATGCCTTTTTCAGGAGCTATTACAACACTAGAATCTCCATGTTCTATATTGTCTAAATTATATCTGGGTAGGTCATTGCTATAGTTGGAGAACGTCAGATAATGTGTTTTGTCAAAATTTATTGTTACCAGTTTACTATTAAACAAATTTACTACTGTTTTAAGATTTCTCTCGACCTTACTTTTCAATGACTCCCAAGTAATATCTTTAAAGAAAATAACCGTCATCGGCATAGTTTATTATTTCCGCATCGATTGGTAATTTAAGTAGATCGTTAGCATATATGCAAAATAAGATTGGTCCCAACACTGTGCCTTGTGGAATTCCATATCTAACATTCTTCATGGCTCTTAAAATCAGGTGGAAGTACAGATTGAGCTCCAGTCTTCCCGAAAGCTGGAAATAAAACGAACATTAGAAAATGAAATTAGTGAAATGGAATACCATATTGAAGTTGATTGAAACAAGCATCACAAAACGGGAAAATTCTGCAATTATGAGGTTCCCATTTTTTGACAGTTGAAGGTCAGTTTTTTTAAATATTGAACACGTATTATTTTATTTTATAGTGTGTTTCTCGAGAATTACGAGAAATCTTATTTTCTACGATTACAACGCCATCTATCGCGAAACAAAACAGTTCCAGACAAAACCTATGTATTTCGTGATGTGGAATCCGAATCTGCAATAAAAAATGGGGGTTTCTATTTAAGATTTCCAAGATTCAGTGAGTTTGGTATCATTGGAGAGCTTTTTCAAAAATATTCAATACGTATTTTTTTTATCCGATGTGTATTTCTCGAGATATTTGACCGTTTTTTATTCACCATACACGATTAAAAAATATGTATACCTATTTAGTGACTGATTTCCAAAAAGAGGGAAAGCATTAGGCTGGGATCTTAGGGTTAAGTTTAATTTCGTTGTTGATGATTTCACTTTTAACTTAAGTGTCAAAGTCTTGCAGTAAGTTCTTTGAATCATTTTTTTTTTTTACAAGAAACCAGTCACCCTACTCTGTGGCTCCGACGCTCACAGAGGGGAGCTGGTAATAAATACCAATAGCCACTCTCCACGCCCGTGGGGTGAGTGACTACCGGGTCCGCGAATCGTGTGCCCTGAGTAGACGCAATAAACCGAGGATGACAGATTTTTGCATTCTGCCGGCTATGATCTCTGTCGAATCTTGGTATGCCGGTATGATCTATAGTTCTGAAAGCAGCGTCTGTCTCATTCCACCGAGGGCTTTAAAACGCGATGAAAGTATAAAAATATTGCCAGCAGACAAAGGTAATGCCAGTTATTATAGATAAAGATATATATATATAACACAAAAATCATCACTCTTGTAAATGAGGGACCCTACTCAAAACTAAACAAAGATCCAACAAAATCAATAGAGAGCAAAATTTACAGAACTCTGTTTAAATACAAACATGAATTTAATGATTTTGAACGAAGGAAACTTACACCACATCATAGTAAGCCTCCTCATTTTTATGGCTTACCAAAGACACATAAACAAAATATTCCTTTAAGACCAATTGTTAGTTCTATTAATTCACCATGTCATAATTTGGCAAAATTCTTACTTAAAATTATTGATCCATTATCTGGAAATACCGATTCATATATTAAAAATAGTAAACATTTCATAGAAAAAATTTATGAAAACGATATTCATGAATCACACCTGTTGGTTAGTTTTGATGTAGTTAGTCTTTTTACCAATGTTCCGGTAGATGAAACCTTAAAAATAGTTAAAGACAGGTTGCTAAATGATAATAATTTGAAAACTAGAACTAAATTAAGTGTAAATATCATAATGGAACTCTTAACACTGTGTATAAAAACAACAATTGGACAATGAGTTGTATCAGCAGGATTTTGGTATGGCTATGGGGTCTGCATTATCACCAATTTTAAGCAACATATCTATGGAGAACTTTGAGAACACACATGTTCAAAATTGTATAAACAAACCGGTTGTCTGGTGGAGATATGTTGACGACATCTTTGCAATTTGGCCTCATGGTGTCGATTTATTAGATAGTTTTTTAGAAAATATAAATAGTAAGGAACCGTCTATTAAATTCACATTAGAAATAGAAAGTAGGAATGAACTACCGTTTTTAGATGTTTTAATTAGAAGGATAAATAATACAATTGAAACAAGCGTTTATAGAAAACCAACACGTACTAATAGATATCTAAATTTTAACTCCAATCGGTCAATAAATGTTAAAAGAGGTGTTGTAAAATGTTTATACGATAGGGCCAAAACAATTTCATCTAATAATGAAATATTAAATAACGAGAAAAAATTTATCAAAGAGGTTCTAGTATAAAATCAATATCCTGAAGCCTTTGTTGATAGAGTTTTCATAAATGTTGAAAATAGGGACAATCAGGTACGACAAAAACCTGAACGTCATTATACAGCAATAATTATTTATGTATACGGACTATCGGAAAAGCTACGCCGTATAGGTAACAAATTTGATGTTAGGACGATATTTCAAACGGGGAACACTTTAAGATCTATTTTAACAAAAACAAAACCGATAAACAGGGAGCAGAATTCAAAAAACTGTATTTACAATATCCCGTGCGAATGTGATAAATGTTATGTGGGTGAGTCATCCAGACCATTCAGTGTGAGGTTGGATGAGCACAAGAATTACATTAGAAAGAATGAAATTCAGAAATCAAAGATTTGTGAACATGCTTGGGAAAACGGACATAGAATAAACTGGGACTCGGCAAAAATTTTAACAAAAGAAACAAATACCAAAAAAAGAAAAATTAAAGAATCAGCAATAATCTTATTAAATGAAGATAAGTGCGTATCGAATTGTTCTGTAGATATTTGTACAACCTGGCTACCAATGTTAAAAGAAGAACTTAACAAACTCAACATTATCTAAAAGAAAATATCATCAGTTCTATGTTCTGTGTAAGTAGTAAGTATCTATGGAAATAACATAAACAGAATCTTAAAGCTGTGTATTGGACATACACAGCAAAATAAGAGTTCTTCCAAAAAATAGCTTTGAAAACGGAAAGAGATTACTTTCCGAAACGTCAGCAAAATACATTATTTCTGTGTTTATTCCGATTTATATTATTTGCAAAACATAACCTCTGACTTTTCCTTTGGCGTAAACGTCACGGGCGCAGAGGTTTTTTCCAATAATTCTAGAGGATAATAATATATGTGGTAGAAATCCCAAATAATAGGAATTAATATTCGTAGAATGCCACAAATAACTTTTAGGCAATACTCCTATAATCAGTATCACTATTTTAACAGAATGGCCTGATAAAGCCTGCGGAATTTGAAGAGCAAATCTTGATATTTTGTCCCTTTTTCCTCCTCTTTCAAGGCAATGTTGCTTCAAAGTGTGTAAGGGCAGGAGAATCTCGGTTGAGTGGAAGCCTCTCATCGTACAGCGTTTTCCAGAAGTTCTCCACCTGATCTGCACTCGGCGGATTGTCTACAATACGCGGAGGCGGTTGGAAAAGGCGCGAGGGCTTTTGGCGGAACAGTTTATTTTCCGCAAGCCTTCTCGCCCGCCTCACTAGTGGCTTTTTGCAAGTTACTAGCATCCGTATCCTGTCGGGACAGTGCTGTTTAATCTCATTTTATTATTATTTTTATTGATTCAAAATGCTATGAATTAACTAGGATAAGGCAATTGTTTTGATGTCCCCTACAATGGACGAGCATAGGCCTTATTATTTGAATCTTAAGATTAAGCTGGAGATTTTTAAGCGAGAGACATCCCAATATTTTCTCCAATAAAAGATCATACATTTTTGTGCCTGCATACACAATGTTAATTTCTTTGGGTGTGTCATGAATACAACAAAATTACCTGCATAAAGTGTAACAGTAAAGATAAACGATGTTATTATACAACATTTTAAAAATAATCTATATCGTGTGAACCTGTTCATTTAGCTTGGAGCACAATTTGAATCTATCACGAAAAATACCACGGAAGGTAATTAAATAGTTTCAGGCTGGAACGAAGCCAACTGACGTTTTAAAGTTTACAGGCCCGACGTGCCATATGCCCAACATGGTAATTGTAACCTATATCTCCGGGCGAGCATTCGAAATTCGAAAAGTGCAGATGCTTCATATTAATTATTTTCTTGGTTCTTGGGGGTATGATTTCACTTAAATTAAGTGCAAAGTATAATGTAATAGAAAGTTTCGCTTCGCTCTGAACCCGCTGGGAATGGAATAACGCGATATCTATCCATTGTGAAATAAATTGTTTCTCCTATTTTTATTAGGTGCTGACTGCCGGCTATCTTGCTTGTTGGACCAACGTGGCAGTGGCAGGTGTGGGTCATGCGAAGTTGATTAATCTAAGGTTTATCTCAGGTGAACTCGGATAAATTTCAACAGTATGTGCAGATCTACCTAAATTTTAAAATATTTCTCGATTCATGGTGTTGTCCGATTATATTCCATTTATAATAATAGATTAATTAATCACACAGACATACATCCATATAAAGGATCGTTCGAACAGGGAATATTTCCTGAAAAATTAATTAGTTTGCCCTTTATGCAGAGTGCGTCGGATCTCGATATCTCGAGTTCTACGATAGCTAGAAATTTTAAAAAAAATTACAAGTAAACTAGATGAAAAAGTCTATAACTGGAAATTATTTTCGAACATACAGGGCGAGCCAAGACGAAATTACAGGACAAAGTACCTTTTTTTTAAATGGAATGCTATGTATACCAGTACATTTTTTGAAGCCTCTTTCTAGACTCTATTCATTCCTATATTAGCATTGAATATCGCCCAACCACTTGGATGTAATGAATTTTTTTGTTGAAATAATGCAATCTGCAGATGGATATTAAAAAAATCACCACAGTCACAATTATGGGTTTTAAGGAAAACTTATGTGAATACCAGTTACGAGACATCTAATTAGTGTTTTTGAATCATTTTAATTTCCTAAAAATATACAGGGTGGCCAAAAATTATTTTTCAATTAAGAACATTTTAAATTGAATTTTCTCAATTTTTCAAATGGAACACCCTGTATATTTTTCGACGATGTGATATAGAAATGAAAAACGAACATTTTCGTAAGTACTACCTTATGGCTAATTGCAACCATTTTCGTTTTATAAATAAATAAGCGTCAAACTTTTTATGTGTAAAGGTTATATCTGACAGGTGTCCGATTTATATTGTGGTATTGTACATTCCACCAAACTCTACAGTTGCAGAATACGAAAGACTTTTTGAGATCATGGAATCATTTGAATGTCTGTTTGGATCTGACCTACTTATTATCGGTGATTTTAACATATCTAATTATGCAGTTTATCTAGAGGGCTCCCAGGGGGACCGACAAATTTTTGCATTAAACAATTTTTTAAATATTTTCAATCTCACCCAACATAATTTCATTTTTAACGACAACGGCAAACTACTTGATTTAGTTCTCTATGACAAAAATTGCAGCGTTGATCGGTCCATCGATCCGTTTGTTAATGAGGATATTCATCATCCGGCCTTGCATGTCATTCTTCAGTTGAAGGATCATATTAATAAGAAAAATACACCCAATAATAGTGATTACTGTTATAATTTTCGTAAAGCAAATTTTTCATTGCTATATGAATTAATTGCTGGTATTGACTGGCAATTTCTTGTAACTTGTTCCAATCTTGAAGATATGACTTCTCACTTCTATGATAAACTTTATTTCATTTTTGACCTCTGTGTACCCAGATTTCCCGCTGCAAAAAAGAATAGATATCCTCCTTGGTTTAACTCTCAGATAATAAGGAATATCAAGCTAAAAGCCAAATACTGGCGTGATTATAATAAGTATGGTGATCTGAGGACTTTAAATGATTTTAAAACAATGAGATCTAAAATAAAATCAGACATTGATGCATCTTACAAGAATTATATAAGAACAACTGAAATAAATATTAAAAAGGATCCCAGCAAATTTTGGTCTTTTATTAATGGTAGAAAGAGATCGCCTAGCATACCTTCTCAAATGTCTTACAACGGGAGACAGCTTGTGGATTCTAACGAAGTTTCAAACGCTTTCGCCGATTTTTTCTGTAAATCATTTTTACCATCATCTAAGTCTACTAACCAATCCCTGAATGAGCAAATCGTAGACTCGACTATTCACCTACAAGAATTTGATGAGAGTGAAATTGCGGCTGCCTTAAAAAGACTCAAACCCAAATTGACTACTGGTCCTGACGGAATACCGGCTTTTTTGCTGAAGGACTGTGCTCACTTTCTGGCGTTCCCTCTAAAAGTCATATTCAATACGTGCATTCGTAATTGTGAGTTGCCTGTATTATGGAAACGGTCGAAGGTATGTCCTATATATAAAAAAGATGATAAGTTTGATATTAGCAATTTTAGACCTATATCCATTATCTGCAATTGTTGTAAAGTTTTGAAAATCTTGTTACATGATTTTTTATACCACCATGTGTCCAACAAAATCTCAGTCTATCAACACGGCTTTAAGAAGGGCCGATCTACTGCAACTAATCTGATCTGTGTTACTCAATTTATAGCTGAATCTATAGACTCGCAGACACAAACTGATGTTATTTACACAGATTTTTCGAAAGCATTCGATAGACTCGATTTTAGCATGCTACTTCACAAACTGCATTTATTCGGCTTATCTGATTCCCTATTAAACTTTTTTAGGTCATACCTATATGACAGGACTCAATATGTTGTATCCAATGGTTCTAAGTCTGCTGAATATACCGTAACATCTGGAGTTCCACAGGGGTCCATCCTTGGCCTCCTGTTGTTTATTATTTTTATAAACGA
Organism: Leptura quadrifasciata; assembly: GCA_963675555.1. NCBI lineage: Eukaryota > Metazoa > Arthropoda > Insecta > Coleoptera > Cerambycidae > Leptura > Leptura quadrifasciata. The sequence continues at coordinate 159,079,129 of OY776676.1, forward strand.
TATTGTAGTTGTGTTGGATGTGAATTGTCTTATTTATGCGGATGATTTAAAGATTTATGATAACGTTAACAGCCTCAATGATTGTCTGCGTCTTCAAAGGAAATTAGACAGTGTTAAAGTTTGGTGTCAGGAAAACAAGTTGTCATTAAATGTCAGCAAATGCAATGTCATGTCTTTTTCTACAAAATCCACGCATATAAGTTTTGATTACAACCTGGATAATGTCAATCTGAACCTTTCGCGATCTTGGCGTAATTTTTGATACCAAGCTTTCTTTTGCCGCTCACGTTGACACCATTACCTTAGAAGTCAGTAAGACGTATGGGTTTTTGGTGCGAAATTGTCGTTATTTTACTCGGTTAGACGCAATTAAACCTGTCTATTTTACCTTTATTAGATCTAAGCTCGAGTACGCTTCTCTTGTATGGTCCCCATATTACATTACTTATATCAATAATTTGGAATCAGTCCAACGTCGATTTTTAAAATTCCTATTGTATAGAGCTTATTTATTAGTCTTTTTGTTTTTTTTTCTTATCTTCCTGTTCTGTAATTGGGTTCTTTACATGTAGAACAGTGTACTATTATAAATAAATAAATAAATGAAAGAATAAACTTAAAAAAAGAGGTTCCCTCTTTCATAATAATAATTCATAAGAAAAAATTATAATAGATGTTCAACGTGTTTTTCATTTTGATTGACTCAAGTCTATGCAATTTTGAAATGAGGCCATTTAGTGGGACCATTTCTTCCAATCCATTGAAATGAGTAAATAGTATTTAACCGGACCTTTACTGTAATGTTTTTTTGTGCATTTTTTGCTGTTTTCGTTATTCGTCAAGCAATAAAACCTCAGTTTGGTATAAAGTGTTGTGTACAAAGGAGCATTTATCACACTTATCGGTCGTTACAATTTGTATTGAATTTAAAATATTTGGAATTTTACAATATAAATTTTAATAAAGCGGAACTTGTAGACATGACTTTTGTTTTGGGCGAGTCAGGCAGAAATTGTTTACTTTCCAAAAGAATTTATCACCAACGTTATCCTGAAAGAAGGATTCCTGATGTTAGTAGCTTCCAAAACTTTCTCGATAGATTTCTGGAACCTGGAAATGTCGAATATAAAAAAAGCGAAAAATAAAACGTGTTGTGAACGAAGAAAATGAGTTTTATGTGGTGCTGGCAACGGTTGAGAATCCCCATGTTAGTCAAAGAGAAGTGAGCTCATTAGTAGGAATGAGTAGACGGTCTGTGAGTCGAATCTTAAAAACAAATAAGTTGCATGCATAGCATATTCAAATGCACCAGGAATTATCTGATGACGATTTTCAAAAGCGTCTACAGTTTTGTAATTGGACCAGAGGTGAAATCCAATATGATGTCAACTTCTTCAATACTGTCTTATACAGTAATGAGACAACTTTTCATAAAAATGAATTTGTTAATAGGCACAATTTCCATTATTATGCTTCGGAAAATCCTCAACTTTTTATGCAAGTTAATAACCAACACAGATGGTCTATAAACTTTTGGGGAGGAATTGTTGGAGAACATGTAATAGGGCCACATTTCTTTGATGGTTCATTGACTGGAGTTATTTATCTTAATTTTTTGGAATACTATCTGCCACAATTATTGGTAAATCTCCCTGAAAGAATTCGAAATACGATGTGCTCCATCACATTATTTAAATGCAATTAGAGATCACTTAAATAATACCTACCCTAATCAATGGATTGGAAGAAATGAACCCACTAAATGGCCTGCTAGATCCCCAGATCTTATAAAAATGGATTTATTTTTATTGGGATACATAAAGAAAATTGTTTATACACACACACCAAAAACAGTACAAAATATGAAGGAAAGAATAATAACTATCTTTACATCTATCACACCGGCAGTTTTAGGAACAGTGGGAACCTCATTTCAAAAACCATATAGAGATGTGTGTCAATCAAAATGGGCAACATATGGAACATTTATTATAATTTTTTCTACCAAGTTATTTGAAGAAACATCTTTTTTAAGTATATTTTTGAATTTTGTAATTATTGCTCAATAAAACAAAAATAGTTGCAATTAGCCCTAGGGAAGCACTTACAAAAAATGTTCGTCTTTCATTTCTACATTACATTGTCGAAACATGTACAGGGTGTTTCATTTGAAAAAAATTGAGAAAATTCAATTTAAAATGTTCTTAATTGAGAAATAATTTTTGGCCACCCTGTACATTTTTATGAAATGAAAATGATTCAAAAATATTAATTGTCTCATAACTGGTATTCACATAAGTTTTTCTTAAACCCTTAATTGTGACTGTGGTGATTTTTTTAATATCCATCTGCAGATTGTAACAAAAAAATTAATTACATCCAAGTGGTTGGAAGATATTCAATGTTAATATAGCAATGAGTAGAGCCTAGAAAGAGGCTTCAAAAGATATACTAAAATATACTGATATACATAGCATTCCATTTAAAAAAAGGCACTTGGTCCTATAATTTCGTCTTGGCTCGCCCTATATGTTCGAAAATAATTTCCAGTTATAGACTTTTTTATCTAGTTTACTTGCAATTTTTTAAAAATTTCTAGCTATCATAGAACTCAAGATATCGAGGTCCGACGCACTATTACCCCACCTTATATAAAAAAGTTATGATAATTACTGCGCTATCACACTGCGTTCAAGCTTCTCTAAGATACATAAGTTAGCCTTAAATGATCAGCTAGAAAACTTTTGCATAAATAATAGCATAATTTCACCAGCACAACATGGTTTCGTAAAAAATAAGGTGTGGATACAGCCTTAAGTAATTTCCATATAGAAGTTATAAATGGACTTGACAAGTGTCCTTTTGGTCTGTTTATTGACTTTTCCGAGCTTTTGATTGCATAGACCATCACTTGCTCTGAGAAATACTCTAAAGGTATGGAGTCAGGGGACAACCACTAAAATTTATAAATCATACCCAAGAAATAGAGATCAAGTTGTTTATATTAACGATGTTAAAAGCGAACCTAGGAGAGTAACCCAAGGCGTTCCATAAGGCACCATATTGAGCCCTCTTTTATACATTATATTTGCTAATGACCTAGTGTATTTTTAAAACACATTGAAAACTTACAAATAGGGTTTTATGCTTGTGACACAAAGTTTTTAATCACAGAGAAAGTCATACTGAAGCAATAAATTCAGCAGATAATATCTATAAAAAATGCCTATGGTCTGAAATTTTTTTAAATTAATTTGAACAAACAAAAAATTCTAGGTATCAATACCCTTCCGACAAAAAAAATACTGAAATACTCAAGATTCTAATCTATTCGACGTACATAAATAAGGTAAAATCTTAGGGACAACGTTTGTTTGTTGCCTAAAATGACATGTCCATATTGACGATCTGTATAATAAACTATGCAATTGTTGCTACGCATTGCGATCATTGATAAATTATTGTAGTCAAAAGATTATACTTAGTCTATACTATGCAAATTTCCATTTTCCGACGCGATATGGTATTATTAATTGGGGCATGAGTAGGAAGCATTTGGCATGTTATCAAAAAAGTATGTATGTACTTTAAGGGGTGTAAAATATTCAATACGTTGCCAGCTAATGTAAAAGAATCTCGAAATATTTGTATTTTCAAAAAAACATTACTTATTGTTACTTATTGAAAAAAACCGTTATACCATTGATGAATTTTTCTCCAATTAATTTTAATATAAAACTAATTAATTTTAAAATTGTTTTTTTGCATGTGGCTGTTTTATATGTACGTATATGTGTATGTTTACTTTATTACTTTGTACAAAAACGTATATATTGTATTTTTGTTTTATGTTCTATTCATGCTATATGTGTACGTGTATCGGTATTGTTTATATTTAAATGTACTTACTTGACACTCTTTATATATTTTTTTGTATTTTTCTATACTTATTAATTGTGAAATAAAGAAGACTTATTATTATTATTGTTATTAATATTACACACAAACAACGAATTTATGCAATTATAACAAAGTCACCATCTTTAAGAACAGTTGAAACATAATTCTTTCTGTAGATAAGAACTTAATTGATTATAGGTGAATTACAATTCAGCATTCAGAATATTTTTAATACATCCATTATTTGCAAAAAGAGGCAGTGGCATAAGAAAATTATTAAATAGGTTAATTAAGTTAAATACTGTGAAAAAAACCATTACCTGACTTGAATACTAGACAAATTTTTTATATTTTTTAGCAGTTTCAAAGTGAATATAGTAGAGAGTATACATATTACATACTTAAGATTTCTGAGCAATTTGTGTTGTTATGAATTATCTTCTATAAAAAGATCAGATAAGCTTTTGTGCTCAGATTCAGGAAATTGTATGGGAGGATATTCCCCTTTTCGTTCTAAAATTAGCATGTTTTAAAAATATGCGCTGTATTCCTTCCCAATTATCAATATGTCATGTAGTTAGAACACCAAATAGTAGAGGCATATTCTAAATTAGGGTGGATAAAGGTGGTACAAAATAGCTTCAGCATGTCAATATCCTTACGGCTATTTCCGATAATACATCCGAAAGCTTTGTAGATCCTCGTGGCAGCGTACGTGATGGGATTGTTAAAGGACAGTTTTTTTATCAAAAATAACATCCAGATCACAAAGTGTTTCGGGTCTTGAGAGTCTGTTAGTATCAATAAAGTAATCATAGTGAATCAATGATTTTCTTAGTGGAATGAGATACTGCGTTACATTTATGTATGTTTAACATGAGTTAAATTTTTTACACGTACAAGATAGTCGTCGAAACTTGCAATTTTGCAAAAAATTTTTAAATCATCAGCATAAAGAATACTATCAGGCTGTCAACAATATAATTAATGAATAGGATAAAGAAAAGCGGTCCTAAAACTGATCCCTGTGGCACGCCCGACGTAGCAGACATTTGCACCCACGATATACTGCATGTTGGATCTTATCTAAGAAGCAGGATTTTAAAAACTTCAAAAAGACCACAGAGAAACCGAAATTCATCAGTTTATCCACTAGTATACCATAGTTAACTCTGTCAAATGCCTTTGAAAATCAAATCTGCTTGGAATATCTCATCGATGGCATCAGTTAAGAAATCTGTCATACACAACAAACGGGTAACAGTGGACCAGCCTTTAACAAAACCTTGTTGCGCATCTGTGATAAAGTGATTGCAATGAAGAAAAGCTTGATCAAATAGTAACATTTCAAAACATTTTGTAAAGTTACAAATTATGGCAATTGTACGATAGTTGTAGATATTGAACCGGTTACCTTTCTTGAAAACTGAAGCTATCCTAGATAATTTTCACTGAGAGGGAAAGGTACGTGTTTAGTTTCTTTCTATGATCAGAATTTTCTCCAGAAAATTAGCAACATATGACAATTGACGGATGATGCAAATCTTCGTTGACAATAACATCAACAAATTTCTTGACTGAACAAAATTTATTTCATAGAATTAGATCTAAAATGTGATTGTTAATATTTGCTATATTATTATACTGGTTTAAATTCATGAAATTTGGAAGTTGAGAATCATTTTTAATACAGGCGTTGCCGTATTATGATTAAAAGAAGAATATTCGGGGATATTAGATTGAGTGTTCAAAACTGATATCTAAATCGGGATATTTTTCCTTTAAGTTTAAGCAGATTAAACATTTAAATTTTTTATCTTGACAAGCATTTAATTTGTGCTTAAGGCTACATTTGGGACAAAACAAATCATTTTTACAGTTTACCTTCGAACATTACAAAATTTTATTTAAAACAGTGAAGTATTTCTAAAGTTTCATAGTCTTTGCAAATATCTAAACCGATAAGTAAAAGTCTATTATTAATTTCCTTATTGTAATTCGAGAGGTTAAGTTGAATGATAGATTTATATACTTCATTATTCTTTTTAGTTGGCCATAATTTGATTAATTTTAAATCGGAGCTTAAAAATAGATCAGAATTTTCTTTAACAATAAGTTTGCAGAGTGTATCATAGTCCAGTTTTTCAGAGTCCCACGTAGTCCTTTAAGTTCACGAATTTCATAATTGTTGGAAAGGATTTCTTGAGTCAGGTATTTGAATTTAGATATTTCGTTTGTGGACTGATAGTCTAATATCAGACCACCTTTCTGGATATGCTTAATTTTATTTATATTAATATCCAATTCAGCTAGTTACAAGTTCTGTAAATTCTCTAAAAATTCTAAAACAATTCTGTAATGAGAATTGCATAAACAGAAAGAAAACAACGATAAAATTGTTGAAGAAATCTAGATAATAATATTACAAATTATTTTGCCTTCTATATACTATACAAGGACTTTTGAAGACGCGATACATTTACCGAAGTTCCACATTGTGAGTCTTTAAGTTGCTTATATTTGCCTAATTTTGTTTACAGCATAAACCTGTCTGAGACTTCTAAACGTTGATATTTTCGCATTGTTTATGCTAATCACACTCAACTTATAACTCCACCGGTATTTAAATTTTCTTAGTATCAGTGTATATGAAGAGCACAACATACATAAATTTTAATATAATTACGTTTCCTGTATAAACGTAATCTCCGAACAGAGACTCTTAACGGTACAATAAAGTACAATCACAATCAAGATTTGCACATGCAAATTCCTTCGTATCATCTTTTCAATTTGTCTGTTATAAATTATCATTTAACAGGCAATGTGAAAGCTGTCTGGAAGATAAAGCTGTTATTAAATTGCGTATTCAGTGTTGATTTTTTTTGTTTAAAGGGCAACATACTTTATTGAAATTTGTTCAGAGATATTTTTGTGCATTTTAGTGTAATTGTTCCACTTAATTTATAATGTCACAATTTAATAATCCAGTAGAACTTGTTAATATTGTTTATTTATTTAGAAACTGTTCAAAAAGTAAATAAGCCCAACTGCAGAACAGGAGGGTATGCAAAGAGATATATAAATAGTTAATAAGGTAAAAAATCTTTTAAAAGTGTCACAAACTATACAGGGTGTCTCACCGGGAACTGAATCGATCGATATAGAGAAAAGTACGCATCAGAGAATTTTGAAAATGTAGACGATTACTAATGTCGGTGTGGCCAATCCAACTAAAATAATTACAAGCAGCTGGCACTTCCGCTTATACCGGAAGTCGATACCAACTTGCTTATTTCAACAGGAACACCCTATATATTTTAGGGTTTTCGAAAAGAGCATGGAATTCTAAGTCGAAAATTTGTAGCATATCCTATACCTAAACCTAGCCGTTTCAGAGATATTTGACATTTTATAGAGAATTTGACAGATGCAACGGTTTTCAAGAACCGTTATAACTTTCTTCGTGTAAAAGATCATCATTTGCTTCTTGTCACGTAAAAAGAACACAAGGAGAACTACGTTCTACAACTGAAATAAATTCAAAAATATCATACCAAGTGTTCCGTTTTTCGCGTTACATTTTGTCAACTTCAATTATTAAATTAAAATGAAATCATATTTTAAATTGATCTTATCTCTGCTATTTTAGTTCATGACATATCTTCAATTCGATTAATACGCATGTTACAGTGTTAATGTTATTTTGCGTTTTTCTGGATATCGAGTAGCAAATGTGCTGCAAGTTCTTGATATTACTTTATCACATTTTTCATAAATAATAAACAAATTTAAAAAGTCTTCGTGGGTGTAATTTAAACGTGCTGGTATTTTTTGACATAAGATAATGACTGATTGTTTCTAATCATGGCTATTTTGATGAAATGATTACAACAATTCATGAATTTCTAATAAAATTACAAATATTTCAAAAAGTTGTAGCTTTAACCCCCACAATGCTAATATCAGAAAAAAGGGAATTCAATTTTACACAACTTGACGCAAAAAAATACAGGATGTTCCATTTGACCTAAACAAGTTTTCGCGGTTTGAAGTAGACAAAATGTAACGCGAATAACGGAACACTTGGTATGATATTATTGAATTTATTTCAGTTGTACAACGTAGTTCTCCTTGTGTTCTTTTCATGTGACAAGAAGCAAATGAGGATCTTTTACATGAAGAGAGTTATAACGGTTCTTGCAAACCGTTGCACCTGTCAAATTTTCTATAAAATGTCAAATATCTCTGAAACGGATAGGTTTAGGTATAGGATATGCTACATATTTTCGACTCAGAATTTTATGTTCTTTTTGAAAACCTTAAAATATATAGGGTGTTCCATTTGAAATAAGCAAGTTGGTATCGACTTCCGGTATAAGCGGAAGTGCCAGCTGCTTGTATTATTTTAGTTGGATTGGCCACACCGACATTAGTAATTATCTAAATTTTCAAAATTTTCTGATGCGTACTTTTCTCTATATCGATTGATTCATTTCCCGGTGAGACACCCTGTATACATATAACATCACATATAGTAGACAAAGCTAAGTCTGTCCGGAAATTTACACTTTTGGAAAAACACAGACAACATTAATTACCCATCGACATTGCCAGTGTCGGTGTCGGGGTTCGAACCTAGAGTCTGGCTAAGCAATTTTGCCACGCAACGCATAAATAAGCCAGTAAATCAACATTGTTTGTATAGATTTTCAAATATTTAACATCCTTTGAGCTTTGTGTATAAGTTTAATCACTGTCAATCCTTATAAATTAAGATGATCGTCTCGTTTTAAAAATATAGAGATCCAATATGGCTCATGTTTTGGCAATATCCACTCCAATCATGCCTACGCTGAGTTTTCAACATTGTGAGCTGAAATAGAAGATAAACGTTACTTATCAGAGTTTTCTAAAATCTGCCGAAACTCGCATTAAAATAGATCCTAATAAACTTTCATCCATCACAATATGTAGTTTATAGTTTTTTTTTTTTATGCATTTATTTAACGTCGGCCTATTTCCGCTACTGAGGGGCCTAACACCGACGCCTGTAAACGAGCTACCCCCAACCAGGAATTTTGCCGAACCTCTTCCCTTAAGAAGAGTAGGGATCTTTTACTTGCCTAACATTTAATAGACAAGGGACCGACTGCTTTACATCCCCTCCGAAGGATGGTATATCTCCTATACAACCCTCGCCTAAGGTTGTATAGCTTCCGCGCATACACTGATATACAAGCCGCTGGAAGATGTGTGAGGCGAGAACGCGGTTTCCGTTGGAATGGTCACCAATCCAAGTACTAACCGCGCCTGTCGTTGCTTTACATCGCATACCGAAGTATGTACATAGTAAAGACGCACCTACGCTCGCCCCCCGTAGTTTATAGTTGATTTCAATCTGTTGACTGCTTACTCCGTATAGCGTTTTTTCAATGTATTATCAAACACAAATCTTTATTAAGCTTTATGATGTGTAAATTCATTGTATTTACTAAATACATTAAATTTCTTGTTACTTAAGATATTCACACGCCTCTGAGTAGCTTTTGAGTTGTGTATATCTACAGCAGCATTGTTTCTTGCCGAAAATCCAAGTACGTTTCAAGTTTTATATGTCGTATCAAACTCTAATGAAAAGTTTCAAAGTCTGCTTCTAGGACAAAAAAATCCATAAAAAAATCTCTCAAGTCTTTAGTGGCATTCGATCTGAAGTGAAAGAGGATGACAGAAATAATTTATGTTGAAAGATGACAAGAAACAGACTCTTTACTTGCCCATCTGTCCATCATTTATTTCTTCCGAACAACCAGTTGATGTTTTAATTTATTAAGCTCTGTTCAAACACAGTTTTGTTTAGAGACTGCGAACAGTTAGAATAAGTCAATACTTTAGTTCTATTCGTCTGAAAAGGCTTTACAAACAAGTGGGCGGATTGTAAGGCTACAAATTTATGATCAGATCTTACTGCTATTTCAGTATAACTTATGTATAAGTTTTTGTTCGTTACTAGAGACAAAGAAAGTTTTTTTGTATCTTTCACTATGAAACGAACAGATTAAACGAAAAATGGTTTTGAATTTACTTACTAATCAGGATTAGAAAAACAGTGCGTAGATATTGAGCAAATAGAAACTTTTTACGCTTTTATACTTCTCTTTATACCCGAAACTGATGAGAGAGAGAGAGAATGCTGAGACTGTAGGCAACTGCGGCATATAACATGATACTGTTACACGTCCTATACAATAAAACGAGGTCTTCTGCTAAGACTTTGTAAATGAAGGGAATATGTCTGTAAGGGATTTATTGATGGAAAAATTAAATAAAATTCTAGTCAATATCATCACGAGGCATTATTCTAGAACACATTATGCTGTTAAATAAAAAAATAAATAAATAATGGGTTTATTGTCTAATAGAGAAAACCATTTACAGGACATTGTATTACAGTGAAATTGTCACCAGAGAACTAAAAATAAATCTAAGATTGTACAGTTTGCATATATAAATTAATTTGTGGTTTTCAATTTAGAGCTTACTAGGTATTTTGGACATGTCTAACATCGAGATGTTGCATAGCAACTACTAATTAAATTATTCAATGAACTGTGATGCATGTCGCATATGTCACATATATTATTAAAGTATTGACACATAACATGCAGAGATGATTTCGATAGAATATTCGTTCTAGGTATTTTAGATCTAAATGTTAGACTATGCCTCATTATCGCGAAGTCCGAGCAATCAATCATATTATGTACCTAATAGCTTATGTAGAAATATTAGCGACATACAAGTCCTTCTTTGATCTAGGCTGATATTAAATCTATCCGTTAAGTAGCTATAACTTATTCCCCTTCTTTTTTTACATAGGGTAAATACCATCTGTTTTAAATGATAAATATTTTAAGAACTTTCTTTGAACTTGTTCTATTACCAACTTTTGACAATTGTAGTACGGATACCAGATTAGAGCAGCATATTCAAGCCTGGACCGGATATATGTGAAGTACAAGATCTTTACGCCTCAATATCAGTGAACTTCTTACAGTTTCTTACAATGAAACCATGAAATGTGATAGCTTTAGATACTTCTAAAGTCATATGGTCTTTAAAGGAAAGCTTAGAAACAAATATTACACATAGGTCTTTATATAAATTACATCTGGACAATTTTTTTTTATCGATATTATAAGCATATTCATAAGTTACTGGTTTCCGTGTGAAGCTCAAGGTTTTAGATTTCGAGATATTAAGATGTAATTTATTTTCTATACACCAACGCTGAATAAGATCCAGTTCATTTTGCAACTTCCTACAATCATCAATGCAAGTTATAGCAGAAAATAACTTTAAGTCATCAGCATGGAACAGTTTAGAGCAGTCAATTACACCATCTAAGTCATTGATAAATAATATAAACAGCAGAGGGCCCAGGCTGGACCCTTGCGGAACACCAGATGTTATAACATAATGATATATAATACTCGAAACCATTGTACGCAACATATTGCTGTCTCTTACATAAGTAGGATTTAAGAAATTCAATGACTTGGGAATGAAAGCCAAATTTTGTCAGTTTATTAAGCAAGACACCATGGTCTATTCTATCAAAAGCCTTTGAAAAGTCTGTATCAACGACGTCCACTTGTCCCTTCTCATCCAAAATATCTGAAATATATTGAGTAAAATCAGCTAAATTAGTAACGGTTGATCTGTTACTCATAAATTTGTGTTGATGAGTTAATATCTGATTATGAACAGATAAGGATATGCGATCGTACAGAATAATTTCAAGGCTTTTTAAAAGTTTGAGAGAATGGATATGACTCTATAATTATCGATAACTGCCCTCTCGCCATTCTTAAATACTGGATAAACTTTAGCCACCTTCCAGCGGCTCCTTGTTTTAAAAGCAAATTTAAATATTTTACATACGGGTACAAGTAAAACATCTACATGATCTTTAACCATAAAAGATGGTATGTTTTCAGGATCCGAGGTCATCTTGTTTTTTAACTTCCATATAGCTAGCATCATTTCGTCTTCAGAAATATTCTTAAAGCTATTATTTTCATAATAATCACAGTTTTGCTTAACATTTACATCATTATCTATAAGTAGTTCCCCTCTTTGAATAAAAGTATGACCAGAAGAAACGCGGGTCGTAAGAAATTGATGGTTGAAGATTCTCGATATACTTATTATACGCAATAACTATTTATTCCTTCACCAACAATCGAAGCCTTTGAAATTCTTGTAGTATATTGTCACAACGGGTTTTTTTATACTTGTCGAAAACTCTTGACTTTTTCTTTACACTTTTTATGATATTTGAGTCGTCCTAGGGTGGATACTTAAGCTTGTGCATCTTGTGCACCGGAATGTTCTCATCAAAGATGGTATAAAGCTTTTCATAGAACTCGTATACAGTTAATTCTGTCATTAATTTCATTTAAGAATGACCAATCTGACTCAAGTAAGGCATTATACAAGGACATAAAGTCAGCCTTCCTAAAATTATATGTTCTCTGATTCAGGTTAGGTGAGAATGTTGACTTGACTTTCCTGGGCCTTTTCTAATTGTGCAACATTAGAAATTGCGTTTTTCAATAGTATTTTTATAGTACTTGTTTCTATCGGCACTTGTTGACTATTAATACTTCAAATGGTGGGGTGAGCATAGGTGCGTCTTTACTATGTACATACTTCGGTATGCGATGTAAAGCAACGACAGGCGCAGTTAGTACTTGGATTGGTGACCATTCCAACGGAAACCGCGTTCTCGCCTCACACATCTTCCAGCGGCTTGTATATCAGTGTATGCGCGGAAGCTATACAACCTTAGGCGAGGGTTTTATAGGAGATATACCATCCTTCGGAGGGGATGTAAAGCCGTCGGTCCCTTGTCTATTAAATGTTAGGCAAGTAAAAGATCCCTACTGTTCTTAAGGGAAGAGGTTCGGCAAAATTCCTGGTTGGAGGTAGCTCGTCTACAGGCGTCGGTGTTAGGCCTCAGTAGCGGAAATAGGCCGACGTTAAATAAATGTATAAAAAAAAAAAAAATACTTCAAATGTGCTTTAGAGGGTGGAATATTAAAGGTAGGCGCCTACCTTGCACTGACGAGAGCTAACAGCTCTGCAAGTGGTGTGTGACAACTGGCACGAGAGCTCCTTTAAGTAAGATCAGTCTTTCGGCTGGTGTTTGTTGCAATCGAAGATTAGCGTTTTGATTTTATAGAGAAGTTTGCGACTAAAAATATTATGTTTTATTAATACTTGTTTTATGATTATCTTTATGGCCAGAGTTAATAGCACCCTCTGGTTTCGGCAAATTATATGGGGATGGCGTAGCTATGGGAGCCTGATGTAGGTTTTCTGAGTTTTCTGCAACTCTGTCACTAAATCCACCCACAAGGGTTGCCCGTTTCGTTACCCCACCTGTAGATGGAGTTGCTGTAGTACCCGTAATTGACAACGTGTTGAGTACAAATATTTGATTATTCAATGATTTTATATTTTCTTTTAGTTTACTAATTATTATGTCCTTGTGAAATAATAATTGTTTTAAGTACTTAACTTCGATATTCGAATTATTCACACTAGAACTCATTAGTGACAGTTCTTCGTCACTTTCATTATTCGCACCGGTGCTGTCAGTACAGAGAGATCACAACAATTTATCATCCTGTCATCAATTAATTTAACGCTTTTTAATAGTTTTACACAACTCGTATGCGAAATAACACCACAATTAACACAAGTGAGACCACTTTGAGCGAATTTGGAACATCTTTTACAGTTCTTATTCAGAGCGTCAAGTTCCGCTGTCACTCTAGCAGCCGCCATCTTTACAAACATATCATAGTCATAATTATTGTTAATAAACTATGGGATTAGCATTACAAAAATATTTACTTAAATCAACAACGTTGGATCAATAATATCAGGAAAAAGTTGGTTTCTGTACTATGAGAATCTTTCTTGGAGCCAATAAAATAATTTTCAAATAAATCAGGTTAAGTATTAGTTCCAGGAAACGCTTTTCTCAGGACACAAAATATAAAACGATGATAGTCAATACCGCAAAGAGTTTCGCAAACCGAATGAATAGCCTTGCCAGTGCTTTCTTTAACTGTGGCATAAAATGCCATTCCACATTTCCTGATAATCCCATTTCACATAATTTTCCTCTTAGGCACTAAAGATTCAAATCACAGTTTAAAACCTTTCCGTAATTTAAAATCAATGAATTGTAAAATCACAAAAATCATAAAAGATAAATTAGTTTTGCAGATTGTGCACGTTACTTTTACAGGCAGCAGTAAAATGTAAGTTCTGCGATGCTGCTATCTGAAATAGAGTTCCTCGCTATTTTTTCGGGTCAATACGGCGTACACATACATAATATCCTTCCATTGAAATTTTCCACAAGAAGTAAGTAAGCAAGAAATAAATGGAAAAGTAACAATGACAGGAAATGGAAAAATGTAAAATGATCTCTGACACCCAAGTAGTTTTTATAAAGCCTGACGCTATTCAATAAATTTGCGTTGAATTTCTTTATATTCACAATACAGATTTCATACGTACTAATAAGATTGTGTGGCTGCAAAATCGCATGCACTGCTGGGGAAATGTATTTTAAATAGTCTTATTTATTATTATTTTTTCTAATGATGTAATCGTTGATAAATATGGTTTTCGTTAACTACTTGGTTCATAGATCAATTCAGTAGAGCTTCTTATATAATAATAGGTGCAAATTGTGCTTCTGGTAATATCTGGAGAAGGAGTTTGTACAACCAATCGCCTCGCCTAACTTAGCTCAATTAGAACTACCGAAAGTTTATATCAGTGTAATCATCTATTTCTGTTCTGTCAACATGCGCGGTGGTCGGTATTAAAATGTTACTGTTTATTATCAAAATACTCGCGGGCTTAGAACTAAAACATACGACATATATAATTCTTCTCTTCTTTCTACCTATTCAGCCTTCGCTTTCACCGAGACGTGGCTTAATCCATCCATAAACAATTCTGAACTATTCGGTTCTAACTACAATGTTTTTCGTACTGATAGAAATTATTCTGTCACCAATTGGAACGGAGGTAGAGGCGTATTACTGGCGGTACATGATAGTCTAATTTCAACTTTGATGTATCCTCCTGCCATCTCAGTGATTTTCTAGTCCAGTCTCCAGTCTCTAGTGATTTCTATGTGTGAAGGTTGTATCTGACTGGTGTCCGATTTATATTGTTGTACTATACATTCCACCGAACCCTACAGTTGCGGAATATGAAAAACTTTTTGAGACCATTGAATCTCTTGAGTGTCTGTTTGGATCTGACTTACTTATTATCGGTGATTTTAACATATCTAAATATGCAGTCTATCTAGAGGACTCCCAGGGATACCGACAGATTTTTGCATTAAATAATTTATTAAATGTCTTCAGTCTCACTCAATATAATTTCATTTTCAACGACAACGGCAGACTACATGATTTAGTTCTCTATGACAAAAATGCAGCGTTAATCGGTCCATCGAACCGTTTGTTAATGACCATATTCATCATCCGGCCTTGCATGTCACTCTTCAGTTAAAGAATCATATTAACACGAAAAATAAATCGTTCTTGTATAATAGAGATTACTGTTATAATTTTTGTAAAGCAAATTTTCCGTTGCTATACGCATTAATTGCTGGTATAGACTGGCAATTTCTTGTTACTTGTTCCAATATTGAAGATATGACTTTTCATTTTCATGAAAAACTTTACCCTATTTTTAACCTCTGTGTATCCAGATTTCCCGCTGCTAAAAGGAATACATACCCTTCTTGGTATAACTCAGATAATAAGGAGTATTAAGCTAAAAGCCAAGCACTGGCGCGATTATAATAGATATGGTGATTTGAGAACTTTGAATGATCTTATAACATTGAGATCTAAAATAAAGTCAGATATTGATGCATCTTACACAGATTATACAAGAACAGCTGAAATAAATATTAAAAATGATTCCAGCAAACTTTGGTCTTTTATCAATAGTAGAAAGAACATTCTCAAACGTCCTACAACGGGAAACAGCTTGTCGATTCTACTGAAGCTTCAAATGCTTTCGCAGATTTTTTCTGTAAATCTTTTCTACCATCATCTAGGTCTACTAACAAATCCTCCAATGAGCGAACAATTAGCATAATGATTCATCTACAAGAATTTGATGAGAGTGAAATTGCGGCTGCCTTAAGACGACTCAAACCTAAACTACTGGCCCTGACGGAATACCTGCTTTTCTACAAGTGTTGTGCGCACGTTCTTGCGTAGCCTCTAAAAGTCATATTCAACACGTGTGCATTTGTAATTATGAGTTGCCGAACGGCCGAAAGTATGTCCTATATATGAGAAAACATGATAAGTTTGATATTAGCAATTTTAGACCTATATCCATTATCTGCAATTGTTGTAAAGTTTTGGAAATTTTGTTACATGATTTTCTATACCATCATATGTCCAATAAAATCTGGGTCTATCAACACGGCATTATGAAGGGCCGATCTACTGCAACAAATCTGATTTGTGTTACTCAGTTTATAGCAGAATCTATAGATATGCAGACAAAAACTGACGTTATTCACACAGATTTTTTGAAAGCTTTTGATAGACTCGATTTTAGCATGCTACTTCACAAACTGCATTTATTCGGCTTATCTGATTCTCTATTAAACTTTTTCAGGTCATACTTATATGACAGGACTGAATATGTTGTAACCAATGGTTCTAAGTCTGCTGAATACACTGTAACTTCTGGAGCTCCACAGGGGTCCATCCTTGGCCCCCTGTTGTTCATTATTTTTATAAACGATATTGTATATGTTTTGGCTGTGAATTGTCTCAGATATAAAGAAGGGCAAATGGCCAGTATCTCGAAATCCTATCGTTGAAATTTGTTTGCCCATAGAGACTTTTGAACAGCACAGTAAAAACTAGCTCTGACCCAAGTCTCAGGTCCCGGGAGTGAAAGCCAAAATATACCGAAAAGATGCGGGGTCCTTTATTACGATTAAGATTGGTTTGCATGTAGTATAGCTAGCTGTTCTTCCTGTTTGCTTCAACTACACGCTTCTTTATACTAAAACTGGGGGTATTATTCACCTTTCGGTAAATATTTTTGAACGTATTTTCTAATTGTGTTGGACGATTTGGATAAAACACCCTATATATTTTTATTGCTACACGTTTATTTTTGTTATTTTGAATATAACAAGTAAATATTTGAACTTTTTCTTCCTCAATGTAAACCATTTGATTATTTCTCTCATTTTATTTTTCATATCTTGTTCCCAATATGCTATTTCTTCGTGTATAGTTCTCCGACATTTACTTAATTTGTTATGTTTCCAAACTTTATTCATTTGTACATTTTGTTTTGAGATTTCTTCGCAGTAAAAACCCTTTGAAAGTTCTGTTCTCTATTGTCTTCTCAGGGACAAATGGCAGTACTACTCGCAGTACTAGTCTTTTTGTTCATATTTAAATTTTGTTGTAGTCTCTCCATACCAGCTAAACAATTAATATCATGCATAATAGCACGCCTTTCAAAATAAATAGCACTTCTTCTATGATGTTACTAAATAGCTTATATCAACAAAAGCTGACGAATCTATATAAGGAAACAAAAACTGAATTGAAGCCTTCATAATGGAGCTTCAAACTAAATTAACTCATTTCGTGTATACACTTTTAATTTAGAAAATGCCTTTTATAAGCCTAGAGAGCTCAAACTTAAAATTCTAGTCTATGCCGCAACTGCATCAGTATAAAATACTTTGGTAGCGGTTTTAAAACACAGACCAATTTTCATGCAGAATTAGTCGTCGGGTCGAAAATAGAACAGCATAACGCTTTAAAAAAGTGAAATAAATTACAGTTTGGCCTGAAGGCAGGTCTACCAACTGAGAGGAGAGACATTTGCATTATCAAATCCCTTACGCTAAATATCCACTCCATTTGCGTAATTATTTTGAACAAGCAATTCATTGTTGTCTGAGAAAAAAGAAGCTTAAAGTGGGCAGATGAAAATAAGTGTGAAATTGCGGATGTATCTCAAATAAATTACTTTTAAACAAATTGAAAAATTGACTAGCATTGTTTATTTCCAATATCCATTAAGCGGTAAGCATTCAGTGGAATTCATTGTTACATACCGTGAAGATTTAAATAATGAATTTGTATAAATCAGTTGTACTTAAAGGAACATTTCAATTTAATCGAACGGGCGAAAATTAGGGATTTCTACTCAAGATTCTCAAGCTCTTTGTGTAAAAGAAAGAATAAAATAGCGGAAGTTTTAAAAATTTGAACGTCGGCGTCGTATCTCAAAGTTGATATTTTTGCGAAAATTATGATAAAATAATTTTATAAATTCAACGAAATCACATAATTTATTGAATCAAATAATAACAAAACTATTCTATGTGTTGTCCTCCTACTGCTACACATTTTTCAATATTTTTTCTAAATTTTTCATAAACTAAATGAATTATATCCTCGTTTATGTCGGCTATTGCTTCTGATATTTTCTCCTTTAAAAGGTTTAAATTATCTTTTAAATCATGGGCATACACTTTTTGCCCCTGGTATCCCCATAAAAAGAAATCAAGAGGGGTTATGTCTGGGGAGCGTGCAGGCCATTTTATATGACCAAACTGTCCTATCCATTTATTGTGGAAATGCTGATCTAACCAGTTTCTTACATTAATTGCACTGTGTGCAGGACAATTGTCATGTTGATAATACAGTTTTCTTCTGTCCTGTAAATTTATATCATCCGGAGCAGGTATTAAAAAGTTTTCCAACATCTCTATGTAAGTGTTCTGATTTACGGTTGCGTCGAAGAAATATGGCCCAACAATTTGTTTATAACGTATCGCACACCAAACATTTGCTTTTTTGTATCGTTGACTTTTAGTAATAATACGGATATTAGGATTTTCTTTCGGCCAGTGCCTACAATTTTGGTAACTAGCAACTCTATTCGTAGTAAATGTTGCCTCGTTGGAAAATGAAATCTTTCTGTAGAAAAATCTATCTATCATTTGTTCCCCTATTAACACACAAAATTCTAAACGAAAGGCGTCATCCCCTTCTTATGTAATCTTACTGGTTTGTAGAGATGTATTTTATTATTTGTCAGAATTCTTTGGAAATGGCTTTTTCTAACATTTAAATCTAGTGACCTTTTTCTAAGTGATTTCTTGGGTCCATTTCTTACCTAATCAATGGCAAGCAATGTAGCAGCATAATTTTCCTCATGAATCCGTTTCTTTTTTTTTTATATCTTTCACATCCTCAGTATTATCGAACTTTAAAATCAGCTCTCGAACACAGTCCACTGAAACGTACACCTCGGGATATTTTCTATTGAAAAGTTCTATTGCAATTTGTAAAGTTCTCTGACAAGGACTTGACTTTTTTATAATAAAATGTATGTGTATGTTGTTATGGATACAACACATAGAATAGTTTTGTTAATATTTTATTCAATAAATTATGTGCTTTCGTTAAATTTATAAGATTATTTTAATAACAATTTTCGCAAAAATATCAACTTTGAGATATGACGTTCAAATTTCACATCTGGACTACTATTAACAATAGAAACAACTTCTTTCAGTAACATTTTTATATTCCTCTCAAAAAGCGAATACTTTACTCTTGGCACAAGTTCATGTTTCCTTATTTGCTAAACACTCTGTATGTTATTTTGAAAATCTTGAGTATGGCTAATGACTTTTCACGACTTTTTATGAAGAATGATTTTTCAATTAAAATGTGAAATAAGGAAAATTACAAGTATGGTTAGGGTCAATCGGGGGACACACTGTATACCGTATATCCTCAGGTCGAAGCATGACGGTATGCATTTACCATCTTTTTTTTTCTTTATTGCTTTTTTCCAATTACAATTCACTAGTGGACAGATAAAATATTATAAAATTTTGGACCATAACACTTCATAAATCTTTGTGTTGTTGTTTATTTAATTAGAGTTATTGTGACATTTAAATTATATTTTTGTCTTGTGCTGTGTACATGTTGTATTGTTCTCAGTAAATTTTTATATTTATGTGTAAATGTTAGAACAGATTTGGTATATATCAGTTTACATATTAAATACATTAAATTATTTGAATAATAGTTCAGTGGAGTAGTATTTATTTTTATTATATGATTTTGCGCTATATTTAAAGACTGTCGAATATGCACTTCCCCATGTTATTATTCCATATCCAAGAATTGATTCGACCAAAGCATAATACAATGACTTGTTAAACGGCAAAATATTTTTTAGGAGTTATAATTTCCAAACCATTTTGTTGTTTAATTTTTGAATGTGCTCTGTCCATTTTAAATTTTGAACTATGATAGTTCTTAGATATTTAATGTTCGTTGTTTGCTGTAGTTTTATAGCACATATACAGTCACGCTTTTGTTTATTTATACATGAGTATGTATATAACCTAAGTGTATCTATCTTAGGTACGTTTCTGTCATATATACCAAAGCACATAAATTTTGTCTTATCTAGGTTAACTGTTAGATAATTTACCGATAGCCACTGTTGTAGTTTTGAAAACTCTACCACCGTTTTATTGACAACTTTTTCCCAGGAGTCATCCTCAACCAGAAAAACAGTGTCATCTGCATATGCTACGACTTTTCCATTAACTGGAAGTTGAGGTAATTCATTGACATAAATGTTAAAAAAAATTGGCCCTAGAACCGTTCCTTGCGGAATGCCATATTTTATTATTTTTAAATTAAATCTACTTTCACCAATGTTTACACACTGCTCCCTATTTTGAAGATAACTTCTGAACCATTCGTTATACTCCTTATACCATATTCGTTGAGTTGGTTAAGTAAAATTCATGCGTCGCCGTATCAAATGCCTTGACTAAATCAAGAAATGTTGCGATTTGGTTCTTATTATTATTATTTACAGAATTATATATAGTTTTTACAACCTCATACATACCATCATCAGTACTCATACCTTCCTTAAAGCCATAGGGGTTTAACAACGATTGCAATCAAAAACTTCAGTATCTTTGTCTTCTCCAATATTTATAAAGAAATTATTAAAATTTTCACTAATTTCCTTACCATTTGGTATTTCGACATTCGACGTTTTGTAGATGAATTTTTCAAGATGACTGTAATGTTTTCATTAAAGTTGTCATCTAGACTTTATATTAAATTTTCTAGAAAGTTTAACATGGTGTCTCACAGCCTTAATATTTACAAGTATCAAACAATTTATTGCAGAACTTATATAAAGCATTATTTACTTGTTGCAGTTATGACACATTTCTGAGTCAGCTGCACTATGCTGACAGGCATGATAAATATAGTATTGCATCTTCGTACGTAGTTTTATTTTGATATGTAATCCAGAAAATTAAAAAGAAAATAAAAGTTATATATAAGAAGGTTATAATGGGCTCTGGTTTTGCATTCTATTCAATTCAACTAATGAGTAATAACATTAACGGGACGAATATTAATACCGGTGATAATTTTTACGTACAGTTACCTTACGTTATTAGTAATTCAAGATATGATGATATACGTTCCTATAACCTGAAGTAATAACTAACTGAGTCATAACTATTGAATGATTTATGCAATAATTAGATATAATGATATATTTATTTTTACTACAATTCCCTTAATATATGTCTAGAATATAATTGAATATATATTATCCATGCTTATTATAATTGTTTATTTCCATATACAGTGAGGTACATAAGTAATGAATGAATCACAAAAATCGGCCCGTCATAATCAACACCAGAACAATGAAAAGCGCTAACCTGGTTGATTCGAGAAGGGGACAAATTACCCATGAGGTGGGTTCTGAAGGAACAGTTTTAATCCTAAAATATCTGTAACATTTTGAAAACACATGTCGAATAGCGCGTTTTGGAAATAATATCCAAAAATATTGACTTAATAAAAAGTGAAGAATCTGTAATCTGGGATGTAAATGTTCGCGGAGACAATAATCTAGGTAAAAGGATCGAATGCTTACGATCACATGATAAACCTGATTAAACAAGACCACTGTCCCCTTTGAGAAGACCATCCTCTTCGATAAAAGGATTTAATTTACGAAAGCGTATTGACAAACAACTGTTATTTTCTAGATTTGTAATTTTATTTTCGAAAGTTGTAAGCTGAACCCCTCTTAATTAAACGCCAAAAGAGCCTGATGAAGTTCAACTTGAGAAATGGGGTGAGATTTCCTCGAATGTGGATTTTAAAGGTATATATAAAACAGAGAAGATAGCCAATTATGCGTTGAATTTTGAGGAGTAAAGAGTATTTGTCTGAGAGAGAATCAAGAGGATCTAATGAGTTGAAAGAAGTAAGTGAAATTTTCTTTTCTTCCTCTAAAGTGATGGAAGAATTCGGAGGAGAACTGCATGGCTATGAGGCCTGGGAACTACTTAACCAAGGAGGACCATACCATAGAGGATGATCGATGAGGGCAATAAACCTCGAGAAGCGCAATTTACAGGATATATTGGCGACATTTTAGATTGCACATGGCAGACTCGGTCTTCCATCGATGAGAAGATGATTGGATCCATAATAAAGCTACCATTGAGTAATGTGACCATTAGGAAACAAGAAACGTAACTGTACCACCGCAAAGTATCCCTTTTCCGAGCTGTGGGAAAAAACCATGAATTTCACAAGAAGAGTTTTTTTTTCAGATAAGTGACTAGAGATATTAATATCAGAGAGAAAGGAAATTTGCTCTTATACTGTGTCCATTTACCAACAATATAAGAGGGCGGAGTTTGATCCCATTCCAAACTTAGCGACAATAATAATTCTGGATAAGATGCTTTGCGAAAAAAATAATTGTGCTAAGAATCTTCTGGCAATTTCAGATAAGACAGATCGTTTCGTACAGGGTCTGCTTGAAGGAGAAACGTGGTAGAAGAATGAATCTAACGAGAATTTCCAATTTAACCTAAAATTTTAAGTACAGAGTCATGTTCTGAATTAAAATTTGAAGCTAATTATTGACAAACAGATATAGAAATATTTTCAAGGAGAGTAGAATTATTGCTTGTCTATTTACCCAATTCGAACCCCCCTGTTTTAACACAAAAGTAAGTTGGATCATTAAATGTTTGGCATCCACCAGTTCGTTGGAACCGGTAACAAGATCATCAACATAGATAAAATATGCAACATGCGGGATATTAAGTTGTTCACCAATAGCCAGACGTTGAAGAAGAATTTAGAACGGACGAATAACAAACAGAAAAAAAGAAGACAAAAAGAAACAAACAGAATCGAAGGTGACAGAAAATATGCAATGCATTAACAGGTATGAAATATCAGGATTGGTGGGTAGGGTAAAAGCAAGTTATTACTATAAATACTACTTGCTACAACTGTTGAAAGTGTGTTTACAGAGGTTGCCGGAAAATGGGCAGCGTCTAGTAAGGTAATTTGTGCTTGATCCGTAATGGTGCATTATGCTGTCTAATTTGCGTTATGTTTCGGGTTAGCGGACTATCAGCTAGTTTGAAAGAGTAGAATTTTTGAGATATCTCTTGGATGTAGTCCACTATGGGGGTTATGTTGTGGCAGTGTTACTGCACGAAAAAGTCGGATAGGCCATATGAAATTTAACCATACAACATATTATCCAACCCCGGAGTTGAAACTACCACCACCCCTAACCTTGAAATCCACCAAAAAATACAAAATAGTGGAAAATGTTTTCTCCCCTTTTTCGAGGGTGCTAAACACGATGTCAATATTACTTCATCCCCACTCTCCATTAACCACCTCCAAATCCCCAAAACCACCCCCTTTCACATTTAGAGGTACTGGGCATGCTGAAGCTGATTTTATTATAGAACAGGGCATATTCTTGTCCACGCATGCCCAATATCAAGAAATATGAAAAGGGGGTGGTTTTAACGGCAGTTGGTGGAGGGTGAGAGAGAGGAGAGGGTGGTTTCATTCCCGGGGGTGGGTAAGATGTTGTATGGTTAAATTTCACACGGCCTACCCGAATCCTGCCCAAAGAACCGATGGAAAAAATAGGGGTGGTTTTTGGAGTTTAGGGGTAGTTGCTGAGAGGTGGGAACCTTAAAATAATCACCATCGTGTTTAGCGCCATCGAAAACGGGGTTACCGATGTTCATGTCACAGAACTTTTGGGGTTTTTTCAACTTTTTCATGAACTATGTGCATAGAGGTCTCTGAGGAGGTGTATCTGTCAGAATTTGAGATGAGGAGCATAAGTAAAATCCAGAAACACGTCGATTTTTAATTCTAAATGACATTATTTGGGCAGAATTTGATACCTCCTCTTCAACTCCCTTGAAATGATAGCTAACCCTTTAAAATTTTAAATGGGGTGAGTGAGTCCTTTCTCGATTAATTTTTAGATGAGTAGGGGGTGCGAGTACCTGCCTCTAAATCTCTTTGCTTTGATTTATTCCATGAGTCTTTAAAATAATTTGCTTTTACTCAGTATCAACCATCGTAGATCTTTGGCTACTAATAATAACTTTTCACGTATTCAGCCAAACATTTTCAAACTTAAATCAGATTTAGAGCATTTTAAAGTTGTAAAATATTTATTTGTTATTCACTTGTAAAACGACATTTATCAAAACAGTATACAAACACTGAAAGTCACTTTTAACTGGCTAGCCAGTTAAGCTGTCATAGCAACACATTGAGAAACTTATTCGCTTGCATATTCAGAGCTACTAGATGTCAGTGTTCAGTCTTTAACATTTCTATCACTGAAAAGTCACGCCTTTTGAAACTGTTGGAATTTGATTATATTTTATTTAAGAAATATGTACACATCGATAACAAATAAAATATTGTATATTACACACAAGGTAACAATTTTTACTGGCCATAGGAGGTGACAGGATAGACTCTCCTAATGGTTCGCCAGTCATTTCCTCTTATCGCCAATAAAAACTATTTTGCCTTCTTTGTAATGTAAAATACTAGAACGTCGTTTTTCTTACACTTCTACAGTTAAGCATATCTATTTTCTAAAATATCCTCACATATGTACACTCTACAAATAATTCAAAACGATTTGTAGCAGAGCATAGTTTCAGTTCATGTTTTGCACCTGTTTGCACAATAAATTTGCGAAACAAAACAAGGCATGCATTCTTCCACATTAAGTACAAAATTTAATTAATATAAACGGGGTATTCAACAATATTACATAGTTTACAAAGTTGCTCAGTTTCGGCTTTGCTTTACCCCCATTACCTCCACATTCAGCTGATATATGCTATATGTTCTTTAGATCGTATATGGGAACTACTGAAATGCGTATGTATGCTTGTAACTTTGTTAGTTAAACAATGCAACAATAGCGGTATTGTAATGTTAATAGTTAGTTGGGATTCAGGCAGTGGCGCCCGGTCCTAAGTGGCCAGAGGAAGGAGAAGTCGAAGTACATCGAAGTTGCATTAGCTTACGACGCACCGGTTGATCTGTACTGTACTATAAATGAGATAAGTTCTCTCGTAGAGTTTCTTTGGTTTTATTTTATTTATAGTGCATAGGCATATAAGCAATTCAAAGGCGATGTTTATGCAGGCAATGGCTGGAAGGAAAATAAAAATATGACAGCGTGTTGTTGTTATTGGCCAAGCAAGAATTGTCGCAATTGAAATACCTCAGGCCCGAAAACCAGTTTTTAAAAAGCAATGATTTCCCAACAACGGAAATTAAGCTTAATAAATTTTATTGTAAATAGTTCGTTACACAGTTAAATCAATACTAAATATGTTATAATGAAAAAAACATAGAACAATAATTGTATATTTGTGTGAACTTAGCAGAACAACTTTGCAGAATTAAGAAAACAATGGGCCTATTATTAGCCGCTAATTAATCGTGAAAGTACCAATTTTACCGTTGTTATTTTTTAAAAAAATTTCGGCTCACATAGAAGTGAGCAGAACATCTACCAAAAAATTTGTTTAATTAAAAGTAGTTAGCTTAGAATTTGCAGTTTTTTAACCGTAAACAAATGGTGCAAATGAAATTTAAAAAATCGGCAGCTACTGGAAGCGGCTGGAACCTCCCCAATCGGTGGATATTTGAAGCCGAAAAGAGCATTAAATTATGTAACAAAACGGCACTAAACGTAATCCGATCTCATCCAAAACCTTTTCAGATCTTCTCGCGCACTAAGAAAACCCTCAACTTAATGAATTTACAATCATCTCTGCGAGTTATTACCTACATTATCGCTCGTTCAATAATATACTATTAGGATATTAACAATTTTAACATCACTTGAACGACTAAGAAAGTCTAGTTATCCTAAATACTACAGATTTGTAAAGCAACAAACTGAAAATTGGTAAAGTGATAATCTATAATAAATTCACCAACGAAGATACAGAGAGCATATGATATTAATATTGTTACATCTACCTTTAAAGTTTGTGACAATCCACTAAAAGTTACAAATATGCCGAAATCTTATTAACATGACATGACACCAACGTTATCGGATGACAAACGATGACGATGACAATCGTCAAAATTTGCTCATTGCAATCCGATCGTTCGCGGCTGTCTTTGTTAAATGAAACATTAGCATTTCAGTAATTTTATTAGATTTTAGAGGAATATTTGCAGTTCAATTCTTCGATTTGTCTGTATATATATAAATTTAAAAACGGCACTAAACGTAATCCGCTCTATTTCTAGAGCAGTGAAGAAACCCTCACACGTGAATTGACACGTGATGTGACGAGTTTCACGACGTAACGGCTACGCACATCGATCATGTCATGCGAAATGCGATCTATGCCATATTTGCTTTGTTTTTAATTTTTTTCACGGAAACCAAATCGAAAAACTTCCATGTAAAGTTAGCAGAACATCCGAATTTTTAAAAAAAATTAACAACGATAAAATTGTTACTTTCACGATTAATTAGCGGCAAATTTATGGCAAATAATAGACCTATGGGTTTTTCATTCTAAAAGTTTTTGCT
This sequence comes from Leptura quadrifasciata, assembly GCA_963675555.1. Lineage (NCBI taxonomy): Eukaryota > Metazoa > Arthropoda > Insecta > Coleoptera > Cerambycidae > Leptura > Leptura quadrifasciata. Next base: position 159,106,129 of record OY776676.1, read on the forward strand.
GATTTTAAAAAATGACTTTTTTGGTTTTTCCGCCTTAATTTTTATTTTTTTTTAAATTCCATTTTCACCATTCGTTTAAGGTTAAAGCTGAGTTCTGAGCTACTTACTTTTAATGAAACTAAATTTTTGGTAGATGTTCTGCTAACTTACATGTGGAGTTAGCAGAACACCCGAAAATGTTTTCAAAATTAACAACGCTAAAATTGTTACTTTCACGATTAATTAACGGCTAATTAGCGGTAAATAATACGCCTGTAGTTTTTTTAATTCTGCAAAGTTGTTCTGCTAAGTTCACACAAATTAATTGTATACTGTCAGCATTTTTGATATAAAGCTATATAATAGTTTAGAAGCGTTCTTTAGATTTCATAGTTTTTACATAACTCACATAATTTCATCATTAATAAATCTCTTTGGGGATATTATTCGATCAGTATGAAAAAGAGTGGATAAAGTGTTTGTAACTGCGATAAACATGCGATATTTCAGAAAAATTAGATGCTAAATGAATATACTATGAATGAATGAATGAATACTGATGGAGTCAATCATTGTAGACAGTAAGCGACCTTTTCTCCTTACACGTCAAATCATACCTGCAGAACAACAGGGTTCGTCCTAGGTTGCTCAGTTGATACTAATTTGCTACGTGTATGTCAGGCTGGTCGCTCAGTGGTGAATGTGTTGACATCGTGTACCTAGACTTTCGCAATGCATTTGATAAAGTGCCTAAAAGCTGCTTGTTACAGAAACTGGAATAGGTGGGAGTTTGCACATGTGGATTCAAGATGTCCTTACCTGTCGAATGTTTTTTGTTAAAGTTGGTATTGCAGTGAGTGACAGCGGAAACGTGCTCAGTTGGCTGCCTTAGGGTTCTGTTTTAGGATCCCTGCTGTTTATCGCATATACATCCTGTTGTTCTTTCTACGCAGCCGTCACAAAAATGTACTGCAACCCACTAACGGATCACGTACGGTCCGTTAAGCATTGATGAGTGTGTAGTATTCCAATTAGGAAAACCCAATCCTCGCTTGGGATACAATGTTAACAGCAAACGACTGTTTTCGTTCGATTCTTACGACGATCTGGGAGTCATCGTTACATACAATCTTTCCTGGTCCAACCACATTGCCCGACGAGTTAAAGAAGCAAACACCAAGGTATATCTACTGAATAAAACTTTCGTCCACCATCCTACCATCTTATCCAAACTATATAAAACATATGTTCATCCAGTACTCGAATTCGCTAAGAGTGTATGGTTTCCAACCTTAATACGTGATTTATGCCTTTTGGAAAGTGTTCAATGCCGCGTAATGCGCAAACCATTTGGACGTATCCACTCATGTTACGAAGACTGGCTTGCATAGTTTAAACTCGCCTCGCTGGCTGCCAGAAGACGTCGAGACCTTATCATTACATACAAAAGGATACATAATTAATTTATCTCCATTTTGTAATATATTTACTCTCGCCAACAACATTATCTCATCTTGTGTTGTCTGCACCCAGTGTGAATTCCTTTAAATGTGAATATGACAGACTTATATTGCCAGGACAACGTTTTTGTTCATTTAATTTGTATTTTCTTCTTGTCATCTAATGTATTAGTTTGACCCTCCTGTGTTTTTTGTTCTTGAGCATAATGAGAATATTTCCCCAACTCTTATTTTTGTATAACGAATAAATAAAGAATAAATATCGTTTTTTCTCTTATAAATTGCTAGGTGACTTGACATAATGTTATAGTTATTCGACTAATTTAGATTAATTGGGTCTTAAAATATATATTTCTCTGATATCTCTCTTAATACCAACGACAAAAAAGTGTATGAAAAATGTTAAGAATAGTCTAATCTGTATTTTAATATTGCTACTGATGATTCTCATAGAGTGTACTTAATTTATAAAAAAAAATATATACATTATTTTGCCCTGTATTTAAAGAAAAATATTTTTTCCCAAACACAGCATGGTTTTACGTTCCAGAAGAACAAAGTAAATCACTAAAATCCGGTAAACGATTTGCAAACAAAAATTAACCTCAAAAATCATGGGCAATTTTTTTCTTTGACTGTTTTTTTTAACCTCCACTAACATACCCTTTGTTTATTGGAGTCAAATTAGAACCTTAAAAATATGAAATGTAAATTGTCTGGTCAGGACTCTTTTTTTATTATCTAAGCATGGTTAGGGGTCAAGTTGGGTATACAGTTCAGTTTTACCGCTGTCGGCGTATTATTTTTCATTTTCTTGAGCGTGTTTTCCATCGGTTTTCTTTTTAAATGTCTCGAAATATTTTATCACTTTACTTCTGATCCTCGGCTATATTAAACAAAGTTAATTATAGGCTTTTGCATAATCAATAACGAAAACAGTTATTCACACTCAATTTACGTTGTAATTTAATTAATTAGCCATTATTTAGATAAAGTTGTAAGCATATGTTTTCAACGATTTAAATACTTGATCTAATCTGCCATTTCGAACTAATATCTTAATTTTGGTTAACTGGTTAAACTGAAGAACATTTTTATGGACGAGAAGAGTAATGTATGCATTTAGTCTGTGATGTTTTTCGGTTATTAGTTTGTTTAATTGTTTGATTATCTGCTTTTTTGTTTATTCGCTTTACCGCTCATTCACCCTTTTCATAAGTTTAGAACCAGTACATCCGTTGATAGCAGTTTTATCTACATGTTAGATAATTTTACAGAATAAGCTTTTAGATATTTACCATCGTATTGAACCTCCACGAGTTGTTGCAGAACCAACATAGTCTCACAAAGTTGCACTAATTTCAATCATGTTCCTTCGTAATTGTTTGAATTTTTAATTATAAGTAATTTTGTGTTTGATCAGCCAGTTTCACTTACTTGTCAACCGTTCCGCTCCGCGGAACCTGCAATCTGAGAAAAGAAGGTCTTGTGTGTCAACACCGCTGAGTTTTTCCTATGCACGCATAGGTGGCGCTTGGGTATAGTAACATAAAACGTAAACAAAATTCAATTTCAAAATCAGTTTATAATATTTATAAACGTAATTCTTTAACCCCAATATTTATTTTCATAATGATATAAAAACATATAACATATACGATATATAATACGTAATACACATAAACCATGAAAAACCATACGCAATATCTTTGACTCACTAATGTTTAAAATATGGTTTGATGTCATTAAAGCTGCAACAAAAAATATCTATGCGGCTACAGTGTTTGTTGTAGCTGTTACAAATTAAATAAAAAGGAGAATTGTTTGAGTTATATTATTCCGCGCTGTTGGTATATAAACAGTTAGTTCCTGTCTAGAAGCTAGCCTATGGACAAGAAAGTTTAACTTTCCTACTATTTCTTGGCAATTCAAAATATTATGAATAACCTTGTATAAAAAATTTTGCGAAAAGTATTCCCTCCTGTCATCAAGACTAACCGTACCAAAAGTATCGAGTAAAGTGTTGTTGAGGGTAACCAACAGGAGGATATGTTTCATTGGTTAAAAACAGTAGTTTTAGAAATTTTCGTTGCACATTTTCTAAATTGTTAATATGTATATCATAATAAGGATACCAAACAAGGGAAGCGTAATCTAGCTTAGACCTCACAAAACAACAGTATAATGTTTGTAGAGTGCTTATGTTCATAAATTCACGGTTACTGCGCACTATGAAACCAGGTGTTTTAAATGCATTACCAACTGTGTTTTCAATATGGGCATTGAATGTTATCAGGTCGTTGTATTACGGTGTTGTAATTAAACATATGGGCAGTTGATTTACGCGTAAAAGACAACAATATATTTACCGGCATTGAATGGCAGTTTATTGTCTAGACACCACTGTGATAGCCTGTCAAGGTTATGCTGTAGGCGATAACAGCCTTCAGTGCTCATTATCACTGTAAATATCTTTAAATCATCAGCTTATAGCAGATAGCAAACGTCTAGAATATCCACTATATTATTAATAAAAATATTGAACAGTAAGGGACCTAGCACTGAGCCCTGAGGGACACCTGATGACGCCAAGAATTCGACAGACTTAACTCCATTATACGCAACTTATTCGATTTGACAGATAAGATTTAAATATCTGTAGCAGTGAATGAGACAAACCTATGTTATTTAACTTACGAAGTACAATATTATGGTTAAGCCTGTCGAAAGCCTTAGAAAAATCAATTATACTGACCTACAGAATATGACTTTTACATCAAGTTATGAGTGGTTTCTGGTAGGATCCTTTTTGCTGATTGTGAATCCGGCCATAGAGATTGCCTAGTACGTCAAGATCTTAAAAAATGATTGTTAAATATTGGAAAAGCCCCATTTTTTCAAATGAGACTAGATATGCAAAATAAGAATTTTATCTTCTAGTTTATGTGGCAAGTACCAAATTTAGAATCAATAAAAAAATTGCGTATTGAGGAAATTATTAGTAAGTAGTATATCATAATTAATGATTAGTATCTTAGTATCAAAACATTTTTCATTATATTTGATGATGTTTAACAAGTTGTTCTTCCCATGTACAAATTACTTTGCTTGAGTAAATTATAGCGTCGTCATCAGCAAATGAAATCACACGCCCTGCGGAATTTTTTATAAATATGCCATTTATGTACACTGCAAATGATATCAAGCGTGTTTACAGCTAAAACGAATAATACAATAATAAGTAATTGATGCGATAGAAATGTCGCAAAGAACAATCACCCACGATGACCTAATTGCATTCTATGGCTGCTGTATAGAATTCCTTGCAAATATTCGAAACAGTGCGCTAAATATTTGAAATACCTACTACAAGTATGCGCTACGCAAATATGCAATATATATGCATATGCAGCCGAAAATTTCAGATACGTATATCACTTAGAAATGTAATAAGCGCAATAGTCTAGATTATGTCGCGGTTAGTTACAAAAATAATACCACTAATTAGTTTATGTACGTTTACCATTTCGACAATGGCATTGGAAGACTATGTTTATGTTGCAAGGTTTAGGGGCAAGTATTCATAAATTTTATCATAAACCACCATTTCAAATATTGAAATCATAAGTAATTTATTATTTTGAAATCTAAATAAGGCATAGCATCTGCTTTCTAACCGGCTAAAAAAAATTAAAAAAGAGGAGAAAATAAGAAAGTCTTACTGAAAAGGAAAGAGTAGCATGCACAATGTTTGTCTTCAAATCCTTTATTTAACACACTTCCTGACATAGTCAATTGATGAAATTTTGCACAGTTACTGAGATCGGATGACAGTACAGTATTCCTCTTTTACTTTTGCAGATATCCGAACGCAGGGGGCGCGAGGGTGAAAATTGATTAAGTATACTGTCCAACCGGCACCTCCGGCAAAACGTAGAATACGAAAGGTTTTTTCGCCCGTTCAGAGACTTCTACGTCCGTTTTTTGAGCGTCGTCAGATATGTACCTCGGTACCCAGCTCCAATGAATGAATTTATGTAAATTGGTTCTATACGTTATAATAAAGTATGAGTAAAAAGTAGAAAATAAAAATATTTTTTTTAAGTTTGCTACTAAAAATAAAAAAATTATTGCAAGAAAAGCAAGGCGTGTGCATCATGCGTACAGTCACACAAAGTACGACTTTAAGAAAAGCAAGTTTTAAAAAATTGTTTTTATTTTTTTTTTATATAAACTTTGCGTTTGCGTTACATTGGCCATCTGCTTAGGGCGAGTCATTTGAGTATAACGAGCCCAGTTCAATAATCAGACTTATTTTATTGCAAATGTATAACTTTTCTGTAAAACCATTATAACTCATTGAAATATTATGTGACAACAAACTGATGAAGTGATTTAGTGTGTTAGAATCAACTGTTTAATGTTTTAAGAAAATTTAAATAATGATGTAAACGTCAATTTGTTCCACATGAAGCAAAGGTTGTGACAAGACGATGAACACGCAATGCAAACGCCGGGCATATTGTTAGAAATAAATAAAATTTTCTTTATGCTAGTATAATTTTCATAAAAGTCAATGATATAGCGCAACTATCCTAATGGTAAGACTCCAGTGGTCTGTGGCTTATATCATAGTTAACCCATTTTTGTCTGTGTTGTATTATAATCGAGTCAAGCTGTGTTTTTACCAGAAAAGTTGTAGGGTAGTTTTGATTTCTCTCATTCTAAAGGTTGTTTGGAGTACCGAATTTGAGTCTGAGGTTTGCTAACAAAATTTCGTGACGCAACATTAAAAAAACTGCAAAAAGGTGAAAAATCTCATTTTTTGGTGGTTTATTATTTATAACTCGGAAATTATCAACTTTTCGTAAATAACCTCTCTATTTAAAATAAGAGTACATTATACTATATTACATATGATTATATATTACATTATTATATGAGCTGTTGTCATTTAAGGGATCCTGGCTGAAGTTCTTCGAAGGTGGCGGGTCCTGGCACAGGTTTGGGTTGTTCTATCATCAGCGTTGGGGTTTGTTCATCTGGAAAATGAAAGAGGTGGTGAGAAGATAACAACTTGTGATCATATCTCAAGGAGAGATGAATGATTACGAAATAGATTGCGAGATTAGACATACCTTCCGCATCGTGTAAGCGTCTTTCTTCAGTCTACTCTCGGTCTCTTTCTTCGATCTCTGTTTCATCTATGTCAATGCTGTCTTTCAGGTGGTCGACGTTATCGTACAGCCGATGTGCAGATCGGGGAGCAATGTATGCCTGCCTTCCTCCATCCACAATTGCGTTGGCAGCCTTTTTTTATATTTACAAGAAATGTGCCGGAGTCGCGAGTCCGGTGCAGGGTTACAAAGTAGTTGGCACTGGCAAGAAACCACTCCTTGTTTTTACCACCCCCACTTGTTCTGGTCTCTTTGTCGCTCGTCGAATGTGGTTTGACCTGATAACCACAGCTGCAGAAAGTAAAGTCTCAGTGAATATTGTCGTGCAGCAACTTCGGTAGGGGGTAGTGAGGTAATGTTGATTTTACTTTTCTACGATGAAGATACGTATTGCCTGTATCTCAAATCGTTCAGGCTAGTCTCATGTCCTTTCCCATACAGAGCCACGACAAACACGTTTTCTGCTTCGGTAATTTCATCCTGGTGTGCATGAACGTATTTGAAAACATCAGTGACCGGTTGCAAGACTTTGTTCTTCTGCAAGACCTTGAGAAATTTCAGTTCCCCCGATTAAACAAAGCAGAAGTGGTATTACAACCATCCATCGCGTGCAGGAACAATAGGGTTTTGTCAGCAGCTAGATGAGGATTGTAAGGGCCTTGAGACACATTTTCTTTTCCTGGATTCAAAAGAAGACATTCTTTACAACAGGGCTACACAGGCCAATCAAAGTCAAAAAAAGGTCGATAACTTTCCTCCCCACTGTCACATATTCATTTGACGGGGCTAACGCAAGGGCTACTGTGATAATTAGGATACCGACGTCCTCCACAGCTTGCTATAAATCAATGGTTGCATCATCAAATTTTTCCATTAGCATAGATATTAACCGGCTCTTGTTTTTGGAGTTTGCAAGGAAGCTCTTCTGCGAGACAGTGGGCATCATCGATTCGATTCTGTAAATGATATTGCAGCAGATTGTTTCCTTTGCGCTATTCTCAATCGTTCTATGCGCTTGGTGCTTTCACAAGCTTCGTCAGGGTAGCCATCGAAAATGGCAACGGCATTTGATTTGTTGTTTGACTTGACATATGATACATAACTGTTGCAAATTTCTGCATATCTGGTTCGTTTTTTTGGTGTGGATAGAGGGGAGGACCCCTCGTGAACAATACAAAGGGCTTCGCGACTGGGAACGCGGGTTCACGACGACGTAGTTGGACTTGGCTCGTCTGTGAGTCCGGGAGAGAATAAATAAAATGAAAGGACGTACAAGGCGGAATTATGTTTGCATAGAATTTAAATACAATGTGATTTTGAAAATACTTTTTTTAGTACTAGACATGGCATAACAGTCGAAACCAGTCTACATTGTATTGTACTTAACTTAAAACTAAGAGAAATTGACTAAATGACAGCCTTTAATAATAAATTGGAGTTTTGGAATGAAAAAAGTGGGTTGAGCCCAAACGGTTTGTCGGAGAAAAAAACTTAAATAGTGAAATTTGTATAAAATTTTATGTACTTTGATTTTGAATAGAAAGGTTATTTACGAAAAGTTGATAGTTTCCGAGTTATAAGTAAGATACCGTCAAAAATGAGATTTTTTACCTTTTTTGCAGTTTTTCAATGTTGCATCACGAAATTTTGTTAGCAAACCTCAGATTCGAGTTTATCACCCCAAAAAACGTATAGAATGGAAGAAACCAAAACTACCCCACAATTTTCACGCTAGGGCCCTCTTGAGCACGAATTGGCTGTATTATTATTCGCACACCACTGCATTGTTTGCAAACTAAGTGTTACACACAGCTGGCCGTTTGGAGATGGATATTATTATGGTACACAATACCATCCGGCAGAGCTTTAGGTTTACTTTTAGACAACAGAATGGTGGTTCGCCAACTTACGATGTAATTATATCACTTTATGATAATTACCAACTAAGGACATAAAGCATCTTTCTAAAACGCCATTGTTTCAGCTTTAAAAAATGAAAGTTATGCCGGTTTTCAACAATCGCGGCTCCTTTTGCTTTCTTAGATGTAGAACACATTTTCTATATAAAGGCAATAATGGGACGAACCGGGGAATAAATAACGTTCTTTTTTCGCGCGGATACTTATTTACACGTCTAGATAGGAACTTTGTTTTATTTTATGGAAAACTTGCGGTCGAGAGGTTGTCAAATATTGCACAACTCGTTTGTGCTAGATTTGTCGAAGAAAAATATGTGCTTATACCGAATCGAGCTAGAACTTAATCGGTCCCTTAATTTTTTGAAGGTCAAAATAAGGTTTACATAGAAAGAAAGAAAGAAAGAACGAAATTTATTTGACTACGTAATATACAACATTAGTACTTGTAGCAGGTCATAAATATTTGTATGTTGTCGATTATAAGGTATAAGTCAATACATTATGATACAACAAATTATTACATAACGTTAATACACGAAGAAATAAATAAACAAATACAATACATATAGACTAAGATGACGTTAGTGAGGTGAGCTGCATGTCAGCGTCTAGGTTAGTATTGAGATACTCCTCCAATGAATAAAAATTTTTTGATAATAGAAAGTTTTTTTATTGTACTTTTGAATTTGGTTGAGCAAAGCGACTTAATTTCATGAGGAAGTTTATTGTAAAGTTTTAGATTTATAGAATTTTTAGTAGAAGTAGTCAATCTAAGTTTAGGTGGCAATAGGAGAGCACCATTTCGTGTATTATAATTGTGATTGTGTGATACTGATAAGTACTCGCTATGTTTTTTATGGATTGCAAGCAGAGAGGCGTGAATATACAAAGATGGGAGACATAAGATTCTGTATTTGATAAATATTGGCCTACAGTGTTCCTTAAAAGAAGCACCAGCCAAGATTCTAACAGCCTTTTTTTGTAGTCTGAACACAAGGATAGAATTGGATGAGGCCCCCCAGATTGTGGTGCCATAGCTCAGATGCGAATGAAAGAGTGAGAAGTACGCTGTTCTTAGAGATTCACTATTTATGAGTTTTTTTTGAGTTGCCGCATTAAAAAGAGTTGTGTACTTAGTTTTTTACAGAGTATGCAAATATGATTATGCCATTTTAATGATTCATCAAGTGTGAATCCAAGTAATTTCACACAGTTACCTTTGTGTCGTTTGTGATTTGTCGAAAAAGTAATTTTTTGAGTTTTACGAGTGTTTAGTTTAAAATTACTTGACATAAACCATTTATTTATATTAATTTCCGCACTGGCCAGATCAGGATTTAATAGGTCGTCATTTGTATTTGACTCAAATAGAGTACAGTCGTCGGCAAATAATAGACATTTGAAGGGATGCATGTAGAAAAATATATTGTTTACATAAATGATAAATAGCACGGGTCCTAAGACAGACCCTTGAGGGACTCCTTGCTTAATTAGAGACCAATCGGAAGATCCTTCATTAAGATGTATAGACTGGTATCGATGCGATAAGTAAGAATTAAAAAAATTGAGTGATAGGCCTCTGATGCCATAGTGTTCGAGTTTTATTAGTAAAGATTCGTGCAAGACACAATCAAAGGACTTTGACAGATCAAAAAGAGTAACAGAGGTACTCCTCGAATCCTCAAAACCCTCGACTGTGTCCCCCACAAGCTTAGTGACAGCATCGACTGTGGATCGACCACTTCTAAAACCGTACTGACTATAATGAAGGATTTGAAATTTATCTAGGTAGTTTACCAGTCTGTTTTTAATAATAATTTCCATAACTTTGCCAAAATAAGGAATCATAGAGATGAGTCTATGATTATCCGGGTCGTCTATCTCACCTTTGCTTTTATAAATTGGAATGAGTTTAGTTAATTTAAATGCCGCGGGAAAAATTCCTTTACTAAAACACAGGTTAATGATGTGAACCAGTGGATCTGACAATTTAAATAAAGATTGCGAGAAATATTTTCTCAGATGCTTTGCATGAGTCTTCAAGTTTCAGCCACATACGTAGGATGTTTATTATTGTTCTTCACTGAATGTTTTTGTTGCGGATATATTTTTGGAGGCTATGTAGAGTTCGGTTCGCGATGTATAATTTGGCGTGCTCACTGTGTATATAAGTATATGTACCATCTTTATGTACGCATGATTGAAGGCAATATGTGTACAGTGATTCCACGCCTTTCATTCAATCATGCGTACAATCATACAAATTGCGCACATCTTGCTTTTCTTGCAGTCTTGATTATTTTTTACTTTTTAGTACGACTTTTTACAAAAAGTTAAAAAACAAAATTATTTTTTTTATTTTCTACTTTTTAGACATTCTTTAATTAAATTATTATCATCATTGCCTAATTTTAATTATTACGTTAATTTGGATTTTCAAAGATAACATTATATATTTGTTAGGTTGAGGCTGTGGGCGCGGGGGTAATAATAATATTAATATACTTTATTTCTCAATTAGTTGTATAAACAAGTAATTGTAGATAGCGTCAAAGTGCTAAAAAACTAACAATTAAAAATAAGTAAAAATATATAAAAGAAATTATAAAAGTCTATATGTTCCAGTAAAATTAGTCATAAAAAGAAATCATCGAGTGAATAACAGGTTTTATCGATAAGAAAAGTCTTGAGTCTTTTTTTTTTAAATGTGCATGTTTTTGGATTCTTTTATATAAGATGGAAGAGCATTCCATATTTTGCAACCATTAAAATAAAGGCCTTTTTGATATCTCGCCGTGGAATGTTGGTCCGGATGAAAGTTATGTTTAAATCTTGTTTCATAACTGTGATCAACTATATTTTTTTTAAACATATTCAAGTTCTTATAAACAAAGCAACTAAGTTCATAAATGTAAGTGCCAGATAATGTTAAGATTTTTAAGTTTTTGAAAATTGGTCTACGAGATTCTTTTCTAGCTAAAATTCTCAAAGCATACTTTTGTAGAATAAAAACGCGTTGACAATGACTACTAATACCCCAGTTAGTAATTCCATATCGCATATGCGAGTAGAAACTTGCGTAATACAAACTAATGAGAATGTACTGACTGCAGTGGTTTGTCAGTGACCGTAGTGTATAACAACAGGTCACAAAGTTTATCTATGTGGATATCCCACTTTAAAGTGCAGTCAAAGGTGATTTTTAATATTTTGCCTGAGTCATATATATTAAAGTAATCCGAAGGTCGAGTGTCTAATTCACCTTGGTAATTACGGTGTTTAAAAAGTATCGAAATAGTTCTTTCTTTATTTAAGTTTATAAAATTTTTTCAGACCAAAGTACACATTTTTTGTAAACATTTTCGGCCGAATTTATTGCTAAACTGGTGTTAGTTTCTGAAATTAAGAAATTTGTGTCATCGGCATAGCATACAGTCCGCAAATTTTTAATGTCTTTTAAGAAAAAACTAAATCATTGGCGAAGATTATATATAGCAGGGGACCCAAAATAGACCCTTGTGGGATACCTTGAGTCACCTTCCTAGGACTACTTGTGGTGTGGTTTATTAGTACAACTTGCTGTCGATTACTTAAATATGACTTTATGAAGTCTAATGGTGTTCCTCTAATTCCATATCTACAAAGTTTCTCTAATAGTAACTGATGATCTACGCAGTCAAATGCGCGAGAAAAATCAATAAATAGACCAAATGGGCACATTTTTTTGTCAAGGGCATTTGTAATTTCAACATGAAAGTTATTTAAAGCTGTATCCACTCCTCTATTTTTTACAAAACCATGTTGGGCTGGAGAAATTATAATATTACGGATACAGAATGTTAGTAACTGGTCATTTAATGCCGATTCATGGAGCTCAGAGAAGCTAGACAATAATGCAATAGCCCTGTAATTGCCGTAACCATTTGAGTCACCTTTTTTATATAGTGGACATAATATGGAGAGTTTTAATTTTTCTGGGAAAACTCCTTGTTCAAATGACAAATTTATTAAATAAGATAGTGGTTGACAAATTAAATGTTTGCAATGTTTTAGTAAGTTATTTGATACATTGTCATATCCACTGGAATGCGATGGTTTAAATTTACTTATTAATGAAAGTACATCTTTGTCACTTATAGGGGAAAGGAAAAACGAGATATTGCCTAGTGGAACATTGGCTTTAAAAAAGTCAAAATCTTTTTGTTTGTTATGTGTTATTCCACTGGTGGTAAAGTGATTGTTAGAGTTATTTGCAGTTGCACTATCGTTTATCTGAACATTATTTTCTACAATTTTTATTTCTTTTTTGTATTTCTGTTTGCCTTGTACATCTGATATAATATTCCACATGGTTTTTGTTTTGTTATTTGACTCTTGAATTTTATTATCGTAATACCTCTGTTTGGCTAAGCTCAATTTTTGTTTATATATATTATTAAGGTTTTTACTATAGTTCCTTAGTTCGGGATATTTTTGAGCAAGATCAGAAAATAGGCATAAATCTTTTTTTAATTTGACTATATCCTCTGTTATCCACTCTTGATTTTTTTTCTGTTTATTCACAAAGCGTGTCAATGGAAATCATAAGTAATAAATAATAACATTACCAAAATTCTCAAATGCTAAAGTAGAATTACTTTCTAGATAAATATCATTCCAATTTTCCCTCTCTAAGTAATTACAAAATCTTAAAATATTTTCTGAGGTAATTCTTCTACCTTACGTATAAGATTTCGATATTAAATCTTTCTTATTTTTATTTAATTTTAAGGAAGGAATTTGAGAGAAGTTATCGGACAAATGTAGGTTAATGTTATTTATTATATTGTTTGACGTGAGTTCCAATGAAAAAATTATCTATACATGCAGCTGTTGTAGGAGTTACTCGCCTTGTAGAAGTTATTGTAATTTCGAGGCCGAAAGAGATTAGTAAGTCTTTAAGAGCGCTCCGGATATAAGCCGGAAAGACGATTCAATTTACTCTCATATAAATCATTATTTTAATAAACAGCTTTCACTAAAAGACGTTAAAAACATGTTACAATGTGGGACGATGAGAGAAAAAAAGTATATATAAAAAAAAATATTTTTTTTCTTCTATTTTCGATTTGCAAAAATAATTCTTATCATCCCACATAGGTATTATTAAAATAAACATTTTCCCTTTTCTAGAACTAAAATAAAATTAGTCCTAATGTCCTCAAGTGCACCGAGAAATTTAAAGATTAGGTATAATAAATTTGTCCAATGTCATATTCTATTACATCTCTATCACTCTCTTTCCAAGCACACCGTACATTAGGCTGCGTCATTTTATTGACGTGAAGCCATTTACAATTAAAATCGGAGGCATGGATGACTAATACACTCCGAACAACTCTTAAGTAAAGATGTGTTACTATTTTGTATAATGAGATTAATATTAAAGTCGCCTCCTATGACTATTTGTTTTTTGAAAGTTGCAGCTGCATTAATCAAGTCATAAAACAGTTCTAAGAAAGTATTGAAATTACCTGTAGAGGGGTCTGTATACAACAATAATAATTATGTTATTACTAATAAGTTCAATGCAGGAGCATTCCAAAATGCTTTCTCTACAGAAATTATTTACATCTATTGTTTTTACATTTGTAAGGTCGTATCTTAGGTAAATAGCTGTACCCCCATGACTTGTCTGTTCATCACGGCTAAAAAATGAATGTAAGTTATAATTACTGATTGTAAGCGTCGGTATTTGGGGGGTTTACCCTCCCAGAGAGCGCTCAATAAAAATTCGTCTCTTAATGGTTTGTTTTGATTTCTCGCACCTTTGCTTTCTCGCTCCTTCGTTTTGCAGATTTCTCAATTTTCATCCCCGCGCCCCCTACGTGCGGATATTTACAAAAATAACGGTGGAATACTGTATTGCCATCCGATCTTAGCAACTGTGTAGAATTTCATCAATTTATTATGTCTGGAAGTGTGTTAAATAAAGGATGCAAGATCTGAAGACAAACATTTTGAATAAAGAATAATAAAAATACTAGCTGTGATTCCGTTTAGTTCTTTTGATTCGAATTTCCTAGTTTATTCGTATTTATTTCATTTTTTATCAATAAAAAGTGATACCACTGACAAGTATTTTACTATACTGGAATTTATTTTTCTTACTGTTCCAAAGTCTTATGCCTGTATAATATAGATGTTATCCCTCCACTGAATTACCAATATTCTCGTTGTATACCTTTTTGATCAAGAAACAACCCCTGCTTTGATTAATATGAAAACAAGCATCAAACAGTCTTGGGAAGCGATTGAGCAGTATTCCCAAATTATATAAAGAGCTTATAGTATTTACTAAATCGACTTTAATATCTTATCATGCGAATGGCAGAGGCCTTTTTCCGCGCTCATTTGATTCCGTCTCATACTAACGAAGTGTAACCTCATCAAAGGAAAATCCTGTGTTACCCGCCCCGCCGGTTCCCCTTTCCGTGGAATTCCCCTCTCGTGGAAACGGCAATTGTGCACTAATGAAATGTTTGGTCGAAGGTTGCGAATGACAACTAGGAAATTAGCTTTTTGATCTCTATGTAGAGCCTAATGTCAGCCGAAACCACTGTTATATGGACTGGATAATTTCGTACTTTGTGTTTTCAATGTGTATTGCTAAATTATTTATGTTTCTGGATGGGGAACTGAATATAAAGTGCTTAATTAACTCAATTTCGCTCAATTTGCCTTTCGCCGTAAAAGAAGGATAGGTTCAAGTAATCAACCTGCAGAAATTTGTGCTACGGTTTTATTTCGATCTCTCACTAAATTTATTAAAGTATAACCTAAAATTATTTTCCATGCATATGCGACAAACTGAAAGTCAGGTAAATCACTCTTGTACGCAATTAAAAACTACTTATATTAAACACCTTTGTTTTGTAACAGCCAAATTAAGAATGAATGGTTAATGGTGTTATTAATACGGCATGTTCAAAACATTTTGAACCACTGCAAACAAAGGAGAGTCTTTAATATAAATAATTATTTACTTCTCCTTTCCTGGAAAATACTCTTTTGGTAATGAAGAAGATGGATGAATTTTGAAAATGCTTAAATTTATTGTTTATAATCAAACTCCATATATAATTTTACTTCATACATATTAGATTTTGAAATTCGAATTTTAAACAATACCACGTGACTGAAAACGTGTTTCTTATTGGCGTGACGTCGTCGGTCACAAAATATGGACGATATCAATAGAGCGGACATTATAAAAGCTCAGTATACTCTGATAAAAGTGCGTTAAAGTGTGTTTATTACTTATCCAAGAAGGACTAATTGTGTGTTGTGAAGTTTGAAGACTATTTTAATTCAGCGATGACGGACAAGGGACTTATGCAAGTCCAGTCAAACAAATTGCTCAGAGTAGATGCAGTCATGGTATCAACATTTTATGGCAACAATCCTGATTTTATAGGTGCAGAAATTAAAGGGGATATGACTATGAGGTTTGTATGTATGTATATATATTTTTAATAAATATTGTTTTAATTATTGTGCAATCAAAAATCTTTCAGATTATTTAACCTTGCAAAATTTGACGTTTGTCAACGAATTAATTATGGAGAACCTTGAATGTTAATCGCTATATTTTTAGTGGAACTCTTCTTTGTTTGCATTTTTATGTGTTTGATGTCGTTTAATTTTCGCAAAATAAAATAAATTCGTGGTTGAAGTTATGAGTGCACTCAGAATTTCGAACTGTCGGAAAACTCTTTATTTACTTGTTACACACCAGTCAGTAGATAAGTAATGACAGTTCTAGCGCAAAATCCCATGTTATTTCTTCTTTCTGGTTTTTCAAGGTCATTTTTCGCCAGACTCCTCAAACCCACGAATTGCGTGCGCAGGTCACGAATTGGCGAGAAATTCAAAGGTGTGTACGAACAGTAAACAGGTCTGTACGGATAATAAACAGGTCTATACGGACAATAAATAGGTCTGTACAGCTTTCAAACAAGGTCTGTACGATTCTCAAACAGATGTGTACGATTTTCAAACAGGTCTGTACGAATATTAAACAGGTCTGTACAGTTTTTAATCAGGGTCTGTACGGTTTTCAAACAGGTCTGTAAGGTTTTCAAACAGGTCTTTACGAATAATAAACAGGTCTTAAATATGATAATTAATCATACAACATTACTACCAGTATTTAGGAATGAAATTATCAAATCGCTCCATAAAATCGGAATGAAGGATGACGTAAACCATGTAATTCTAGACCTACATAATCCTCAATTTTTCCTAGCAATGTTTAATTTGAAAAATTTTGAAAGGGTGCTTTCGATATAATTCCCCATATTATAAAAAATTGTTTGAATTTTTTTTTAATAATGCAAAAAATATGTTTTTGATGTAACTTTTCATCATGATCTGTTTAGATCTTCCACGAAACTTTCTCTGGCTGCTGTGACGTGAAATTTGCAAAAAGCCTCGTCATTCAAATGTTCCACTCTAAATAATCTTTTCGACGAAAATATGGTTTTGGAGCCTTCCTGGAGCCGTTATTCATCCTCCGACGAGAAATCTATTTGATACGATTTTTCATCCTGAACATTTTGGATTATATAAAATATTTTTGATCCAACGATAAATTGGTTTCGGTCCATCCTGATACTGCCCTTGATATTCTTACCAGAAATTTGAAAAACATGTTTTCAATTCAATATCCTATTCAAAACAACACGGTTAGTCACTGTTACTTCTTCCTAGTTCGAGTCTCAACTGCAGCAGATGGCAAATGTCGCAGGGAATGGACGTTGTGTCGTTGACTGTATATTTTTGCGTGTCCTAGTTAAGTGCCTATGAATAAAATTTCATTTCATTTTTAATTTTTACTAAAATCTAATTAAATAAAACATAGTAATTACAGTTCAAATCATGAATGTTGTCGTTCACGCCATCATCCTTTAATTTCCGAATCAAGTGATTCTGTAAGTCGGAGGGGAATATGAATTTTTTGTAGCCTAACGAGACTGTGTCCTCCCTCTGTTTTTGAGGATGCTGAATATGATGACGGTAGTAAAATTTCTCTCTGAGGTCACCCCACCCCCCAAACGGTCAAAAACCACCCCCAAAAGGTGTAATCCGCGTATCCGTCGTCTCCTACCAGCCAAACTTGTGTTGCCCCCGTTTCTAAGGATGCTGACCACGATAGTAATATCTAGAACCCCTCGACCCCCGCCAACCTTCCAAACGGCCAAAAACCATCCCCGAAAGGAGTATAGCGCAGATAAGCCGTCTTCTCTCGGTTAAACCCGTGTTACCTTCTGTTTTCGAGGATACTGAGTACGATAGTGATATCGAGACCCCTCCTCGACCCCTGCTAACCTTCCAAACGGCCAAAAACCACCCCCGAAAGGGATAAATCATGGATAGGCCGTCTTCTCTCAGTTAAACCTTTGTTAACCGTTTTCGAGGATGCTGAGTACGATGGTGTTGCTGATACCCTTTCTCGACCCCCGCCAACGCCCCAAACAGCCAAAAAGCACTCCCGAAAGGGGTAAACCGCAGGTAGGTCGTCTTCTCTCGGCTAAGTCCATGTTACCCCCCCGTTTTCAAGGATGCTGAGCATGAAAAAATATCGCGACCTCTCCTCGCTCAGCAAATGGACAAAAATATCTTTATACTCGTACTTTTTGAATTTTTTACGGAAGAATTAATTAAAGTACGCGGGTTCTCCGCGGCGAAGAGTACACACAAGAGCACGTTGAGTAAAGGCACCTGGCAATTATCAACCAAATTTTACCCGTTCAGAAATATCGCTCGGTAAAAAGTTTCACCGTTCAGCAGATCGGTGTGTTTTGTCGGATCTGCAACTTTTTACACAGGTAAAAATTTGGATGTTTTTTCGGCTGTAGGGGTAGGTTTGGTTGGTAAGAGACTCATATACGCGGTTTACCACTTTCGGAGTGGTTTTTGGCCATCTGGAGGTTTGGCGGGGATTGAAGAGGGGTCTCGTCATCACCATCGTGCTCAACATCCTCGAAAACGTTGGGTAACACGGGTTTAGCCGAGTGAAGACGGCCTATCCGTGGTTTACCCCTCTCGGGGGGGTGGTTTTTGGCCGTTTGGAGGGTTGGCGGGGATCGAGAAGGAATCTCGACATCACCATCATGCTCAGCATCCTCGAAAACGAAGGCTGGCTGGTAGGAGACGGCGGATACGTAGTTTACCCCTTTCTGGGGTGGTTTTTGGCCGTTTGGGGTAGGGTGACTTCGAAGGGAAATTTTACCACCACCATCCTTGGAAACGGGGAACAATGAATTTTAACATCCGTTGCAGCATTTAATTTTACAATTCACCTCACGGATTCACCTCCTGATTACAGCACTCGTTTGATTTCACCATCATGTCTCTAACTACTGCATTCAGTCTTTTATCTAACGCACGCTACTGAGTTGACTATGAACTGACAGAATGCTCAACGTTGGCTGTGGTGACGACTTGATGACGTGAACGACAACCTTCATGATTTCAAATATATTTAAGGGGTGATATTTGTTACAATGAATTAAAGTGAAGTGATGTATTGTTTGTTTTGCTGCCGGCCAGCGACCTTGAAAACTAACGTGACGTCACAATGTCCTATATTCAATAAGGTTCCTCTGTGATAATCACACTAGGAATAAGAGGATGATTCATAAATATTATTTAGTTATTAAATAATTCTATTTAACTTTACACCAATGCGATCTATATTTTTTAATATGTTTCATACTGGAAATATACAGTTCTTTTTATTACTGTGCCAGACTGATAACACCTTTCACGGCTTTGGAAAGTTATGTTTTCCCAATTCGATTTTATATCGTAATAAAATATGTATAAAAATAACGTCGTAGAGACAACATTAGGCTAGAAGCTGAATTTTATTAACATCCTGTTTCGTATACTTCAGCAAGTAACAGTCCTATAAATTTGCAGCAAACAAGCCCGGCAAGAGATTATCGTGAAAGAAAGAGCGATGATTCAAAGGCAAGGAGACGAAGAGTTGTCGATTCCTTGTTCAACTCTAACAAATGGCATTATAACAAACTAACAACACTTCGACAGTTACCCGCTATCTTAAAAATCCAAATGCAATTCTACATCCCACACCGAGACATGCATGCAAAGATCCGTGGAAATCGCTGAGTCGGCCCAACACCCACACTTACATCAATAATTGCACCTAACGACGTGTTGAGACCCTAATCACCTGATACTGGATCAACCTAACGGTCCTTGGACGTTATTTGTTATCTAGACAAGCCAAGATGGTCCAAAATGACTCACTGGGTGATGTATGTCGGTGTACTCATTTACATTATCTTTAGATAGACTAGTCCCTCTGCAAAAAATTACGTACGGTGAGTGGAAGCGACTATTTATTCATCTGATGGACTAATCTTTGTTATCAGTAATTTTGATTTTCGTATCCGTAACAAGCGTGCTTGAATTTGATTGTTTAATCAATTGAAACATGGTTTCTTGCATTTGTCATTTTCAAAATCATACAAATACGGAGAGTTAAGATTACGTAACAAAATTTAAAGAAATATTGAAAACTAAATAAATTAACATATGATAATTTCCTTTCAGGGCTAGTAGCTTTTTAACGAATAACATTATATAAAATTTAAAAAAAAATGGATTTAAAACTCTAAAAGAAAATAGATAAATATTGTTCAGTAGCTTTCTTTTTTTTGGGGGGGGGGGGGCTGGGTAGTAGTTTGTTTAAACAAACAACAGTACATAAAAGACATTGAAAACTCAGAGAGAAACTAAGAGAATATAGATTCTTCGATGTCCACCTTTGATTTTGGTTTCTTGGGATGAGTAGTTTTCTTTTTTTTTGTATTGAAAGTACCCGCAAAATGTTCCGTGATAATGTTGACAAGTGCGAAGTAAAAACTGCCTATAAAAATTTCACCAAAAATGAAAAAGTGCTCTCAGGGGTTATCCATAAATTATGTCACACGTTAAGGGAGAGGGAGGGGGTTAACAAAGTATGACATCCTGTGACAAGGGGGAGGTCGAGTCATAAACATCGTGACGTCACATGTATAAATCTAAGGTATTAAAACTCTAAACTTCATCTCTAACGATAAACTTTAAAATATTATCAATTCTATATATTGTTATAAAGTTTAAATTAGTTTAAAACGATGACGATGCTGTATGGTTGGATGAAGAAGATGTTGACACATCGAATGTTCCTAACATTATCCAAATCGATCTAGATAGGCTACCTCGCTGTTTTTACTTAGTCCTGCTTCCAGCACGTATATTAACGTGTGGCTGTGTGTAGAATATATATCAAAAAAGGAGCAAAATTAACGGGAGCCAGATTTGAATAAGAAGTTTGCAGGATCTTCTAGTCTTTGCTACATTTAGTTTTAGCAAATTTGTGTGCAAGTAGTTTTTGACTTTACTAATTGCCTTTTCTCGCTCTAAATTCCAGCTCTCTCCCGAATACATCAGTACAGTGTCATGTGCATATAATATGATGTTGCATCCAAAGTTTCTGTCCAGTAAATCGTTCACTAACAGCAAGAATAATGTAGGACCTAAAACTGTTCCCCGTGGAACTCCAGTTTTTATTATCTCCTTAATGCTAAACGCATTTCCAATTTTTACTTGCTGGGGTCTATTTGACAGATACTGTTTTAATAAATTGTGGGCAATACGTCTAATTCCCACCTTGTTTTGTTCATCCGGTAACTGACAATGTGACACCGTATCGAAGGTTTTCTATAGGTCCAAAAAGATAGCTATGACTTTTTTGTTATTTTCAAAGTTTGTTGTAATTTTTTCTATTAGCAACTGAAGAGGATCTTCTATGCTTAAGTTTCTTTGGATTCCATACTGATTTTTTGAGAGTACTTTATTTTTTTCAAGACATGAACGAAGCCTATGAATGGTTCAGGCATTTTTCGACATTATTTATCAACGATATTCAAGGAAAATTTGTCATGTAATGTTTGTTACTACTTTTATAAATTGAGACAATTATGCTCTCTTTGAATGGCTCAGGCATGTTTGCGTGTTTGAAGATAAGATTAATAATATGTGAACCGATATTAGTTTTAGTGTTTTTACCGTTATTCCATCTTTTCCAGGAAATGAGGAGTTTTTAATACATACATTGATACATACCACAGGTGATGACGACCCCCTTTATCCCGGAAGGCTCTGAAGAGCCTTGTGTGGAAGGGGGCGACACATTTAGATACAAGGGACACACACCCAATATTCGTGTATAGTGGAAAAATCCCTCTCACAGTATTTTCCACTGCCACGACCGGGGATCGAACCCGGAACTTTTGGATGAGAGGCAAGTGCGCTCACCTCTCAACCATCAGTCATACAGGGAGGGAACATATTATATTTTTTATTACAGTATCATCAACATCTTCCAGGAACAACGAGTTTAGATTCTGGCTTATGTTGTCGTTTAAGGCCAGGTTTTGTGAATGTTTCGGAATGCCACTAGAAATCTTTTTGCTGATGCCAATAAAGAACTGGTTAAAGTTAGGCGATATTTCGTCTTTGTTTGTGATTACTACGTTGTCGTCTGAGACCTTAAAATTTCAATCAATTCCGCAAACACGGGGTATGGGAATATGGGTGCTCCGTTTAAAACAAAAAAGTGAATATCTGTTTCCGGTAAGAGCGTATTTCTTAATTATTATTGATATAACATTGACGTTTGACATTTACGGTATTCAATATGTCATTTTAAGTTAAAATATTTCATTAAATAAAATTGTACTCCTCCAAATTTTTTCTACTTTACCAAATGAAATAGTCATATTAGAGACAAAGAGTTTTATGGTAATAGTACGTTATTTAAAACTATTAATGAAAATTATAGAGAAACATAATAATAACCCTGGTACACGTAATGTAATTGTCCACTTTATATCAAATCAAAGATAACACTTCACTGATAGGTTTTACAAGGAGTGTTTGCACTTTTATCGACATGTAATAAATATGTGTAATGTGGTCATGAGGTTAGGGTTATCTACTGATTTAGTTCGCTACAAAACCATTAATTGTTCAATTTTTAATCGAAAAGTTGTTTATACCGATAACGAACAGTTCATTAAGTGTGTTTTAAACCGAAATTTGACAATAATATCACTTAAGACGTGTGTACCAACTCTGTCCATATCTAAATTAGTTCCTAAGACATCTTTTTTATATAGAGTCTATGTATTTTATGGTTATTTTTGAGTAAGTCTTAAATTTAGGTGGGCTATGCGTCAGTGCGTTGGCGGTCACATATATTTAGATTTTGTTATCGCTGTTGCTTAGATTATTTCGTGTGAAACTTTAATGACATTCTTTTCTATAAGGGAATTAAGGAACGTGAATAAATTGGTAATAACTAACGTATCAAGGTCTGGTGTATAATAAATTTGGTGATAAGTGAATTGTTGTACTAAATGGTTTCTGACTGCGATAGGATATCAGTGCTCTATTCTGTTACGATAAATTGTATGCGATTGTTATACCCTTACTTTTTATATAATTTAGTAATAAATAACAAAGTATTTTTTCTTTTTCGAAGAAAAGTTATTATGGAAACTGCAGCAAAAAAATATAACTTTTACTCGACCGATAATTCGTCTGTGGTTGATTAGAAAACCCTTTTAAACTTGTTCCATGTAAGTTAATGTCTGGAAATAAACAGGACGCCGACAACACGAAGAACAAACATGAAAGCATAATAATTGGAAAAATTGGCACAGGACGGTAGAAAAACTGAATATGACTCTTATTACATAGACGCAATCTATATCGCAAATAGATCATTGTTTGCATTAATTTTTCTTTTTTACCCCCAAATTTTTGGCCTTGGTTGAAAACCATCAGCCAGCAACATAGATAAGGAAAGGAACAGGGATTAATAAAGATGCGCGCATTTCACGCTCAGGAGTCCGTCAGATGGGTCCATATTTAAAGAAACAAAGTTGATGGTGGCCCCGAAGAGACAAAACGTCGTAATAAAAATTTGAATACGATAAGTTTAAGCAATGCTAACGTATAACAAAATATTGCTATAAAGTTTTTTTAAATGTTGTACAATAACAACGATATGTAAAAAAGAATATTAGCTACTTCGGTTTTATGTTATATCTCAATAGGAATAGTTTCAACTTCTATGACACATTTCATTGCACTTCAAAATATGAAACTTTTATCTCATTTAGGGTCGGCTTATCAATACAGGGTTAACACTTATCTATAGGGTAGACGCGAATTTCAAAACTTGCACCAAATTATAAACCCCAAATATGAGATAGATTAGAACCCAATAAAAAATAAAAATTGTCAGTCAAAGCTCGTTATTACCCCTCCTGAATAACTGAAAACTCAAAGCACTTTTAAAACAACTTTATTGAACTGTATTTTCAAGCATTACAATTGCAGCCTGATAAAGAAAGCAATTGATATCTGAGTTCTGATAATAAACCTTTAACTATTACTGAATATAATATTTATTGAAAGGCTATTTAATAAAATAGATAATCTATTTCAATAAATACAAGAACCTTATAAACAATCAAATATAATTGGTATACCGTTTTGATGTCTCCGAGTAGTAATTACATTATTTGATTGACATAAACTATTCAGCAATGTAATAGCCGTTATCGAGTAAAAATATTATTACTGCTATTATAGTTTAGTATTATTATTCATGATCATTTGTTAGGAAATTTATTCAGTAATTAGGTAACTATTCTCCTTGAATACAAAAATATTGTCGCATGAATTATTTGCCTCGATTATTGAATTTCCATTAATTATCATACATTACATATACATATATTAGGTATGTATTCACAGGGAAACAAGTTTCATCTGGCGCCATAATTCTCAATATGAGGAAAGTTTATATACCGTCTGTCTATTTTACAAGGGCCACACCAAATTTTTCGCTTAATATCTATTATAGAAGAATAAAGCTTGTCAGGTAAAATTTTTGTGACATGTTTTATATCGTTGGAAAGAGAAAAATAAACGGAATTAATGGTGTCATGGCCAACTGTCAGATTTGTTCTTTTCATTTTTGCACAAGAGCGTATAGTAAAGCGTTTTTCGAATTTTTTGATACACATTATTATTATTATTGTCTTTGCCGTCAACTTTCATCCCTTTGATTTTTTTTATCTCTTCAAATAAGGAATCTATAACCGTTTGCAATTTTCCTATTTTTCAAGTTTTTGTAATATATCTCACAAAGTAGGCTATCGATTTCAAATTTCTTTTTACAGAAATATAGCTCACAAAAAATGGGATAACTGTTTATAAAACTTCGTAAAATAGACAGACGGTATATTATATCATTAATGTTATTGGGTATTCCTTAATTATAATGAATAGAAGTACATTGTTTGTAATGGCTTCAAGGCTGTCATCTTTTAAATTTTTTATGTATTAAACTTTTATACATAATACATAGTCTATTTAATTATTGGAAAGGAGCTTTAAAATCTGAATATATTCTGAATTACTCCAAGATAGACTTTTTAAACTCTACATTAATGTCTAGTACACTTTGATCATTATCTGCTATTCTCTCTCAGTTGCCTTTATATAAGTAGATGCTCATATTAAGCTTTTGTTCTGTAGAGACTTTTAGAGATAGAATTTATGAAACCCTACAACAGAATAAAATCTCAGATTAAATGAAATGGTAAAGAATTTAAATATACCTATTACAACGTGAGTACATAAAATCAAGAAGAATTTATAACCTTGAACTTTTATGGGTGACAATAATTGCCAATATTCTAGTCAGCAGAAGTGATCCCAACTGAGCCCACAGCACTATTTTGTCTTCCAAGAGGTAATAAAATAATTTTAAAATTTTTAATAAAATACACTAACATTAATGAAATATTTTTTTCTTATAAATGGAAACTTGTTACAATAGTACACATTGAATACAAATCAAATATAAATTTGATCGCCCAACTTTTCTATACAGGACGGGGCAAAAATGCCTCAGACTTCTATAAATATGTGTAAACTACATAAAAATGTCGATAACAGGACATTATTTTCGATATACATGGTGAGATGATTGTGAGACATCTGTGATGTTTTTTTAATCATTTTCACTTCCTAAAAATATACAGGGTAGCCAACATGTTTCAATTTTGAACTTTTTAAATTCAATTTTCGATTTTTTTTCAAATGGAGTACCGTGTATGTTTTTTGACCTTATGATGTAGGAACGAAAATCAACATTTTTGTATGCATGGCTGTTTGTACCCATTTTTCGATTTATTAAGCAAGTACAAAATTTAAGAATAACTTAAAAAAAATTAGAGGTTTCTTAAAATAATTGAACAGAAAAATTAATAAGTGCTCCACATATTGCCCATTTTAATGGGCATACATCCCCATGCGCCTTTTTTTAGCATTTATTTAACGTCGGCATATTTCCGCCACTGAGGCCTAACACCGACGCCTGTAGACGAGCTACTCCCAACCAGGAATTTTACCGAACCTCTTCTCTTTCGAAGAGTAGGGATCTTTTAGTTGCCCAATATTTAATAGACAGGAGGCTGATGGCTTTACATCTCCTCGAAAAGATGGTATATCCACTATACAATCTTCGACTAAGATTGCATAGCAAGGTGTAAGACGAGAACGCTGTCTTCCTTGTGAACACGAAGTAGCCTCCATTGATTTTGAAGAGTAAAAAGATTGAGCTTTAGAGCCTTGGTTGAGACTCTTGAGGCCCTCAAGCACTTTATTTAGATTTGACGAAGTTTTTGGGTTGCTCAGTAAACTGTTGGTTAGGGTCAATTACTACACCGTGTATAAGCCCTTCTGAACTTATTGTACACGGTATTTAATTTTTGGGTTTAAAGCACTTTTTTACTTTTACTATTTCTGACAGAATCAAAAGCTACACTTTAGGAAAATCTCGCGACGGCGACGGAGTTTCGAAGGTTCTTTACTTGGCTTAACAAGGAAGCACTCACAGTGGCTCGATTACAGGGAAGTTCTCGTTGGCCGAAGTAGGCAAGCAAGACTAGACAGACGGCACTAAACTTTATTTTTAGAAACCGAATAACTTAATAGTATACGTCTCTCGATCTCGCTTAATATCTATTATAGAAGGGTAAAGTTTTAGAAACAGTTATCCAGTTTTTGTGAGCTATATTTCTGTAAAAAGAAATATGAAATTCATAGCCTGAAAAATAGGAATACCACAAACGGTTATAGCTTCCTTATTTGAGGAGATACGAAAAAAGTTAAAGGGATAAAAGTTGACGGCAAAGACAATAAGAATAATAGCGTGTATCAAAAAATTCGAAAAACCCAGTTGGCTTTGACATACGCTCTTGTGCAAAAATGAAAACAATAAATCTCAAAGTAGGCCATGACACCATTAGTTCCGTTTATTCTGTCTCTTTTCAACGACATAAAACATGTCACAAAAATTTTAACTGATAGTGTCAATATTTAATATGTTTACGAAAATTATAATTCATATCGTTGACAGACGATATTACTTCTTACAATTAAAACAATTTTTAATTAACTACAAAGAACTCGCGAATATATATAACACTTAGTGGGGCACCAGAAACTGACTTGAGTTCACTTCTTGACTGGCTTGATTGACTTGCCTTGGGCTCGCCGAGCTCGAACTTTTATATGTTTGGCAGCGTTTCGTTTTGACGTGGCGCGAGTCTTGCACGGACGTTTTTCCCTATTCTTATGGTGTCTGGAAATGTCCTCAGACATTCATCTCGGCTCGATCGTGTAATCTGTACAAAATTGTAAAATTTCGAAATGAAGATTATATGATAACTGTGGCCATAAAAAGGACAATATTTTGATATATAATTGAAATTTGATTCGAATCGGGTTTGAAAGTTATCGGCAAACTGTCTGAATAACTTACTGAATGTTGATCCGGTTTCGTAAGGTATTTTGAAAGTTTTTAAGCAATGTTGATATATGAGATTGTTCCTATACGTCTGCGTTGAAACTAAGTGGATGGCAGTGATGCTAGCACTTTTTTAAATAAGTTTAATAGTGGTGATGCTGTCATTCTGGAAGTATGTTTTGATGATTATTGGGGACTGGCGGTGTTGACACCTCTATTGAATATTAATAATGAAGGATGTAAAACTGAATTAGAAGTTGAATTGAAGAGGAAAATAGTTAATAAAGAATTTGTGGAAGCAAAATGAAATATTTTGATTGGTGGTGTGGAAAGTAGTTTTGATATACTTCGAGTTCGTATGGGGGCGGTATTTTTTAGAGCATTAATTTGTAACATTTGAGCTGTACAATGGTTAAGTGGAATGTTGGAAAGATTTTGTCAACGGATTTGGGGTATTTGTGAATTATCGGCGATTCGTGAATTTTTTTAGATTTCGTTCAGAAAAATTGTTGTTTTCTATTAAATCTAGTATCTAGATTGATTTGTTTTCATAGTTTGGCTGTTTTAACAGAAAAAGTTAAAAGTTCTTTTGCAAACTTTGAGACTTGAAATTATTTCTGTCTATCATCGCAAGTTTTTACTGTTCTACAATCCAAAATATGAAAAAACGAATAATAACTGCCTTTCGATCGATCACACTGGCAATTTTAAAAACAGTAGTATATACCTAAAAGCCTGTTTCCAAAATTTCTACCTGCTTTTCCTACATACAATGTAATCCTTCTCTCTTCAGAATTTTCTTCAGCTGAAATATGCCTCGACGTACAACATTACTGAAAGTCAGCTAGCTGTAGCCGCTCCAGTGCACTCTATGTTAGTATACGGTTCACTGGACCGCTCATAGTAAAAACGTCAATCCTCCGTAAATGGTCTGTATGTCTGTCATCTCTTTGAACACTCGCATTTCTTACAGTTTCTAAATCGTGTTCAACATTCTCGATAATGCAATTCGAAAGAATTTCATTGCAAATGAAACAAGTGTTATCAGCCATCGATGCAAATATTCTAGAGCTCGCTGTCTCCAAAGCTATTGGTCCTGCATAAAGTTTATCATAGTCTTTTTATGCAAATTTTCATAATAAATGTGGTGTGGGTACAACTAATTAAATGTTCTTCAGAAGGAGTTATCAATTAAACAAAACTTTAACAAAATGTGGTTACGAATCTTAAGTTTAAATATACGAAGTGAATTGTTTGAGAGCAGAAATATGGCTGACCTCTTTTGCCTGCATTTCGACGGTTATGGTATTTCCGTGCTTAATTGTGGGAAAGTACGCTACAATAAATATTTTTCATGATAACTAAAATTGGCGTAAATTAAATTAGATCACGAGATATTCTAGAATAACAGATTTTCGCGAACTTTGAACTTGAGTAATTTTTTTGCATACACAATTTCGCAATGGACTTTTGACAAAATATTTATAATATCCAAATAAAGAAGTATTGAAAGAATTAATTCAACAAGATTTTTTTAGAAGGTAAATTCTAAAACGATTGTAGTATTATTTGATTGAGGACATGTTTCTTGGCGTTCTTCTAACAAATATTACAAAAATACTTATTCAAAGACACCATTTTGTCTAATAGTAATAATAAGGTAATTAGTTTAAAAACCGTGCAGTGTTCTTCATTCAAATGAATTCACTTATTAAAGATATCAAATTTTAGTCATAAATAGGGAATGCTCTGTATGTTTTGTACGACTAGTAGCGTATTTTCAATTTGTTCAAATAAGCTACGCGGAGTTGCATGTAATTCTCATTTAAACTTTACTATCCTATAATATTGGATATGAAAGATACCCTAATAGTTCCGCTCGAAAAATAATTCGAGCCATAAATTCCAAAAATAAAAGAAATTTGCATAATATAACAGCAATAGTCAGGGTGATAACTTTTTGCTCTATAAATCAAGTCCACCAGGATTTGTTAGATTTAAACGTGATCTGTAAAAAGTAGTGCGACGCAGATTCTGTAAACAAAGCATTTTTACTTTTTAGTACCGAACGTTTTCAGGCAATATATTTTGTGTGGAAGGTAAATGAAAAAAATGTGCCGGTGAACTGGATAATTTAAAGTGGATGTATAAATATGCCGGCAGTATTGGAAATGGTGTGAAATTTTTCTTTTTATAGATGAATAGTTCTAGGTAAATATGTGTTCGCGGGTATGTGTAAGAGAAAAAACAGCTGCGTCAAATCGACAGGATGGAATATATGCAATTATATTATTCTTTGAGCCACGCAGAGAAAATAAGTGATACTAGGAACAATGTCGTGCAAAAATCTACAAAATGGTCTGATAGGCATAAACTTTTATCTTTAAATATTTGTAAATTTCCCATACTCTAATTATTTATGATGGATGAATAAATAAATATAGCTCAAAATAATTTAATACGAATTCTAGTTCATTTTCGATTTTTAATTATTATTTTAACCGGTTTCACCGCGGCTTTTGCTCGAAGTGCAATACACCTGTCATATATTTCGATAATTTTAATGTAATATTTGGCAAAGTCACGAGAGGCTTTTCTTATAACCTATGCTTAAAATACACACAATTATCGCTTTAACAAATCTATCTCAAAACTTACTTTTCATCTGGATATTAGCATGTCAGCTATTATCATATCAGTAAACTGCAGTTGTGCCGTCCATACAATATAACAAGATGTAATAATAGCACGCCTAGGAGAATGCATTTAATTCATCATGAATATTTCATTATACTCGTTATATCGTGTTATATCACTTTTCGTACGTTTATTACTCGGTCATTTCATTTTTATAAAATTTACCTTTCCAAACAATTCCATTCAGAATCTACATACACTAATTATGGGCTTCAGGGTAACCTGTTGTCGGGCGTAATATTTCCTCCATCTATAACTGGAGGGAGCCGCGTTTTTTAGAAACTGTTTACATCATTTTGAACTAAACAATAGTGCTACCGATTTGTTCTAATTCATTTTTAAAGTATGCCCCTTAGAACATATTATACAAATAGAATTTATATTGTCATTTAATAAGGTATTAGCTAGTGTTGTGTCTGATAGATTAATATGGCGTAGAAGATGAGTTAACAGGATATGATTATAAATGAGAATGACTAATTTACTTAGACATTTTGGCTGTATAAATAACAAACAACAGTGGTCCGATGAAGGACCCTTGTGAAGCGCCTGATATTTTCGCTACAAAATTTTCATTGAGCTCATAAAACATAATTTCGCGCGTAGTAGAATGTAATTAATGCTATCAAATGTCTTAGGGACACCAAGTGATATTAAAACAACTGCCCTTATAATATTATCCCAAGAAAATTTCAAATGTTAAATTTTATAAAGTGATATTGCCACTAAGAGAACTTACTTAATTTTCTTCCACATAGAACAACAAGAGCAATTAAGTAAAATAGTGTTAAATCAGATACAATAATTATTCAGTCGAAGCTGAAACCGAAAGCTGGACTGTACTTATTTACACAATACCTCAGTCTGCCGGACGTGAGCTTTGTAAATATCGACCTACACATTTTAACTCGCTCGATTACGTTTTAATCACAAATCGATTTAAACTTCGTTCGCACACACAAATAATCCCATGTTGTAGACAGATCCTCTAGTAAATTTGTTGTATAATAGGTATACATATTGGAAAATTATGTCATGCAATAATATGTAAAATACAATAATAATACGTTATTTTCACATTAGTGGCCAAACATTGTACGTGTATCGTTTATTTTATTACAATTGTACCGAAACGGCTGTTGCTATGTTATTTATGTAATGGAGTATCAAAAATATATGCACAGTCTGCATATAATGTTCAACTAACCATTGCATATTTTAATTTTAACTTATAGAAAAACCATTTGTATAGCGAACAATGTTGCGTTTTCTTCCTAGTATGGAGGTTTGTATGCAACGATCCACAATAATTGAAAGTGGTGAATTAGAAAGTCGAAATTTTGAAAATTTAGCTTGTGGTAGTAGGGGACGATAGCTCAGTTGGTTAGCGCATCTAGCTTTCTGATAGTGACAAACACGACTAATCGTTTACTAGACACCTACCCTATCCCCCAAACAAAGTTCCTAAAATCCTTACTAATCTTCTGAAATTAAAAAGATCCTCAAAACCCTACCCAACCTTAAGGCCACAGGTCATGACAACATCCCTAACATCCTTCTGAAAAACCTCCCTACAAAAGCTCTGGCGCAAATAACATATATAATCAACGCTATCATTAAAACGCAATACTTCCCCAGAGAGTGGAAAATCGCCATTATTGTCCCGTTTCTTAAAGAAGTCACCAGAAAATCCAATAGACTACAGACCTATCGCACTATTATGTACGATGGCCAAACTAGCAGAAAAAATTACTTTGCAATTACTAAACAACTACCTTAAAAACAAAAACATTATCCCTAAACAACAATTTGGCTTCAGAACCGGGCACAATACTACACTCGCGATTTCTAAAAGTGTGCAAGATATCCTCATAGGCTACACAAAGAAACAATGCACCACACTGCTATTGCTGGACATCGAGAAGGCATGTGACACAGTGTGGCATAACGGCCTCGTCTACAAACTTAAGGAGATATGCGGACTACCCCCGTATTTTCTGACTCTAATTAAAAACTTTCTTCATGATAGATACATTATTGTTAAAATAAACAATGAATTTTCAACTAAAAAAAGAATGTCTGCGGGAGTCCCGCAAGGGGCGATTTTATCCCCTTTATTATATAACCATTACCTTTCAGATACCCCCACCTATCTTAATCAGCAAGACCTACGCGACGCTAAGCAAACTGTACCCTCTTGTAAACCGACGAATCAAACTTAGGACAGACAATAAGATAACCTTGTATAAGGTTATCTTAAGACCGATTATGACATATGCCTGCGCGTCCTGGAACCTCATCTCGGACGCGCAGGGCAAAAGACTTCAGATACTCCAGAACAAATTACTCAGACTACTTATGAATGAGGACAGGTACACTCCGGTTGCTGTGTTACACGAAAATGCCAAAATTATGTTAATCGGAGACTTCATGAATGAAACAGCGCAAAAATTTTTTGCAACCAGAACACAGCAATCGGAAATGACACAGGACATTACAAATAGACGACGGCACAACGACCCATATCACGCACATAAACTGTTACATCAAAACTTACCTATCTACAGAGGGCGACGGTGACGATAAATTACCACACAAAACAGTTGACCACACAGAAACTGACAACACACATAACATAGATGACTCTCCCTCCCCCTCCTTCCCTTTCCCTTCCTTGTCCACCACCCCCTTCACCTCCTGCACACAGTGCAACATATAACCCATACCGACAGTCAAATCTTAAAACACATAACTTTTACACAGAATACAAATCATTTCGTTTTATATATTTGACATTTTAAATAGGTTTCTCTTTCACTTTCCTATAAAAATAACTCCGAACAAACATTAATAAGCATAATAGTCTATTGAGGATCGTCTGCATAACCAGCTTGCTGGATAACAAAAAGAAAACGCGCTTTTAAATTATCAGGAGAGCAGCAATATTAGTGGATTAAGGTAGAATCGGACATCTTGAATTGGCATTCCAACAGCCGGCCGGCACGCTTCGTATTTATTTCAAATATTTGTAACGGATCGGTGTCTTTCATTCAAATGTAAACCAAGAATGATATAAATGAAATATCCTTTTAAACTCTGTTACTCAAAAAAAAAATAAAGCTATTTTAATTGTTAATTTCATCTAGCTTTCTCTCAGTACTTACCTAGCGAGGTGGGTTCGAGCCCCACCTACTACGAAGTGCTTTTCAAATGTAAAAAATCGGCAGCTACTGGAAGCTACTGCGCATCCCCATTCGGTGGATGCGCAGTTCTTGCTGCAGCAAACTTAGTGTCTGAGAAAGGATTAAATTTGAGCTGATATTTGATGAAGCACATTTCTTGAAGTTGTTTTGCGGTTGAATTCCACATATCTTGAAATAATATTACATTTGTGAATTCTAACCTTTCCACTTAACAAAAATATTTTAATGGTATATAAGTATGTAAAATAATTAACAATTTTTATCACCTTCACAACAGATTCTTTAAATCTTCGTAGTTTGTTTTCTTCATATTAAACCCCCAATCCTCCAAAATTGCAGCCAAATCTATGACAGAAGTTCCCCCTACAATTTTGTATGATTCTAAAAATTGTTTCCATGTAGCTGCCTTAGATCTCTTCGTGTTTGTTGGAATTAGTCTGTCCACCTCTTTTCTGATTATCTCAGTATTCTCCTGTCCAAAACGCGACATTTCTCTCAAACGCGGTAATAAAATAATTCACACCATGCTATTCAAATGTCTGTCAGTGAAATACGTCAAAATGCCAGTCACGGTCATTTTATTTATGCATCAAATACATCACCAGCACCAGCCTACAAGGCTTTGCAAACATTTCTAAATTTTTTTTTGTCATATAATTTTGGTCTAAAATTTTTTACCGAATCTCTCTCAAGTGTGATATGTCATCGAAATCGGAATTTTAACTGCTTTTCAATAGTTCGATTGCAAATTGTAAGTAAGTAATAAACAACTTGTTGCGCCAAAACGGCACTAAAGATAATCTCAACCAAAAGCTTTTCAAATCTTCTGGAGCACTAAGGCCGCTTCTAAGGCGATCCGAACACTTGCGATCTCGTGTTATAGTTATCACATTTGTACTCAGTATATCTCCTCTACAAAGAGCGCAATCTGCGTTTTTATTCTACCAAGATCATCACGATCTGTTTCGAATCATTTGGAGGGGATATACTGAGTACAAATGTGATAATTATAACACTAAATCGCAAGCGTTCGGACCGCGCGATCAGATCGCGCCCTGTGGGGAAGAGGCCTAAAGAAACCCCCATGCAAAGTTTCATCCAAATCCGTTCAGTAGTTTCGGCGCTATCGTGCTAACACATATACATATATACATACATACGTACACACACACATACATACACACACACACAGACATTTTTCAAAAACCACTTTTTTGGGTTCCTGGGACCTCAATAGATTTGATATTATCTCAATTTTCGTATTTAGACCAATTTTAGTAATCACTCACAATTTTATTGTGGTGAGGTTTAAAACCGCTGTCCAAGGAATCACTACTTTACTAGATTTTATATCCAAGTCTTATACACACTAAATCCCAATTTAATTTTTTACTCCCTTTAGTAATAGGGAGGTGGTGACAATGCGGATGGTAGAGGGGGTGGCTAATGCCAAAAAGAGGCCCTTGCTTCTCTTATACACACACCAAATCCCAATTTAATTTTTTACTCCCTTTAATAATAAGGTGTCATGTAAGTTGACTAACCCAATAAGTAGCATAATTATAATCTCCTTTATTAGTAGTGTTTTATGGTTTGGATTTCTTGTTAACTTGATTTTCTTTTTTTATGGATATAATTTTAGATTATCATAGTATAACATGGCACTGTGGATATGGTCAAGCTACCCTAGCCAAATTTTTTAGTACAGATAAGATAAATAATATAGTGGGGGGTGGTAGAGGGGGTTGCTATTGCCAAAATAAATTTTAAAGGGCCTTCGTTCTCGTATACACACTAAATCCCAATTTAATTTTTTACCTCCTTTAATAATAGGGTAGGAGTGGTAGAGGGGGTAGTTAACGCCAAAAAAATGTTTGAGACGTTTCGTTCTTGTATACACACTAAATCACATTTTATTTATTTTTACTTCCTCTAATAATAGCGTGGGGTGGTATTGGGGGTGATAGTGGAGGTGGTTGATGGAAAAAAAAATTTTGAGATCTTGAATTTTTGTACATGCCCTAAATTGCAATTTTATGGACTCTTACCTGCTTGCTTTGCCTATTTACTCTTCAACGAAATTAGATCGAAATGTAATCTAGTTCCAGATCTTGTTATAATACACAAGTGTACCAAATTTCAAGTCAATATCATAAACGGTTCCATTGACAGACAGACAGACAGAAATTTTTTTTTTTTTGCTCAAATTTAAAATCTCGACGTTGTATTATGACATTTTAAGCCTATTTCAACAAAAAACAAGCTTTTTTGCGTTAATATATTTCCACTGGACAATGAAGTAATTATCTCCAAATAGTGGTTCAGATCCCACTATAAACTGTAGGGCCCCGTCTCCCTGACTCAGACAAGACTAGATTCAGAATTCCAACAGAATTATATTTTAACAGTAGATTTTTTAATCGAATTATTGATATTAACGTCCTAGTGGAGTTTAGCCACAGCCGAAACTCGATATCATGCTAGGAGAGTGACTAACCGAATTGCTTCTTACACAGCCGCGGTCTAATCCACTACCACAGTCTACACAGGTGCTAATCGCCACTAAACATCCATACGCTAATCAAATATAGAATCATTTCGTTCAAACTTAGGATGCTGTATTTGAGAAACTGATTTTTTTTACTTTAATTAGATTTACCTATCCATTGGTTTCAAATGCCTTTTATGTAATTACTGTACATATGCCCACTCAGTAAATATTCTGTCGCCATCCTGTAGAATTATGTTTTACATTTACAGTATTGTAATATAAATGATGCCTCAGAACAACTTTAAATTAATTTTTAAAAAAGCGGAATACAAAATAAACAATTAAAGAAAAAAGTAAATATGCTTTCCATTACCTGTAAAAATAAAATTCTTAATAGAATCTCGAGTACTCCTCTACACACCATATTTCTTTTAAAACCTTATATATTTCCAACGTTAAAATGTGACAGAAACATCCATTATAAGTTACCTCACGCCAAGCGAGCGATATTAATTCTCCTTTCATTCATTCAAAATTGAAATCGGATACTGAGGAGGATGTTGAGGTCTAGTTGTTGAAAAAACTGGTGAATACTTAAAAAAAGCAAGAATCAAGTGTTAACTGGTGCTCTTCACAAGAATTGGTTTAATGAACTGTTTTCATAAGTTGCAGCATGACAGGTAGTAATTTAATGCTTGATTTTATTGGGTGAATAAAAAAATAAAGGTACGTCAGCGGGTCCATTTGCCAGTAAAATTCATTCTTCGATAGAATATAAATTGAATAAAATATTTTTGATAAATATTATTCTGATATTGAATATACTGGGTGTTATTTACCACATATTCAGCAGGAACAATAGATCATCAGTTCATATTGGCAAGGCCAAATTATTTGTTGGAAATGAGCTCACCTTAACAATTCGAAAGTTCCTTAATAATAATCTTTATTTCTCCATTGAAAAAAACATATGTACCCAAAAAGGTATACATAAGGTCGATGAAGAAAATGTCACATAAATAATTTAAAATACAGTACCAAAAATAGAAAACAATACACTATAATAAAAATGTGGCTAAAATATATAAGACATTTTTGGACTTAGGCAGACCCTAAAATAATTATACAAATTGATTATATTTATGTCATATGAATTTAAAAAGAGGAAAAAAAACAATAATATGGAAATAGGAGATATTAAAATACAATTAATTAAAAAATTCATTGACTGTGTAACAGTTTTTGTTTAGCAACAGTTTTTTAAGTTTCCCTTTAAAAACATGTATACTACCAGAAGATTTGATATCTTCGTCTAATAAATTATAGAATTTACACCCTTGATACAGAAAACTATTCAGTTCTATGACAGTCAGGCAGTAGGAGATGTTTAGAACGAGAATCATGTGAATGTCCAACTTCATTATTTAAAAAAGTGGGTTTGTGTTTGTGGACATATGAACATAATTCCAGAATGTATAGGCTAGCAACAGTAAAAATTTTTAAAACTTTAAAAGCATCTCTACAAGTTTCTCTGTAACTCAAATTTAACAGTATACGAATTGCATATTTTTGCAGTAAAAATACCCTGGCTACATTAGTACTATTACCCCAGTTTACAATTTCATACCTCAGATGAGAATGAAAATTGGCAAAATAAAGGGTATTAAGGATATCCTGGCTACAATGCTTAGACATAAATTTTAGAGCAAAACAACTTTTTCGTAGCTTTATACACAGATTTTCAATGTGATGGGCCCATTGCAGGTGTTTGTCAAAAGTGACACCTAACAAATTATTAGCATCACAGGTATTTAACTCAAGGTCAGTACCATTAAAAAGTGTTAGGCCTTCGGAATTGTTATTTAATGTAAATTGTATGGAAACGGTTTTAGTTTTATTTAAATTTAGATTATTCTTATAAGACCAGCATATAATTGCCTGATAAATTATTTCAGTGGTTGTTTTTACTTCCGTTGAGTTATTTCCTGTAATTAGAACATTTGTATCATCTGCATAGCACACGACATGAACATTTGATGTTCTTTGCAAGTAATCGATAATGTCGTTGGCAAACAAAATATACAATAGTGGTCCCAAAATTGAACCCTGTGGAACTCCTTGCTTGACGCAGCAACTCCTTGCTTGACGCTTCAAGTCTTCCTTGATGAAGGGAAGAATATTTATTATTTATTATATGAACGAAACGGGTGAATGATAGATATACTGTGGCAAAAGTATGGCAAGGTAAGAATGGGAAAAGTTCTCGACAAGCATTTTGATGGACTGTCAACAGATTAAATGTTCGAAGTAAAGACCAGATTAAACAGCTCAGCTTAAACTTAAGTAACCATCTCACATTTTTAGTAAACATTCGTGTCTTCTCCCACCTTAATGGAAGTTTGCTTATGTTCTTTCAGGCTCTAAACATGCCAATCCTATTCTAAAGTCTAATAAAAATTTTAGAAAAAATTGTTTATCAGCAACTCTCTACCTTTTTGATTAACAATAATATTCTGTCCTCAACTCAATCTGGTTTCCGGGCTAACCCCAGTACTTTAACAACGCAGTTACATGTTTCAGTTGAGTTATTTAGAGCTAGCCTTTGATACCCTGGACTCTACTACCTTGTGTTTTAAATTAAAATACTTTAGTATTAGCAATATACTCCTAATGTTTGTCTAACAGGCACAAAAGATCTATTTAAATGGAACTTTGAATTATTTAATTTTAACAAAGGGATACCACAGGGTAGCATATTAGGCCAACTATTATTCTCCATCTACACTGATGCTTTTTCAAAATATCTACAATTTTCCGATTCTCATCAATATGCTGATGATTGTCAAATACATCATTACTTTTTCTCCGAGATATCGAAAAGGTAGCTGACGAGCTGAACCTCGCCTTAGATACTATTTTCTCTGTGTCCCACGCTCATGATTTTTTTTAACATTTATTCCGCTAGTGAGACCTAACACCGACGCCTGCAGACGAGCTACCCCCAACCAGGAATTTTGCCGAATCTCTTCTCTTTCGAAGAATAGGGATCTCTTGGATGATATATCCACTAATCAATCCTCGCTTAAGATTGCATGGTTTCCTCGTATACACTGATATACAAACCGCTGGAAGATGTAAGGCGAGGACGCGGTCCGTTCATGGGTTGATTTTAAACTAAACTAAAAGTGAAGTACTTGTGTATGGCAAGCGCAGGGAATTAATTTTAAATAACGCGGTATTTTCTATAACTCCTAATGGCAATATTTTACCGTTTAGTGAATTTGGGCATTATTTTTTACACATACCTTCAATTTCAAAAACATGTTTCTAACATAATTCAAATATGTTTCAGCAAATTAAAAAGGAATCACTACTTCCGCATCCAGATTAGGTCTACATACACACTAAATCCAAATGTAATATTTTACTCCCTTTAATAATCGGGTGGGGGTGGCTAATGTCAAAATCAATTTTAAAAGCCCTTGGTTCTCGTACATACACACAAAATTCCAAAAATCCCAATTTAATTTTTTACGCCCTTTAACAATAGGGTGGGGTGGCTAATGCCAAAATTTTTTTAGAGGCCCTTGGTTCACTTATACACGTCAAATCCCAATTTAATTTTTTACTCCCTTTAATAATAGGGCGGGGGTAGCAATGGGGGTGGTAAAGGGGGTGGCTAATGCCAAAATTTTTTTAGAGGCCCTTGGTTTTCTTATACACTTCAAATCTCAATTTAATTTTTTACTTCCTTTAATAATAGGGTGGGGATGGCAATGGGGGTGGTAGAGGGGGAGCTAACGCCAAACAATTTTTTTGAGACATTTCGTTCTTGTAGACACATTTGATTTTTTTTACTCCCTTTCATAATAGTGTGGTGGTGGTATTGGGGATGATAGGGGGGAGGGGGTGGCTGACGCCAAAAAAATTTTGAGACCTTGACTTTTCGTACATGCCCTAAATTGCAATTTTATGGAGTTTTACCTGCTTGCTTTGCCTATTTATCCTTATTTACCCCCGAACCCTTCAACGGAATTTGATCAAAATATTATCTAGTTCCAGATCTCGTTATAATACTATATAGTCCAGGACAGATAGTTTATTTTTTCTAAAAATTCCTCAGTGCATTTTGTGAACGTGATAATTAGGAGAAAAATAGTAGGAATTAGATTATAGTTTTGGAAAGCAAATTTGATTTGGAACCTGTTCAAAAAAGGTCATGAAAGTGCCGAAAACAGGTTATTCATGTTTTCGATGCGAAAGAAAAATTTTATTTTATACAAAAAATACTACGAAAATATGGTCATTGTTTGCCATTTCATTACAGCGACTGTAGGTATCGTAGGAAGTTGTTTCGGGGCTTAAATTGTAGCTTTTGTTGGTACCTGCCTACTCCAAAAATTTGATGCAAAAATATTAATAACTTTTAACGGAAATAGCGAAAATGTGAAAAAGGTGTTTCCGAAAAACGGCGTGGAAATGTTCAAAAACGGTCATAGAACGATTTTTCAAAAAGCTATTTGTTCCTGATGAAATTCTCTGCAACTCTATTATCTTTAATTTTTCGTAATGATTAGTTCAGTATCTTAAAAACGCATTTGAAAATCGGGCTATTTCTGAATTTTGGACGTTCGAGCGAAGTGGAAGTGACACGTGGTGGGGGAAGTCTCTCCCGCATCCGGACATGTAGCGCCGCTAAATGATCGCGCTTTTTGCCCACTCTTTTTTGCGCATCCGTTACCCTGCATCTGCCTCAGAGTAAACGTGCGCATAATAAAGTTACAGACCGACCGGCAGACAGAAATTTTTGTTTCGTCCAAATTTAAAATCTCGACGCTTCATGATATTTTTAGCCTATTTAAACAAAATACTGAGTTATGTGACTTATGGCGACTTAGTTTATTGACCTGCTATATTAAATAAAGATAAAGAAAGCCTTCATAAAGCCTTGTGTCAGATTCTGTTACAATCTAAGAGCATTTATTTCATCACATCACAAATAAATTTGAGGAATTTAAATGGCTGTATATGAAAGAGTGTTTTGTGATTCGCAAGGCCTGTCTTGTTTACAAACTTAACAGCTAAAAACATCAAACTATCTGTATGATAACGTCATTGAAGGATATGCCAGGCATGGACATAAAGCTGGGCACTGTGATCTATATACAATTCCTAGACACTGCTCTTCCCATTTCCAAAGATCTTTTACTTACAATGCTGTTAACATTTTTAACAAGCTCCTCTCTTCCATCAAGTCTTCTCTAAGTATGTTTACCTTCAAGAAAATGTTACAAACAGAAATATATGACATTTTAATTACTATAGTCTATTTACGTTATATATTCTACTATTGATTAATCTATGTTCACTTTAGTATGTTTTGTACTTCATTTAGAATGGTTAAGTGGAAGAAAAACTAATAAAAACCTTACCACTCCTGTTACAATTGTTTTCTGTTTGTCCAATTGTTCAAATATTAGTAAAGACACATTATTATTACATAGTTCAAATGTGCTTTTAGAGGGCGGAATATTAAACATAATATTTTAGTCGCAAACTCCTCTATAAATCCTTATTTTACTATAAGGAACCTAACCAGACTGCAACCAACAGCTACTCTCCGGGCTATGTGCCCCGCCGAGCGCTGAATTACAAGTTACAAGCCTGGCGCGTTAAGTGTAATAATTGCATATTACCATCAAAACGCTAATGCTTCGATTGCAACAAACACCAGCCGAAAGACTGATCCTACTTAAAGGAGCTCCCTTGCTTGACGAGAGCCAACAGCCCGAAACTGCAGTCTGCAAGTGGTGTGTGACGACTGGCAAGGGAGCTCCTTTAAGTAGGATCAGTCTTTCGGCTGGTGTTTGTTGCAATCGAAGCATTAGCGTTTTGATGGTAATATGCAATTATTACACTTAACGCGCCAGGCTTGTAACTTGTAATTCAGCGCTCGGCGGGGTACATAGCCCGGAGAGTAGCTGTTGGTTGCAGTCTGGTTAGGTTCCTTATAGTAAAATAAGGATTTATAGAGGAGTTTGCGACTAAAATATTATGTTTATTATTATTACATTATTGTTTCAAAGTTTGCACATCATCAGCCAGCTAAAATTGATCAAAACTGTGGCAATGTTCTCGCCTTCTGTGGAATTAACCATTCTGTACGAATCACGACTGAGAAGCTTGGAATCAGAAGTTCCACTCAAGATTTTCAAAGAATTTAGTATCAGCTCTTCAAAATATATAACAAGAGATTATTTCTAAATAATATTACAAATGGTCGTAAATTGTGCTATTTGCGAATATCGATTTACAGTAAATATTTATATAGTGAAGACCAATTTTATGTTTAGGATTTGGTGTATAAAAATTCTGCTTGAATTTCTGTGTTCCTAATGAACAAATATGTCACAGATAATTAAAGGGATATAAAGGCATCATTGCGAGTAGAGTGATTCATTAAGACCATATTTTATGTAAATACGCAAAATATAATATTTCAAATAGCTTCCTCTCATGGATATAAATAAATGAAAAGAGTAACATAAAAGGCAGCGCTGTTTACTTTTTTCCATGACTTGATATCCCCCGGGGTTTGTTTTTAGTACATTAGATCAACATTACTTTGACATAATGGGTACTGCACCAGTCTATTGTTTGCACTCTTTTGTTCATCCAAAAGATGTAAACAGAGCCCTTATATCAAAGGTCAAGTGAACTTTAAAACTTGATTTAATCCCTAACTAAAAAAATGCCGATGCGTATGATAAATGAGCAACAACTTCGTAAAATTAAATATACATGTGATACCTAGAGGATATTTATTTATCAGAGAGTGAGTTTCTAAGGGGAAATTTTCGTCCTTCACAGTGTAATGATTGTGGGGTACTCTGTATAATTACTAAAAGAAATCCTGGTAATTATGTTCTCTAGTAAATTCATTACTATTTATTTATCTGAAAGATAAACAAATAAGATTGGCCATTTGCGTGATCGTCTAGCTTTGTTAGTGTAAGACCCAAATTTCGTTGTGTGTGTAGTAACCCTTTTCTAATTACCCCAGGTTCTTTTATATAAAGTTTAATATTACTTGTTTCTGTCTGATATGATATACCTTAGAAAATTAATCACTCTGTTAATTGAAATACCTGGTAAACTTGAACACACTGCCTATTACTTGACAGACCTAGTTAATTATATATGTTATTTATGTAGTAGTATTTATTACTCAAGATTGCACTGTACATTTATAGTTGAAGTTTGTTTTCTATTTTGCTTTTGAAATTAAAATATTTATTTAGTTTATTACTTATATGACAAAAAGGTAAAGGTGAAAGAATAAGACAATAATTGATGGGGAAAAATAGCAAAAAAAAACCCATTATATTTTATATAAATTGATGCAACAATAGTCGAACATGAAATCAAAAGTAATCCAAATATTTGAGACAATTGTCTAAATATTATAATAGAAAAATTTGCGCTGCTATAGTAATGACCATACTATAGATATGCTGAGTGTTTTGATGCAATAACAAGAACTGAGATACAAAAGTATGCTGTGTTATTTTAATATAATTAGAGTTGTGACAATGGCCTGATAATGATAATCTATAATTAGAGCCGTTAGCAATTGCTAGGTAATAATGGTTTATAATTAAAGAAAGTTGTTGGCAATCGCTAGATAATAATAATTTATAATTAAAGTTGTTAGCAATAGCCAAATAATGAACCGAATGCAAAACAGAGGACAAGGATCATGTCATGTTTATACATTATCAAAATTAAGTTGAGAAATGAGAATTAAATACTCATGTAACAGATCATAGAATGTTGAGGAAAAATCCTTTGATTATAATTAAAACAAGCAGTCTACTAAATTTTGTATGACTGTCCAGCAACGTAAAACAAGGTGGGCAGTTGTAAATCAAACAGACGAGACGTCCCGGTTCAGTACATGACGAAAAGTAAACCCTTCTTAATACGAACAGGTTTACGGGCTAATTAACCCAGCACTGACCGATGGCCTGTACAGTTTGTGAGCGTAAGGCAATTAAATGGGTGGATCGTTATTAAACAATCATAGAAAACCAAATAGATCGCTGGTGAGAAATCTCAGATAATGATTTGAAAGATAAACATTACAATGACATTTGACATGTCCAAAATTAGGCACATAGTAGCCTTAATAAGTACATCAAATGAAAAATAATGGAAGTGAAAGTTTCTTGTCATTGCATAAACGCAGAAAATATATAGTTCTTGAATATAAACTTATTATTTTGCAAACGCAAACTTCCCTAGTAAAACATTCAGAAAATGAAATTTTATGAATTAAATTTGGGAAGAAATCATAACTGAATAACTGGTAATATAATATTCTTTATAGTTAAAAATCAAAACAAATATTTCATAAAAATCTAATATTCTTTTAGTATCACAAATGCGTCATTTAAACTTTTTTTAAACACCCCGTAACCAGAATAATGTCACGCCTAGCGCCAACTGTGAGGAAAACGTTATTTTAAATTAATAAAAACAGATGTAAACAATAACAACATTTAATTCAACAAATAAACGAAGAGACAAATATAACAAAGATACATAAAAATAATACCACACATTAATAAATGAAACTACAAACCAATCAAATCAAAGCTCTCGGGGACGGCTCTCAGATCGGCAGGGCGGGCGTGTTTCCCCGCGCCAGAAAAACACAGAGTCCCCGATATTCATTCACCTCATTATTTTAATACCTAAGATAAATGATTACATATACGTTTTAAATGCGAGCAATATCAGTTTATTATGCTGGTAACCTTGCCTGCACAGCAGAAATGCTTGTTTATAAATATTACAAATATACTTGAAGAGCATCAAACCAAAATAATAATGTTTAATAATGTTTAATAATATTGATAAGGAACTTAGCCATGACATGCTTGTATTTTTACAATAATAATATTAATGGGTGAATGAAGAATTAGGTTTGACAATATGAATGTAATTGCAAATAATAAAGTAGAGTCTCGAAATAAGAAAGTAATCAACTTTAGAAATTTATGCCAGCTGAATTTCTGTGCACTCTGTGTAGCGTTACATCGCCCG
The DNA here is from genome assembly GCA_963675555.1 of Leptura quadrifasciata. Classification (NCBI taxonomy): domain Eukaryota; kingdom Metazoa; phylum Arthropoda; class Insecta; order Coleoptera; family Cerambycidae; genus Leptura; species Leptura quadrifasciata. Next base: position 159,151,109 of record OY776676.1, read on the forward strand.
TGAATGCTCTCCCCAGCTTCTTCATGTTTAACGTACTCGTCGAGCCTAACAGAGAGGTTAAAAATGGCACTTCATAAAGAGTACGCCAAAGAATGGTTGTCTGCGGCGTCGTTACAGCGAACTCAATGTCCAGCGATGTACCCAAGGGGTGGTGCAATTGTAATCTCCAGGGAGCAACAGCGAACCCAATGTCCTGCGATGTAGCTCGAGTCTGATTACCCTTTTTCATGGGCCCTGCAGTTTCTTTTATATTGTAATCTGACGTCACAGTTTAAGCGTCCCCCAAGTCGGACGTGGGAATTGTTTACGTTAACAACATCAATATTTGATACGGCGTAGTTTTGTGCAGCGTTTCAGATTGAAAACTCCACTCTCTATCTCCTCCTACGGTTATAATTTTAAAATGCATTCTGGTGACTTTATTGTGTTCAATATTAAATGACTAAATGAAATGTAAAAATGAAATGAATTAACTGCAATAATTACTTGAATTTGGAAATAAATAAGAGAAAAACTAGATTTATATATGGGGTATATTGCTTCAACAGTGTAACGCTAGCAAAGAACAATTGAAAATAATTTTCTATATTTTTATTTAAATATGCGTGGGCGTGTAATCGTCTAATATAAGCATGTATTCACTATTGAGGAACAGTTAATTAATGGTCCGTTTTCTTCAAAAATTCCAGCTTAACGTATAACAACTTATGACCGTATTATGTTATTAAGTTAGTAGATAGTGTCTACGATTGTCGTGTTGGTTTGTGAGAATTTATTGAAGGCTACAAATTTATGAATGTTTATTGGGCGCCAGTAGCCTCTGTAGGTTGATCGTAGTGCTGATTTGTGGACGAACTTTCTCAGGGTCGATTTTTTTGAAGTTTAGTAGTGGTGTTAATGATTTCTTGATGCAACTGTATAAGTTGTCATACACTTACACCGCTGTTGGTGCAAGGTACCCCACTTAGTGCATATGAACAGGCGCTTTTGCCTGGTTAGCTCTTGTAAAGGCGCTTTTGCCCTACGCAAGCTTGTCGATGAAAATAAAACGAAGATTTCAAAATAAGTAACGAAAAAGAACTCTAACGTTGTCCGTGTAAAAATAAAATAATGATTTAACCCTAACTAACTAGCTAACACTCTGTATATGCGGTTCGTTTGTAAGTCGCGTTCGCGGTTGTAACTGTAGACTGTAGATTGTAGACTGTAGATTGTAGACTGTAGATTGTAGACTGTAGATTGCAGACTATCGTATCCTTCACCGTTAACGCTAGCAGGGTTCACTTGCAGTGGAGCGAGACGCCGTACTATGTCTTGGGTTCGTCAGATAGAGTAGTTGAATCGTAGCTGGAGTGGTTCTTGAAGACTGATGACTGAGTTGATGGATCGTAGTAGTTATCTCGTTGAGAGCAGGCACTGGACTGACTGATCACGGAGGACTGATGCCGCTGCAAAACTCGCCGCCGTACTGTCTACTTCGGGGCGGACGGAGCTCTGAACGTCTGGGCGAACGGCGTACTATGCGTTAGCGCGCCGGATGAATGGCTGGGGACTCTGCTGCGTCGTGTTGGAACCCTCCATTCCCGCCGAAGCGGACGGGAAACAGAACGTTGATATACACCTGTGTAGATTTTTGTTAACTGCGTAGTTTGTTATTGGAATGTTAGCTAGACATTTACTTATGATTTTAAATTGACTTTTAATTGATTTTAATGGACTTTTTGTCCCTCGACAACACCCCCCTCGTTTTGAAAAAGGACGATGTTTGAGTTCTTTTTGAGTGCAATGTTACGTCCTTTATTAACAGTTTTGAATTTGGTAATATGAACAATCGCAATTCTTAAAAGCTATTAACAAATGTAAAAACGACCGAACTAAAATTATACAATTCAAAGAAAGAAGGTTGAAAATGAAAACTGATTTTTTTACGTGGGCACTGCCTGAGCGTCCTCACTGGAGTTTGTGGCACTTCACTGAGCGTCCGGGGAATCGATAACCACTAGTCGGGCTCGTCTGCGCCGACTTGGTCCGGGGATTGGTTGGGCGGCCTGCTGGCCTGGTGTCTGGGCAGCTTGCTGGCCTGTTGTGTAGGCAGCTTGCTGGCCTGTTGTTTGGGCAGTTTGCTGGCCTGTTGAAGTAGGGAAACCTGAAACAGTTAAATCAAAAGGTTGCTGTCGGCTGACTGCGTTAGTATCCGGGGACTGCCTTGGCTCTGGCATCTCGTCTGCCTGGATGTCATCATTGGGTGGTACGTCTGGTCTGGGTGGAACACCTTCCTGGGACCTTCTCGCTGGAGGGCCTGGTTGGTCATCGTCGTCATCTGAACTGTCCTCCACGTCTGTGGCTTCGTCATGGCTGGATTCTGTCTCGCTGTTGAGGTCTGCTTCCTCATTCCCCCTTGGTGCGGGTCGGAGATGGTCGACATGCATAATGGAAATGTGCCCATCACGGTCCACTTCATACACCTCGTTGCTCACTCGCCTCGCTATCGTATGGGGTCCAGTCCATAAGGGTCCAAAAGCTTTCTTTGTCTTCATCAGGACTTTGGTCATCACGGGATCGCCTATCTGAAAAGTAACATCGGGCTCTGCCTCGGGGTTAGCATATTTTGTCTGAAAATCGAGTTGCCGTGCGTATATGTGTCGATCACGCTGTCGACGCCGAGGTACAGGTTCGTCGCGCAACCTTTGATATTGTGGGGTGTCCCACTCTCCCTGCCTAGGAAGTTCATACCCTAACACTGCTTTGGCCGGCGTCATACCAGTCGCTGCGTTGTACCGCGTCCGCAATACGTAAAGGGCCTTGCTGAGATAACTATCCCAGGTGGTTGGCTGCTTTCCCTGTAGCATCGTTCTGAGCACTTTCTTCATCTCTTGCACTCGCCTTTCCGTCGGGTTGGCTCGCTGATGATATATTGGTGAGAAAAGCTGGCTCACTCGCTGCCTCTCGCACCATCTGGTCATTGTGGCTCCTTGAAAAATTGTTCCGTTGTCTGAAATGATCGTTTTTGGTAACCCATATCTTGATACTATTTCTTCCTCCAAATAGCTCGTGACTGTCTTTCCTGAGACGTCTGGGTAGGCCTTGGCTTCGACCCACTTTGTGAAGACATCGGTTACGATTAAGGCATATTTGTTTTTGTGTCTTGTTTCGGGAAAAGGACCTAGAACATCAATGCTAATTATTTCAAAAGGACACGTAGGGCTGTGAGCCTGTTGTGGAGCATTTCGTTGTTTGTGTCGGGATTTTACAGTAGAACACATAATACAATTTTGTAGATACTCGGCAACATGTTTATGTAGATTGCGGCAAAAGTATCGCTGTGTAATGGCACGTAAAGTTTCGTCTCTGCCTGGATGCGCGGCATCTGTGGCGTCATGAAATTGGTAAATTACTTTTTTAATCATGCTTCTGGGGATAATTATTAAATCTCTGCCTTGATACCTTTTCCAAAGTATGTTGTCGGCGACTCGATGACTTCTTTGAAAGGCAGCTTCCCTTTCGTTTTGTGGTCCATGCTGTGTAATAGCGTTCCAACGAATGATGTCGTGTTGAATATTTCGGGATCGGGCTTGTGTTCTGATTATTTCTTCGTACAGCTGAAGATGGTCCATTACTTGTATTGGTTCGATTAATGCTTCTTCATTAGATTGATGAGTGAATGGTGGTGGAATTAGTTTGGTTTCTTCTACCTCTTCGTGGGCATTTTCTGGATTGGGGTTTCTACTTAGAAAGTCGGCTAGTTCGTTATCTTTACCTGGGCAGTGTATGACATTAAATTGATATTCCTGCAAGAGTAGTGACCAGCGCATTAACTTTGTTTTCGAATCCTTGTTTTTGTTGAGCCAAGTTAAGGCTTTGCTGTCAGTAAGTAAGGTAAAAGGTTTATCCTCTAAATACATTTTATATTTTTTAATGGCCCATAAGGTGGCTAAAACTTCAAGTTCATTTACGTGATATTTTTGTTCTGTTTTGCTAAGAGTTGCACTAGCATATGAAATTACAAGTTTGTTTCCTTCGTTGTCTTTTTGGTACAATGTAGCTCCGAGTCCACGGAGTGAGGCATCTGTTTGTAAGTAAAAATGTTTGTCGAAATCGGGTCTATGCAAAATTAATTGTTCTTGAGAAATGATAGTTTTAAGTTCTTCAAAAGCTTGTTGACATTCTGCGTTCCATTTAAATTTAACATTTTTCGAAAGTAATAAGGTCAGGGGTCTTGTTAACTGAGCGGCGTTTGGAATGTATTCACGTATCCAGTTGCAGGTACCAAGGAAACTCTGAAGTTGTTTCTTAGTCTGCGGTGGTGTGAAGTCCAAGATTGTGTCGATATGTTTTTGCTGTGGCTCTGTGGTTGCACCTCGTATATGGTGTCCTAAATAATCTAAGTGTTCTGCTGCGATGGTACATTTTTCTGGAGATATATGTAAATTATGGGTGCGTATTCGCTCGAATACGAGTCTCAAATGTTTGGCGTGGTCTTCAATTGTTTCACTGTAAATGATTATGTCATCTAAGTATACGTTGACGAAATCGTGAAGAAATCCTATTAATACTTCTCGGACCATGAATTTCTGAAACGTCGCTGGAGCTGTTTTAAGTCCGAAGGGCATGACTGTAAAATGATATGAAGCACCGTCTGGTGTTGTGAATGCCGTGTACTGTTTGGATTGTTCATCCATCGGGATTTGCCAATAACCTGCCTTGAGATCAAGAAGTGTAAAATATTTTGCTTTGCCGAAGTCTTTAATGGTTTCGTAGATTTTAGGTAACACTGATGATTCGGTTTCTGTAATTTCGTTCAATTTCCTGTAGTCGATACAGAAGCGTGGTTTCTTGTTAGGCCTCTGTACTAACACTGGTGGGGAACTGTATTGCGAGCGGCTTGGCTCGATTACTCCGGCCTCCAACATTTCTTCAATTTGGTCGTTCAAAATTTTCTTCTTTTCTGGAGACATCGGGTATGGTTTCAGGTGTACGACTTTGTTAGTGGTCAATGATATCGTGTGTTTGACACTGTCGGTAGTGGCTTTAGCCGGAACTTCATCAAATAAGTCTGTGAACTCACAGAACAATGGTTCTAATGTTGATTTATGGTCATCGGGTATTATTAAATTTTCAGGCAATTGATTATTTGTCATTTGTGCCTTTGTGGCAGGATTACAATAAATGGTATGTCGTTGCGAAACACCGGCGTATATACATTTGCGTCCATAGTCGAGCGTGACTTCTTCTTTATTTAGGAATGGTGCTCCTAGTATAATTTCCTCGTTCAATTCGTTAAATACTTGGAATGTCCCTGTTGTATTTAGTTCTTGCATCTGGTAATTCAAATTTATTGTTCCTAATGAGTTGAATACTTCTTTTCCGCATGCCAACGAAAATTTTTGTCTAGATTTTGTTTTATTTAAGTTCTGTACGAATTCTGCTCGTATTGCGTTACTTGCAGCACCCGTGTCTATTAATGCCGTGCAATTTTGATCATTGATTTTTATATTTATCCTGAATTGATATTTTAAATTACTCGTGCTGTTGAGTGGTAAAATTTCTTGTTCGTTCATTGTCTGAATTGCTATGGTCTTGTATTCTGGTTTTCCAAAATTTCTTGAAAAAAGTAATGAAATGTCGTAAGTATCGTCGTCCTCTTGATAAGTGGTGATAGAATTCATTGCGTTGTTGTTTATTCTTGGTTTCGTTGTTCGTTGGTGGGTGTTTGGACCTCTACTTCGTTCAATGTTTGTAGCCGCGGCTGGGCCGTGTTCAGGGGGCGGCGTTGTTGATTCTCCCCGGCCCTGGTGAAGTTTTTTGGTGGCATGGGTTTTGCTGGTGCTGGCTGTCTTTGTGCCGGCTGGGAGTTATTTTGCCTGTTTGGGCAGTCTCGATTAAAGTGCCCTCCTCCACAGTGGCGACATGGTGAAGGAGGTTGCGATGTGTTTGTTGAATTTTGGGGTGTTGTAGTCGATTGGCTGGTCTGTTGGGTAGGTTCTCTTGATTCCATTCTGCTTACATTTTCTTGCGTGCCTCTGGTCGTTGGTGCATTTGCTTGAGGGTTTTCTGTACGTGGCCTGAACGGTCTCCATTGTCCTCGGTTGTCTTCTCTCATATCCGCTTCTATCTGTGTCGCCAACCTGGTTAATTCGTCGGTAGATCGAATCGTGGCACCCCGTAGTCTGCTTCTTATTTCTGGTCTCAGTTGATCGATAATAGTTGCTGCTTTCATTTGCTCTCCTTTGTCAGGTTCGAGTCTGTTAAATAGGCAATATTTTCGTGTAATAAATAACTCTACTGGTTCGTTTGCGTTTTGTTTTTCCCCGTATAACTTAGCCGTGCTCTGCGTTATAGTTGTGGTGGAGTCGTAACGATCATATAATCGGTCAATGAAAGTTCCATAAGTATCAATTAAGTTTCTGTATGGCTCGTACCAACGTGCTGCATCGCCGCGAAGCTGTTGTATTGTGATATTTAGTTTGTCCGCATCGTCGACGAGGTTGATTCTGTTGAAATATTGGTCCATTCTTCTGATGAACGCCGTGGGGTCTTCGTGCTCTTGTCCACTGAATGTGTGTGAAGGTCTGATTCGAGAAGCCCTGTCTTGTGTATTTTGTTGGGTAATTTGATGTAAAGCTTGTACAAATGCCGATGCCATGTTTGAGAATGCATTTTCCATGTTTTGTATGGGTACCTGATTTATTTGAGGAGCGGGTCTGGAGCTTGTGCTTGAGCTTGATATGACGCTAATATTGTCGACGGGTCTGCGAGGTTCTGGTGTGTAATGCGAGTGAGTATTTCTTACTGATGGGCGAGATTCTGGCGTGTAATGTGAGTGAGTGTTTCTTACTGATGGGCGAGATTCTGGTCGTGGCGGCAGTGCATTTCTTCTGTGCGATTGTGCCGTGTGCTGGGAACCATTTCTTGACAGTGGTAGTGGTGAACGTCGTTGTTCAAACGAATATTGTTGCGCGTTGTGTTCCATGATTTCTGGTGCAGTTACTGTGCTTTCGTTCGTCCTGGGGTTCGCGTCACCTTCCGGTTGACTTGGTATGGTACTCAAGCGAGCGCGTGCAGTATTTATTATGGGTGTGTTATCGTTATTCATATTTTATAAAAAAGTTTTTTATAATAGTTACTAAAAAGTTTTTGTTATAGTTTCTAAAAAGTTTTTTCAGTTTATATACGAGTTTATAATTGTTCTTTGGCAGTTTTGGAGAGTATTACAATATCGGTTGCTTACCTGTCCTTTGGTCACTTCACTTCACTTCACTTTGTTTTACGCGAATTGTTTACGATACACTTGAGCACTTGTTCTTCTTCAAGCCCCTTAGTTGGGCGACATGTCTACGATTGTCGTGTTGGTTTGTGAGAATTTATTGAAGGCTACAAATTTATGAATGTTTATTGGGCGCCAGTAGCCTCTGTAGGTTGATCGTAGTGCTGATTTGTGGACGAACTTTCTCAGGGTCGATTTTTTTGAAGTTTAGTAGTGGTGTTAATGATTTCTTGATGCAACTGTATAAGTTGTCATACACTTACACCGCTGTTGGTGCAAGGTACCCCACTTAGTGCATATGAACAGGCGCTTTTGCCTGGTTAGCTCTTGTAAAGGCGCTTTTGCCCTACGCAAGCTTGTCGATGAAAATAAAACGAAGATTTCAAAATAAGTAACGAAAAAGAACTCTAACGTTGTCCGTGTAAAAATAAAATAATGATTTAACCCTAACTAACTAGCTAACACTCTGTATATGCGGTTCGTTTGTAAGTCGCGTTCGCGGTTGTAACTGTAGACTGTAGATTGTAGACTGTAGATTGTAGATTGTAGACTGTAGATTGTAGACTGTAGATTGCAGACTATCGTATCCTTCACCGTTAACGCTAGCAGGGTTCACTTGCAGTGGAGCGAGACGCCGTACTATGTCTTGGGTTCGTCAGATAGAGTAGTTGAATCGTAGCTGGAGTGGTTCTTGAAGACTGATGACTGAGTTGATGGATCGTAGTAGTTATCTCGTTGAGAGCAGGCACTGGACTGACTGATCACGGAGGACTGATGCCGCTGCAAAACTCGCCGCCGTACTGTCTACTTCGGGGCGGACGGAGCTCTGAACGTCTGGGCGAACGGCGTACTATGCGTTAGCGCGCCGGATGAATGGCTGGGGACTCTGCTGCGTCGTGTTGGAACCCTCCATTCCCGCCGAAGCGGACGGGAAACAGAACGTTGATATACACCTGTGTAGATTTTTGTTAACTGCGTAGTTTGTTATTGGAATGTTAGCTAGACATTTACTTATGATTTTAAATTGACTTTTAATTGATTTTAATGGACTTTTTGTCCCTCGACAACAATAGCTACAACAATTTTAGAGGCACGTAAATCATCTTCTATTTAGTGTAGAACCTCAAAAATTGAACTCATCTTTATGGCTTTAATTGAGTTTTCAGTAGTTTCTAACGCCCCTCGATTTATTCCTTTTACAACTATTCAATAAAATATTAGTGGTTGATTACAACAAACAATACAGACTTTTCAAATAAATGAAATGCTACTGTACATACATGTCTACCCTTCTAATTAATGGACAGTCATCCATCTGTTAAGCACTTATTGTAAACACTTCCATATTGTTAATGATAGAGCATAATAATCTTTGCCAGCTGTTTTATATGATTAAAGTTTTTCTTTGATTTCAGAAATATTTGTTTTGTATAAACAATATAATTAATCACGGATTCTAATGAAATGTCACTGTGTATGTTTGGCTATTTAACAAGCACTTAGGCAGGACTTCTGTAAACACTTACATGTTCTCAATTCATCATTAATAACTGTTTTGTCACTGGGGCGGGGAATAGGTTCACAAAGTGCCTAGTTGTGGCAAAACATGTTTGCTGTATGTAACAAAGTATCAACGAAATAAGTAACTCGGCTCCCATGGACTTCCAATAAGTTTCAACTTGTTAAATTAGTTGTTTATATTGGTGCCATTGGTGTTGCAATTATTGATTCTACGATTGGGGGGCGTAAACACGTAACGATACTCCATCAATTTCCAAGAATTAACTGTTGAAATCACTGACAACAGCACATTGTTTCTTTATATTTTGCTTTCTTTCCAGTTATCGTAATTAAATACTAAAGAAACTTCAGAAACTTCATTTTAAAATAGTTCATAATACTCTTTTTGTTATTAATAAATACCAAATAAAAATGGTAAGTACCATATAACATGTACAATACAGGGTGTCCCACGACGAACTGCGGCGATCGATATCTCGAAAAGTAGACATCGGAAAATTTTGAAAATTTGGTAGTAAACTAATGTCGATGGGGGCAACTCGGCTAAAATATTTTCAAGATGGTGGCACTTCCGGTTATACCGGAAGTCGATACCAACAGGCTTATTTTAAATGGGACACCCTATATATTATTACATTTTTGGATTGTACGCAAAATTCTAGGCCGATTTTGTGTATCATGTCCTATACCTAGGTCTCTCCGTTTTTGAGATATTTCAATTTTTATGTTAAAAATGACGTTTGTGGGCCCTAAAAGAATTATCAATTTTTCCGATAAGGAAGCCTTTATTATCTAATTTGGGTTCGATTCTTTGTTGAAAAAGACCTACTTTAATAGAGTTTTTATAATATTTTGATAAGTATTAATACAGAGTGTTCAAAAAATAAGAATAAAGATGAAATTGAGAAAAAACTGTCAAAAATCAATTTTTTCAAATGGAAACCCCAATGTTTATAATCTTATCTTATTCGCCTTTAAAAATAATGGTAAATTTGTATATGGATGTCTATTCCGAAAATTTTTAGTTTTCGAGATATTCCCAATTCAATATTTCTATATCGGTATTTTGTTATGGATATTAAGTTAAATTACTCTTAGTTGGCTATGACGGCGTTGAGTGCTAAACAAATGTATGTAGTTGTCACTTACCATTTGACAAATATCAATTATCATGCTGGGGCGCTTAAATTATGCACACGAGGATTACTTAAATTTGTTTATAATCTATGGAGAATGTTACAAAGTTTTATCAAAAACATGTGAAATATTTGCTAATAGATATCCAGAGAAACAAAAACCGTCTCCGAACAGTACTTAATGAATAATGGAGAATTTCAAAACATTTGGCACTGCAACAGTTCATAAAATAATTAAACAAATTTAACTTAGATACAAAAGGTTCTTACATAAAATACTAACAGTATAACTACTTATACTCAGGAAAATATCTTATTTTAATAAGTGTTCAAAGTGTCCATCCTGAACTTCCAAACATTTTTCGCACCTCTTGATTAGTTCGTCATGGGTGGCCGCTCTAATAGAACCTGGAGATAATCTTTCAAAACCATTCCTTACTCTTGCCTTACAATCTTCCATTGTTGTGACTGGATTAAAATAAACCATATCTTTTATTGTTCCCCATATAAAATAGTCTAAGACAGACAGATCAGGAGAACGGGGAGGCCACAGAAAAGGTCCATTGTTAGCAATCCACTTATCGTAAAGTTTCTTCCAAGAAGTTGTTAATTATGAAGCTGCTGTGTGGTGGCGCGCCATCCTATTGGTAAAATATTTGCCTATGTTCAGCTAACGGTAAATTGTTCAAATATTCATTATCTAAATCTTGTAATATATTCAAATATCTTTCACCTAAAAAAAAAAGTTGATACGTAATTTGAAAAACAGAAACTATTTAAGTATTAATTCATTACCATTTAAGTTCTCTTCATAAAAATTAAGTTTTACGACTCCATCATTTCTCACAGCACAGTACACATTAAATTGCCAGGTTTCTTGATAATTTCGCAATCTCGCGGCATGGGGATTTGAATCACACCAAAAGTGGGAATTATGTCTGTTGAAAAGTCCAAAATATGTTGTCCAAAAATCGAAAGTCGCCTTGTAACATTGTTAAAATAAATTCGCAAAAGTGAACTCTTCTGGTCAAATCGCTGTCCTTTAGGTGTTAAACCATAGAAATCGAATAGGGATGGAATTTGTGTTTCAAAAGAATTCTATGAATAGAGTTCTCGGAGATTCCTGTTTGTAAGGCCACTTGTCTTAAGGACGTCATAGGATATGCCGCAAAATATCCCAAAATAGCAATTTCGATATTTTCATCATCGACAATTGGTTTTATTTTATGAACTGTTGCCTTAACGGTGCCAAAATTTTTTAAATTCTCCATTATTCGTTTAATACTGTTCGGAGACGGTTTTTGTTTATCTGGATATCTATTAGCAAATATTTCACACGTTCTTAATAAAACTTTGTAACATTCTCCATAGATTATAAACAAATTTAAGTAATCCTCGTGCGTATAATTTAAGCGCCCCGGCATGATAATTGATATTTGTCAATTGGTCGCCGTCATAGCCAACTAAGAGTAACTTAACTTAATATTCATAACAAAATACCCATATAGAAATATTGAATTGGAAATATCTCGAAAACTAAAAATTTTCGGAATAGACATACAAACTTACCCTTATTTTTAATGGCAAATAAGATAAGATTATAAAAATTGGGGGTTTCCATTTGAAAAAATTGATTTTTGACAATTTTCTCAATTTCATCTTTATTCTTATTTTTTGAACACTCTGTATTAATACTTATCAAAATATTATAAAAACTCTATTAAAGTAGGTCTTTTTCAACAAAGAATCGAACCCAAATTAGATAATAAAGGCATCCTTATAAGAAAAATTGATAATTCTTTTAGAGCCCGCAAACGTCATTTTTGACATAAAAATTGAAATATCTCAAAAACGGAGAGACCTAGGTATAGGACAATCGGCCTAGAAGTTTGCGTACAATCCAAAAATGTAATAATATATAGAGTGTCCCATTTAAAATAAGCAAGTTGGCATCGACTACCGGTATAACCGGAAGTGCCACCATCTTGAAAATATTTCAGCCGAGTTGCCCCCATCGACATTTGTATTACTCCAAATTTTCAAAATTTTCCGATGTCTACTTTTCGAGATATCGATCGCCGCAATTCGTCGTGGGACACCCTGTACAATACTTTAAAATTCTGACCACTTAATTTCCAATTGTTTTAATTTCAGCTCAAACCTTGTGTTATATCGATTACAGTACGAGTTTCGTAATTCTTTAAATTGTCTTATAGTCCCTTATCGGTAACATATTGATTTGAAAACGATTAAATTGTTACATGTTCTAATTATCTATTAGGAGAAAATTTATGCATTTCACTTGACTGGAACCAAGATTCATTACTTTGTTTCCGATAGTAAGAAGGTGTCAATTTAACTTATATGTGGTGATATCTGATGCTGGTGATATTGATATCCGACATGTAGACCGTAGTATCCCAAATATGGAAATGAATTTGAATTGTATTGAATTATCAGTGCACGCCCACGGTATTTCTATGGCAATAGATGTTATTCGTATTATTAACCGCGTACACCACCTGTACGCTATAGAACATAATAAACTTAATATACGGTGTGTCCTAGTTAATACGAATGGTAATTAATATATTGATCGATTAAAAATTTACAATGATAAAGAGGTCGAAATAATAATAATATTTTTATTTGCCACAAAAATAGATATACAAAATAGCAATTATATCCCTTTACAAACAAACATGAGAAAAAATAATCGATTGAACCTATTACAAGAGGTACAAAAAAAATTACAAGCAAATCAATACAGACATATACAAACTAATACACACACACACACAATTAATACTAACATATAGTGAGAACCCCCCAAAAGGAGAGAACTTAATCTTAGAACTCTTATGCTGAATGGAACGATGTTAATCTTTTCCAGTGATATCAAGTATCTAGGAGTAATCCTAGATCAAAAACTTACCTAGAACTCGCTCCTGGAAAGGACACTTACTAAAACAACAGGGGCTATTTGGTCGTGTCGTAGGCTGTTTGGTAACACTTGGGGTCTGAAACCGAAAACGATGATCTTACCTTTTGGTTGTCAGACCTATGATGACTTACGTATTATATGTATGGTGGCCAAAAACAGAGGAAAAATAGCACAAAGAAAGTTGTAGAAATTATCTTGCCTGTTTAGGGACTACAGGAGCAATGTACTCGTGTCCCACAGCAGCTATGGAGGCAATGCTTGGCCTACTTCCTTTGCACTTGCATGTAAGGAAGGAGGCAGCACTTAGTATCTTAAGACTGCATCAGGCACTTAGATTTAAAACCAGACGATCAGATGGTCACTTAAGGTTTCTGGAGTTGAAGGCACTTTGCGTCCATGACCAAACCCACTGACTCAATACCAATCTAACAGGATTTTGACTGTCCGTTTGACGTGCTCATTGAATGCCGTCAGACGAACAAGATGGAGACACTGCTATTGGAGCAAGAGTCACTCACCTGGTATACAGATGGAACTAAGATGGCCGAAGGGGTAGGAGTGGGCATAGCAGGACCTAAATGTAGCCTATCCAGAGCCCTCGTAACACCCCAACCATCATCCAGGCAGAAAATTATGCTATAGATCTGTGTGTGGTGCTTATATTATTTTTGAATGTTTGATATCCAATACCAGCTTTAGTAATTTGAAAAGATGAATATGTATTCTTGACTTTTTGGTGACCTAATTTATTTGTTGATCCCACATTAAGTGAGAGTCGGTAATTAGTCCTAGGTATTTGTTACGTAAATGGAATGATATTAAAAGCGTATTTTGCTCATCATATTTGATTTCCAGAGATTGGTAGAGTGGTAGAGAGTAGTGTGAGGTAAAAGGTACATATACTATTTTAAAATTCAACGAAAAAAGCTTATTATGAAAACAATGCTTTAAATCTTTGTGCCTTTTCCTTTCAGTTGTACCATGTGTCACTCTCATAGAAGATGGGGGTGTCGTCAGTGAAACTAATGATTGTACCTTCAGTGTGAATTTTGAACAGATTCTCTAGGTATATGATAAACAGAATTGCATCTAGTATGGTTCCTTGCGGTACACTATATTCAATTGTGATTATAGAGAAGTTTTACAATTCTGGTTTTAATATCATTTCGAAAATTTTCTCTATAGTTGTTATTAGCGTTAATTTATAGGATTAAATTTATCTCCCGCTTTATAAATTGGTTTTGCAACAGACACTTTAAAAATTTCTGGAAAAACACCCGAATTAAGAGATTTGTTGTGTTTGTATTAATTTATTCCTGTATGAGGTGTATCCTTGTTTTCGATCGTAGTCGTTTGGATCTTTTTTCAACTTTTTATGCAGAATGTCGCTTTTGTTAATAGATGTTATGATACTTCTACTGACTCATAATTTCACTTTACTTTTTTATATACAGGGTGTCTCACCGGGAACTGAATCGATCGATATAGAGAAAAGTACGCATCAGAAAATTTTGAAAATTTAGATAATTACTAATGTCGGTGTGGCCAATCCAACTAAAATAATTACAAGCAGCTGGCACTTCCGCTTATACCGGAAGTCGATACCAACTTGCTTCTGTTACGTTCTACAACTGAAATAAATTCGATAATATCATACCAAGTGTTCCGTTTTTCGCGTTACATTTTGTCAACTTCAAACCGCGAAAATTTGTTTAGGTCAAATGGAACATCCATTTTACAACAGCCGAAATCAATTGCATCCTTAGTTTTTTCACAATACCATCGACGAATTTGATAAACTGTTCTTAAGCTGTGATAATCAGCCGCCATCTCGGTTGGTGGTAGAGAGGACACTTTGACATCAATTGCAACATTTTTTTTGCTTAGTTTTCCGAGACGAGATTCATACCTTAGTAAACCTAATATTTTCTTATTTTTGATGGAACAATCATAAAGAGCGGCTATTATTCTCTGCCCACAAAGTTAATTTACCCCTCTTTCGAGCTTAAAATAACGTTCCGACACTTGCAGAAGGTAGATATTCTAGGAATATCTTACTTTTAAGACAACTAACAGCCACCCAAAGTTTGGAATCTTTACGAAAAATTTTATTATTATCTGCTATTTTCAGTTTG
Source organism: Leptura quadrifasciata (assembly GCA_963675555.1). Lineage (NCBI taxonomy): Eukaryota > Metazoa > Arthropoda > Insecta > Coleoptera > Cerambycidae > Leptura > Leptura quadrifasciata. The sequence goes on from OY776676.1 coordinate 159,166,109, forward strand.
CCATACTCCACTATTATATTAATTGTAAAATGTAATAGTTGAAAATTTTAATTTATAATTCAAAAGGATCATCGTAATGTGATAGAAAAACTTGCTTGCTAGATATGAATTTTCAACTGTTTCTGTTTTAATTTTGATATCAGAAATGAAAGATGCACATTTTGAAAGAGCCAATTTTCTAGAAACAAAAAACGTCTATCGGAGACAAGTAAGTTTTAATTTAGCAAAAGCGATAATGTATAATACTTGTAAAATTATGTTTCTAAAAGCTAAATATTGCCACAACTCATCTCCAATACTAGAAATATTATTGTTGTCAATTAAGATAATCACGTTATAATTTCCTGGAATCAATGAACGAGAATCTTTTGCGTATAACATTTGAGATTTTAAGTGCAGTGGTGAAGTGGTCAAAGGAAGTAAGACCAGGAGATGTAGATGGCCACTATACGTATTCTATCCTGTCACTTTATTGGCCCGAGATTCGCAGGCTTGAATTTCCATATTTTGGCTTGAAATTTGGCTCAGCCTACTCACAACTTCTGTGAATGTGAAGAAAAATAGTAATACGCCTATGACATTGATGACACTTGCACACTTTATAGCTGAAACCAATCTAGTTTTGTTTATTTGTACGAAAATTAATGTTTTAATTAACAATTAACAATATAACTTTATTACTTATATATACTAATATATTATCGGTAATAAAATACTCACATTTATAGTTCCATTTACTACACAAATCATCCGGACGTCGGCTTCTCAAAGAAAACTTTGCGTGATAATTAACATCTTCGTTAAAATAAGACAATCACGATGTACCTACCCAAAAATTAACGTTACGTTCATCTCTAGCTGACCGCTACCGGTTTGAATATATTTAAATCTGACGTATTGGAATAGTCGGTCAGTTATTTAGATAATCCCGATCTTATCTTAAGAAGAAATCACTTAACACTAAAACCTCAAATAAACCCAATGTCAATAAGGAATCTACCCAAGTGGCACTTTTAAATCTCTGGACGTCTCTTCTTCGTCGTTGCATAACAAGGTGGGCCTCATTATAACTATGAATTTTGACACATGCACAATAGTAGCAGATATCTTGACCGATCGTTCAAAAATGTCACGGCATATCTGCACCGAACCATCTCGAGGATGGATGAAAAAACATTGACTCGACATCGCGGCTTGAGTGGGGCATTGGCGTAGGGGATCAATTTTAATAAGTTTTACTCGATGTTTTGAAGGCTGAGCAGTACGTTCAAGTCACAGTATTTTTCGTAAGCAAGATACGTAAATAATAACAGTATATGACAGTTTTCTCATTTTAAATTTTAGGAACAATTAATAAACATTTATAAATGTTTTATAACTACGTTAATGTCACCTGAATGACCCTCTTCGGTCTAGGAGATCTAGATTTGTCTGAGTAGAGGAGACAGGGCTCTACAGTTTATAATGGAATCCGAACCACTTCTTGAGGATAATTTATATTTGAAAATTACTTCGTATTTTCCGGAAGTGCAACATGAAAAATGCATGCCACATATAGTAGTCAACCCCTAAATCTAAAACCAAAGGCTGTCCGGAAAGGGATTAAAATTTGAAAAAAAAACGTATACAACATCCGTTACCCACTGGCATTGCCGGTGCCGGGAATCGAACTCAGAACACAGCAGAGTCAGACCAAGTGCTTTCCCACTCAACGCGCTCTAGCCAACTGAGCTACCGTGACGGCGAATACCAAATCACATCAACAAATTATATAAACGTATTATCAAAGCAGATTAGAAATATCCAGTCGGCGGCATAGCAAAAGCATTATCCGAAAGAAAAAGTGTAGAAATATTCTTAAAATATTTTAAATACCTCACAACAAAGCCTAGATGTTTGTAAACATTAGCAGTAATGTAATTACATTACTGCTAATGCTGCCCCTATAAATGTATAGGGGCAGCAAAGGTTAATTTTGAATCGAAATAAGCTACATCTAATAATCGTTTCTTTGCCTATTTTATATGAAGAATATGTTGGGTTAGTTTTCTTCGCAAAAGCCATCGCTTGATATCTTTAAATGTAATCTACTATTTCTACACCCTAAATTAATTTTTGAGACATCATTTTGCATGCAATGGCATTCTTGCGGTTAGTAGATGTAAGTAATTTAAGATCATCGGGATCATCAATTGCTTTTAATATTCCTATAAATATCATTGATTAATATTATAAATAATCGTGGCTTTAAGTCAGAACCCTGTGGAGCTCCCGACATTGCTAACAAATCATCTATTCAATATAAATTGTGGTTTAAATATTTGAAATACTTTTTGGGTAATTGCACGCTATTAATTTACAGATTATTCATACCCTCCTAAAGTATATTGAAGCTAGCACCATAACACCCTCATATAGAAACCAAATTACAATTATTCGCGTATTTTAGTTGTGTCTGTGATTTAAGAAAATATGCATTGTGTAATAATAACCTTTTAGTGTAGTTTTAAGTCTTTTTAAATCCAGGTTTCTAACTTCAATATATATATATATATATATATATATATATAAAACTTGACAGTATGATAATTTATACCATTTTGTAGTTTATTAAGACGTAAATAGTATAAGTTAATCTTTTCATTATTTCTTGTTGAATAACTGTGAACTTCTGTATGTTTGGTGTAGTGGGAGATGTTTGTTTTAATATATAAAAGACACTGTTATACACTTCTGTAATTTATTCGGGCAATGATTCTTATTGCCTTTCTTTGTATATCAAATATTGATGAACTATGAGCTGAATGAGCCCATGCTAAAATTGTATATGATATTTTGGAATGTATAGGACCATAGTAGGCCATGACTAGTGTCTTTTGAGAAACTTGATTCACCAATTTACGTAACAAAAACATACTCCTGGAAACATTACTACAAGCAGCAATAGCATGTTTTCCCCAAGAATTTAACAGTCACTCGTCACATTAACAAGGTTATCGCTTAATTTTCTGAGTGAAAATATCTTGTTTTTCGTCTTGGATTCATTTAAAGTTAATTTATTTGTGAAGAACCATCTTTGAACTAACAAATCCGTGTCACTTACGTCCAACAATAGATCATTATTGTTTTTATTTCTAGATATAATTGTAGAATCATCAGCAAATAAGACAAACTTGGCATATTGAGAAATAGTATAAATATCGTTAACGAAAATGAGAAAAAGTACGGGCCCTAAGGCAGAACCTTGTGGAACTCCGTAAGTTATTTCACGGAACTCAGATTCATTATGATTTACTGAGACAATCTGACAACGATTGGTTAGATATGACTTAATTAAATCTATACGACTGCTGCTAATATTGGAGTAAGTTAATTTGTTTAACAACATTTCATGCGACACGCAGTCAAATGCTTTTGTTAAGTCAAGAAATTGTGTATAAATATATTGTCCTCTCTCGAATCCTTCATTTACAAACTCAGTGAATTTGTTGATAGCACTTGTTGTGGATTTGGTAGCTTCTATTGTGAATTGGAACAACTCGTGTTAATTTCAGGACGTCAGGAAAACATTACTAATGATACAATAATTCATTAGATTAGTTAAAGGAATTAGTATTATAAATTTGATGTAGTTTAAAATTTTAATATCAATGTTATAAATATCATTACTGTTTGTTTTAAGTTATTTATTATATCTGATACAAATTAAACGTTTTCGTTGTCTGATCAATGTTTATTTTTTTTTAAATATTCATCGGGGGTTCTGTTATCTACCGGTAGTGCATTTATTAATTCCGTAGCAATATTTGTGAAAAAATTGTTAAATTCATTTGATGAAATATCGCTTGTACTGTCCTGATTGTCTACTTTATAGTTATTTTCAATTTGCAACATGGCTTTATTTTGATTGTGATACGTATTTAACAGATGCACATTTCTTGGCTTCATTTATGTCACGTTTATAACTAATTTTCTTCGAGTTCGTTGCATTTTTTAAGTTATCGGATGAGTTTTTTTGCAAATATCGTACAGGAAATGCAGGTTTCTCTTTTTTGTTTCGAATCGTCAGTAGACGGCCTAATATTTAGTTTATTACCCTTTTCATTTTTTGGGTTTTAACGGAAATAAACTTTCAATGGCACATGTTACTCTCCTGATAAATTTTTCAAATTCAATGTGGACATCAGAAGATTCGTCTTTAATGAAGCTCCAGTCCACTGATATTTAGGTATTTGTTGATAATTTCAAATATTTTCTTAATATCATCTACAGATTCATCCAAAATTTACCAATTACACACCCGCCTGTCCAGTAATTTAATAATAATAAATCTTCAGAAAAATTGTAAGAAATAACAATCGATGTAAAGGCTAAAAAACATTGATATACCGGGCGATACAGAAGACATGTAACACTTTGTAACTTTTCTATTTAAGAACCTAAAATTATGATTTTTGGGAGAGTTCTATATTACATAATTGTCCTTGTTTTGACCCTATCATTTTCTTCAACGTCCAGTTTTGGTAGAAGTTACCCAAATTTTCTTATTTTAAATGGTACCTTGTATATTTTCTTCACCTATCTGATCTATCGCAACGTCGCATTCGTTTTTAAAATGGCAGTTAATAACCACTTTATTTTGTTAAGTCTAGGTGGCCCTAATATGAGCCTTGACAGATATTGATGCTTAGTTTATCATGATATCCAAAGACCTCTGGTACGTTTAGTAGGGCCAAAACATGGATAGTTATATAATATATTATTCTCTCAATATTCAAAAGCTTAACTTCATAAATAACAAAGCCACAAAGACTTACCTGTCTCCTGTGTCACCGTGTATATGAAAAGAAAGAGAAAAGCTAAAACACTGCCTTGACAAACGTCAAAAATATTTAACCTGATATTAAATATTCCACGCGAAGTATTTTATCCTATTCGATAGGTGCAGATTCAATTCTTTGTATCTGCACTCAATGGCTCAGTTATTAAACAATTTTGTGGTTAATTATGATTGTTACCTAAAGTCACGCCGGTGGGATACTTTTTAATACGAAAAACAAGTGGCTGCAAAAATAACATAGGTTTTTTAATTGTGCAGAGACAGATTTCGATTGCACAAAGTGAATCAAAAACTAATTAATACTTGAAGATAAAAGTCGCGCACTGAATGACAGTATAAATAGTGAAATATGCTTAATAACAATTAACCACTTATAAAAACGGTCATAAATTTCACCAACACTTACATACATAATATATATCATTATGTATATAAGCAGGAAAATATAAATATTAATATTATTAGGAGTTAAAAGAGAAGACTTTTATGACCTGTCAAATACAGTGTATCCGGTGTTATTTACTTGCATTAGTAAAAATGTTATAAATTTTAAATATTTTATATCCGTTCATAACAATAATTATATATAATTCGTATGCGAAACATGTGTAGCTATGAGAAAAAAATCGAGTTTTTAAATTAATTTTTGAATCATCGGAAACATCAGCATAATATAATGTTAGGAATTGACAGAGACCAAAAGGGGGAAAAAGTTATTATTTTTTATTTACATATTCGCGAAGATTAGTGGTTAATGAAATTAATAGTCAGAAGGCGGTCCAGTGTCTGTTGCAATCGAAAAATAAATAGCCTGACTAGGCTTAGCATAGGTCAAATGTTCTTTTAGAGAGCGGAATATTAAAACATAATATTTTTAGTCGCAAACTCCTCTATAAAAGACTGGACCTCTAGATGGCGCGTGCTGACTATTATACATGTCGCTATCCCAAAGATACCAAAATGTACTAAATGGTCAAGTGATCCTCGTATCGGTCGTCACATACCTACCTTGCACTGACGAGAGCCAACAGCTCGAAACTGCAGTTTGCAAGTGGTGTGTGACGACTGGCACGAGAGCTCCTTCAAGTAGGATCAGTCTTTCGGCTGGTGTTTGTTGCAATCGAAGCATTAGCGTTTTGATGGTAATATGCAATTATTACACTTAACGCGCCAGGCTTGTAACTTGTAATTCAGCGCTCGGCGGGGCACATAGCCCGGAGAGTAGCTGTTGGTTGCAGTCGTCTGGTTACGTTCCTTATAGTAAAATAAGGATTTTATAGAGGAGTTTGCGACTAAAAATATTATGTTTCAATATCCCGCCCTCTAAAAGCACATTTGAACTTTGTTAATTGTTGGTTAATTTTTTTAAGTATTAGTAGTTCTTTATTGGTAATTGTTATTTATTTTTTAAATATTATTGGGTATTATTATCATTCAGTAACTAAAAGATACGGTATTAACTGTTTGTTTTTATAAAATTCCATAATTATTTAAAAACAGAACTTTGTTTGGTCGAAACATCAAATTTTGTTTCGAAGTTTTTACCTCTCATCATTGCCGTATACGATCCTCGATGAAATGCCTCGCCTTCGAGTCTGAGTCATCTATGTAGTACTAGTTTCATTACTTACAATGTCGACAAAATTCAGCTGTTTCCATGGCCAACTATGCTGATTCAGAAACAAAACATTTGAATGAAGTTTTATATTTCATTAATTTTCTCGAAGTTTTTCTTATGGAAGTGTACACTTTTCTTACACGATTGAATGCAGAAAGAAAATTTATAAAACAATCGGCAAAAGAAGTGTACCATACCATTTGAAAAAGAAGTTGGCTATCGTTACTTTGGCATATGTGATAGCAGATCTGATTTAATGACATCAGTTGATAGAGCTTGACAAGTGATTTACAAGTAAACAGATTCGTCAAAAGTAGTTTTATATATCCTGATATTAACGAGTGTGGGAAAGAAAACATCTCTTACGTGAAAACGAGAGAGATGATTATTGATTATTATATTACCAGAGCACCAATGAATGTTTCTCGACGTCCCGTCTCACCACAACCGCATTCTACACAGTTTGCTACAACACGTTGGTACACAAGGTGAAAAATAAGATTTCACGAAAGGTGAAGAGTACTGGGTGCGGTATAATATCCGACTTTCTTTTCCCAGTTATTGTTGTTTTCTCTCTCGCACTCGTTTATTTCAGGATAATATAAAACTATATTTGCCGAATCTGCATATGGTTTGTTAAAAAAAGACACAGGAGTCCGAAGACCAAACAGAATCATAAATCTGACGGCAGAAGTGGGATAATTATTCATTATAACTTTCAGATATAAATATTTATTTGTTATTTATAAAAAACGCAAAAGTATGATACCTCGGCATCTAATTAACAAAAAAGGATTTTTTAAATTGTGGTTTTATTTAACTTTTAGCTATGTTTTTAATTTTGAAAAAATGATATAAAAAATACAAGCAATCGAAAGCTTAAAAGCAAACAAGATTGTTAACATGAACAAAACGAATTTCATTAATAGCTGTAATAAGAACTTTAAAAATCTAGAACGAAGTTGTGAAAAAAGTTTTTCTGACTAGATATAATAATTTTATAAATTTCAAATTATTATGATTATGTTTATAAATGGGGGGGGCTTTACTATGTACATACTTCGATATGTGATGTAAAGCAACGTTAGGCGCGGTTAGTCCTTGGATGGGCGACCGTCTCAAAGAAGACCGTGTCCTCGCCTCATATATCTTCCAGCGGCTTGTATATCAGTGTATGCGCAGAAGCTATGCAACCTTAAGCGAGAGTTGTGTAGGTGATATACCATCCTTCGGAGGGGATGTAAAGCCGTCGGTCCCTTGTCTATTAAATGTTAGGCAAGTAAAAGATCCCTGCTCTTCTTAAGGGAAGGGGTTCGGAAAAAATTCCTGGTTGGGGGTAGCTCGCTTACAGGCATTGGTGATAGGCAGACCGACGTTAAATAAATGTTAAAAAAAATGTTTATGAATAATTATTTTTGGTCGCTACACATGAATCAGTAGTCAACTTAGTCTTAACATTCATAAATTTATGGTTATTTACTAATTATTTTATATTTTATAAAGGGCTATTTATAATTTACTAAAAGCTTTTATTTAATTTGCAATGTTTGTCTGTTTGTTAGTTTGTTTAGGTCAAATCTTGCAATCAAAATTTCAATTAGTTCTAATTAAGTTACAGTTTTTAAATTTTGCACGTGTATAAGTCCGGTGACAATACACTTTAACATTTTCATATAAGAAAAAAAACAAGATGGCGGCTTCAAGATGGCGGACGACTTTCCTGTTTATGATCCGATTCGACTCAAAATCGATAGCTGGGTGTTTTCGAGATCGCCAATTATGAATTCTTGGTAAATATTTAGATATTCAAAATGGAGGCGCCAATATGGCGGACGATTTTTGTCATTTATGGTCCAAATCGATATCTGGGGGTTTTCGGGTTCGCCGATTGCGAATTTCTAATCAAAAATTTAGTTCAAGATGGCGACCACTTTACCCATCATTTTGTTACATTATATAATTTTTTTATGATATAAAAGCTTATCTCGAACAATCTCCTTTACACAGGAAAATCTCGCGACAAGCTTCTATATCATAAAAAAATTGTATAATATAACAAAATTATGAGTTTGATTTGCTTCAAAGTTTATTTTCTACTTTTTCGAGCATTTGAATAAAAGCTTTTTTTTAAAATATTTTTTATATAATTTTTCCTAACGCACCTTTCATTCTGCCTCAAAGGTGTTGCGTAAACGAATGCAGTGCAATGCCAACGTTTTCTCAGCCCTATATCTCGGAAACTATTGGTTCTACGTAAATTTTGCACAGGGAATTCTTTATGCAAATTTATATCACGAACAAATTCCGATCATTTACGAGATATTTGAGAAAAACCGACTTTCGTGACCTTTGATCTTCTGTAACTTTCGTAGCCGTCCAGTTGTCTTTATGGACTTTTCAGAAATTATTTGTGACGCCAAAATAAAGAAAATCCTGCTGGAATATATTCAGTTGGATTTTCTTAGAGATTCGTGTATAAAGTGACTAATGACCAATTTTATAGATTTAATTAAATACTATTTCCAAAATATAAAGGCAGAAAAACTTGCGGAATTTTTTAACAATCATGCATTGACAATTAAATTACATTGATTCGGTGTCCTGTCTTAACAAACTCTCACGCGCCACCACTGCTGAAAATCCTCTGATGTCCCATGTAAGTGTGTGAAGTCTAAAAGACTACTCGAACACGTACATGTTCCGAGTTCGACCCGTATCGCCACCAATAATCTTTATTTACTGACGCCTAAAATAACAAGAGATGTTGACTCAGTACTTGCAGCAGCAGTTGTTGAAGATGCCGTGAAATCTACTCGCCGGGGCTGATCGCTTACCGATTGGGACCGTATTATTTGTTTATCTGCGAAGATCAGAGGAAATGTCCAATAGCGTTTGTGGAAGCTCGCAGTTATTGCTAAATAAGTTGAATCAATATGGAAGTTATTGGATCTCACGCTTGGACACGACTGTGTACGCTCTTGATAAGACTAACTGTATAGATAAACATTCAATTACTGTGTTAGGAGGAAAATGGAGTCATCCTACCTTCCCTCGCTCTTCTGTAGCAGATGCCGTCCAATAATTGGATAAGAGTTCTTAAAGTCTATATATTTTTACGACACAATATGCTAAGTTGATAATGTATAAAAAATATCAAATTGACCAGCACATAATTCAAGTCGATAATATACAGAGCTAGTTTAGGTGGTTAACAAACAACTTTCGTATGTTTAGTATCTAGCATTTAATATGAAGAAACAAAAAAAATACCTATTCTTTATACAGGATTTAATTAGTCTCATGACACTAAAAAACTGGGAATGGGAAACGACCGGACATACAAAGAATTTATACCACTTTTTCCTCTAGGGGTATGTTGGGAAAACACTGTGCTAGGTCACTAATTTCATAAATTTCATCTTAATGCAGAGTTGAGGATTTTGTTGAAGGGATTTATATACTTATTTACTTGTTTACTTGTCTACTTGCCAACGTGTCTACTTATTTACTTATTTATGTATTAAATTTACAATATCAGCCGCATGAACCGGTGGATGCACAATAGTATATACATATATATTGCAATACAAGTCGCGTAATTTTTAATTATACTTTCACTTTTTTAAATAAATTAAGTTCGGACGGTTTATAAATTGGAGCCTCAGGCAAAGTATTCCAGAGTCTAACACCAGTCCCAGTAAGCGATTAAATTCCAAGGGTGGTATTGTCGGTTTCTAGCAATATTGGAGGGTTCAACAAAAACATATTTTATTTCCTCATGAGCCGTATATTCCTTGTAGGCGTTGAACATAGCAATTTCTATAAAATATTTACTCCTAGTTTGTAGAGACGGCCAATCCAATTTGTCAATAGTTTCAGAGGGCCTGAAGCTTTGTGAAAAATCTCAATGTATCCATCTACAACTTTTCCTTGCACTATATCGAGCTGGTGAAATAAATCAGGTTAATGTAGATGCCACACTGTTGCACATTATTCGAGGCAAGGTCGTACCAGTAATAAATACGCTTTAATTCTGGTTGCTCTACTGGCTTTCTTTGAATTTCTCCTAACAAAGTTTAAAATTTGATAGCCCTTTGCAACGGTCATGTTGATCTGTGTGGTCCAGTTAAGATTATTTGAAATATGGATCCTTAAGTATTTAACTGAGCTACAACCGTTAAAGGGTTGTTTTCTGATGTCCCCTTATGAATTTTTTTGGTGGCAAATGTGATCAGTTGACTCTTTGCTCCGTTAAGCTTTATCTTAATATCCTTTATCTGCTTCTCTACATTTTTCAAATAAACTTGAAGCTTGTCTCAATTTTGGTGTTTTATATAGTCTGATGCACAATGCAGCCATCCGCAAAAAGTCTTACTCTAGAAGAAATACCTTGTGGAAGATCATTTATGAAAATTAGAAAAGCCAAAGGACCCAACTCGCTCCCCCGAGGAACGCAGGAGGTAAAAGATTTCTTATCGGAGAGAGTATCGTTAACTAACACGCTCTGAGTACAATCCGATAAAAAGTTTTGTATCCAAAGAACTACTCTAGGACCAATACGGAGACTAGCGGTGTTTTCCATGAGTATATCATGAGGGACGACATCAAAGGCTCTTTGAAAGTCTCTCTTAGATTTAAGACAATTACTGGGTCTTTTGTAAGACAGGCCAGAGCCACTTCGCTTGAAAATACAGTTCTAAAACCATGTTCTGAGGGTAGAAAACTTCTTTTGTATTGAGTACTTCTCTGATATAACTGGATAAAAGTTTATTAGAGCAACTTTTAATATTTTTTTGCACACAATACATGTTAAACTTGGTAGATAATTAATTGGATCAGTTTTGGATCCAGATTTACGAATTATAGTAACAATAGCACATTTCCAGTCCTTAGATAGCGAGCTGTTAATTTATAGGCATGTTAAGCAGAACTCTTAAGAAGTGGTACAATTACATTTTGAGTTAGGAAACGATCTCGATACTTAGGTCGTTAGGACCTGAAGTATAACTACGCTTTAGTGGCTTCACAGCTTTAATGTGTCATTATTTAATGGAAAAAGGCAAAAATTAATATCGGTGGTGTTTGTCGCCTCAGTGAGTACCTCGACACACATAGCGTTACTTTCATCACATCATACAATTGAGGCAGAAAACACTTCACTGACATAAACACATATTGTCCCTCCATGAGTGAGTGAGTTGACGCCGACCAAATATACTAATTAAAAATTCATGTCCATTGATTTTTCTATTCGACATACAGTGTAGTGCCGATTCTATGGATCTACGTGGGAGATAAGTGTGTTGACTTGGATAGAGTGGATGTGATGCAAGTACGCTTCCTAGTTTTTCGATCCCATAGTCTTTCGAAACTTTTCATCAGAGAGGAGGTAAGGCAAATGGATTGGCATGATTTTAATAATATGTCCTGATTTGGCTATAAATATTACGCCTTAATTTCCATCCAACTTACCGGGGGTGTACTTGATGATAATATATACGCCCGGTAAACCAGGTTACTGCATATACCGGGTATCAACGGATCATGGTAGACCCCCTTTTTTCCTTATTTTTAGAATATCAGAATGAAACTTTGTAGATGTATTATATGACCGAGAACTGTCACTTTTTCTTCACCGGAAATGACCCCAACTTAAATGGAACTGTATATTATTATATTTGTGGAATCCGTGGAAAGCTCTGAGTGCGGTGATACCCCATAAGTGATATTTCGACTCCATGAAAAAAATTTGACTCGAAATTTGTTGGTGCATCTAGAGTGCCATGACCAGAAAAAATGCTTTTGGGCGCATCCACGAATTCCTTAGAACATCTGCTATTTTATGGAAGTACTCCTCCATTGTGGTTCCATTTGAAAAAATTAAGTTTTGTTAAAAAAAATAGTACATATCAAATTTTTATGCTCGATTTAATTTTTCTGACATCACACCAGTCCATTAGAAGCAATTTTTTCTGGTCATGGCACTCTAGACGCACCAACAAATTTCGAGTCAATTTTTTTTCATTGAATCGAAATGTCATTTATGGGGTATCACCGTACTCCGAGTTTCTCAACTATTCCAAAAATAATATAGAGGGGGTTCCATTTAAAAATCAAACGTTGTGATCATCTCCGATGCAACCGAAAGGGGGAAAAATGATATGCCACAAAGTGCCTTCTTGGTCATATAATACAACAACCAAGTTTCATTCTGATATTCTAAAAAATAAGGACAAAAAGGGAGTGAGGCCTACCATGATCCATTAACATCCGGTATGTTTCAAGTAGGGCTGGAGAGACGTCGTCAATGCCTGGCGATTTAAAGGGAAGAAAGAGGTTTATTGCTCATTTTACTTTTATGTTTTCTAAACTGGCGACTAATTGTAACATTAATTATTTTTTTTTTCCAACAATGTATGGGTTTAATAAAATTAGAAAATAAATTCGTGTTATAAAAAACTGGCGACTAATTATAATAATCATTTATTTTAATTTTTCATTAAACCTAAACATTGTTAAAGGACTTATTGTATTAAAATTTCATTAATGCCTTTGAACATCAACGTTCATTACTGATTGCATACATAATCAACTAATTCCATGAGTATTTGTTTATTTAACGTCTTGTCAAATTTAAACATTTTTGTTCAAATAAAAATGAAAAAAACGTAAGCAAAGCCCATAAATTCAATTCAAGCCCTCGTGGACACGAACAAATATGCGCCGCATGACCCAAATGAAGTGGTTTTCGTCATCCATCTTAATCTAATCGAAGTATGTTTAACAGGTGACGTTGTCAGTGTCTGTCTTAATCCCACCAAGAGATATTATCTGCATAATCAAGCCAAGCAAGTTTAAAAATCACTTAACTGTAAAAAGTTTTAAAATATTTTTGTTCTCTTGGACGATAAGATTCTGTTTTTTATGGATGTATAACAAAAAGGAAAGCGCTTGTCAGTTTTATCTTATTTTCTTTTTGCGATAGATGTAAACATCTCATGTCTTAATTCCCTAGTAGAGTAAAATATAAGTAGAACAATTACAATATGGTTGGTTTAAAAAATACAAAATACACACCTGCAAATAGCTTGAATATAATTGAAAATGTTTTATAAATTTGGTATATACAGGGTGTCTCACCGGGAACTGAATCGATCGATATAGAGAAAAGTACGCATCAGAAAATTTTGAAAATTTAGATAATTACTAATTTCGGTGTGGCCAATCCAACGATCGATGCCAACTTGCTTATTTCAAATCGAACACTCTATATATTTTAGGGTTTTCGAAAAGAGCATAAAATTACAAATTTAAAAAGTTTTCGTTGGTATAATTTAAACGTGCTGGCATTTTTTGACATAAGATAATGACAGGGTGTTCCATTTGACCTAAACAAGTTTTCGCGGTTTGAAGTTCACAAAATGTAACGCGAAAAACGGAACACTGGGTATTGAATTTATTTCAGTTGTAGAACGTAGTTCTCCTTGTGTTCTTTTTACGTGACAAGAAGCAAATGAGGATCTTTTACATGAAGAAATTTATAACGGTTCTTGGAAACCGTTGTACCTGTCAAATTTTCTATAAAATGTCAAATAGCTCTGAAACGGCTAGGTTTAGGTATAGGATATGCTACATATTTTCGACTCAAAATTTTATGCTCTTTTCGAAAGCCCTAAAACATATAGGGTGTTCCATTTGAAATAAGGAAGTTGGTATCGACTTCCGGTATAAGCGAAAGTGTTAGCTGCTTGTAATTATTTTAGTTGGATTGGCCACACCGACATTAGTAAGGATCTAAATTTTCAAAATTTTCTGATGCATACTTTTCTCTAAATCGATCGATTCAGTTCTCGGCGAAACACCCTTTATACATAGATTGCATATAGTGGAACGACTGGAAAAATCATAAAGGCTACTTATCTTAAAGAAGCATATTTTTGTCTATCTATATTTGACATTAAACGCGTTTTCTATAATGTACAACAAAGATTCTGTTTAGGTAATGCCAATTATTCAATAATTTTAAAAGGAAATAAGTATAGAATTGTGTTACACCCGCTTTTTTACAAACATGGAATTAGATTATTCCGATTTTTTAGTCAATAATGCATAGTGTAATATTTTAAAAGACACGATGGCAAAGCATATGAAACAATTTGCTTTATAAAATACTCTGTAATTCAAGTCAATTCATTACGTACATCTAAAAATCATAACAATTTAATTGCCCGCTTCATATAAGATTTCCTATAATTTGTCAGTGTTATACATACAATTACCCTATGAATTACAAACAATGCCTTAAAGGATCGAATACAGGAGTACATACCTGTCTCTTATGGCCTTTCGCAGTTTATAACACAATAATGGCTTAATAATATAGCTTCTGTTTGTGTAATTACGAAGAGTCTAGTTGGCTTTATGTTTCATACAGGCTTCTTTCAACAGATCTCTGTTATTACAGACATAAAACAACAAACTGGCTTCCAAGAGATTTTGTTGATAGAAGAAACAACTCTATTAATTTTTCCGCTGCCTAAAGTTTGTTTTGTGATAACGGATGTTATTTATGAGTGGTTTGAATGAATTACCGCCTACATAGTCTATAATATTCAGCTTAATTAATTTTAAACAACTTAATAATGAATATTTGATGTATGAAGAGAAATTTGACAATATTCGATGTATAGTTGATACTGGAATTAACAGTTTGAATTTCAGGGTATTTTTCCTTAGGTCATTTTATGAAGAAAAGTCCATATGCGTATGTCCACGACGGCTTACATTTTTTGCTGCAGGGTGTTGAATTTATTTCAAATCCTTATTTTTTTATATCTCAGAAAATAGAAAGATATTATTTTCAATAGGATATAAAACCACATATTTTAGTTTGAAAATTTATTTTATGGTTTCACCAGTAGCGTCCCTGCAAATATGTCCTCTGATATTTTTTTATCAAAAATTTTGCACGCCACTGACATTTTTCCATGTGCATATTTCTTATGGTTACCCTGGTCATTCTACATGAAAACGGTACCTTGCGCTTTACTCGTCAGGCGCACAGTTCTTGATTAAAACAATTAAATTCAAATTGCTTCATTTAGCAGCATTGACCAATAAATTTTTGAACACAAATCTAGTTATTCAAAAATAAATGAAGTTTTTACAAACATCATTTAAAAAAAAAAATTGTTCACATAATGTAAGTTGTTGCTGTTCAAAACCATCTCTTCGTATTATTTCTTCGATTGTTAGTGTTCCGTTGAATTTATTTTATTTTTCGCTGAATATCTCAAAAAATGTAATGAATTATACGAATGCGGAAATGGCGACAGTGCATTAGGTATATGGTCTCGCAGATGGAATACAACAAAAGCCACAAGTATGTATTATAGATAAATAGATAAATAGATGAATAGATAAATAGATAAATAGATAAATAGATAAATAGATAAATAGATAAATAGATAAATAGATAAATAGATAAATAGATAAATAGATAAATAGATAAATAGATAAATAGATAAATAGATAAATAGATAAATAGATAAATAGATAAATAGATAAATAGATAAATAGATAAATAGATAAATAGATAAGTAGATACATAGATGCATAGATGCATAGATACATAGATAAATAGATAAATTGACAAATGCATAAATGGATAAATGAATAATTGGATAAATGCATAATTGGATAAATGGATAAAAGGATAAACGGATAAACAGGTAAACAGATAAATAGATAAATGTCGTAAAAAATTATGGTTTAATTTTTTATTGTTCCTGATTGCATAGTTGTGGAGCAGGTCTCGTCTCGTGTATGTATCCTAGTTTTCTTTGATATAAAGGAAGCAGCACAATATGTGTGTGCAGGGAAATGTTAAAATGAATAATTCCTTGAACACGTCCTTACAATCGTCTCTGTATCCTAGACCTGCAATAACTCTGATCGCTTGTCCCCAGACCAGAATTCCATATAAAAATTCTGAGTGAATGAGTCCATGATAGACTTTTAGTAAGGTTGACTTTGAAAAAACACTCGCCAGGCTGCGCAGCAAAAAAATATTGCTGGACATTTTTTTACAGATATGGATGTTATGTTTTTCCCAGGACAATTTGTGCTGTAAGTAAACCCCTAAAAACTTTGCGCTGTCGGGAGAGTCAATGTCCATTGTGTGATGCCTTAAACCGAAAGACATTGATTGTGTTTTTTTTGTTGTTCAAAACTAATTGGTTATTTAGAAACCAGTCTTGAATAGCCGGTTTGTTGTCATTGACGTTGGATAAGAGACAGATTTATTATAATTATAGTAGCTTAATGTTGTATCGTTCGCGAAGAGAGTAAAATGAGGTACCGACGTACAGTTAGGTAAATCATTTATGCAGATAAGGAACAGTATTGGGCTCAATACTGAACCTTGCGGTACCCCAATATTTGTATCGATTAAGTTCAATTTCATGTTTTGGTACTGTACATAAGAGGATTTATCTTCAAGATATGAATTTAGAAGATTCTGACTTATCGAGAATTTATGAAATGTTAGTTTATTTATTAGAATATCATAGAACACACAGTCAAAAGCTTTACTAAAATCTAGAGACTGAACGTGGAGCAGTTGACTCTCCTCGAAACCTTTATTTATGAAGTCTACTAAAGAATTTATGACTAACGTTGCGCTTCTGCCCGCTCTAAAACCAAACTGGTAATTGTTCAAATGTGATTTTAGAGGGCGGAAAGCTAAAACAATGTTTC
The DNA here is from genome assembly GCA_963675555.1 of Leptura quadrifasciata. Classification (NCBI taxonomy): domain Eukaryota; kingdom Metazoa; phylum Arthropoda; class Insecta; order Coleoptera; family Cerambycidae; genus Leptura; species Leptura quadrifasciata. The sequence continues at coordinate 159,183,325 of OY776676.1, forward strand.
TAGTCGCAAACTCCTCTATAAAATCCTTATTTTACTATAAGGAACGTAACCAGACTGCAACCAACAGCTACTCTCCGGGTTATGTGCCCCGCCGAGCGCTGAATTACAAGTTACAAGCCTGGCGCATTAAGTGTAATAATTGCATATTACCATCAAAACGCTAATGCTTCGATTGCAACAAACACCAGCCGAAAGGAGCTCTCGTGCCAGTCGTCACACACAACTTGCAGACTGCAGTTTCGAGCTGTTGGCTCTCGTCAGTGCAAGGTAGGCACTAGACCGCTAGATGGCGCCTGCTGACTATTTTACATATCGCTATCCCAAAGATACCGAAATGTACTAAATAGTCAAGTGATCCTCGTGTCGGAAAGGGCAAATCCTACAAAGGTCCCATACACTGTACAGGTAACAACCACCATGTTGGAATTCTAGAGCTCAGTATTTCCTTCGCCTTGTAAATGGGACAAACGATAACTGTTCAATATATTAAACAAATTTCATAAAAAATAACCGCTTTTAACGTCAAGTGCTATTCCATATAATATTTTTCGTCCATAACTAATTTACGCATTTTCATTTTTAAACATACAGATCAGTCAAAATTAGGAAAAGTGTCTACTAAAGCTAGGGAACGAATACCCCTGTGTAACATAAAAACTCTCAACTGGCCACACGCTGCTCATATTTAATATTTAATGTAGTACGCTACCTTAAAATGAGTGATGGATAACTGCCCTTATACTAATTTGAACGTCAATTTATTATTCTTCTGATATAAAACGTCAAATTATGTAATCTAACTTCATACGCCACCTGGACCCTAGATCCTAAGAATTACTGATAACCCTAAAAGGGCAGTAAGTATATTTCGTAAAGTTGAACGGCCTGTATACCACTTTATATTATGGGGCTATTAGACAGATTGAAAATCCAGCCGATCATATATAGCATGTGGCAAGCAAGTGCGTACATCAGGCCGCGTTTATGTGCGATAAAAGGGGCAACCACTGCAACGTATGCAAGTGTTATCCCAGCGTTAATAGGTACTTATTAGTCAGGCAGTCACCGACTGAGTTGTACTACGTTGTTGTTCGTTGGGGGTGGACGCATGTTCAATTATTTCAATTCATGATGTATACGTGTGCCACAGCATCTAAAAATTATAATTATTCTCATAAAGTTTATAAAGGGCCGAATGACTCGCGCTATGAAAGAATGCTTTTAATATAAAATACGTTCTTAAAATGACAAAATAATTTTGAAACAAAAAATAAAGAAGCCCCTTCTTGAGCTGAACAATAACCTAATCGATCATAAACATTTCTTCTGGCATTTAACAATATATTTGGGTTAATTTGTTCGAAAGCGTTTGAGAATTTCAACCGCAACTCCTTGAGGTTATTAGTCCTGTTCTCCTGGAAGCCGTAAATTTGAGATTTTATGTGGCCCTATAAAAAAAAGTAATTTCTAGCCAGATCGGGAGATCTAACTGGCTACAAGATAGTTCCCCGTTTACTCAATAAACAACCTGGAAATGTAATACTCAAAAAAACCTAAATTGTGGCACAATCATGAGGATGGCAACCGTATTGTCGAAACGGGATCTCATTAAATATTTGCACTGCTAGTAGTCTAGTTTCCGGAACAATATGCTGTTGTAATAAATTCTTCATACATTAATTTCTGGGGATACTTAAATTCGATGCAGATTTTCCCGAGACCAATAACGAACAATTAACTGACAGACTATGTCGACTATGTAATGCAAAGGACAATTCACCAGTTTGATTTCTTCTAGAATTTAACAATATATTTGGGTTAATTTGTTCGAAAGCGTTTGAGAATTTCAACCGCAACTCCTTGAGGTTATTAGTCCTGTTCTCCTGGAAGCCGCAAATTTGAGATTTTATGTGGCCCTATAAAAAAAAGTCATTTCTAGCCAGATCATGAGATCTAACTGGCTACCAGATAGTTCCCCGTCTACTCAATAAACAATCTGGAAATGTAATGCTCAGAAAAACCTGAATTGTGGCACAATCATGAGGATGGCAACCGTATTGTCGAAACGGGATCTCATTAAATATTTGCACTGCTAGTAGTCTAGTTTCCGGAACAATATGCTGTTGTAATAAATTTAAGTACTTAAGGTCGTTTAGTGTACTATCAATAAAAAATGGAGCGATCATATGATCCCCCAGTATACCACTTCATACATTAATTTCTGGGGATACTTAAATTCGATGCAGATTTTCCCGAGACCAATAACGAACAATTAACTGACAGACTATGTCGATTATGTAATGCAAAGGACAATTCACCAGTCAGTCAGTTTTTATTACACTTTCACAAAAGGTCATTCGTTTGATATTGTCCTCGGGAAAAATCTCATGGCTTTGTGTGATTGGTAACCATTTTCTTGAGAATCCTTCATACTGTCCTGTCACTTGAATTCACCGCCTCAGCAATTGCTTTTGCAGAAACTGCGGCAGTGATTAGTTCGATTACTCCCCAGATCTGGAGACTTAGCAGCTCACTATGTTTGTTTGAAGACACAGCCTTTAAAACATACATTTTAATTTGTTACTGCACATTAAAATAAATACAAAAGACGCTTAACTTATTTTCTGCTTATAGTTGGTAAGGAACTACACATCTTGGCATTAGTAAAAGATTATTTACTATTTATCTGATAAAGTTTAGTATGCCATAAATATTTATATGGTCGATATATTCTTTACAACATGTTGAGAGGAAGGTACTTCAATTCAGCCATAAAACAAATACTGCGGTTTGATATTGTCTTGTATACGTAATAACTCTGATTTGACTTTATATTAAAAATAATTTTGTAAATAACATTGTTCAACCATTAAGGCAAATTAAGGGGTTTTAATAAATACCTATGTAAAGTTCTTGAAAAAAAAAGGGATTTATCAGAACTATAAAAACTTGATGCAAAAAACCAACAAAAATTTGTAACCAAATATCTAATTTAAAGGAAACGTTTGTTTATTTGGAAGGAGCACTTTTATGCAATAATATTAAAGATTATTATTAATAATGCTCGTTCGGTTCAAAATAATTTATACACAGAACAACGACGAAGCCAAACCTTCAGGCATCGAAAAATAAAGAAGAAATACTTTTTTTTTTTTATACATTTATTTAACGTCGGCCTATTTCCGCTACTGAGGCCGAACACCAACGCCTGTAGACGATCTACCCCCAACCAGGAATATTGCCGAACCTCTTCACTTAAGAAGAGTAGGGGTCTTTTACTTGCCTAACATTTAATAGGCAAGGGACCGACGGCTTTACGTCCCCCCCGAAGGATGGTATATCTCCTATACAACCCTCGCCTAAGGTTGTATAGCTTCCGCGCATACACATACAAGCCGCTGGAAGATGTGTGAGGCGAGGACGCGGTTTCCGTTGGAATGGTCACCCATCCAAGTACTAACTGCGCCTGTCGTTGCTTTACATCGCATACCGAAGTATGTACATAGTAAAGACGCACCTACGCTCGCCCCAAGAAATACTTGACTTGACCAAAATCATTTACACAGATATTATGCTAAAGCATAAACGAACTTAATTGAAACCGTATAAAAACTAAAAGCCGGCAAAAACAGTCGGCATCTCTTTATTGTACATGAGCGGAAGTAAATAGAAATGCATGTCATAAGAAAATGACATCTGTTTCAAATGGTCTCCAGAAAGCCATGATAAATTAGTAAATAATTAAAATATTTTACCTTTTATATAGTAGTAAATATTTATAAATGTGAACAATAACTAACTAAACTCCTACGCTTGATATTATAACAGGTATTTACGCACTGCACTGGCACATTAACAGCACAGCACACGTCCACCGTTGACTACATTTACGAATTTTTTTATGCTAGTAGGCCTGTCCGTTTTATTATCTTTAAACCAGTGCAGTCGTAGATGGTTCATTCAGGCTGATTGCATTGCCAGTCTCGGACTCGCCTGCACAGTTTCAACTACCATTCGAATCTGGATACCATTGCTAAATATATAGGACAAAATATCAAGTTCAGAGCGCACGGTCCTGTGCTTTAACACTGACCAGTTTCAATTATCCTCGTTTAAAGTATACCAACGAGGGCATATATAATAAAATAAATGGCAAGAGTCAATAGAAGAAGTCTAGGAAGAGCTGAAAGGGGCATTGTTCAACTACTCACAAAAACAATAGGACTACAAACGACAGAAAACGCCAACGTTAATAAGAGGGCAAACAATTCCGAAATACCGTAGAGAATGGTACAATTGTCTATGTAACGTTTGGGCATGTGGTGACAGAGTCAAAGTTATTCTACCAACCTATAATATTATTATGTGCATTACGTTACATATGTGTCCTGGTTGAATGGTGAAATAGCTAATGCTAAACCCCGCCGGGAGGTTAATCTAAACAAGGCGATAGAAAAATGCGTGAATTAAATATATACAGATTCAGCAAAAGTAGTTTTATATATACATATATCCTGAAATAAATAAATACGAGGAACAAAACAAAAATTGGGAACAGAAAGTAGGATACTTCCAGCACGCAATATATTTCGTGAAATTTTATTTTTATCACCTTGTCGTTTATCAACGCAGGGCATCTATCTCGTCTCGGTAAACGGTATATTAGAAAGCGGTCGCGGCGAGTCGGGAGGTTTAGAAACTTTTATTGGTCCGCTAATAATATAACAATCATCTGTCTCTCTTTCACGTAAGCGATTTGTGTTTTCTTTCTCACACTTTTCTTCAGGATATATAAAACTATTTTTGCTGATCTCTATGTACTTAACAACTTAATAATTAATAACACACGCATATATACATTTTTAAATATGCTATACAAAATTAATACATCTACATCCTTTGGAAAAACAATTTTTTGAATAATTTCAATCTAGTTTTAACTCAAATTATTTAAGATATTTGATGTTTTACTGATCTAGGTATATCAAGAAGCCATGCTATGGTTCGATACGTATCACATGGACATCAGTGAAGTGAAGCAGACATAATGACTAGTAACAGATACAGGTTCAGTCTCCAAACGTTACAAAAAATGACAGGTGGAAGTATTTAGGGTACAATGATATTTTTTACTAAAACGAACTCTCGTCTTAGCCGATGACCACAACAAACGTAAGGTTAAATTTAAAACAAGCGTTCAATATAAAGAGGTTTCAGTTTTATCTAAAAAAAGTTAGATCTAATAAAAAAGTATTTTAGACCTGTTATTGAATTTAAAATTAAGCGTATTTCTAAAGTGATAGAAAAAACAATATATTTTCTAGGACTGTTAAAACTTTTTTCATTATGGTTAATGTATACAAGTCAAACAATAGATTACATTTTATTAAGATTAACTCATGGAAATCTACCTAGAAAAAAAAAATAAACAGACATTTTCGCAAGCATTTATTTACTAAAGTAATTTACATTTTTTTCGCTTATTTTGAATAAGAAGTCTGTGTGGTTGGATGATGGCATTTTTTATTTTTGCTGTCTGCTTTTTTACATTTAAAAATTTTATTCTCATAGTTCAAAGGCGACAAAATAATTCTATAAATTCATATCTTCATTTTGTCGGTATTTCTACCACATATATCTTCTGATTACAAATTCTACAAAAACCGCTGCCCAAGGAATCACTACTTACACATCCAGATTTTACATCCAAGTTTTATACACACTAAATCCCAGTGTAACATTTTACTCCTTTTAATAATAGAGTGAGGGTGGTAGAGGGGGTGGCTAATGGTAAAAATTTTTTTAGAGGCCCTTGGTTCTCTTATATACACCAAATCCCAAATTAATTTTATAGTCCCTTTAATAATAGGGCGGAGGTAGTAGAGGGGGTCGTTAATGCCAAAATATTTTTTTAGACGTTTTGTTCTTGTATACACACTAAATCACATTTTAATTTTTTTACTGTCTTCCATAATAGTGTGGGGGTAGTATTGGGGGTGATAGTGAGTGGGTGACTGAGGCCAAAAAAATGTTTGAGACCTTCCGGAGTAAACGTGCACACAAAAAAAGTTAGAGACAGACCGACAGACAGGAATTTTTTCACTCAAATTTAAAATCTCGACGGTTCATGACATTTTAAATCTATTTCAACAAAAAAAGGCGTGACGTTTTTGTCAAAAGTACCGTCAGTGGCTTTTTTGTCAACTGATGCAAATTATCGCACAAATAAACATAATTTTCTTCTGTATTTGAAGTGAGTCAGTCAAATGGTTCCTAAATCTAATAATAGTTGGACTTTCTGTTTGCCCAATATACTTAATTGCAACCTATATGACCGATTTCAATCTCGGAGCTTTCGGTAAATTCAATTTTATTCTTAGAGTTGTCTAAAAGAAATTTGTTTTCCGATGGATGTCATATTAAATATGAGATTGCATGGCATATTAAAATGTCACAATATATATGACATCGCATGTCATATTTAATATGACAGTAGTCGAAAAACAAATTACAAATTCTGAGTAATCAAGAACTTTCACATTAAAGATTATTATAAATAACCAGCCAATCACAATTGCTCAGTACTCGATAAATAACATGGATTTCCAATTTCGTGGAAAATATAGATGACGCAATCGCATCTATTAAAAAGTTATTCAAGTAAAATTCAATGAAGAACAAGAACTGAATATGCGATATTTTTCCAAAGTAATGTAAATAACCTTAAATATTAATTTGGAATACGGATTCAAATATCCACCTGCGACTCAGTTATGGAAAATTATGACTATTTAATAGCAAAGTTTCCTGCGGCATTGTAAGCTAAGAAAACTGATTCTATGTGGCAACTGATCATGTTAAAAACCAGCAGGGGGGTAAAAATTACTATCCATTTTGTTATTGTATGTAATTAGAATCACTTGAATTTCTAATTACGAAACCCAAACTGTTATACGTAGGCAGAATAATACTTTTATATAAATAGCTACACTCCCTCTCCTTTCACATAAAGAATTTTTCAATAATTGCTACAACAGAACTAATACTGTTTTGCTATGTATTTGATAAGCAAACGATTACTCAATATGGCAGGTATTCTGAATTAGGATGTAGATTACTTCAAATTACAAACACAGAGTATCATTGCATAATAATTCGAATTATTTACATAGTACTCGCTACAAATATGGTGTATTGCCTTTATGCACAGTGTCACGTCAATTGAAAAATAATTGAAAACCAACCGCTTAATGAAAAACACGACAATCAATTTTCTGTTTAATATTCCGCTGTAACGCAATCTCTTATATTTACCATTTTAAATTAAAGTGAAATGTGCTAGTGCATTTAGGCTCTAAAATGGTTTGGATTCGTTTTTAACCGCGTGTTACGTGTACATTGTATGTTATTGTAGTTATTATGAGCGTGATCCATGTATTCGCGAAATGATTCCACAAAATATTAAATTGGTAATGGTGAGTATCGAACAAATTTGTTCAAAAAAGTTTACACGTATTGCTGCTCTCGTTAATTGATTTTATCTCTGCGAGTTTTGTGCTGAATCCCATATAACCCTACTGCATGGTTTATACATGTTCTACTAGAGGAAAAGATATTTTGGTGCAGACAGCTTTGAAATTAAGAAATTATCAAAATTATTCTGAACATTGTATTAAGTGCTGTCTGCAAGTTATTTGTGGCATTCTACGAATATTTTTTCCTATTATTCGGATTTTCTACCACATGTATTATTATCCGCTTCAAAAACAAATCACCGAATCTACAAAATAATACGAACTATTGGAAAAAAGCCTCGGCGCCCGTGACGTTTACGTCAAAGGAATAGTCAGAGGTTATGTTTTGCAAATAATATAAATCGGAATAAACACAGAAATAAGATTTTGCTGACGATTCGGAAAGTAGTGTCTTTCCGTTTTCAAAGCTTTTTTTGGAAGAACTCTTATGTTGCTGTGTATGTCAAATACACAGTAGGATTTTGGCAAAGTCAGTTCGATCTGATCATTCCAGTCAGCAGACGTACCAAACCGTAACCACAGGAAGTAAATAAATTCCTGGTGGAGTAAGTAAATGGATGTGTTAGCCAAGTACAGTACATAACTTTGCCTTGTGTCACGGCTTAGTCTGCGCTAACGCTTTACCGCGTGTTTTTGTGTACTATTTTACATATTGCTAATCCCTGTCTGAGTCATCTGGTACTACCCTCGTCGTTGGGTCGCTTGCACTCATCCCAGGATTTAGAACCTGTGAAATTTGGTCGAGATAATCAATTAGTAAGTTCGTAGATTTAGTAGGTTTAATTGAATGTACTGATATTATTGAAAATTCTGAATTTTACTGTTTGTGTGTGAACGTCTAACTTCCCAAACTGACCCACTGGAATATACTTTCTCCACTTGAGCGACTCAGCCTCGCGTATTCGCCTTGAGAGTAGTGTGTTCTATCACTCAAACTAAGACTGGCACCCGAGCATAATCCGAAAACTCGCTACCGGGGCTCGAGTATCAAAGAATGGCCCTTTTTCTCGACGTCACTATCTGAGGTGGAGAAAAAACGCGTGTCATTATAATTATGTAAAACCTATAATTTTTCTCCGGCTAGTCTAAGAGCTGGTGAATGAGTTATATCTGCTGAAAGAAGAAATTTCTCCATGAAAAAGATATCAACAAGCTGGTTGGACAACTTAGGGCTGATACGTACGTCTAATTTTATTAAAATTAAATTATTATGAAATTTGATACTCCCGAGTATTTTATATAAAAGTACGCTTATTAAAACTTACCGTCAGATAAAACGTGTTCTGCGTAAGGGAATTTGTAGACAGTAATTTTTCGCATTTAATAAAATTAATTACATTAACATATTTTTAATCATAAATGTTTCTCTCTGAGAATTCCGACTTGATATAAAACGTAAAGTTTTTGTAGCAATATCTTGAATTTCCTCGGAGATAAATTCCAAATTAATTCTACCCCAAATAAAACTTTTGCTAATAAAACCCTGTTATTTACGCCACGAAATTATAGACTACATTTTTATAAATCTTAATTTTAATTCAAGAGATTCTTTTCGGTGCACTCATGCATAGAAGTGAATTAAAGCCAGTGTCGTTTTATTATTGAGGCTTTGTAAGGACCCAAGGAATTTTAATTTAGGGGTTCTTAATGGTTCGCAGCGTTAAGAAAAGTAATTTAATTCGTCTTAAAATTTAGTATATTCTTGTATTTAATGAGAGAAATACAAGCACAAAATCCTATGAGTAGGTAACAAATTTTATAAACTAAAATAATTGAATTTCTTAAATTATCAGTTAAGTAGTTTTCGCAAATATCGAATTTGGATGATGAGTTTTAATAATCTCCTAACGATGTCAGCTTGGTTTACGAAACGCACTTCTAAAGCAATGTTCAACGGTAGTGCCACATAAAGAGTTAAACCCATTCAAAATTTTACTTAAAAATTAATTACGTACCTGTGTGTGCGATTTAATATCGCAAAATCCTGTTATTTAGTTTTTTTTGGGACATAGTACTCGATGAGCTCCATTTGACCATTTTTTTTAAATTTCACTTTCATATTTTCAAGGCCTACTAACTAAGGTCCTCTAAACGGGTCGAAATTTCAAGATCGACTATGAGACATTTTTTTATTTGAAAAGTGGATAGCGTATTCGATTCGTAGTTATCCCAATTAGTCCTTATGCATTTTTTATAAAGCCGTTTCAAATTCTGACGTGTCCTCATTAATTGTTGTGGTGTTATTTCCCTGCACTCTCATTCAACTCTTTCTCTTAATTCCTTAACATTTTATAGTTTCGTGCGGTAAACTTTTTCCTTTAAAATTCCCCACAAAAAATCTAAATCTACAGGATCGATAAATAAAAGCATATCATTGATATGCAGTTAAAACAACAAGGGGCCCAAAATAGAGCCTTGCGACACTCCTTGCAGCATTGCTTGCGTATTACTTGCTTGATTTGTCCCAATTCGGTTACCTATACGGTCATTAAATAGAGTTTTTAATAACATTTGCTGGAATCCATTGCTTAAGTAGGGACAGAAACATGTGCCTCTTGCACCATAATTCTCTAATTTATAGAGTAATGGCTATGGTTGATTAAAAGGCAGTAGAAAAAGAAAAATGCGTACCTGCATAAATATACACTTTTGCCTTTTTCTTGATACATTAAGAAATTAAACAAAGGATTTTGTATATGGCTAGTTCAGTTGAACTTTTTGACAGAAATATTAGTTAAAGCAATTATATTTTTTTATGTATGAAAATTAATTTTTCGAATATTCTTGACACTGCCGACAAAAGGAAGATGGAATTATAATTCTTTATCAGTGTACTTGATCTCTGTTCAAAACCGTGAATAACTTTGGCTTCTTTTAATACATCAGAGAAAATGCCATTCATAAAAGGACCCCATAACGAAACACGTTATTTGGTATCCCAGTGAAAATGATCGAAATTTATATATCTTGTAGTTCGGATCTTCCTGATGATAATTTCAAATGGGATCAAGACTCTGAAACCTTTTATTTTGGAATTACAGCAAGGTAGAAAATTAGTAAGTTCGTGACAAATCTTCAAAAATATACATATACATATTTATATATACGGTACTAGGTAACAGCCATGAGATATTAACATCATAATGCAACTTGAATTGCGCAAATAAGATTATACGGAGACGGAATTTCCGTTGCAAATATTCTATGATTATCGAGTTCAGGAGCTAGTTTTTTATTTTTTATATACATTTATTTAACGTCGGCCTATTTCCGCTACTGAGGCCTAACACCGACGCCTGTAGACGAGCTACCCCCAACCAGGAATTTTACCGAACCTCTTCCCTTAAGAAGAGTAGGGATCTTTTACTTGCCTAACATTTAATAGACAAGGGATCGACGGCTTTACATCCCCTCCGAAGGATGGTATATCTCCTATACAACTCTCGCCTAAGGTTGTATAGCTTCCGCGCATACACTGATATACAAGCCGCTGGAAGATGTGTGAGGCGAGAACGCGGTTTCCGTTGGAATGGTCACCCATCCAAGTACTAACTGCGCCTGTCGTTGCTTTACATCGCATACCGAAGTATGTACATAGTAAAGACGCACCTACGCTCGCCCCCTCAGGAGCTAGTCGTATTCAATGTTTGACGTTAGAATAAAAAATAAAATACATTCTTGCCAAGAATAAAAATTAATATTGGAGGAGCGTAAAAAATTGTTATTTGCAGAAAGCTCCTACAATGTAGGGATTTTCGAATTTTCCTACTTACATAATCCAATTTTTTAAGTGACCTAATTCTCGCACACAATATTTTTGAGTAAAACATAAAATAAATAACAATTATATATTTGGTTGATCAAAATAAGAGTAGGAATCGGTATTCTAATATTGAATATCTTGTTGAAAAAATAAGATTTTAACACAGATAAATAGAATAAAATCGACAGTTCATATAGCGTTTTTTGTGTAAGTTATTTTATAGTACTCGCATTTATAGAACGCATGGATTTGGGAGAATAAAAACCTGAACTAGACAAAGTAAAATCAAAATGCTCTTCTAAGAGTTCCAAACGTAGCTTTTATACTTAATTTATTATAAAATCCGTATATCGCATATGTGTATATGCGTATACATAAATATATAAATATGGATATGTATATTTTTGAAGATTTTTCACGAATTTTCGAATTTTCGACTTTTACCCTTGCTGTAACTCCAAAATAAAAGGTTTTCGAGCCTTGGTCCCATTTGAACTTTTCATCAGGAAGGTCTGAACTACGAGATGTCTCAATTTCAACCATTTTCACCAGAATCCCAAATCCCAGATTTTACGAATTCTCGACTTTTGCCTTTCCTGTAACTCCAAACTAAAAGGTTTTCGAGCCTTGGACCCATTTGAATTTTTCATCAGGAAGGTCCGAACTACAATATATCTCAATTTCGACCATTTACACCGGGATCTCAAATCACGTGTTTTGTGCGGGGTCTTTTATATTTACAATATGGCTATCAAATTTATAATTTTTTAATTAAGCTAATAGGTATTTCGACAAACCCCGAGGAGCATTTAGGCTTAAGGTCGGACATTATTTCGCAGATTTCCTGAGGACTAGTTGGTGGCAGTAGCATTGAGTAATTTTGCCCACTGTGGTTAATATTGTAAGACAATGTTCTGAGGAAAATTGTTCACTAGAAAAATCAGCTCTTTGCTGTGGTTTATCTATCTTTTCGTAATTTACAATGAGAGAAATATTTTCATCTACTACTTCATTCGTATTTGTTAATTATATTATTGAAGATGTCCCACACAGCTTTGGATTTATTTTCAGCAGTATTTAATCCATTATGATTGAATATGGTGGATCAATCAATATAATAATAAATACCACAGACATTAGATAACCCTCATTTCCAAAAGCCAGAAGCTCGTGCGGAAGGGGGGTACACATTGAAAAAACGTGGACATACAACAATTTCCTCCGACAGTGCCCGTGCCGGGATTCGAACCCAGTGGCGCGATACCCGTGTGATTAATCGCATCGCGATTGCCACCTATCGCTTTAACCAACGCAGCTATCGGCCATCAATCGAATATTTTTTTTCTACTCCCTTATGTAAATTTGCTGTTTTTCGTACAGTCTGTAGAATGGATAAGTGGGCCATTCCAGTTAACTGAACGGGTATATTTCATATACGTTCTAGGATTTATATGAAATCGACCAATCACAGTTCGTTTATTAAGTACACAGGCAACTATTCGTTTTAAAAAATTGGTGCGTAAGCTGTCAAAGTAATTGTCAGTGTGTATTATTCATGCAGTTTGAGCTAAAAAATAGTTAAAAGTAAGTGATTCCAATGAAGAACCGACAAACGGTATACCATCTAAAATTTTACTGAAATTATTATATACAGACAAAATTTTAGAGACATATGGCAAGAAAGTAACTTGGGGTTGAACCTACGACTTCTTGCACTTGAAGCGTAAATGCAATCGCTAGGCTACTGCCACCTTTATAAAATGTTTTCACCTAGAGCATAATATTAAGCAGACGCTAAGTTCGTATATTGAAACTACTTATTTGTTGTCTTCTTAATTCAGTGGTAGAAAAAGCATACTGTACAACTCGAATGGATTATTTATATCGCACTCGAAAGATTGAGGCACTCCGCATACTGCGTCGTATTTAATCTTCTTTCTCGTGCGATATGACTATCATATCCACTCTTGTTGTACAAACATTGTAGTCTAATAGAACTATCTTATACACACACTTTTTTCTGGATTAGTATAGTTTAAAATTTCTTACATCATTTGTATTTTTGTAGAGTAGATAGGTATACACTTTCTTTGTTTCATTAATGCAAGTTTAAAAAGAATTGCTGTAAGTGCATTTCAGTGGTTTTAAAATTGAGCCTAAATTTTCTTTAATTACATACGCTTTGAGAAAGATGCAGAAGATATGCATTTTTCTTTATCTGACATTCTATTGCACAATTCGCCTTCTTCTGCTAATGTGGCTTTAAATATCATATCATATCAATATTATAAAACATTTTCACACAAAGAGATACCATAGCAATAACTCAACTTTCTAAAGATCTAACACTGAATATATAAAGTAATAAATTACCATATTATTTGAGCAAACAATCGTGTACAAAATTAAATTTTTTAATACTGTGATTACATAAATCTCTCAAATGGAATATTTCATATGCAATGATAAACATCCCACCATATAATTATAAATCTCGTTAATCTTGCCGAATACATGTTCTTAATAATTTGTTGCCAAAGATCTTTCTTCAGAAGTAACAGATTCATATAAATTTAATATACCCGTTATTGCTGAGGCATTCCACTATAATTAAATATTTAAAATAGCCCCTGCAGTGGCTATTTTTGGGAACAGTCATGGGATATATTTCAGCAACATACAGTGAGAATTGACATAGAAATTTGATAATTATCACTGACGTGGTAAGGGCCGGGTATTAATGCCTGACAAAAAGAATAAAACATAACTTCAAAACATTCCGTTAACTCAAATATACATCGTGTCCCGTTTTGCTTGCAGCCACCCCTATAAATTTGTATTTAATGTTCGATTTAGATAATTTTTTTAAATATAGATTTTTGAAAAGCGCATCTTTGTTGTATTAAATTTTACAGAACAGAATGGCGTGGCCTACTATGATTTTTTTCGGGTCATAAAATAGTGAAACCTTATTAGCGATTTTTTATTGCGAATTTGAGTGCGCCACTGGATTCATCAACCCCCCCCCCCCCAAATGTGTTTGCACCAAATTTTATTGAAAAAGTCGTATTTTTTTATTTTTCCTGAGAGAAATAAAAATTCAAAAATTGCCGAAGGAATTTAACTGTTGCATGGGACTGCGTATTTATGAAAAGCAGAAGCGTAACTAGTCTTCATGGGGCCGTGGGGCGACATACATTTTGGGGCCCCTATAGAAAATAGTGATATGTAAAATGAACATAAAACAAACATTAATATAAAAATTCTCAAACAACGAAAAGTATATTCTCAAACATAAACAACATAAATGAATGAGATCCGATTAATCGCTTAAAGAAAAATAATGATAATTATTCTCTATTAAAATTCTATTGGTAAAGTTATTTATAAGTGTAAAAACAATATAAACGCTATGAAAACATCAGCCATGTCACTTTCAAGCGTGCCAAACTGTTTAATTATCAGTTCAAAATAATTTATGATAGTCATACTTTCAATCAAATCATTTTTAACTAAAGTGAGTATATGAATATATTGATCAGTGAAAGTTTAAGATAGTAGTTCTGAATATTTTTTGAAATCTTTGTATTAGTTTGCGTACTAACTTGATCAATTACAAAATAAAAAACATTCACTTTAAATTTTTTTTTCGAGATTTTCAAATATGTGATCATCTGCCATCATCATCAAAATGTCTCTTACGTTTAGATTGTCTCTTTTCTTAAAAATGTATGGTCTATTTGCCATTTTTGTGCTATTTTCTCCGCCTCAGATTTTAGTTCTTGGTAGTTCTTAATTTGCACACTTTTTCATTAACTCTATTTAAAACTAAATCAGCTTCATGTAAATCAATATTATTCTTTTGTAATACTCGTATTTGTATAGAGACAGTAAAGTTACACTGATGCAAGTGACATGATAGAAAACAAACTTGGTTTTGATTGTTCTCATCGACCTCATCCCGCGATCCACTCGAGAAGCTCGCGGTCACTCGGGGAAAACGGAAAATTCCGAGTTGGTGCATACAGTAGAAACGACACCACTGCGAATGCGAACACGAAATTATTATTAATATTTCGGAGGGCCGGGTGGACCGGGGCCCCCAAAACCCTGGGGCCCCGGGCAACTACCCGAATTGCCCGTGCATAGCTACGCCTCTGATGAAAAGTGTGCCTTGACTGAAATAACTGTTCAATGAATGACTCATTGTTGATGAGTAGATATTGCTTATTTATATTCCTGCTTATTATCATAATTATGCCCATCCAAAGGCTAACTTTTCAAGAAAAAATAGGAATTATTAAAATTGTTGGTGATAATGAGATATCATCAAGAGAAACTGCTCGAAAATTTAATAGAAGACTATATATAATTGGTTTTTTGGGCCGCTGATTTCAAATCCAATATCAAGAGTAGCATTTGACAGAATTTGAAACGAATGTGCTATCAAATTTAGCTTTAAATACTACACCTACAATATTAACCCCAAAGAAATGTGCACAGCTTGCAACCAGAATTGCTATGAAACTATCTTTCACCTTATATTTAATTGTCCGATTTATGCCTCAATTAGGCCTTCTAACGTTAATTTTCTTGTTGATGTTGATCATTTTATAAACGCACTCAATAATATAACGCCCTCGATTGCGAGGTCGATGTTTTCACATATATGGAATATATTAAAGTTGCGCTCCTTTATATTAAACGAATAATAATATCGCTTCTAGTTTAATACTAGTTGTAAGTTAGGGTCTCCATTATGCCATGTATTGTTTATTATTATTTTTTTTTCTTTTCTCTTTTTCCTTTCTCTGATCATTTTAGTTTAATTGAAGGCAATGCCAAAAGTCACTGAGGAATTAATTTAAGTTGTAACTAATTTATTTGGGCCCTAGCCCTAGGCAACTAACATTTGTTGGACCTACTAGCAAGATGAATAATTAATTAATTTATTTATTGTGAATAAAATTTTCCTGTTTTTTTTTCCTTTTTAGCATATTAGTAAATCAACTAAGCTCCTTGTTATAAAAACTGTAGTTTTCTAGAAACAATAAAGATTGAATTGAATTCAATTGACAGTTGACAGCTGTCAGTGGCACTGTATCCAGTATCCAAACGATATCCTACTTAACTCGATGATAGATGTGGCACACAGACTTGAATAATCCGGTTGATATTGGACTGGTCAACCTCGATTATTACTCTTATTCTGATACATGCTGAAGTACTCAGCAAACGTAAAATCAATCCAAAGCAGATGTTGTTTTTGTTGTTAAAAGTTCCGGATTATATAAAAAATATAATATATAAATATAAAATATTATCCATCTTAATTTCAATTGTTAGAGATATAGAAGATTTATATATATTCAAGACAGTAGAAATAGTCAAAAATGTATTTTTATTCCATTTCATATCATTTATTTTCATATGAACATATAATTCGCCGAAATAATTAAATAAGGCATAGCATCATTATTTCCAAGTCGCCGATCTCATTATTTGACTATGTTTTAAAAACAACAACAAAAAATTAAATAAAGAAAAAAAATAAAAAAGGAAATACCACTCTCCTTTGGCCCTCGCTCCGCCCTTCTATATGTCTCACATTCTTGCTCAATAAGTGAATTAATCAATCAACTACTCTGTATCCGCCTCTCAAAGACTCACTGTATCAACCAATCTCTCTTTGTCTACCTCTCTCTGTGAGATCGATCAATGAATCAATCAGTCTCTCTCTTTCTGTGCCTTTGTGTCAATGAATCTCCGGATAATACAGCTAACGCTGCTACTGACAGCTGTCAATTGTCAAATGCCCCCTTCGGCATCGGATTTGAAATCAGCGACCCAAAAACTCCTTGTATATATTCTGATAAATCTTTTCCGGAAAATAAGGCGAGTTGACAGTGACATTGACAGCTGTCAACTGTCAAATTCCACATTTGACATCGGATTTGAAATCAGCGGCCCAAATACCCCTTGTATACATTCTGATAAATCGTTTCCGGAAAATAAGATGGGTTGACAGGGCGACTGACAGCTGTCAACTGTCAAATGCTACTTTTGAGTCAACGACCCAAAAGAAACCCTTGTATATATTCTGATAAACCTTTTCCGGAAAATAAGGCGAGTTGACAGTGCCACTGACAGCTGTCAACTGTCAAATGCTCCATACAATTAGTGAAAAATTCCCGAAAAGTCGACTTCCCCCCCATATCTGGAAAACTGTATATTTTCCGACCTTATGGCCATGAAGACTTTTGATCAGGAGCTCACGAGGAACAACATAACATATCGATTCCAGCGAGTTTTACCGGGGGCCATTTTCCATAAAAAATGTGCGGGGTCATTTAAATAAGTCTCGAAATAGCATTTGGAGGTGCCTTAAAACTCATAACCGAAAACCGTGCAAACCTAATTTTTTGCATATTTTGCAAATATGTGACGAAGAAAGAGGGTTTGAGTATTGGTTGTGGGCTCGAAGAGAGTATTTAAATGACCCAATTTTTTTTTTTAAATCGTTTATAGCGATGAGGCTACTACTCCAGTGCAATTAGGAAAAATTTACTGATGTGACCCAAAAATTTTGGGTACATTTTTTCTTTTGTTCCTTATTCGAAATGGGGGTTAAAGAAAACCTTAAGTCTGAATTTGCGCATTCCTACCTCCCCCCCTTTCGCCGCCATCTTGGATTTGTTTTTTTTTTTTCAATCGCTCATAACTCGAGTTCTATTTATCGCACAGTAATGAAAAAAATATCGTTGTACTCATGAGGATTTACTCTTTATGTCATCACGAATGCATTTTTGCCGTAAAAGTTATTGCAAAAAAGTTATTAGAGCTCAAAGTTGAGAAATGATTTCAAAAAAATTTTTTTTCGCTTTCTTGGCTCGCCACTCTTTTGCAGTGCATCTGACACTCTCTGCCAACAAAATGTTATTTAAACTAGATGCGATTTCTAGGATTTAAAAAAAAAAATTAAGTCCGTAAGTGGATTCCTCGCCCGCCAATCCACGCTCAAAGTTGACATGTTCAAATATGCTCGGAGCGTTTTCAATCAGTCATAGTATTTTAACTTGTACATTTTGTAAACTCATTTCCACACCACCTTTGAGGTAGAGTCGACGGCGCGTTTTTTTTAACGTGGTTTCCCCCCGAGGCCTAATCCACGATTTCTTTGCTTGATGTTCCATTTCTTGCCACTTTTCTACAGGAAATTAATAGTTTTCGTCAGTTTCCTGGGATACTTCAGACGCTTTTCTTTTCGTCGCTCTGGGTAATGGTACCATAGTGGGAAGGTCGTAGCAATCCTTGTCTTCATCATCCAAGATTTCTGCAACTTCCTTGACGTTTGTGCAATTTTCGCCGCAGCAAATTTTGCATAAGATGTGTAATGAAGTATACAATACTACAGGAATACTGTATACTTTCATTCCAGTTTAACTTATTTTAATCATGCATGGATCAAGTAGTTCAGTTTTAGATTAGTTCAATACCTGATTAGTTCTTTTGTTAACTTTTAATTCTAACTTCACCAGGCCGCAACTTGCGTGCCGTGTGCATTTCGTGCCGGGTGCAAAACCACGTGACCGTGATTTTTGGGTATAAAATAGCTAGCCAGAAACCAGCAAATTCAGAGCTTGACTTTCACCTTTCTCGAGTGTGTTGAACTGAGATAACCAGAAGCTCAAGTTTCTCCGGCGCCGTGGCAGCCGCTGGCCAAGTATCTGTAAGGGAGGATCCGAGTGCGTTGAACTGGACCTCTTGTCAGATTGATTCGAGTGTATTGAACTGGATCTCTCCTGAAACAGATTTCTTAGTCGCGTTAGAGAATTGGGGTTACGACGACGTACATAGAGGAAATATGTTACACTCTCTCTCACTCTCTCCGATTACTATAATGTACTTATGTAATAACAAGATTGTCGTTACCTAAGCCATAAAAGATATGGCCACACTGTACATATAATTATTAGGAAAATAAATGTCTTATTTTGGATCTGGATTTTAATTAATATTAACATTGAACCCTAAAATAATCTCCAAACCAGCTACCCGAGCAAAACAAGCATCACAGACGGAACACTTTAATCCGGCCTTTCGGCAGCCGCAAGCTTTACAGCAGTTTTGGCGGATCCACAGGATATAATGTCCAATAGAATTTGTGGAATCGGGTCTTGTTCGCTGGTCACAGGCTCTAAACCGCGGTAGCCATTTTTCCAGCCCCAAGAAATCGCGTTTTTTTTCTTGCCCGAGCCATTTCTGGACCTGATGATAAGTCCGTAGGGAATGCTGACGTGTTGCGGAACTCGTTGGGGGAAGCGCGACAATTCCGTTTTCTTTTTAAGACCCAATCGTGTATATATTTTAAATCGCAATCGATCGATGGACACATCGGATTCATTTCCTCCGTACAGTGCGATTAACACGCTCTCTCCAGCTGCAGCGATGACATTTTGTCCAGGAGTGGTTGTTTGGAATAATTTTATATCCTCTTGAAGGTGAACATTTTTTTTGATGACGTCAATTATTTTTTTCTTTCCCATTCCGCAGATTGCTGACACAGTGTCACATCCTGAAAAGGCATGTATGAAAAGCAAATGCTCCAGCAGAAGTGCGTGTTTGAAGCTGCTTGTAGAATACGTCTTCGATGCCGTTGTTCCCCTTCCTATTTTACGGAAATAGACATTTTTTTAATTTTTCCCGAGTGCACACAGCAACACAAGCAGGTTCGTATCCTCTCCTACGATGACGACAGTATCAAATTGTGGACTTAAATCAATTGCAGTTTTCACGATATCCACGTCCGCATCTTCCCATGATTGTTTCACTGTGAATCAAAGGTGGTGTGGAAATGAGTTTACAAAATGTACAAGTTAAAATACTATGACTGATTGAAAACGCTCCGCGCTTATTTGAACATGTCAACTTTGAGCGTGGATTGGCGGGCGAGGAATCCACTTACGGACTTAATTTTTTTTTTTAAATCCTAGAAATCGCGTCTAGTTTAAATAAGATTTTGTTGGCAGAGAGTGTCAGATGCACTGCAAAAGAGTGGCGAGCCAAGAAAGCGAAAAAAATTTTTTTTGAAATCATTTCTCAACTTTGAGCTCTAATAACTTTTTTGCAATAACTTTTACGGCAAAAATGCATTCGTAATGACATAAAGAGTAAATCCTCACGAGTACAACGATGTTTTTTTCATTACTGTGCGATAAATAGAACTCGAGTTATGAGCGATTGAAAAAAAAAAAAATCCAAGATGGCGGCGAAAGGGGGGGAAGTAGGAATGCGCAAATTCAGACTTAAGGTTTTCATTGACCCCCCTTTCGAATAAGGAACAAAAGAAAAAATGTACCCAAAATTTTTGGGTCAATTCCTAATTGCACTGGACTATACGTATACCACAAACGGTATTTTGGGCAGAGGAAAATCCCAATTAGATAATCAAATGCAGAAGTTAATATTCACAAAGAATAAAGGTCTGGTGTGGAATTTTGAACGAGCGCTTAATTAGCCCCTATTTTTTAAATGAAAATTAAACAGTTTAAGTTTTCCGAAGTTCTTAAGAAATTAATTTTGGAACGAGATTCAAAACCTGCAGAGAAGACAACAATTTTATTTCCAACTAGATGGATGTACCCCACACCATGCAGTAATTGCCAGGACGTGGCTCATTTTCCCAGTAGGTGGATTGGACGTAGTAGTTCATTGATAGCCTGGCCGCCAAGGTCACTGGATTTACCACCCCTTGATTTTTATTTGTAGGGTATTCTTAAAAGTAAAGTTTATAAATCTCGATCACAAAATAGACAGGAACTATATGACAGAAATACACTAGCTTGTCGAGAAATCTCGAGGGAAGAACTTATAAATATCTTTGGTAATAATCGTGAGAGGATATATAAATGTATAGAAGTTGAAGGTCGCTTAGTAGAGAGAACCTGCATTTAATTGTTCTATTTATTTATTTATTTTGTAATATTTTTGGGTAAACATTTTTGTGTTAATTACTTGTTTGTTAGTCATTATAGTGTGAAAGATTTGATATTAAAAAATTTCTAAATTGAGCATTGAAAATTGCAAGAAAATGGGACACGCTGTATAAATTACTGATAGAGAGACATAAAATTTATAGAATTTATGTTAACGTCTTCGTTAAGTTTTAAAAATAATGTTCATGATGTGTTCATTCCTCATTTTTTCCAAACACTATTCCAGTATATCTAAAAGCGAAGCTATTTGAAATTTGAATGCCCTGCGTGTGACTTGAATGTCTGAAAGGCATTTATCATTCTGCTTAATTTAATTTTTTTTGAATAAGGAAATTTTATAAAAATATAAAATATAGGAATTATACTAATCCAATCTATCTGTAAGTGCCTTATACAAATAAGGACTCAACAAATTAAACCAAAACAGCTATTCCCCCTTACGAGCGCTGAATAATATGGTAAAATTTGCGTATTTTGTCTAAACATAGTTAGCACTAAAATACAATGACTTGGAATGCTCGAATGCTACGAGGAAGATGCGCGGCCTCCTTCATCTCAGGATGTCACTAACTGCAGACCGGTTTCGACCTAGTTTTGGGCCTAATCAGTGCAGTGCAAGTGATACCTTCAGTATCCGGAGTTCGCATCTCATAGACACTGTTAAGTTCCACCGCAGTAGAGCGTAACTAGCGCCATCTCTCAGTAGTCTCGAAACAATCCAAATCGAAATAAAATTGATAATCATCACTGACTAAGCTGTTTTGGTTTAATTCGTTGAGTCCTTATTTATATAAGGCACATGTAGATTGGTTGGCATATTATAATTCCTATGTTTTATATTTTTATAATTTTTTTGTTGGTTTTATTTGCCAGCGTACGGTATGCATCATTTAGAAAAAAAAATACTTTAGATTTAAAAGACATGACATTACATTTAATAGCATTTAGGGGAAGACTTGATTGATTGATTTTAGATCATCAGCATAAAGTAAATAGTGCATATTCAGATTATCAACTATGTCATTGATGTACAGTACAAAGAGCAATGGCCCAAATATGGATCCCTAAGGTATTGATCAGATGAGTACAATATCTTGCATTAAATTGTTCTATTTATTTATTTATTTATTTTGTAATATTTTTGGGTAAACATTTTTGTGTTAATTACTTGTTTGTTAGTCATTATAGTGTGAAAGATTTGATATTAAAAAATTTCTAAATTGAGCATTGAAAATTGCAAGAAAATGGGACACGCTGTATAAATTACTGATAGAGAGACATAAAATTTATAGAATTTATGTTAACGTCTTCGTTAAGTTTTAAAAATAATGTTCATGATGTGTTCATTCCTCATTTTTTCCAAACACTATTCCAGTATATCTAAAAGCGAAGCTATTTGAAATTTGAATGCCCTGCGTGTGACTTGAATGTCTGAAAGGCATTTATCATTCTGCTTAATCTAATTTTTTTTGAATAAGGAAATTTTATAAAAATATAAAATATAGGAATTATACTGTTCCAACCTATCTGAAAGTGCGTTATACAAATAAGGACTCAACAAGTTAAACCAAAACAGCTATTCCCCCTTACGAACGCTGAATAATATGGTAAAATTTGCGTATTTTGTCTAAACATAGTTAGCACTAAAATACAATGACTTGGAATGCTCGAATGTTACGAGGAAGATGCGCGGCCTCCTTCATCTCAGGATGTCACTAACTGCAGACCGGTTTCGACCTAGTTTTGGGCCTCATCACTGCAGTGCAAGTGATACCTTAATATCCGGAGTTCGCATCTCATAGATACTGTTAAGTTCCACCGCAGTAGAGCGTAACTAGCGCCATCTCTCAGTAGTCTCGAAACAATCCAAATCGAAATAAAATTGCTGGTTTTATTTGCCAGCGTACGGTATGCATCATTTAGAAGAAAAAAATACTTTAGATTTAAAAGACATGACATTACATTTAATAGCATTTAGGGGAAGACTTGATTGATTGATTTTAGATCATCAGCATAAAGTAAATAGTGCATATTCAGATTATCAACTATGTCATTGATGTACAGTATAAAGAGCAATGGCCCAAATATGGATTCCTAAGGTATTGATCAGATAAGTACAATATCTTGTAATTTAATCAAGCGCGTTGAGACCTCTCGGGATAATTTGCTGCACTTGTTAATGACACAACCTTAATACCATCCTGAGTAGCACAAATTTAATTTTTGTTACTGCATAATAAACATATCTCCTTGTTCCTCAGCATGCGTTCCAACCTGTCCAGTTTACATCCATATTTAATGATTATCCAGAGCATGTGTACCGTGAAAGTGTGTTTTGGAAGGTAAAAGCCTAGGGGTAGCCGAGTTATACGGTATCTAGGAATGACACCGGAATGCGCCATTAGACCATTACACAAACTTTGCCTAAAACTATTCAACATGATATCCATTAAATTTAGCTTGTTTTGCCATCCCCCATACGTGAGGCTTTGTGCAGCAAGTTTAATTAGCCACTTAGCGGTTAAGCATTTTCTTTCAATTAGTATGTTTGCAATTTACGTGACATTTTTTAACTAAGACAATAATGCATTTAGGGATTATGAGTAGAACAGTTATTATTTTTGTTATTATTTCATTGGTGAGGTATTTTATTCTCTTTGTAAAATATTTTTTTGTTCAGCAGCTCACGCAATTTTACTCGGGCACAATTCATGTACTGTTGAGCGCAGTAATTGTTATTTTATTTAATGAGTGAAACAAAATGCGGTTTTGAAGAGAATAAAACTGTGTTTTGTTTCTCTGGTTTTATAATAATGAATGGTAGCTTCATTAATGTATTAATAGCCTAGAGTTTCAAAAGTTGTACAATGCCAAATTTGAAATCGCGTAGTGCAATGGAAGAGCTATGAAAAAATAATAACCGAGGTGGAAAAATGTTAAAAAGAGATAGTTTTAGTTTCACCTGTATGCAGTCAGCGTCTATCAGTCTAAGAAATAACTTTTTTGTTGAAACCGAAACTCTGAACAATAAAAAATTGTGAAAACAAAAATTGTTCCTTAATTTTACAACACTAGTGAAATGTAAAGAAAAAAAAAATGTGATTAACTTACAACTGCTCTACTTTACCGGCAATCAATACAAAAAATTATATTCAGTTAGCCCCATAGTTTCAATTAATTGGATGGAATCTGCGGTAGGTTCTTGATGAAACATATTCAATAGAATAATTATAAATATTCAAAAGAATAATTACAATACGCACTTGGTTTATTGTTTCATTAGTTTTGTTCAGATTTCTCTGACATATGTTTCGGCTTTGCGACCATTATCAAAGAGTCTTAAAAACTGACCTGAAAGTGGTGGTTCACAGTATATATCTTACAAATCCTCTACCCACCTAGAGGGGTATTTTGTAGGAGGATTTGCTATTTCGTAAAATTTAACAATACAGGCCGGAATTACGAACTTAATTTTAATTTTATTACTGTGTCTAGTACAGGATTGTTAATAAATTCTGTTTGTGTATTTGTAACGTTTTTATGATTCCTTCTTAATATTAAAAATTTCCAGCATGTCTAGGATTTTTCCTTTGTTTGCGTTATGCAAAAGTTTAACACTACTACCGTTAAAAACGTGATTTTTCTCAATGCAATTTTCGGCGAAACCAGTTGATTTTTTATTATATAAAATAGACTGTTTGTGTTCTCTTAACCTCACATCTATGCTACGGCCACTCTGACCTATATATACTTCATCACAGTCAACTCATCATAGCCATTGTTTTTTGCTAGCGTTTTAAGAATTCTAACTTCTTTCTCAATGTTAACCCTATTTAAATTTAGAGATAATAGTCTGTGTACATGGCTACGAAACGGTGACATTTTCATCTTCCAAGATTGATTACAATTTGCATGTGTAAGAGTGTCAGTAAAAGTTGGCTTTCTGTAAATATCAAGTTCTAGACCATGTTCTTTACGTGTCAGCGTAATATCTAAAAAGTTTATTGATCGTTCTTTTTCCATTTCAATTGTAAACTGAATTTTGTTGTTTAGGGAGTTAATAAAATGGATGAAATGTGACAATTGTCTCTCAGTACCGATCCATATACAAAACACATCATCAACATATCTTACCCAAAAATTTATGTATTTAAGGAGATTTGTTTTATATTATTTGCAAAACATAACCTCTGACTATTCCTTTGACGTAAATGTCACGGGCTCAGAGGCTTTTTTCCAATAATTCTATTATTTTGTAGATTCGGTGATTTGTTCTTGAAGAGGATAGTAATACATGTGGTAGAAAACCCAAATAATAGGAAAGAATTTCGTAGAATGCCACAAATAACTTTCAGATAATATTTTGTTACTATGTTTTTAAATTTCTATCGTTTCATTCATCAATATTTTTTTAAAACTGTTTGTGTGCCTAAAATGGTTGTCTGATCAAAATTGAACGTATGCAACTTTTCTTTTGAGTGTAGTGCCAGGCTAGTGGTTTTTTTTATTTAGTGGATATTTACGCAATCCTTTGTATGTTCTGTTAATCTTGTTTCCAGATATATCCTTGTTTGTCCTATGTATACCTTGTCCTATTTAGTACATGGTATTTTATAAATAACATTAGAAAGCAGTTCTTTAGGGGTTCTTATTTTTAACTTGCCGTAGAAATGTTTTTATGATATGTTTCGTTGTTCACAGCCGTATAATTTTCTCAGACGATTCTCTCATGTATGCAATTTTATAATATATTTTGCTTTGATTTTGTTGGGCTGTCCTTATCACTTTTATTATTAACACTGCAATATGCTATTTACTGGCCAAGCGGCGTACAATAATATATTCAGTATCTGATTATTCAAAGGCCGAAATACAAATATTACTGTTTACTTATTGTTTTAACATTGTCAACTAGTTTAAACAGTTCATATTTAACTTTTTGAATGTAGACTACTCTGTGTGAAAATAAACATAATAGGTGCAAAATACAAATTATTAACTAGTGTATTAACAATATTTCATGATTGTAATAGTTATTTTAATTTAGAAGTGACGTTGAATAATAATACAGTTTTATATAAAACGCATAATTTTGGTCTCTCAGTTATTTATAAGAGAGTTTCTACCGAACCTATTTCCGTCTCGCCTACTAAATTTTTCTCCACAGAAGATATAGGCAGCTAATAAAATCGAATTATCCTTAACAAATTTCCCCATATGAGTAAAATATTTTTTATAGTGGAAAAATTTATGAAGTAAATTGGGGCGAAGCGCTTCACACCCTGGTGGTCGTTGAGGCTTTTCCCTGAACGGTCATTGAGGGTATTGCCTTTAAAAATAGCATGGAAACACACGGTAATGGCCAAAGAACTGCCGAAAGTATACGAGAAAATTCGCAAGTGGCTTTAATAAATGAATGAATTTATGATCCATTTTTACTTTTTTTCACTTTCTTGCATAAAACTTAAGAACGCCTTAATGGTTATCGGCTAGGCATTTTCCAAGCTAGTAATTTATCTACCAACCAACTAAAAGACCGATATAAACTTTTACGAACTGTAATATAAAATTATGGATCTGGAATTTTTATTTTAAGTGTGTGCTATTCTATCAAATTGGATGGACCTTGACGTTCGCTTTTAACTCAGTTGAGAATTGCCAGAATGGCCGCCAGTAGTAATAGAGAGCACACAATTCTTTGAAAGGCATATAGAATAGATACGGAATAGATGAATAATAAAGAAAATTCTGTCAGGAGTCTAGTTGTCGTCAAAATTTTGCATGTTCGCTCTCATTTTTCTTGTGAAAATTAACAAAAGTTATTTGATACTGTTGCGTTGTGCAACCAATAAAATTGTTCTTTAGAAAGAAGTATTTATTGAACACTACTTAACAAGAGTTTAGCATATAAAAGTTTACAAGTTACGAAGTGAATTGTTTGGGATGAGAACTATAACTAACTAGTTTTTGGATCAGATACCAGTGCACAAACCACTATTGCCGTGCGCCACGCATGACGCACAGTCCGCCAAATGCCGCTCACACATATACTATAATCTATTGCTAGTTATTATACAGTAAACGGCAAGAAAGTGCGTACCTCGGGCCACGTTTGCATGCGAAATAAATGGACAATCGGCTTGCAGCAGACTACATTGTTGTTCGTTGGGGGTGGACGCATGTTCAATTATCCAATTCAGGATGTATGCGTGTGTCACAGCATTTAAAAATCATAGTTATTCATATAAAGTTTATAAAGGATCGAATGACTCGGCTAAGAAGTGCCATGATCTTTTTAGTATAAAATACATTCATAAAATAACAAAATAATTTTGAAGCGAAAAATAAAGAATTATAATAAATGTTCAAATAGGCCCATTTTTTGAGCTGAACAATAACCTAATCTATCATAAAAACTTCTTCTGGCATTAACAACATGCTGCGAAATTTTTGCCAACAGGTTGGTATGTCGTTCATAACTTTCTCATTTACAAGAGTCATGATTTTTGTGTCATACTAATAGATGTCTAAATTTTAACTCCAATCTATCAATAAATGTTAAAAGGGGTATTGTAAAATGTTTATACGATAGGGCCAAAATAATTTCATCAAATAATGGAATATTAAATAACGAGAAAAAATTTATCAAATAGATTCTAGTACAAAGTCAATACCCTGAAGCCTTTGTTGATAGAGTTTTCATAAATGTTGAAAATAAGCCCAACCAGGTATGACAGAACCCTGCACGTCATTATACAGCAACAATTCCTTATGTATACGGACTATCGAAGAAGCTACGCCATATAGGTGACAAATTTAATGTTAGGGCGGTATTTCGAACGGGGAACACTTTGAAATCTATTTTACAAAACCATAAACCGAGAGCAGAATTCAAAAATCTGTAATGTGAAAAATGGTATGTGGATGAGTAATCCAGGCCTTTTAGTGTGAGGTTGGATGAGCACAAGAATTACATTAGAAATAATGAAATTCAAAAATCAAGGATTTGTGAACATGCTTGGATAAACGGACATAGAATAAACTGGGACTCGGCAAAAATTTTTGCAAAAGAGGCAGATAACAAAAAAGAAAAATTAAAGAATCAGCAATAATCTTATTAAATGAAGATAAATGCATATCGAATTGTTCTGTAGATATTTGTACAATGTTAAAAGATGAACTTAAGAAACTCAACATTATCTAAAAGAAAATATCATCAGTTCTGAGTAAGTAGTAATCTATGGAAATAACATAAACACAACCTTAAAGCTGTGTATTTGACATTCACAACAAATAAGAGTTCTTCGAAAAAAGCTTTGAAAACGGAAGGAGACTACTTTTCGAAACGTCAGTATTCTGTGTTTATTCCGATTTATATTATTTGTAAAAGATAACCTCTGACTGTTCCTCTAACGTATACGTCATAGGCTCGGAAGCTATTTTCCAATAATTCTATTATTTTGTAGATTCGATGATTTGATGGGTAGAAAACCTAAATAAAAGGAAAGAATATTCTTAGAATGCCACAAATAACTTTCAGACAATACTATGGTTAGTTATGCGTGAATTCGTGTTGCAAAAAAGATGTTGCGTTAATCCCAAAATTTGATTTTTTGCGTGCTAAGTATTGTCAATCGACCACTCCAAACAGTGTGGTGGAGTTTCACTTCCTGTATGTTTTTGCCACGTCCTGATTAAAAGACAGTCATAATACGAGTGACATTTGGTTACAAAATTTACGTGCTTATAACAATTCATTCAAAATAGAATTATGAAATAATGATCAGCACTTTTTTCCAAATACATTAAGTGTGTATAATGAGACAACTAGTGTTATGACCATTATACGGGATTATAATATTATCCAGCATTGAATATGTAAATATTTATGATATAATGTAACTCTTTAATTTTTATTTATGGATTACACGAATGTTACACAGCGAACGGATTAAAAATGTCATACATCTGGATGATTTATATGTATATGTGCGTACTACACATACATAATAAACAACAAATTAAAATAACTAATGTAAAGTTATTCTACTACTTCAAAAAAATGTGACCACTCATAGACTCGAAGGCCTCCAGCATAATGAAGATTTTACATGTGAGCGGTTTCTCTGTTTAAAATAAAAACAATTTACATTAATTACATGTACTTTCTCGCCTTCTTCCTGTACCCGTGGTGAGCCAAACATGGCACATTACAATTTATGCAGAACAAATCCACACTAAATTAGAATTTCAAAGTGGAACAGAGACAGAGAAGCGATTAAAAAGAAGCCATGTTTACCTTGGCGCTTAATTTTTACGGGACTCCTCGAATGTTAATTAAACGGTAATTAAGGGAAACAATTAACTGTAAGATATTGTTATTCGACCGGTTGAAAGGAAATGAGAATATTGTGGCGAAGCTTGGCGTTGTGCGAACCTGTCGATTCGTTTTCAGAAATTGTCGTCAAATCGCTGTTTTTTTTGTTAAATTTTATTCTTCGTAATACTAACACGAATTTATTGACTAGAGCTATTACTCAGAAATAATAAAATATACAGGACATCTCATAATGTCGTTTACAGTCAATATTTTCGTTATTTAAAGTCATAGAGAGATGAACAAAAAATTACGTTATATTGCTGATTTGAGGAGTTAATATCTGAAGTAAAATTATAATTATCTTAAATGTGCTTCTAGAGAGCAGAAATATTAAAACATAATATTTTTAGTCGCAAACTCCTCTATAAAATCTTTATTTTACTATAAGGAATGTAACCAGATTGGAACCAACAGCTACTCTCCGGGCTATGTGCCCCGCCGAGCGCTGGATTACAAGTTACAAGCCTGGCTCGTTAAGTATAATAATTGCATATTACTAACAGAACGCTGATGTTTCGATTGCAACAAACGCCAGCCAGGATCAGTCCTTCGGCTGGTGTTTGTTGCAATCGAAACATTAACGTTCCATTGGTAATAAGCAATTATTACACTTAACGCGCCAGGCTTGTAACTTGTAATTCAGCGC
This sequence comes from Leptura quadrifasciata, assembly GCA_963675555.1. Lineage (NCBI taxonomy): Eukaryota > Metazoa > Arthropoda > Insecta > Coleoptera > Cerambycidae > Leptura > Leptura quadrifasciata. The sequence goes on from OY776676.1 coordinate 159,213,644, forward strand.
TCGGCGGGGCACATAGCCTGGAGAGTAGCTGTTGGTTGTAGTCTTGTTACGTCCCTTATAGTAAAATAAGGATTTTATAGAGGAGTTTGCGATTGAAATATTGTTTTAAAATTCTAATTGTAATTTCGTTATTAACAGTATTCCATATTTTTAAAGTTAGGTAACACATCATTATTTTAAAATCAAAAATAAACACAGTCTTTTCATTTTTTAACTGCTGCACTATTAAAGTGAATATTCAAAATATGAGTCATATTTGGACCTCTACATCTTTGGAGCAAAATAATTAAGCTTGATCCGATTTCTTGTGATGATTAGCAAAGTTCATTGACTATCGAATGTTGTAAATAGGTTTTTATAGCTGTTCATATTATCTACAGGGAGAGTAGCCAGCCTCATATATTATGTGGTATGTTTTTTTCTCGACTTCAGCGGATGATGAGAAGGAGGTCACTCTTTGGCACTCGAACTTCGGAAACGGACATTCGTTATGATATAGTTTTAGCTCGAGAGCCAGTCCCAGTTTTAAGTGTAAGGACCACATCACCCACAAGCCGGATGCGCGGGGGGTCAAGTGGAGAAACGTTACTCTAGTGGGTCAATTGGGAAAATTAGACGTTCACCCACAAAGCAGTGAAAGCTAGAATTTGGTAAATAGAGTTACTTTATTCAAATAAGCCTACTATATACAATTCTACTTCTTTTAAACAATTACCCCAAATAATCTCTACAGGTTACTAAATAACAGTTAATTGAGGTAAGCGGTACAACGAAAGTAATACCAAATGACAACGGCAGGTGCTGATTAAAACGATTTACACGGAGTACGGTTGCTAACGGATATCGGTAATAAAACGAGGCAGATGGTAAAGCGGTAAAACAGAACAAGCGGCAAAGCGGTAAAACAGAGTAAGCATCAAAGCGGTAAAACAGTGGTAATCAAGCATCAAAGCGGTAAAATAGCGGTAAAACGGATGCAGACAAAGTACGGATACCAGATATGAGAAGCAAAACCACCGATAAAAGGAAATATAGTGGAAAATTATAGGGAAGTTATAAACAGAACTTGTCAAACCTGGCATACATAATTTTACTTACTCCTCTATGGACTTACTTACTTATTGTGGTTATGATTGGGCACATCTGCTGTGGTAGAGCGGTCGGAACGGAATCAATTTGAACTACCCAGTTTTTCAGGTCCTTTCAATATTTTCTGTTGGTTTGGAGCAAGCGTCGATCAGGCACGTCTACTGCGTGAAGCGGCAACTAGTGAACTGAAATATTTCGTATAGATCAATACAGGCAGGTGGGCACGCAGATCTAACAGACGGGGAACGGGCACTTTACCAATTTTGAAGAATAATAAAAAGGAATTTCTAATATTTAAAGTTGATTCTTCGAACCTAGCTGTTATAAAAGAAGCTGAAAAAAAATCACATTAAAATAAATGTACACGTGAAATGGTTTAGTAGTACAGTCGGGTTCATCTGTTGCCGGCACTCAAAAAACGCAAAAAAACTTTACGACATATTTATTATCGCCGTTAGGTCAAGCGGCTTGCTGTCATCAAACAAGCCGACGTACATTAAAAACCTATAAAGGTATGTATGCCGTGGAAATTGATTAAAATTAGATTCAAATCAAAACAACGCTTTTCAACAATAAGAAATATATTAAAAGATGAAAGGTAGTAAATGTTTTCTGGCACGTTCAATTGTGTTACGGATAACATTTCGCAATATTCGCGGTACGATTTTGTAAAATTTCGAGTGTTTGCGGAGGTGTATAAAAAACTCGTTCCTTCACATAACCTCACACAAAAAAATCTAAAATGTTTAGATCTGGCGAGGGAGCAGGCCAAAGTATAAGTCGATTTGTTGCAATTACTGGCTCATTATACCTTTTCACTAGATGGCCTCTGTCTCGAGCGGCATTATGAGGCGGAGTCCCATTTTGTTGTAAGTACATTTGTTCTGAAACTGAAAGTGATATAAATCCATCAAGATTTCTTCAATATCACTGTAGGAATTCTAAATATCGGTCGCCTCTCAAAGGTCCTTGAAAGAAAATAGGTTCAATAATTCTTATTTCAATCAATCCAGCACACGCATTTCCTGAAAATTACCTTGCCTCATTATTTGCTGATTTTCCTGCGCCCAATATCTATCATTTTGTTTATTGAACATTCCATTGTTAGTGAACAATGTCGACTTGTCCAAAAACAATATGAAAGACAGAAAATTCGGGTTAGCTGTATCGTTCTGAAGTAACCAATCACAATAAGCTAATTTATTTATTTATCAAGATAAAATCTACCAGAACAGAATGTTCATGCATTGGATACTAAAACATAGCAATTTTAAAGATTATATATTATACAAAAACTTACAACTAAAGCAAAAATGTATACAAAAAACAATAGATAGTAAACATACTGCAGACAAAGTAATACATAGTAACGTACGAAGTAAAATACAGAATTACATAAAAAAAGAAAAAAAAACAAACATTGCAGAAAATTAACCAAAAAATACACATATACGCATAAGTGCACACAAATACATATTTATATAACTGACACAGTAAAAAAGAGAGAAAAAATGGAAGACACTAAAATATGGAGTTAGTTAAGATAACCTCTTTAAGCGAACAAGAAAAACTAGCAAAATTATCACAGAATATATCTACAAGTGCTATAATTCATTGATTTGTCTAGACATAGTGAGTAAGGTGAATTCATGTGCTGAATGGTGTGGGGTGTATCGTATTTAAATGTTAACGACTGCCTAGCTCCAAATCTGGGTATATTCTATTGCACCTGCTCTAAGAGTTGAGGATTGTCAACATGACCATGAATAATTTTATAGAAATATGTGATATTCACTACTCTACGCCGTACGAATAACGGCTCAATATCAAACTCTTTTAGCAGGTCACTATAATTCTGCTCGTGGTACCACTTATGCCTTATGAAATACAGATATTTGCAAAATTTACTTTGCGCTCAAGCATCTTAATATGAACATTATAGTACGAGCACCAAGACACTACAGTACTCCAAACATTCTAACGTATGTAAAATATAATATTTTAGGCATTCAACATTTGTAAATTGTTGTATATTTCTAATTATAAATCTAGCGGTCTTAAACATTAACCACTAATATACTCGTAATGAGGAATAAATGATAAAGCAGGATCGAAAATAGTACCTAGGTCTTTTTTCCTAATGCATCGTTCCAAACCAACGTCACCTATTTTGCAATCATGCCTAATCACATTTAATTTTCTCGAGAACGTCATTGCCTCACGTAAGGAATCGATATCATTCTGTAAATTATGGCAATCTTGCTCATTGTTTATTATGCTTACAATTTTTAAATCATCTACACAGAGAAAATATAGGAATCTAGAGATTTCTCAATGTTATTGATAAACATTAAAAACATAAGAGGACCCAAATTGTATCCCTGAGTTATACTACTTGTTTCACAATAATACTGGATTTAAAGCCTTTATGTTCTACATAGTTCTTCGGTTACCAACATCTTCGTACAAATGTTGGTGCAATTGATATTTAAACGAGCGGTAGCCACATTTTTGAGAAAATATCTTGCTGAGATGACTAATTTGCACCTCGTGGCCAGTTTCTCTAGTAGAGGCAGCAGGATTCAATTCTACAACAGCCGACATGTTAATATCTGTCTTTTCTTCACGATTAATATCAATTACTTTCCTGGTTTGTTTCTACACAGTTGGAAAATATTGTAAACATGGATGATGTCTGTTCCAATATATTTGGGCATATAATACTTCGGCGTTTCTGGAATTTTTGTGCCATTCTCCAAAAACTAATAACATGTTCACTTTTCCATCTCTTGTATACATGTTGAACAGTAACAAAAAATAACAACAAAAAATTAAAGATAAAGAGCAAACTTCAATTAACAATTCTCTCGTATTATTACTTGTCAGACCTCCTTGTTTCCACAGTACTCCTTATATTTTCAGTCTTGTTTTGTTGACAAAATCCATGCGTAGAATCAGCATATTCATATTTTTTAAACTATGCAATCGTACTTAAAATCGTCTGTGGAATACAAAAATGTAAGAATATACATTTAAAATTTCAAACATACGTATGTCAATCGGAAATCTTATGATCTATAAAAAAATGTCTTAAGTGTGTTTACAGAGAAATGTAAAATTACTGAAAAAGTTTAAGTAAACCGAAATATGCACTTTTGGGGGTGATTTTGAAGTAGCTAGGCCATTAGGATTATATAGGAGAGCCAGGGACATTTTTCGGTAATTTAATTAAGGCCTATTTTTTGAGAGGATGTTGAGAGGGGCATAACTAAGTGTCATCCGCGAGGATTAACCCGGATTCCAGTCATAAGGGGGTGACAGAACGCCCCCAACGTGTAAAAAAACTGCATCATCATTTCATTATTTAGTTAAGGCTGAAATTTTCTCCAGTAGTCCTCTGATAGCCCACAATCATCGATATAATATTTGCAGAACGATTGGCCAGTCATAAGGGGGTGGCAGATCACCCCCAACATGTCGTGTGAGCGATGAAATTTTTATTATTTAGTTAAGCTTCATCTTTTAGTAAGTTGTTGTGACAACTATTTCAAATGTAAATGCCAATTTGCAAAACAAAATGGCGGCATTAACACCCTGGCAGAACGATTTGATTTGTAAATATTTTTTACTTTCAGCCGCATATATCTTTGGAACTATGCAACAGAGGAGAAAGTTGTATTGTTGTGTTTTATGGGAAATTTAATTCTATACAAAAAAGGTCTTTTGACATTTTCGTGTATCTCCTTTAGTTTCTGAGATAAACTGAAAATTAAAAAAAATTGCAAAAATTTTTTACGTTCAGATGCAAATATCTTTGGAACTATGCTAGATGCGCGAATACGACTTGAAACACTTTTTGTAGGAAATTTAATTCTCTATACTAATAGTCCCTTGACATTTTCGTGTATCTCCTTTAGTTTCTGAGATATACTGAAAATAAAGAATTTTCTTTCCATTGCCGACAAACCGTTGGAGACGTACTAATTAATATTTCCCTAAAACCATGTTTTTTTATTCCTACAAGTTCAGAAACGTCGAAAAATGTCATTTTTAGCAATAGCGAAATTGAGCCCTATACCTATACATTTTTCAACGCAGTCATGCGATGAAAAGGTAAGGACAAGTCACCTTGGCCAAGGTCGTATTCTCGCATCTAGCATAGTACCAAAGATATTTGCGTCTAAACGTAAACAAATTTTGAATTTTTTTTTTTTATTTTCAGCATATCTCAGAAACTAAAGAAGATACACGAAAATGTCAAAAGACCTTTTTTGTAGAGAATTAAGTCTATTTATTCTAAGTCTATTTATTGAAAAAAGTCAAAACGTAAGGGAAACAAAATCGTAGTAACAGCTCAAACTCTTTTCCACTTTCTTATGAACTGATGGATTATTTTCATGGTATTGAGATAAATACATAAATCAAAAGATTGCCTAAAATAAGGATCTAATCTTATTAGAAGACCAAAAAGAAATGTAAAAGTTGACTTAGTGACTTTCCCCCCATGCAGAAACCCCATTGTTGCAACTTAGAGTAAATGTTTAGCATGGTCTTCACCTACTCCTATGCCTTTTCTAATTCTATTCATTAAAGGTTTTTTCCATTGAAAAATACATTTTCCTGTCCCCTAATAAAATTCGCTGCGTTTTATATTTTGTCCCCACAGTTCTTCTCTTGAGTTGATAGTATTTGCATAGACTAAGGACTTCATATGTCCCCACACATAATAATCCAAAGGATTATAATCAGGACTCCTTGCTGGCCAAGCAAACTCACTTCCTCGATCGATCCATCTGCGTGGGAAAGTCTCATCAAGATAATTCCTGACTTCAATGGAGAAATGAGGGGGAGCTTCATCTTGCATGAACCACATTCTGTTCCGTTTGTCTAGCATGAAAGCATGTAATATATCAGCAAGAGTATTTTGAAGAAAAAACAGATAAGACCGTCCATTTAAATATGGAGGAAAGACAAATGGTCCCAATAATTGATCGCCGATGATACTGCACCAAACGTTAATCTTAATTTCTTGCTGAAAATGTCTTTCCTTAACGGCGTGAGAATTCTCTACTTCCCAGTAATGGATGTTTTTTCAGTTGAAGACGCCTCGGCGAGCAAAAGATGCTTCGTCGGTAAATAAAGTGTTCTTAACAAAATCTCGTTCTCAGTTGTGTTTATTTAGAACAAATTGACAAAATTGTAGTCTTTGTGGAAGATTCCTTCGAATAAAGTTTTGTACAGGTGTTGCTGCTGCTAAACGGCTTGAGCTGACTTGAGGTTCTTCATCTACACGAATTAAAATTTCTAGTTCTTTATTTGGAGTAGTTCGTTTCGGTCGTCCTACATCGTTTTTATGGCGAAATGAAGCCGTTTCTCCCAAACGGCGAAACAGATCTTTGAGAATCTTATGATCTGGCTGTATTCTATTTGGATATGGCAATGGGTATCTCCTCGCTGCAGCACGTGAGCTAAAATTATTTTGTGCGTAAACACATGTCATACCCCTCATTTCCCTATTTGAAAAATTATTAGGTTTAGGCATTGTAAATAAAGAAGTTAAAGAAATTAGCGCGAGGAACACAAGAACAAAATAAAATGATTAAATGACGTAACTGAACCGTAACCAAAGCACACTTTTCAATAAATACACTTTTTTTCATTAAATTTGAATTTGTCATCAGATTTTCTGGTCAGAAGTACCACAACGTTTCGTCAAAAAAAAAAAAAAATATGAAACTGATGTAATACGTAAATTATTTTTTCTTAGAAAATTTTTCCACAGCAACATTTCACTAGAGCATGTTTGGTTACATCCTCGTATTTTGGCCCAAAGAGTCTACCCCTGAACTATGGCCTATTATTAATGATCCACCCTGTATAAAATCGCCATCCACGCTAACTATCCAGGGATTGTTTTAAAGGTAATTTATGCACCCTTTGTGATTCGGCACAATAGAAAATAGAGTTACCTGTGTAAATTAATGTACGCTCAACATTTTTTTGACATAATTATCTCTCACTCTAACTATGGTGGCCGCAGTTATGCCTATAATTTGTTCCAGTGGGTGAGTTTCCTTCATTGTTATTCATACGAATAATTTAAAATCTAAAAGATCTAAGCTCCGCCCCGAAACGGGGGACCATCGGGAAGTAATTTCTGTCCCCACTTATTACACTCATACCCCGAGGAGGCATCAAAACAAATGACTGCCGATGAAAATCTAGAGGAAGGAAAGACCAAGGTGGCGTAGTTTAACTTATCGTTAACCCGTTCAACGATCATTTATTACCTTAACCGTGTGGTGCCATTGCATTGTAATGCGTAAAAATTTATTATATACACTATACAGCGTAGGCGTTTGAGGCTTGATTAATCTTGAACAATCTCAAACCCATCGAGCGGTTGGTAATCAAAAAACGGACAGGTGTTTAAACCGGATAAAGATTTGTCTTTATTAATTCTATTATTGCGCACAATAGGATATATTTTCAAGAAAGGACAAAAAATAAAATAAATGTATGCTGTCGTTGATATAATGAATTGAAACGTTTTTACAGGCCAGTTTTTCTTAAGACTACTGAATATTAATTGCGTTATATGTGAAAAAATTTAAAATGACCAGGAAGACAAAACTTATCTGTGCTAGAAATTTATTTATAGGTATTTCGGATTACTGTTTCGCTGTTAGTTTTTATCAATATCAGTAGTTTGAATAGAAAATCAATTGAGCATAATGTCTATGTCACATTTCTATCTTATCTGTCTTATGTACTTAAATATTTTTTTCGCTATTCTTCCTAACCAACATATATATTAATAAAGAAATTTGGTACTCTGTAAATAAATATATACATGTGACAGTCTAAACAATAAAATAATAGGTATTTCGAGATTTAAGAAAACTAAAACCTAAATTTACCACACGACCCGATGAAATACTATCTTCTATAATCAGAGACTATGCTTATGCGTTTGCAAAACCTCTCACCAAAATAATTTGTAATTTATAGTACAATCAGATTATACATTGAGCGATGAATCAAATCAGGTTATTTTTGCTTTTTTGATATATTGTTTATGATGAAAAGACAATGTTAAACCAAGTTTTCGACCTCGGCAGATGACAGGATCAAGAAAATCTCGAAATTTTTTCCCTTTTCATTTTTTGTCGATTCTGACCCGGAATAACTGGCTTTTCATCAAAGGCTGTTAAAATCATTTTTGAAGCAGATTAACTTTACGACAATTTAAGACTTGAGCAATCATTTTCAGTACCATTCAAGTTTCTGAAGGCCTAGTATATTGTTTGAAACCCTCTCAATGGACTCTCCTGGGGACTCCAAAGTGACCCTCCCTCTCAACCACTTGAGTAAATAATGAGATATTTGTATTTAATTTTTTGGCGATGGTCATTGTCGTGATTATTACATTAAAAAGGAAATACATGTGTAATACATCGATGAAAAATATTTGAAGATCTGACTCAATTTTGAGGATGTGTTTGTTTTAATCAAATTTTACCCTCTTTGATGGACCTGGTTGGTCCAAGACGTCGGGGTCGTCTTCTGGGATGTCAGGAGGGTTTTCAAGAATATCCGAGACGGGCACCCACAATTCTTCGCTTAGTTCATCTTCGTCTGGCAGGTCATCTGTGGGTGAGTAATCCAGGCCTAATGCGAGCTCAGGGACATTGTTATCTCATAAGACTCCCTCACAGTGGAAGCAAACTACGGAACACCGCAGTCCAGCCTTCCTGCAGCTGCAGACACTGCTGCAGCCTTTTTTGCAGCCGCAGGAGATGAGCTCCAGGAGATGTGGCGAATTGCCAACTGTTTTTGTTTTTTCGCAATATATGGTAGACACTCTGGGTAAAATACACTTTAAATTATTTATTATGCAAATTATAATTGAATAGAACATTATATAGGCTTATTCTACCTAACCTAACTCGACGAATAAGCAGGTATTATAAATAAAGCTTCAGAAACCTAAATACTTCTGGAAATGATGAAATTCTGCTGAAAATTATATAACTTGAAAAATTTACCAAATTTTGAAAAGCTGTATCTCCGGAACTATTGGACCCACGATTACCCTTTAGATCTCATCTTATTGCAAATTTAATCGTCTTCAAAAATGATTGTCACGATCTTTGATGAAAGCCAGTCCAATTTCGAGATTTTCTTGATTTTTGAATCGTTAACAATTTCTATTACTAACGCTTATAGTAAATATATTGAGGAAGTAGAAAAATCTATTAATACTAGGTAACCCAAACAAGTTTTGGAGCTTTGTTAACTCAAAACAAAATTGTACAATACTATATATATTATAAAGTTACTTCTCTAGAATACCCTTTGGATATCGTCAATACTTTAGCTGATTTCTTTTCCGACGGTTTTATTAATTCCAGGCGAATATGACTACAAGACCTGACCAAATTCCAGAGTTTATTACAAAGGACTGTGTCGCAGCTCTTTGTAATCCGCTCTGTATTATTTTTAACTTGATATTAAAGACAGCGACTTCTCCAGACACGTGGAAAAAGTCTGATGTTGAGAATCATCGTTCTATTACAATAGGATAATTTTGCTAAAATTTTTGTAATTTTAATTTACGATTACATACTATCATTCCATACCAATAGTTAAGTAATAGTAGAGCAGGTCAACAACAAAGGTCAACAGTATCGAACCTTGTGTGTAAAACGCAGTATATTGCAGAAATTTTAGATCAAAATTGGCTTTTCTAAAGTGTTGGACAGATTGAGCCACGGTATACTATTAAATAAGTTGCAGAACTTTCGTTTCAGTGATGTTCTCATTAACTTATTTATTTCTTATTTATCCTGTCGTACTCAGTTTGTTCAATATCGTGGCTTACAATCTGTGCTAATTAAACAGATATCAGGAGTACCGCAGGGTTCCATACTTGGACCACTATTTTTAGTATTTTTTGTTAATGATATTATCGACAATCTCGATGTATCCTAATTACTTTACGCTGACGATCTAAAATTATATCACTACATAAGCACTGACTGTTTGAGACTCCAACATAATATTGATTGGCTCAACGCCTGGTGCGTCTATAACCGTCTTCCTTTAAATGCTACTAAATGTAATGTATTGCCTTTCTCACGTAGGTAAGACCCCATATTTTTAAATTATAACTTGGATAACTCTCTTTTAGGTAGACCTGAGTTTGTTAAGGACCTAGGAGTTATATTCGACTTAAAATTAATTTTCTTTATACATATTGAGGAATACGTAACTGGAACTTACAAATCCTTAGGTTTTATTCTGCGCAATGGTAAAGACTTTAAAAATTTGCCTACACTTCATCTCTTGCTTATTACGTTTATTAAATCCAAATTAGAATATGCTTCCTTGTTTGAAGTCCATGTTATAATGTGCACATTACATTACTTGAGAAAGTTCAGCGGCGTTTCTTCAAATCCTTAATATTTAAAATAGAATGTAACTATCCATTAAAGGGCACGTACACCTCAGGAGTTATTTTTTAATAAGTTTGTTATGTGCAGTCTACTAAGAAGACGGGTAATATCTACAATATTTTTTCTATTAAAATTATTAATAGTGAGATCAACTGTCCTCCAATTATTTCACTCATCAAATACCGAGTGCCCAGATTAACGGCGTGAACAACTAATATACTCTTGATACATACATCTTGTACTAACCTTAAACCTATCTCCACTGCATCAAATCTGCTTAAATTATAATAATATAGAGCACAGATTGGATATTTTTAAGCAGCAACCTGTATAAGCAGATAATATCTCATTTGAGGATATTCTCAAAAGTTTAATATATCAACCGTCCCCTAAACGATGTTATTCAATTTAGATTAAATTAAGTTTGATTATCATATCCAATAAAGGATTTTAAATGAGGCATTCATTATTCTTACGAAGCTATCGTTTCAACAAGCCACTTTTACATCATTAAAAGAAAAATCAAGTAGCTTTTCTAATTTGAGTCGTGACTGAGATTTTAATAAGATATGGAAATTATTTAAATGAGATGATTTTTTTATTTAAGGGCTGCTCCTTCAGGAAGGATATTTTAATTTCAATAATAAAAGGAAAATATTTGTATAGGCAGGATATGTACTTAATTTTTGTAGGGAGGAATTATTTTATACAGTTTTTCTTTTCGCACGATGTTTCAGTATCATTTACAATGATGGTTTCCTAATTGTTTAATAATATAAATAACAATTGAGTGTTCATAATAATTATAAGTATTTTATGTATTATTTTACTGCGAAATTATAAATAATAATTTTTACTTTGCCGTTTTTATTCTTTGTCGATATATTTTATCTGTTATATAAATTGAAGTATCCCTCTGTGGTTTCGAACTATTTCAGTTCAAGTAGATATCCTCCCAGTCGAAGAAGCTGACAGTAAGTGTTGCCGTGACAGTAAGTTTTGTCCTGTCAGCTTCCTTGGATGGATTTCAAAGACTGTTAGTAATTGAAAGGTCTTAAAAACTTGTATTGTGCTATTAGCCGCCTCTATGGGGAGTATATTTTCTCGAACGCTAAACGAATTATTGTAACTACCTGAAGGGTGGCAGAATTTTTGACTTTAGGGATGTGTTTTGGGTAGTTAGGAGATAAACATTCTAAAAGTTCCCGACCCTTGGTAGCCAACTTTGCGGGGGAGGGGGGGCTTCCGGAAGTCCCTATATTTTGACTTTTTTAATTTTTCGCTTATATTGAAAACTATTGGTCCTTAAGAAAAAAATAATCTTACCTTTTTGAAAACTGACAAAATTTCCTACATTTTTTATTACAATAGAAATTTTCTATATTCAACCGTTCTCGAGTTATTTGTTTCTGAAAATCTCCCTTTTCCTGAAAACGCTTTTTCGGATCACCTTTTTCGTCATACTCTGCTCTTAACACCTCAAATCTTATTTGTAAAATAAAAGACAACCAAATCAAGTGAAGAGGATTGAACTTGGTTAAAAATTATATATTCTACATATAATTAATTAATGGCTGAAATGATGGATTTTAAGATTTCTTGCTGTAATATGGTACGGTTATTGTTTGAAATCAGTACCTACATTTTATTGCATTCATTTGGTAACCACTTTTGTTTACATATTATTATAACGGCTACTTTTATTGACATATAATTGGCTAACAGCTAATTAGCTATTAGGATGTTTCTTCATCCTTTTCTAAGAGGGCTCCATTGTGGCGGTTGCCCTAGCAGTTGATTCATGCCGACGAATAATTTAATGATGCCTTTCTACATCCGCATCTTCCGGAGTCACAACCTTTTTGGCAACGACAAAATAAAAATTGCAAAATTTCGTCGGGGGCAGCATTTTTGTCTATTATTTTGGGCACCAGCTCCACATTTCTCTCCTCCCAGCCAGGAATTTCTATACCCCACACATGTGAGGACAGTACGGTTCTAATCCATTGCTGGATATGGTAGTACAACCTGTAGAAATCGTACTTCGTGGCCCCCTCAGTTGATGGGAGAGTGGAAATGTCTGGCTTGATCGAAGCGACTGATTTTATAAATGACCGATATTCGTAGTCATCTAAGAATATCTCCTTTGATGGCGCACCATACCATTTATGGATGTAATTATGTCCTGCTCTTTCGACTTCAGATGGTGTCGATGAAGGGCTGGTAAACAGCTCAGCTGCTTCTTTTAAAGATTTGTCTTTTCTGTATAATTTGGCAAATCTCACTTTGCTCTTCCTGAATGCTGCGAAGGTGGTATCATAGCGTGTTAAAGCATGTAAACACAGAATGTGCTCCAGCTCCAGCTGCTGCAGCTTTTGTGAAGTGTGTGTTCCGGTGCATACTTTTCCTCTGCCAGGTTTCACGAGGAATATGTCACGCTGGGGAGGGGTTTTCGCCAACAGGACTGCCAAGTCCACATCTTCGACTATCACAGCTACTGAAGAAGAAACTGACTTTTCTACGGCTGTGGATTTAATTGCCACATCTGCATTATCCTCTGCTTGGTGGGTATTGGTATTATTTTCCTCCATTTTTTCATCAACATCTTGATGAGAAGACTCTTCTTGTTGGCGGCTTTCGAGAGGAATATTTCTTCTTTTACCGTGATTTTATTTTCCATGGTAAACTGTACATCCACGCACTTTTTCAGTCGATATCTACGATTCTGCTCAGCAGCTTCTGGACTTTTCAATGTCTTGATGTAACTTCTTCCCAGATAATGGTTCTTTACGAATTGTACGTATCTATCATAAACAGATGATATTCTGCTGAGATGTTAAGAGCGGAGTATGACGAAAAATGTGATCTGAAACAGCGTTTTCAGAAACGAATAACTCGAGAACGGTTGAAGATAGAAACTTTTTGTTGAAGCAAAAAATGTAGGAAATTTTATCGGCTTTCAAAAACCTTTATATAACATCTTCGTGCAAGACTGTAATGAGGTCATATTATCCTTTTTTGACGGCGCTTATAAACCATAATCTTAAGTCACGTTAAACGTTACATTATAGATGATATCGACGTCTTTATAACCCCATAAATAACCTTTTGCAGATCACCATTTCTGGTGTACAGTTAGTCATTTTATGCTTACTACAGGATATTCATACGACAAGGAATTTCGGTATTCGTGTATATAACTTTATAACGACCCTCGTATGACCTACAGTTGTTAAATTTATGTTAAATGCCATTTTACAACCAACAACCAATATACAAATAATAGGGCATGTAGACCAAACATTATAACACAAAATGTTACTTGGGTTGTCCAGTCTTGTTGCTGGTCGCTATACTAAATGGAAATCTGACGCATAGTCGGACGTACTACCTGCGAACAAGAGTGAACGACTAAGAAGCAGATTGGAAAATTAGAAAAACTTGAAATAAAGAAGACGAGTAAACCCAAATTGAATGTCAGAAAGACTGCAGTACGTTTAACATGACTATCGGTAAAATGAATATCTGTGTAGCATCGAACAAAGTACCCCAAAAAGATACTATTACTGAAGCTGTAAAAACTATTAGAGGATTTCGAGTTAAAATAGCAGAAAAAGTAAGACATGGAATATATGTTTGAGAGAACAACACTTTATTCAGTTAGATACATAAATTCAATGAAGGTGATTTATCATTATCATATAGTAACTTTAGTATTAAATATAGCTATCATTATCTATATCGTAGATAGTAAATAGTATATTTGTAGATGGTAAATAGCTGATAATATTAAATAACTAAGCACACAATAACTTAGAAATAGAAATACATTTTTAAAGAAAATGTACGAAACAAACAGAAATATTTATCATTAATAAGTTATTATACTAAATTGACTTTAATGCTTGCTTCACGCACGCAAATTCGGTTTTTATAATATTGATATTTACCACGGCGGTTATTAAAGTTAAAATAACTTGATATATGCCCACACGTATATAATAATACACAAGTACTTATGTTAAAGATACTTTAATTATTACTTATTGAAATTTGTTGGTATATAATTGCTATCGGCAATATAAAACCAGTGTCATTAAAAGCCAATCAAATGAAATTTTAATGGAAATGTGTACATAAATTTGAGTTTTTTTGTTACTATGAATATGAAATGACTCCGAGGATTATATGTAATGAAGAGTATACATTATTTTTATTTAAAGCCGTGTAATTGATATTATTTTGTTCATAAATGATTATTTTTGAACAACATCAAAAGCTATAGTTGTTTAATGTATACAGAAGACAGTTGTTTTACTCTATAAAACAAGAAATACACTAAAACATAATATTTTTAGTCGCAAACTCCTCTGTAAAATCCTTATTTTACTACAAGGAACGTAACCAGACTGCAACCAACAGCTACTCTCCGGGCTATGTGCCCCGTCGAGCGCTTAATCACAAGTTACAATCCTGGCGCTATCCCAAAGATATCGAAATGTACTCTAGATGGTCAAGTGATCCTCGTGTCGGTCATCGCACATGCTTACCTTGCACTGACGAGAGCCAACAGCTCGAAACTGCAGTCTGCAGTAAAATAAGGATTTTATATAGGAGTTTGCGACTAAAAATATTATGTTTTAATATTCCGCCCTCTAAAAGCACATTTGAACAAGAAATACACTGTGAACAGAAAATTATTTGAAATATCAAACTCGAATACATTCCTGCAACAATGTTTATGTGTGCATGTTTGTGGATAGCTTTTGTATATCCAGAATAAATTAATTATAAAATATAACTTTAAAATAACTTTTTATTCAAATGTCATGCGCATTATAGAAACGATCTTGAGCAACAAATTTTCAATTATAGTTTTATATTTTTTATAATCTCATAAAAATGTAATTGCATGATTGAGAATAATGTTTATAATTGGTTGTGTGATGAAGTGAGTATACTTAGACGATCTCCATGTTTAGTACTGTATAAGTGATAATCATTTCCTTGTGTAAATACTCCAACATGCTCCTTAGTATATGTATATGAAAATATAGCTCTACATTTTATTGAAATGCGACCTTATACAAAATATTTAAATGTTTCCACGTAGTACATATGAACAGTTCTGAGCAGATGTAGAATTCATTATATGTGAGTAAAAAATCTTTGAACACTTCATATATACCTATGTATATATCAATGTGTATGAAATATGTAACAACTATTTATGCGATTTAATTTGGGCACTTGTGTGTAATGCGCATCAGGTCACAATATCACATGATAAATTTTCATTGAACGTATTACGACTCTATGGACTACATTTACTACAGAATTGTTTACTTAGAGACCCCTTATAATCCGCTTTTGTGCAAAAAACATCGTGTACACTAGAGGAGCCCCCTTATTGATTTGTATGTCTAAGGTGGAAGTATTATTGTTTTAACGAGTGTGAAATGTCATGTGACTTGTTTTAGAAACATTAAAATGTGACAAGTGCCTACGAAACCAATTACTTAAATGAGCGACATTAGTATACATTTTAGTCAGAAGTGCACCACGAGATCTATCAGAAAAAAGAAGAGTGTCAACAGCATATAATGAATGAAACATACTAGGAAAAGTTCATTAATATAAATAATAAATAGGATAGGCCCCAAGACAGAACCTTGCGGCACACCTAGTTTATTATCTAATATGTTTACTTTGTTCAATATACTGTATTTTAACAATCTGGATTTTTTTACTAAGATAGGAGGCAAAGATGGTTTACCTCTTATTCCATATGAATATAACTTATTAAGTAATAATAATGATGTTTATTTTTTAGTTTATGTTTTATAATAAATAGTACATATTGCTTAGTAATATATGAGAGAAACATGCTGCTAGGAATCACAATTTTATTTACATTTCTAGTTGAATTTTAACAGGTTATTTTATTTATTGTCTCATATGATGCATTTATAAGAAAAATATTAAATTCCTTAGATACTTATTGCTGATTATCTATAATAGATCACTGATTTCTAGCTTTTGTTTTTTTTTGATTTTCTAGTGCCTTAAAAACAAAAATTATCGTTATCTAAAATTATTATTTTTTAAATTATTGTACAGTTTTCTCTCTGCGCTGAAAGCTAACACATATATATCTTTGTTTCAGGTATCATCGCGGTAACCACATCCCAAAACAGGTTAGTTTAATTTCTCTAAGAAAGGCCAAAAAGGTGCAGTATTTAGCAAATGAATAATAATTATATCAAACAAAATTTGTTAATTTTTGATGAAAAATCACTCACTGCACATAAATATTTAATGTGTCTAAGGAATTTATAAATCCGCAAAAACTTCCACAATGCAGAAAGAAAGAAAAACATGTAATGAAATAGACGTAACATATAAAATATAAAATTGCTCCTAGGGATAACTTGACGGTTTCCCGGTAATATAATAGTCGTGAGCGCGGTCTTTTGCCTGGGTTGTATATGACAGTGACATAGCGTATTGTCTGAGTACGAGAAGAAAAATTATCCAAAGAGCTGCCTCAGATGTAAGTTCTAGTTTCTTTCGAATAGAAAAAGAAAGTAATAGATTTGTTGTTGTTAACGCTCCTTTCTTTTGATGGCGAAGCTTTTGTTGAACGATTGCCTACTATGAGAGATTTATAGGAGTTCAGAAGTCAACATCACAATATTTTTAATTTGAGTCCGATTCATTTCATTTCTCCAATATTTTAGTTCCGCAGCGGCTTTCAAAAACAAACATGTTACTGGGGAATGCCTTTGAAAGATGCAATTTATATGTTATAGGGTCATTTACAAAATTATACGGATTTCACAGTTTTCAACTGTTTCTAATACTTTTCGCACAATTATTGATCTATTTCTGTTTTATGAAAAAATATCGGCGGTTCGATAACCATTTAAATTGTTAATATTTTTATCTATAGCAAGACGAGAGAAATATTAACATTGTGCATAAACATACTGCGAAGTCAGCTTATTCTATAAATAATATAGACAAATTACAGGGCGTTTTTTAAGTACACGCCATATATCCAGATCTGTGAATCCTCACATTTCCTTGGGAGATGTAAACATACTTATTTACCAAAATGCCCAGCACTAAATTTTGAAAATTTCAAACAATTATTCAGTGCGCCAATATATATATATATATATATATATTTGCGGTGATAGATAGATAGATAGATAGATAGATAGATAGATAGATAGAATTTATTCATGCCATACTTACAATTAGTAATACTTGCATACGTCATAAAAGTAGTATAAAATATAAAATATAAAAGTGTATATATAAAAACATAAAAAATAAAAAATTTAAAAGACACAATAAAATACAATATGCGTAAGTTAAAAAAATTAATAAATACACAATAATAAAAAAAAGAACAGTATTACAACTATAGAAAAATAAATAAATAAATATATACACATATACAAATGTATATACACACACACACACACATGTATACAAACACACACATATATACATATATATACACACATATATACATATATATATATACACATATATACACATACACATAAAATGGTCAAAAATTCAACAACAGTTAATACAGAAAGCCACAATATACAAGTTATTAGACAGACGATAAGTTAGATAAGGTGTCAAAATATTCAAAATATTCGTCATATGTATAAAACGCATTTTGCAAAAGAATATGTTTTATTTTTTGTTTAAACATGCTTACACTCATATCGACATTTTTTATGTTATTAGGTAACACGTTGAAAAATTTAAATGATTGATATGAGAAAGAGTTTTGCGATTTGCTTAGTCTATATTTTGGTAATCTTAAATTTGTTTTCGTTCTAGTATTGTGGTAGTGTATGTCCTCCTGCTTGGTAACTTTGTCGTCACTTTTTAATTTTTTAACATGACACAAACATTCATATATGAAACATGATGGCAGGGTTAAAATATTAAGACTTTTGAAGAGCGGTTTACAATGACCATCATATTTAGCATCCGCCATTATTCTTACGATTTTTTTTTGTAATTTAAAAATTTTATTTAAATGGCATGATGATCCCCATACTATCACTCCATATGTCATTATACTGTGGAAAATTGCAAAATAAGCCACTTTTAAGCAATCTTTTGTTGTTTTATTACTAAGTTGCCTTATGACATAAATGGAAGTTGATAGCCGTTTTGACAAGTTTTGAATATGGGATAAAAAATTTAATGACGTATCCAAATACACACCGAGGAGTTTGATAGGTTCAATGTATGCTTCATTATTTTTTGTTGAAAAATGTAAGGTTTTAGTTTTATTATCATTTATAGTAAGATAATTACTCCTCGACCAATGTTTAATTAGATTATCGGATTCTTTACTGCTAATACACAAGTTGGAAAAAAGGGTGTCCCTTAGCAAAAATGTGGCATCGTCAGCATATATTATTGGTAGTACCTCAGGAGTCAAATTGAATGACAGATCATTAATATAGATGATAAACATCAAAGGCCCTAGGACAGACCCCTGTGGTACCCCGTAATTCACATTTGAAAGTTTGGACACTTTACCGTTAAATTTAATACATTGCTGACGGTCTGCAAGATAAGACGTAAATATACTTAAGGCATTTCCTCTGATCCCATAATAATCTAATTTTTGTATCAAAACACTATGGTTGACAGTATCAAACGCCTTGGACATGTCATAAAATGAAGGTCTTATCTGCGTATAACCTGGTACTTCGCAATGGTAAAACAACTAAATACTTGTTGGTATATGCTTACAGCTCTTGCCATGGTAATAGTAAATTATTGTTTTTACTTCGGCGTGGTGTTTTATTATCAATATATTTACGCACTTTCATAATAGATTGGCAAACATATGAATTGTTGTACTAACGGGTGCTCTGCAAGGTAGTTGGAAGGCCCCTGGTGGGATCCTGATTGTCTAAACTACGTTTCGGCAAAATCACATCTGCCATCTTCAGGTTCTCTCAGGTAACTGCTTACTACTGATCCTCGTTGTTACTGTGAACGATCCATGCTTTTGATGGAAGTCTGAAGGACGTATTTTCTGTTCGAAAAACTTAGAAAAATTGAAAAAAAAATAGGAAAAAAAAAAATTAATTTTCTTTTTCCTCAACCTTTTCTAAATACTAAATAAAAATATTACGTTCACAAAATTTTTAGGGTTCAAAGTGACTGTTTCAGACGGAGATTAATGGATAAATCATACTTACTGTCGTTTATGCTTAACTGCGGCTCTGATGGTATCAATTGGAAGACGTCGTAACACTATAAATCTAACACTGTCTGTTTAACACTCTCTTAAAATTAAATCTGAAAGGGAAATTTTGTTAGAAAACACAAGTAAAAGACAATATAAAGTTCAAAAATGTATATTAAATCTTTAAAAAAATTTATGTTTTTACAACAACTTCTTCAGAGAAAATGTTAACACACAATGGTCTGACCCGTGTACAACACATGGTGAGGAACGGGACGATTCATACGGTACCAACTACCATCCAATATGCAGTTTGAAAAGCTAACGATGCACAAAAAGATTCAAGGAACAGTTCATGTAACTGAAATTTTGGTGGGCTTATGCTTGCCTGTCTTATAAACGTATTTTATTAATTCACATAAATTTTGGTCGCTCCTCGGAGCTTAAAATTGCTTGAAGCGTATCTACTTCGTTTGTATTATGCAATAACAAATTTTACGTTCAGGCAAGGCAGATCCCATGCACGAGTGAGTACATGGTATAGATACTTTTTTGACTCCGAATCACTGAGGAACCGGTTTAGGGCAAACCCCGTCAAAACACATCATTTCCCCGTCAAATCCGACTGCTAGGAAATGATGGGGGTCCCATGTCGCTAAGGGCTATTTTCGCTATAACTTCCGATATACTTTGGATAGTCGTTGGACTAACTTGTCCTCATATTCAACACTTCGTAAGAGTTGCAGTGCTTGACAACGTGGATTCGTAAAAGGGTTTTTAATCTTGGAAATTTGGAAGTTCAAGTCCAATTTTAGAATACTTTCCAAAATTGGGTGGTCGGGGCGACATTACGTCCCTGTGCAGCGACATTTACTACACTTACCAAATTAACGCTCCTCGAAGAGTTAGCGAAAATTTGGCATAAAAAACGCTCCGAAGAGCATAAATATATTTCCAAGAATTAAAAACCTCCTCCACGGCGTTTTTACGTGAAGCACGCTTTTCTTACGAAATATTTCCTAAGTCGGATTTTGTTACAACGTCGAAAAGTATATCGGGGTTATAGCGTTCTTTAACACTCCCCTCCTTTCCGTGAATCTTTTTGTGTAACGTTTGGTAAATTGGTTTTTGAAAATAAAAAATAAAATGGATCATTGGATGTAGTCTCCCATGTGTTGTATTCGGTTATAGTTCAGACCGGCCTATCTGAACAAAACATAGATGCAAATCTAAAATGGTGATAAATTTGAACATATATCGATGCATGGCATTCGATTGAATTATTGAACATTGGGTTTCCAAAATGGCATAAAAAAAAGAAAAAAATCGAAAATCCTCAGATTCTCGATGACACAACACAAACACTTTCGACGCACTTATCTTTCTTAGTGTTCTTCCACTAATGCGGGCTTGCGTCTGCTCCTCCTCGTGTCTATGCCTCGTCGATCACCTTCGGTGTCGAACTGCCTTCTGGAACAGCTTAGGTGGTCCTCGGACTGCTTGGCTCCAGCTATACTTGGTTCTGCTCGGTTTATATGAAACAATAAAACAAAATTTTAGTAAAATGTTTGTTTACATCCCGTCTGGGGATCTGCGACCGATAATATATCGTCGTCTTTGAGAATAGGAACACTGAATTTTGTTGACTTATATTGGTTGAAATGGTTTCCGAGTAGTTAAAAATTCTCTTCTTGGGAGAAATCTGCGACCGATATCACATCGTCGTCTTTGAGAATAGGAACATTGAATTTTGTTGACTTATATTGGTTGAAATGGTTTCTATTAAAATTTCTTCTTGTGAGAAATCTGCGACAGAATCTGCATCCGTCGGATCGTTGCATCTGCCCCTCCAGCAGACGTGGCGGCATCTCGCCCTTGAGTTGCTAGACTCGTCTGAATCGCGCTCTGCGTCAGAGTTGTCGTCTTTCCATGCCGTGCCAATGGAACATTTGTTTGGACCCTTTGGGTCGGACTCTGCTTACAGATGAATGTTTAATAACATTTGAGGACTTAGAAAAATTATAAAAAAAAAATACCAACTCTGCCGGACACGGTCAGAGTTGCTGCAGTGAATTTGGAAGATTTGTATGTGGATACAATATCCTCAGATGAAAATAACTTGTAAAAAAAAAATGCATAAAAAATACCAACTTTTGCCTGACACGACAAGAAGTTGGTATGGAAATTTTGATATAAAATAAACCTAGCACTAAGTTAAAACTTAGCCTAGGTTGAAAAATGTTATAAAAATATAATTGAATCTCCAGAACTCGATTCGGAATCAGAAGTGGAAGCATCTCGTGGCGGTGCATGGATTTGTACAACCGTTTGCTCCGGCGGTGGAGGTTCTGTGGAATCGTCTGAGAACGGGGAATCATTTCCATCGAGTGATGTTCCGCCTGGACTTGCATTTTCTTCATCGGAAGATTCGATTTCCAAGTTGTGCTCCTCTGGCGGGGCTGGTCTCAAATCATCGACATGTACTCTTGTCGTTACATTTCCCTTTTGCACGAGATACACTTCGTCTGAAAACTTCTTCAGAATTCTGGTTGGGCCTGACCAAGACGGCGTGAAGGTATGTACCTTCTTTTTTCTCTTACTCATGACTCTGTCTCCTACTTTGTAGACGATCGGAGTGACGGCCTCATTCGGCGCATATTTCTGTTTGTAATTTTGTTGGGCCTGACGGGCTTCCTTGATTCGCTCGTATCGTGGAAGCGTTTGTTGCTTGGCTCTTTCTTGCCTCCAGGCATACAAATCCCATTCGCCTCTTTCGGCTGGATCATATCCTAACACGACCATGCTAGGAGTTTGATTTGTAGCGGCGTTCCTACGATTTCTTAATATGTATGTCATTTGATGCACGTAGCGATCCCAAGTGTCGTTTGGCTTTTTGAATAAAAGAGTTTTTAAAATTTTCTTGCATTCCTGAACCCGTCGTTCCACGGGGTTGGATTGTTGGTGATAGGCTGGAATTAAGTATCGTTCGATACCATTCCTTTCGCAAAATGTGATGTACCATTCGGAATTGAAATGACCACCGTTGTCGGATATTATGACTCGAGGGACTCCGAATCTTGCTACTATTTCTTCGTCGATATATTTGGCTATCGTTCTGCCGTCGACCTGAATGTATGCCTTTGCCTCTATCCATTTACTGAAAACGTCTTCGACGATAATCATGTATCTGTTTTCGGCGTCTTTAGTCCTCTGCAGCGGGCCAATTACGTCGACGCTCAAGGTTTCAAATGCATTTTGTGGTGCATGACTTCTAAGTGGAGCATTGGGTTGGGCTTGTCTTGTCTTTACAGACTGGCATATCAGACAGTCGTTTATGTATTTGCCTACGATCCTGGCCATATTATTGAAATAGTAGCGTTTCGCTATTTTCCTGAGAGTCTCGTCTCTTCCTGGATGACATGCTTCATCTCGGTCATGATAATGGTAAATCAATTCCTTTATTTTCCTCTTTGGAACTATTAATTTAAAATTTCGATCGCAATCTTTAAAAAGTACATCGTCTTGGACGTGAAAATTTTTCATAAAATTAAGATCCGCATCGGAACGTTGTTCCTGTTGAAATAGATCATTCCAACGGCGGATCTTGTCTTGAATATCTCGTGAACTCAATTGAGCCTGTACGATATCTTCGTATATTTCTGAATGCGTTAAAACAGAAATACGTTCTGGACACTTATAATTTGGTAGGAACATTCTTTCCTCTTCATCGTCTGTCTCGACATACTGATTTTGTGGGTTACGACTTAGAAAATCTGCTAATAAATTTTCCTTTCCTGGACAGTGTTCAATTTTGAATGCATATTCTTGCAATAGTAATGACCATCGAGTAAATTTTGTTTTGTCGTCCTTATGTTTGTTTAACCAAAGTAACGCCCTGTTGTCCGTCTTCACCAAGAACGGTTTGTCTGCTAAGTACATCTTGTACTTTTTAATATAGTTCACCACCGCCAAGCATTCTAGCTCGTTTATGTGGTAACGTCTCTCCGCTGGAGATAACGTGTTGCTTGCATACGAGATTATGTATTTTTCGCCGTTGTCGCCTAATTGATATAATACGGCCGAAAGGCCTTGGAGGGATGCATCTGTTTGCAAAATGAATTGACGTGAAAAATCCGGCCGATGGAGTTCCAGCGGTCCGGATACTAATTCTTTTAATTTTCTAAACGCTTCATCGCATGTATGGTTCCAGTGAAAACGATTTTCCTTCGAAAGAAGTTTCGTTAGTGGCTTCGTGATCATCGCCACATTTGGTAGATATTCTCGTACCCAGTTGCAAAGCCCTAGGAAACTTTGTAGCTGCTTTTTCGTAGCTGGAACGGGATAATTTTGAATTTGCAAGACATGTTTTTCTAATGGTTGGTAAGTATCGGTTCTAATTGTATGGCCTAAATATTGAATTTCATTCGTCGCTATTACACACTTTTCCGGTGACACTTTCAGATTGTGTAGACGTAGTCTTTCAAAGACTAATCTCAAGTGGGACATATGCTCCTTCACGTTTACGCTGTAAACGATTATATCATCTAAATACACTTTACAGAAATGGTGCAGGTAACCCGTTAAAACGTCCTTTGCCATGAATTTCTGAAAGGTACAGGGAGCTGTCTTGAGTCCGAAAGGCATGACATTGAATCTGTAAGCTGCCCCATCAGGAGTGGTAAAAGTCGAAAAATCTTTTGATGCTTCATCTAGCGGTATTTGCCAATATCCACTTTTTAAATCCAACACAGAAAAAATCTTCGAATTGCCTAAATCTTTAATACTTTCGTGTATTTTTGGTAAGACGGAAGCCTCGTCTTCAGTCATTTCATTCAAATGGCGATAGTCGATGCAAAATCGTGGTTTCTTGTCCGAGCGTTTTATTATCACTGGTGGTGAACTATATTGGGCAGTGCTAGGTTCGATGACGCCAGCTTTTAACATCTCTTCGATTTGGTCGTACATAATTTTCTTAGTACTCGGAGACATCGGATATGGTCTGATATTAAATGGTTTTGTGTCTTTTACTGTAATTTTGTGTTTCACAGTCACTGTGGTTGCTTGAGTCGGTTCCGCAGTGAACAGATCGACAAATTCTTCGAACAGCGGCCGTAGAAATTTGTCATTTATAACAAGCTCTTCCGGAAGCTTTGCCTGCTGTCTCTCCCTCTGAGAAGCTTGATTCCAGAAGACGGTAATACGCTCTTCTGTGCCGGCATATAGGCATTTTCTGCCATAATCATATGCGACATTGTTCATATATAAGAATGGTGATCCTAATATTATCGTTTCGTTCAAATTTTCGATTACTTGAAAATCAATTTCAAAAGAGGTGCCTGAAATTATTACTTGTAATTTTGTCGTGCCAAGAGAGTCTACCATTCGATCTCCGCACGCCATAGCAAATGATCGACGTGTCGTGAGATTTTTAAAATTATCCAACATCCTCGGATGGATAACGTTTCGCGTCGAGCCTGAATCGATCAGTGCGTCGACCGCATGTTCATTAATTTGAACTTTTATACGAGGCAAAGGGAACGCTTCGCTCATATAATTTATTGACTCTCTTGTCTTGTGCAGAGGAGCGTCGTAGTGGTCATGAGTATCGGAAAAAATTACTGGACATTGCTGCCGCCTTGGTTCGGCCGTTGTGCCGGGGATCTTGCAGATGGACCCTGGCCTGGGTCTCTGGCCCCTCGAAAGTTTCCCGGTCTCCTGTTGAGATGCGGGTTATTCGGGCATTGGCTATGGAAGTGCCACTGCACTGTGTCTGTACAGTATCGGCACGGGGTTGCCGGTCGGTCGGGTACTCGGAATTTCCCCGATCCGCCATTGAAATTGGTTTGCCTGCGGTCAGGATTCACTGATCCGCTTGATAAATTAGGCATAAAAAAAGGACGACCAGGCGCTCTGCCTGGACCGTCCTGTCGAGATACGTCCTCTCGGAAATGCACCCTCGGTGCTGTCGGAGTTGGGCTTCCATTGCTCCTGTTACTAGAATTTTGTTGACTGATGTGTCCCGGCTCTCGATAGTAAGACGCGCGGGACAGACGTTGATCAATAAGCTGGATTAGCGACGTCTGTTCGTCAGCTGAATCCCGCTCGACGTTAGTAGCCGCTGCCATTAACATCTCTGTGTTTGAAATTAGGTTGCTTCTCAAGCGTGACCTAATTTCTGGACGCAGTTGGTCCATGATGACCCGAGCTCTGATGGCTTCGGATTTAAAGGGATCAATACGATCGAAAAGACAGGTTTTCCTTGTGATAAACACTGCCGTGTCGTCTAAAGACGTTTGCTTGACGGCATACAGTTGAGCAATAGCTCGTGACTGTATGTCGGGAGAATTAAATCTCGTAAGGAATCTTTCCTTGAATAAGGCATACGAAGTAGTCAACGTCCTAAATTGTTCGGACCATCGTTGAGCTTCGCCCTTGAGTTGGCCGGTTACGTTATGGAGGCGATCATAGTCGTGGCTTATGCGAGCTCTGTCGAAATATTCCTCCATAATTTTCAGAAATGCTTCTGGATCTTCATGATCAAGCCCATGGAACGTCACGTTCGGACATCTTTGTCTCTCATGGGGCGTACAGGTCGACACGTTCTGTATCGCCTGCACGAAGCCCTCTGCCATTTTCAGAAACATACTCTCCATCGAAGCAGTTTGTGGCTGTGAAGCTGATAAATTAACATTATCTCCCTCCGGAAACAGTCGCTGTGGTTCTATCCCTCTAGAACCGTCGTCGACGAGCGGTGCGGTGACTCGCTCATAAAATTCTCTTGGGGTCGACCCCTCGGAGTCTTCCGCCATGAATGAGAAAGGATTTGTTGGGTTTGGGGACGGCATGGTCCCTGTTCGGGCGCCATGTGAACGATCCATGCTTTTGATGGAAGTCTGAAGGACGTATTTTCTGTTCGAAAAACTTAGAAAAATTGAAAAAAAAATAGGAAAAAGAAAAAATTAATTTTCTTTTTCCTCAACCTTTTCTAAACACTAAATAAAAATATTACGGTCACAAAATTTTTAGGGTTCAAAGTGACTGTTTCAGACGGAGATTAATGGATAAATCATACTTACTGTCGTTTATGCTTAACTGCGGCTCTGATGGTATCAATTGGAAGACGTCGTAACACTATAAATCTAACACTGTCTGTTTAACACTGTCTTAAAATTAAATCTGAAAGGGAAATTTTGTTAGAAAACACAAGTAAAAGACAATATAAAGTTCAAAAATGTATATTAAATCTTTAAAAAAATTTATGTTTTTACAACAACTTCTTCAGAGAAAATGTTAACACACAATGGTCTGACCCGTGTACAACACATGGTGAGGAACGGGACGATTCATACGGTACCAACTACCATCCAATATGCAGTTTGAAAAGCTAACGATGCACAAAAAGATTCAAGGAACAGTTCATGTAACTGAAATTTTGGTGGGCTTATGCTTGCCTGTCTTATAAACGTATTTTATTAATTCACATAAATTTTGGTCGCTCCTCGGAGCTTAAAATTGCTTGAAGCGTATCTACTTCGTTTGTATTATGCAATAACAAATTTTACGTTCAGGCAAGGCAGATCCCATGCACGAGTGAGTACATGGTATAGATACTTTTTTGACTCCGAATCACTGAGGAACCGGTTTAGGGCAAACCCCGTCAAAACACATCATTTCCCCGTCAAATCCGACTGCTAGGAAATGATGGGGGTCCCATGTCACTAAGGGCTATTTTCGCTATAACTTCCGATATACTTTGGATAGTCGTTGGACTAACTTGTCCTCATATTCAACACTTCGTAAGAGTTGCAGTGCTTGACAACGTGGATTCGTAAAAGGGTTTTTAATCTTGGAAATTTGGAAGTTCAAGTCCAATTTTAGAATACTTTCCAAAATTGGGTGGTCGGGGCGACATTACGTCCCTGTGCAGCGATATTTACTACACTTACCAAATTAACGCTCCTCGAAGAGTTAGCGAAAATTTGGCATAAAAAACGCTCCGAAGAGCATAAATATATTTCCAAGAATTAAAAACCTCCTCCACGGCGTTTTTACGTGAAGCACGCTTTTCTTACGAAATATTTCCTAAGTCGGATTTTGTTACAACGTCGAAAAGTATATCGGGGTTATAGCGTTCTTTAACATTACAAGTGAGCATAAACTATAAACACCACACCACAGAAATTAGACAACCCCCAATTCCAGAAGCCAGGGCTTGTGCGGAAGGGGGTTACACATTGAAAAAATGCGGACATACAACCATTTCCTCCGACAGTGCCAGTGCCGGAGCCAGGATTCGAACCCGGTGGTGCGATGTCCCTGTGATTAATCGCGATTGCCACCTCGCGCCTTAACCCACTCGGCTATCGACCAGATACTAAAACTGCTTTTTAATACCAGCTAACTGCTTTACTGTTTTATTTTTATGTTCATTGTGAAAAATAGGAACCCGTCTACATATTACAAGGATAAAATTCAACGTATTAATCGATTAAAATAATTTTTAATTATTGAAAATTATTATATAGATTTATTTCGACTTTAACCAACGATGTTACGTGAATGTAATATTCATAATTAAATGACTATTTATAATTATTCAATTAAAATACAAACTAAATCACTTGGCAACTTCTGCAAGCTCTTGAATTTTTAACTCATTTAAGTTCTATACCTAGTAATTTCCATGCAGTTCTATTATTAAATGGCATATACCATTATTAAGCAGTAGTTAGTTAACAGGATAATTAATAATGCATATTCCTATTTACCTGTACTTGTTGAAACTGCACAGCTAGCTGTTTGAGTTTGTCTATTGCAGTCCTTTGTGATGCATGGCTTTTGTGCTTGTCTCTATTACGCCGAAAATTTTCGACATAAACGGGTTTTACTCAAATTAGTATATTGTGTTGTCCTTAAGACCAATATTTCCGTCAATTTCCACCTAGTATCTTCTAGACTAAATCCAAAAAAAAATTCTTCTCTATTATTTAACCAGACAAGCATAGTTCAGAAATTTCAAATGATCTTAAAGATAGTATTGCCTTAAATAAACTTTTAGACAAGTATTTAAGAACATTCATAAACTTAAGTTATTTTGCAATCTTTATTACTTTTGACTAATTTATTAAAGCATTTGTGAGCCTTTATTAAAACTGTTTGTAGCTGTCATGTCGATTTCGAAGGGTGGTTTTATAGAGAATTTAAAAGTGTTGTTGTTTTGAAACACTTTGAAACGATTGGAACATATCGATGGGTTTTTCACAAAAAGTCGTAAGCGACAGATCGCAAATTTTACAGGAATAGACTTTTTTAAATATAATTGTATTTCTAAGTTGTAACTATACTAAATTTTGTATAACGATTTTGTTCGTCATTACAAATTAATACTGAAATTAAATTAATGATAACACAAATTTTCAATTTAATTTTGCTGCTTAAGATGTTATGTCGGAAACATTTTTTTTGAAATTTGTCGCTTAATATATACATACGATATATTATTCGGATCAGTGGTTTGATCCATTAGTAAAAAATAAAGCGTAAGTGCAAACTTTCAGAGGATTTATTTAATATAAAATACAAAAGCTAAATTTATAAGTTGATTTAAATGAAAATACACCTAAAATAAAACAAAACAGATACAATTATCCAATTATTCTTAAGGTGGGCGGAATTTTGTTTAAAAACATGAAATTTTTTTTAATAGGCTTTTAGAAAAAACTCGATAGAATGTGGCTCGGCTATTGGAAACTAAAAAGAAAGTATTTTTTTCTCGTGTGAAGAAAAAAAAATTTTTGTTGTTTTCAATGGCCGAAAAACATTCTATCGAGTTTTTTTCTAAAAGCCTATCAACAATTTTTTTGAATAGATTCAGAAATGTACGAGAAATTGTCGAATTACGTCATGTTTTTACACACGGCGCCGCCACTCTTAATTTTCTTTGTCTCCTATGTCCTCTTCGTCTTCCTCATCAGTCTCTGCTAATGTATCTAGAATATCGCTGCTGCAACCTAAATTTTTGTATTCATTTACAAAACGTTGTGGTATTACATTCTTTTCACATAGTTCCATCAGATTTTTATATTTTAAAGTGGTAATTTTTAATGGTGAAGGGTATAGGGACTCGATATTTGTTGGAGCAACTCCGGGTCTTTTAACTAAAAATAGAAACAACAGGACTACTTTTCGTTATTTAAAAAAAAAACGCATAGCAACCAACCTTTATCTGATCCAATAATTGGTAAAATCAACTCTTCGGCGTCGTCGGAATAAGAATATTTCAGTTTAATGTTGTCTTCGCCTTTTTTGAAACAAGCAATTCTGACCTTACTGATTTGAAATTGTTTCACATCCTTCGATGTCGCATCCGTCGATGTTGTATCCTTCGATATCGCATCTGTCGATGTTGTATCTTTCGATGTTGCATCCTTCGATGTCACTTTCTTCGATGCCGCCTTTAATTTTATGGGACGAAAAAATTATCTTAAGCGCCTAAAAGTGTAACGTAACCGACGCAACTCTATGGCGCTTACGATTGTCTGCCAGTATATGATGTAGGCTTACGATATTTCATAGCTATTTTCAATAATTTTCAATAAAAGCGGGCGCTTACGATGTTTTAAAACATTTAGTTTACGCATAATACGAAACAATTCACACACGATGTTTTCTGGGAAGCTGTAGTTTAACGTAAGCTACCATAAGAACCAAAAAAGCTAAAAATGAAAATATTGTCGCTTACGATGTTTTGTCAAAAACCCATCGATATTGTATGCGTCTTTGAAATAAAGTTTCTACTGTTCTATAATCCAAAATATGAAAGAAAGAATAACACTGCTTATCGATCGATGATCAATTTTAAAAACAGTAGAAACTTCATTCAAAGACGCATAAAGATGGGTAACATGTGAAGCACTTATTGTAATTTTTTCGGTTCAATTATTTGAAAAACCTCCAATTTTTTAAGTTTATTCTTAAATTTTGTACTTATTGTTAATAAATCGAAAATAGTTAGAAATAGCCATAGGGAAGCACTTACAAAAATGTTTTTCAGTTCTACATCACATTGTTGAAAAATATACGGGCGTTCCATTTGAAAAAATAGATATGACATTGTTTTTTTCAGAGTTTGATTCGATGTCGTGTAAGAACTGAAACACAAAAGACATCATTGTTCATAGTCACGATACACGACACTAGAAAAAATCAAATGGAGCACCTAAAGTGGTTCAAATAGTAGGGAAGTAGGGCAACACTGTCACATTCATTATCTCCCAAGACAAAAAATTAAGTTCCCATGTTTCTAAAGAATACAAGCTCTTTTCATGTTTTTAAGATAAAACTTAAAAAATGGATATTGGAAATTCAATACTAAAGTGGTAATTTTGATAGAATATTTGAGCGCGGTAACATCTATCGCTAAAGGGGTAATTTATTACTCCAGATTGGTAAATTGACCTACTATTATTAACCTGCGGAAATCTGAGGAAGATGGCACGTCACACAATATAGATTTTTTCAATGAGAATGAAGTTATTGGAGCCATATGTAAATTAAAAAATAAAATGACAGCTGGCCATGATCAAATCTCGAGTTTTTTTGTTAGAGACTGTTCTCGAATTTTTGTTACCCCACTTTTAACAATATTCAATCTCATTTTGAGTACATCTACATTTCTAGGGTGTTGGAAACTAACAAGAGTTTGTCCTGTGCTAAAAAATGGCAATATAAATGTCTTAGATAACTATAGGCCTATTTCTAATTTTGCGAAAATTTCCATATGTCCATGTCCATATACAGTCACATATATCCTTCAATAAGAAACTGTATATCACAACATGGATTTATGAGCAAAAAAATCTACTATGACTGATTTAATCGTAACTAGACACATGGATTGCCAGGGGCAAGTTGATGTGATATATACAGATTTCTCGAAGGCTTTTGACTGCATAGACCACTCCACTCTCATTGCTAAACTTGAGATGTTAGGTGTCAGTACGTCATTGTTGGCGTTATTTACCTCATATCTAACAAATAGGCTGCAATTTGTAGCTTATAATGATCACAAGTCTGATTTACATGTTGCATATCTAAAGTACCACAAGGGTCAAATCTCGGACCGCTGCTTTTTAAAATATTTATCAAAGATTAAACTCAATCAATCGAATGTGAACAACTGCTGTATGCTGATGACCTAAAAATGTTTAGCGTTATTTCAGAGTCTGATGGCTGTCAGGCACTCCAGCTTCAGCTCAATAAAGTAGTAGAATGGTGTAGTGTTAATAAATTGTCATTAAATATGCCGTTATCTATATAATTATAATGTAAATATTGAAGAACTTACAAGATGTGAGTCAATTAAGGACTAGGAATTATTTTTAACTTTGATCTATCCTTCGTTGAACATATCGAGACAGTAGCGATAAACTCAGTTAAAACTTTAGGTCTCATAATACGGAATTGTAGATCATTTACCAATAAATTAGCTTTAAAGAAACTATGTTACTCGTTAATTTGATCAAAATTGGAGTATTGTTGTCTCATTTTTTGCCCCATTTATAATTCTCATTCAGTAGTATTGGAAACCGTACAAAGGAAGCTTTTGAAGTTTTTGTATTTCAAGTGTAACAGGGTGTATCCTGCTTTAATCAAGAGTTGCTGCTAAGTATGTTTAATATGGAGTCATTAAAACATCGCAGAATTTTGTATTCCCTAAGTTTTCTGTTTAAATTATTGCATAACAACATTGATTGTCCTACTATTCTTTCAATAATGACATTCCATATTTCTCGACTTAACACCAGGCAAAACAAAATTTTTTGGTGCTCTGTATCTAGAACGAATATATTAATTAAATCATCAATCTTCTTGTCATCATCCTACTTTAATAATATATCAATCCATTTCGACATAAATAATTATACTCTGTCATTCGATAGCCGAGTGGGTTAAGGCGCGAGGTGGCAATCGCGATGAATCACACGGGCATCGCACCACCGGGTTCGAATCCTGGCTCAGGCACTGTCGGAGGAAATGATTGTATTACCAACCTTCTTTCAATGTGTAACCCCCTTCCGCACAAGCTCTGGCTTCTGGAATTGGGGATTGTCTAATTTCTGTGGTGTCATACCCAAAATTTCAAACACACATATGTATAATATTCAGTTTTAAATTGTTTACGTAGCTGCCTAGACTTAGATATTAGTTTGGTTTTATTTTTATGACCTATTTATACTTACTTTGTATTTTGTATTTTTGTATTTGTATTTCCATCTTATATTTATATAGTGTTGCCCTGTAAATGTTGTGTAATGTAATAAAATTTAATTTAATTTAATAACGACAATTAGTAGTGGCACTATCGTTTTTCAAATGCGACAAAATGTTAAAAGGATATATGTACACTTGGCCAACTAAAGCTTTAGGTTATTTTATCCGGACACCATAACCGTTGTGGTCTAAACAGAAGATACATCTAGTAGAAAAAAAAACACAAAAAATATAAGTGAATAGCTCCAAGGACATTAGTGATTTTAAAGTAAGCGTACAAGTTTTAAATATAACATGTTTAAGGTAGAGCTGTCAGGTGCGGTTAGTACTTAGATGGGTGGCTATTTCAAGGAAGATCACGTTCTCGCCTCACAACTTCCAGCGGCTTGTATATCAGTGTATACGCAGAAGCTATGCAATCTTAGGAGAGGATCGTGTATGGGATTTACCATCCTTCGGAGAGGATATAAAGCCGTCGGTCCATTGTCTATTAAATATTAGGCAAGTAAAAGATCCTTACTCTTCGAAAGAGAAGAAGTCCGGCAAAATTCCTGGTTGAGGTAGCTCGTCTACAGGCGTTGGTGTTAGGCCTCCGTTTGCGGAAATAGGTCGACGTTAAATTAAAATAATAATAATAATAATAATAAGGTAGAGCTGTTAAGAACTAGTAGAATTTATACTTATATATCATCAAGACTGCCTTCACATGGCAAAGAAAGAAGATAGGACATAGGTTCTCGTGATCTCATTATATAACATAATAACTAGAAGTATAATAATTCCGACTTTCCACAATTAAACCCTCCCTATGTACGACCTTGATATCATACGTTAATATATCAAAGGGATATGACAAAGTTCGTAATGTCAAATAAACGATCTTTTTATGCAAAATGATTTCGTATCATAATGTTTGGTACAAACAAGTCTGTTAAAATAAATGACCCAAAATTTGCATCGCTTTACATAAGGCAGTGAAAGTCTCTACGAGGCAATACATTTCTCTGGCATTAGCATTAATATTACAAAGTTAAGCCTACTACATAACCCTAACTTTTCCTAACTTAATTAGAACTTATAAGTAAGCCGCAAACTTGTTCCGTTTAGGCGTAACGTCACGGCCATCGAAACTTGCTTGTTTAACGACACCTATGGATATCTCAATTTTCCTTGCTCTTCTGTTCGACTCGCCCGATTTACCCCAAACATAATTCAGAAGCAGATGACTGGACATTACGTTAACTACACTGCGAAAAGTTTGGTTTGCGATTGATATATACATTTGGGACTCGATATAAAAGATCGCCACTAAATTTTATTGTCTGAAAGTTTACTTTCAGAAAAGGGTATAATAGCTTTTGAAGAAGTGATTTTTGTAATTGTGACTATTCAATGCTTTGTGAGTCCTTATGGCCTACTTTATTTTGTCATTTATTTTAAGGACGTGCGAAATGAAACTTCAAGACGTTAACGAATTCAATTCCAATAATTACTCACTCAGTTTTTTAGGTTTTAGTACCAGAGTAGAGTAAAGAAAGATTATTTCCAACAAAAATATCTATTATGGAACGGCCATACGCTGTAGCCACAAAAGCTCTCAAAATAAAACCAAAAAATAATTATTAGAAAAATATGTAGTGACATACTACGAAAGACAAAAAATTCCACAATTTTCGATCAATGGAAAATAAAATAGTGGGTTCTGTTGTCTTTTGTAGTATGTATTTTTGATTTTTATTTCAAGTAAGCACTGCTTTTAGTGGTTTCTAAACAATATATGTTTCAATCGTTTTCTTTCTGTATACAGAATTTTGAAGTTTTCATTGAACGTGTGATCCTCTATTATATGGTTGGCATGCGTAAAGTCTGTTTTTTATTGGTGTAACTTCCCTTGTGTTCTAATATTCTTTTTTCATTATTTCTACCGGTTTGTCCAATATACAGGGTTCCAAATAATTCAGAAGGACAGTATTGGTATTTCGTAAAGTATAGAAGATACAGGAAAGGTTAAATAAGTTGCGCAATTTCGGGACAAATAAAACGACCTTTTAAGGTTCCTAATATCTTTTATAGTTTTCGAGATATCTTAAAAAATGAAAAATTTAAGATTTCTATTTTTTCACTTTTTTGTCCTTATTTAACAAAAAATCAAATCAAAAAATTCAGGTTTCTTATTAGGTGTTAATGTAGCTATAACTCTGTATTATCAGATATTAAATAAAAAGTTTCGTTTAAGCTGGGCTACCAGCAACTTTTTTTTAAATACGGCCCTATATTTTTATGTTTTTTTGTATGATTTGTCATTGCCAGTACGGCTATCATAAACCTAAATAGGTTTTTTTTTGATATTTTGTTAAATAGAAAAGGAAAATAAGGTTTTTATATATTTTCCTAAAGAGTTATTATTTCGTTATATTCAAAGGGAGGAAATTGCTTTTGTTGTGGGTCCAAAATGTATGTTAAAACTTTGAAATCGATATATTTGTTTTTCTCTTGGGCATACCCTTTCGATATCTTTATTAAATTAAATATAAATTAAATTATATCTACATTATTTTTTTCCAAGATTAGAGCATAAAATGCTTGGCTTGTATTTAGACCAACAGATAGCTATTTTTTACATTTTTTATGGTTTAGAGATAGTTTTTGGTACACTTTAAAGATCTACCTCCCAAACCGCCTTTCAACTTTTTCAGAATCCGCCACCTTGTCTTCGGGGTTCAAAATGGTGGACATATTTTTTTCTGTGAACGTTTTGGAGATAATTTTGTGAAAAATGGATATCTCAGATATGGTTTATCAATACGAAAGACAAGAACTATCCCAGCCCGATGTGTCCAAGCCTCGGGGGAAAGCTTCAAAATATTCCAAAAACGCGATTTTCCTCTAATAAAATTGTATTAACTGGCCACAAGTATTTTAGGATCAAAAATAATCAAAATTTACGTTTTTCTATATGCATATAGCGAAAAATACAAAACTAGAGACGTCCTCAAAAAGTTACATGCATATATCTCAAAAAAAAATTAGCTTTAGAATTTTCAAAAATGCACGAGATGACATGAAACTTAATCTTAAGGCTGAAACCTCATAAATAAAAACCATGTTTCTACTATCCTGATTTAAACCCTCTCCTTCTCTTTTTGGCTCCCCAAAAGTTGATAATATTTAAGTATTGTCATTATCGAATTTCTTCAGAAGCAGCGGAATTTTTTATTTATAAACAGCTCTAAATTTAGAAATATGTTCTGTGAATGTAATGGACATGTAACAAACTACCAACTTCTGGGGGGGAGTCAAAAAAGAGAGGAGGAGGTTCAAATCAGGACAGTTGAAACATATGTTTGATTTATGGAGTTTATTGACCTTCGATTAAAATTTCACAGATCAAGATAGTTTTTTATTTTTCGCTATCTACATACAGAAAAACATATATTTTGTTAAATTAACATTCGTGGCCGATGCTATTATAGTTTATTGGTTAAATTGCTATAATTGTGAAACAATAGTCCCTTAGATACTATTGCATTATTAGATTTCAATGAAGTCAATTTGTCAAAGGTTATATTATACACGCCTTTTCAAAATAAAACTCTTAACTGAAAGAAAATAAACGACTGAAATCAAAGCCAGCTAATAATTAATTTAAATGGATCAATTCAAACCCGATAAAATCTCCGAATACGCAAAGAAAATAGTTTTCTGTGTGTATAAGTTTGGGTTACCTCAATTTAGCACCATCAATCGCATTCTAACTGATGGCCGGTCATCAACTTAACAAATAGGGGTTAATACGCTACGATCGACGTAGACCAAAAGACTGGAGGAGCGAGCCGTTTCAATTTTCGAGTATGGGACAGGACTCCTGACTACATATTCTCTTCTAATCAAAAGTTCTCAACTCTCGAAAACTTTTGTAATTTCAAGTATGTAGTCCAGTGAGAGGAAACCATTAGTAGGGTCCTGGATCGAATTACTCGCTTATCGAGGTGACCTCATCACGTCATTCCGTTTGTTTATTAAGATGCTCCATATTGGGGGAACTACGGAATTGTGCGTACACATGATCGGTTAATAGAACACGAATAATTATGTAACAGAAGTATGATTTGACTAGCAAACCACATTAATGAATAAATAAATAAAATATTTGGTTTCTTCATTCTTTTTGGGTGTTCTACCTCGTGTATTTAAAAATAACCACTGAATCTACAAAAATTACAAAATCAAGGAAGGTTTGAAACATATGCCATTCGGTTAAGAATTAAATTTTAAGCAAAATTGTTCTTATTCCAAAAAGTGAAATCTGCAGTAGTTTTGGAGATATTTTAATAATAATAATAATAACAACAATAATAATAAACGTCTTTATTACACTAAGATGCAGGTATAACATACACAGTAACTTGAATAAAGGGTAAAATTTAGCTAGTATATAGCTATTCTTACACTTAACCCGAAAGAAAAAAAATAACAATAATAAAAATGTATACAAAAGTGAAGAATAAAGAAAAAGATAATAAGTAGTAGAAATAAAGTAAATTCAGGTAACAAAAATCGGCAGCTACTGGAAGCGGCTGGAACCTCCCCACTCGGTGGATCTTTGAAGCCGAAAAGAGCATTAAATTGTGTGACAAAACGGCGCTAAACGTAATCCAATCTCATCCAAAACCTTTTCAGATCTTCTGGGGCACTAAAAAAACCTTCAACTTAATGAATTTACAATCATCTATGCGAGTTATTACCTACATTATCGCTCGTTGAATAATATACTATTAGGATATTAACAACTTTAACATAACTTGAACGACTAAGAAAGTGTAGTTATCCTAAATACTACAGATTTATAAAGCAACAAACGGAAAATTGGTAAAGTGATAATCTATAATAAATTCACCAGTTACAGAAAGCATATGATATTGATATTGTTACATCTACCTTTAAAGTTTGTGACAATCCACTAAAAGTTACAAATATGCCGAAATCTTATTAACCTGACATGACACCAACGTTATCGGATGACAAACGATGACAGTGACAATCGTCAAAATTTGCTCATTGCAATCCGATCGCTCGCAGCATTTCAGTAACTTGACTAGATTTTAGAGGAATATTTGTAGTTTAATTCTTCGATTTGTCTGTATATATATTTAAAAACGGCACTAAACGTAATCCGCTCTAGTGAAGAAACCCTCACACGTGAATTGACACATAATGTGACGCCTTTCACGACGCAACGGCTACGCGCATCGATCATGTCATGCGAAATGCGATCTATGCTTCATATTTGCTTTGTTTTCAATTTTTTTCACGGAAACCAAATCGAAAGGGTGGAAGTGTGATATATCGTTGAAATCAGAATTTTAATTTTTTTTCAATGGTTCCATTAGAAATTGAAAGTAATTATAAAATAAACAACTTGTTGCGTCAAAATGGCACTAAACGTAATCCGATCTCAACCAAAACCTTCTCAGATCTTCTGGGGCACTGAAGAAAAGCACATGCAAAGTTTCATTCAAATCCGTTCAGTAGTTTCGGCACTATCGTGCTAACACATATATACACACACAGACATTTTTCAAAAACCCTAGGACCTCAAAACGTAAAGATTTGATGTTACCTCAATTTTCGTTTTTGAACCAATTTTATTAACTTCTCACAATTTTATTGTGGAGAGGTTAAAATAGTAATATAGGAAATGGTAACATGTCTATGCCTAGGTAAAGGCCATAAACATGGAAGAAGAAGAAGTAACATGTCCGTGAATATTTCATAGCAAATTAATTGTTATGACAACCAATGTCATGGATACAAAAAAAATTAACAATATATAAAAAAGTGATAGCAAGACAAGAGTAGAAAAAAGAGAGACAAAACAATAGAATTTTACATTACTACGCAATTAAAGAATTAAACAAATGCCTTAATTCAATTAATTTGAACATTGCCTTTAACCGAAGTTGAATATGTTTATGTAGAGATCTTTTTTAATTTTATCCTAAAAGTACTAGCTGATAGATTTTTCATTTCATCTGGCAATTTATTATAAATATTAGTAGCACAATAAGAAAAACTTTTTTTGAACAATGCAGACTTATATCTTAGAATGTGCAGTATATGAGAAGATCTAATATTCCTTGAATGAATAGTGGATCTAGGCTTAAGTCGGTTAAAAAGATAGGGAGGAGTGCGGGATAAAAGTATTCTATGAACATAAAGAAGAAAACATAACTTTCTGCGGTTTTCCTTGTTCAACCAGTTGAGACTACTAAATATATGCGATATGTGATCATATTTTCTCAGGCCATAGATAAATCGACAGCACGAGTTTTGCAACCTTTGAATTTATCAACACTATTTATACAGTTAGCATACACAACGTCACAGTAGTTAAAGACAGACAATACTAAAGATTCGCTCAACTTTTTTCTTAGATCCAACTCCAAAATATGTCTACTGGCGTACAGTACCTTTAATGCACCAAAGGCCTTAGACATTATAGAGCTAAATTTTAATTTACTATCAACATAGAGACCTAGATTTTTTGCACCGTTCTCAGGTGTTAAAAGTTTGTCATCAATTTCTATTTTAAAATTTTCCAGGTTTCTGTTTGAGCCAAATAATGCAAGTTTACATGGATTTAATTTTAGATTATGCTGTAGGGGCTCAGTTTTTAAAATATTAAGGTCGTGATTAAGTTGTCTCTGGGCAGCGGCCGAGTCTCGGTGCGAAAAACTTAAGTAAACCTGAGTATCATCAGCATATGCCTGAATTTTTCATGTGTTTGCAGAGCATAATATGTCAGTGGTGTATATAGAAAACAATAAAGGCCCAAGAACTGATCCCTGAAGTACGCCTGATAGAACTGAAATACTATCTGAACAGACGTTATCAAATACAACATTTTGGGTCCGACTGGCTAGATATGATTTAATAAAGGAGACCGATAGCTCAGAAAGACCATAGTACTGCAGTTTTACACACAAGAGACAATGACTGATATTGTCGAATGTTTTCTAAAAGTCAAGCATAACAACAACAGTTATTTTTTTATTATCTATGCCTGAAAAAATGCCATCAGTTACTCTTGTCAATGCAGTAGCAGCGCTTTGGCCCTCTCTAAATCCCGACTGGTATTGGGCAATTATATTGAAATCACATACATATTTATATAGTTGCTGGTACACTATTTTCTCCAAAAATTTTTATTATCTAACTTTGAAGTGTTCTAATTTCTTTTATTTGCTGTAATTTTTTTAATCTTGGTTTTCGGATGTAGGTTCTTGGTAACTGTTTTGGCTGCTATAAGAGAATTATTATTTTTTTTTTAATAGCACTTCCGATTTTTCCTGAAATTACTTTAAATTGAGAAATTTAAATTAAAATAATTGAAAAATTCTTGCTCGGCACTTTCTATCACATTGCTTGCAAAATAATAAATCGAAAAAAGTTGAATCGCGTTCGAAATTCGATCTCTGAACTCTCGCACGAAAATATTGTAATTGTTTATTTATTAACTGTCAGAAGTTTAATTTTCGTTTGCATGTGTAATTTTAAGAATGTGTTTGTAAAATTTGTACAAAATATGGCCCATATCAATGTTGACAATATGGTAGTTTTAAAAAATTGAAAGAATACGAACAGCAGGATCCCAGGAGAATACTATATAATATTGTTGTAGGTTATTTGAATAACACGTTTCCAAGGCGCTGGTGGCATCTCAGGACCGGTTAGATGGCCCGCGCGTTCTCCGGACTTGACCCCTCTGGACTTTTTCTTGTGGGATATTTAATATCTAAAGATTCATAATCCGCGACCTAGATCTTAAACGATAAAGTCATCCGTCATCTTGAAGTCACCATCCTGAACTAAATTTTTGACTAGAAATTCGTAATCAGTGAACCCGAAAACCTCCAGATACCGCTTTTGATCGATTTGGACCAGAAATGACAAAAGTTGTCCGCCATATTGGCGCCGCCATTTTGAATTTCTAAATTTTGACCAAGAATTCATAATTGGCGATCTCGAAAATCCCCAGATATCGATTTTGAGTCGAATCGGATCATAAAAGGTAAAGTCGTCGTCCATCTTGAAGCAGCTATCTTGTTTTTTCTTATATGAAAATGTTAAAGTGTATTACCGGACTTACACACATGTGCAAAATTTCAAAGCTCCAGCTTAATTAAAACTAATCGAAATTTTGATTGCAAGATTTGAACTTAACTAACAAACATTGCAAGTTTAATAAAAGCTTTTAAAAAGGTCTGTAATATGTCTATATTAAATTTTATTTCAGATCAAAAAGGTAAATAGACTAGACAGACCGAATTGCAACGTCTATTATACCTGATGGTGTTGCCTTTGATGCTAATAAATATTTTCAT
Source organism: Leptura quadrifasciata (assembly GCA_963675555.1). Lineage (NCBI taxonomy): Eukaryota > Metazoa > Arthropoda > Insecta > Coleoptera > Cerambycidae > Leptura > Leptura quadrifasciata. The sequence goes on from OY776676.1 coordinate 159,255,085, forward strand.
TTATTTCATCACAATAAATAATAATCAATACATGATAATTGACATAGTGTAAAATTTCTGTGTTTATTGTCCTACACCGACGAGGAACATTCAATTAAAAAAACCTAAGGATACGAAATAGATAATATACATGATAATATTTTTATAATACCACTGAGAACATCTCCAAATAATAGTGGATGCGATTTTTCTCGACTAGTACATCATATACACGTCAGGAAAATCTAACAAACTGCGCTTTTGGGTAATGCAACATTGAAGTAATATAAAGTATGCAAAAGCAATAAAATTCCAATACCGAGCAAAATATGCAGCTTAAACAAAAAGAACAAAAGCAAACTCTACGTCGATATTGTAGTTTTGAACTACAGTACCCAGGACGGCCATTGATTTACATAAACCTGGTACAAGTAAAAACTGCGGTAAACAAGGTATAAATTCATTTCCATTTATTTCTATTTATATTGTTTTTCCTATTCAACTTAAATCAATATATTCTAGTAATAATATATTGCTTCCCACTGTTATTTAGTTCTGTGTATTTTTAAATTATAGTAGCTCAAGCTTGCAAAATACCAGCACGCGAGTGTAGAATATACACCCCAGTATCGTTATAAAATATTGATAATATATTGTCTAAACGTTAGTTGTGATATTCTGCCTACAGAGACTTTTCAAAATTTGACATGATCAGGTATAATGCTGACTTACTTATAGTGCCATGGCATCAAATTTATGATCTTGAAAATGTAAATGATAAGGTAAGCCTTTTAAATGAAAATTTGTTATTTTTAATTGACGTACATGCACCACTAAAAACGGCTAGATTTAGTAGACCACCATTTCCCTGGCTTACGGCAAATATCAGGCTCATGATATCGCTAAGAGATAAGGCTCTAAACAATTATAAAAGAACTGAAAATGTAAATCACTGGAATTATGATAAAGAACTGAAAAACTATACAAATTATGCAATAAAAACAGAAAAAAAACTTTATATGGAATTTAGACTTCAAGTAGCTCGAACTGAACTGAACTGAAGTTCAGTTCGAGCAACGAGGAGCAGCAGTAGGCAGCTTTCAGCGAGAACCTGAAGATGGCAGATGAGATTCTGTCGAAACGTCGTTTAGACAACAATATTTGTTGAATAGAAAACTATAATAGTTCATATGCAGTCAACAGGTATATTTTGCCAATTAATGTAAATTAGAATAAAAACTAGAATATATTTTGCCGAGACGTTTGGGGAACTCAATCTGTGTTTTCTTTCTTAAATATTTCCAAAGAATGCTTGTTTGTTGTGCCCGTTAAATACACCGCTTTAAGTTTTTTTATGTTATAACCACAGATACAATACATACTACTTATACGAACTGTTGATCTTCAATTCTAAATAATATTGAGTTTATAAGTTCTGCTTTATACATTGGCAACCATGTGTAAATATCTACAGAATTCGAATAACATCGGGATATAAAATTTTTAAATACATTTTTGAACAATAAACTTTCAAAAATAAAAGGACAATGTCGTAAAGTTTTTGTCTTCTAAATTTAATAAATTACCATCTAAATTTACCTCCATTAATTTTCGACACATCACGAGTACCTACCTATTTAAATGTATAAAAGGCTAGATTCGAAACTTTTTAAAAACCACAGAAAATCAATCCATTTATAGTAGTTATTAAGGATAAAATACTTATTTATTATTTTTTATATTTATGAGAAAAAAATTGACTGTAAAGAGATTGAAGTGATAGCAGAAATTTCAATACCTGCGTTAACCGGTTCTATGGTTTCTGCTATTTGTGATATAAGGTATTCCGGACGAGTAAGTTACTTAAAAAATGTGTGGACCCATTCAATGATAGATTGATTCGTATGATGTATCAATACATAAGAAATATAAACTGTAATAGTATTGTATGTCTGTACATGTAATTTTGATGATTATAAATTGATTTGTGTTCCATAGTTCAATGACCCAAATTTATTGAGTCCACGTCCGTCTTACCGTAAAAAAATATTTAGTAATAAATAAGGATACAGTAATTTACAGAACCAGTGAAAGAAAAAAGTACAAGTACAAACTGACTGCCATTTTGTTGCTTTCAGAAAAGCTAAATTAAGGCGTAATTTAAGACCCTCGATTTACAATTACAGGTGAAAATATATTTTTTTAACTTATATCGAATATATATAACGAATATCGATCGAAAAATCGATTTTTATCTTTTTGCCTGGCATTTTTTGGGGCCGTGATTAATGTTAGCTCTTGGGCGTTGTACACTGGAATCATATACAATCAATAATTATGACAGTTTTTCCGCATACACAACATTTTTTAGCATTTCTTCTCTACATTCATAGCATTAATTTAAAACAAATTTCATTTCATTTTGGTTGATATTATTTTATTAAACTTTTGAATGAGATATTTTTAAAATTTTGTCAACTACTTTTTTAATTGCAGCCAATTATTTTTAGTGGCACACCTATAAAATTTACGGCACTTACCAGGAATTGCGGAAAAGTCTGTGGAAAATGTTATTCTTTATAAAAGTTTTTGCTTGCCCAGAAAATTGTAATGATGTTGAGAAAAATTATATTTTTGATACGGGGTGCTCAAAAATTACAAAAACTTAGAATTTCGTAATAATAAACTGGTTCTTTTTTTTATTGTGGAACAAAATGTAAAATAAAGAAGTTGTTTCAAATTATATGATCTGTTCAAAACCTAAAATTTTGCCACCATTTAATATCATATTCAGCACGTGGAAACGTACAACTTTATAGAGAAAAAGTGCTACGTCCAGATTTTTCTGAAAAACCCCGTTATCTTTCTTATTCGGCTGGACTATTAAGATCATTTGATTTGCAGTTAGTAGTTTCGCTTCATATATAACAAGCCGTCCTATTTGACCTATAAATAGTATAAACATTCCATATTAGTAAATTAAAGAAAATTTGATGATTTAATGTGTCAAAAATGCAGGAATAAATGGAACAATTTTCACTTTGTTAAATTAAATGTTAAAACCGTGATGGTTGGAAAAGTTTTTCATAATATTTAGTGTCTAGTGCAGTTGTGACCTGCTTAACTAGGTCACTCGATATCCCGGCTGTCCTGTTGGAATTAGTTGAAAAATTTAAAACCTTAAGCAGTTTTCCTGGAATATAAACAGTTAATTATAAGATAGTTTAATAATTAAGGAAACAATGTCTAGAAATACTTTTCTATTTTTTTTTTTTTTAATTACTGTGGTTTAAAAACACCAATAAATCGCGAATTTTATCAGATATATTAATAACTGCTTTTCTACACGTAAAAATTGCTTTACTGTTCAAACTTTTTATTTATAATATGTTAATGATTTAATTTAGGTAGTATATTTTACAATTTATATAGAATAATAAAGAGTAAATTGAAATTATTGATACGTGTTGACAGAAAAATGACAGTTAAATCTCACAGTTCCATAAATTTTTAATTCTTTAATGAATTACTTTTATATGCATATATTTAAAGTGACAAATATTTATTGCTATCTATAACCCGTTGAAAACGGCAACAGTTTAGTTAAGAAAAGTCCATAACTTGCGATTTCTCACAAGCTAAGTGGTGGGGGTGACTTCTCTCTCCCGAATACATATATCCCATTGCAGGAGGAGCGAGTGGAAGTCGCCTGCCTGAGAAATTACACTTCTCTTTTATGTCACGATGTGTCGACTATCAAAAATTATTATGTAAATTGAATCATTACGGGATACGAGGGATAGCACTAAACTGGATACAAAGGTTTCTTGAAAATAGGAAAAAATATGTTAAATATAACAATAAATATTGTTTTGATAAAGCTACCTCTGATTGGCCAAACATAACGTTGGGGTTTCCACAGGGTTCTGCTTTAGGCCCTGTGCCCTTTTTTCTATACGCAAAAATGAAATAGATTTATTATTAACTAATACTCATATTGCCAATGTATGCTGATGATGCTTGTTTAATTGTTTAAAACCCAATTATCCCATTTTGTTTAATAATCTAAATAAATAATTTTCCCGAAATTCATCACATTTGAAAGCAGAAGAAACTAAAATTTCAAGTTTTCATAACAGTGAAAAACACTTTAAATTGTTAAACTTTTATATGAATAATAAATAATACTCCTTTATATATTAATGCACAAACAGTTACATTTTTTGGTTTGCAGTAAGATGAAAATCTTAATTGGGAAGTTCATTGTGAAGCTGCTACTTCTAAACTTACCTTTCTGCTCTGTATTACGCACAAATTGAATCTAAATTAAGATGTGATGCCTGCTTCTGGGGATATTTCACTTTAGCGTCTAATGTTTTTATAACCTAAAATCGTGTTTCAAGGTGTATTGCTGGTGTTTCTAATATCCATTCATATAACAATAATTATGAAATTTGAATTTTACCAAATTTATATATTTTAAACATATTCACGTATGTTTTTAAACATTAAGATAACTCTATTGTAAACAATCAATGTCATAATGTCAATACGGGACGAAAAAACACTTTTTATGTCTATTTCGCTAGGTTAAAAATTATTTTCACCTCACTATATTATTTAGGGCCAAAATTATTTAATATGTTGCCGCATGAAGTAAAATGTATTAAGAATAAGCAATTATTTAAATGAGTTTTTGCTAAAAATACAATTCAAATATAAAATCACACGGCTCAGCACCTTGTCCTGTAAATTGGATAACATGGTATATTAATACGAAATAACTCATACTTTCTTTCAATAAAAACGTTTAATTTTACCCATTTTCCCCCACAAAATTAGGCATTTACCTGAAGGTCGCATATCTGTCATACTTAAATATTTAAAACGTTAATATCTGTTGTAATTAATGGTTTTTATAATGCGTCTACACATACATACTCTTAGACTTTTTATAAATCAATGGTATGTCTTTTACTTTTAAAATACTAATTACTTTTTTCGAGCGATCTGATTAACATAAGTTGTGTTGTCAATAGAACCCTTGCATATTAAACTATTGGTAATTACAAACCAGCTTGTGTTAATTATAGACTGACGGAATTGATCAATGGTTAGTTAATCTTACTTATTAATGAACATTAACAAGTTTCATCATATTAAAATTCTCCTACAACCGCTCTGGGCAAAAATGATTTTTGCTGTTATGTTAATATAAGCCTGAAGATTTTTTGATAGAGGCAGATATTTTGCCCCCATTATTTGTGTTATTATGGGAGATTAAATAGTTGTAGGATTGTACATACCAACAAATATACGTATACGTATTTTAGCGCTTCTGATGGAAGCGCAGCAATTAATTACTGCGAAGTACGCTGTGACAGATGATACTGTGACAATATTGTTTCTGTTTGACATTTTTTATTCTTTCATTAAAATAAGTTACCGTAATAAATTGTATTTTTGGAACTATTTTCTTTTTTTTTTTTTATACATTTATTTAACGTCGGCCTATTTCCGCTACTGAGGCCTAACGCCGACGCCTGTAGACGAGCTACCCCCAACCAGGAATTTTGCCGAACCTCTTCCCTTAAGAAGAGTAGGGATCTTTTACTTGCCTTAACATTTAATAGGCAAGGGACCGACGGCTTTACATCCCCTCCGATGGATGGTATATCTCCTATACAACCCTCGCCTAAGGTTGTATAGCTTCCACGCATACACTGATATACAAGTCGCTGGAAGATGTGTGAGGCGAGAACGCGGTTTCCGTTGGAATGGTCACCATCCAAGTACTAACTGCGCCTGTCGTTGCTTTACATCGCATACCGAAGTATGTACATAGTAAAGACGCACCTACGCTCGCCCCCCTATTTTCTTTTATTAAGGAATCTTTTATAAGGATTAGTAAGGATCTCGTGTATGTTTGTGAAATGTAAATCTTAATAATAAATAAATAAACATTTTTTTTTACCTGAGAAATATACATATGCAGATAAATATATTTGCAAACAGATCAAGACTAATGTTCGACGTAAAACCGAACTATTTCAACTGCTGTTGATCTTCCAATAGTCCGGAGTATTAAAATTGAGACTACAAAAACAAAATTTCAAAATTTAACAAAAAAATACATATTAAGCTAAAGTTTAAGTCAAAACAATTTATTTTTATTATTTTGCGGTACAAATAGCAGGGAGTGGTAGGAAGTGAGAGGCAGAAACACGAAATTTTCGATTCAGTAAAGAATCACGATAAATTAATGTTGGAGGACTAGCAGGCAACCTGGTCTAATCTCTGTCGGAGAGTTGGTGTTCTAGTAAAATGGATTTAATATGCTTGGAAAATGTTTTTTCGACAAATTCTTATGCTCGTCTGGTAAGGCATTCCATAAATGAGCTGCTATAAAGATAAATGACTTCTGGTATGTGGTGGTCCTGTGAGGAGGAACTCTAAAATTATGTAAAAACGTGTGTTGTGAGGATGATTGAAGTTAACAAATTTTTTCCTGAGATATTTGGGTTCATCTCATTGCATAATTCTATAGATGAATGTATACATGTTAGCCAACCTATATATTTCATGTTGAGAATAGAATAAATGTTTAAATAAGGAGTAATGCGATTCCTATAAGGAATATTAAATGAAAATCTCATACATGAATTTTGTAGTTTTTGAATGAAATGACAGGACAGGAGGTAAACAATTCTTGTAAGGACGAGAATATGCTAAAGTTGTTCTATTGGTTGTATGTGTTTGAAAGTTGAGATCACAGTCAATGTGTATTCCTAAATTCTTTACCTCATGTACTATAGGTATTTTTTCGTTATTTATTTCAAAAGTAATTTTGTCATGAATCAATTTCACTATATTTATTTTACTACTGAAAATTAGAGTGAATGATTTGAACGTGCTTATTTTTAAAGTGCGGTCTTTTGCAAAGTTTTATAACCTGCCTAGATTTTCATTAATTTCCTGCTGAGCTAATAGGTTTAAGCCAGAAGAAAAGGAAAACTGTAGCTGTAAGTCTTCGGCGTATTGATACAGTTTTGCACTGTGGATGTTGTCGCCCATGTCTGCCACATATACTGAGAATAACAGGGGAGCCAAAACAAACCCCTGCGGAACACCTTTTCTTATAGATATAAAGCCCGATTTCAGATTTTCTCCTTTTCTATTTAGGAATACACATTGACGCCTACCAGACAGATATGATTTTAAAAAATTTATACAGCTTTCGGAGAATCCAAAATAATGTAGTTTTACAATCAGAACCGAGTAATCCAGCAAATCTAAGGCTTTACTGAAGTCTAGCAGAATTAGACAAGTAATATTTTCTTTATCTGTGATATTTCGTGTATCATCGATAATACAGACGAAGGTGGTGGAGGTACTATGATTTTTACGGAAACCATTTTCTCGAAAATACGAGTTAATTTGATTATGTATATGTCTCTCTAAGATCTTTGAAATGATCGGTAATATACTTATTGACCGTAAGTCTTTTAATTCCTTCTGATTGTGAATCTTAGATAGAGGTTTGACTAATTGCGTTTTTCCAACAGTCTGGAGACTCACCCTGTAGGACATAGGTATCTATTATGTAAATTAATGGGTCGATACAAAAACATAAACATTATTTGATATCCTTAATAGATATACCAGCATCACCAATACTGTTTCTGTTTATATTATTTACTATGTTGTAAATCTCTTCCCTGTTAATAAAATTAAGAGAAAATGTTGCTGATACTTCTGGGTGTAAATTAGAGTGATACTTCAATATTTTGGCTTGGGAGGCTTGATCGTTTGATCAAATAGAAGAAGCAAAATAATTATTATTTATTTTGTGTGGGTCTGCAAGTTCGTCCGGTATATCATAATTACAGTTTTTTGTTAGGTTGAGCTTTTTTATGTTTTTCCAAAAAACCTTATTTCCGCTGTTTGATATTGAGTTAAAATATGCTTCTTTTTCTCTTTTTATTGCGCCGTTCGCTATAGTAGTCCAAGTTCTGAGGAGTTTTACTTTTAATATATTTTCGATGACTCTTATCACGCATTTTTATCATTAGTTTAATATTCTCATTTAGCCAAGGAGTATAAGGAGTAATAAGACCTACTTTTCTTACAATTTGATTTTCTATTGGTTTCATTGCTTATTATTTTTTTGTTGTTGGTGGACCTCGTCTTCTAAAATCGAAACGCTCTTACCAGTTTAAATCACAAATCTTACATCTTACAGAAGCATCGTAGTGCACTGAAAATACCTGACACAGCTGCTACTTTTGAAACTTAATGAAAACTTTAGGAACCTATAATCCTTTTTAAAGCATCATCAGGTTCATATTTCAAGATGCATTAAATACAATGGAATGAATTTGAAAGAAGTAATGTGCTAATATTTAGGCATCATCAGGTGGCCAAATATTTTCATTTATTGATTCATTAAAAGCACATACCATGAAGTCGAAGGAGTAACATTTTATATAAGTGAATGTTTCGATATTTAGGGAACATAAAGTGTTTATTTTGATTAAATTTCTACATAATCGAACCAAGCCTGTTTCAGTGTTGCATTATCATTCTATCCTTCGAGACGGTTTCTATAGCTAACAATAAATTCTATACCAACACAATCAACCGCTGACTGCACGCGAATACAATCTATCCTCTCGTATTCCTCATTTTTCATTGCTGTGCTATTGCCAGCCGGCAGACAGATTTGTCGCATGGCTCTCCATTTTGCGTACACAGATCCCATATGTACGCGCCCAGAAGTATTTTCAATAATAAAAATGAAGGAATCCACTCAGCGTCTCATTCTTCCACAGCATCGAATGATTTGAATTCCACTATACTGTATATAAATATCCTAAGTAATATTCCTACCAAAGTGCTTAATAGCTGGGGAGTAGCAATACACTTTAATCCAACAATTATTCAATTTTAAATAATTGTTTGCGAAATTCATCAATTTAGTAAATTTAATTTATCCATTTTAATCCCGATGGAGGCTCTAGTAAGTGACATTCCAAAGCTTTTGGATAAATCTTTGCTACGATTTGCACCTGTACATGCACTTCCCCGATGAACGAAGCGCTAATAATTTATTCAAGCCGCAGCGGCGGCTCCACTCCTTGCATATAAATATTATTTAGAGATTGCTTGACAGAGTAGCAGTGGTGTCGGGCTAAATTTTTATATAAGAGCATTATCTGCAACTCATTGTATCGATGTGTGAAGTTATAGCTATTTGAAAATGACGCAAGATATAGCAAATTTTATTCTCTACAGAAAAGGAAATTACCATTTTTTTTGTCAGAGTAATTGTACTCCCTAAAATTCAGAAACAGAAAAATTACAGAAGCATACAAATTTGTTCTTCAATAGATGAGCTCCATCCTGGCCAGCATTTAGTATTCCGTTTCAATTCCCAACCTTCATCTTGCTCGTATCTTCTATCCTCCATGTCTACTTCAATACCGTCAGTTCATTTCTCATTTCTTCTTTGTCACATAAAAACTGTTGGCGGTCGGATTCTGTTATTTCCCGCAAGTTGTCAATTTCTCATACTCTTCAAGCTGCCTTTCTTGAGCAATATCGCAATGCCAGCAGATACCAATACATAATACAGTAATAAAATTTTGCCACGCGCTTTTGCATATCCTCTTTTATAATTACAAAAAATTAAATCGGGAACGCTTTGTATTTCAGAGGAAAGACTTGATGAAATTGAAAACGAATTAGGTTGATTCTACCCCAGTTAGGAGGAAGCAGCTTATTTGCTTGCTTTAGATGAATGTAATGCTGATTCCAAGAACTGTCCAGTAATGCAACATCCTTATTAGGTTTATAATGGCAGGAATTTCTTTTCTTAAAAAAAAATGTTTCCTTAACCGCCTCTCAAGTTACCAAAGTAATTGATGCTGATGTAAAGTCTGTGTGCATGTCGTGGGTCATTATGTTGTCTCTTGACGGTGATATCTCTATCATCTCCGATTGCTCCGAGTGGACAATTTGTGTGCTATGCCATTGATATAATCTCTGAGCATAGTGATTTTTGCATTTTCTAGTAATACAGCAATCTGAGTGTATCTGTCTGCGTTCATTAGTAATCTAAGTAATTTGTTTTGTAACGTCTGTAGCCTTTTACACTGCGCATCCGAGTTTAAGTTCCAGGATGCACAGGCATATGTCATTATGGACCTTAAGGTGGCCTTATATAGGGTTGTCCATTGTCAGTCGACTTCGTCTGTTAACTAGCGGGTAAAGTTTTCTTAAAGTAGCGTACGTCTTGTTAATTATTTGTGTCACATGGGGTTCGAAACAGCCTCTTATCTTGAGTATCCCTAGACATTTGACCGTATTCCGTTCCCCAATCGTCTTGTTATTTATTTTCAATTTGGTTATGGTATTTATGTTTGTGCATCTTCTATGTAAAGTAATAGTCTCCGTCTTGTCTTCATTTATACGTATTTTCCACTTGTTGTAGAAGTCAGTCAATTTCATGAGATGATACCGGATCTTCTGAGTAGTGTTAAGGTAGGTGGAAATATTAGATAGGAATAGGTTATAAAGGAGGGGAGAAAGGATTGCCCCTTGAGGGACTCGCCATTCTCATTCTACTTTTTCTAACCAGAAAAATCCCATTGGAAAATACGCGAGGTCACAAATGTTTGCTTAATTAAATCCATTTCTGAAGTTATGTTTATATGTCACCTTTTTATATCATACCATCATATTACCTCAAGCTAATTCTGAAGAATAAACGAAATTTTACAAACTTTTTGTTACATTTTTATTTGTAGAGATACTTAAAATCTGTAATTAATTTATGCTCTTGCAACTGAAATTCAATCCGAACTGTCCAAACCATGATTATTTTTTAAAGGCAGATCGGCATAGAAAGGGTGTTCGGAATTCCTTTATATTATTAATATGATTCAATCATCTCTCCGGTGGATGTACGCCATTGGCGAGAATCCAGGCGTAGTACGATGTTTTTATTCGCAAAGTCAGGATAGCAGGCCTTTGTTGCACTGAAATTGATAAAGTAGTTTTTGTCTCTCCTGAATTATGATTAATGATGCTGTATGCGGTCGATTAATTTTCGATTTACGTTACTAAATTGGTGAAAAAGAGATGGAAGGTGATTAACGTCTTTTGCCTTAATTTCCTTGGCCCAAATCAATAATGGAGTTGTGGGTGAGACTGGAGCAAAAAATTATCAATTTAGAAAGTAGTTTTTTTAATACTTGTGATTACTATGTAATAAATTTAGGAGTGTTACTTGTTAACAATAACTACATTAGCACGGTTGTGGCCGTAACTCTAGATTTAAATAGGAAACGTATTTGAAGACATCCAGTTCTGTTACATTCACTATACAGCTTGTTATAAAATTGCTGAAACTAGCTGTGGGATATCCACATATTCATCTAGCCAAGCCACTCCATAACCACCTTTTTTTAAATCATTTATTCAACGTCGGCCTATCTACGCTACCAAGGCCAATCACCGACGCCAGGGATAATTCATCAGTGTCTGTGTAGGCACTGGGGCCTGGAACCTGGAAATTTTGCCGAATCCTCACTGTTTGTCCTGGGGTAGGGATCTTTAACGTGCTCACATCGTAGATACATGGAACCCACAGTTTTACATCTCTCTTGAAAGATGTGACGCGAGCAAATCCGCTCATCCACTATATCTCATCGACCCGGGCCGTCTGCGTGGGAGGACGCGTCACCAAGTCGACCCATAACCACCTTATTATATATATTCCCTCATTACAATGACTTGGAATGCTCGAATACTACGAGGAAGATGCGAGGCCTCCTTCATCTTATGATGTCACTAACTGCAGACCGGTTTCGACCTAGCTTTGGGTCTCGTCAGTGCAGTACAAGTGATACCTCTTTGTATTTTAGTGCTAACTTTTAGAAAAAATACGCAAATTTTACCATATAATTCAGCTCTCATAAGCACTTGCAGATAGGTTGGCATATTATAATTCCTATATTTTATATTTTAATAAAATTCCCTTCTGCTATAAAATTGCTTAGTCAGTGATGGTTAATAATATATATACTGTTATAAAAGATTTTGATGTAGAGGTTTTCCAAATTTCACAAAACAATGGCAATGGAAATTTAATAAATTTTATGCAATATTTTACGACTTTATATTCTACTACGCGGTCATAAATTATACAAAACTTTCAAGTCCTCTTGTGGTACCAAGATAACTAAAAATAATTAGATTCTGATGAAACATTTTATATATATATATATATATATATATATATATATATATATATATTATATATAATATATATTTATATTGTATTGCAGTGTCAGATAATTTTCTCAATAATTATTTTCAATCAGAATAATGAAGCTAGTTAAAATTTTACTACGTATGTATTTTGCAATTTTCTATAACAAGTAGTATGAATATTCAAAGTTATGTAAAGATGAGAGACTTTATTAGTGACTAGGCAAAATTAACTTCAGTTAAATAAAGATCAATGGTAGCTCTGTTCCTGTGCATCACGTAAAATTTTGCGAGAATGCTTTGTTTTTCTAAAATATAGTGCAAGAATTCTCGCAAGGCAAAATACAAAGTTTTATTGATTGTCACGTCAATACACATAATTTTATACTGACATTCAGCAAACCATAAAACAACCAAAGCACTGATCAAGTTATGGGTTCATTGGCTAGATTCGTAGGGGGTGTCCAACGTAAGCGGTAAATTATGTCGGTCCGTTTGTCTGTACACTGATCCCATTGGACGATGTTCAGTGATTAGCTCCGAAAGATTCGCATTTTCAACTTTCTGACAATCATACGCAATTCTGTGGTTGCCTTATTGTTATTTAAATTAGAAAGATTTCCCCAGAATTCTACAATATTTTACGTGAATGCTTAAACTGTCATTTACCACTGAATTTATATGATTATATTGGCGATTGCCGCAACTCCAAACAAAATAACACGGAAATTCTGTTGGATAACATGATTCTAATTATTTGCATAACCTAAAGTATATAAGCATGTACATCCAGTACTGCAACAACTTTCCTATATTTCAGTTAGACGATTGTCTTAAATGTTTGGATTGTTTCATTTCATATTTGGCTATGTGCTTCAACTATTGTTATATAAAGTCAAATCGTTTATGTGACTATTACACTAACTTTAACAATACACGTATTAAAACGATTTCTGCATTTTCCTTCAACTTTGACTATTAAGAAAATTCAATAAGTAAATTAAATTATATAAATTCAATCAATAAACTAATTAAATGATTATAAATTAATTTCAGTATACTTAAAATTGGAACAAACTTTAAATATTGATTCATAGTGCAGTATTGAATAATAATTATAATAAATTAAAATCAAAAGAAAAAAATGATTAAAGAGGTTTCTCAATTAATAGACAGTGTGTTAAACTTTACAAAATGTTTGAATTATAGAGCGCTTTATTTTCTGAGATCATAGGCGAACCATATTAGAACTAGAAACGAGTAATTTTCAAACTTCATATGAAAGAATTTGAGAAAATAATAATAAAATGGGTTGCTATAAAAAACTAGTGCAAAACTAGACGATCGCGTAAATGGTAATTTTTTAAATTTATCTTTACGTAAAACAAAGGTAAATAATAAAAGTAGAGGCAAGGAAGTGTTTGACTGGTCACCTAATAATGAGGATTTCATAATAGTATACCATAGGTGATGGGTATGGGAAGCTATAGTTTTTAAATTATTTAATGTAACATGAGGACCCAATCTAACTGAACTAGTCAGAATTCAGCTTATTTTACATGAATAACAGAGAAAATAAAAACAAATAACTCCAATACATAACAGATTTCCTTAAGAAGTAATTCAGCATTCCAAACTATATACTCGTTCTCTTAATGAGTTTTCTGCTTCCATTATTTCAATTAAACGCTTTAGTTCACGATCAATGAAAATCCCAATAATTCTTCAATTGTTTTCATGTTTATGACCTACATTGCTATAAAATTTTTCAAATTATTCGAAAATCATTTAGAAAAATAACCAGTTCATGATAATAAATCGCATTGCGGTTGATCAGTTCGAGCTGGATTGGAACTAACCAGTACATTGTATTATCACAATTAATTTAAGACCAGTTTTGCTTTTATATAAAAGTTAATGGTATTTGTTATGTGAATATTGAGACACGCGGCAAAAAAGAAACAACCTGTACATTGGTTGACGTAGTACCTGAAAATGAAATAAAATCAAATCTTGGTTATGGTTGAAATATATTTTATTATATAAAAATAAACAGCTTAAATTTTCAAAATTTAAAAATTAACTTCAACTAGGTATTAAAAGAAACTTTAATGATATTTGAAGAAATATTCGCTATATTTCTAGATCTCTAAATAGCATTCGGTACTGTATCATACGAAAAACTGTTCTGTATACTCAGTAGGCACTCAGTAAACTCACTTAAGCTCATTTAAATTTATTTAAGAATTATGTAGAAAATAGATCACAGATAATAAAATAAATAATACAATGAGCTCATATAAAATCATAACTATGGAAGTCCCACAAGGAACCGTATTGGGGCTTATTCTATTTCTACTTATATGAATAACCTACTTCTAACATAAATTATGATTTGATTTTGTTCTCCTTTGATCACCATAAAGATATTCGGAGATCACATATTATTTCTGCACTACATCTGTCCCATTCAATAAAAGCAAGACCGCAGCTTTGAAAGTGATGCTAAAACGGCAGGACTTGAAACTTGTAGCTGAAGTTTTCAGTAAGACTGGTACTTTTCCTGATATAGTTACTTCGAATAGGATATCATTTTTCCTCGCAATCTATAACGCTCCTTAAAGAAGTTTTCATCGATAACTATCGGTATTCTTGCTTTATTAAAGCTGTGAGCAAAAGCAAACCAGTGAAATTGAATTCATTACTACCCAATCATGACGTAGTTCAACATCATCTATTTCTTGTTTATTTTTAAATACAGAAATGGTTGGGTAATGTATTGAATCCTAAACAGTGGGGATGGACGTTAAAGATACCATATTGTAGCCAAAAACAACATCCCAACTTCCTCCACCGGATGCCTTTTGAAGATAATTGAAGACTGTATGAAAAGCTGTGGACCATTGTGTAGCTGTCGGAGATTGGACTTAATTGCTCATCAGTTTGCGGCAACTACCATGGACAATCTTGCTTAAATGCGGAACCGATTGAAGACTCATCAGAAATAGAAACCGTCACTGAAACAGAAACTCAGAGTTCTCAGATTGGCTCGGACTTTCTCGAACAATGAATCGATGAATTTATAGAAGGAGAAAACGGACAAGAAGAAAATTATTAATTTAACAACATTTTAAACAACATTTTAATAAGTATGGCAGTCATGGATTAGGCTTGCCGGGGAAACCACATAAAAAAACGCACCTAGTACTCAACCTCAAGTGTGGTGTGAAATAGAGTACTTAAATTATTCGTAATATCACGTAATAGTAGAATGCAGGTTTTCACGGCCGTTGTCTAATGAAGTAGTTTCTTGCGGGTGTTGCCGTGGTCGTCGAACTTGACTTGACGTTTCGCTGATCATCCTGTCAGCTTCTTCAGAAGGATTCTAAAGGCTGAATCTGTTGTGTTACACTATAAAGATAGATAATATAAACAGTATAAAGATAAAGATAAAGACCCTGTCCCCAAATTGTTATCAAAAGGTGTTTACCAACAGGACAAACAGGACGGAGTATCCAGTGCAGAATCAAAGAACACCAGAGAAATACAAGATTTGGATACACGGATAGGTCGGCGATAGCAGAACATATCCATAATAACGAGAACCATAAAATCGACTACGAGGACGTCAATATATTAGACAGGAATACGCGCTATTATCCGCGAATCATTAGGGAATCACTGGAAATTATGAAAAACATGAACAACTTTAACAGAGAGGATGGGTATCGACTTAGTAACACGTGGAGACTGGTATTGCCAAGTATCAGCACCGTAGTAAGTCACGGTCAACCAAACACGACGAATGAGCAGCGAAGCGAGCCAAGCGCGACCAATGACCAGCGAAGCGAAGCAGCGCCTAGGTATATAACGAGGAGTGTAACACAACAGATTCAGTCTTTAGAATCCTTCTGAAGAAGCTGATAGGATAATCAGCGAAACGACAAGTCAAGTTCGATGACCACGGCAAGACCCGCAAGAAACTACTTCATCAATATCACATAAGTTCAAATTCAATCAAGATTTTGAAAAGAAGGAAATCTATCTTTTTATAGAGAATTTCCATAGCTTTCTTTTTGGTCTGATGTATATTTGTCGTAGAGGAAGTGAAACCGAAAAATTCGTTTCAGAGCAAGATTTTAGCTCTTGCCAAATTTTATCCTTACACTCCCACTTTGGAGACTTTCGAGGCCTTATTTAGGACACCAGAACCTACCTGGAAAACCATAATTTGCTTTTGTATGATTTGGTCTGTAGAAAAATTCTAAATGCAGTGGATTATAAATATACATTTAGAGTGGGATGTTATGTTGGATTTATAACTGAGCCCTTATAAATTTTCCACAATTTTCACAGTATTACTAATTATGGATCGTCTTGTTTAAGATTCGGCTTAATAATTCTCTTTCTTAGAACATCCGGGAACATCATCTCTTAGATAAAATCAAATTTGCATTATGCTGTAGAAGTTTAGAAACAGAACAGCATTTCCTTTAGCTTGTGACTTTTAATATTGATATTTTTTAATACAGCGATACTATGTTTTATTTTATTGGGCACTTCGTAAATTCCATTTTTTTCAATATCAGTTATAACTGCCATTTTGTTAACTGCTGTGGCAAACTGTACCTACATATCACTTCGTATTTAATCCGATCCAGATGATCTGGGTAAAATAAAGACACCAATTTTATTTGTAGTATACCATGTAACAAATAATGAGTAACTAATAGTGATAAATGCAAAAAATGCGTAACTTATGGTACTTTAGCTACACCGTTATTAATTTTCCACGTATTTAACCACATAACAAACTACTGCAAAACATTTCACGAAAATCTCTATCTAGTTTCCTATTGGAATAAACCTGACTAGCTAATTTATTGTTAGTGCACTGCACACGGTCTATTTATTACAATTTCTACCTTGTCATCTCCAAAATAAACGTTGTTACAAAATCCACGTAGTTATTTTAACAATAAATAGCATCCGACAATTTTATCATTTTATCGGTTCGAATAATGTTAAATTAGAGTTTAAATTGTATGAAATCAACTGGAAAGACTGTAGATACTAACAACGAGATACCTGCAAATTGACACATGTATAACATACTCGTTATTCGAGGCAAATTTGTTATGGAAAATATTATGTACATGGCCATGGGCGCAGGCAGAATTTTTTTATCATAAATTGGTGAATCGGTGCCCAGTGGAGGCCAGACGTATAATATGCTGTTCATAGTTTTTATTGGCCAAAGCACATAGCTCATAAGGCCAGCAATCAGAGCGAAAGAGATAAAAATTTATGATCGATTCACAATTTTTAACCGATTTGCGAAAGAAGTTTTAGGAAGTATTCGGTTTTTAATACTTAAGGGTTGTGGAGGTCAATGTATGATTTTTTAGTAACCTTGTGCTTTAAAATTATAATGAAACAAATTCATGTCAATTTGCGCGGTTCTGAGACCACTGTATCTAACGAATTTGACCAAATTTCAATAGGAGGTGTTCTATTATGCTATTTTATATACCGGGTGTTAGAAAAGTATGGGAACGGTGGAAAATCTGGAACAGTTTGCATCAAATCAAAAAATAAAAAAATACGTGTCAAAATTCTTCTTTCTTTTTAAAAAATTATCTACTGATACCAAAATAACCTCCCCACCCACCACCCTGAGGGTGGGGCGAGGGACAACTTTAAAATTTCAAATGAAAACCCCTATTTTTTATTGGAATTGGATTGTACGGCAAAAAATACGTAAATTTTATTCCGAGCATTTTTTTCGATTCTTGCATGGTGTCGCTGTAATCGCAAAAAATAGAAAGAAAACATTACTGTTTCAAGAGTAGCGTCTTGTGCCCATAAAAAAACGTCCAATTCAAAAACTGAAATTTGTTATTTTTACAAAATCTATCCAATGACATTGGATTCGACTCTCCCACCCCTAAGCAGTGGGTGGGGCAGGGGCAACTTTGAAATTTATAATGATAATCCCGATTTTTTATAACGGATTCGGATTCTACGGCCAAAAATACGTGAATTTTATATCGGGCATTTTTTTCGATTCTCGCAAGGTGTTGCTGTAATCGCAAAAAATTGAGTGGAAACATGAAAGTTTTGAACGCATACTTAAAAAAATACGAAAAGTAAAACTACTGATCTCAGAGTGAATGATTTCCTGAGCTGTTTTGAGAACAGTGGTTTTACACAGTCGTGCGGAAATTACAACAACTATTAACATTCTGCAAATTTCTTAGCAGCTAGTAATTTTCAATTTGCATTTTTACAGGGCAATAAAAAACTCCATTAAAAAAAAACTAACAATGGTTTTGCCTCTTAATTCAGCAACTTCAGACAAGTTCTTGATCCCAGCCAGTGAAGGTAAGGAGGTAACTCAGCCATTTAAGGCAAGGTGAGGATTTCGGCCAGTTGAGGCAATTAGTTTACAGCTTAACTGCTACACTAACAGGTTTTAATTTCAAGATTATAGCAGGTGTTTAGAATGGTGCCCATTGACTTCTTGGCATTGTCCGAGACGAACGTAAAAATTTTCAATAGCAATTCTTATCATTTGAGGTGCTATTTCTGTAAAAATGTTTATTATGCGTTGCCTCAGCTCTTCCAAATCACGAGGTTTAGTGAAATAAACCTTACCCTTCATGTAGCCCCAAACAAAATAATCAAGTGGCGCGAGGTCGGGAGATCTTGCTGGCCATTCAATAGTTCCTCTTCAAGCTATCCATCGATTTTCGAAAGTACCATTCAAATAGTCCCTAACAACATCCCGATAGTGTGGAGGAACCCCATCTTGCTGGAACCAAACATAATCGAACTCATCACCAGCAATCTCTTGTATTGCGGGAACTATTTAATTTGTCAACATTTCCAGGTATTTTTCTCCATTCAAATTTCCATCTATGAAAAACGGTCCTATGATTCGATCCCTAAAAACTCCTGCCCAAACATTTAATTTTTGTGGATACTGCGTGTGTGTTTCAAGCATCCAGTGAGAGTTTTCGTCACTCCAATATCTGAAATTATGGCGATTAATTTTTCCACTGAGTACGAAAGTTGCTTCATCTGAGAAGACAAGTAGAGATGACAAAAAATTTGGGTTTTGTTAACTCCTTTCCATCATTAATTCACTAAATTCAAGCCGCCGATCAAAATCATCATCATTTATCTCTTGGTGAAGGTGAATTTTGTAAGGATGAAATTTCAAAAGTTTCAAATTCTTATGAACTGAAAATGCACTCATATCAAGCTGTTGACTGGCTTTTCTGATTGATAACCTTCGATTTTTAACAAATGCCTGGGCCACTTATATTAGTCGAGCTTTCGATGTTTCAGATTTTGGTCTTCCATATTTTGCGCGATTTTTATTTGTCCTTGTGTCTAGGAATCGTTTGATGGTACGGGACACAGTAGATTTCGAAATTCCCACTTGATCTACACGGAAAGTTTCGTTGAACAAAATCACAACTTCATCATAGGACCTTTCTTGATCGCCCCACCCTCGCACCATTAAAAGAGAAACTCTCTCTTCTTCTGTTAAAGTAGCCATTATGCAGAAAAAAGTGCGAGAACTAATGAAAAATGAAATAACTTTTTCCGTATAAAAGTGCGCTCCTGCGTCTACAAAAGTTGGAAGGAACTGAACTTTCTCGTAGAAGTTTCACAAAACAAATACTGTTATTAAGAACACTTTAAAAAAAACATTCATAAAAACCAAGACATCACAGATATTGTTTTTTAAACAGAATATTTTTTTGTCAACACGAGTAGCCAGAGTTTGTAAATATTTACAAACTTATGAACGCTTAAGGTTTATTTCAATTTTGTGCGATTGCAGCGACACCTTGCGAGAACCGAAAAAAATGTCCGATATAAAATTCACGTATTCTTGGCCGTAGAATCCGAATCCGCTATAAAAAATAGGGATTTTCATTACAAATTTCAAAGTTACCCTCCGCCCCACCCATTGGGCTAGGGGTGGGAGGGTCGAATCCATTGCCATTGGATGGATTTCGTAAAAATAACAAATACGTGTTTTCAGTTTTGAATTGGACGTTTTTTTATGGACACAAGACGCTACTCTTGAAACAGTAATGTTTTCTCTTAATTTTTTTACAGCGACACCATGCAAGAATCGAAAAAAATGTCCGGAATAAAATGTACGTATTTTTTGCCGTAGAATCTGATTCCGCAATAAAAAATAAGGGTTTCCATTTGAAATTTTAAAGTTGCCCGTCGCCCCACCCACAGGGTGGAGGGTGGGGAGGTAATTTTGGTATCAGTAGATAGTTTTTTGAAAATTTTTGACACGTATTTCTTTATTTTCCGATTTGATGCAAACTGTTCGAGATTTTCCACCGTTCCCATACTTTTCTAACGCCCGGTATATAAAATAAACAAGTACAGTGTTTTTCATTTTCGTTTCCGATATTTTTTTTAGTCACATGTACAAATGTTGCTTCTTATTTCCCTCTCGCCGCGCCTCTGAATATAATTGGTACATTGTAAGTATAGCCAAACTACATTCTGCAGACTTCACGGAAATCGTTCAAAACTTTGATTTGCTTCAACAAATGTAATTTTATAAAACTAATAAGTCGAATCCGTAGTTCTTTTTTCTTTAACTCAAGTTGAACAAAATAAAATAGAAATTTACCGAACTACATTTTGCCTGATTTCTACTACCTAACAAGATCTTTTAGAACAATATACTTTTGATATTGTATTGTGTAGACAGAAATATTTTAGTGTTTTATAAATAAGTGGTCCTACACAACTTGCATATTTTATTTTCGCCCAATTTCATTTCCCTCTAAAATTCTAATAATTCAGGGTATGCATATGTTTGCATATTTTCAGATCTATTAATGGTTACTTGTCAGTAATAGTAAATTCATTGTGTATTATTGATACATTTTACAAATATTGAGTGAACCCACAGTACTTTGTTATAGTGCGGCAAATGGTAATAATATACTTTACTAGCTAACAGTTTCGATAGTTCATGGTTAACTAACATTTGTTTGGGCTGTCCAATATTTAAAAGACTATAACTGGTTTTCAAAAGCTCTTAAAAGACTGCTCAGGCATATTGGCTGCGCCGCTGGCACATATTTTTAACCTGTCCTTACAAACCTGTGCATATCCTGATAAATGGAAAGCATCTAAAATTTGTCCTATACACAAAAATGGCAACAAATCGGATATAGCAAATTACCGCCCTATTACAATCATAAATAACTTTGCAAATTATTTGAACTCGACATGCATACTGCACTTTATCCCCAGATTCATCAACGTATATGCAACAACCAACATGGTTTTGTCTCTCAACGATCGACAACAACAAACCTACTTTGTATAACACAATACTTAACTGAAGTTCTGGATGACGGTGGACAAGTCGATGTTATTTATATGGACTTCTCTAAGGCCTTTGATAGGTTGGACCATGGTGTTTTGCTAACGAAATTAGTCTCGTTTGGTTTTAACCTTAGTCTAATAACTTCTTTTGAATCCTATCTGGTTAAAAGTCAGTTTGCACAATATCATGGTCATGGGTCTATCGAATTTATATCTCAATCAGGAGTTCCACAAGGGTCGGTCTTAGGCCCTTTACTGTTTATCATTTTCATTAATAATACTAGATGAGGTACCGTCATCGGTTTAAGCGCTGAGATATCGATCAGCGAAGTTAAACAGCGTTGATCGAGGCCGCCACTTGCGTGGGTGATTGGCATTTCATTTCGCCGTCCTGGTTAGTGGAAGAGCAGCTGTAGCTAAACTTCGCCAGGACGTAAATATAAACAAGGCATTAAAATTAAAAAAAAAAAATTAGATTATAGTAAGCCATAATATATAACACTAACGTGTATTCTAGTTTTAATTTATATCACAAGTTGGGTTTGTGTATGTAAATAAATAAATAAAAAAATCAATAAAAAGCGTGTGATTCCATAAAAGTTTGAGCCCCATCAACAGCGATGTAGTTTTCAAACATGAATTATCCCCAATAAGTGGTTCGGATACCACTATAAATTGTAGGGCCTCGTCTCCGGCATTCAGACTATCTGGACTTGAGAGGATCATTAAAGAAACAAAAAAAAAACGTGGTAGGTTCTATTGTTTCACATTCATAAACATTTATGAGGTACTATTAAGTTGTTCCTGGTAGGTCCATTACACATTTAACTGCGACTTTTATAACATTTATTATAGCAACAAATCAGATAAATAAAAGTTATTAGCTATTAATATTTTATTACTTTTAATAGCGTGTTTTGTCTCCAATTACATTTAATCATAATATTTCATCTGTAGTTGTTCATCCTGTATTATTCCTTCAAAAGTGAATCAATGTTTAAAAGAATATTCAGGATTCTGTGCGATTTCTAAACCAATATCTACTCATATATATATATTGTACTTGGCAGTATTTTGTAAAATTACTCAATAACCTTTAATGGCTAATAAAATTTCTTTCAAGCACCAATTGAATTTTGATCTTACAATGGGGATTCGAATAAAACTGAGGCCAATAACAGTAATCGTTTCCTGGAATGTACTTATAAATTGTTACATTCTTTTGAAGCAGAAGTTTCTTGGTTTTGTGCTGAATGATGAACGCTAACTCCGTGAATAGTTTTCTATTAATTGAAAAAAGTTAATTACACTCAAGTATAGAATACATACTATGGAGACTATACGTTTAACATATAAAAAGAAATAAAAAACACTTTTAATTGAGTATATAGTTTCTAACTGTGGTTACCAAAAGCGCCTGCCTCATTCTAATAAAATATAGGTTGGTTGATTTTGCAGACAGAATTGTCTTTTAGATTTATTAAAACAAAATAATACTGGTTTCCTTAGTAAAGCTATACGAGAGTCATTTCTTTGAATTAATAACGAAAAAAATAATGGGGTAATACAATATCAGTAAATTTTTGGAATCATGGAAAATTTTGAATAGGAATTAAAGTTTTTGCAATTTTCAACCCCACTCACAGTCATCATGGAAAGTTAACTTAGGCAATATGTATCGGATAAGAAAATACTACCTAAAACACAATCGGGTTTCAGAGCTGGACACAGTTGTACTACGGCACTTTTGCAAGTAGTTGATGACATAATAGGAGCATCAGATGAGGGTTTATGTACAATTTTAATCTTATTAGATTTTAGTCGGGCATTTGATACGCTTAATCATGAAATATTCTTATCAATTTTGTTACATATAGGTCTTACGAAGGAAGCAGTTAATTTATTTAAAAACTATTTAAAAAATAGGCGACAAAAAGTCTGTATTGAACACAATTCCTCAGAAGACTTATTATTGAGATCAGGTGTACCTCAAGGTTCTATTCTGGGGCCATTACTTTTCACACTGTATACCAGTCAGTTTATTTCATGTTCAAAACACTGCCAAATTCATTTATATGCTGACGATACACAGCTTTATTACTCATTCAATGCTTCTGAGGTTGATGGTGCATGTTTACACATCAATGAGGATTTAAAATCTTTTTTAAAAGTAACAAAAGAACACTGCCTTATCATTAATGCCAGCAAGTCGAACGCTCTGCTTTTTGGTCCAAAAAACTCTCGTCAAATTATTAAAAATCACATTCATATAAGTGTAGATCAAGAAAACCTTGAATTAGTTGAACATTCAAAAAACCTGGGTGTTATTATTGACAGTGAGCTTCGGTTTGAAAAACACATAAATAAACTTGCACAAAAGCATATAATTCTATTAAATTAATTTATGGAAATAGGCATTATTTGCCTCAAAAAGTGAAAGTGATGTTATGTGAAAGCCTGGTGTTGTCTTTATTAGATTTTGCCGACTGTTTATATGGCCCCAATTTGACTATTCTATACAAGAATAAGATTTAAAAAATTCAGAATTCATATCTTAGGCTAATTTACGGTATTCGCAGACGTGAGAGAATATCATATAAGCTAAAGGACGCGGGTTGGTTGAATATGGAGAGTCGCAGATTGTTTCATTCGGCATGTTTATATCATAAAATATTAGTTAAAAGATCTCCCGAATATTTACACAATAAAATCAAATTTAGGACCGATGTACATAACCTCAATTTACGTTTCAAAGGTCTTTTAACTCCACCTATCCACCGAACAGAACAATTTAAGCGTTGTTTTAGGTATCAGATTTGCAAAGTTTATAACCCTCTACCTGAAAACTTGAAAGAAATTAAATTAAATTGTTTCAAAAAAAATTTAAAAGTATTAATTTTTAATCGGCATAATTAATACTATTAGCCCCCTAGTTTAATTTAAAATTTAGTTTAATAAAGTTAATGTTTTCTTTTTGTTATTAACCATAGTAAAAAAAAATTTCTTATTGTTTACATTTACATTAAGTACAATTATTTTCTGTGTATTCTCACTGAATGTAGTGCGCGGATTAGGTTAAGTGGAAGAGCAGCCAGTCTTTAAGGATATCTTTTTGTTTTAATTGTCAATATTGTAAATCCATTGCTGAACTTCGCCTATTATTCCATTCAAATGTGTATATAAGAGGAAATTGTAAGTAAATCTTTTTAAGTGGAAAATAAAGACGCTATTATTATTATTATTATTATATGGTTTTACACGTCTGTCGACGGATAATGATAGGTACGGTTTTTCCAAACAAGTAACTATCAATTCTATTAAGGTTGAGATGGGATCTAACTATTGCTGTAGTATTGAGGATAACTGATTTTTGAAGCTGTATATATGTGAGGGGGTGAAGTTGTAGCTTTAAGAGACTTTCGCGGAGTTTCCGTGGGATGACGGCCGTTGCGGATATGACTATCGGGATTATATAAACTTCTTTCTGCTTCCACATGTTCTTGATCTCATCAGCTAGGGGTCTATACTTATTTATTTTTTCATTCCAAGATGTTTGCAAGTTATGCGAGTTGGGAATGGATACATCTATTAGATATGTGGTGGCAGCTATCTTGTTTGTGAGAGTGATATCCGGGCGGTTACAATGGATGGTTTTATCGGTTAGAATGGTTCGATTCCAATATAACTTGTGGGTGTTATTCTCAAGCACGTTATCTGGTTGGTAAATATAGTATGGGTCTGTATTGGTAGACAGCCTGTGCATTGTAGCCAGCTTCTGATGCACTATAGTAGCCACTTGATCGTGCCTCTGGAGGTAGCTGGTGGGTGCTAGTATGCTGCAGCCCGCAGTAATATGCTGAATGGTCTCCGCTGCTTCGTTACACCTCCTGCACGTATCATTGATATCAGCCTCCCTTAAAATGAACTTGCGGTAATTCTTGGTTGCAATAACTTGGTCCTGAATTGCAATTATGAAGCCCTCTGTCTCTAGAAACAAGCCCCCCTGAGATAGCCACTTGTTCGACGCTTCTATATCGACAAAGTTGTGGCTGAGTTCAGTTGGATGTCGACCATGTAGGGCTTTTCCTGTCCAGGACTGGATTTTGGCATGTTCATAAGATACATCAGTTGGGAGCGCTAGATCATCAATATGTAATAGGTGTATTATTATTATTATTATTACCGAACCAATATTTAAAAAAAAACAGAAAAAAAATTGTTACAGCTCCATATTTTGTATAATTTCTTAATATTATATATTAACAATTTTTTACAATCTAGCAATTACTTTAATGAATTGAAGAACAAATACAATTACGCTTCCATAATGAAATGAATAAATAAAAGCATCCGCCATAATTTATTGCCATCGGTCTAATTCTTGATGAACCTTATAAATTAAAGCGATATAAATACTCGGATATAGTTCTTGCGTGTAAAATAAATCATCTGAAGTAAGTGAAATGAAGTGTCGACTCTCCAGTTTAGGCTCCACTTTGAGATGGCTTCATGTGTCTGCACATCTTATGTCATGCTTGAACGGTGATAGTTGTCTCCGAAATACCTTAACGAGGAATTTAGCTCTTATACAGAAAAAGAAAAACAGGTGATATTTAAATAATAGTCTACTGTACGCCTCGTTGAATTTCATAAATATTATTAAACATGACGGTAGTCTTTTGATCTCATCGTCAAAGAATAAAGAGATATTTTCATATGTAAATGTAATAATGCTGCATCAAACGACTGGCAGTGGTACAAACGCATGACAATAATTTGCAAGTTGGACTATTCAACGTTTTTGATGAGCAGTAAATAAAAAGTGACTTATTTTTTTTATTTGTTTTTTATTTTATTTATTTTCATACGCCATCCAACAGCCAAGGCCAATGAGTGGATAGGAAAATACAGCATTATGAACAAATATCACAAATTAATAAGTCAAAAATAGAATCATATTATAACATTATATAATACAATTTTAACAAGCGTGGGAAAAAAAAATAAAACAGAGACTACGTAAACAACGGAAAAACTATTGCAGAGTGTTCAGTGTGTTAATTTTATTTATAGTAAAATTAAATATATCAACTCTCTCTTGCAGGTCATTGTAATTATCGCACGTAAAATGAGGCGGTGAATGTTCCAACAAATTAGTAGTTGTTCAAATGTGCTTTTAGAGGGCGGAATATTAAAACATAATAATTTTAGTCGCAAACTTCTCTATAAAATCCTTATTTTTCTATAAGGAACGTAACCAGACTGCAACCAACAGCTACTCTCCGGGCTATGTGCCCCGCCGAGCGCTGAATTACAAGTTACAAGCCTGGCGCGTTAAGCGTAATAATTGCATATTACCATCAAAACGCTAATGCTTCGATTGCAACAAACACCAGCCGAAAGACTGATCCTACTTAAAGGAGCTCTCTTGCTGACTTTTTTACATGTCGCTATTGTAAAAATACCGGGATGTACCAAATGGTCAAAGGATCCTCGTGCCGGTCGTCATATGCCTACCTTGCACTGACGAGAGCCAACAGCTGGAAACTGCAGTCTGCAAGTGGTGTGTGACGGCTGGAAAGAGAATTCCATATTAGTGAAGGATATTCAAGTTTTGATCTGACCAAAGAAACAAAATGCAGTGTTAACGTGTTCACGTCAGTTAACCCGGTTGAATTTCTTATTATAAAGCCTAAATTTTTAAAAGAAGATTGCACTATGTTATTGACATGTATATTTAAAGATCTCTCACAGGCTTAAGGCGGAGTAATGTGTTGCCATTTAATTATTAATATTTTAGTAGTGGACTTAGTTTTCTATAGTCAGATATTACATTGCACTTCTCAACATTTAGTGGAAGATTATTCAATGAGCACCAATCATTATGGCAAATCGTTTTGTAATTTTTCACAATTAGTGTAAGCAAGTTAGTTCGAAAAACAAGGAATAGAAGAAAAAATTCAGTTGTAGTTAAAGTTTTCCTCACCACGTATAAATTTGATGAAAAACCCGATATGAATGTTGTGCTAATGCAGCAGATGTAGGTGGTAGTCTGGGCAAAATTACTGCGTGACTGGATTGGCCAACTAACTTATTAAATTCAAAGATGTCTCATTTCGGGGTGCCTTGTATAAGGCAAGCGTCAATTTCTTACCAGCTCTTGCTATGTCACCTTTCGCCGATGAAGGATTATTGAACATTTCAACCGCTTCTTGTAAATCCTTTCTTGAATTTATTAAGTTTATAGTATGCGATTTTCCTTTCCCAAAAAAAGGCAGAAGTGGTGTCGCAGCCACTAAACGCATGGGCAAATAAAATATTATTTTTGCAACCCTTTAAAACTTCAGAAATTTGTAAGTCATGGGAACTATACGCAGCTAACAATTATGAAAAACCTGTTGTTGTTGGGCAAGATATTGATTTGCTAACATCGCTCTTTCTCCATCGGACAAAGACATTCGCTTTTTGAGAGATGCTCCAGGAAATATTACGAAAAGGGCGTATAGTTCCCATGACTTACAAAATTCAGAAGTTTTGAAGGGTTGCAAATATAATATTTTATTTGCCCATGCGTTTAGTGGCTGCGACACCACTTCTGCCTTTTTTGGGAAAGGAAAATCGCAGACTATAAACTTAATAAATTCAAGAAAGTATTTACAAGAAATGGTCGAAATATTCAATAATCATTCATCGGCGAAAGATGACATAGCAAGAACTGGTGAGAAATTTATGCTTGCCTTATACAAGGCACCCCGAAATGAGACATCTTTGAATTTAATAAGTTAGTTGGCCAATCCAGCCACGCAGTAATTTTGCCTAGACTACCACCTACATCTGCTGCATTAGCACAACATTCATATCGGGTTTTTCATCAAATTTATACGTGGCGAGGAAAAACTTTAACTACAACTGAATGGGGCTGGAGAAAAACTAAAAACATTCTAATGCCAGTGGTTATGACTGAAGCGCCAGCTCCAACTTCAATTCTTCAGCTTATATCTTGCGGCTGTAAGAAGGAGTGTGGAAAGCGATGTAGCTGTGTAAAAGTTGGTTTGCGCCGCTCCCCAATGTGCTCTAGTTGTCACGGGCAAAGTTGTTTCAATTCGGACGAGGAGGGCGACTTTGCAGAGGAAAATTATTGATAGATATATTTTATTAGTGGAATAGGCCTAAGGGGGAAACCACGTAAAAAATAACGCGCCGAGAGCTCTACCTCAAAGGTGGTGTGGAAATGGGCTCAAAGTACAGAATGCACAAATATAAAAAAATCATCATATGAACACTAACACTTGTTCATAAATATCTTATTTTATATGCACCTTATAGAGAAAAAACTGCTCTTTAATTTCGATTCTAAACATTTTTTTGCTCAGACTAACACTTTTCAAAATAATCGCCTCAAAAAACGGCGCTGGGCTCATTTTTCTCTTCGCACTGAGAACTATGCTTATTTTCCAAGGTCATTTACGAGCGTTGGGTGGGAGATATGCAAAAAACAGTGAGAAATATTTTTATAGAGAATTTCATGTAGAATATAAAAAGTCCTATAACATTTTTTCGTAGAAGTTGCGGTTTACGATCAAAACGGCGAAAAAGATCGCGAGGTCACGATTGGGGGTGGTTTTTTGGGCAAAAGGGGATGAAGCTCTCACCGGAGAGGTGGGAACTCTTCGGATCTGTATTTGGGTTCATGTCATCCGCATAAAATAAATAATATACATCTAAATTATCTAAAATATCATTAATAAATAATAAGAAAAGGAGAGGCCCCAGAACAGAACCCTTCAGAACTCCCGATGTAACTGATATTTCGAATGATTTTACACCCCGACATTCAACATATTGTGTTCTTTGGCTAAGATAAGATAATAAATGCTTAAACATAAATACCTATTAGCCGCCTTCCAGGTCACCTGAGTAACTCTCTTAAGTTTAGGAGATCTAGATTTGTCTGAGTGAAGGAGATGGGGCCCTACAGTTTATAGTGGGATCCAAACCACTTCTTCGGGACAATTTATATTTGAAAATTACTTCGCAGTAGGTGGGGCTCGAACCAGCCTCGCTAAGTATGCACATAGAGAAAGCTAGGCGAGCTGACCCACTGAGTTACCGTCCCCACTATATATAAAAAATGTATCTATTCGTACCATACCTACGTATATTTTTAGTTAGTTTTAGCTTTCAGATGTTTTCAGTCTGCTCGATCATTTACATGTACAATATAAAAAATCAACAAGTAAATAAATAGAAACGAATTGTCATAAACTAAAATGGAATAAGATTTTTCAATGAATTTTTATATAATAATACATGGTATGTGTTATTTACATTATTTCTAATTACTAATAGATTTAAAAAGGTAATTGTAATTGCCCATCGTTTTCTATTCTATACTGATGAATTTTATGGCTATTTAATTTAAAAACGAAGCTTCATACCGACATCTACAACTTTTGAACCATTATTCTAAACATTATTCAGCAGTTTCCAATTGATAAGCATTATTATAGGATGTAATCTAATCTAGTAGATTTTTTAATTAAATTACATAATTGTTATAAAAATATAAAAATAGGAATTATAATATTCCAACCTATCTGCAAGTGCCTTATATATAATGAGGACTAAACAAATTAAACTAAAACAGCTATTCTCCCAGCTACATGCCGACAACGAGCGCTGAATTAAATGGTGAAATTTGCCGTATTTTGTCTAACACAGTTTGCACTAAAATATAATAACTTGAATTGCTCGAATGCTACGAGGAAGATGCGAAGCCTCCTTCATCTCAAGATGTCACTAACTGCAGACCTGTTTCGACCTATTCTTGGGTCTCGTCAGTGCAGTGAAAGTGAGAATACCTCCTTAGATAAACTTGGGTCTCATCTCATAGACACTGTTAAGTCCCACAGCAGTAGAGCGTGGGGCGCTAGTGCGCCATCTCTCGGTAGTGTTGAAACAATACAAATCGAAAATAAAATTGATAATCATCACTGAATAAGCAATTTTAGACAAAATACAGCAATTTCACTTCGTCGTCGGCATGTAGCTGTTTTGGTTTAACGTATTTAGTTCCTATTATACAGTTAACCCATTTCTCAAACCTTACATCCCCCTAAAAGTTGTATTTATTAATCGATTTTGACCGGTTCTTTTAAAGATACAACACCAAAAACTGCACCCTCCTAAAGTATGTACCAAATATCATAAAAGACGAATTAATAAAATTTTTGCAGATCAATTTTTAAATGAAAATATTAGATAAACATCAAAAACAGACAACAAACTTAAATCTAATAAGCAACGAAAATATATTGATGCTAATCACAGCGCAAAATTAACATGGAACCTAATAACAATGACATGAAATAATTGTAAAAAAGGAAACACTAAAAAATTTTTATTAACAATAAATTTAAAGTAATAAAGGACGATTGTAAAGACACAACTAAATTTTTGAAGCTTCCACCAAACCAGCATTCAATGTAATACATTTTTCATATTTATTTTTAATATTATTTGACACTCTTCTTAATTGTGTAGGGGTAATTTCTAGACATGCGTTCCTTACTTTAGCTCGGAGGTCTTCAGTTGTCTGGGGTCGCCATTTATATACCTTTTCCCCAAAGAAAAAAAGTCCATTGGTGTTAGATCCGGTGACTTAGGTGGAAATTCAATTAGAGGGCTGTTAGGACCTATCCACTGATTTCGAAAATGATTACTTAACCACTGTCTCACTATCACTGCATTCTCTACAAGACAACCATCTAATTGAAATTTTAAATTAACTCGGTCACGAATGGGTAAACTGTCTAGTACTTCCGAAAATTAATTCCTCAAAAAAATCCAAAAATTGGAGTCTATTTGAATTTCCTTCAAAGAAGAACTGGCCAATAATTTTATTATGGAGTAAACATTTACTGTTAGAGATAACCCAGTTTGGATTTTCTACTGACCAGTAGCGAGAATTTTGGGATGAAACCGTACAGGTGGTGGTGAAAGTGGCTTCGTCGGTATATAATATTTCTTTAATGAAATTGGAATTATTGAGGTATTCTCTTTGAGTCCATAAACAAAATTCCAGTCTTCTATGTTCATCTCCGGGCTCTAAAGTATTCAAAAGCTTTGGTTTGTATGCCTTCAAATGGTTTTTACAAGACATCTTCTAATAGTTTCTCTTGGAATATTTAAATCTAGACTGGCACTTCTTGAGCTGGAATTAGGAATATTACGAAAATATTTCAAAATTTGATCATTATGTCTACCTACAAAATGTTCGTGATTTCTGCCTCTGGTAGATAGATAGTCTTTATTTCACCACTATATGTTACATGATTACAAATTTGCAGCAAGTCAGAAAATCAGCAGGCAAGCAGATGCATTACAAAAAAATAATAATTTTGTTTTGAGAAATACAATACATATATAAAATAAGGACAATAACAAGAACATAATACTGTATATAACGTTTACACATTGTTAAACAAGAATATATATATAAGTACATATAAATACTGTATATAACAATTACACATTGTCAAACACGAAAATATAAAATTTATAAAATAGGTACCTATAAAAAGTACAAGCATTCTGCAAGTATGAGCATTAGACAACCGAAAGTGGAGTGACCAAATATGGCGTCCTCAGGAAATCATCAATTGAGTAAAAACAGAACTGAAGAATGAATCGTTTTACATTATTTTTGAAGGACCTAAAGTTTAACTGTCTAATATGATGTGGTAAATGATTATATAGGTTTAAGTTGGGTGAATTTTTTGCATTTAGAGTTAACCTATAGCATGGTACTCTAAGAAGTCCACGTCTGTTGTGCTCAGGATGGTCCGACTGAGTAGAGAGACTGGATGCGTTTCTGTGAATCTCGATAAGAGTGTTGTAGATAAAAAGTGAAGGTAGTGGAATAATTCCCAGTTTAATGAAGATGGGTTGACAATGTTCCCTAAATTTAGCGTTGACAAGAACTCCTATAATTTTCTTTTGTTGTCGAAAGACTTTAGATGCGTGGTGGGAGTTACCCCATAGAAGAACTGCGTAGGAAAGTCTAGAATGAAAAAGAGAGAAGTAAGTATTTTTTAATAGGTCGAATTCAAGAACGCTTTTTAGTTTCCTAAAAAGGAAGATTACGCTGGAAAGCCTTTTGTCCAGATGATCAGTATGGGTTACCCAACTAAGGTTATGATCTAGATAGATATCTAGGAGTTTAACGTGCTCGCCTTTGAATATATTTCTGTTTGAGGATATTATCAGTCTCTGAGTTTTCTCCTGATTAAGTGTTAGTTCGTTAGAGGTGAACCAATTTTTTGCTTGTAGTTCATTGAGAGAAGATATTTCCAGTAGATTGTCAATGTTATGATCGGAACACGAGAGAGTTGTGTCATCGGCGAACAGAGTGGATTTACTAGGCAACATAAATTGAGGAAAGTCGTTTATATAAACTAAAAATAACAGTGGCCCCAAGTCAGAGCCCTGGGGTGCACCATAATTATTGTTTAGAAATCCTGACGTTTCATTGGCTATAACAACACACTGCTGACGGTTAAGCAGGTATGATCTAAAAAGCGAGTGGGGTAACCCTCTAATTCCGTACCATTGCAATTTTTCTATAATATGTTTCGATACGGCACCTGTTTCATCGAAAACTTTATTTATATTGTATACAATGGTATTACTGACCTTTGGTCCATTGAGATGTCTAACATTAAATTGATCAGCTGCTTGTCTTATCAAACGAGCATTATCAACAATCAGACGAACTATTTCAATTTTGTGCCTCAAATTTATTTGTTCTATAACAAATATCACTTATTTTTACATATATTTAGCACACAAAGCTTATTCACACCTTAAATAACAATACTTTTTGATTGTTTCTACAATTGCCTTTTCAAGGCCAACTTAAGGCATAATAAAGAAAATAACAACTTCGCTTGCAAGTCTAGAACAACAAATAAGCAGAACTTAAAAAAAAAAAGGATTATTTGATACTCATTATCTAACCGTTTCATGACAAAGCTCAAAAATTTTTTTTTTCTAAAATCGCTGCAGTGGTTATAAAGATTGAAAGCCTGTTTATCGTTCACGAAAATTGAACCTCAAATTAAATATAGTGGGGGATTACTGTTCGTCACTGTTATTAATCTCATTAATTTTCATTAATCAGTAATATTATTAGATTTAGCTTTGTTGCCTGTTTTTGATATTTATTCCATGACTTACTATATCTGCAGTAAGAAATGCATACTAATATTTTCATTTTTAAATTTATCTGTAAAAATTTTATTAATTCGTATTTTTTATGAATAGTTATCTTACGTTTTATTGCAATCTAACCCATCATTTTGCGCATTGTTCGGCCAAGTCATTTCAGGGATTGATAAAATTTGTTCTTATACATTCATGCTATCCCATGCAATTTACTTTACTTTGTACATTGCCTATATATTTTCTTGTTTTACCGTATTTGGCACTATAAGCATAACTGATAGCGTACGTTACATAATAAAAATAACTGTCTATGTGAAAAATTCCACCAAGCATAAATACCCATCTTCCTCAAAGCACGAATGTTTTTTATCTTCTATAAAATTACAACTACCGCACATTATACTGATTCATGGAACAAATAGTATTACGTTTTACAGTAACAATGGACTTTAATGAATAGTTTTATGACTATTTACACATTAAATGGCTACACATTAAATTCTTAAATGTGTGAGGTATACAAAAAGTTGCTAAGACCTTACAGGTTGGCGGAGAATGCTTGTAATACACGATAATGTGAACTGCCGTTTTACGTAGGAAGGAACTATTTTACTTAATGTTTGATTCGTCCATTGAATCCTAATATATCGTTGGGTCTTGTACACTGTGCGATGAAATCCCCTACTCCTATTTTTTGATATATTAAATCATTCTTTATTTATTTGTTAGTGTCGATGTTATATTTTCGCAATGCCAAAATTAACTGAGCATGAAAAGATTTTAATTCTCTCTAAAATTGAAGAGGGATGGTCTATCCGAGCAGTTGCTAACAATTATAATAATAATAATAATAAAGGCCTTTTATTAACCAAAGTTATGAATTACAAAAAACATAAAAAATAAACAATTAATTAGGGCGAGATTCAGCGGGCAGCCTAACAAGTAGAATACCCCTGTTCTTCCACCTAACCCCAAACAGCCCATAGAAAGCGCAAAAATATTACCACAAAATATAACATTATCCTATAAATGAAATATTACACAGGCAAAAAGTTCACTAGCTATTATTAAGCGCATATACAATAATGAATCGTTACAGTGCATACAATTACTTTATTGTTGATTAGCCTTAATGACCTCAAGAATATGATTCTTAAACCTCTTAAGCGACATTTTAGTTTTCAAATCTAAGGGTAATTCATTAATACATTTGCCTATATTGTAAGAAAACGACCGTTTGAAAAACTGGGTTGAGTGAATTGGAGGTGTTATAGTATGTTTGTGCCTTATGTTAATATTATGTACATCAGTTCGAAATGTTATCTTATTGTATAGGTAAGGCGGATTTATATTGCAAAATTTTATTAAAGAAACATACAGAGTGAAAATATCTTCGGTTGCGCATATTTATCCAGTTATTTACTTTGAAAGTATGACTAATATGTTCAAATTTTCTTATGCCAAATATCAATCGTAAGCAGCAATTTTGGAGTTTTTGAATACGATTAATATCATAGCTACTTAAACAAGGGTTATACAAAACATCACAATAATTCATTTGTGATAAGACCAAAGAATCACACAACAACGATTTAATGCCTATATCTAAGATATGCCTGTTTTGATATATACATTTCAGACTAGCGTATGCCTTCTGAAGACAGACGTTAACATGACTAGAAAATCTCAAATCTGTATCCATATAGAGACCTAAATTCTTTACCTTATCTTGAAATTTAATTATATTATCATCAACTCGAATGCACTGTGAGTAACTTTGCAAGAAATTGTCTCTATCTCTCTTTCTACCAAATAACATGGCCATTGTCTTACCAGCATTTAATTTTAAACAGTGATTTTTAGAAAAGATGTTTAGATTATAGAGATCGTAATTTAATGCAGTTATTGTATTCACACTTTCATTCAAATTGAATGACATATATAGTTGTGTATCATCAGCATAATAATGTTGTGAACAAGATACAAAAATAGATGGAAAATTTGAGGTATATATGCTGAATAGCAGTGGGCCCAAGATCGACCCTTGTGGAACCCCCTTGGAGATATTTAAGAAATTAGGGATATTACCGTTATAAACCACTGCTTGAGACCTTGCTGTTAAATAATGTGATAGCAGGTTTGATGCTGATTCAGTAAGACCTATATAATTGAAAATTGACAGCAACATTTGATGATTTAAAGTATCGAAGGCCTTCGAGTAATCAGGTAATACAAGTATAGTTAATTTACCTTTATCCGTAGCCTCGAAAATATCGTCTGTGACTTTTAAAAGAGCCGTTGTACAGCTGTGACCTGATCTGAAGCCTGATTGAGTAGTCTGGATGATATTATTTTTATACACATGCTTTTGTAATTGCATTTCAATGGCTTTTTCTAAAATTTTGGACAATGCAGGAAGAATACTGATTAACCTTATTATATCATTTAGACTCGAAGGATTGGAGACCTTAGGTAGAGGCAACACTTGAGCTTTTTTCCAGCTGGTAGGGACTACACTACGGCTTAAACAAGAATTAATTAAATCTGTGATATACGGAATACAAAGTCGTATAGTTAAAATACTAATCTCATCAGTACCAACTGCTTTACTCCTAATATTTAGTATGATTTTCATTATATCCATCTCCGTGATGGGCTGAAAACTAAGTAGAATCTGTTATCAGTTGGATAAAACTACATTTATGAGTGTGAAGAAAAGGTGGGAGGAGGAAGGTATCGTAAAGAGAAAAGGCGGTTCAGGGCCGATCGAGAAGCTTAAATCTCGTTCAAAATGAAGCGCTGAATAGCTAATTCAAATAACAGGAGACATTGTGTTCACGACAAATTCTCCAGCATCAAGGTCAATCGCTTATTTGAGAAACCTTTATGTCCAAACAAAAAGCGTTTTGAGGAAATCAAACTGTATTTTTACTTGATCCTGAAAAATTGAGTTTTGTAATTGTTTTAAACATAAATTCTGACGTTCTTTTTAATACAAGTTAAATCA
The DNA here is from genome assembly GCA_963675555.1 of Leptura quadrifasciata. Lineage (NCBI taxonomy): Eukaryota > Metazoa > Arthropoda > Insecta > Coleoptera > Cerambycidae > Leptura > Leptura quadrifasciata. The sequence goes on from OY776676.1 coordinate 159,291,950, forward strand.
ATGTTAGCAGCATTTTTCTTGCTTTTGATAGAAAAATATTTGGACATGTTGGGTTTCTCAAAAAAAAAAGTTAATGAGTCCAGGAACAGTGTCATCGAACTTAAACGAGGTAGTACATTTTTTTAATCAACTTGTATATATTGTAGAGAGTGTGTAGACTCCAAGTTTTAGACCTCCAAACCCTTGGCAATTTTTTGTGTGGCCAAAAAACACGAATTTTTGGCGCTTTTTTCAGTTTGTGGTCTATAACCAATCGAAAAGTCATCCATTATCAAAATTAATGAGCGTTAAATTTCGCTTCGAATGAGTACCTAAAATTTCATCATCATGGTCGTAATTGACAGTCGAATAACAACAATTTTTACCAACTTGTAAAAAATTCACTATGGGAAACGTTTTTAAAAAAGTTGTAGAGAATATAATTGTAGAGAATAAGTTCATAGATTACCTGGTTTTCCTATTTCGATCAATATTGAGTAAAATACACTCAAAATCCAAAATGTCCTACATATAAATAAATATGTTTATTATTTTCTTTTATTCCTTTTTATTTAATTTTTCAAAATTAACTTGAGAAAATGGGTTGACGAAATAAAAGCATAATGTAAAGAAAAGCCCAAAGTTTATTAAACAAAAATAAAAATTTACCCAATAGTAGTAATACAACAAAGTGTAAAAAAATTAAACAAATACAAAGTGCAAGAACAATATATAGAATAAATAGGTGTAAGAAAAAATGAAATGAAGTAAAAATGAGTTTTGGAAAAACGAAGTATTTGCGCGTAGAGATTATAGTAGTCGAATCCGTTTGGATTGGGGCTGACTAATGTCCTCGTACTGCAATACTGCATCCTATCTTCCTAATTCATTGCAGCAGCACCACCAACTTCCTCAAGCTCGAAGTAATCTTCGTCGTGGTCTTCATCTTCATCCAAATCAGGAGCGTTCTGACATGATACGCCAGAGCAGTGTTTACAGGCCAAAGAGCAGTTCAGGCCCGATTTCCGACAGCAGTGCAACTACTTTCTTTGCATGACCGAAACCATTTTCAGCAGCATGTCGAATGCAGCATCCTTTGATATTGTTATAGGCAATAAGCTCAACGACCCTTTCTCCCAACCCCATTAGCATAGGTTTGTTACGTTTCCCAGCCAAGTTTGCCAAGCCAAGTTGGTGGTATGCGCGCACTGAGAGTGATTTTATAAAAAGCTCGTATCTCAGCTCGTCCAGACGCCCATTATGCATCTGTCCGTACAGTACCAAGATCAGCTGTTCCCCTGCCTATTCTATCAAGTCTTGAGAAACAGATGGCTCAAGAAATGTAGCTGCTTGTGCTTTCAGGTGTGGATGTTGCTCAATGAGGGATAAAGATTGTCCTTTCCCGCGACCAAAAAATGATGACATTGTGTATGCATGAAGAGAACATGTGTGGGATCAAAGTTGAAGGAAGTGTTTAAATACCATATACATGTTTTTTCCCTTTCCCTGGTTTGTGGAAGTACAAGTTCTCCTACTTGCTTCCGAGGCCCATTAAAAGAAAAAAAATTTGCTGCTTGGGAAATAGATGTTTCTACAATTAATAAATCTGCATCTTCTTCTGCCTGTTTCGCTTGGATTCCTCCTTCCTTAAATTTTTCTACAAGCATCAAAATCAAATGGTGTTTGTTACTCTCGTTTGCAAGAAACTTTTCCTGTGACACTGCAGCATTTGTTTCTTCACTGAAAATGATGTCTGCTGAAAAACCTGATGCCTTCAAACGATTTTTTACAAGTTGGTAAAAATTGTTGTTATTCGACTGCCAGTTACGCCCATACCTCTTGATGAAATTTCAACTTTGAGGTATTCATTCGAAGCAAAATTTAATACTCTTTAATATTGATAATAGATGATTTTTGAACGGGATGCATTGTTTTTATGTTATAGGCCACAAACTGAAAAAAATGTCAAAAATTCGTGGTTTTTTCGGCCACACAAAAATTTGCCAAGGATTTGGAGGTCTAAAACTTGGAATCTACATACTCTCTACAATATATACAAGGTGATAAAAAAATCTGCTACCTCGTTTTTTGTAACTATAAAGTACCCCGCTATTAAATTATATTTTATTTTGCATCTTTATAAAATATTTTAAAAATATTGAATAATATAAATTAAACTAAAAAATAAAACAAGGTTACTGCAGTAAAATTAATTAAAATCACCATATACAGTAGTATATGACTCTTAATATTTAAAGAACAATTCTCCATCATAGAAAACTATTTTTTTGGATTTTGTTTATTATTTAACCTCAAACCAGTCGATTATGTTCGACTGTGACTCCTCCAACGTCAACTATAGCTCATCTATATTTCTGTTAGTTCTTCCAGCGGTTATATCTGCAAACATAATATCAGTTCTGATTAGTACAACACTGGTCATCTACGTATTTAAGTTAGAATGCCGGTCCCAGGACCGATTCCTGAGGTACGCTACATCTATTATCCAGATGTTCTTACTAGATTCACACAATTTGAATTAAAACTATATTTTCATTTTCTAAGCAGGAGAGAGACAGTCGGAAAGCTTTTGACAGGTCCAAAACAGGCAAATTAAACAGCTTGAAGTTTTCAAAGTAATCTACATTTGTCTGTTTAAGAGGTTTTTCGAATATTTTACCAAAATATATAAATAATTGAATATGTCTAAAGTATTCTTTCCTATTATTTGGGTTTTCTTATAAATATTTAATAAATTTATTTAACAGATTTATGTACATAACAGCGATATAAGTGACTGCTTGTCAGATCATTTAATATTTCTCAGAGCCCAGGCATTTCATTAAAATAAGAATTATAAATCTAATTTGCTTTTCCACGTTACCTGTCATATCAATCTAGTCTTTTCCTCGAAATTAGAAGAAATTTTCCGCCTTTTCCGTTGAATTTCCTACTTTCTATATATCGAATTGAATGAACCTTTCCTATGACAACGGCTCCTCTTAAGCTGCGACGGCTTTACTGATTGGATTAAATGTCAATTGAAATAAACGATCCGCTTACTGATTGGGTTTTCTTTTATTTTTACAACCAAGAATAGACCGTATATTAAGGCAGATAAGAAATAAACTAAATTTGAAATTATATTAGAAATTACTAGATACAGTTTTATTTCTGGTCAACCGTTTAAACTAAAGCTAATATTTAGTGACACTAAGTAATTATTATACCTCTTTTATTTAACGAAATGGATGTTACTTACAAAGGGCAAAATTAATTAACACCTAGTCATCGCAGATGAAAAATATATAGAGTGAAAGGAATAGACATGATTAAGTCTTATAACATTATTTTAACTTGATACAAATTCACACACAAAATATTTGAAATCGAAAATAAAGAAGGTTTTGGTTTTAAAAACTTACTTTATAGAAAGAACAGTTCTCTTGAGGTATTTCTATGGGGTAAATCTATATCCTCAAAAGGGGTAGTGTCAGCTACTTTAAAACAATGTTGCCCTTCGCGGGAGTAGAATACTCGAAGATATACAACGTTTTGAGTTGGTCATAGAGGAGAACTACGTCAGATTTATTGGTTTGTATTTGCTTGGCGGCGAGAAACTAGTAGTTAAAGTAAATTGGAACTTCTAATTTCTCATTCCGGACTCAATATCCATAGTAGGGCATCACTGGTAATTCGTCTATCTCATATGAGAGCTTTAAATGTGGAACCCGTTTTTCACTACAGTCATTTCTTGGATAGAGTGTTGCTCGACACCCAAGTAACTTTACGACTCTACGGCATTTAAGTGATCTTGGGTACTACCGTACCCAACCAGCAATCTGTTGTTTCGTAGAAGCTGAAAACGTTTATACAACGCTTATAGACGCGAAATGGGCACAGTTTATAAAACAATGTAGTTCTTTAATTTATTTTATTATGGCTCTCACAGGTGTTATAAAATAATTTTATAAACGTTTACATATAATTTAAAAAAATGGTAGACGATAATTATAAAATAGTTTTATAGCAAACAATTATAAAATTTAAACCTGTTTTTGTAATATATCAATTATAAAACTTTATAAACATTGTGTAATTATCTTCATTGCTACTTTTTTGTTATGTGCAGCAACAACAACAGATGTTATTTATTTCTTAAATGTTTTTGCAAACAATAATAATTCTCAAAATAGTTTTAAAATATAAAGGTAGCTAGATTCTATGTGGCTATATATGGCGGCGTACCTAACAAGATATTTAGTGGAACATGAGATAAAAGTTAACTGAGTAAGAATTCGTTTCGCCAACAGCAAAGCGATTGTGTACTGCGAAGAAAATATTTCTGTGAAATATATGGTATATATACAATGAAATTTTTGAGCGCCCTAAAAATAACGAATATTTATCAAAATTAAAAAAAATAAAGTGAAAATAATTTTTTTGTATTTTATCTTTTTGCGGTGTTGCACCAATTGTGTTTCACAGATAACGTATGGGCGCATAAACACCTACCCATGTTTTATAAAAATGATAACGAACATATTATAGTCTTTAAAGATAATGTTAATCAATTATTTTATGTGTTTTATGACAGCAACGCGTGCTTCCTCTAAATAACAATTGTTTAGCGGTTACAGCAGAATACAATATGTTCCCTGAAATAATATGGTTATGAAGAATCTTAATAAAATTGCTTTATTATTGCTTACCTAAACTTTTACAGAATAGTTTTATAAGCGTTCGTCAATTGACAAATAACTGCTAGGGGTCATTATTATAAATCAATTTTGTTCCGTGAGCTAAAATATCTTATATTAATTGCTGTATAAACGTTTATAAAACAGCGAAAACCAAATTCTACAAAATGTTTTATAATTTAACTGTAAGAACATTCTTAGCACTTATTTATGTGACAATTTAGTTGTGAAGACTAAATAATCACCTTGGCGGTTTTAATAAAAGAAAATAGCTTTTGCAGAACAGTAAAGCAATAGTAATAAAATAAAATTATCCTATTATTTTAAACGTATAGAACAACTTTGTTAGTTGGGTAAGACACTAGTGGCGGATCCTCTGCATAGTACTCGCATGGTTCTCTCTTGAGATGAGCCATAGCACAATTGACCATCCCGACTCACGTGAATCTGCTCTACAATTTGTGCGGGCAAAATGGAGGAAATATATAAATGACGGAAAAGTGATATTAAGTGTTTTTATTGAACTTCAGCGCGCTTTTCAGGCCATGTCAAAAGACGAAACTTAGCTTATGCAGAATTAAAGCTACGGTACTGAAGTGAATAAGCAACTGCTGCAGTAGCAGGTATCATAGAACTGAAGTGAACGGAAATTTGGAAAAATTATAGGTATAGGTTTCACAGGGTAGTGTCCTTGGACCCTTGCTGTTTATAATATATATAAATGACCTAAGCAAAATGTGAAATAAGAATATCTGTATAAATGTTTTCGCTGATGACACCTTATTATCGGCTTCAGGAACTGATCATGTAGAAGTAACCAATATAATGAACGAAGTTAAACACACAAAACTAAATGTATGATTCTAGATTCAAAACAAAATTGTCATGAATACTTCAACAATAGCACTGGCATTTATATTAAAGATACAAAATTCCACTTTGTCTCAGAAATAAAGTATTTAGAAGTAATATTAAAAAAGGGATTTTGCCATTGATTCTGTGAGAACTAGTAATTTACAAAAAATCTTGTTAGGTCCCACCCGCCTATTTATTAATCTATTACATGACGTTAAATCTGCTTCAAATTTAAAATTATTTGAATGGAAAGTAAAATAATTATAAATATACAGAATTGTATCTAATAATATTTCTTTCTTACTGTATTGTTTTTCCTATATATTTGTATTCACTATATTTATGTTTCCTATATAGCTTTTGCTAAATAATAATTTTTTTGAATTACTTCATACAGCCCGCATACACTACTCTACCACCCTGAGGAACGGGTGTAGATTCCTCCCCTTAGAGGCATAAAGTTTTTGCTCTATGGTACCTTTTGACGGACCATACTTTGTTTTAATGGTCAGTGGGAGGAATTTCAAGGATTATTATTAGATTATTCGCATTCACTTTTTTTTGTACTTTTTAGGGAAGAGATCACATTTCTCGTATTCAGTCTTTGTTTATTTATTTATATATTTACACTGCTCTACAGATTACAACAATCCAATTACAGAGCAGGAATTAGTCCCGCAAAATTATAAATAACATACATAAATACCACATACAACATATATAGTAACATACATAATAACAATATAGTAAGTACTTAATATAAATCATAGAAGTAGAGAAAGAAAATTTATACATTACTTTAATAGAAGTGTAATGTTTTAGGGCTGGTGTGAAAAATATCAATACTCGAACAAAAATTATCAAAATTGTGACATATTTTAGATAATGGCCAAAAGTTTATAGCATTAATACGGGCATTTGGTGAATAAAAAGTTGTGCGGTTACGTGTCAATACAGATGAAACTCTGAAATTAATTTGGTCGAGAATTTCTGGACAGTCTATTTTGCTATTTACAATGTTAAAGAGAAACATACACATGCAATAAATTCTTCGATGTTCCAAAGATTTAAATGACCATCTTTCTAGTAGTTGGTCCTTTGGTGTTCCGATAGCCGGGTAAAAACCATCAATTTTAAAACTAAGAAATTTCATTAATCGTCTTTGAATATTTTCTAAATTTTTCACATGAGTCTTATATCCTGGACTCCAAATTATACAGGCGTATTCTAATTTAGATCTTATGAACATATTGGATAGCATTTCTATAGTATCGATATTTGTAAAACTACGACCAGTTCTGCATATGAAGCCTAACGTTTTGATTGCTGGATTATGTGATTCATGTGAGGAACAAAAGATAATTTACTATCAAAGACAACATCTATATCTTTAAACGTATTAGGTCTGTTGAGAGATATATCGTCAATTTTATAATCGAATATAATTTTTTTCGGACTTTTACTGAAAGGAAGAACATTATATTTTATCGCATTAAGGTGTAAACCATTGCTTACACACCATGTATTTAATCTGCTGAGGTTACTTTGCAAATTTAGACAGTCATTAGAGTTTCGAATGTTTGTAAATAGTTTCATGTCATCGGCATAGAGTAGGGTATTACAGTTAAGGTTTTTATTGATGTCATTTACAAATATATTGAAGAACAGGGGTCCCAGGACTGATCCTTGTGGAACTCCAGATTCAACTGTTATTTCATGAGATTTATAGCCATTATAGTGTACAAATTGTGTTCTTTCGCTTAGATATGACTTACATAACTGAAGCAGTCCATTAGAGAGGCCAATTAGATCAAGTTTGTGCAGTAAGATTTCGTGATCCAATCGATCAAAAGCTTTAGAAAAGTCTGTATAAATGACATCTGTTTGGACTCCTCATCTAATGATTGCGATAAAAATTGGATTATGCAAAACAGATTTGGTGGTGATAACACTTGAATCCTTGAACACTTGAAATGTCCTTATTTGTCTAGAACTGGATGCGTTTCAGTAATTTTATACAGGTAAGGGAAATGCATATAAGTGACACCAAATTACGGGAAACCTGTTATTTCAACACATGATGTGTAATTAGGGAAATACTACCTTTATCTATTTTTATCACATCACGCGAATCGTTCCACCATTTGACAGACTACACCGGCACCGGCTTAAATTTTATTGTTTACAACTGCTAACTATTTATTTTAAAAATATATTTGGTATTTGCACGCGATACAAAATACATTTTTAAAATTATATAGCTAAACAGGGATACAAGCCAGCAGAACTCATGAACGGCATGCGATGAATATATTCAGTTTTTAATTTTATTTATTGCAGTAGCAAATGAAATTAGCTGTTGACTTAGATTTACAGATAAATATTTATATATAATATTGACTTCAACTTTAATAGTTTAGGTTGTAACAAACTTAATTTTAATTTACAAATCAAGTGATAAATATTTTCCACAAATTGATAACGTGTTACATGGTATTATAGTCATGATACGAAAGAAAAACGTAAGTAATACCTACATAACACATTTCAGTTAAATGCAGACCTTAGCACCACATCCTAGCATGACATGGCACGTTTGTCGTTCTTTCGACCCTTTTTTAGGATTACGTAAAATTATATAATTGGCCAAAATGGCCAAAACTATAGCCGAACGGCACTGTTGCTGCCAGCTCCTCATATTTATTTTTGATAAAATGCAAAAAATAATGCGTCATAATGTACGTTATCCTTGACGGCGCTAATCCTACTAAAGGATCACGCAAACGTACAATTATTTAAATAAGAAAAGCACTAAATCAGAACCAAAATAATTGATATAGACATTTTACATGAATAAGCCATTTCCTCGTTTAAGTTTAGAAAAAATCTGAGTGGAACGTTAACGCTTGAATTAATTCAAGAATAGAGCTGACATATTTTTAAATATTTACAGTGGCCGGAAATTTACTTTTCAAGCTTTAAATGGTAATTTTGTGATAAAGTTTAATAGAAGAGTTTCTCTAAACTTAGAAATAATAGAAATATTTGTGTGTTTGTGACTTTGTAATCATTGCGTCTCGTTTAATAATAATTTAAGGGTAGTACATTAATTTATTAATTGCACAGGTTCTTCTGAAAGCTATCTAAGACGCAGACGCAATTTATTTTGGTATATACAGGGTGTCTCACCGGGAAATGAATCTATCGATATAGAAAAAAGTACGCATCAGAAAACTTTGAAAATTTAGATAATTACTAATGTTGGTGTGGCCAATCCAACTAAAATAATTACAAGTAGCTGGCACTTCCGCTTATGCCGGGAGTCGATACCAACTTGCTTGTTTCAAATGGAACACCCTATATATTTTAAGATTTTCGAAAAGAACATAAAATTCTGAGTCGAAAATATGTAGCATATTTTATACCTAAACCTAGCCGTTTCAGAGATATTTGACATTTTATAGAAAATTTGACAGGTGGAACGGTTTGTAAGAACTGTTATAACTTTCTTCGTGTAAAAGATCCTCATTTGCTTCTTGTCACGTAAAAAGAACACAAGGAGAACTACGTTCTACAACTGAAATAAATTCAATAATATCATACCAAGTGTTCCGTTGTTCGCGTTATATTTTGTCAACCTCAAACCGCGAAAACTTGTTTAGGTCAAATGAAATACCCTGTATTTTTTTACGTCAAGTTGTGTAAAATTGAATTCCCTTTTTTCTGATATTAGCATTGTGGGGGTTAAAGTTACAATTTCTTGAAATATTTGCGATTCTATTAGAAATTGTTGTAATCATTTCATCAAAATAGCCATGATTAGAAACAATCAGTCATTATCTATCTTATGTCAAAAAATGCCAGCACGTTTAAATTACACCAACGAAAACTTTTTAAATTTGTTTATTACTTATGGAGAATGTGATAAAGTAATATCAAGAACTTGCATATCCACAAAAACGCAAAATAACACTAACATTGTAATATGCGTATTAATCGAATTGAAGATATGGCATGAACTAAAATAGCAGAGATAAGATCAATTTAAAATATGATTTCATTTTAATTTAATAATTGCTCAAAATTCCGCCCTCGAACCTCGACACATTTTTCGCACCTTCGGATTAGTTCCTCATGGGTAGCTCTTCCAATTAAATCCTGTGATATGTTTTGAAATGAATTTCTTACTCTTTGCATACAATCTTCAATGGTTGTTAATGGGCTCTCATAAACTTTTTTTTTAATAGTTCCCCAAATGAAATAATCCAGAACTGATAAATCGGGCGAGCAAGTAGGCCATAAGAAAGGCCCATTATTGGCAATCCATTGATCATAAAAAGTTTCTTGTAAATAATTATTAATTAAATATGCGTTATGTAGGGGAGCACCGTCGTGCTGATAAAAAATGGTTCTATGTTCGGCGAGAGGTAAATTTTCTAAATAGTTGTTATTCAAATTTTGTAAGATATTCAGATATCTTTCACCTAAAAAAAAAAAAAAAAATTACCTATACATATTAACAGAAGAGAAAATTTAATTTACCGTTTAAATTTTCCTGATAAAATTGTAATGCCACCACAGTAAACATTGAACTGCCAACTTTCCTGAAAGTTTCGCTCTATGAACATATCAGGATTTGAGTCACTCCAATAATGCGAATTGTGTCTATTAAAAAGTCAATTTTTAGTAAATTTTGCTTCATCTGTCCATATAATATTTATCAAATAAGAATCATGACCCTCAAACCTTATTAGAATAAACTCACAAAAATTCTGTCTTCTTATGAAATCTGTTTCTTTTAATTCTTAAACCATATGGAATGAAAACGGGTGAAACTTATGTTTTAATAAGATTGTGTAAATTGAATCCTTGCATAGACCCGATTCCAGAGCAGCTTGTCTTAATGACATCCTTGGAAATGCATGAAAATATTCCAGAATGACTATTTCAATGTTTTCGTCATCAACAATAGGCTTTCTTCTTTGCATTTTTGCCTTGACAATGCCACAATTTTTAAAATTCTCCATTATGCGTTTTAAAGTATTTGGTGACGGTTTCCGTTTTTCTGGATATCGAGTAGCAAATGTGCTGCAAGTTCTTGATATTACTTTATCACATTCTCCATAAATAATAAACAAATTTAAAAAGTCTTCGTGGGTGTAATTTAAACGTGCTGGCATTTTTTGACATAAGATAATGACTGATTGTTTCTATTCATGGCTATTTTGATGAAATGATTACAACAATTCATGAATTTCTAATAAAGTCGCAAATATTTCAAAAAGTTGTAACTTTAACCCCCACAATGCACAATATCAGAAAAAAGGGAATTCAATTTTACACAACTTGACGTAAAAAAATACAGGGTGTTTCATTTGACCTAAACAAGTTTTCGCGGTTTGAAGTTGACAAAATGTAACGCGAAAAATGGAACACTTGTTATGATATTATTAAATTTATTTCAGTTGTAGAACGCAGTTCTCCTTGGGTTCTTTTTAAGTGACAAGAAGCAAATGAGGATCTTTTACACGAAGAGAGTTATAACGGTTCTTGCAAACCGTTGCACCTGTCAAATTTTCTATAAAATGTTAAATATCTCTGAAACGGCTAGGTTTAGTTATAGGATATGCTACATATTTTCGACTCAGAGTTTTATGCTCTTTTCGAAAACCCTGAAATATATAAGGTGTTCCATTTGAAATAAGAAAGTTGGTATCGACTTCCGGTATAAGCGGAAGTGCCAGCTGCTTGTAATTATTTTAGTTGGATTGGCCACATCGATATTAGTAATTATCTAAATTTTCAAAATTTTCTGATGCGTACTTTTCTCTATATCGATCGATTCAGTTCCCGGTGAGACACCCTGTAGTTATGGTGTAAAAATGAAAATTGAAACTATTAATTGAATGATTTTCTTCTTATTCATAAAGAATTGGCACACCTTATGTAATGCATATGTTATGTTGATTATCCTTTGCTGTATGGTACGTATAACAACTTTGCGCCTTATGTCTTGTTTGTCTGTTACTAGTAAGGTCATCAAAATTCTTCCCTCTCTTCGGTAGCATTAGCCGCTTTGGATGGCATCCTCTTCGACGTTGAGTATTTAATTCTTCCTAAACCGTTAATTCAACTTAAGTCTGATCGTTTCGTAATACTTCTCTCTGATATCATCATAAATTGGTAATTTGTGATATCATTGGATAGTTCATAAATATCGTGCATCTTCTTAATATTCGAAATTTAGAAAGCTTATCTAATAAAAATTCTGGAGTGTATTATTTAAATATTATACACGTATTCTTTAAAGCTGCTCTATGGGAGTGAGTATTATGTGATTATTGTATCAAGCGTGATTCGCGATTGATTTTCTATTAGCAGGCACTTTTCCGTAACCATCTCAAACAGTCCACATGCAAAATGCTAGAATCATGTCGAGTTATATGAAGAGGATTTTAGAGTGCCATTAGAAATAGAAAATATTAACCAGGTGCAAAGCACTCGAAGCTGGGATTTGAAAATTAACGATCAATGAATTTAACTTGAACATTGACCAAAACTTGATTTAATATCCACTAAGTATAGATAGGTTTATAAATCACTGAAAATATATGCACCATAGAATGTGATCGCTTTAGATAAATTTTTAAAACAAATAGATATCTGACAAGCGCATCTTTGTGCTATATTAAATTTTACAAGACATAAAAGCACCGCGTATCACGATTTTTTTTGACAGGAAATGGTGAAATTATATATTTATTAATTCAAATCTAAGAGAGGCAATTAGATTGGGCAACTCCCCAAAACAAATTTCGTTGGAAGATTCGTACTTTTGGATTTTTCCTTGGAGCAATAAAAAATCAGAAATTACCGAGCTCTCTCGATGTCGTGTTGCTAATTTAAATTTGTATTTATAATTCGGCTATAAAAAATTTACAGATTCTGATTTTGTAGATCTTAACGTAACAACTATTCATTTTGTTCTGACTTTATTTAAGTAAAGAACCAATTTCCTGCCTATGAAATTATATTCTCTGTACATTTTTAAATGTTGAATTTATCTTTCAGATTTATGGCTAGAGTGGTGTCATCAGAAAAGATAGCATAATATTAAAAAGATTATTTGAATTTGTAAAGTCATTAATGTAAATTAAAAAAAAGATTGGTCCGAGAATACTGCCTTACAGAACTTCATCTTTTAGCTGAGCACTTGAGGTATGATGTTATTAAATTAAGATGATTACCTGAAATTTAAATGATGTAATTTTTCTAAAATATGCCATGTGAAACACAGTCATATCCTTTGCCATGATCAACGAACACTAACAGAGCAGTTTTATTTTTAAATTCCTCAGTTATGATCTTTATCAAATTCAACACTACATCACATATGTTTTGATGTTTCCTGAATCCAATTTGGAAATCTACAAATACATTATTTTTTTCGATAAACTTTGTGGTATTCAAAGTAATAATTACTCTCTCAATAATCTTTGCTAAAATAGGAAGTAATAAAATTGGGTCTGTAATTTTCAATATTAAGTGGATCAATCACCTGGTTTGAACAAGGGTATAACATATGTCAATAAAAACTAAATTATTAAAAAAATATTCTGCCCCTGTCGATGTCGTAATTATCTGTGGTGTAGTGTTATTTATTTATTTCAGAATTTATTGCTAGATCAACCACGGAACAACAATACATCAAACTTAAACACATTAACCACTTGACTGGTAAAGAACATCATCGAATCTTTCGATGACAAAAGAAATCAAAATTCTATCAAAATGTTGGATAACAAATGGATAAATAAAGAAATTATAGAGAATTTAAAGGAAATAGATTTGATGTATAAAAACCTAGTGTTCACAGATCATAGAGCAGATTAGGAAACACACGGACAAAAAGAAACATAGTTCAAATGTGCTTTTAGAGGGCGGAATATTAAAACATTTTTAGTCGCAAACTCCTCTATAAAATCCTTATTTTACTATAAGGAACGTCACCAGACTGCAACCAACAGCTACTCTTCGGGCTATGTGCCCCGCCGACCGCTGAATTACAAGTTACGAGCCTGCCGCGTTAAGTGTAATAATTGCATATTACCATCAAAGCGCTAATGCTTCGATTGCAACAAACACCAGCCGAAAGACTGATCCTACTTAAAGAAGCTCTCGTGCCAGTCGTCACACATAACTTGCAGACTGCAGTTTCGAGCTGGTGGCCCTCGTCAGTGTAAGGTGGGCATGTGACGACCGACACGAGGATCACTTGACTATTTAGTACATTTCGGTATCTTTGGGATAGCGACATGTAAAATAGTCAGCAGGCACCATCTAGCGGTCCAGTGTCTGTTGCAATAGAAAAATAAATAGCCTGACTGGGCTTAGCATAGTTCAAATGTGCCTTTAGAGGGCGGAACATTAAAACATAATATTTTTAGTCGCAAACTCCTCTATAAAATCCTTATTTTACTATAAGGAACGTAACCAGACTGCAACCAACAGCTACTCTCCGGGCTATGTGCCCCGCCGAGCGCTGAATTACAAGTTACGAGCCTGGTGCGTTAAGTGCAATAATTGCATATTACCAGCAAAACGCTAATGCTTCGATTGCAACAAACACCAGCCGAAAGACTGATCCTACTTAAAGGAGCTCTCATGCCAGTCGTCACACATCACTTGCAGACTGCAGTTTCGAGCTGGTGGCTCTCGTCAGTGTAAGGTGGGCATGTGACCACCGACACGAGGATCACTTGACTATTTAGTACATTTAGGTATCTTTGGGATAGCGACATATAAAATAGTCAGCAGGTGCCATCTTGATCTTCGTGTCGGTCGTCACATGCCTACCTTGCACTGACGAGAGCGGGGCACATAGCCTGGAGAGTAGCTGTTGGTTGCAGTCTGGTTACGTTCCTTATAGTAATCTAAGGATTTTATAGAGGAGTTTGCGACTAAAAATATTATGTTTTAAGGTTATGCAAATTTCTTGCGAAGTTTATATTGCAAAATTATTATGCAAAAACTAAAAGTCCGATCTTGATAAAATTTGGTGGAAAGATTTATTATATTATAAAATTTTCTTTAGCCAGGTATGAAGATCCTATGTATAATATAAGTATTTGAAAAAAAATCCACAAGTAACTTGCTATTCAATACTTTTTTTTGCTATTTATACTATTTTGCAAGAGTAAAAATGAATTTTTTAATTCACAACCAACTGCATCTTATTTAAAATTTAATTACAAAACTTTTTCATATAAAACTTTTCTATAAAAGTAATAATTGCTGAGATATATGAAAAAATAGGAAGAAGAAAGCGGAATTATTAGGAATTTTTTCATATTCTGTTTAATAAAAAAAAATATGCCCACGTCTTCAAACTAGCGCATAGTGCAATTATCATTTCTTATGATTTTTAGAAGCAATTAACCCGAAAATCTGCCATACTATCCGATTCACCCAACCCAAAACAAATACGGCCAGGGCTATGAACGAAAAGGAAGTTTTTCACTGTGCGTGAATAGTGTTCAACTTAGTTCAATAGAATATTACTTACTATACTTACAGATGTATGTTTATAATACCTTATTTGCTAAATAAAGAGGTTATTGTTATCGTTATTATTAAAAGGTGTAAATAATATTAAAAAGGAATATGTTGTTATTAAACCACATAGAAGCCGAATTTAGAAACTACACTCTATTAAGCAATTTAAAAATATACTAGATTGCATAAAGTCCCATCTTACTACTTGCCTTACTCCTTACTTGCCTTTGATTTAAAGTTTGCAACTTACTTTTAACTAAAATTAGGAAAAGTTTTCTTACCGCTTGATACACAGCTTATACAAAAATGAAAAATCAACATCTATTGCACACCCGGTTTCACGGCAATGAGCTACTTCCTTATTTATATTTTTTGTAAATTCCGACAGAGGATTTAAAACTCATTTTAAATAGAAATGGCGTGTTATTTATTTTGAAATGTGATCCCGCAAGCAGAAATTACAACAATGGTTTTTACCTAGGAACGTCAAGATATGTGACCCTTACGTTGATGCTCATTTTAACACAATGAGAGGCAGAAAGACCGATATGTATTGTTGCATCCTCGTCCGCATTGATGTCGGGGATTATCTTCGTACAATGCGCCTAGTTTCATTCCAAAATACGATATGAAAATATTCTATGAAAATATTCGATGCCTGAGCGGACAGAAATTGAAAGCAAGAGGCTTACGCGTGTGGACTGGATCTTGATATCGATATGTTGCTCAATAGAGCCAGTGTATTTATTATAGGCAGTTTTAATCCCTTACGGGTTTCTGTGTGATTTTGTGCAACAAATGTGATTTCTAGAAAAAATAAATCCTCAACTGCTTTGATAGTTCTTTTCCTACTACACAAGTGCGTAAATTTTACATAAAATCAAAAAGTGAAATTTGTAAAATGCAACTTATTTGTTATTATACACTGCCCAACTGGAAACTCTTTTATAAGACGGAAGAAACTAAAATGTTTTACATATAATATATTCCATATACAATACCGAATAGTCAGGAAAGTGTGGTCTAGGAGATAACTTGGTTGGATAACTACTGAGAAGTTTAATTCATTATTTCTCGCAAGTATCGATGAAAATGGTCATTCATTTTAGGCAAAAACCATGGCAAAATTAACAGAAATATTTGTAAATTTAAGCAATAGAACAGACTGTGAAGATATGTTAAACACCCAAATATTACAAAATGCTTTTAGTCTCAAGAAAATCAATTTCTTGATATAATAAACTTAACATTACAAAATAGGTTGAATTTCCAGATGCCGGGAACACATACCAGTGCCAGAAACTACAAGAACATTATTGTGTGAAGAACATAGACAATATATGATAATATTTCCAATAATTTAATTAAAATGTGTAAACTCAGCCTCTGCAAGCCAATGTCACTTATAATAAATTCCTGCTTTAGCCAAGGGATATTGCCTCAAAGATTAAAATTAGCTATTGTCATCCCTACATATAAAAAAGAAGATCTAAATGATTATGCAAACTAAAGGGGCATTAACACCAATTTTCAACTTTTTTATATAAAAACACTATCCTTTCCCGTGCTTTTGATTTGGTGAATTACCGTTACTAGCTGAGATGCATAGATATGACGTAAAAGGTGTTCCTTTTGGAACTTTTTACTTCCTATCTAGAAAATAGGACCCAGATAGTTAAAATTAGTAACGTTAACAGTGATAGCTCTGATATCAAACAGGGAGATCCACAGGGCGCTATTCTAGGACCACTACTTTTTAATATTTTGCCACTGACCTAATTGCATTCCTTAATAATATATGTTTGTACCATATGTTACGCGGACGACACAAATATTCAAATCTTTGATACCAACTTAAATGCAATACAGACAACTGCAGAGAACTTGTACACAACAATACAATAACCTGGACAGAAAAAAAATGAACTAAAATTGAATATGGAAAAAACTATGTCAATTTTATTCATATCCGCAAAGAAATCTGACAGAGTTTCAGTTCAAAATAAAAAAATTTAATCCTCTGAATCGGTTAAGATGCTGGGTATTCACCCGCAATAAGGTTGCCATATCGGGAATTTGTGTGGCAAATTACGTAGCAACGTTTCATGGCAGCCACTGTAGCCAAGGTATACTTCTAACGCTCTATTATGAAAATTTTCATTCCCGTCTCAGATATGGGATTATAAATTGGGGTAACAGCATATTTGTTGAAACGGTATTTGTATTGTAAAAATACGAAGTACGTATACTCGCTGGTCTACGCTTTCCTGATTGTAATGATGTTTTCAGAAACTTTAAAGCGGTACTGGTATATACATATACCTCTCTCTATTTTACGAGAGCCATACCAAATATATCGCTTGATATCTATTGTAGAAGAATAAAGTTTTAGAATGTTATCTCATTTTTGTGAGATATATTTCAGTAAAAAGAAATATGAAATCCATAGCCTACTTTGTGAGATATAATACAAGAACCTGAAAAACATAAGAACCATAAACGGTTATAGCTTCCTTATTTGAGGAGATACGAAAAAAATTAAAGGGATGAAAGTTCACGGCAAAAATAATGTGTATGAAAAAATTTGAAAAATGCAGTTGCCTTTGACATATGCTCTTGTGCAAAAATGACAAGAACAAATCTCAAAGTAGACCATGACACCATTAATTCCGTTTATTTTCTCTCTTTTCAATGATATAAAACACGTCACAAAAATTTTAACTGATACTGTCAATATTTAATATCTTACGAAAACCACAATTCATGTCACTGAATCAGCTATGCCATGATTAGTGAAAACAAAGAAGGCGGTAAATCAAGCATCTCGTGCCGTGATGTCATTCGCCGTGACGCCCATGCGCGATTGACGTATTGATATACTAAGAAGTATGTAGGTTTATCAGCAGCAGTCCGTGGTGTAGTGGGTAGGATGCCCGATTCTCACACCCCTTACCGATTTTCCTTCAACCTCTGTAGCCAAGCTTCAATAACTATAACTTCCACTTACCCTATCCACCTTTACTAATATTTCATATCTTTGCCTACCTGTAAATCTTTCCTGTCCTCCTCTTCCTTTCTTTTTGTATCCTCTTTGTCGCGTTTATTTGTACATTTACTTTTCGTCACGAATCTCTAGTAAATTAAAAGATTATGAAATCAAAATTCTTAAAGCTAAAAGTTTAGGCCAGCCTTGCGCAGCCGGTGTTCATACGTTTCGCAGGAGGTATCTTTATATGGGCAAAATTGAAACTGGTCAGTGTTAAAGCACAGGACCGTGCGCACTGAACTTGATATTTTGTCCTATATATTTAGCAATAGTATCGAGATTCGAACGGTAGTTGAAACTGTGCAGGCGAGTTCGAGACTGGCAATGTAATCAGCCTGAACGAACCATCTACGACTGCACTGGTTTAAAGATAATAAAACGGACAGGCCTACTAGCATAAAAAACTCGTAAATTGTTTCTCAGAAGTCGATGAAGTGTGCTGTCAATGTGCCAGTGCGGCGCATAAATACCTATTATAATATCAAGCGTAGGAGTTTAGTTAGTTACTGTTCATATTTATAAATATTTACTACTATATAAAAGTTGAAAGATTTTAATTATTTACTAGTTTACCATGGCTTTCTGGAGACCATTTGAGACAGAGGATAATGTAATAACGCCCGAAAATCTTATCATTTTCTTGTGACAAGCATTTCTATTTACCTCCGCCCGTGTATAAAGAGATGCCGACTATTTTTGCCGGCTTTTAGTTTTTATACGGTTTCAATTAAGTTCATATACACTTTACCTCGTTTAGATTGAGATATCTGCGTCAATTGAAAAAAATTTAAAAACTGTTACAGTGAACAAGTCGTTTAAAATATGTGTAATTTTAAGTTTTTTTAAATCTTTTATATTTGATGTTTTTAATGGTATTACATATTTTTATTTGCTTTGCTAAAAGGTGTTTAGGTTAAGTCCTAAAATTTGTTTTTAATCAAGCCAGATCCGATCCACCCGGCCCTGCAATCGACCACTGCGATCAGTGCGGTGGTTGCACGGCCGGTCGCGGCCGGTCCACGGACGGGTTCTGGGGCGCTATTATTGTATTATCATTTTGAATAACTCTGTTTTGATTGATTTATTGATTCTCACACGCGAACTCGAGAGGTTCGAATCCTTTTGTTACAGTTTTTTTTAACTTTTGTTAACAACTAAAATACGTAACACGAGTATTTCTTTAGGTTAGTTCGTTAGGGTGAATATGTTATTAATATTTGATGTAGTATAGTTGCTTATGATAGATAATTTCCTTTGCCCTTGTCATTTATGGGTGAAGTCACGACACGAGATGCTTGATTTATCACTTTCTAAAAACAATATATATAGTTTTAGTCGCAAACTCCTCTATAAAGTCCTTATTTTACTATAAGGAACGTAACCAGACTGCAACCAACAGCTACTCTCCGGCCATGTTACGGATAATGTAAGAAAAGTGAATACAGTATTGAATAATGTTAACCAAAATGAAGAAACGTCTTTGAAACAAATTCAGAGAAACTGTCGCTTAAAAAAGACAGTGCAAAAAAAATATTTTACAAACGGATTTCGATGTTACAGAATGAGGAAAGTTCAACATTTAAATGAGATAAGCCGAGGAGAGTAAGATTTTGTAGATGGTTGTTAAATAAAAAAAAAAATGAGCCGCTGATATGTAGCAAAATTCTTTGGTCGGACGAACGAAATCTTTCTAATAATGGATTTTTCAATAGAAATATGCATTATAAGTGGATACGAGAAAATACACATTGGTGCAGAGAGACTGCTTTCCAAGAAATATTTTCTACGATGCTTGGGTGGGTTTTTTAGGGACTAAAATAATTGGACCTTATTTTTATGATGGCAAATTAATCGCTGGTAGATGCCTTAATTTCCTGCAAAATGAATTTCAAGACTTTATTTATGAATTAATAGTGACAGAAAGATTAAATTATTAATATTTTAAACAAAATGGGAATCCACCTCACACTGCTGTAATATGTACAAATTATTTAAATCAAGTTATGCGAGATAGTGGATAAGGCACCTATGAACCCATTCTATGGCCAGCTCGATCGCCAGATATTACTGCCTTGGATTTTTTCGTCTGGGGTTACATTAAAGATCAGGTATTTAAAACTGCCCCTGAAAATATTGAGGATATCAAAACCAGATTTAGGAACGCATGTGAGGCAATTACTCCTGAAATATAGTTAGAAAAATACATACACACATTTTCTTTTCAGTATGGTATTAGGTAGTACTGTTATACATAGTTTTTCGTTTTATTGGATGTTCATTTTGTACTTGTATTTTTATTTATGAGATATTTGTTTGTTTGTATTAAATTATAATAAATAATTACTATAAAGTTAATTTTTACTATTATGGCATAGCTGATTTTTACGATTCAATGATATGAATTGTGGGTTTCGTAAAACATTAAGAGCGCTCCGGATATAAGCCGGAAAGACGGTGCAATTTACTCTCATATAAATCATTATTTAAAAAACAGCTTTCACTAAAAGATATTAAAAAACATGTTACAATGCGGGATGACGAGGGAAAAAAAAGTATATATAAAAAAATATTTTTTTTCTTCTATTTTCGATTTGCAAAAATAGTTCTTGTCATCCCACATAGGTATTATTAAAATAAACATTTTCCCTTTTGTAGAACTGAAATAAAATTAGCCCTAATGTCCTCAAATGTACAGAGAAATTTAAAGATTAGGTATAATAAATTTGTCCAATGTCATATTCTATAACATCTCTATCTCTCGCTTTCCAAGCACACCGTACATTCAGCTGCGTCATTTTATTGACGTAAAGTCATTTACAATTAAAATTGGAAGCATGGATGACTAATACACTCCGAACAACTCTTAAGTATTGACACTATCAGTTAAAATTTTTCTTATTCTTATTGCCTTTGCCGTAAACTTTCATCCCTTTAACTTTTTTCGTATCTCTTCAAATAAGGAAGCTATAAGTCACGAAAGAGTGTATTTCTATATAAAGGGAACAAATGAAGATGTAACTACTGAGAAATTGAATTCATTATTGCTCACAAATAACATTGAAATTACTTCCAATATTAACTATAACAATAACTATGAGGAAAGTATTAAAAAATATGGTCCAAAGAGGAAATTTTCATTAATTTTAGGCAAAAACCAAGGCAAAATTAGCATAAATAATTATAAATTTAAAGAATATTGTCAGGATATTTTAACAACCCAAATAGTACGAGATGCTTTTAGTGTAAAACAAATCAGTTTCATGATATAATAAGCTTAACAAAATATGGTGAATTTTCAGAGGGGTGGAGAACATCTAGCGTCATACCAGTCCCAGAAGCTACAATTATACTATTGTGTGAAGAACATAGACTTACAAATACGGTTCCGGTTTAAGAAAAAAATTTGGAAATTTAGATTAAAAATCAATTAGAGGGTACATTGTACTAAATTGAAATGAGATGCATGATCGACTCTAGATGCCATTTTGAAAAATGGGTATAAAAATAGTTTTTTTTTTTCATTGAACCTTCTCAAAAACTATGGGACTCGTACGAAGAAAGTCACTGTACAAAAAGTAAAGCTTAAAAGTTACCAACAATATTTGATTCTCTTCGTTTCAGTGAGATAAAGTACATCTTATGATGTTTAATTCAAGGACGTCTAGGTGGTTAAATTATCACAATTCTGAATGTTGCATGTCATTAGTGATTCAATATTATAATTATACGACCAAACATCCTGCAATAGTCGCACTAATAAATTTTTACTCAGCATTCTATAAATAAACGAGAATACCTTCAAGAGCAGTGGACAAAAAACCAGAGCAATTAATGAAATCACAGGAAAATATTTACTTCTCTAGAGGTAGTTAATATAACGGCCAATAAAAATACTATCACTGTAACAAACCGCACCGCGACAAATGTGTATACTTATTAAAAAAAAATAACTCGGTAACCGTTTAGTCTGCTATTTCGACAATTTTAACCTATCCGAGAGTGAAACTGCTCACAAAGAAATAATTCGAATCTGGAGTATAAAAACAAGCCGAGATAATGGTTTGCGAATTATACCAGAAATATTCAAGACAAACGAGACATATCCATCATCCCAGCTTCGTCTCCGAGTTTTTACCGTTCCCGCTCTCTCCAATTATTGCCTGCCTTGTTGACATATTTTTTTTTCATGTGATTGGATTTAATAAAGGACAATACAAAATTTGTATAAGAAAATAATTATAAGCAAATTTTATTATTTTCGGCTAATTGAATGTTAACTTAATGGAATTGGGGAAGAATTATTTCAACAACTAGTAAAGGAACAAATTTTGATAACTTTTGTTCTTATATTTGGGAGTTGAGTTGAGTTGAGATATATGTAGGTATATAACATACACCTTTAAGAATATTAGCTATATTATCTTATTAGAATAGAATAATAATTTATTGTCCAAAAAGAAAATCAAGCACAAAGTACAGCAACACAAATCAAGGTAAACCTTGATACAAAGAAAAATCACAAGCAGTGTTAAAACTAACTTAGAATTTAAAGTACGTAAACGAAGGAAATGGCTGGGAAAATTTTGGATAGTTTGAGATATTTGGACCCGTTATGTAAAAACATGCTCTGATCACGGGAAAAATACTTAAGAAATTCCAAAAATGTCGCAACATGTTCTTATATACATATATATTGCTATGAATTCGCATATTGGACGATTACGAAGATTGCATGTTCGTGTTACTTGCTGAATCAGGGTTTGAATTTGTTTGTTTCCTTTAGATGGTTTTCAAAATTTATTTAAATTAGCTAAAGATCCGAAAGGTATGTGTTTTAGAATGTTAATACTTGTTTAGAGTTGTTTTAATAGTTTTTAAGTTTTTATTTGATGTCAACAGTAAGTTTGATACTGACGTCTATGTTAGTGGTTATTAAGTTGTAGTTGAAATAATTTCTAACATTTAAGTCATTATGACGACATTTCTTTTAAGTAGGAAATTTTATTTTTATAGTTGGTAAATGTTTTCCTGGAGAAAGGCAAGGAGGCTTAAGTTAGGTTATGTTTGGAATGAAGTTAATCAAAATTCATATGGTGTTTTGTTTTGTTTATTTTGGGTACTTTGATATTTAGTGATATAGAAGAAAACAACAGATAAAAGAGAGGTTGTAAAATGGGAAAAACAAATTAAAAAAAAAGAAGAACAAGTGAAAATTAGGGAGTGAAGAAAAAAAATAATAAAAAAGGAATTAATAATTTGGAATTGAATAAAAAAGTCAGAAATTGTGGAGATCAGCGAAGAAGAGTAAAAATAGACTGTAAATAAGAAGGAAGAGGTGTTATTGTTGATAGGAATTGCAGAGGAGATAAGGACGAGATAAGGTGAAGAATTAATGAAAGGAGAATTGTTGGATTTGGAAAGAGAAGAGTGTAGCTACGAAGAAGGAAGGTTTTGTGTGTTTAATTTTGGACAAGGTTGTATATTAAAATTTAAATAGTGTATTAGACTTTCGAACCTGTTATAAAACTGCTAAATTATCTAAATATCAAGGAAAATAAATTACTTATATCAGTTTAAAAATTTTACTTTAATAAAATTTCATTTTAAAACAGGAACTGAATTTGAACCTGCTCCTGAAGGAAAAGATAAGCTAGCCGGCCCATTAAATAAATTCGACATACTTTCGGGTCAAAAGGTAAGAGATTTTAATTTGATCTTTTTGGTTTATGTATTGGAAATAAACAAGTTAAGGTTTGATTAGTACTGCAAATTATTAAGTTCAATAATAGTAGAACAGTACAATATGTATATTTTTAGCAAAAAATTCAAATATCTCGTAAAATAAGCATTTTTTTGAAAAAAAATACTAGAATAATAGTGTTTAAAATCGCATTTTCCATATGACCATGGTATTAGATTTTCAATTTTCCCAAAACATTTTTAAAAAACATTCTAAACAGCGTCACTATATAGAAAATGTAATTTTAAACTCTTTTTGTTCTTATAAATTTTTTGAAAAAACACAGATAGAAGATAAAGAAAACTAAATATATTTTTCCGTTTTTCTGGAAAACTAAAGAGAAAATTGCAAATCTTATGATCATATGGAAAATACGATTTTAAACACTTTTTATTCTTGTATTTTTTTCAAAAAAATTCTTTATTTTACGAGATATTTGCATTTTTTTTTAAATATAAGTATATATGTATATAAAAACATGTTGTGACATGTTTGGAATTTTTTAATTATTTTTCCAGTAATTAGAGCATGTTTTTACATAAAGGGTCCAAATATTCCAAACTATCCAAAATTTTCTCATGTGGCTGCCATTTTGAGCTTCGTTTACTGCAGTAATAATATACATTATAAAAATACATCTACATTATCCTTAAACTCCTTAATATTTTTTATAGATTTTATATAATTTGGTAACTTATTTTATAACTTAATGCCTATATAACCATAATTTTTATCTGAAATACTTAAATTATACTTAGGTACACAAAAATCTTCTTTTCGACGAATGTCGCTATCATGATTATATTGTTCACAAATTAATTTAAATTAGTTTTGGCATGGATAATGATTTCTTATACAGGGTTACTTAATTCGATACATTCCTTTGGAGATGTGATGGGGCATGAGCTAAGGAGTAAATTTAGCCCTAACGTATATTATGCAAAACTCAATAGTTTTTGAGATATTTCAATCCCTTATTTTTCTCAAAAAAGTAAATCTTAATGCCTTAAGTGTTAATTTTCAAAAAAATCTATTTGAGATTTTTTAAACTTTTTTACTGGACTGCATTTCGGCCATGTGAACATTTGTAATAGAAACTTGAAACATTTTTTCTTAAATCAGCTATGAAATTTACCTATTAGGCTTTTTCAAAAAAATATTAATGTACCACGAAATTATTATAAAAACTTCCTTATTTCAATAGCTATCTAACAAGGTGCAAATGTTCAATGTACCTTTAATAGTTCTAAGAAGGTCTAAGGTCTTCTATGGAGACTGTGGATCTATTTTTAACGAAGCCTCTCTATCTTATGTGGAGCTATATCGAAAACTTTTGCGAAATTACAACATACTAATTTGCCGATAGTTTTCTATATTGTACGAGATTTTTTTCATATATCCGGAAATATACCAAACTTCAAAGACATTAAGAATTATACGGAGGGGTTCTACAACATGTGAACAATCCCTAACAATTAAAGCTGGTATGTCGTCACGTCCTTTCGTAAAATATTTTAATTTTTTCAAGGCAGATAAGACATCACATGTAGAAAATATATCAATATGTAAATTACTGTTATTTGGACTGAGCTATTTGTTAAACGAATCGTTATTTGTTGCTCTGAGGTTATTAAATGAAGTACTGAAAATTTACCTCACTAAATGAATTTGGGATAGTCCAGTCATAATTTCTGATACTCTCTTTCAATATGTGATAGTTTGCCTTACGGAAATTATAAGATTCAACGTAATTATTTACATAGTTGTTGTTTCGCGATCAATGATTTATGGAGAATGATATATTTAGAGCAGGACGATGTAAATCTTCTTTTAGTAAGACATCATCAGATTTAACTACTTTGCAAGCTTGGTTAGACATTACCAAATCTAGTATACTTCCGTTTGAATTAAGTATTGTGTATATTGCTTAATATCAAAGAAACTGAGGAATGAGTGCCGTTCTAATATATGTCCAGTAAAATTATCATTTTCAGAGTATTGCTTGTATTCGGGAATATTAAAGTCACCTAATAAATAAACTTTGTAAGAGTCTAGGTATTCTAAAGTTTGAAGTGTCTCAAGAAATTGACTATAGTAGGCAATACTAAATGCCGGAAAAATATATATTAAAAATATAAAAAATAGGAAAAATTGATCTCAATTTTTACATCAACGATGTCGTTAAGAGGAGTTGTGCGTTTTACGTCTCCTAGGTCGAGTTCAATAGCATCATACCATTTTTTATTGCACCTCCCCGTTTCAAGTTTCTGTCATACCAAAATATATTGTAATGATCACACAGTATTTCCAAACTATTAACGTGACTATGAATCCACGTTTCAGTGGATCATACGATCATCGTACGATGCATTTAAAATATGAATTGTTTTTGTATTTAGTCCACGTACATTTTTATAGTAAACAAAAAAAAAGTTGATTCATTCTTGCTATTAGTAACATCACTTAAGCAACACCCACTAGTGCTCGACTTGCTATCAGTTATTAATGGCTATGCAACATATATCTTAGATTTAAATTCTGTTACATTTTGCTTAAAAACGTAACATCTTGAATCCCAGACGGCATGATTGATATCTATGTGAGTATCTCTGTTTTTTGCAGTATTTAACGGAATGATCTTCGGAACACCTAGGACAGGAAATTTTGTCTTTACAATATTCAAAAACATGATTGAATCCATTGAACTTAAAACACCTTCGTATTATTACCTGGTCATAAACATCGCAATAATCAAACCCAATAAATAACTTACCATTGCCGGGGGACATTATATTATTGTACGAACAAACATCCATCTGCAATGAAGCTTAAAACACATTCTTATTTTTTTTGGTCGGCCAGAATTTTATAACTTTTAATTCAGATTATTCGTAACACACACATTTATTTTGGTATAACAAAAAATCTATTAATGAATAATTGTCGAGCTTTTGAGGCAATCCTACTATTCTAATCCTTGGGCTTAGGCTCTTTACATCCTTTATATCGTATTTGTCAGCTAGTTTTGTATTTGCCAAAGTTTTTAACTTCGCGAGATCAGAATCGTTTCCACAACCAATCACCACGCCGCCATGACATATTTTTCACGCTCATTATATTTAGTGGCTCTTTTTAGGATTTATTTCCTGTAGTATGTCCACCTTCGTTTGGAATTTACTTTTTAATATTGTCGACGAGATTACGGTTATTGTTACTACCACTAGCCGAAGATGCTGTATAAGTATCCCTTAGTTTAACTTTCCTCGTATCGATCGATTTCATTTCTTATGGCATTGAACACATTCTTCAATTTATTAGTAGCTATTTGGATTTGCATTTTTCAATTACAGAAAGGAATTCTCAACACCTTTAATTAGACTATTAGCGCTTTCCTCAAATATTTGTTTAATTTCTTTAATTGATAATACTAAAATATTAATTTAAATGTATATGCAATCAATATTTAACAAAGCATTTTGCCTAACTCAAACGAGAATCCCCTGTCTAAATCGTATTGTTACAGTGATTCTATTATATTTGGGCTTTAATACTCGTTTGTGGTGTCCTAGAAGAACTAACTGCCTTTCAGCTATAGACATGAAATTCCTTGAAATGACAAATAAGTTGTATTTTGTAGATGAGGTGGATAAAAAACCGGATATATGATTCATGGTAAAACAACATATCTACATTATGCATGAATTGTACTTAAATAATACTTAGTTATTTTACATTACACGCATACAAATTAGGTACAACAAAAAAATCTGCATAAAGTAAAATACCCATCAGAGATTTATGTTACTTTTTTATTCATTACATAAATTATAAGTACAGTGTCCTTTTGTTAATGACAACATTTTTTTTGTAAGTTGTAATTATAAAGGCATAACCGTAAAGACTGTTCGCGTACTTAACTGGTTATATTACGCTGGATTGAAACATGGGATTTAGTCTCACAAATTTTTCAAAGTAAATACTTTTCGTGAGCTAATATTTTAAAATCTGCAGACCATATGAGTCTAGAGCGTATAATGGCAAAATCTCAGAACAAAATACGACAACAGGGTGGGAATCAAGTATAGTAATTGGAAAAATGTAAAGTAACTGGAAAAATGGATATAAAAATAAGAAGACATGGAGAACTAGAACAACAATAGTGGATCAGTTCTTTGAGGAACTTAAAAAAATATTGTCATTCCGTTTTTAGTACCCCCCTCTTCCCATATCATATGCTATCTAGACTTCCTTCATACGGTCTCACTTCTACAGGGTATGGTCTCATAATGTGTTGTGTTTGTTTATAAAACAGATGAGTGTATTTAATTCGGCTGTAGAAGTAAGTCTATGTACAGTTGGTTGCAAAATTGTATGGGACACATTTTGAGTTGTGTAAACCTGCCTACCATTTCATGTATTTATTTCATTTGGTATGGGACAAAATTCTATCAAAGTAATAACTAAAATATATAAACTCTCTGTTAACTATATATAAAGTTCAATGTACTTTGGTCTGAAAGGATCAAAGTTATGGGAGGTTAAAATTAGTTAAATATCTTATTGAATAAATGGCATGATTTAATAAATATTTTTATTTTCAAAACCATTGACATTTTAATTAACAATTAAACTAAAATATTGGCATCTTAATATTTTATCATAGAGCCATCACTTTGGATGACTTCATTAAGCCGACGGGGCATAGAATTGTATAAATCTACTAGCAAGTTAGCATAATCATTAAGGTTCTCCCATGTCTCAAGAATTACGTCTAATAATTCGTTGGTCTGGTCGATAGCCGAGTGGGTTAAGGCGCGAGGTGGCAATCGCGATTAATCATACGGACATCGCACCACCGGGTTCGAATCCTGGCTCCGGCACTGGCACTGTCGGAGGAAATGGTTGTATGTCCGCGTTTTTTCAATATGTAACCCCCTTCCGCACAAGCCCTGGCTTCTGGAATTGGGGTTTGTCTAATTTCTGTGGTGTTTATTTATTTATTTATTATTTATTTATTTCTAGTTTGTGGTGTAAAGTTCCTGTCACACATTTTTTAAGCATTATTCCCCAAATATTTTCGATGGGGTTTAAGTCAGGGCTCTTAGAAGGCCAGTTCATAATTCCAATATTATTTGTTTGGAACCAGTTTCTAACAATTAGTGCATTATGGATTGGACAGTTATCTTGCTGAAATACAAAGTTATCATTTGGGAATAATTGACGAACTGATGGTAACATAATATTTTCTAAAATGTCTCTGTATATTGACCCAGTGAACCTCTCTTCGACATTTCAACATGCACACTAATCCATTCCCAGACATTAACAGAGAAACGCCCTGATCTATCAGCATTGGACACATATCTCTCATCAAATCTTGTATTGCTCGGTCTATAAATTCGAATATGGCCATTATGTGTAGATTGAAATATCTTCTCATCTGTGAAAATGACTCTGTTCCAATAACCCATATCTCTATATATATTATTTCGTGCAAATATTACTCTTGCCTGTTTTTTTTCAACGCTAAGTAATACGTTTTGCAGCTACTCTATTCCTCAAATCCGTCTCTCTTTAATTCGTCTAGACACTGTGAAACGTGATCCTGGAAAGTTTGACTCCATTATTGCAGTTCTTGATAGTTCAAAGGGGTTTTCCCTCAAAAACGTTATTAAAGCAGCATCTTGTTGCTCATTTGATATTTTTCGTCTTCCACTCCCTACCTTCTTTTCAATAGTGCCATCTTGTTCCCACTTTTTTTTTATTTTGAATATTGTATTTTTATTCACATTTAGATGAATCGCTGTAGCTCGTATTGTCCATCCATCCTCCAGTAATCCAATAATGCGAGCTCTCAATAACAAACTGAACGCAACAGCCATTTCAATATTTTTATAGTGACTGTAGCGTACTTTCCCACAATTAAGCACAGAAATACCATAATCGTAAAACTAACAAAGGTTATAACTTTAAGGCAAAAATGCCGACAGGCTGGAGGCAGTCATGGCCAACTACAATAGCCAACCGTAATTACTCTCATTTACCCATCCCTCGAAAGGTATACGAGAGACCGCCGAAATGCAGGCAAAAGAGGTCAGTCATATTTCTGTTCTCAAACCATTCACTTCGTATATTTAAACTTAAGATTCGTAACCGCTTTTTGATAAAGTTTTGTGTAATAAATAACTCCTTCTGAAGAACATTTAATTAGTTGTACCCACACAACAGTGACAATGACATAAACCAAAAGTTTTTTGATATTTATTTGACGTCTATTTTATAAGCCAATTTACACAATATTAGAAATGTTAGATATATGTAAACAACTGTACGTTCTACAAAGTAAAAAATAAATCTTAACTAATTAAATACGTTTTACAAAATATTACCAAAAGAGAAAAGAAAAAATAATATGATTTACATATTCTAATACTGAGGTTATTGTATGTGTTTAGTCCTTTGACGAAGATTGATCTTTCGGCAGAGGTTGTATTTACATGTTGTAGCACAAAATTTTTTCTACCTCTTGTGTTGTAAACATGCTTAATTTACTGTACTTGCAACACAGACAGGATATTTCTATTACAGAAATTTGTATTCGACTTATTACAAAAGCGGAAGAATGTCATAAGCAATTGCTCAATAACATGTGACAAAGGACACCTCCTTGTTCAGAAGTCACAGTCATGAAATAATCGGAAATACTAATTACCGAAACATACGTACTAAAATATTAATTGGTGATAGGTACCGACATGCAGTTCATGAGTTGACTATTTACACGATTAAAACATGACATGCATTAAATTACTATTTAAACAACCATCATGTTCGATTCTCATAAAAAATTTTCTTTGTACATACACAATGTCGAAACTATTCATAGTAGTTATTTATGGTACTGTCATGAGCAGAAAAAAATAGGACAACTTTTTTTTTCTAACGTAAATCTGTCTCTATTTGAATATGTAATGAGTAGCCGAAATAAAACAGATATCACTTTTAATTTATTTTTTATTTTAATGCTGTAGTTACTGCTATAGTAAATGATGATGGTTAACGAGACAAATTGCACTGCATTATAACATTAACAAACATTTGGTGTGTAACATTTTAAGAAAGTGGAGAATAAACAGTTCGATTAGTAGAAATCCTGGATCAAAGGAGAAAGGATAACAAGGAACTAACTATTAATATTTTGTTATTGCACCATTTCTATTTATAACTTCTATAAGTCTGTTTGGCATAGAATTAAATAACCTTATACAATAATCATTAGTAATAATATTTTCCCATGCATTATTTCCTATTTCCAGTAATTCTTCGGCATTCCGTGATCTCACATTTCGTTTTTGGATACTTCTTACGAGTAGTCCCCATACTTCTTCCACAGGGTTAAGATCTGGACTATGATTGGGCCAGTTAAGAACATTGATGTTGTTATCTTGAAACCAGTTAGTTACGGTATGAGCAGTATGAATGGAACAATTGTCTTGTTGAAATATGAACTCATTATTAGGAAATAATTGTGACACAGAAGGAAGCATAATATTGTTTTAAATCCTAACGTTTCACTATTAAATCGTTCCTCAATATACCACAAAACACTAGGACTACGTGCCGATATCCAAGCCCACATATTGACGGAAAATCTACCACTTTTATCATTGTTAGATATATATTTCTCATCGAATCGAATATTCGGAGGGCGGTAAACACGAATACGACCGCTGTGTGTTGACTGGAAAATCTTTTCGTCTGTAAAGATTACGTTGTTCCAAAAATTTACATCACGCGCTAAAAATTCAGGCGCAAATCCTACTCGAGCTTCTTTAGGTTCAGCTTTAACTAAGTATTTCTGTGCTGCTGCATGACAGCGTAGCTCTGATTTTCTTACTCGCCGGCGACCAGTACTACTCGATCCAGGAAAATTCGTTTCTTTAGCCGCCTGAATAACTGAGTAAAATGGATTTTCTACTAAAGCATTTACCATTTGCAAATCCTGTTGTTGAGTTGTTATCCTTCGTCGCCCTGATCCAGGATTTCTACTAATCGTACCGTTTATTCTCCACTTTCTTAAAATGTTACACACCGAATTTTCGTCAATATTATAACGCATTCCAATTTGTCTCATTGACCATCCATCTTCCGCTTTAGCAATAACTCCAGATTTAAGTAAATCGCTTATGTGAGGCATATTAGTTTTTTGCACACTTGCAATAAATTATGACAACTAACTGACAATGTCACAAAAATTAAAATTAGATATACACAATTAGAATTTAACAAAATACCTTTATAAGACTTGTCCTATTTTTTTTTTTTGCTCACGACCGTACAAGCGAACAAGTGACATGATTAGTACACGTAAAGTAGCCAAGTGTGCTCATTTCTACGAGTGGATATATACAGAATAATCACCTTTTGAAAATGGCTACATCCCGGAACAACTCAAAATTGCTATTTTTGTTCCTATTTATAAAAAAGAGATTATTCTAAACTAGAAAATTATAGGCCTGTGGCTCTCTTGTCTATCTTTTCCAAAATTGTAGAAAAAGCATACTTTACCATACTCTCCTCTTTATTGTCAATTGTAATCTCCTATCCGACAGGCAGTATGGTTTCACAAAAAACCGTTCAACCCAAGATGTGATCTTATCATATTGTGATAAACTGCTAAACAACTTTGATAAAAAATTGCTTTCTGATGGCATTTTTATAATTTATCGCGTGATTTCGATACTGTCGATCATCAGCTTCTGCTGCAGAAATTATACTCTTACGGTGTGAAAGACTTGCACTGGAATGAACGAAATCATATTTGAGTGGAAGGTATCAGTTCGTTCGATTATTACATGAAAATAAGTTTAGTTATTCAATAAGTGTACTTATCCACACCGGAGTTCCACACGGAAGTGTTATGGGACCCTTTTCGTTTAATATTTTTATTAATTATATAGCCACCTCGATGGGATCATGTTTCCTTACATGATGATGATACATCCGCTCTCATCACCTCTGAAAAAGTCTCAAGACTAAGCACAGTTACCAACTCCTCTGTTAAAACTTTGTTATTTTCATGTCAATCAAATGGGCTTGTATTAAATAGTTCTAAAACATTTTTTTTTTAATTATAAATAATAATATATGAACACCACAGAAATTAGACAACCCCCAATTCCAGAAGCCAGGGGCTTGTGCGGAAGGGTGTTACACATTGAAAAAACGCGGACATACAACCATTTTCTCCGACAGTGCCAGTGCCGGAGCCAGGATTCGAACCCGCTGGTGCGATGTCCGTGTGATTAATGGCGATTGCCACCTCGCGCCTTAACCCACTCGGCTATCGACCAGGTATTATTTAAACCAGTTAAAAAAATTTAAGAATTTTTAAAAAATATTTTAAACTTTTGTAAAGATAAATTGTTTTCAAATATTTATGACTTTATCCAAATACTTGTAACAGTTTCTATAGAAATTAAGTATTATTGTTATTACTAAATGCATTATTTCTGAATACGAAAATATTTTGAAAGAATCCTCGGACAGATCGATTTTTACTTAGATCCAGAGTTCATAAGTTTGGAAGAATATACAGGGTGTGTGTGAAAGTCATTTAGACACTGACAAGTGTATGGAGAGCGTGCAAAATTTTATATTGGCCTAATGTTAGCAGTGAAGAGTTTGGTATTGACCTACTCACATTTCAACCTAACCTAACCTAACGTCTTGTGATATTCACAATTTTACTAGGAAGTTTTTTTGTGCGTTTTTTAATGATGATCTCTCCAAAAAACCTTTCGGGAGTTTAGATTGAAACGTTAAGTTGTAACTTACGGGTTTATTAAGCGTCGAGTGAGATAATTAGACTGCATACGTAAAAATAGCGATATGACCTATGAAGAATACGTTCTAAATCGTTTATAAATTAAATAATTATTAATAATTCGTGCGCTAAGTCTTTTGTTTTATTTAATATTTTATTTATTTTTTTTATTTTATTTTTAATATTGTAATCATTAGTGAAATATTATGAATATTTTTATAGTTTTATATACTTTATAAATGTATTATAATGCATTATATATACGTTAATTGTTTATACACTTGTACAATAAGAAAGCATCATAAAATACGTGAATGGTATATTTCAATTTTCAAACGTTCATTACCCAACACATCAATACAACATAAATACAATGGGAAATTATTGAAGGCGCTTTAATTAAATTATGTTATGAATGAAATCAAACGTTATCTAAATTTATATGCTAACAGAATTCATGAAATAATGGGTATTTTTTTTACTGCGATCAATTCAATTAATTTTGGAAGCCTGCTAATTTTTTAAATTGATGTGTGTTATTTTATTCATTATTTCGAAACCAGTTAATTACAAGTTTGTTTTACTTTTTATGACGATTAAATTAACAATTTACATATTACCTGGTATTTTAATACATTTATTTTACGTTCGATTGTTTATTTTACTCAAACAAACAATTTTAATATAAAGTGATGATGGAATTTTCATTTAATCATTGGCCTCGATATTCCACAAATGTAATTAATAAAAGTCGCCATAAATGGTTGCTAAATAGAGGTGAAATGAGTGACGAAAATAGAACACGTATTAATAACATTTTAATCATTTTTTTTTTAATTGTAGAGCTTCAATAACTCTACTGTGGTGCAAAATTTCAAGGCCTATTTCGATTTTTTTTTCAAGGCCATAAATCCAAAAAAAATGTTAGCAATTTTTCGAGAACATAATATAAATTATAATTATGCTATATTCCTTATATAAACCAATATTTTTTGTTAAATTCCGGTCATACCCATTTAAAGGTATTCTAAATCCATTGGCGTAGTCAGATTTGAGATAAAAAATTTGCTAACGCTTTTTTTGGATTTTTGGCCTTGAAAAAACATCGAAATAGGCCATGAAATTGTTAATTTCGATTTAAAATTTTGCACCACAGTAGAGTAATTGAAGTTCTATAATTTAAAAAAAAATCATTTAAATCGGTCTACAAATAAAAATTTTAGAAAGGTGCCCCGCTTTTAAATGGGTCACTGTATATATATTTCATTGAATTTTTTAAACCACTGGCGACGTACGCTGGCTCTGACGTTTTCGAACGCGACTATAGCAATGGCTTTTTTTTATATTGAACGGTTGCAAAGTTGGTTAGATAGGAAAAACTTTGAAGGCCAATGAAATGGATTATAACAGTTGAAAATATTTCGACTGGTTCCGCAGATATACGATAAAATCCGAAATTACTTGTTTTCTTTTTTCTTATACCTAATGCTGCTATAAAAATGTTAAAAACTGTATTGGAATATTATGTTATAAATTAACTTTGTTATAACTTGCTGTATTCAAATTTGTATGTATTTGTCTTTCCACCATCAATTTGATTTTTTTGAATACGGACCTATATTTTTGTTTAAAATTGCGCTTTGTTGGTAATATTTGATTATTACACTTAAAGCGCTAATCTTGTAATTTGTGGTTCAGTGCTCGGCGGGGCATACAGCCCGGGGAATAGCTGTTGGTTGAAGTTTGGTTATTCCTTATGAAAATAAGAATTCATCTAAAATTTAAATGCATGTGAGAATTTAATTCCGACATTTGCATTTTTGCACTTAAATAAGTTGCAATCAAAAGACGCCAAAAGTGACAACGTCTTAATTAAAATAGTCTACGAAGTTGTTGTCTTCTTTATTTACTACAGTTTTATACTCCTGTTTTTATTTTCTACCAGCTTCTAAAACAGTTATTAAGATAACTATATATTAGAAGGAAATACATTCAAAGAATCTAAGTACACTACATTCTTTTATTATTTTTATTATAACAAGCGTGGATATTTTCAGAATCATCGTTTTATCTACTTGCGGTCCCTTTTGCTTACAAATAAGTAAATATATTGACATAAATGATGAAAGAGAAGTATAATTCAATTCAGTGAGTGAGCAGAAATAAAAACACTTTTCTTTACTCTTCGCTGCACGTCTTTGGAGGGCCCCAATTAGTGATGTACCATTTTAAACACTCTTCATTTATACAAAGTTTCTATTATTAAACCGTATATTTTACCGTATATAACAAAGGAAATAAGGCTCCCAACTGATATTTCCTCAAGTATTGTGGACATCCCTGGATAAAACTATATTGTAGATACTGACATTTACGTGGGGGTGGTGTAAGAATATATGTAATTCCCAGATTTCACTATAAAATGGAATGGAGTGGAATAGAATAGAATAGAATAGAATAGAATAGAATAGAATAGAAAGAATAGCACAGCATAGCATGGGATAGCATAGGAAGGATACGATAGGATAGGAGACGAGGGGAAATGAGAGGAAAGAAGAGGAGATGATAGAATACGATATCGTTTATTTGACTACTTTATGTAAAAGGTACATTTGTAGCAAGAGTCCAGAGGATACAGTGTATATAAGCAAATACAGGACTACATAATAACCATAATGAAGTGATAAAAGATAAGTAAGAAAACATTCAGTAACGTGGCGAAAACGAGGTCATAAATCCAATAGGCTGATGGGACAGTAATAATTTTTAATAAAGAGAAAAGATTTAGTTAAACTGGATGGGCAGAATTTAGAAATTCATCTATTGTATAGAAACAGTGCTGTAATATATAGTATTTTATTTGTTTCTTGCATTGGTCGTCATTTAAAGATTTAATGTGTGACGGTAATTTGTTATAAAGCTTTAGCTTTAACGAATTCTTTTGTACCTTGGATAGTTTAAAGCTCGGTTTAAAGCAAGGAGTTCTTAATAAATTTGCATTTCTAGTATTGTAATTGTGTAAATTTGATTGCTTGGTGTAATGATTATTATTTTTGTGGATTTCAAGCCTAATAATAAACAAATGCCGATAATAATATAGCAACCCAAGTGATTCCACTCCATGATCCTGAACTAAATTTTTGACTAGAAATTCGTAATCCGCGACCCCGAAAACCCCCCAGATATCGATTTTGATCGATTTGTACTTAAGTGACAAAAGTCGTCAGCCATATTGGTGCCGCCATTTTGAATTTCTGAATTTCGGCCAAGAATTCATAATTGCCGATTTTGAAAACCCCCATATATCGATTTTGAGTCGAATCGGATTACAAACGATAAAGTCGTTCGCCATCTTGAAGTCGCCATCCTGAACTAAATTTTTGACTAGAAATTCGTAATCCGCGATCCCGAAAATCTCCAGATATCGATTTTGATCGATTTGGACCTAAATAACAAAAGTTGTCCGCCATATTGGCACCGCCATTTTGAATTTCTGAATTTTAACCAAGAATCCATAATTGACGATTTTGAAAACCTCCAGATGTCGATTTTGAGTGGAATCGGATCATAAACGATAAAGTCGTCCGCCATCTTGAAGCCGCCATCTTGTTTTTTTCTTATATCAAAATGTTAAAGTGTAGTGCCATCGAACTTATACATATGTGCAAAATTTCGAGGCTCTAGCTTAATTAGAACTAATCGAAATTTTAATTGAAAGATTTGACCTAAACAAACAAACTAACTAACTAACAAACAAACATTACAAGTTTAATAAAAGCTTTTAAAAAAATCTATTTTTAAAATTTTTTTATATTACCCCCTACATGATAAATCTATTTACGTCCTTGCTATAGTTATATTGCAGATATTATGTAAAAAAATCTTATCGAAAAATAAAATTGGTCTCGAAACGGCGAAGAAAATGCTTGTTTTAAACAAGAACTCCATTCCTAAATTAGTAACGAAATGATGTGTTTACCAATTTGGAATGTTGCATATATTGTGGTAAGACTTACATTGGACAAACAGGGTGGATCATCCGGCACATAATAAATGAACATTAGAGAAACACTAGACTCGGATACACAAATAGGTCCCTTAAGAAGCATTACCTGACACAGGTTTATAAGGACTTTTCTTCTTATTTTGGATGTAAAAAAATGCTCCTAAATTAGAATAGAAAAGAAATGTTTATTGGAGGTATATAACAAAAACAATAGAAAATATACCTACAATATAAAATAAATATAAATAACACATGTAATAATTAACCAAAATAATTTTTTTAACACTCACTGTATACTCGGAAAATCTACACATACGGAAGCAGGCTAAGAATTTCCCTAATCTACAAGACAGTCATTAGAAAATACGAATAAATCATTTAATGATGCACACTAAAAATTGATAATTGTTATAAACTATGAACATAAAAGTTACAGAGAAAATCTTCCAAAAGTTAAATTTAATGGTACCTGTACAGTACTGTACAGTATTATTATATTAATGCATAAAATTTAGCGGTTACATTGAT
Source organism: Leptura quadrifasciata (assembly GCA_963675555.1). Taxonomy (NCBI): domain Eukaryota; kingdom Metazoa; phylum Arthropoda; class Insecta; order Coleoptera; family Cerambycidae; genus Leptura; species Leptura quadrifasciata. The sequence goes on from OY776676.1 coordinate 159,330,185, forward strand.
ATAAAATGTGAGTTGTACGTTATTTAATATTGCCTTTTAAAATTATTGTTTCATGTTTAATTTAGTAGGACATAAACATAAATATAACATAAACCTTAAACGATTTATTTTTAATGTAAACTATTTGCTCGAGTTTTATGTTACTAGTTTTATTAATCTAATTAACTTACTACACAGACCTGGTTTATTTTAATTTTATGAATTTATTTTTAAACTAAAAATAATCTTGGACAATTATGCATATGCAGAAAAAATTTTCTTCTAAATTCTGAAGTTTAACTGAAATGAATTCTATATTTTTGATATAGAGTTTCTAAATATTCCCAGGAATTAAGTGATAAGAAAATAAAAACTTGTATTTTAAGTTTTTTAGCTGTTTAATGTTTGAAATGTTCAAAAATAACACAATCCTTCTTTTAAACACTCTTTATTAGATCTAAAAGGAAATGTTGCTAGGGTATTTTCTTTATCTGAGCATTTTTCAGAAGCCTCATTTATGTTCCGTCTAAAATCACTTCAAAATATGTTGATTTTGATGTGTTTACAAGTTCTATGAAATTAGCTCAAAAATTGCCTATTTAATAGAGTTTATTTCTATTGAGATTTAAATGTCACTAAGCCATAATGAAAGGTGCCGAACCCAGACTGAAGTTGCTCAATTATTTAGAGTAAAGCATTCGATTCTCCACGTATTAGCCAATGTACAATTAGTAGAGTTGAGGAATGACACAGGTGTTGGGGCATATGAGGCATGTGTCTGGAAAACGTTTAACGAGTAGTTAAATATTCAAGAGACTTTAGCTTGGCATCTAGCCCGTAACGCCAATATCAGCTATTCTACTCTCCTGGAAATACTCACAAATGGTAAGATGCTCCTCGACAGGATGCAGATGCATCAGGAATTAATAGATGATGACCCGGATTGCAGAATTAAATTTCATTATTCACACTCGACCATTTCTGGAAGAGACATTTTTAATAACTTCACTTTCCATGGTGATGCTAATCTGGAGAGCTGTTATTATTGACTGACTATAATCCTCGCTGAATGTGAAAAACCCGTGTCCAAAAAAAAGTAAGTGTCTGGGCTGAGATACGTGATGACGGAGGAATGGGGCCAATATTGCTGAACAATAACCTTAATGAACTAACGTGTCTTGCTTTTCTTCAAGAGGATCTCATTTTACGTTTGGCGGTTTTAGCTCCAGATTAAATACACCTAAATTGTCTGTACAAAATGCTTTGATATCAACAAGGTGGAGCTATGCCGTGCCCCTTTAGACTAGATTTTTTTCAATCGGAAGAATTGAAAGAAGGTGTTCATTTCAGAAGCAGGCAAGATCTCCGGATCTTAATCTACTCGATATCTCAAAAGTAACCGGACAATATTCAGAGGAAAATCCCATCGGCAATTTTACAATATGTAAGGGGATCAGTTTTGACTGTCAATAATATAATAATAGTAATAATAGTATATTAGTGTAGAAGTCTTTTCCCTAAATCTAAACTCTTTGTCCAATATTATACTATATTTATTTAAAAAAATTTATTATTCTCATTTTTAGAATTTTTTCAAATATTTTTGATATTAGCGAAACTGGTCTGTAATTTGACGTTTCAAGTTTTGGCTCTTTTTTGTAAAACGGTTTAATTATTCCAACTTTTAAAATATTTGGAAACCCTCCTACGTTCATGGATTTGTTGATAATATAAATAATTGGTGTCGATATTTCAGCAATCACTTATTTTAATGTTTCTTTATATTGTCATGCCCTGGTGCTTCATCTTCAATTGTTGGTCTCAGAAAATTGTATTCTCCAGGCTTGCCTCTTTATTATCTAGTGAAACATTGTTTATTTGCTTAATCTGCTTCGCTAATTAATTTCTTTTTTGTCGGTAATTATTTCAGCGTCTATTTCTATTTGTTCGATACCTGCTTGGTTTTTATTTTTGTTACATAATTTGTTAACTGTTGACCATAGGTTTTGTGCGTAATTATTATTTTTATTTATTTAATTTCTGTAATATCTAGTTTTCGTGTTTTTTATTAATTGACTTATTTTTATAGCTTTTGTATTGATTTGCTAGATTTATGTTGAGTGGGTTATTTGTCATCATTTTATATAAGTTATTTTTTGTTTTTATGGAATTAAGAAGGCCGATGGTAATCCATTATTTTCTAGTGGTTTCAAGTCTTTTTAATTTGGTAGTTCTAGTATTTTTGCTTATGTAATGGTCTGGTTTCCTGATAAAGTTATCTGGTATTTGATCAATATTATTATTGTAAATGTTATCCCATCTCTCGTGTTGCAAGTCTATGTTCAACTGTTTGTAATCCGTATACTTTTTATTGCACAATTTGTTATAATTTACATCATTGGGTTTAAATTTATAATTGATATTACTGGGTAATGATCCGTGATTGAATTTTGGAAAATGATAGTCATATAATTAATGTTCTTCTCATTGCTTTTAATAAAAATATGGTCAATTATGGATTTTTGATCATTTTGTAGTTTTGTGAAGCTATTAATGTAAGAGGAGAACCCATATTCACTTAATATGTTTAGATACTCTTATACCTGATCATCTGCAGAAGAGATATTTATGTTTATGTCGCCAATAATTATATGTTGTATGTATGTGTTTGAACATTTCTATATAATTTTATAAAACTGTTTAATTCTCTATTGAAATCGTCAGCATTCTTGTTAGGTGATCTATAAGCGGCAGTAATTAAAATTATTTTATTATTTATATATATTTTTAAGTTGGTCAAATTTATTTTAATTTGTTCAGAGTTCAGACTTTGATTGGTTTCTTGCCAATAAGGCACGGTGATTCCCCATAAGTGACATTTCACCTCCATGAAGAGAATTGGACTGAAAGTTTGTTGGTGCATCCAGAGCGCCATGACCAGAAAATGCTAACATTACTTAATTTTTTCAAATGGAACCATAATGGTAGAATACTACTATAAAATAGCGGATATTCTAAGGAATTGGAATGTGCCCAAAATCAATTTTTCTTCTGGTCATGGCACGTTTATTTTTGTAATATTATTTACGTATTTTTTCCATGTTGTTTGTACATCTTCTTAACAAAGGCTATTATTATTATTATTATTAAATACTGTATATCCAAGTTACATCCATTGTATTCACCATACAATTGGTGACTGTTCTTGTCTGGACCTCCTTTTTAGTAAGGAAGGCCTGGAGAGTATCGACAAGAATATTTTTTACCACAAAGTTACCGACAGAATTTATTAAAATTTCCACTCTGTATTACTGGTATAAATGTGAAGTTTCTATTTTTAGTAAAGAATCAATTTTTTATTCATTCGGTATATATTTTTAAATTTTATTGCGTCCTGTATCTAAATATATCCGTAATGAAATATTTTCACAAGAAATTCACACATTTACAAAGCTACAGTCATTACTTACGTCTCTGTACTCACCATTTCATTATTGTTCGTTACATTTAGATCCGAAATAGAAAAGATCTTACTGAAATTATCCTGCGTTTCTTCGTTTCTTGCCAGAATTAATATAAAAGAATGTAACTACTATTCTGAAAAAATAAAGTAGGTGCTTACGATGTAACACATCCCAATGAAATTCGAGCACTCTCGTCTCCTTCGGGGACATTGTGCAGCTGTGCCCTGGAAGATTAACTAGGGCATTATACGTGCTTAGACATATCATTTAGAGATCGATAACAGAACAGAAAACAGTAAGGTTTAATACTAGCTACAAAAAATATCCTTTTAATCTAAAAGTCAGGTTTTAAAGCAACTCAGGCCATTAGAGGATTAAATAGTATGTTATTTATTTCTTATACTATCAAAATGGCATAATCCTTTTCTGAAATTTGTTTCTTGACTATTTTGTATATACACTTTTACTTTTCCATAGTATATTAGTAGCGGCCGATTCATAATAAACAAACAGGAATATAATCCACTATGGAAACTAAGAGTGTCTGTTTTCACATACTTTTCCTAGATTTTGCACTTAGAAGATATTTTCAAAAATCTAATAAAGAAGCTTTGATGTATGATTAATATTTTCTATTAAATAACATTAGTTTTGCTAAATGCTTTCCCTAAAATGTTGGTAATCATCCATTGAAAAAAATACCGAGCTACAAAACACAAATTAAATGAAAATCTGCTTTGAGCCTGAGTATAAATGAATATCGTTATTTGTAACACATTTATTTTTTAACATAACAATGTAAATTAAAAATTTAAGGTATAAATTCTGCGATTACAGTATTTAGATGGTTTTGTAACAAATGCACATTCATAAAATACACGCACACAAATTACTTTAATCGTTTTATAAACGACATTATCTCCTTGTTTTTTTAAATTCCTGGAAAACCGCAAAAAATAGCGTTTACTTGTGAAAGAAACCTTAAAAGCCCATGTTGTATGCCCAGCTAAATCTGTCACTCAGTTCTTGAGAAGTTTACCCCTTATATGAAATTTTTCAACTAAATCCTGCTTATCCGCTAAACATAATTTGATGCACAAGCCTTCCAATCTTAAGTATTTATTCTCTAAACCACGTAATCGTAAGATTAGGTCTAAACTTACTATAAACCATTACATTGCTATTGAAATAATCGTGTTTCGGTAAAGCCATCCATCTATTAATTTGTCGCGGTATCCATTCGAAATCTCGGACGCTTTCGTCAACTCAATTGACAAGCGCTAATTTTCAATGAGTATAAGTGTCATATTGCAAAACGTTACTACACCTGAATATATAGGGGGTATATTCAGGTCCATACGAGAAAACGGATATGGTTTAATGGGAGATAGACGACACCGTGTGTAATCACAATCACCCATAGAAAAAGCTTGATAAACATAACATAAATGTTACAGATCTTCTAACAAATCATCATTTTTTATCTAATTTTTTTTCAAATCTGCTGTATTTGGAGATTTACTCTTCAAGCTGTTAAAAAGATTATTTTGAAATGGGCGGGAAATGGCGCCATTAAATAGAGTATTTTCCTTCCTTTTCAATGATATATCATATGCCATATTTATTCATTGGTTAGTAATTATAAAAACATTTTTTTAAAACCAGTAAATTTTTCTTTAACAAGCATTATACTTGCCATGGAGAAGTATGATTAAATAAAACGATAAAATAATACAAGTTGTTCAAATCTTTACTATAATAAAACCTTAACACAATTAAGAAGAATAAAGTAAATTCAGGTAACAAAAACAAAGAATATAGCACACAGAACATTAATATTTATCTAATCCTCAAAATAATGTTTAAGATATCATATCAAGTGTTCAAAGTGTCCACCGCGATTTCTTATGCACAATCGAGTGCGGCGAGGCACTGCATTTAAAACATTACTCAGTATTTCGAGGGTAACTGTAATACATGCCTGTTGAATTCGAGCTTTTAGGTCCTCTACATCTTGCGGTGTCGTCGAAAACACCTTATCTTTAATATACCCTCATATAAAAAAATCCATTGGGGTTATATCTGGAGAACGAGGGGGCCATCGAATAAATTCATTGGTACCTATCCAATATTGAGGCAAAATTTCGTCTAAATAATCTAGGCAAATCTGGGAATTGTAGAGGGAGCTCCATCTTGTTGAAAATATTGAAAGTTGTGTCGATTCTCTAAAGGTAGGTCATCTAAGAACTCATTAAATTCATTTCTCAAAAAGTTTAGGTACCTTTGACCACTGAGGTGACCATCATAAAAATAAGGACCTATTAAATTGGTGCCTAAAATACCTATCCACACATTTATTGAAAAACGATTTTGAAACCCAGTCGGTCTATGCCAGAGTGTATTTTCAGAAGTCCATTTGTAACGAATATTGCGATTAAAAAATCCATTATTGTAAAAATTTGCCTTGTCGGACCAAATTATTTTACTGCATATTAATGGATCGGCACGCTTCTTTTCCAACAGCCACCTACAACCTTGGTTTGTCCCCCGCTTGTAAATTGTGAACTTTTTTGGCTTTATAACACCGGTAACTATTTTTATTCAAAATTTTTCTAGCACTTCTTTTATTTATATGACAAGCAATTTGAATTTCACTTAATGATGTTTCCAAATTTTCTGCATTTTTATTTATAACATAATTAATAACACGGTTTACCTTTATTTACATTATCAGTAACACTGTTCAACCTTCTCTTCTTCTTTAAAAATGAACCATTATTTTTCAGTTTCATAGCTAATTTTCTGAACAGAGTTTTATTCGGCTGTAGGGCTTGTGGAAATCTGTTTCTATATTCTACTTGAGCTAATCCAGAGTTAAAATTGCGTTGGCAATATGTAACGAACATATTATAACGATCAATGTGAGTGAAAATCATTTTTGAAAATTCTAAATTCTTAAACGAGTGTGATTCAGTGAGAGTTTAACTATTAAGTGAGATGTTCTGTCAAAAAATTAAATTCTCAAGTTTGTTCATAACCAACTATTTTAAAATAATTAAAATAATAGTGAAATCATGAAATACAAACAAATGGATATTATACTTAAATTAATTGGTAAAGACATTTTAACTTTCTGAGCAAGGAGTGACGCTTTTATGGAGGACCTCTATACATTGGCATAACTGCAAATACTCTTTCCATAATTGCTCCATGTTGATTTCTTGATTATTACTTTGTTTTTGTTACCTGAATTTACTTTATTCTTCTTAATTGTGTTAATGTCTTATTATAGCAAAGATTTGAAGAACTTATTGAATTATTTTATCGTTTTATTTAATCATACTTCTCCACGGCAAGTATAATGCTTGTTAAAAAAAAATATTGGTTTTAAAAAAATGTTTTTATAATTACTAACGTAGTACCAATGAATAAATATGGCATGTGATATATCATTGAAAAAGGAGGAAAATACTCTATTTAATGGCGCCATTTCCCGCCCGTTTCAAAATAATTTTTTTAACAGCCTGAAGAGTAAATCTCAAAATACAGCGGTTTTTAAAAAAAATTAGATAAAACCTCGTTGAAACACTCTGTTTTTCAAAAATGTTTCGCTTTAGAATTTTTCTGGTATCTCTTCAAATAACGGAGATATTTGGCCTAGACGTTTTTCGCATTTTCGATATTTTCCGCCATAACTCTTAAAGTAGGCCATGGATTTCAAATGTATTTAAACCATTTTGTAGGTTATATAAATCGGCACAGTTTTCGTAAAAAAAATTTTTTTGTACGACCGATACTAAGTGAGATATTCTCGAGTGCGCTGATAAAATGGACAGCCTGTATATTTATTTAGTCTCACTAGCGTATTATATGAGCCAAATATGAAGTAAGTATTTCATTCCATTACAAAGTAATGACCAAAGGAAATTTTGCCAAAAATACATAAGACACCCTATATTTCATCAACGGGTGTCCATGTCCAGCCAGCTTTTTCTATGGGTGATTCTGATTACCCTCCGTGTCGTTTGTCTCCCATTAAACCATGTCCGTTTTCTCGTGAAACACCCTGTATACAAAAATACTTAGATATACCTGGTAGTGCAACTGGTAACGTGACATAAAACGATGTGCTTCTGCCATATCGCCAACATGTCTTTGCTTAAAACTAGACTTCTAAGCTGTATCCCACAATCTTTTGTCAACTTTACATCACATTTATATCGACATACATCTCAAGCGAGGCGCGGTATCATTGAAGTTTTTTGTGATATTTTAAGTTTATGTGGTGAGCTGTGTCATTGGATCCTAATTTTGGTGTAATATTTGACTTAATTCACGTTTTATTAATCAGGCAACGCTTAAATCATTCATACAAAATTGCACCTAAATGATCTTTATAAGAAAGTCTACTGTCCATTTATATTTCATCCTTTAAGATAGGAATACCACCCACTTCTATATCTAATTAACTGAAATGTTTTGATAATAAACACAGGCGTTTCATATTTACCGACTTTTTTCTTTAAAAAGTACACAATTCATTAGAAATAGAATCAATGCCTCGTAGAGCCTTAAACAAATATTATTTCTCACGATTGGCATTTGATATATAAATAAGTTTGCCTAGGGTAATCCTAAGATAACAATGAGGCTGTTAAAACTAACATTACTCAGGTGAGATAACAAGAGGTTGCTGTCCTATCTTTCTTTCAACGATATGGATACCGATTGTCCAAAAACAAGCCGTTATTTGATAGGTAAAACCTGAACACGTACAATCTTAAAGGTGGAATTTAAGTGTGGGGTCAGAATACGCAAGGGACAAAGGATAAGCTTTATTGAAGAGTTGCGAAAGGTGGCCACGTATCTTGAACAGTATTACATGGACTTTTATTGATATTTTTTTCAATTTCCTTTATAGAGCATCCACTTCTAAAAGAGGTACTTATAAATATTTGATCAAAATGCTTAGTTAAGGAGCATTTCCATTGGATGAACAGAAAATCTAGACAATACTATTTACAATTTCGATTTTGGTAAAACACCATTATGAAGTAAAAGTCCTTGTATTTCATTATGTGCAAGTAAAACCGCTATTGCTCTTTGAAACATCGAGTATCACATAGATATAATCTATTCAACCGAGGAGTCCCATTCGTATGATATAAGATATATCGCTTAATTGGGGCACCGTAGATATAATGCAAGCGTTTATTTCAATCATTAAAATTTTAGACGACGTCACTGTTCGTTTGAAGCCACTAGTTCTCTGCAGTATTTTACTTCAGGCGTTCGTGACGTCATAACGGGATTATTTCGTTGAACAGACTATATTAAGACGCTTCCTCATCGCCGTCCTGCGATGACGGCTATCAATTAATAGCTGGTTAATTTCAAACATACAATTATTTACAAATGCTTTTTCGAAAAAATAGCAGTAGCTGGACAACAGTACTATACCTCAACAGAAACTGAAAAGGTGGTGTTTTATGCGTATAGTAGTGTGCATCTCCGGAATCGAAAATTGAGAGCGGCACGATTTTATGAAAAGGGACAATTTTTGTCGCATGCTTCTATATATAATAGCAGAAAATGTGTGAAATTGTTAACTTTAATCGGAACTCATACTATTTCGAACCCTCTATAGAATAGTAGAAGAATAGAATATCATTACTATTCTACTAATATTACTATTCTAATAGAATAGAATAGAATAGGATAGGATGGAATGGAATGGACTAGAGCAGAATAGAATAGAATAGAATAGGATAGGATAGGATAGGATAGGATAGGATAGGATAGGATAGGATGGGATAGAATCGAATCGAATGGAACTAAATGGAAAGGACTGGACTGGAGGCGAATGGAATGGAATGGATTGTATTGGAATGCAAAGAATGAAAGAGAAGATAAGGAAGGTGTTGCGGACCTCTAGCGTATGCGATCCACCATACGATAATCTCAAAATTGTCGCTGTTGGGCAAATGAAAATCCACTCTTCAAGATTCATACAAACCGCCAAAAATTTAAAAAATCCAAATATGGTGTGCGTTAACGTTCAATAAAGTAATTGGTTCATTTTTCTTGGAAGGAAGGCTTAATGCAAATTATTATTTAGAAATTCCTTGTGAATACTTCTTGTCACAAATGGATGAAGTAAGTTTGGAATTTAGAAGAAACATGATGTTCCAACAGGACGGCTGCCCAGCGCATAGTGCAATGATTGTCACCGATTGACTAAATGAAAATTTCCCCGAAAAATGGATTGGTCGCCATGGACCGATAAACTGGCCATCGCGGTCTTCGGACCTCACTGCAATCGATTATTTTCTGTGGGGATATCTTAAGCCAAAAGCATATGCAACTGACTTGCAAGATAATACTGAGATTTTAAAAAACAAAATCACTGATGCCATTTCTATAGTGACACCAGATATTCTTCACAATGTTTATTATTGATTATTTTCTCACATTTAATTTTAAAAAAATTATTCTATTTTTAATATCAAATAACTTAGTAACAGTAACTCAAATGAAAAAATTATTTGACTTTGCGATTACTGCTTTTAAGCTCCTCAATCCCAATGCCTCAAAAAGTTTGAGTTTAAAATTTTTTATTTTCAAAATCCACATTTTTCTAATGTTTGCGCGTCCTGTACAAAAAAAATTTCTCAACGTGAATCGTATATAACAAGCAAAAGAAATTATAAAGAATAAGTTTTTTTTCGAAAAATAGTTAAGTCTTCCCGTGGACACACTGTATTTAATAATCCAAGGGATCATACATTGTGATAAGGGGCGAGCGTGGGTGCGTCTTTACTATGTACATACTTCGATATGCGATGTAAAGCAACGTTAGGCGTGGTTAGTAGTTGGATTGGTGACCGTTCCAATGAAGACCACGTCCTCGCCTCACCCATCTTCCAGCGGCTTGTATATCAGTGTATGCGCGGAAGCTATACAACCTTAGGCGAGGGTTGTATAGGAGATATACCATCCTTCGGAGGGGATGTAAAGCCGTCGGTCCCTTGTCTATTAAATGTTAGGCAAGTAAAAGATCCCTACTCTTCTTAAGGGAAGAGGTTCGGCAAAAATTCCTGGTTGGGGGTAGCTCGTCTACAGGCGTCGGTGTTAGTCCTCAGTAGCGGAAATAGGCCGACGTTAAATAAATGTATAAAAAAAAAAAAAAATACATTGTGATACATGACAAGTCAATAAACATATTACAAGTAAATATTATAAATTAATTCTAACCTATGCATATCATACTGTAAATCAGAGAGTCACGACGAGTTGTGAAATATATTTTGTGTCAATTTCAATTTTTGTGTTGTTTCAATTTATCCATTTTTTTATCAATTGTAATATACAGGCTATGCAGGGTCAGGATTTTATTTTGGACAAACAAAGTTTTGCAAGATTTTCTATTATTCATTCTAAACATGGAACGTGTAGCTCTTTTTTGCAATAATATATTTTAAGACCAATTTCGACAGATAGCACCTCAGACTTAGTACCAAAAAATCTACTAACTCTTTTCTGTTATATGGATACGTCGTCTTCAGTAGTTTATTACATAAACCTCGTGTACCCCCATAACATTCAATATTTTTCTTGATCTTTGATCAAATCTGTGAATAATTCAAATATTTTTTTATCCCTGATTTAAATTTTTATATATAAAATCAAATAATCTTAATAGCGAAGTTATTGTTGACTGGTGTTCTCTAAAACCATGCTAATTTGGAGATAAAATGTTGCCAGACTCTAGAATTGTTTTTATATGTTCAGACAATAACTTTTCATATATCTTGGAAAATACCACCCGGGTGGTAGTGCTTTGTACTATTTGCTTGAACGCAGCCAAGTGGATTTCCTTATTATACAAAAATCGTATAGCTCCTATAAAAAATGTACAATGAAAACAAAAAGATAAGAGAAAGCTTAAAGGGTTAAAGAGCTTTTTTAATGGAACACATTTCTGATGTCTAACTAATAAAATATTATCTAAATACGAAATATGATTAAAATATATAAAAGTCAAGAAAAGCTTTCATAGTTGTTTTCTTTCTTTTTAATAAATGATGAGCGGATGAGAAAGAGTTGTTTATATGGAATGCCAAAAACTGGCGAAAGATTAATAAATTATGGAGTTAGAGCGAGAATGAGTTAGAACACCGTAAAGTACGTATCCTGGCAAGTCAAAAAAGGAAAACTCCAATTCCTGCACTGGAAAATCTAAAGAGACATTAATAAATCTGAAATTTCATAATACATAACGTTTTTTCTACATTTTTGTCATAAAACAGAACTCTTATCGCAGGGGCGGACTTTCTATAAGTTCAACAGGTTAAAAATAAGATTTGTTGAAGACGATTCATATTCTATTTATTTTTTTAACGAATATATGATAATGTTATATATTCATAAAGTACATAGAGAAATATACATTTCAAAAAATAATCACGCAGTCAATTTCGAACAAAATTATCTTACTTTTTGTATTTTAAACTAATTTCATTTTTCTTGTTAAAATTTAGGCAGATTATTGCTGAAGTTAGCTTATCTACTTAAAAGCAATCTTGAAGTGTCTTAGTTTGTATTTCTTACTGCTCGCAAATGAATAGAATACAATAAAATAGAATAGATTAGGATTTATTCACCATAAATTATGTTACATGTACATTTTTTGTTTTGTCATCCAATGTATAAAACAAAAAAGCTATAGAAAATGTATATAGTCTATAAAAGAAAGAAAATTTCTAAAATATAGGTAGATAACAAACTAACAAATATATTTACATATTAAGGCAAGTCGAGAAAATATAAAAAACAAAATATAGAAATATATAAAAAACAAAAAATACTAGCATATTATGTATGTGTCATAAGAAAGTGTATAGTGTAAAAAAATAAACAAAATTACACATATTAAACATAATATTTTTAGTCGCAAACTCCTCTATAAATCCTTATTTTACTATAAGGAACCTAACCAGACTGCAACCAACACCTACTCTCCGGGCTATGTGCCCCGCCGAGCGCTGAATTACAAGTTACAAGCCTGGCGCGTTAAGTGTAATAATTGCATATTACCATCAAAACGCTAATGCTTCGATTGCAACAAACACCAGCCGAAAGACTGATCCTACTTAAAGGAGCTCCCTTGCCAGTCGTCACACACCACTTGCACACTGCAGTTTCGAGCTGTTGGCTCTCGTCAGTGCAAGGTAGGTATGCGACGACCGACATATATTGCAACAGACACTGGACCGCTGGATGGCGCCTGCTGGCTGTTCTACATGTCGCTATTGTAAAAATACCGGGATGTACTATAGTCAAAGGATTCTCATGTCGGTCGTCGCATACCTACCTTGCACTGACGAGAGCCAACAGCTCGAAACTGCAGTCTGCAAGTGGTGTGTGACGACTGGCAAGGGAGCTCCTTTAAGTAGGATCAGTCTTTCGGCTGGTGTTTGTTGCAATCGAAGCATTAGCGTTTTGATGGTAATATGCAATTATTACACTTAACGCGCCAGGTTTGTAACTTGTAATTCAGCGCTCGGCGGGGCACATAGCCCGGAGAGTAGCTGTTGGTTGCAGTCTGGTTAGGTTCCTTATAGTAAAATAAGGATTTATAGAGGAGTTTGCGACTAAAAATATTATGTTTAATATTCCGCCCTCTAAAAGCACATTCGAAAAATTACACATAATATCCATAAAAAACTAACTAAAACTAACAGATGTGTTTTCATAAAAAGATACTGCGAGAGGTACGTGTATACATGACTGGTATACGTATCATGAAACTAGTTTCCATCACCTATTAAAAAATTCGGTCATATTTTAGAAACAATGTTCCATTAAAAATCTTTTCAATTTGCTTCTAAAGAACCTAAAAGAATTTTGTGACCTTATTTCTGCAGGAAGTTTATAATTACCTGTTCAATAGTGGAGTGATTTTCTATACTTACTAAGATTGAAATTCTGAATGTGTATTTCTGGCGTGCTTCCAAAACAAGAAATTTTGAATATATAAATGCTTGTCTGATCGATAGCCGCGTGGGTTAAGGCGCGAGGTGGCAATCGTGATTAATCAATCACACGGGCATCGCACCACCGGGTTCGAATCCTGGCTCTGGCACTGGCACTGTCGGAGGAAATGGTTGTATGTCCGCGTTTTTTTAATGTGTAATCCCCTTCCGCACAAGCCCCTGGCTTCTTGAATTGGGGGTTGTCTAATTTCTGTGGTGTTTATTTTATTTTATGTTTATATGTAACTGTCATTATCTTTTTTGGTTTAAATGTATCTCTACATGATTCTCTATAATTTAAATCAAACAGTATCCGTATAATTCGCTTTTGCATTACAAAGACTCTGTTTGCGTCAGTCGATTGACCCCATATACTAATATTATAACTAATGATTGAATAAGCTAAGGAGTAGTAACGTTTTTAATTTAAGTTGGCAAATGTTGGTTTTGCCAACTTAGATCAGAGCCAAAGAAAGTTGTTTTCCCATTGGTATCAACACATTCTATTCTGGGATAACTGTTGGATACGATATTTGTCAAATACAAAAATGCTGTTTCCTTCATGTTAATAATTAATGCATTTTAATACTTTTAATGGCTAAAGCAGTTCTGTTCTCTAGATATTCTACTGTATCACTATCGATTATTACAGATGGAGCATCCTCGTGCACAAATACCTCGCCTTCTGTTATATAGTCTGGTAAGTTGTTGACACGAAAATAAGAAATAAGAATGGACCGATCACGGAACCCTGAGCTACCCCGATTACTATATTAACAGTATTAGACGTTTTTGCGTTCATTGCAACAAAAATTTTCCGATTTTCCAGATAAGAAATTAACCATTTCAGAATATTTCCATTTATTCCTATCGCTTGCAATTTAACCTCCAGAAATTTCGGATTAACTGAATCAAAAGCGGCCGTCAGGCCAAAAAAGAGACTAGCTACTTTTTTGCCTTTATCAAGTTGGTGGTAGATTTTTTAAATGAATTCAAGTGTTCAGTGGATTTATTGTCTCTGTAACCAAATTGACAGTTAGTAAATAAATTATTTTATTCTAAATAGAGGTGTATTCTATTGGCAACAGCTTTCTCAGAAATTTTTATTGATTTTTATCTTGAAAACAGTTAGACCAAATGATATTTGTTAATTTTTTTCTGGTCCAACATTATTTTTTTTAGCTAAATAAGTCACAATTTCAGATATTTCTCTTAAACTAATAATACAAACAAATAAATTATTATATTTTGAGAAATAAATCGATTAATCCGACCTATATAGATTCTAATAGTGGTGGCTATCTTTCAAACAGTATCGATAGCACCAAAACAACTAACACTCAACGCATGTCTTTACCACCGAGTTGGCATCGGGATTAAGTAATAAACATAATTACAAATCTAAATTGGGTTTAATTTTAGACTTCACCGATGATGAAAATTTGAGTAATGAAAGGTGCGTCGAATATAATATTCAGTATTTTATACCTCTATAAATAATTTAAGGTCCAAAATTCAAGTCAATTACAAAATTGAATTTATTCTTCCACACATAAACATGAATATTAACAAGGTTTTCATGTTCAAAATATTAGGAGATCCCTCTTTACTTCTATAAAGTTGTCACCTACCGAGACAGGCTAAGAAAAGATTAATAAATTGATGTAATAAAACATCGTATAGAACTTTAGGTTCGCAATTCGTTCTTAAGAAAATGTTTCCTTTATAATCAGTATTTTTTAATAACTGCGAAAAGCTTTATGAATTACCTAAAGTTAAATTGTACCCTTGGTAAGAAATATTTGACGAATTCAATGTTAATAAGTCATTATTACTTCTTGCGGATACTGCTTTCGTTTCTTTGTATATTTTTTAAATGAAAATTTTATAATTTACATGATGGTGGATACCGAAAATAAAGCAGAAAATATATATTCATGAATGAACATAGATTTTAATTCACTAGCTTCAGCACCATCGACACCCAAGAACGAAAATATTCATTAATAAAATTAGAAAATTTTGAGCTATTAGGAATAAATTGTGGAAGAAATCAGAGGAAGTGTCTCAAAGTAGAGCATTCCTCGGCCATCTAGTAAATGCAAATACTTTATTCAAAATTTTCTTGAATGCATTTTGTGAAGGCCCGTTTATTTTTTGGGGCTATCTTTTACATATTTACAGTAAAACTGCCTGCATAAGTAAATTTTGAGCCCCCGATCAGCTTTAAATCTATTCAATACGTAATATTGTAGAACAGTTTTTAAAAAATGTTATAGAAATATTTTTGAAATATATTCTTGCTGTATGGGTATACCCTGAAAATTTTTGTGAAGTTGTAGGTTGTGCTTCCATAGCAATAACTCCGAAACATTGGCCACTAGCTGCATTGTGGTGTTTTATTAAGTGTAAGGCAACCATTCCTGTTTTGTAACTATTGGATTCCATTAACCCTTTTAGAAGTTGTTCACAATTCGATAACCAAAACAATGATGCCTTTGTTTTTTCTAACCCTCGTTATAATAATTGAGAAATAATTATCAATTAATTTAGATTTTATTTTTAATTCGTTCGCTACCTTTAATTTTGTTTTCGGTTCTAGCATACAAATGCAATTATTTTTTGTCAAGTGTTGGAAAGGGTCCCGCATAAAAATTTACATTTAGTCCGTTCCTGCCTTTCCTGCCGAATACTTTCACTGAAAAAGAATGATTTATTTGTGCGCCAGCGACAGATACGCAAGGGGATCCACAAAATCCGGAGAAAGACCGGAAACTGAGGAGACCGAAAAGAGATTTTCAGTGTGCCGGGAATCTCTTAAAGAAAAGATACAGACATCGATTAACTCGAAGCTACTCTATATGTGCGATAAGTTCGAAAATTTTGTTGATTCATTCATTTATACGACAGAGACCTGATAAGAGGCCTGCTAGGAGAGATAAGGCGAAGGGTCCCAAAAGAACTTTTAAACAAACTTTCTCGTTTACGAGCCGATTTATACTACAAATATTACGGAATTCTTTTCGTATGTATTTTTTAAATTGTGACAATATCGTTATGTATCCTTGGAATTCATGGAAAAGTTTTATGCGTCTTTAGATAAATGTTGGTAAACCCCTAAAAAGAAACCGTACTGTTATTTTATGTTTATTTTAGACGTCTCAAATGACGCATCTAAAAACATATCACATATTTCCATAGGTTATCAACAGACCATTATTGACATTTCATGTTTCTAAAAATACTTATGATTTAATTATATATATTAAAGTGTTCAATGTCAAATTTAGGGGAAAAAATAATATTTTGAGTTTGGAGTTTTTAAACTTTAATTTCATGTGAAAGTTTGTACAAACCATTTAGAACTCTCTCTATATTATGTTTTATTTTATTGAATAGGATAGTAATGCTTTTGCTATAAAATTCAACCCTATTTTTGAAATCATAGAAATACCACAGAACTATTCAAGTTATCAAAAAAATATCCCAGCTAACATACTATAGGTAAATAAATTTAAATAGTACCGCCATAAATTTAATGAATTGCTAGAAACTGTTAAAAGAGATTATTATCAAAATGAGACAAATTAAATTTTAAATAACTCAAAAAATGTCTAGTATTATAGGCAGAAGAACTTCGATCAGTTGCCATTTGAAATTTCATTTCAATAAAGTACTTTATCACATTCTATTTTGCCTCGCGAGAGCGATGCTGGAAAGTTCCACCGTGTCTCCGACATTCTCACGGCAGAGGGGCCAGCGAATTAACTATGGCCACTCCCCGCAACCCGCCAAGTTAGTGACCGTAGATTCCCAAATCGTGTGCCTTAAGTAGACGAAGAGAACCCAGGATAACCGCCTTCTGCATCTGACCTGGCAGCCATTCGACTGAGTATTGACAGACCGGTATGGTTCGTAATTCCTAGAGCACCGTGGGCTCCATACCTCCAAGTACACCTATTATAAGGGGTACCAACTTGGCCGAGTAGCCTGGATACAGCGGCTTTAATCTGGGCTTTCAGATGATTTGGCGGAAGCTCAGTGACCAACTTTGGGTCGACACGTCGCCGGCGTCCTTGCCTGTCGAATACGAGACCGAGTTCATCTGCTACTCTCTTTGGTGCCTTGAATAATCCTGCTCCCACTCCTGCATTCCCATGA
Source organism: Leptura quadrifasciata (assembly GCA_963675555.1). NCBI lineage: Eukaryota > Metazoa > Arthropoda > Insecta > Coleoptera > Cerambycidae > Leptura > Leptura quadrifasciata. The sequence continues at coordinate 159,347,823 of OY776676.1, forward strand.
TTTCTCGCTAACTGCAGGAGAGTGTCTGAACTCCTAAGGGCGTTACATGCTATATTCAGTATTACCCGACCATGCATGCACTCCAAATTCAAGAGTCCTTAGCCCCGGTGATGTGAGAGGTACACACGAGGAACAGATGATCTTGGATGAATGCTCCTGTGGATATTCATCGTCTTCTACCGTCCATTTCACTACTACAAAGGAGTAGATATTAGTAGCAGACACCGAAAGTTCGGATGATCAAATCTTTCGAGGTAGGCATCTGTATTTGCCGCGGAGAGATTTCTTAATTTGTGGCACATCCAGGTATGTGTACTGTGTAGGGTCTCTCCGGCATCTAAAATGCTTCCGTCTGCGAGCTGCGCCTCTTTGGAAAAGTCCCCGCATCGTCCTCTCTTGAGATGGACGACTGCACACTTGTCCAATCCGAATTCCATACCAATTAAATAGCCAGTGTATACTGTTCGACGACACTTAGATCATTCTGCAGTTCATGCTCTCCGGAGGCGTAGAGTTTAAGGTCATCCATATAGAATAAATACCTGACCTTATGCCTCCGGTTGCTGTATTGGTATCCGCCGACTTGGTAAATATCAACAGATAAAGACAACAGTGAGATGCAGAAGAGGAGAGGACTCAAGGAGTCTCCTTGGACTACTTATCTTCTAAATACTACATGCTCTGTAGTGACTCGCTGTTCACCGGATGTTATGGTGAAGTGAGTTTTCCAGAGCGGTAGCAGTTGTTCTATGCACCTCACTAGTAGTGCTGCTATCGAAAGACATTGGGGAAAGTGTAACAAAAGCTCATGTGATGTTGTGTCAAATGCTTTATAGTAGCCAATCCAGGCAATCGATAGATTCCGCTGGTATTACACAGAGTCCTGTGTAAACAGCGGTTTATCAACAGGTTATCCTTGCAGTTGCCATGGCTTTCTTGGCGCCACGTTGCTCATTTTTCTGCTGAAAGTCCGGAACAACATGTCGTAGTGTCCTAGCGTATAGGATGTGTGTAAATAATTTGTAGTAGGAGTTCTAATATGTGATCTGTCTATAATTTCTCGGAACGGACTCATCTCCCTTCTTGGTAATTAGTACAGTACGTCCTTCGACAAACCTGCCCGAACGAGTGAAAGAGAAATAAATTGAACAATTTCTCAATTAAAACTCAAATGAAATACTTGTATCATCAGATATATGAAGGAAACTTTAAACTACGTTTTGAAGCAGGTAACTGCTCATCGGCACTTAAAACAACTGTAAAATCCATTCGATAAGAGTGGCGATGTGACTAATACCTTTATCTCCAACATTTTCGAGAAAATATTGAAAAATGGAATTACTAGTTTTTTAAGTAGGTTTAATGTTTTGTCAGAAAAGCAATTTGGTTTCAGGTAGCATATATCAACACAAGATATAGTGTCCTATTTTACTACAATGATTTAAGAACATATGAATGTTACCAAACCAGCATTGTCCACATGCTTAACCTCGTGAAGGTCTACGATATAGAATCGTGTTCAGTTATCGCAGATATTGGAAGGTGTAGGTTTTGGGAATATCCCACTCATATTAATAAACCTTCAGTAATAAAGTGGTGGTAGATTATGGTATACTCCAAGGAACCGTTTTGGGACCAATCATTTTTAATATCTACTTGAATGATTTTTAGATTTGTGACATAGTAAGTGGTGACAACAGATTACTAACAGTTAACTATGCAATAACTTACTATGCTCCTTTTACAGCTTACAGCAACTTACCTGAATCTGAAAACTCAAATAATGGACAGTCCAGTTATTTTGTTCGATTCCATTCTATTTAGACAACCATTAAAATAAAAGTAAACTAGATGAAATTGATCACACTTGTCAAACCCGTTACAGAATCAATGCGACTCGAGTCCAAAAAGAAAAAACGATTGCTCAAAGATGTTATTTCTTTCTTAGCATGCTATAAAAAGGTAGATTCGAGAAGAAGGAAAAACGTTCCAGAAATTCTATCCGTAAGTGTATTGTAAATATTCCACAATAGTGGAAATGGAACAGGATTATTAAATGATGAGTTAAATAGTGAAAAATTATAATTGCTGCCGTTGAACTACTTGGTGTTATACTTGAGTTGCAGTTTTTTTAATTCTAATGATTACTAAATGTAACAATATATTAGAGCGGAAATATAAAGTTTCAATGATATATAAATTCATTGCTTTCAGTTAAATTTTGAATACTAATTGTAATTATGTAGTATTGTAAATATAAAAATTAAGTTGTACTCTTATGTAGAAGAAGAATATACAAGTACATTAAACCAACATTTCAATTAGCAGTAGTGCCATGGCATTAAAACGTATTGCTTTCTACTCATATATATTCAACAGAATACGCGTTGTGGAAACTTATTGTCACCACTAAATCTAAGAGTAAGCAGTATTCAATTCAATTGTGAACTGTGAAATTGTTTTAGTTTACTAATCAATTAATTACAAATGGTTAGTTTAATTAACAAATGATTTGTGATCGGTCATACATTAGTTTCTACCCCATTAGCTTGGTTATCGAACAATTCCTAATTCCTACTATAGTTTAGTTATTTTACCAATTTCGATAAATCATAAGAGCCGTCGTTTAGATAAATTGATAATATCTAATTGAGATTTATACTTAACAGACGATGAAAACTGCAGTTTTAGTGTATATTTTCGTGAGATAAATGTTAATCATCGTTTTTTGGGTAATATTTCTCTTCCATTAATTAAATACGTAGGTCTAGATCATTTGCACATAAAATTATGTTTCATGTGGAGAAGAATACTGTATTTTTTGGCATATAATAGTAATAATAATAATTTGAGAACATATTTCATTTCTGATTTCATAATGAGTGTATTCTATAAAAGCATAGAAACACTGAGTTTATCGGCTAGGCTGACATTTTCCTTTTTAAGGTCAGCTGAGCTTAAGTCATAGATCGAGGGATTCATTGCGGCCTGTCTGTGATGTTAATAATACCTTGGTCTACCGAAGCCGTGTGGTGGGTGTAGGAGTTCCTGATACCAGCTGCAGGACCTGCCGCCAGGCTCCGGAATCGCTCATTCATTTACTGTCTGCATGCATAAAGCGGCATTACGAGTGCTTTACTACCATCTGCGACACTCGTATGGGGTAGACCAAACAAACACTAGCGCTGCCTTATATCCTGGAGACATTGAGTCCGTTGTCGAAAATGAGATGTGCAGGATATACTGGAACTAGTCGTTCCCGACTGGCTAATTCAAACCAACAAGCCTGACATAGCACTCCTCAATCACCAAACCAAGGAGATGTACGTCTTCGAGTTTTCGGCACCTTCTAAAACAAATATCGCCTTGAAAGAAGAGGAAAAACGGATAGAATACCGCGATATCTTGTACGAGCTCCTAGTGCTATACCCAGACCACTCAGTTAAAATGGTCGTCCTTATTAGACTGAATGGCTAGCAGGCCGAATGCAGAAAGCAGTTGTCTTGGAGTCCCTTCGTCTACTTAGGGCACACGATTCGGGTGTTTACAATCAATCACCCTACAGGTTGTGGGGAGTCACTGTAATTTTAATCGGCGAGATTTTCGAGTAGTGTCGGGGAAACAAAAAAAAATAACAATTATAAACGTCCTTATTAATGAAGTAATAAAATACATTTCATTAAGGGCGAAGTTTGTAGATTAGTGTCCACACTCTTCCACTAAGAGTTAAGTGGAGTGGTTATGTTCTAAAATAAGTTTAAAATCTAATTTGAAACACTTATTGACCTTCAGATTGCACTAGTTAGAGCTGCAAGTCTTTTATAATCAAAGTATATTTATAGACCTCATCCAAATACAACTCAATCTTATTCAAATACTACTCAAGGAGCATCAAAGCAATCGGCAACGAGTGGCTAATAATCAGTCCCTCAAATTATCAAATTTACCCTCGTGTTTTTCAAAAATGTACGCAGAGAGGAAATTTAATAACCGTTGATTGATAATTTTTGACTCCAAACTCAAACTGGCATAATCTACAGTCAATAGAATGGTACAAAAATTGTCCTGGCGGATAGAATCCGCTGCAATCAAGGTTGATATTGGCATAAAAAATTTAGGTAAATAACCATTCGGCAATGGTGGTTTAAAGAGATTGATAGTTTTCTGTCTTCCCAAAAAATATTTTTGGCGACTCTGGAATGGGATTCAGCAAATTGTGACATGTCATCTCTCGTTGGTTTCCACAAATTAAGAATAAAGGATCTTCGTCTAAGAAATTAAATATCTGGAGTAATAAATTACACTTTCCGCGATAGATGTCATTACACTTTAATTTCCTATTTAAATTATCACCTTTAAGCTTTTCGCCTACAGATGGCTCACTAGGTAAAGTTTTACCAAGTTATAAATTAATTGTGTATGCCATGAAAATCTAAAATATAAACTATTACTACAATTAGCGTATAAAAATTGTCCACAAAATGATAGTGTAAAGATAATTAATGATCGAAAAAATCCGTAACAATCGATGTAGTTTTGAAATTTCTCAAGTTGGTACTCTAACTGTCGATTGTCTTGTTTTTTTGTGTGATATAATGGTTATAAATATTATCCAAGTGCCGTCAAACTTCCTCTTTATATCAAGAAATTGAGTCGAAAACTTTGCTAACGATTAATTTAGTTAATAGGTACGTGGTTGCTAGTCGGTTTGATACCGGATCAAAAACTAAATTTAACCTATTTTTCAATTAATATTTTGATTTCTTTAATTGAAATATCGATTTATTCGGATTAATTAGCGGGTCTACCGTCCAGAAGTACCTATTCTGGGTAAGTTTAATTTCTTTGATTTATTATAGACACGTGCTCACTGCTCACGTTACAGGTTAATTTTGAGACTAATTTTGTAAATTTTATTATAGACGATTTTGGTAAGGCCAGATTTCGATTTGGGTACGGCTAGATTCCGATTTGGTACAGCTAGATTTTGAGTTACAACTTACTAACTGTTCTATTTTTGGATTATTTGGATTTTGGACTTTTAGATTATTTGCTATTCTTTGGTACACGATTTTTTGATATATGATTTTGCCATCCATGATAGAGAATAGTTATTTGTTTAACTAGGCAGCAAAATAGTAGATTGACTGCCGCGGCTGATAGTTCCTCAGCCAAGGCAGTTAATCTATTTTACTGCTGAGTTGAATATATAATTTTTTCGCCGATTGTTTAAATATATTCTAAAGTAATTAAATTATTACAATTCTCAATCTCTTTTTGTTGTAATAAATTCAATAAAAATTCATTAAAATCGCAGTTGTTACTAGTTGGTTACCATGGAAACTAAGTGTCACTTTCCCTGCCTAGGCAGGAAAATGCTCACTTTCCTGCCTAGGCAGGGAAAAGAGCAAATTAGTCAGCAAATTTTAGTACTTTGCTGCCATTCGGCGAAAAACATATTGTATGGTAATTGAAAATCTCCCATCTGGATAATATCCTATTTAATACTGAGATTTGTGGAACAAGGACCTCGATCAACAAAGAAACCTTCAAGTCTGGAGCGTCTGGAAAACCTCGAATTTTGTAAAGTTAAGTAACTACTGTATATCATTTTTCTTTCAAAATTTGTTTAAATAACCAATTCTTTTTCCTAGCTTAGCTGAGAAAACCCTAGACTGCTAAATTCTTGATATTTGCTTTATTCTAAGATTTTACCTATCTTGTTTTTATTGTATTTTGAATATTGTTATAATAAAGTGTATTTTTCTTACTTGTTCTTTTTATTGTACTCTCACTATAAGGATTAGTAAGATCTGGGACTTCGTTTGATTGATCTGATTTCATGTCGTAATAAAATCTATCTATCATCCATAAGTTGCTGTTAAATAAAAAGAGAATAAGTCAAACAATACGCCCAATGTTTACCTATAGTGAAGAAATAACCAAAATAAATACCACTGCAGTTTTACATTTTATGTAAAAACAAATTAGAAACTGTACAATTTACCCGAAACACAAATTGATCTACATTTTCAGATATATACGCTTCACTAAATGCAGATGTACACATTAATTCCCTTCAAATATAAACGAATTCTAGTTAACCCTCAAGCGGCAGCAGTGCGGACCTGTTAAACTAAGAAGGGATTACACAAAGTTATTTCCTTGCATGATCATCCGTAATTTCTACACAGCTGGTCGAGCGTGCTCTGGCCACATACAACCTGTACACACCTGAATCAACATGCACGATCGACCGGACAAGTTCGGAACTCGTAACGACGATGCTGCATCTACATTGGACCTAAACCACCGGTAAATGTGACTGGAATCACATCGATGCAAATAATGCCAATTTTGCTGCCGCAAGATATTTGCTCGCATTCTGCGGCTGCTGTGATGAAATCTTTATTCGGATTGATACAGACTGTCAAAGGGTGGATTTAATTCAGCTTTAACGGATGCAGGCAATGACTAGCATCGCTATGATTAAAAATAAAGCGGAGCTTTATTATATTAAAGTATGGAATATTGTACGGCTACGATTTTTTTATATATCGAAAAACACAAGGAGATCCCTTCTAACTTTAATTAAGGATTTCAATTTGCCTTTTGTGTATCCTATTTTATGTAGTGTCATAAGTATATGGATATGGCAGTAGATGCATTGTACTCCAAATTATATGATATTTTTCTAATACATGAACCCAAGAAGCAAAAAAATTCCGGTTCTTACCCAGCGTGGATTAACGGTAAAAAAAATGCTGCTATAAATTAGGTGGCACTCCTGATGATGAAAACAAATTTAGAAAGCTAAGGTCCTAAATTAAGTCAGATATCGATAATTCATATAACCTATATTTAGCCAATATTGAAAATAACATTCAGGACAACCCAAACAACTTCTGGAATTTTATTAAAACAAAAAATAATTTTACGTCCATCACTTCATCTTTAAAATGTGAAAATCAAATTATCGAAGACCCGCAATTAATTGTTGATAGTTTTGATGACTTCTTCTTGAAATCTTTCACACCTCCCAATTTCGGCGTCGATAATTATAACCACACACCTAAGATTAACTCCATTGTCTTAAATCTGCCTGTTAGTGAGAAAGAGATAATTAAGGCTATAAAAAAACTAAAGCCACTAGGACTATGTGTCCCGATCTAATTCCTGCATTTCTTGTTAAAGATTGTGCGACTGTATTTGCCAAAGCACTATTAATTATCCATAATCTAATATTAAGGAGTGCAAATTTTTCTCAGAAGTGAAAATCTTCACGTATATGCCCTTCTATCAAAGTAACACAGAAATTCCATTGCATAACATGGTTCTTGTTATTTGCATAAACAATTCTGTACCATATAGCAACGTAAACTTTCCTATATAGATTGTTGTTATAAAATAAAATTGATTTTTTTGTGACTATTGTCCCAACGATAATATATGTAATAAAATAATTTCTGCATTCTCATTCAACTTTAATTTTGTGGAAGTACCAACTAAATGATAATGATTTAATTTCAATCAAATAAAATTTGACAACAAACTTTAACTATAGAATTCACAGTGCAATATTGAGTAACAAAGTAGAAGATAAATAAAATAAATATAGTAGTTCGCTCGTTAAATAAACAGTACGTTAACATTCACGATGCATTTAAATTTGGAGAGCGATTAATTTTCTCAGGTAAATAGTATCAGATAGTAAACCGTAATATTAAACTTTACATATAGAACGTGGGTAAATATAAAAGATTAGTACAAACACAACGTAATTTGGGTTCTAACTTTGTAAAACTAGAAGATTACATACATGGCCAATTTGTTTATTTATCTTGATATAAAATTAAGGTAAATAATTACTGGATGGGATTGAAAAGTGTTCTTGATTGCTTAACGATCAAGGATTTTGTGTAGTAATTAAACGGGGCGGGTGGAAACCGTTTCACTGTTGATTCCATATTAATTGCATACTACAGCTGATGTTCGCCGTCCTTTGGACTTTTCATTGCTCAAGTCGTGCCAGATCATCAAAATTCGTTATTCGAGATTCTGTGAGCTTTTTTTAAACCATACAGATGAATTAGATTGACCGATTGAATGAAAAGCAATTTCCATCCAGTTGTTCGCCAACCTCAATCTCTTTGTATTTGGTCAAATATTCTTGTGAGCATTTCATTGTTTCGTACTTATAAATAAGATTATTTATGTGGCAAGCATTATAAGCATGGTAGATATGATGACTTGAATTTCTCTGCAAAGAGAAGGAAACTTTTGGTTTCGGAACTTTTTCTCTCCTATTCAAGTAGTTTTTCTCCTCTTCTCTCGGTACATTCGAACTTTATCTTTATGATTTCCACTTATAGCGAGTCTTCATTCAAGTGTTCATCATAAATATTCTCCAAATTCTTGAATGTGAACGTTCTATTATTTCTGTTTCCTTTTTTGAAAGGAAAACGTGTTTCAATTCTGCAGTCTTTGAGATATTTATCTAGGTGCTCCACAGGGATCGATTCCAAATCATAGGTTGATCAGTTTTTAGAATTTTGTTATTTACTTTTAAATACTTGATATTATTTTTTAGCTATATGTCTGAAACTCCTGTAGGTATCTCTGTTCTGTATCAACTTTCTACTACCCTCTTTTATCACATAAGTGCCCCATCTATTGGTTTTCTTAACCATAAGATAACCACGACTTGAAATTAACTAGACATTGTGAAACAGATTTTTATAGCTAACCATTATATTACTTATATCCAAACTATTAGTTAACCGATGATTGTGAAACAGGCTGTAAATAATTAAAAAATATCTCATAGTTTATTCGGATTTTTATTTCGCCTGAACTGATCGAATTACTTATTTTTGTGGTTAGTACGTGTACATACCCTTTATTCTCAAAATCATGCACTTTTAATACTTTTGCGGGATTCCTTGCTATAATAATAATAATGAAATTCAAAGTAGTTATTTGAATTTTCTTATTTTCTTTTCTATAGTTTCTATTTTTTATTTTGAAATAATAATTATTTTCAAGTATATTTGTATAATAGATCTTTATTATTTCAATAATGCAAAGTAAATTGTTATCTTTTACATAGTTATTTAGCTATTTAGATCATTAACCTTCGATTTGTCATAATATATGTAGTAACTGTTGCTGCCCATTACTAAGGTTCCGTTTTCTGTTTCAGGAACGCCAAGCCTATTCTGAAAGCAATATGGTTTAAGGATTACTCCGTTGGTCTCTTAAAAATACAGATTAATAAGTAAGTACTTTTATACTTATTAATTTTTCATAATTTGTGGGCAAGCAGCGGACTGATAATTAAAGGCCGGTAATGTATATTAACCACATATTATTATGTTATAGAAATCACTCTCATTTCATTAAATTCAATGAATACATTGCGAGTTAAGATCCGTAATTAGTTAATTAATAAAAAAGCATTTCGCAGTGTCTAGTTTAATTATCTCGAACTGAAATCACTGCCCGTTTAAATTCACGTCAAAATTAGTAAAGCAATATTTCCTATCTTTTGTTTTTGTAATCAGGCAAATCAGGTCGTTGTAATGTTGAAACGTTAAACACTTTTCGGTATGCGAATAAAAAAAACTTTTTGTAATACTTGAATAAATTACTTTTCAGTTTGTATTCTAATAGATGTAATGTAACAAGAAAATGTATGCACATTAGACCAATTATTGGAGGAATTAGAAACAATCAATCGTGAAGTATTGACTTGCACCTATTTTGTTTTGTTTTCTTATAGAGAGACTCCTAAATAGTAATAGTCTGAGTTTTGGTATTTGTAAGTGTGAAGCATTTTCTCTTATTATTTCATCTTTCGTAATATACCTGCCTTAACACATCTACTGGGAAAAAAAGTCTAATAATTATGAGTTACTTTCGAGAGTGCCACAGAGATCTATCTGGGTTCTCTATTGTTCAACATCTATACCGCAGGCTTACCCCATGTCATAATGAATTGTTATGTATATATAGTGTGACCCATTTCAAACCTTAACACCATCATAAAAGTTGTATTTATTAATCGATTTTGACCGGTTTCTTACAACACCAAAAACTGCACTTTTGGACAAAACGTCATATTTTATTTTTAAAAATCATGGCATACCGCGATTTTTCTAGGACCTAAAATGGAATAAATCGTATTAACGATTTTTTTACGTAAAATCTGAATACATTCCTGTATTCAACTCCCTCCTAAATGGGTACATGTATCAAGTTTCATAAAAAAATACGAATTAACAAAAATTTTGCAAATAAATTTAAAAATGAAAATATTAGTATGCATTTATTATTGCAGACATAGTAAGTCATGGAATAAACATCAAAAACAGACAACAAAGTTAAATCTAATAATACTACTGATTAATTAAAATTAATAAAATTGATAATAGTGACGTACTTTATAACCACTTCAGCGATTTCAGAAAATAATTTTTTTGAGCTTTATCATAAAACCGGTAGATAATGAGTATCAAATAATCCTTTTTTATTAAGAAAGTTCTGCTGATTGGTTGTTCTAGACTTGCAAACGAAGTTATTATTTTCTTTATTATGCCCGATATTATGTCTTAAGTTGGCCATGAAAAGGCAATTGTAGAAACAAAAAAAATATTGTTAAGTGTCATTTAAGGTGTAAATAAGTTTTTTGTGCTAAATATTTGTAAACATAACTGACATATGTTATGGAACAAATAAATTTGAGGCACAAAATTGAAATATTTCGTCTGGTTGGTGATAATGCATTTCTTCAACATTCTTCTTTGTTAGCCCCCTGCAGGGCAGCGTGTTGTTAACAGTAAACATTGTCAAATTGTTATGAGGAAACAATTCTGGCAGATCATTAACAAAAATTAAAAACAGCAGCGGCCCCAGTATGAACCTCTGTGGTACACCTATTTTAATATTTAATTTGACAGATCTAGCCCCACTTATCTCCACTACTTGCTTTCGTTCAGATAAATATGAAAACAACCACTCGTTTATTTTACCTATGAAGCCGTGCGTCATAAACTTCTCTCTAAGCAAATCATATCCTACTAAGCCGAATGCTTTGCTCAGATCAATAAAAAGGCCCATTAATGAACTACCTATATCGAGGTTTGCATATAACTCGTTGAGAAAATGTAGTATAACTGAATGAGTATTTTTTTCCTTTTATAAAACCATTCTGAACTGGACTTAATATATTATGAGTGGATGAGATCAAATTTTTCAGTTGATACTTTGCGCTAAGATTTTCCTCAACTATACAGAATGTCCAGAAACTCTTCTGACAAACGAAAGCTGCAAATTCTAAACGTGATGTTGTGTCGATTTGACGCAAATCATATAAAAAAATGCTTTCTAACTTTTGAAATATCTTCAAAGCGCTTTTATCTAAAAAAATTAAACTTGGTACATTTATTAACCCGAAAATGACACGTTGTTTGCTGTAAATATATTTTTTTTATTCTGGTCATAAGTGTCTCAATTGAGGGAGAGGGGAGGAGAACAGCTAGTTTGAATAATATTTTTGTGCAGAAATTGTAAAAAAAAGAATATATGCTTGAGATTCATACATTTGATTCATTTGCTGTTTGTTGATTTTTCAAAACCAACATTTCATCGTTGGTAATCATTGGGGAACCTATGTAAGGAAATACGAAAAGTTCAAATCGATGTTTGTCGAAATCGCTACATCATGGCGATAACAAACAAGCATACTCTAGTATTGGAATACCCCACAGTTTTTAAATCTTACATCAAAAATACAATTTTTGAAATAAAAATATGATTCAAAATGTCCGTCCTTTGTTAAAAATTTCTTAAATTTATTAAACATTCTAGTACGACTAATAGACACTAATGTTCTCACCAACATAAACACAGTTGTTGTTTCAACTGTTGGTCCGCTGTTTTACGTTAAATGCTAGTTCGCCAGCTGGTATATCCAATTTCTTTGAACAAATACAAATACTAACACACCTAATAAGTATCTTGTTAGTTTCTCTGTGCTCGAGGCTGCCTTAGTAGTACAGAAGGATAAAAGGGATATGTTTCCATGTAAGATGATCCCCGGGATTCGGAATAGCCAAAGGTCGGGGACGGTCTAAGAGCATTTCGTATTGTTCAACTGCATCAATGTATACACAAACAGTGAATCCATCAGATCTAAGCCTCTCAGTTACGAGAACGGCAACGTCCAGAACTGGTCAAATTATTCTTGTAAGATGATTCTAATTCTGCCTTAGGCCCTTAGTTTAAATTAAACTTTCATGTCGGAGAGCCTCAACGCAACTTACAGGGCGATACGGAGTAGCAATAGTTTATTACTTTTATTAATAATATATCTCTCCACTATAATGGTAAATAGTTTATTTATTCGTAGAGAATATAGATGCAAAAAATATATACAGAAATTACATATAAAATCCCTATACTTCTATTAAAGGGAGTAAAAAATTAAATTGCGATTTAGTATGTATACGAGAAACAAGGGACTCTTTTGGTGTGTATACGAGAACCAAGGGCCTTTAAAATTTATTTTGGCATTAGCCACCCCCTCTACCGCCCCCGTTGCCACTCCCCCCTGTTATTAAAGGGAGTAAATTATTACATTGGGGTATGGCATAAGACTTGGATACAATATCTGGATATGTAAGTAGTGATTCCTTGGGCGGCGCTTCTTTTAAAATATTTAGCAAACAGGTAAATTTAATTTGCACTACATATAGAATCAGGAATAGAAACTCAATTAGCGATCATCATTGTACTTCTCTGAGAAGCTAGAAAATAAAAGACGAAAATGAATCATTCATTGCTACATACTAAAAAAGAAAGTCTGTTCGTCTGTTCAATTTTTCATCTAATGTCACAGAAGATCAACAAATTGATTATGTCATATATTACCCATACATCTCAATGTTTTCATTTTAATGACATTATTTTTGTAAAATTTGTATTAAATTTGGGGCACCTCGTGGTTCTGTTTTATGGCAGGTTCTGTTTCTTAGACTTGTCAAACAATGTTTTGTGAGGATCTCGTATCGTTCTTTTATCTGATATTAAAAAAAAATAATGTAGGAAGTGGATATATTAAAATAGACGCAATTTATGTTTATTAAGTCACAAAGTAGTAGTTGGGCGTTCGAGTAGAGTAGTTGTGTTTAGAGCATGTGTAAATCTGTGACCGGGAGACTCTGAAAAATAAAGTTTAGCGTGAGATATTGGAAATTATGAAATTTTTAATAAGCTATTACAAAAAACATTTCTCTTACACTTCGCCAGCACTAGTCGAGGACTCCCAAAATTTGATTCCCTAGTTATGAAGGAGAGTAAGCCAGAAATAAAATTAAAAATAGTTAAAACCATTGAATACTTGATACATTGAAATTAATTCTAGATGAAAGTAAACTAACGCAATTTATTGTTCTAAAAAATAAAGTTTAGCGTGAGATATTGGAAATTATGAAATTTTTAATGATAAGCTATTACAAAAAAAAACATTTGTCTTACACTTTGCCAGCACTAGTCGAGGACTCCCAAAATTTGATTCCCTAGTTATGAAGGAGAATAAGTTGGAAATAAAATTAAAAATAGTTGAAACCATTGAATACTTAGGCATAACAACAGACTGCTATATGAGATGGGACGAATACATTAAGGTATTAGTAAAGAAAATTCGCTGCTTGGCCCAAGATTTAAATTCCTTAAATTAATTCTAGATGGAAGTAAACTAAAAATGCTCTACTATGTGTTAGTTCAGTCACATCTAAATTATGGCATTATAGCATGAGGCAATGCTGCAAATTATTACATAAAAAATTTAGAAACGGTGCAAAAAACAGATAGTTATTTACCAAAAACCCCTGATGTATTCTTCTGAGGAACTGTATGAAGAGTGTAAAGGCTTTGATCTAAGACAACTGTTTTGTCAATCTTTGCTGTTACGTTCTTATAAAAACAAGAGAAATTTGGAATCAATTGACCATCCTCATAACACGAGGTACAGTACAGGTACAGTTGGTAAATAATCCAAAAATTGGCAAAACAGTTGGTCAAAGAAGTCACAGGTATTTAGGTATCACTCTCTTCCTAATAGTATCAAGACAACAAACTCGTTAAAATTGTATAAAGAAGAAATTAAACATTGGATACTTGATAAGAAACTAATCGAAATACATTTGATTGTAGATCGTAAAGATAACTATGCGTATAAAACATTTTAGCTGACTTTATACTACTTATAATGACGTACTTACCTAATCGATCAATTTGACTCACCTAGTGTTACTTGCCTCTCTCTGTGCATCATATGAACTTCGACACCCTTAGTCTTCATTTGAAACTCTTAATATTGTATAAATAGTTACTACTTTTTGATTTTAACATATCGTTATCTAGCTTAATTTTCTCTTTTCCTTCCTTTATATTTTTTTGTTTAATTAAGTATGTATTGTTTCTTTTATATTCAGTAAATTATATTATGTATTATTAATATAGCATTTAGATTAAGGCTCACTAAATATCCATGCGTGGATTTTCCATGTGGATACTGTTAACTTTATTATGTTGTTTAAGTACATAGTTAACAATTGTTTAAATGTAAATACTCATGTATATATTATATATAAAATATTGTGCTTTAGTGTGCTCTATATAGAAAGTCATGAGCTAATCGAAGATTTACATCACTCTTCAAATGTCCAAATATTTGAACACTACACTCGAATACACTACTCTATACGCTCTTCGCTAAACATGTTAATAAGCCATCTATGTATGTGGTGTAACTCAACCAAACATTATGTCGCTACAATAATTCTTCCGTATCATATTGCTTTTATGTTTGTAACAAGTAACGAGATAAACTTTTTTATTAAAAATATCCGCGAAAAAATGCTGTTAGGTGTATAATATAAAAGTTATAAGTACTAATAAGTTGAACGTTCATTTCCATTTTAAAAACTCTCGAACAAAATTTGGTACAGTAATGAACAATATCTTCCTACTAAAAACTCAACAAATTTGAATTTCATATTCACATTCCTGCCAGCATAATTAAATCTCTTGCTGGTGAAACTAAAGGAAACAAACTGTTGTTTTATTTTATAATTTTTACATTAAAAAGCAAACTTTAGAATTTTATACATTCAAAGCGTATTCTATACAGGAAGGATTAACAGGCGCCGCACCAAACTTGACGCCCGTGGAATAAAACGCAGCCATTCTTTATGAATACTAACATAATTTTTAAAACTTTGGAATATTTTATGAAAACCTTTGACTTGAACCGACAATTATTGTTTGTTTCTGTTTCCACGAATAAAGAAGAACTCATTTATTATTTTCTATTATAACAACAGGGTGGGACTATTTACTATAGTAAATTTAAATTCCTGTAGCATAATATATATGAAAAATTATTATTTATTGTGTGGGCACACTGTGGAATATTTTATAAAAAAATTAAATTATTGAACTGTAATAACAATCTGTTCCTTATTGAGAAACAGAGACCGATTAATAAATTCTAGTCCAAGTCACATGACAAACTATGAATACAAGGTGTCTAAAAAGAAAAGGCTTAACTGTAGCCTTCTGAGGTCAAATGGAGCCGATTACATCAATCATACATTAGTCCTTCCTTCCTTAAAGAGTTATAGGGCCTTAAATTATTTAAAATTTTTTTTATAATGGTTATATTTCGGAAAACAAATGACTATCGGTACACACATAATTTAGGCAAGTTCGTAGACATATTTTTCATCATAACTTTTTATTATTATTATTTTGGTTCCGTATGACTTAATACTATGATACAGAAAGTACTATTTGTTTCATGTCGATAAAATGCACCGTTTTCGATACAATCGCGCTTTAGTATTTCAGCGCATGTCAAAACTATCATGCAACATGATATTCGATCAAGTAATCGTTTGTCAAATTGACATTATTGAACTAATTTAGTGACAACTGTTGCTCTACTAAGATATTTGCGACTTTGATTTCTCTTCTGTAAGTCGGACAGGAATATGATTTTTTTCTAATAGCATCTCACTCCTGTACAAAACTTACTTCGAAGGGATCTTCCACAAAGGCTATGATTTTGTCAATTTGTTCTAAATAAATATATCGGATCGAAATTTTGTTAAGAACACTTTATTTATCGCCAGAAACTGTAGTGATTTTATGGAAGTAAACAATTTGAAAACTGAACAAAGAGAATTGCATTTTGAATTCACTGTTGCCATAGTCAAAAAAGTAAGGACACTGTTATTTGTCTGTACAGAGCCCCCGTAGGCGACACAACAATATTTTTGGACTCTTTCTACGAACTACTATTTGAATTAAACCAATTACAATATAAAAATTTTATTATATGTGTTGACTTTAATATAAACTTTTCAAAAAATTGTAATATTACAAATGATTTAGAATCGACTTTAAATATATATGACTTAAAAATTACCATAACCGAACCTACAAGAATAACATCTACATCATCCAAAATTATTGATAATGTTTTAACAAATATAAATCCACAATATAATTCACAAGTAATAGATCAGGGTCTCTCAGATCATAAAGGCCAAATCTTAAAAATAGTAAATAACAGCAATCTGTTAGTAATCATAAATTTACAGAAAAAAGAATAATTACCGAAAAAAATAAAATAAAGTTACAAAATTTGCTAAAGTCTATAAATTGGTGCACGATAGAGGAATACGCTGACGCAAATGAGGCAAATGATACCTTCTATTCTCTTTTTCTGGATTGTTTTCATGAAGCATTTCCCATGGAAAAAATTAATATATAAAAAAAAAACTAATAATAGCTGGCTAACTACAGGTATTCGAATTTCGTGCAGGCATAAGCGCAACTTAATTTATCTAAAACAAAATAAAGTAAGTAAAGGTCGTGGTTTTATAAACTACATTATTAAATTATATTGTAAGATTTAAAAAAAAGTTATTCACGCTGCAAAAAAATTATATTTTAGTAATAAAATTCTACACTCTAGTAATAAAATAAAAACTACTTTCTAAACTACTAATTGAAATTGTTAAGCAGTTAAAACCTAAAGAATCATTTGGATGGGATGAAATTCCAATTACATTAATAAAAGAAAACATTTCAGTTTTAAAGAAACCCTTAACACATATCGTAAACTTATCACTTTCCCAGGGGATATTTCCAGATAAATTTAAAATAGCAACCATTAAGCCGCTTTTTAAAAAAGGCGACAAATATAATATTTCAAATTATAGACCTATTTCCCTTTTGCCTACAATTTCTAAAATATTAGAAGCAGTAGCACATCTGACGTTGCATCTAAACTAATAAATTACATTAATAATATCCTAGAAAATAAACATATTCCTATGGGTATCTTCTGCGATTTGTCTAAGGCTTTTGACTGTGTAGATCATAATATTTTACTAATAAAGCTCAATTACTACGGAATACGCGGTACACCACTTCTGTGGTTTACTTCATATTTAAAACATAGATCTGCATATGTCACACTTTATGACGAATCTCAGGAAATTGGAAAAACTGTTATCACGGAAGCAAAAGATATCACATTTGGAATTCCACAGGGGTCCATATTAGGTCCAGTATTATTTTTAATATACATAAATGATCTTGTTGATAATTTTCCTTCCTTACAATTTTCACTGTTCGCTGATGATATCAGTATCATAGTGAATGATGATAATTTGGACGATCTTAAAGTTAAAAGTGAAGAGGCAATGAATGGTATTACAAACTGGTTTCATGCTAATAAACTGCTCTTAAATGTTGAAAAAACAATGAATATAACATTTGAAAAATCCCACACACCAGCCTTAGATATAAATATTCAAACTGATCTGAGACAAATAATATCAGTAACTGATACTAAATTTTTAGGAATATATATTGATAAATCGTTAAATTGGTCGACGCATATTTCTGATTTAAATAAAAGACTTGGACGTGCAATTTATGCAATAAAGAACGTCAAAGAAAATATCAGCATTGCCGCGGCACTATCTGTGTATTTTGCATATTTTCAAAGCATACTGCAATATGGTGTAGAATTTTGGGGAAACGCAACTTGTCTTCAAAAAATTTTAGTGACACAGAAACGTGCTGTGCGAGCAATTTGTGGTATTCATCCGAGAGAGTCCTGTAGAACGGCATTTAAAAACTTACATATACCAACTGTAGTTAATCTTTATATATATATATATATATATATATAAATTATCGATAATAATTTACAGAAAACGAAACACAATATCAACATCCGCTGATATCCATGATTACAATACCAGATCTAATACAAAACTAATTGCACCAAACTATAGATATGTCACAAATAGGAAAGGTCCTTTATATTCCGGAGTAAAAATTTATAATCACCTACCAAATTCTATTACTTGCATAAACAGCGAAAACTTATTCAAAATTAGGCTAAAGAAAGTTTTAAATAATTATGTGTTCTATAACTTAGAAGAATACTTCACTACAAAATTTAATCCATAAAAGGTTTTCAAAGGGTTTACTTCTAAAGCATTGTATTATTGTATATTTATAATGTCTGAATTTATATAAGTATGTGTATTCTATTTTTATTAAGGTTGAACCTATTTAAGTAAATGCTCTTTCCCTTATGTCTTGATTAAGGCACACCATGTCATGTATGTACTTATATGAGTATATTGCATTATTATTGTTATGTAACATTAATTTTTGGGAAATAAAATCTAATCTAATCTATCGACGAAGCAATTTTTAGTCGCCGAGATGTTTTTAAATGGAGAAATAGCCATTACTGGGAAGTAGAAAATCCTCATGCCTTTAAAGAAATGCATTTTCAGCGAGAATTTAAAATTAGCGTTTGATGTGGTATCATCGGCGATCAATTATTGGGACCATTTGTCCTTCCTCCAAATTTAAATGAACAATCTTATCTGTTCTCTCTTCAAAATATTATTGCTGATATAGTACATGCTTTCATGCTAGACATAAGGTACATAGTGTGGTTCATGCAAGTTGGAGCTCCCCTCATTTCTCCATTGAAGTCAGGAATTATCTTGATAAGACTTTCCCTCGCAGATGGATCGGTCGAGGAAGTGAGTCTGCATGGCCACCAAGGAGTCCTGATTATAATCATTTGGATTATTATGTGTGGGAACATATGAAGTCCTTAGTCTATGCAATTTCTATCAACTCAAAAGAAGATTCCCTTACGTTTTGTACTTTTGCAATAAATACACTTTCTTTCATTAAATTTGAATTTGACTTTCAAAAAATTATTGAAATGTTTAACGGTGCTTTCCTCGAAAACGGTTGGAGTTATCAAGTTCTACCAAGTGTACCTTTTATACGTGGAAATGACGCTTTAATCATATTTTCTGGTTAGAAGTACCACAACGTTTCGTAAAAAAAATGAAAAAAATTCATTATCAGATACAGGTCCTGCGGCGTCCTCTATGATCTAACGTGATATAATACATAAATTATTGTTTCTTGGAATTAAAAAAATCCTCTAGCAAATTTGTCGAAGATCACTCAAGAGGCTTTTGAGTTATTGCCAAAAAACGAAAAAATAATTTGAACTTTGTCACCCTGTATCTTTTTCCACAGCAACATTTTATTAAAGCATATTTGGTTATAGCCTCATATTTGGACCCAAAGAATCGACCCCTGAACTATGGACTATTATTAATGGTCCACCCTGTATATTTGAAATATGGCGAAAAAAAGTTAAAACTCAACTTCACATATTTTCATGACACATAAGACAGTTCCATTACAAAAGGGACGCTTTATAAATAGCCACCGTACATTAATTTTTTACTTTTCTTTTTCAATAAGAAGCAAACTGGTAAAGCATGCATATGGTTTTCAGTTTTCAGAACAAAAAAATACATTTCCTGAACTTATTTAAATACATGCGGGGTTTTCCAATGAGACTTTGGCACCAACCAATCGGAAAAGTAGCTTGGGCAAGCCATGTATAAAAATTAAGTTAAGGATATGATAAAGTTTTAACATAAAAAGGTTAAAGTCACCAAAGTTTCTTAATAAAATTCTTAAATTAAAATCTGCAAAATGAAATTCATAAAGTTAGACGTAGAAATTCAATTCAGGCTCAATTTAAATCTTTATTTGTAAGAGTTTTAAGTTTTCATCGAACATATATTATCCATACGTCAGACTGAATAGTTTTGCGTTGTTCTCAACTTGTTATTTATGTTATTAAATTCAGAAATCGAAGTACCTACATCTAAGGTTGCCGTGACAACTACTGTTATTTAAATTCAGCAGCATACATAACGTCGTTTCTTTGAGTTAAAACTATGTTTCAATGTTTCTGTGACAATCGGTATAAGGAAGTAAATATAACCGAGGTAACGTAATCACTGTCAGGTATACAATGATCTACAAGACATCAAATTACTCGAAACCAGTAGAACAGATTCAGGATTCAATGAGTGGGCTTTGACCCAGATTAACTATTAATAATGTAATATTGACGGAATCTCTATAGCGACTACTTGTCGATTTCTAGACTAGGCTAAAGGCAATAGTAGCCAGTCGTACAGGAAGCGTACGTCTTGTCTCGGTGGATTGCAATGAACGCAAGCAAGCAGCCAGTCAACAAGGAGCTTTACAACGGCACAATATGTATGGCTATGTTGACAGCAAGACATTTATTATGTAACAGTGCGTCGCAGTTGCTTCTTATCAGTCTTGATGTCAAAACCACCTTGAAATATATTGGAATGGCACCTGGATGTTCTTACCGCCACACTTAACATATATTTTATAGCTTGATTATCATCTCGAAATGTGTTTCGTGTATTTTTTAAATATCTGGATATAGAATGTAAGGAATTCCGTGCGATTGGGATAATTGAATTCTGATATCGGTTCAGTTTTAACTCTGGTAGATTTTATTTACTCAACAACAATAAGATGCGTCGCGAGGCATTTAAATTGGTACAAAATAATTTATGAAAAAAAAAAAAAATAATAATAAAACTGTAGAGAACTGGAATAGTTATAAAACTAGGCAAAATTTCGCTCTAGCATCAATAAGAAGGGAAAAAAAGTGTATCTGTATTACCTTCAGAATCAAAACGATGAAAAAATATTGTGGCAGGGAATAAAAAATTTCTAATGTCTTTAGAATCCTTCTGAAGAAACTGACAGGATGATCTCTGACTACTTCATTAAATCACCGAGTCTTAGAATTATTGGAAAAAGCCTCCGCGCCTGTGACGTATACGTCAAAGGAACAGTCGGAGGTTATTTTTTAACAAATAATATAAATCGGAATAAACACAGAAATAATGTATTTTGCTGACGTTTCGGAAAGTAGCCTCCTTCCGTTTTCACAGCTTTTATTTGTTGTGTATGTCAAATACACAGCTTTAAGATTCTGTTTATGTTATTTCCATAGATACTTACTAGTTACACAGAACTGATGATATTTTCTTTTAGATAATGTTGAGTTTGTGAAGTTCTTCTTTTAATATTGGTAGCCAGGTTGTACAAATATCTACAGAACAATTCGATACGCACTTATCTTCATTTAATAAGATTATTGCTGATTCTTGCTGAATTTTTCTTTTTTGTCATCTGCCTCTTTTGTTAAAATTTTTACCGAGTCTCAGTTTATTCTATGACCGTTTTCCCAAGCATGTTCGCAAATCTTTGATTTCTGAATTTCATTATTCTAATGTAATTCTTGTGCTCATCCAACCTCACACTGAAAGGTTTGGATGACTCATCCACATAACATTTATCACATTCGCACGGGATATTGTAAATACAGTTTTTTGAATTCAGATCCCGGTTTATCGGTTTTGTTTTTGTTAAAATAGATCTCAAAGTGTTCCCCGTTTGAAATACCATCACCTATACTGCGTAGCTTCTCCGATAGTCCGTGTATATAATGAATTGTTGCTGTATAATGACGTTCAGGTTTTCATCGTACCTGTTGTCCCTATTTTCAACATTTATGAAAACTCTATCAACAAATGCTTCAGTATTGATTTTGTACTAGAACCTCTTTGATAAATTTTTTCTCGTTATTAAATATTTCATTATTAGATGAAATTATTTTGGCCCTATCGTATAAACATTTTACAACATCCCTTTTAACATTTATTGATTGACTTGAGTTAAAATTTAGCTATCTATTAGTATATATTGGTTTTCTATAAACGCTTGTTTCAACTGTAATATTTACCCTTTTAATTAAAACATCTAAAAAACGGAAGTTCATTGCTACTTTCTACTTCTAATGTGAATTTAATAGACGGTTCCTTACTATTTATATTTTCTAAAAAACTATCTAGTAAATCAACACCATGAGGCCAAATTGCAAAGATGTGGTCAACATATCTCCACCAGACAACCGGTTTGCATATACAATTCTGAACATGTGTGTTCTCAAAGTTCTCCATAAATATGTTGCTTAAAATTGGCGATAATGGAGACCCCATTGCTATACGAAAATCCTGCTGATAGAACTCATTTTACAATTGAAAATAGGTTGTTTTTATATACATTGTTAATAGTTCCATTATGCTATTTACACTTAATTTAGTTCTAGTTTCCTAATTATCATTCAGCAACTTATTTTTAACTATTTTTAAGGTTTCACCTACCGGAACATTGGTAAAAAGACTAACTATATCAAAACAAACCATCAGGTGTGATTTATGAATATCGTTTTCATAATTTTTTTCTATAAAATGTTTACTATTTTTAATATACGAATCGGTATTTCCCGATAATGGATCAATAATTTTAATTAAAAATTTACATGTGGTACAAAAACCCAAATAAAAAGGAAAGGAGATAGACACATTCTAAATTTCAAAATGCGGAAAAAAATGTGCGAATCACTTGTGTTGCCTATTTTTAACTATTGCAATATATTATACTACCCATGTGTAGATCAAACTTCAAAAATCGTTTACAAATTGTCCAAAGCACATGTTGCCGCTTCATTTTCAACCCACGAAAATATGGTTATGTATAGGAAAAACTTATGAAATTGAGATAATTAAAGATGGACAATGCAGTAAAATTACATTATCTCAAATTTGTGTATCGGTTATTCCATTCGTCAGTCCCCTTGTACCTTAGAGAAAAACTTGTCTTCAGAAATATCGTACATAACCGTAATATTAGGCACCAATATACATTCACAATGCCTCACCACTCGACTACTCTTTTCCAACGAAGTTTCACTTGCTTCGCTGCAATACTGTAGAATTCTGTAAAACCTAATAATATGAGTTTAAGCCTTTATGCCTTTCGTCGCCAAATGAAGCATATGCTAATAATTGATCGTTAGTTAGAAATAACTTTTTTAAAATAACAAGTGTATGTATCCTTATTCATATATAATATTTCATGCCATTCTAAATCATAATTTAGTAGATAACATTTCAATAATCTGATATATTACGGCTGTTGATTACTTGTAGAATAGGTTAAGTGTAAGAATAGCCACTTGGCTAAACTTCGCCTGGTGTATGACCATATAAATGTCTAAATATATACTATTATATTATGCATTTTTTAAATAAAGACGATATTATTATTATTAATTGTTTGACTTGTCAATTTTTAAGGATATCATGCTGACATCTTTAAATATGTGAAAATTACAAAGGTGGGAAATTCGATATTTTAGACTATTAGACTATGAACGACTACTAACTTCCTTTTAGATGAAAATAATTTTAATGTAGAATCAAATATAATTAAACAAAACAAAGCAACCTTCATACTCCGCGGAATCGCGTTTTCGTACTGTTGAGTCATACGCAAATTTTTGTTGCCATTACATTCTGGAGTTTTATCCAGATTCTGCAATAATTTACATGAGTGCTTAAACTGTCATATGCAACTCAAATTGGAGATGACATTTCTAGAACAATAACATTACTCGTGTTATGTACTATTTTCATCAAGATTTTATATTAATATATTGGCGATTGCCATAAATTTAAACAAAATAACACGGAAATTCTTTTGTATAATATGATTGTTGTTATTTGCATCACATATATACAGTATGTTCATTACTGAAGCAATGGGAACTTTTTTAAATAATTGTCTTAAATATTTAGATTATTTAACTTAAATTGTTATATAAAATCGTTTATATGACTTATGTCCCCACTTTACTATAAAAAATAAAAAATAAAATAAACACCACAGGAATTAGACAACCCCCAGTTCCAGAAGCCAGGGCTTGTGCGAAAGGGGGTTACACATTGAAAAAACGTGGACATACAACCATTTCCTCCGACAGTGCCAGTGCCGGAACCAGGGTTCGAACCCGGTGGAGCGATGTCCGTGTGATTAATCACGATTGCCACCTCGCGCCTTAGCCCACTCGGCTATCGACCAGACTATATTAAAACGGTTTCTGCTTTTTCTTTCAACTTTTACTTTTCAGGAAATTAAATAAGTAAACTAACTAGATCAAATCAAATCCGTTTATCGAGAAGTTCCAAGCTTGGCCATTACGATGCCCAGACTTAATTTCAATATACAGAGAAAATCAATAATCGACACGAATTAATTGAGAGAGTTCTTAATGCTGCAGCTAAAGATAATCGTAATCCTAAATGGTAGAAAATTTAATAAAATCACCAACTAGATATAGGTATTTTAACTAGATAAAATTTGTCAAATATATATGAAGAGCGAATACATACTGACCAATATTTACTGATAGTGTGCGCCACCAAAGTTGTTAATTCATTTTTAATTTCCTTTTTTCGAATTTCACGAGGAATTTGTACACGCCAAACTGATTTAGCGTTGTTAATTGTTTTCTTTTAATTAAAATTTTACACTCCTATCTAGTCGGGACGTGTATATCGTCATAAAGATACCTACATCTCTGACATATGATGATTTATAATAATTAAACTTTTACACCATATCTCTGAGCAGCTAAAAGTTGTGCAAATCACTCGATTTGACAGAGTTATTCGTTATACGTACGGGATGTTTCCAATTTCATACTTCCAGTAATTAATTCTTTCCATTCTTGTTGTCAAGGTCAAAATTATTTCTAAGGCAGCGAGAATGTGCACGCGGTATGTGTGCATTTCTTTAGACATTTCATTTGATCAACATAAAATTACATAAATTAATAACTCCATATAACTGCTACTGTAGTATATATTAATTTATGATTTCACCAAAGTTTTCATATACATATGAATATATCATTAGATAATCAAAATAGAGAGCACACTGTACCTTACCAAACTCCACAAAATAGCGATGTGGATGCTTTGAAAGTAGCAAAATGAAGATTGCGAAGCTTCCTAAAAACATATTGCATTTTCCCATTTCATCTGGTGATAGTAATGCAAATAATAAATAATGAACTTTATATTATTCTGATAGAAAGAAATTACCCTACAAAGGTCACATGGAGTAAAAGAGATAAGGTTTAAAATATATATACAATGAGACAAACATGTTAAAGGTTATTTGGATATTTATGTGTTGATAAATTATCTTAATGGATGTGATTACTATGCGTATGTAAGTATATTCAAAGAAGATGATATATGTTCATTTAATAACGATGATAAACAACCCTATTAAACACAAAGTTGTGTTGGAGTTCATTGTAATCGATAACATACATGCTCAGTCGGTATTTTTTGTATTATAGTGCAGGTCTTCATCTTCTCTTTGACTCCTTGTAAAAGTAAAGACAAGAAAGTAAAAATTTCTGTCTATTAGAATTGAATAGAATAATTATTTATTTATAGTAGCCCAAGCAACAGGGCTGCAGCAAATATAGTTTTGAAAATGAATACACTTGTTCGTATGGAGTCGTCATACTAAAAATTCCCCAAGGTGGGGAGTGAACTCGTGCCATTTTGGTTTTAAGGTTAAATTTTTCGATCCTTGACAAATTTCTTGAAAATTACCAGTTTTTTTAAAGAAAGTCATTCTTTACAATAAAGTCTAACAGACAGAAGAGAGACATGATTCCAGATAAAATAATAAATAATTCAATTAGTGTGGTCGGAGAGCATAAAAATATTTTAGCGCTGGCGGAGAACATGCTATTTATATAATTTTATATTTTACGCAATAGATGTTCCACAAGGAAGTGTCCTAGGTCCACTATTATTTTCGATATATACCGCTGATTTTTACATGTACCTTAAATTTAGTTCTATGCACCAATATGCAGATGACACACAGATTTATTTAAACTTTTTACAACGTGAATATAAAGTAGCTGCTGAAAATGTCAACGAAGATTTAGCACAGGTGGTGCGAGTATCAAGTGCGCACGGTCTTATTTTAAATAAAAAAAAACTGAGGTATTGTTGTTTGAGAAAAACAATAAAGAACTCTGTAAAATACCTGATTTTAAAATTCTAATTAATAATGAATCTTTAACTTTTAGTGAACATTGCAAAAATCTCGGAGTAATTTTAGATGTGCAATTAAAATTTAATGAACACGTTAACACACTTGTAAAAAAATCTTATTTTAAACTAAAGACATTATACATGCATAAGGAGTATTTATCAAGCGATGTGAAACTTAAGTTATGTGAATCTTTAATTTTGTCTACTTTAGCTTAATGTGATGTGGTATACTGGCCCGCTTTGCTTAAAATGGACCAAAAAAGTTTGCAAAAAATTCAGAATAATTGTTTAAGTTTCTGTTATAACCTCCGCAAATTTGACCATATCTCCGAGACACTTCAGCAAAGTAAATATTATATATTAAGTTGCATATGGCGTGCCTCATCCACAAAATGAACATAAATAAATATCCAATATATTTGCTTGGAAAATTAATTAAAGGTACTGGTGTACATAATTGTCCTACGCGCTATTGTGACCTATACAGCGTTCCTAAGCATAATACAGCCCAATTTAGAAGATCTTTTACATATAATGCAACTTACATTTATAATAACCTGAATTGTAAAATTAGCTCAAATTCTAGTTTCCATACTCTGAAAACCCATATCAAAAATTACATAGTATTACAAAGAAATTAATTTTGTTTTTATAGTTAGATTTGATTTATTTACGTGTATATATATCATATCGTATATCTTACATTTTGTACTTAGAATACTATACTGTTTTATTTTATAATGTACTGCTTGTTTTGCAGAATTATAGGGGGTTACGTGGAAGAGCAGCCTAGTTGAACGTCGACCCCTTTATAAAAGATTATTGTAAATAACTTATATCAACAAAGAATAAAGCCATATTATTATTATTATATTTACTGTATACCGGGTGTAACAGGATCATGGTATATCCCCCTTTTCTCCTTTAGCTTTGAAGATAATTGTTTGACGCATGAAACTGATGTTATAAAATAACGCAAACAGAAATAGAATTTTTAGTACTTAATTGAATTAACCAAATACAGGCTCCGACTTTTACTGGTCCTCGTGTTCTGTTATACAGGACAACAAAAATCTAAATTGTTTTAGAGAAAAAGCGTCTCGCATCAAAAAATAATGTAAGAGGATTTACCCTCTCCCAGATAATAAAACGCCTGAACACTGCTTGCTTATGTTTTTATTTTTTATTAGGAAAGTAGCTTGCTGGCCGCCTTCGTGTTGTAATACAAGATTTAACACATGAGAAGAGCATGTGACCTATTCAGAATGCAAATGACACATGTTTTCGTTGTCCGTGCTTGAAGGTTCGGACTAAACGGAAAGCCGTCTGAGGTCAATAAATCCCACCTAATTTATCTCTTTCAGATAATAAGATCCATGTGTTCAAATATTTTCTTCCTCAACACATTAATCATGTGAGAACTACGGACCGAATCGTTTTTAATGTATTGATTTAAGATATGGTTATCGGTTGTGTTTAGGCGTTCCGGGAGAATAATATATGTGACGAAAATCACACAGTGTACCGTGTATGAATAATGATTTTGTTGCTTGTTTTTTTTTTCAATAACAGCTTACCCCTTACAGTAGCTTATCAATGGCGTAAAGAAAATTTAAATTCGTTCTCCTAAGAAGACAATTACAATTTTTAATTACCTTTTGCATTACAGTGTTTAGAAACATGAAATGAGCTTTTAAGACAAAATTATAGGTCTGAAAAATTAAATTTTGAGTACGAAGCATTTAAAAACAATGGTTTGCTTCTAGCTATGGATAGATTTGTTAGTGAAAAATGCTTTCTTTGGGTATCTAGCAGATAATTATCATACAACTAATCAATACTGACAAATATTACATCTTACAACACTGAAATTATAGAGTGTTAGGGCATTCGAATATCATGTAAAACGAAAAGAAGTTTAATCCAGCTTAAGAAAACTAACAACAGTTATTTATTTTTAAATTGGATAAAAAATACTGCAAAATACTTAAACAAGTAGATAATGCAAAATCAGTACATACTGAAAATCAAATAAATTAATTGTACCGAGAATAAAATTAAGAAAATGTGGGACACAATAAAATCTACTTACCGACAATAACAAATTGGACTGTGAGCTTCTAACTTTAACGGAAAACACGGGAATAAAAACAAAAATAGGTATACAAGAAGTATCCGAAAAGTTAAAAAAGTTTTTTCACAGAAGCATTACCTATCTTAACCATAAACTTACCCTCAATTTTATCACTCATCAGGTTTACCTAAAAAAAGTAAACATTAACGCAATAAATTCCTTTTACTTCATGCCAATTACTGAAGATGACGCAGTTAATGCTGTAAATAATCTAAAAAGTAAAGAATCCACAGGGTTTGACAACATACCCGTCTCAATAATAAATCTTTTGATACACCCGTTAGCTATCATATTTAATCTATCCTTGACGACAGCAGCATTTCCAGAACAATTAAAAAATATCGTACTCCTAGTAATATTTAAAAAGGGCGATGAATATAAATAAGTAGAGACAAGTTATCAAGTTCATAATAAATCAAAAAATCCTTATCAATAACCGGTATGGTTTCAGGAAGGATTTCTCTAAGGGAGATGCCATGTATGTAGTAATTGAAAAAATTAAGTGCATCTTTGAAAATAAAGAAACTTGTGACTAATCTAAAGCGTTCAATTGCGTTGATCACTCTATACTTCTAAATATGTTAGAGTACTGTGGAGTTAAGGGAAGAGCACTAATATATTTTAAATCATATTTATTCGATCGATTTACTCAAGTCCAACTTAAAACCGTGTACTATAACAATAGGAATTAATTATGGTTATCACCTGGTACAGTGAAATGTGAAGTAACTCAAGGCTCACTATTGGGGCCTCTCCTCTTTTCATAATATATCAACGACCGATAATAGACGATATAATTAAATGGCCAAATTCAAAAAAATTGATACTAAATACAGACAACACTAACAATACAACCTTTAACTTAGCCCGACAGAAACACGCAGATATTACACTACAGTTGACTAGTGGTTCAATTCATTATACAGAACATACTAAATTCCTTGGAATATGAATAGGCTATAACCTACATTGGAACGTACACATAAAAATACCGACCAAGAAGTTAAGTGAAGCTCTCTATGGATTATTGACAATCAGAAACAAATGTTAGGTTTAATAATAATAATAATAAATGTCTTTATTATTTTTCATACATACATTATGCAATGATTCAAAGAGATAAAGAAACAAACAAAAGCATACATATAAATTTAGCAGTACAAAAAATAAATGGCAAAATTCAGTTTGGCACATACAAAAAGCATGTGACAACTGTCATCCCATTTAATCAAGAACTGTTAATAACTAAATCTATTTAAAATGACGTTCATATATAAAAAAAACTAAATTTATAAATAAATAATGCTACTAGAATAGTTTCTTATACGATCTATAATTTACTGAGAACATTAGCTCTGATGTAGATGTAATACCTGGTTATCGTTTATTAGAAAAATCAGAGCGGAGGAGCGAGAGTAGGTGGGGTTGGTGCTTATGCTAAATTGTGCATAAATCATCAGTTAATACCGTCTGATTTTATGGTAACTATAATAGCCAACCGTAATTTGGAAATTACGCTCATTTAGCCATCCCTCAAGAGGTATACGAGAAACCGCCGAAATGCAGGCAAAAGAGGTCAGTCATATTTCTGTTCTCAAACAATTCACAAGATTCGTAACCACTTTTTGTTAAAGTTTTGTTTAATAAATAACTCCTTCTGAAGAACATTTAATTGGTTGTACCCACACAACAATGGTAAGAGATGAAGTTGACTATTTTCTTAACAAATTAAATATGTCCTCTATTGTATTTGCCATCTGTGCATATAGTGCATGAACCACACAAATTTTAATAATTGGTTAAATTGTTTTGACGAAATTTTCTCTAGTATGTGTCCTTCTTTTGACAAAGTGATTTGTCTTGGTGATTTTAATGTGAACTTTTTAAATAATAACAATCCTATTGAGGACTGTTTTCAATCACATATTTTATTTTATAAATTTACCGACCAGAGTAAGTGACACCTCCAGTACTTTTATTGACCTAATATTTATAAGCAACGAGAACTTCGTACTTAGCTGTGGCACTATCTCCGCTGATGGTATTTATGATCACAAAATGATTTATCGTGATATAAAAACTCTTAAATCTAAAATGAAGCCCAAATTTATCATATTTAGAAAATAAGTTTGTCATTGCTCAGGATCATAGAAGCATGTATAAAAAATGTTTCACATTTAATGCTGGCTCTATTTACAACTCATTACCTGAACAATTTAAAATATAAACACAAACAATGCTTACGTTTAAAGCAATAGTATAATTTAATAAGCTTTGTCTAAACCTTTCTTACCTACTATGCCTGTAGATCTCCTAAGCTTTTTCTTTCTTAAATATCTGTTTGCTTTGTTTTTTAACAACAGCCCAAGTGACCACCACACAGTCCCCTTCCTTTCTCTTCGTTCGTTTGAAAAACAGGTAAAGTATATTCTCTTCGATACTTGAAAAATCGCAAGCATCTGTCCTATTTTGGCAACGGCAACGAACTGCCTTACCTCCTTACTACGCAACTTCGCGAAGGCCCTTGGGACTGTGCCACTCTGCGTGATGATACTCTGGCAATTAATGACAAAGCTATGATCTAATTGTAATTCTGTCTGTCGGTCTGGCCGATATCCGTGTTGGTTAAGGCGCGATTGGCAATCGGGTTCGAATCCCGGCACTGGCACTATCGGAGGAAATGGTTGTATGTCCGCGTGCCTCTGGCTTCTGGAATTGGGGCTTGTCTAATTTCTGTGGCGTTTATTATTATATGATAACTGGAAACCTGCACAAAACGTCTCCTATTTACGAAATTATTTATGACATAAGCTCATGAGCTTATATTTTATTGCCCAAGTTTGAAAACTTGATATGATACGGAACATTGAATTTCCCCAGCCTGCTAATGCCATGGATTCTTTTCTTGATTTAATCTCATTACATTGCAAAAATCGTTCGATTGGGGAAGATTACGACGTACCATAAACCGCAGATTTCGTCTTAACGTCTCGACGCAAGTCGCCGCTTAAGATTGTTGTCGATATGCGGTCGTTCACCGTTAATTCAGGACTCGAACGTATAATTTCTTTTTAAACATCGCGATTTGAACTCGGTGAAATTCTAAGGATTAACTCGGAGGGATTTGGAATAGGTCCCTTTGCATTTATAAGTTTGAAAAGTTTAACTGAAATTGTAAACTTGAAAAACCGTCTGCGGTGGATCAGGTTTTCCAGAATTAACAATTTCTTTATTGTCACGAATGATTTTTGAAAGAAACATTTCATTCTTAATTCACACTTTTCTTGGGATGGAATATTTTAGAAATATTTAACGCCAATAAATTTTAAACTTTTATTTACCGAATACTAAAATAAACTAATGTAGTACAAAATCTTATGAATTCACATAAAAAATTGTAATAAACATGAAAAATCCGAAATGTGGTATAATTGTAGCTAATAAATATTCTAAATAATTGAAAGGGAAAAACTAGTATATTAACTTTTATGGGTAAACTGATTACTATAAAAGCTTATTATTTTTCTAAATTTGTAAACAAAATTAAAGTTTTAAAATGAATATGGATAAATAAATAGCTATCTCTATTGTAGGTATAGAACAAATTACCGTTGAAAAATACATCAAGTAGCCCATACAAATGAGAATGTCAAAGCTCGTCTGCTATTCCTAAACAGCAACCAATTCCTTGTATCTTATTCAGTTTAAGGACAGCGGTTTGCAAAGATACTTAGGCCCAGTTTTATAATGTTAGATTAACCCTACGTTTATCTTAAGTTTAAACTTAGGATTAAACCACGATTCTTTACAAATGCCAGTTTTATAAAAATAAATTGAAATTTAGATAGTTGGTACTACTGTTTACCAGAAATTACAACTTCACTTAGTTTGATTCTAACCTATTATGACATTTTGATATGCCTTTCAAGTTATTTTTGTAAAAATGGAGTGCAATAGAACGACAAATACTGAATACGAGATAATTTTATTAGAGAAACATTTTTAATTATAAACGAGGCAGTTGATTTGTGTACACTTCCAAAAACGCTGGTAACAATAAAGCAAATATGCATAGAACTGTGAGGTAATCAAAAATAAATCTTTACCTTTCTGTCAGATAATAAATTTTCAATTGGTTCCAATGAAATAATAACTGATTGCTTAGATAATCGAAATCAACTCAAAGTTTTCTCATTACATTCTTCCATGTAACTATAGGTCTGATTCTAAAATTCCCAGATCTAATTGGGCGTATTAATAATTTTTGTCATCATTAGATTGTAAATAATCACGTGTATCGAATACATTTATCAAATATACACCGAATTTAATTAATTCTGAGTTTATGAATATTCTGACATTTGATAATCCACGGTTTAAACGATCCCCATCCACCGTTCGAAGTTTAACCTTACTGTGACGTAATTAATCTGTAAAGTAAAGATTACTAACATTATAAAACAGGCTTTTTTTCAAATCCGTAGTTTAACCTGTACTCTGCAGTTTAATCCGATATTATAAAACCGGCCCTAACTTGATCACTGGTCTGATCCAAGGTTTGTAAAGTAAGATAGGTAGCATGGTAACTTTCGACCAATCAGAGATCACTATTTAAAATGCGGGAACGCGTCACTCTGCCTGCCCATCCGAATTTCTGGCATTCAAACCATTAGTATAGAAGTATAATTAGTTATGAATTTGAATTCCGTATTTTGTATTTTTTAATGTACAAGCACAAGTTAATAAACTGACTTTTTTGATTAATGATTATTAACATCGATAACGTTTTCCTTGAAATTTAATATTGACATTACTATATATCAAATTTATAACTAATTAATGTATGCAGTTAAAGAAGTACATTTTATATCAAGGGACTGAAGTAGGTTCTTTTAATCTTGTGTGCAATTTCTTGCCGGAGACTTCAGTTTTGATTTCATTGCTTTATATAATTCTTAGCGAATTTAATAAGTTATAAGATAGATGAAGAAACATACATGATACTAATTTTCGCCCTATAGTACGGGGGCCATGAACCTTCCCGTGACCCTTTGAGGTCGCGACGAGTAAATAGGTTTTTTCGACGTATTTTTTCATGCTGAATCTAAATATGCAACTCAATTTTACGGAATCATGCAAGAAAAATTGTTATTAACATTTTAATTGTTTATAAGGCTATAACTTCAAAGTTAACAATGGAAGGGAGAGTTTTCAAATTTTTTATGATTTCTGATACAAAAACAAAGAAAACTCTTTTTGAAAAATTAAAATCGACTGATTAGAACCGGAGATATTGCACATTTATTATTAACAAATTGCATAATTACGATTTTTTCGCACTATTTCACTCATAACTCGGCTCCTATTCAACGTAGAAAGTTCTACCAGGTCTCATTTTAAAGCTAAAGCTTCAAGCTTTAAAATCTTTTATAGTGAAATATCCCACCATGCTCTTGAAAAATTTTACAAGTGATGAGAGCCTGAAATTTTTGCGGAAGAAAGATAAGTAATTTGTTTATACGCATTTTGAGGAAAGTTAATCTATAAATATCAGCATTTGAGTTATACATTCTTATTGTACATCTCAAAACGAACATTTTTTGATTTGCTGAATGTATTTTGATTGCGCTTTCGCGCGCAATGCGCACACTGAGTACGCGTTACATGTAGCGACTACCGTTTTATTCCTGGCTTTACTTAATATATAATTTTTGAAATATTTACATTAATAAATAATTTGTAAATAATAATAAACAAATACATTGTTTTTTTCTAAAGTGTAATAATGAAAAAAAAGTTAAAAGAGTAGAAATTTTTCCCCAGGCCAACATTTACAATTATGTAGTATTAAAAAATTTTAATGCAAATTTTTTATTAGAATTAGATGTGCATACAATAATTTATTAATAAAATTTAACAAGAGGGCCATTAAATTTTATCATGTCATATTATAGACACAGCAATTAATAAGAAAAAATCGCTCATTGGTTTTTTCTAATATTTCTTTGTATCATATGAAAATAAATTTTATTTAGTGAATTAAGTTATTTTTTTAGGGAAGGAAAAAAACATCAACATCTCACCACTCTCTTTTGCCTTTTTTGAGTTGTTCTTGCAAACAGCTACACTACAAACCTTTCCTTCAGTCATCTAATAATTGTATGTAACATTGTTATTTATTATTATGAACGGAAAATAATAAAAACTGTTTACCTTAAAATTATTTCTGTAAATACACAGGTTACAAACTTCTATATACTATGAGTCTTTTCTCTTTAACAGTAATTGTCAATTAGATTATACACTAAATAACTATAACTGCACGATTATAAACACAAAAACAACAAATATTTCGAAATAACTCAACAAATAAGCGCAACGTCTAAAAAAATACATACGTACAATTAAGTTTCGGCAGGCACGATGACGCGGAAGATGGCCGCCTTCATCGTAACCCCTCCATTCCGTTCAAGTTACCATGCTACCTATCTTACTTTACAAACCTTGGGTCTGATCACCATAATGTCTTTTCACTGCATGATACGTTGTCTTAACTCTCATGTTTTCCTATAAGCACATCAATATGACCGATGTAAGTGTTGCCTCCATTCTCTGCCTGGTCCAACTTAGCTGCTGTTTCTAGACACGTCTAGATTCTAGTATTACTCCAAGATATTTTTTAGTTGTATTCCTTCTCTTCTACGTTTTAATACTTCCAGTCTTCTAGTAATTTGTTGCAACAATTAGGGCCTATTACTGTGTCGTTAAATTTGCCTAGAGCTAAGATGACACAGTCAGCTACATAGCCCAGAGTTTTATATCAGTTTCTGTCCGGTAACCTTAGCAGCCCGCCCATGATAAGATTCTGCATCGGAGGAAAAAAACCACCTTTCTGCGGATACCAGCTCTTCTGCAGCAGAGGAAACTGAGGAAAGATACCACCTTTCTGTGGATACCCTCTTTCAATCTAAGCCATCAATCCCGCTCCTGTTATGAACATGCATTCCAATATTTCTCGGACAATGCAGTCTATCCACTTGCAGCTGGTCACTTTTGTGATAGGCCTTAGAGTTGCATTGTCAAACGCGAGGCATATATCTCTTTGTTTATAAGATCATACTTTACATTGTTGACTAGTTGTGATGATATTTCTGTTGACATTCCCGCTCTATATAGGTATACTGATCTCCATTGTGCTATGTACTCTGTTAGACTGGCTAGCTCCAGATGAGGTTCTGGGGAGGATAATTACAATTTAATAAATAAAGTAGTCTTCCAGTTCCAAGCATTTGCCTGTCATCCTGAAAATTCGGGTTCAAATAATGTCCAGATCTCTTTTTTTTTATTCTCTTTTCATTGCCAATTAGTTTTTTGTTTAAAAAGTTAAATCTATTTGATTAAATAATCAAGTATTCGTGTTAACATTTTTAATTATTATTTGATTTTCAAAAAATTCAGAATTTTTTAAGTTTTTAATACATTTATTTAACGTCGGCCTATTTCCGCTACTGAGGCCTATCA
The DNA here is from genome assembly GCA_963675555.1 of Leptura quadrifasciata. Classification (NCBI taxonomy): domain Eukaryota; kingdom Metazoa; phylum Arthropoda; class Insecta; order Coleoptera; family Cerambycidae; genus Leptura; species Leptura quadrifasciata. Next base: position 159,383,934 of record OY776676.1, read on the forward strand.
CCGACGCCTGTAGACGAGCTACCCCCAACCAGGAATTTTGCCGAACCTCTTCCCTTAAGAAGAGTAGGGATCTTTTACTTGCCTAACATTTAATAGACAAGGGACCGACGGCTTTACATCCCCTCCGAAGGATGGTATATCTCCTATACAACCCTCGCCTAAGGTTGTATAGCTTCCGCGCATACACTGATATACAAGCCGCTGGAAGATGTTTGAGGCGAGGACGCGGAATGTCTTAACTTCATCTGTGCTGGGTTGCCTCGCCTATATTTTCTGTCTCAGTTCAATCACTGCAACCATCACTGGCCAAGATTATAAAGTCTCTCTTGTCTTTAGGACAACGGCAATTCACCCTCGTATTATTACTAAGCAACAAGCTCTCAAGCTGAATGAAAATTTTCAGATAAAATCATAAGCCCTTTTGATATCACCCCTACAAAATTAATACTGAAATTTGTCTCGAATTTCAAAATATCTTTGTCTAACTGTCGCTTCTTAAAATCTTTTGTAGTTAGATAAATGAGGAGGCTGTATTCATTTTGGCACAAATTCTGTATAATTATCTGATTTGGTTCTAATTTAAAACGAAATACAGGTGTATTGAAGTTTTCCTTAATAAATTTACATTCCCGTAAATGAATAAGATCATTTTGAAAGGACGGCGCTTATACACTAAAATCAATGTTGAATGAAATAAACAAAAGTGAGGTATTAAACGAAATTACGATTAAACCCTAAGAATGAGTAACATTAAATGGGTATCATTTGTAGTCAAAAAGTCCGCAGGCACATAAAATTAAAACAAATGTGCTCTAGATTGTCATGTATATTGATGCCCTGAATGCAAATTTACTCACAACTTTTTTAATTTTCCAAAATACCACTTTTTGAGTTAAAAAAACTGTGATTTTATGAAGTAAATCTGATGTTAAGTTCAAACTCAGAGCATCAAGAGTCAATATACGTTGATGGCCTATAACTTTTACTTGTAATGTTTTCATAAGCCCCACAATTATTGTGTTCATTAAGAAAGTACAAACTTTCCAAATAAAATTTGTCATTTTAAGTCAGTTTTTACAACACAGACACGTTTAGGAACATATATAAAATATATGTTAAAGCCACATTCTCTAGGTACAAGGGTCTTATATTGGCATCATTGACTTCTTATCCGATGCTCTGCGTCGCATTCGTAAGACTGGCAAGAGAAAAGAAAGAGTCTGGAGACTAAATCTAGATCATCAGCGTAGGTCAGTACCTGGGTTGATTTAAAGAAAATTGTTCCTTTGTTATGTAATCAGGCATGCTGTGTAATATTCTCTAAGGCTATATTAAAGGGGAGGCACAGCAGCGCTTTCCGTAAGTACCCGCCCTGTTACAACAACGCGATAGTTCGTAATATTAAAGAGAAATCCATTTCCCGATTTCAATTATATAACTTCGCTAAATTCCTGAAGATTGCTATATATTATGAAGTCATGTACCCCCACGTTGAATATTGTAAAAAATAAATCCACCGTTACTGATTTAATGTGCATCACGCACTACATCTCACAACATATCGACACCGGCATTCAAGTTAACGTGCTATATGCAGATTTCTCAAAGGCTTTTGGCAGGCTTGATCATGGTTATATATAATAAATAAACTTCAAAGTTAGGACTTCTCTCAGTTGCTTATTAACCTCTTTAAATCATATCTAATTAGAACACAATAGGTGGAATACTACGATCATAGGTCAGTTGAAATGAATGCCGCCTCAGGAGTGCCGCAGAGCTCTACGTTGGGACCTCTGTTGTTCGTAATATTTATTAATCACATCGTGGTGGACCTGAATGTCGATGTCTTGCTATATGCCGATGATGTCAAACTTTTTCCTGCTATAAATACTTCAGCTGACTGTAAACATTTCAAGATAATCTTCTGAAAATACAAGCTTGGTCGATCATAATGCCTTTCAACGTCGCAAATGCAACGTGATATCTTTTCTAGCAAAAAGAAACGTTTCTCTATGACTATAAACTTGACTACACATCTCTAAAAAGAGTTGAAGTCTTCAAAGACCTGGGCGTCCTGTTTGACAACAAACTGACATTTAATAGACACGTTGAAGGCACAGTTTTCTCTGCAAACAAAAGTCTCGGGTTTACTATCAGAATGAATAAATAAATAAAATTAAACTATTATAGATGGCTTTAAACTTTGTGAACGTGGTATTGTTGTATTTTACTATTATATTTGTATTTGTAATGCCTTGTTATAGCTCCCGTCCTGTAGTTGATTAGTGACTTGTTTAATAGAGTAAATAAATAAATAAATCTCTGACTGCTTAGTTTTACAGAATGATGTCACTATAATTCAAAATTTGGATGTAAAAAAACAAGTGGATGCTAAATATTTTGAAACCCAACGTGGTTACATACTTGAAACGTCAAACCACCGTTTAGCGAGTTATGTGTACAGCGCTATCTTTGCTGACGTAGTTTTATGGCGTTCTATTTAATGTGAATAAAATTAAACTATTATAGATGGCTTTGAACTTTGTGAACGTGGTAGGTTCATTTATTTTTTCAAACATTTGATGAAGCAAGAATGTCTCGTGGATCTTTCCCTATCCTGCCTTAAACCCGCTTTGGTACTACCCTAGTAAAGACTAGATAGACATGATGACATACTCGTTCATAGAGTATATTTGAGAGAAATTTCTCCATTATTGTGCAGGGGATAGATCATATCCACACTTTATTCATCTGGAGTACTTCCCAAAGACCTCGACCATAATAATCCATGAATGCATTTCGACTTAATTGTTTGTAGATTTTTAAATTTTCTACAACTTAATCGTCAATGTTAAAAAATATCTGTATTTCTCATTCTAACATATGCTTGTAATTATAATAAGTATTTGTAAGGCTACTCTTTGCAACAAATTCTTGTTGGAAGATTAGATAAATATAGAAATATATTTAAATAATTTATTTAATTTCATACAATATGTCACAATGCATTCCATTCAATCCAGTAATTTCACCTAATTAAAGTTTGCATATATTTTACAGATCCGTCTGTTGAATTTATATATTATGGCTAATGTTACATTTTATTATAATCCTCATAAATGCATAGCACATTATGCAAATTAAAGTTTACATGGAAATCATGGTATCGCCACATACTGGCGACTTTAGGTTTATTGTAGCGATTAAACCAATTACGGCCGTAAACTAATTAAAGGTGACAAATGACAACGGCACCAGTTGAATATGCGTTTCATAAATGTGCTAATGTCGCTTCGTGTTTTAAGAAAAATCAGACGGGAAATTGTTATATTAATTTTGTGTGAAACGACCGTAACTCCGTGAGAACATTATTTAAATGACGTTGCTAGTTATTACATATAACGGACAATATTGATTTAGCAAAACCATGAACAGGTTACGGGTAATAATATATATTATTACATTATTATTTTCCACTTAAGAAGCTTGTCTTTGATTTTTCAATACCACTTCTACATTTTTCAAAACATATCTTATTAATAGAAATCGATACGTTCAATACTAAGGTTACAAAGCGGAAAACTTCGTTTCACCGTTGAGTGTACCACAAGGATCTGTTCTTGGATCGATACTGTTCAACAACTTTATAAATGACATTGCACTTATCCTTTACTATCCTGTCTTATATTGTTATTACGGATTTTTCCAAGGCGATTTTATTAGTTTAATTAATTAATGTACGACCGACGGCCGAGAGGTAAGCACACTTGCCTCTTACTCAAAAGTGAGAGAGATTTTTCCACTATACACGGATATTGGGTCTGTGTCCTTTGTCACTAAATGTGTATCCCCCTCCCACACAGAGCCTTCCGAGATAAAGGGGGTTGTAATTACCTGTGGTGTTATTTTATTTTTTATTTATTTTATTATTTTACTTCCACTGGACGTGGAAGTATAGTAACGCATAAAAATATATTTTTTTGTACAAATAGGCTTAAAATGTCATGAAACGTCGAGATTTTAAATTTGAACGAAAAAAATTTTTCTGCCTGTCTAAACTTTTTTATGCGCACGTTTACTCTGGAACCGTTTATGATATTGACTTGAAATTTGGTTTACTTATGTATTATAACGAGATCTAGATTATTATTTTGATCTAATTCCGTTAAAGGGTTCGGGGGTAAATGGGGTGAATAAGGGTAAATAGGCAGAGCAAGGAGGAAGAGTCCATAAAATTGCAATTTAGGGCATGTGCGAAAAGTCAAGGACTCAATTTTTTTTTGCATCAGCCATTCCCTATTATTACCCCCAATACCACCTTCACACTATTATGAAAAGGAGTAAAAAAATTAAAATGTGATTTAGTGTGTAGATACGAACGAAACGTCTCAAAAAAAATATTTTGGCGTTATCCACCCCCTCTACCACCCCCATTGCCACCCCCACCATATTATTAAAGGGAGTAAAAATTAAATTGGGATTTTGTGTATACGAGAAACAAGGGACTCTAATTTTTTTTTGGCATTAGCCACCCTCTCTACCACCACCAACCCCCACCCAATTATCATAAGGAATAAAAAATTAAATTGGGATTTAGTGCATACGAGAACCAAGGGTTTCTAAAATTATTTATTATAATTATTATTTTGGCGTTAGCCACCCCCTCTACCACCCCCACCTTATTATTAAAGGGAGTAAAATATTACATTGGGATTTAGTGTGTATAAGACTTGGATACAAAAATCTGGATGTGGAAGTTGTGATTCCTTGGGCAGTGGTTTTTATATTTGTAATACCTCGCTATACCTCCTGTTCTGTAGTTGAGTAGTGACCTGTTGTCACTATAACTCAAAATTTGTATGTAAAAAGAAAGAAGTTGAAGCTAGATGTTGTGAAAACACAACGTGGTTACATACTCGAAACGTCAAACCACCATTTAGCGTAAGTATTTTATACTCTTTTATATCAACTTGAATATACAGTACAATTATTATTATTATTATTTGGGTTTTCGAGATGAGTCTTATCAATATCAAAACTTCCTTCCGGAACATAATACGTATCAAATTGAAATAACTTTACGGGGTCATTTCAATGTTATTGAATATTTTCAACCAATTCTCGTTAATAACTGATAATTTCAAATTGATTCGAACTTCATTCATATATCAAAAAACTTCCCTTTTCAATGCCGATACGGATATATAATTTTCATATCCGAATTTCCCATTTTAAATTTTCTGATGCAATATTGCGCAATCGAAGCCCGTACGGAATGGGCGGGGACATTTCCAGACCTTTCCAGATCTCTGCTCGTTGGTTCTCCGACGAAGCATATTAAGAGCCGAGCGCGATGAGCTCGGGCAAGTCAAGTTTGATACGTGCGCCGCGATATGAGTCACTATAGCTTCTTCCTTGGCCAAACCAAGTAAAAGAGAGTTTTCAAATTAATTATAATCTGCCCTCACGCATCAAACCAAAAATGTGAATTTTTTAGAATTTATAAACCAATCGTGTTAATATATTTTTATATTTAAACCTTAATATTTTTAGCAACGGAATTTCAGTATCGAAAAGTATTTACACAGGATGAAGTTTTGGACCCTGCTATAGACAATAAAATACATCCAAGTGAATATTATTCTATTACAAGTGCATTAATCAACTCCAGGACTTATACAAGGTGTAGCATTTGACTATCCAACGTTTTCAAATCAAAAAACTAAGTGCATGAAAGGCTCCCAGGGTCAAGCTCTAAGGCTCAAAGCTCCGCCCAAACTTTTTTATTTTACCAAAAGAGGAAACGTTTGTCCAGCTCGTATTCATATATTGCACTTAATGACTCCTGGATTTAAAAGAATTACACCACGTATCTGTATCTAGACACATTATAATATAAAATATTTTATTATGATCATAAATAAATTGAACTTCTGTGGTTAATTTTGCGTCAAAATATACGTATTTCACAAGTCGCTTTAATTCACACTAACATTTATTACTCTTGACACTACTACAAGTTTCTGGTTAAATCTTCAATCTACGATGATAATCCTTATTATCATTAAGTGAGATGATGAATTGTGTCTTTACATGTGCGGTAAAAGTTCTGTAGTTAACTTTAGCAATTAAAACTTAAATCAGATGTCACAAGTTTTAAAGAAGTTTGTAATTTATTTTCCATGTAAATTATTATGTTTGACACATGAGAATTTATGTGGTAGTTTTCATTATGGGTATGAACTTACTGTAGAATGAAAATACAAGTATTAATAAATTTAAGGAATGCACACACGTTGAAGAATTTAATAGCGGTAATAATTTTAAAAAATATTTAAGTTGTCCGAACTATCCATTTGGTAACTGAAGGACAGAATATTAAAATAAAAGGAAACATACAAAATATGTTTTGGGACAAGTGGGGTCAACGGTGAGCAGAAAAAATCATAATTACAATTTTGCATCATAATAGGTGCCAAAATAACCCCATTGATAGGTACATTTATCCTCCTTGCAAAATTTGTGAAACATTGATTTCATTTCCACTTCTCCATCTTACGTTATTAGGTATATAGGGTGGCATAAAAGTACGGGAACAGCAGCATAACTTGAAAAATACGAATTCTAGAAAAAACTTTATATACAGTGTGTCCAACTAAGTGGGCACCATATGGGAAACTTTTTTATTATTGGTTTTATGAAAAAAAGTTATTCTTGATAAAAAATTCTGCATGGCCTAAAACCCAAAATGAAATAATCAGATATCATTTTTTTGCAGTCGTATACGAGGTATGTCGAAAAATGTAAATTTTGCTCAAGAGTAAAGTACCTTTTTTATTACAATATCGACAAACGTTATTAAGAAAAGTTGATCCTAATTGAAAATTACGGTCAGATATCCAATATTATCCATCTACCATGAAAAAACAGATTTTGTTATTTTTACATACTCTTCTCTGTAATTAGCATTGATAATTTATGTCTACAGATCTACATTTAATCTAGGATGCACTGGCCAATTCTGTATAGTAGTAATTTGTCTCTACGTTGACATTTAATCTAGGATGCACTGACAAACCAATGAATTTTTGATAGTAAACGTCAAAACGCTAGTTAGAATTTATAAAATACAAGAAATGCCAGCTCTATTAACTTTTGAGGAGAAAATTGAAATAGTTTTGATTGCGGGATATCATTATAAAACTCATCGAGAAGCAGCAGTTATTTTTAACAACAGAGATTCAAATAGAAATATTCAACATTCGACAGTTACGAGAATTGTAAATAAATTTAAGACTTCTGGAAGTGTTCATAATAATTTTAATAAAAAACGCCGGACGCGGGTTGCAGATGATAACACGGAATTACAAGTGATGCTGTCTATCGTAGAACATCCAAAAATGTCATTGCGAAAAAGAATGTCTTTGATACAAAATAATGTGTGACGCGTTTTTCTCCCCCTCGCACGTTGACGTGGAGAAAAGGCGCGGCCACTCTTTGACACACGAGCTTCGGAAACAAGTTTTCGAATTACTCGTTCGCCAATCCTAGTTTAAGTGATAGGACACACTACCCTCAAGCCGAGTACGCGAGGCTGAGCAGCTCAAGTGGAGAAAGTTTATTCCAGTGGGTCAATATATGGGAAATTAGACGTTCACACACAGACAGTAAAACTCAGAGTTTTCAATAAAATCAATATATTACGATAATCCTACTATGTACAATTCTAAATTATCTCTAACTACTTAGTTACTATTAAAATTTACTAGTTACTGGATACCGGGAGGAGCAAGCAAAAGTCTAGTACCAAATGACTCAGGCGACAAGGATAGCAAGCATAAAACTACTATGTAAAACTTTAGCACCAAGCAAACGGCAAAGTGTTAGCACAAAGTAAGCGGTGTTACGTGGGCAATTTAATAAAGCGATAACAGGGTGCAGACTAGATACGGATACCAGGCAGAATGAAGCAAGACCACAATCATAAAAATAAATCTACAGTATAACAGTATATGAGGAAATACAGAATACTTGGCTAGTGTGTGCAGTGACAGTTCCTTGGTATAAGCTGAAACATACAAGATAGTATTATTAGTTCCCTGTAAAGATAAGGTATGGTTAATAGAACAGATCTGTTACTTTTCAGTGCTCCCAGAGTTCGGAAGATACATGGTGAGCACCTACGAGTAACAGTGAAGAAGGCTGAAAGATAAAGTATGGTTAAGGAACAGAGCTGTTACTTTTCAGTGCTCCCAGAGCTCCGAAGATACATGGTGAGCACCTACGAGTAACAGTGGTGATTTGCAGAACGGCTTCCCTCGAGACGGAATACTGGAAAGGTAAAGTATGATTAGAGAATCGATCTGTTACTTTTCAGTGTCCCCAGAGCTCCGAAGATACATGGTGAACACCTACGAGTAACAGTAACGATTTGTAGAACGGCTTCCCTCGAGACGGAATACTGGAACGGTAAAGTATGATTAGGAACAGATCTGTTACTTTTTAGTGCTCCCAGAGATCCGAAGATACATGGTGAGTACCTACGAGTAACAGTGAAAACGGCTGAAAGGTAAAGAATGATTAGAGAACAGATCTGTTACTTTTCAGTGCTCCCAGAGATCCGAAGATACATGGTGAGTACCTACGAGTAACAGTGAAAACGGCTGAAAGGTAAAGAATGATTAGAGAACATATCTGCTGCTTTTCAGTGCTCCCAGAGCTCCGAAGATACATGGTGAACACCTACGAGTAACAGTAAAATTTTGCAGAACAAGACAATGCTGAAAGATCAAGGTATGATTAGTATACAGTAGTTGCACTAGCCAAGTTTCTCCATTCCGTTATCTCTCTCCTATGGTCGTACTTACTTCTTGGACTGGATTCAGGCACGTCTGCTGGGGAAGGAGGTCAGATCGGAGTGACACTCTATCTTGGCTTACAGGAACTTTTCTTTAGTTTTGTGGAAACACTTGGCTCGATCTTATTTCAGGAACTCACCCAACCGTCTCGTGTGCGTGTCGGCAGACTACTGCCGTGCCCGCTGGTAATTTTTTGAGCCTAGACTCCTTCTATTCAACGCGCTGCTTCCTTAACCTGAGTGCATATGTACTTTTACAAGTGAAATATTTTTACGCGGTATTGACAATCACAAATATGAATTATTTTCTAACTAATTCGCTGTTAGCGGTACAATTTATACGGAATAATCGAAATTAAATATAACACGGCAATTTCTATAACATGTTTAAGAGATTAAATAAAATAAAACTTGGGCATATCTGGGTAACGAGAAACACTTCGTTACAATAGACGGTTTTATTTTTGCTTTTTAATACAAGAAAAGTTAGAAGAGGATCCGTTTTTATTAAGACATATAATTTTTTCTGATGAGGCGACATTCTCTTCAAATGGAACTGTCAGTTTACAAAATTGTCGCTGGTGGTGTGACAGTAATCCCAATTTTACAATTAAGACTCATGACCAATATTCGTTTAAGACAAACGTGTGGTGTGGCATCTACAAGAATAAAATAATAGGACCATATTTTTTTCGACAGACCATGAATGCCGAACGCTATCTACATTTTTTACTAAATGAATTGAACGACTTTATGGACGAACTGCCCTTACAAGACCGTCAACGTATATGGTTTCAACAAGATGGTGCCACATGCCATAGTACAGTAGCTGCTAGGGATTACCTTGAAACTATTTTCAATGACAAACTGATACATAGATATTCCGATATTTTTTGGCCGGCTAGATCTCCAGACTTAACACCTCTGGATTATTTCTTATGGGGCTACTTAAAACAAAGGGTTTAGCAGCAAGGACCTTTTCAAGATATTGATAATTTGAAGAGGATCATTTCAGAAGCATGCCAGGAAATTACTACAAATATGATAAAGGATGTGTTACGGGAATTTGATAAACGAACCATTAAATGTTTAGAAAGAAATGGTGGATATGTTGAGGCTTTGGTGAATTGAAGCAAAATATAAATTATTTCATTTGCAATAATGCTATGGATGTTACTTATTAGTTAACTTGTTGTTTTATATTTAACTTTTCATTTGTAAAATAAATTATTATGATATGCATGCACTAATTACTCAAATGCAATAGCAAATTGTTACATAACTTACCTTTGAACCGAAAGGTTATCATGTTTTTCAATACAATAGATGTTTTATGATTTGCAAAATTAAATTATGTATAATTTATAGCCAAAAATTATTAAAAATCGTTTTTTCATGATAGATGGATAATATTCGATATCTGACCGTAATTTTCAATTAGGATCAACTTTTCTTAATAACGTTTGTCGATATTGTAATAAAAAAAGGTACTTTACTCTTGAGCAAAATTTACATTTTTGGACATACCTCGTATACGGCTGCAAAAAATTGATATCTGATTATTTCATTTTAGGATTTAGGCCATGCAGAATTTTTTACGAAGAATAACTTTTTTTCATAAAACTAATAATAAAAAAGTTTCACATATGGTGCCGACTTAGTTGGACACACTGTATAAAAGTTGTAGAAAATTTCCTTGGCTATATGAAGGTGATCTTGGATTTGATCTTGGCCATGACCTCCAAGGTCATTTGAAGGTTAAACCGGTTTGTAACCCCGGAAATGAAATGAGCGGAAAATTTTACGTTGGATATGACCTTCGGCACTTGCAAAATTGAAATTCAACTTGATTAAAGCAAGGATGACCTTTAGAGGTCGATTTTGCAAATGCCAAAGATCATATCCGAACATAAAATTTTCTGCTCGTTTCATTTCCGGGATTAAAAGTAGGGGTTCCATTTGAAGAAACCGACTTAACCTTCAAATGACATTAAAAGGCACGGTCAAGGTCAATTCCAAGGTCGCTGTCAGATAGCCAGGGAATTTTTTTACAACATTTGTATTTAAAGTTTTTTTGTAGGATTTGTATTTTTCAAAGTATCTTGCTGTCCCCGTACATTTATGCCACTCTGTATATTACAAAAAAGCGAGTGAGTACAAACATGTTTAGACTTGTTACAGCCGTATAAAATCGGATAAATTATATACAATAATTACATAAACGGTTGGACAATATAATAAAAATAATAATAATTTTTCTTCATATAATTACGTTTTATGTGGATACAAAATACATGAAAATATTTCAATAACATATAAATAAACATGGAAAAAAACTAACAAAAGAAATATTGTAAGTGGAATTATTATAATATTCATTCTAATATTGAAAATTACAAATCAATATCAATATTCCACTTATGACAGTATCTGAAATTATACATAGATACAAACAAAATATGTAAATGTATATAACGTGTCCGGCAGAATGAAAAATCCATCTTTAAAATTAATTCATGTCATAAAATAAAGAGATATAAATTCAAATCAAGTCGCCATGCTTTCACGATAAATGGAAATTAAAGACAGTTGTCAAAGCGTTTGCGAGAAATGCCAGTTTAGCTGTGAATATGGAGCGTTGATCAAATATTCAGCATTCTTTTGCGGTTGAAGCTTATTTAAATAACAACTATTCGGTTGTAATCACACGGCGTTTATTTCGTCGTCACTTTCTTTTAAACCCACGAGATCCAGTTTTTAGTCAAATAACAATTAAAAAGTGGATACACAAGTTTCGTAGTACTGCTTCCTGTACGGTCGTGAGCAAAAAAAATAGGACGTCTTATAACGGTATTTTGCTAAAATCTAGTTGTATACATCTAACTTTAATTTTTGTGACATTGTCAGTTAGTTATCATAATTTATTGCAAGTGTGCAAAAAACTAATATGCCTCATATAAGCGATTTAGTTAAATCTGGAGTTATTGCTAAAGCAGAAGATGGATGGCCAATGAGACAAATTGCACTGCGTTATAATATTGACAAAAATTCGGTGTGTAACATTTTAAGAAAGTGGAGAATAAACGGTACGATTGGTAGAAATCCTGGATAAGGGCGGCGAAGGATATTAACTCAACAACAAGATGTACAATTGGTAAATGCTGTAGTAGAAAATCCATTTTACTCAGGTATTCAGGCTGCTGAAGAAACGAATTTTCCTGAATCGAGTAGTACTGGTCGCCGGCGAGTAAGAGAATCGGAGCTACGCTGTCATGCAGCAGCACAGAAATACTTACTTAAAGCTGAACATAAAGAAGCTCGAGTAGAATTTGCGCTTGAATTTTTAGCGCATGATGTAAGTTTTTGGAACAATGTAATCTTTACAGACGAAAAAACTTTCCAGTCAACACACAGCTATCGTATTCGTGTTTACCGCCCTTCGAATATTCGATTCGATGAGAAATATATATCTAACAATGATAAAAGTGGTAGATTTTCCGTCAATATGTGAGCTTGGATATGGGCACGTGGTCCTGGTGTTTGTGGCATATTGAGGAACGATTTAATAGTGAAACGCATATTAGGATTTTGGACAATATTATGCTCCCTTCTGTGTCACATTTATTTCCTAATAATGAGTTCATATCACAACAAGACAATTATTCCGTTCATATTGCTCATATCGTAACTAACTGGTTTCAAGATAACAACATCAATGTTCTTAACTAGCCCAGTCATAGTGCAGATCTTAACCCTGTGGAAGAAATATGTGAACTACTCTTAAGAAGTATCCAAAAATGCAATGTGAGACCACGGAATGCCGAAGAATTACTGGAAATAGTAAATAATGCATGGGAAAATATTACTAATGATTATTGTATAAGGGTTATTTAATTCTATGCCTAACAGACTTATAGAAGTTGTAAATAGAAATGGTGTAATAACGAAATATTAATAGTTAGTTTCTTGTTAAGTAGGATATCCTTTGTCCTTTGATCCAGGATTTTTACTAATCGTACCGTTTATTCTCCACTTTCTTAAAATGTTAAACACCAAATTTTTGTTAATGTTATAACGCAGTGCAATTTGTCTCATTAACCATCCATCATTTACTATAGCAATAACTACAGCATTAAAATAAAAAATAATTTAAAAGTGATATCTGTTTTATTTCGGATACTCATTACATATTCAAATAGAGACTGATTTACATTAGAAAAAAAAGTTTTCCTTTTTTTTCTGCTCACGACAGTACAAGAGGAAAACCAAAAGGTTCTGAACGCAGACTGAAAATTCTGAAAAGGTAAGAGCAACTGTGTCACGTTGTCCTAAACGATCTGCAGAACAACCAGGCATTACCGTAGTTATGACCATCCCTACAAAATTTAAGTCATACAAAAGTTTCCATTTCACTTCTTTTGGAACATGCTTTCATATTTGCATACGTTTCGAAGGGCTATTTGTTGAAAACCAGACTGCTGCTGATGTCAGATGAGGCGCATTTTCATCTTTCCGGATGTGATAACAAACAGAACTTTCTTCGCCGGAAGACGGAGAATGAAATTGCACAAAGTACCTCTTCATAGCAAAAATGTTACTGTGTGGTGTACAGTATCCGCCTATGGAATTTTTGGGCCTCTCTTCTTTGAAGACAATGACTTCACGGTTACTTGTTAAACAACAACTTCATAACATTCGTGTGGACATTCAAAGAATATGTTTCCTGGTTATTATCTTTGTGACTTTCCAAGTTTCGCACCCATATAACAGACCTGACTTAACGTTTGATTCGAAAATTCGTAATTTTGTTCGCGTGGAGTACTGTCTAGAACTCCACACTGCGCCAAGCGAACTAAATGCTTGTTGCGCTTTTCGTATTCTACTACGAATGTCAGTTTCTGCACCCCACTATTGGTAATGATACTAGGTAACCTCATCAACACGCTCTATTTGTCTCTGGTTTATTTGAAATGGGATACTGTTTCTTGTGTTAATTCTCATAGATTTTGTTTTATTGAAGTTGATTTTTAGGCCGATCATGCTGGCTTCTTCCGGAAGTATCTGCAACTTAGTTGCTGTTTATTGAAAAGTATGGCCCCCAAGACACACATCGTCTGCATATTCCAGATCGTCCAAGTAGGAGGTTATGGTCTAACGAATGCCATGTGCGTTGCTACTAACTCTGGATAGAATATTAAAGAGGAATGAAGAGAGCACACATCCTTGTCTGACCCTCGAAAGTATCTCAAATCCTTCGCTATTGCTTCCACCATGTGTTACGCTGCATTTCACTTCTGTATACATAACTTTTATGACGGATATAATTTATTCAGAGATGTCTTTTAATTTCAGTATTTTTTAAACTGCGGTGTGCCAGAGGCTGTCAAAAGCACGCTCAAAATCTACGAAAATTAGCTCTATTATAATTCTAATTGTGTTTCTGTGGCTTATGCAGGGGCTATTTGGTCGGAAATCTGCTTGATGGGGTCGAAGTATTGGTTCAATTGCATCTGTAAGCCTTGTAAGTACTATTGCCGCTAAGATTTTATTTATTGTGTTTAATAGGGTTATGCCTCTTCAATTTTTGCAGCGGGTAAGATCTCCTTTTTTTGGTAGTTTGACAATTGTTCCTTCCTTCCAGCCTGCTAGAATATTGTTTGTTTCCCAGGCTTGCCCAACTATGGGAAAAAGCAGCGTTTCGCTCACCTGGGAATCTACCTTCCAGAGTTCTGCAGGTATATTGTCTACTCCAGGGGGACTTATTTTTTAATTTGTATATCGCACTCCGTGGTGGGGGTGGGGGGGGGGTTTCAGTAGTGATCAGCAGCCTCTCCACATTTGCCACAACTTCTATTTCGTTTTCCCTAATTTCGTTTTGCGGATTGCTCAGTAGTTCTTGGAAGTGTTCCTTCCACCTGACGAGCTGTTCATCTTTTGTTTGTCAGTCTTTTGGTAATATGGTATAATTCTCTGGTGTTGTTGTTTTGTGCAACCGTATGAGTTTGTTGTGCTAATTCCTCTGCCCACTTTCTCTTGTCTTTTCTTACTGATTTTTTTACACTTTTTGGTATATCCTTTGTTTTCCTATTTTTTTCCTTCTATTAAGAAAGTTCGTATGATATCAGATTTCATTTTCTTTCCTTCATTGATAAGGTTCCACGTTTCATCTGACATCCATTCCTTTCTTCTTTTCTCCTTCTTTCCTAAAGTATCTTCAGCTATCTGCAGCAGAATTGCTGCTATTGTCTCCCAGTCTGTGCCATTTTGGTATCGAGTTGTGGCGTAGTTCTTTTTAAATGACTTTTTAACCTGCTACGTTTCTAACTTCTCAATATTATATTTGGGTCTGTATTTCTCTGATGCTTTTTTGTTTGCTAGTTTAATTTTAAAAAATACTATTAGAAGGTAATGGTCACTTGCAATGTCAGCTACCCTTTTATAGTGCACATCAAGAAGCAAAGATCTCGATCTTCTTGAAATTGCGCGAATTGATTTTCAGTCCGCTTATCAGGAGATACCCATGTTACTTTAAGGATATTTTTGTGGGGAAATATTGTCCCGCCGATCACAAGACTATAATTGGAACAGAATTGGGTAAAGAGTTCTCCATTTTCGTCCATTTCCCTTAGACCTTGTTGGCCCATTACATCTTCGAGATTAGTATTGTCTTTGCCCACTTTTGCTTTGATATCTCGTATCACTATCATTATGTCTCCTCTCACTGCTTGTTGGGTGGTTTGTTCTAATTGTTCATAGACTTCTTGTTTTTCTTCTATATTCGATGTGTTTCTAGGGGCGTAGCAGTGGATAACTGTTATTTTTCGGTATTTTGTATAGAATTTGGCTGACAGTATTCTGTTTGAGTAGACCCACGCCACTCTCATCTTCTTCTTTTCCACTTTATAAGAGTATTTCTCCTGTTGCCATGTGGCCCTTTTCCAGCCAACAAAACATAACCTTCACAGCTTCTTTCACAGCTTGTGATAGTTATGAAGGTTCATATAGCGTCACATTCCAAGAACCAAATCGTAACCTTACTTTAGGTGTCGTCAACTTTTGATCCGTCCTGCTTTCTGTCACTGAAGTCTCTGTAATAACATAAGTTTAAAGTGAGTATGTTATTACCCTTCTGTACCCCAGTCCAGTGTCGGGGCTGCCAACTATAGCTTCCAGACCAGACTCGGCTTGTGGTGACAGATATTTGTGTTTTACCGGCCATACTCGATCGCCAGCGCATCGTTAATGAGAACAGAGTGTACTAAGTCCATTCTAGACAGAGGGTGAGATTGACAATTGAGCAGGAGAGGCTTTAGGTTGCACTACACTGCCCCATTAGCACTCCATTGTATTTACTATACAATGAGGAATGCTTTAGAATGAAAAAAGTTTTTAAAGTTAATTGGCATCCTCTCTGTCAATACTAAATAGCAATAGCCTTATTTTTATGTTCTGTAATGAATAATGCAAAATCTTAACATTTCGTGGAGGTGATTTTTGTAACTTCATGTAAATTAGGTTTATATTGTGATTGTTGTCTTTTAAATAGCCGTCAATTTTGAGTTGTGATTTCCAGTCAACTATTGCTTAGCTCAACAGATACACTCCGCATTTTTATTGATTAAATTTACTATTTACAGTTTTGACAGTCCTAGGTTACCGACCTCAGCGAAAATTTAAATTAATCCTTAAATAAATTGACGACTACCAATAAGTACTGATTTATATTAATCACGAAAATCTCATAATAAAATTTATGTCACTTAAAAACAATTACGTTAATAATTTCTACATGTCATCTACTGTCTCTTAACTCCTTATACAATGCCGCAATATTTAAAATGATTAACGAATTAATACTTTGTTACCAAACACGAGTATTTAAGTAAGTACTACTAATGCCTTCATAAAATCATCCAGCAGTTTAAGTAAGAAAACGGAAGAAATTAGCGACATATTAACTTATGGTATATTCTGTAGGTATTCCATTTTTAATTTAAAAGTAGCAAATATCTAGAGAACATTTAGTAATCACTTAATCAGTGCTTTCAGATAATTATGGTTTACGGTTTATGCTAGAATATAATTAAATGTTAAGCCGTTTACCGTTTTTGAAAAGACCACACTTAAAGGGAACTCGAAAAGCGCCTTTTACTGAGATAGGGTTAAGTAGGACTAAGCAGATAATAATAATGGAGAAGTAATTATTTTTGTAATTTTCCACTTGTTAAACGTAGGATTTTATCTAAAAATGATAGCAAAATGTATTATTGTTACCTGGATTTCGGCAACAGCAAAAGGTCAGGTAAAAAGTCAAATTTATCTAATACCTAAAAGAGTTGCTATTATTTAAAAATGTTTTAAAGGGTAGAATTTATTTCCATGAAGGGAAAGAGAAAGCTAGTTTTCAGCTTTTTAGTTTGTTTGAATCTTATTGTCGATTGGATAAGCATTGGAATACTACTGAAATTTGTATACATCATAAACGTTTCGTTATTTACGTATATAAAAAAATACAAAAAACTATTGGACATTTTGTTAATTTTATGTTGCTTTTTGTAGCACAAAAAAAATTTTTCAACTCGAACCATTTTCGAGAAAACTAAAAACAGCTAGCGTTAATTTAGATTAACGTTAGCTGTTAGCTGTAAACGTTGAGTTAGGTCAGTTTATTCTATGTCCGTTTTCCCAAGCATGTTCACAAATCTTTGATTTCTGAATTTCATTCTTTCTAATCTAATTCCTGTGCTAATCCAACCTGCCTACAGAAGAAAAGCTATCGATAAATTCTGCTGATAAAGTTGCTGAGTGATAATAATTTGGAAACTAGAACTATAACAAGTGTAAATAGCATAATGGAACTATTAATTATGTGTATAAAAACAACCTATTTTCAATTGGAAATGTCTGGATGACTCACCCACATAACATTTATCACATTCACATGAGATATTGTAAATACAGTTTTTTAAATTCTGCTAGCCGTTTATCGGTTTTGTTTTTATTAAAATAGATCTCAAAGTGTTCCCCGTTGAAAATACCGTCTTAGGATATAGATATTAGTATCAGATTTGTCACCTATACGGCGTAGCTTCTCCGATAATCCGTATACATAAGGAATTGTTGCTGTATAATGACATTCAGATTTTTGTCGTACCTGATTGTCTCTATATTCAACATTTAGAAAAACTCTATCAACAGATGTTTCAGGGTATTGATTTTGTACTAGAACCTCTTTGATACATTTTTTCTCGTTATTTAATATTTCATTATTAGATGAAATTATTTTGGCCCTATCGTATAAATATTTTATAACACGCCTTTTAACATTTATTGATTGATTTGAGTTAAAATTTAGATATCTATTAGTATGTGTTGGTTTTCTATAAACGCTTGTTTCAGTTATGTTTTTTACTCATTTAATTAAAACATCTAAAAACGGCAGTTCATTCCTACTTTCTACTTCTAATGTGAATTTAACAGACGGTTCCTTACTATTTATATTTTCTAAAAAACTATCTAGCAAATCAACACCATGAGGTCAGATTACAAAGATGTCGTCAACATATCTCCACCAGACAACCGGTTTGTTTATACAATTTTGAACATGTATATTCTCAAGATCCTCCATAAATATGTTTCTTAAAATTGGTGATAATGGAGACCCCACTGTCATACCAAAATCCTGCTGATAGAACCCATTTTCCAATTGAAAATAGGTTGTTTTTATACACATGCTATTTACACTTAATTTAGCTCTAGTTTCCAAATTATTATATGCTGCAATTTTTTCAGGAGAATTTATTCATGGCTTTACTCTGTAGACATTTGTACAACCTGGCTACCAATGTTAAAAGAAGTGGGGCGAGCGTGGGTGCGTCTTTACTATGTACATACTTCGATATGCGATGTAAAGCAACGTTAGGCGTGGTTAGTAGTTGGATTGGTGACCGTTCCAACGAAGACCACGTCCTCGCCTCACCCATCTTCCAGCGGCTTGTATATCAGTGTATGCGCGGAAGCTATACAACCTTAGGCGAGGGTTGTATAGGAGATATACCATCCTTCGGAGGGGATGTAAAGCCGTCGGTCCCTTGTCTATTAAATGTTAGGCAAGTAAAAGATCCCTACTCTTCTTAAGGGAAGAGGTTCGGCAAAATTCCTGGTTGGGGGTAGCTCGTCTACAGGCGTCGGAGTTAGGCCTCAGTAGCGGAAATAGGCCGACGTTAAATAAATGTATAAAAAAAAAAAAAAATGTTAAAAGAAGAACTTAACAAACTCAACATTATCTAAAAGAAAAAGAAAATATCATTTCTGTGTAAGTAGTAAGTAACATGCACAAAAAATAAGAGTTCTTCGAAAAAAGCTTTGAAAACGGAAAGATTATTAGCCATTACTCGAGTCCGAGTATAAAAATTTTACAGTCGATAAATTGTGTACAATAAAAAACAAGTAAAAGGTGTAGTCTATTGTAATTCCCATTCATCTACGGTGCACACGACTATGGCTATAGAGGCCAATTCGGGAGAGCACATGTCGACCGCAGTCAGGACAAACATAGACCTGGTTAGGTCTTGGATTCGGCCTTCTTGCAGCAACATTTCCTTCATAGTTGGCCACAACCCCTCGCCATTCGGTTCTGTCCGCTGCAAGTTGTTCCCATTGCTCGTCTGCAATACCGCAGGATTTTAGATTTTCATGGAGAGCGTCTTTGAACCTCTTTCGTTGACCGCCATGCCTTCTTCTACCGCTTAGCAATTCACCATAAAGTGTACATTTAGGAAGGCGGTTATCATTCATACGATGAACGTGACCTGCCCATCTTAGGCGTGCTCTTGAAATAAGCACCTCGATTGGAAGGCTGTTTGCTCTCCTGAGTACTTCCACGTTTGATATGTGATGGAACCAACGGATTTTCATCATACTTCTGAGGTGTCTTTGCTGAAAACGTTCTAATTCTTTCACGTGACGACGGTAAGTGACCCAGCCTTCACATCCATATAGCAATGTTGGAATGACAACTGCTCTGTAGACAGCCATTTTCGTTGACAAAGCAAGGTCGTGGTTGTCAAATACTCTTTCTCTAAGTCCCCAGAGTACTCTAGATGCAGCGTTAATTCTATTGCGAATCTCGCTGTCCATGTTTGCTTTGTCATTAACAACGTTGCCTAAGTAATTGAACTGATCCACCACTTCAAGGGAATTTCCGTTAAGTGTAATGTCTATTTGGTTTACTTGATGAGGAGTTGACATAATCTTAGTCTTTCCAATGTTGATTTTAAGTCCCAAGGAATTATAGCTCTGGGCATGCACATCTAAAAGTTCTTGAAGCTCTTCCGGCGTAGAGGCTAAAAGTGCACAGTCATCCGCATACTGGAGATCACTAATGAATCGTGTGCGTGTCTTCGTGAAAGCTCTAAAGCGCCCTATGTTAAAGAGACCGCCATCAAAACGGTATCTGAGACCTATTCCTCTGACTGTCAGTTTGTTGTCAACAATAATTGTTAGAGCAGTGGTAAACAAATTAAGGAGTAGGGGTGCCAGGACACATCCCTGCCTAACTCCAGTGAGGGTTTGGAAAGGTTCGGTTGCCTCATTATTATACATAACCTGGGCGTTGTTGTTTGTATGCAGACTGCGACATACTTCCACAAATTTTCTAGGGATACCTAAGCGGAACATAATTTTCCAGAGCACTTCCCTGCCCACCGAGTCAAACGCCTTGGTTAAATCAATGAAGGCCATGTGAATTTCTCCTTGATGTTCGAGTGCTTTTTCTTGAAGCTGTTTAAGTGTGAAGATTAAGTCCGATGTGCCTCGGTTTGGTCTAAAGCCACTCTGTGTTTCAGGAAGTAACTTTTCCATAACAGGTGTTAGCCTATTTGCCATCTCTTTAGTGAGTATCTTCCCTCCAACAGCCAGGAGAGCTATACCCCTGTAATTTACACAGTCCGCAGCGCTCCCTTTGTTTTTGAAGAGGTTGATTAAAAGTGTATCACGAAACTCCTGCGGAGCTTGACCATTTTCCCACACGACATCAAACAGTTTTTTGAGGTAGGGTATGAGCTCTGACGACACAGCTTTAAAGACCTCAGCTGGGAGTGAGTCGGCGCCGGGAGATTTGTTATTTTTTAGCTACCCAATGGCGGTTAAGATCTCTTCCGTTGTTAGTGGTTTATCTAAGTCTTCGAAGGTGTCATATTGAGGGATAAGATTTATAATATCGTGATCGGCTTGACTTTGCTGGTTAAGAATGTTAGAGTAGTGTTCTTTCCATCGGGCTCTTATTTCCTGGTCTTCTTTGAGGAGATTTCCATTTAAATCTTTAATAGGGCACATATTTTTCCGACTGGGGTCGTACACTGCTTTTACTCCTTGAAAGAAATTCCTGTAGTCGTGTGAATCGGCGTACCTTTGAATTTCTCTGGCCTTGCTTGCCCACCACTCGTTCTTTATTCTTCTGATTTCGCGTTGCGTTTCATACTTAGATTGGGTAAAAGCTTCTGCTTTTGATGAGTCGTTGGGGTGGTTGATAGCGTTTTGGAAGGCAGTATGATTGCGGTCTAGCAGTTCTTGTATAAAAGCTTCATTATCATTGAACCAGTCCTCCCGTTTTTTACTTGCTGCAGTGCCAAGAATTTCCTCACTCGCACTTTTTAAACTGTCTTTAATTTGTGTCCAGGTAGCAGCGACATCTACAGAATTGGTTTCATCTAGTGCACTCAAATTGTCTTGAACTTTTTGCTTTAGATGTTCGACGGTTTCTTGGTCACGCAATTTACTAATACAGAGACGGGGTCTACGTTTTACTTGAGTTCTTCGGTGTTTGGGTCTCATAACAATTTTCATTTTAGAGACAACAGGACGATGATCGGTCCAACATTCGCTATCAATGCGCGCCTTTGTAATTTGGACGTCCTTGAGATGCTTCCTACGTACGATAACATAGTCCAGTAGATGCCAGTGACCTGATCTGGGGTGACGCCAGGTGCCTTTAAATTTATCCTTTTGTCGGAAAATGGTGTTTGTTATAACTAGATCATGTTCGGCGCATTTAGTTAGGAGTAGTTGACCGTTAGCGTTCATGTTGCCCAAACCGTTCTTGCCTATGATGCCTGGCCAGGTGTCTGCATCTCTCCCTACTCTAGCGTTAAAATCGCCAAGAATAACGAGTCGTTCCGTTTTAGGTATTCTACAGATGGTTTCTTCCAGCTGTTGATAGAAGCTTTCCTTGGTTTCGTGACTTGCATCCAGAGTGGCGCTTATTAGATTTACCGCGTTGCCATCTGATAGCTCATAGCGTAGCAGCATTAGACGCTCGGATAGGCCTTGTGGTACTTGTGTTAAGTTGGATACAAGTTGATTCCGAACGGCAAATCCTACTCCATGGTGTCTTCTTGAATTGGTGGGAAGACCTTTCCAATAGAAGGTGTAGTACTTTTCTGTGAGAGAGCCTTCCTCCAAAAATCGAGTTTCTCTGAGAGCTGCAACGTCAACATTGAGTCGGTGAAGTTCTCTATCTATTAGAGCAGTTCTTCTTTCAGGCCGATCGGTGCGAGTGCTGTCGTTCAAAGTACGAACATTCCAAGCGCCGTAGATGAAGGAATTAGTTTTGTTGGATTTAACTTGTCGATGTTTTTTCGACATTCGATGAGGTGTCCCTGTGGGCACCCTCCCCCGGAGATCCGATCGGGAGGGTATTTTACCTCCGGATGATTTTGTCCCACTTGAACGCTCCATCATTTTTTTTAAGCCTTAATCGACTGAAAACGAAGCTGCATTTGAAGTTTTAGCTGGAGCAGGTATGCAACTGACCAGCTCGGTTGCGGAAGGCGAGTGGTGTGGCCCCATGGCACAGAAGGAGACTGCGACGATGGGGTAACCAAACGATTCCAAAAGCAACCTTTGTGTGCGGTGGGTTATTTTTACCGCACTCTTCGTGAGAAGGTGGATGTGCTCACGGCAAAAGGTAAGGGTTATTCCGCCTTTACTCGGTCGTTAGAGCCTCGTTAGTGAAAACAGGGTGCACCAAGTTCAAATTGAACTCATCGCGAAGGTGAGGTTAACAATTGAGTAGGAGAGGCTATAACTTGCGCTTCACTACCCCATTACACCCCCACGGAAAAAAACTATTTTGCGAAACGTCAGCAAAATACATTATTTGTGTTTATTCCGATTTATGTTATTTGTAAAAAATTCTATTCCTTTGACGTAAACGTCACAGGCACTGAGGCTTTTTTCCAATAATTCTCTTATTTTGTAGACTCGGTGAATTGTCTTTGAAGAGGATAATACATGTGGTAGAAAACCCAAATAAAAGGAAAGAATATACCCTAGCTAGGATTCGAACCCGGGACTCCTTGGTTGCAAGCCTTCAATTCAATTCAATATAACTTTATTTTGAATTTTAATTACAGTTGCCTCCCCAGAACCCACTCCGGGTCCGGTCGTGCAACCACCGCGCGATTCGCGGTGGCTGATTGCAGGGCCGGGCGGATTGGGTCTGGCTTGGCTAAAAAACAGTTAAAACTTAAAACCTATACTCCTTCTGCTAACAAACAGATTAAAAATGGTGCTAAAATTACATATATCTAAAAAAAACAGATTTTATAAAACTTAAGATCTACACATTTTTAAAAACTTTCACTTTTCACCAAGTAATTTTGACACTGACGCTGACACCTCAACATAAACAAGGAGCTTTCCGCGGGGTGTGAAATCGCTTGCTGCGCATAGGCTGGCCTAAACTGTGGTTTTTAAATTTTTGGTTTTTCGAGAATTTTGTTTTTGTTGAAAATTTTTGAATGGAAATGAATTTAGACAAAAATGTACAAAAAGAATACAAGAAATAAACGGGATAAAAGGAAACAAACCGAAAATAAGAGGGGGACAGGAAAGATTGAAAGATTCAAAAGGTATGAAATATCAGTAAAGGTGGATAGGATAAGCGGAAGTTATAGTTGGTGAGGTTGCCGGAAGATCGGTAACGTCTGGTATGGTAGGGTGTGTTTTATCCGAAATGGGGCATTATGTTCTCTACTCTGTGTTATATTTCTTATTAGCTTACTGCCGCCCAGCTTGAAAGAATAGAATTTTTGTGAAATGTTCTGGACGTAGTCCGCTATTGGGGTTATGTCGTGGCAAAGTGCGTATAAGTCTCAGAGCGAGGTGTACCTTCCAGAATTAGAGATGAGGCGCATACATTTGTGCTCAAACACTTTTAGTTTTCTCATTGTCGTGACCGGTATGGTGCACCACACCGGCGTCGCGTATGTGATGGACGGCCTGACCACCATTGTGTACAACAATTTTTTATTTTGTCGGTTAAGTCTGCTACCCCTGGCCATGAGTGGATACAGACTCCTGGACAGGGAGTAAACCGCCCGTATTGTCTCATTTATATGCGTGTTAAACGTCAGTCGCTGGTCCAGTCTGACCCCCAAGAACTTCACGCACCTTTTAGTTGGAATTTTGTTTCCCCGGATCGAGACTGGTGTTAGGATTTTGTTTTCAGTGAAACGGCGTGTGAAGACTATCGCCTCCGACTTTTCATCATTTACCCGAATTTTCCACTGGTCGTAATACGCCGTGGCACGAGCCATGCACGCCTTCAGCAGCATGTTCGCTGGTTGCAAGTTTAAAATATAAACGATGAGCCACTGAGCCTTTTGGATGAAATACTGAATTTAAGGTTATTGGACAACTCGGAACAACTTTCATTAATACATATTACGGATAAAAAAATGCCTAATATGATTTTTCCCTTTTATTCTGGCATAGCAGGTGATCTTGCATTTGTAGGGAGCGAATGTTCTTTAGGTCATAAATAAAAGTAGTTCCTACTTTGTTCTATACTTGAATAAAACTTGATTGAAATCGGAAAAAAGAAAAAGTTATAGGTGCGACGCACTGTATTATTTAAAGATAATTTCAAATTTTCAGACTGGGATGACTGGAGATTTTATAGTGTATGGAAATAGGTTAGAATACTTTATAACACATGAAAACTAATTTTTCCAACATTTCCCATCAATTGAAATAAAATGTCAGCTATTTAAAATATATAAAAGCGAATGTGACCCTAATAATATGTTTGTAAACGTGTTTACTGATAAAGAGTCGTTTGGTTCATATATGCATCATATTATTATTTCCCTCAGCAAAAATGTTCGTATTATATAACTGGTTTTAAAGTTTACTGAACACCGAATAAAATGTTCTTTTATTTTGAAATCTCTAGACTAGTCTAGATTTTAGCTAATTAAAACACACAATACCAGAGGCCTTGCATTATACATTCTATGGATGTTCGCGTCGTCTAAGCAAACATAAAATTTCATAACATTTCTATTTAATTTACGTCGTACCAAAAGAAAAACAATAATCCTTCGTGAACTAAGCTGCTTTTCCGGCGTTGTAGATAAAGAATTTGAGGAAACATATTTTTTAGCAAGGCAACTGGAGCATTTCCTATTTTTTTTTCGCCCATACTTCTTCCGACGAAGGAACTTCCGCTTTATTTACTGTGTAAAATAAAGTAGCCGTGTCTAAGTCAGAACACTATTATTCTTTTTAACTTGGATTTAATTGGCTGTCAAGACAGGGGATATTTCAACGTTTTTATCATAATACAGTTGGATACAATACTATACAAAACGACTCAGCTACTGCTTCAAATGTATTTAAATCAGTTGTGAACATAAGTGTCGCCTACCAGCAATGCAACCAAAAAATAGTAACAAGATTTGATGTACCTAAATAAATATGCATATAAAAGTGATAGTAAATTTTTAAATAGAGAATAAATAAATTATTAGAAGAACTAGGCAGACTCAAAATTGAATAAATTACATATACAGGGTATTCCAGGCTTTAGATATAGGACTTAAACACTAAAGAAATAATGAATACGCCAAAGTTGAAGGAACGACGATTATGCTCAAGCGCCAAAATTGATACAAGGCACGAGGGCGGCAGATAGTAGTTCTTTTCTTCTTTGAACCATACAGCGTCGGCGTATGTACAAATTTTTTAACTGCTAGCGCTTCAAATTCCATTACTTAACAATTTTTACTGCATTGCGGGAAGCAAAGGGGGTAATTTATTCGCTAGTTTATGTATTAGAATTTTGCAAAAACAAAATTGCTGACAGAAATTACATCTGAAGCCTAGAAGTATATTATATAATAGTCCCTAAGCAGTCTGCATACTTTTTAAGCGTTTAATGCCAATACTTCAACGTCCTTGAGACGGTTTTGTACGGGGTTAAGAGTTGTTCGGAGTTCGTATTAGTCATTCATGCTTCCAATTCTAATTGTAAATGACTTCACGTTAAAATTACGCAGCCGAATGTACGGTGTGCTTGGAAAGAGAGAGATAGGGATGTAATAGAATATGACGTTGGAAAAATTTATAATACCTAATCTTTAAATTTCTCGTTACACTTGAGGACATTAGGGCTAATTTTATTTTAGTTCTACAAAAGGTAATAATACCTATGTGGAATGATAAGAATTATTTTTGCAAATCGAAAATAGAAGAAGAAAAATATATTTTTTTATATATACTTTTTTTTTTCATCATCCCACATTGTAACATGTTTTTAATGTCTTTTAATGAAAGCCGTTTTATAAAATAATGATTTATATGAGAGTAAATTGAACCGTCTTTCCGGCATATATGCGGAGCGCTCTTGCCTTGGGCGCTAGTTTTTCTTTAAGAGAAGTAGCCCATCTGGCTAATAAAATGTTTTCAGAGCATACTTTATTAAAATAAATTTTTTTCCATTTCATACAAATTCAATTTGTCATAACTCCAATTTATCAAATAGTACCCTGTATGTTTTATTTTCTATCAGGTAAAGTGGTAAAGCTTTAGACTGGTTTTTCCCGATTAAAAATTGAATATAAATTAAAACAAATATTAAGCTTTTTGTAGAATCGTTTCGAATTATGTATCCATATCTTGCAGTAAGCTATAAAATGCAGATGAGTTATTTAAATTAGATAACAAAAATTTTCATGAATCATTAGAAAAAGACAACAAAAATTCACACAATCAAAACCAATTTATAAGTTATGATACCTATCTGGACAGCAACTTCTATTATAATTAGAATACAACACAACTAAATACCAAATCTATAACAAGTGCTCAAAATGACGTCCATCCATTTCAGAACACTTGTCCATTCTTCGAATAGTTTCTCTCATAACACTTTGTAACATGACTGGAGTTACGGATTCAAAGGCATTTAAAATTTTATTTTGGAGTTCTTCTAATGCTACAGACGGCGTTGAGCATATCCTTCAGATAACCCCAAAGAAAAAATCAAGCGGAGTTTGGTCTGGTGACCTAGCGGGCCACCTGATAGTTCCATTAGTAGGTAGTCAAACTTTGCACTAAGGTAATTTCCCACAAAACCAGCCTTATGCGGCGGTGCTCCATCTTGTTGGAAGTACATATTTCTGAAATCTTGCAAGGAAAGTTCATCCAGTTCGATTTCTATTTTCATTTTGCAAAAAGCTTAAGTAACGTGCGCCAGTTAGTGGTCCTTGAAATAGTATGGGATTAATAATTTTTGTACCGAATATTCCAGCTCACACACTCACTCCAAATCTATCCTGATGGTTACGTTCAATCATTTTGCGTAAATTTTCTTTAGACCAATAATGTAGGTTATGTAATGTAATAAAATTTTATTGTTTAAGTATACGTGTTGAGTAAACCTATTACAAAAGATTAATCTTTTGTTCCTGTTGTTTTCATATAATTTCTGATGCAATTGGTATTTAAGTATGGGAACGGTGGAAAATCCCGAACAGTTTCATTAAATCGAAAAATAAAAAAACACGTGTCATAAATTTTTCAAAAAACTATCTACTAATACCAAAATGACCTCCACACCCACCACGCGAGGACGAGGGGCAACTTTAAAATGTCAAATGGAAACCCCTATTTTTTATTGCGGAATCGGATTGTACGGTAAACAATACGTAAATTTTATTCCGGACATTTTCTTCGATTCTTGCATGGTGTTGCTGCAATCGCAAAAAAAATGAAAAGAAAACATTACTGTTTCAAGAGTAGCGTCTTGTGCCCATAAAAAACGTCCAATTCAAAAACTGAAAAACACGTATTTGTTATTTTTACGAAATTTATTAGCAGCTAGTAATTTTCAATTTGCATTTTTTACAGGGCAATAAAAAACTCGATTTTAAAAAGGAACTAACAGCGGTTTTACCTCTTAATTCAGCCACTTCAGACAACTTCTTGGTCCCAGCGAGTGAAGGCAAGGAGGTGAGGATTTCGGCCAGTTGAGGCAATTAGTTTACAGCTTAACTGCTACACTAGCAGGTTTTAATTTCAAGATTATAGCAGGCGTTCATAATGGTGCCCATTGACTTCTTGGCATTGTCCGAGACGAACGTTAAAAGTTTCAGTAACACTTCTTATCATTTGAGGTGGTATTTCTGCAAAAATGTTTATTATGCTGGGTTACCTCAGCTCTTCCAAATCACGGGGTTTAGTGAAATAAACCTTAACCAAACATGATCGAACTCATCACCAGCAATCTCTTGTATTGCGGGAACTATTTGATTTGTCAACATTTCCGGGTATTTTTCTCCATTCAAATTTCCATCTGTGAAAAACGGTCCTATGATTCGATCCCTGAAAACTCCTGCCCAAACATTTAATTTTTGTGGATACAGCTGGTGCGTTTCAAGCATCCAGTGAGAATTTTCGTCACTCCAATATCTGAAATTATGGCGATTAACTTTTCCACTGAGTGCGAAAGTTGCTTCATCTGAGAAGACAAGTAGAGATGACAAAAAAATTGGGTATTGGTTACTCCTTTCCATCATTAATGCATTAAATTCAAGTCGCCGATCAAAATCATCTTCATTTTACTCTTGGTGAAGGTGAATTTTGTAAGGATGAAATTTCAAATTTTCAAATTCTTATGAACTGAAAATGCACACATTCAAGCTGTTGACTGGCTTTTCTGATTGATAACCTTTGATTTTCAACAAATGCCTGAGCCACTTCCATTTGTCAAGCTTCCGATGTTTCAGATTTTGGTCTTCCAGATTTTGGGCGATTTTCATTTGTCCTTCTGTCTAGGAATCGTTTGATGGTACGGGACACAGTAGATTTCGAAATTCCCACTTGATCTACACGGAAAGTTCCGTTGAATAAAATCACAACTTCATCATAGGACCTTTCTTTATCGCCCCACCATCGCATCATTGAAAGAGAAACTCTCCCTTCCTCTGCTAAAGTAGCCATTATGCAGAAAAAAACGCGAGAACTAATGAAAAATGAAATAACTTTTTTCGTACAAAAGTGCGCTCCTGCCTCTACAAAAGTTGAAAGGAACTGAACGTTCTCGTAGAAATTTCACAAAACAAATACTGTTATTAAGAACACTTTTAAAAAAACATTCATAAAAACCAAGATATCACAGATATTGTTTTTTAAACCGAATGTTTTCTTGTCAACACCAGTAGCTAGAGTTTGTAAATATTTACAAACTTATGGACGCTTAAGGTTTATTTCAATTTTCGAATCGAAAAAAAATTTTTTATGGCCACAAGACACTATTGAAACAGTAATGTTTTCTTTTAATTTTTTGCGATTACAGCGACACCATGCAAGAATCGAAAAAAATGTCCGGAATAAAGTTTACGTATTTTTTGCCGTAAAATCCGATTCCGCAATAAAAAATAGGGGTTTCCATTTGAAATTTTAAAGTTGCCCCTCGCCCCACCCACAGGCTCATTTTGGTATCAGTAGATAATTTTTTGAAAAATTTTTGAAACGTATTTTCTTATTTTTTGATTTGATGCAAACTGTTCGAGATTTTCCACCGTTCCCATACTTTTCTAACACCCGGTATATATGTAAGTTAATACATTTGTCTCAATTTCTTCGCTTACTATAAATCTGTTCTCTGCCACCTCAATATTTTCTGCATTTCGGAATGACTCTTCTAGAATTTTAAAATGCTGCCGATATGGCTGATGACGATCTGCTGAGTGCATCTGTTTTTATGGCTTACTGCAAGATATGGGCACAATTTGAAACGCTTCTACAAAAAGCTTAATATTTATTTTAATTTATATTCAATTTTTTATCGGGAAAAACCAGTCTAAATCAAATTTACTATTCTGATAAAAAAAATGAAACATACAGGGTACTATTTGAAAAATTGGAGTTACAGATTGAATTTCCATGCAATGGAAAAATGGGAAAAACATTTCTGAATCCAAGCAAATGAAAAAAATAGGCCAATTTTACATTTAATTTGTTCAAAAATACCCTTTTATTCAAATTCAAAGTCTACTTCGAAATTTTCTTTTAGCGTCATTATTTTGATCTTATATTTGGTAATTACTATTATTATTTTCTGACACTGATTTTTTTATTATTTGCTAGACTTTCTTTGTATTATTATTTGCTTCGTTTAGTTTTTCTTGACTTTTGTAACAACAGAGTTAACGAATTTCTGCAGTCCTTGGATTATACTGATTCCATAACTATTCGTTATTTTTGTTTCTCAAACGTTGTATTTTCCAGTTTTTAATTGATGTAATTAATTCATATATCTTTCACTAAAAGTTAAATTTTAATATGGCAAATATCTGAGAAACTATCGTATTTTGAATGTCCAGATGATTGGTTTTACTGTTTTTTCTTCACGATTGTTTAATTAAGTTGTAAGTGGCAGTTTAACAAAATTTATTCTGTAATTTCATAACGTGTGTTCACCAACACTTTCTACACCATACATTTTAACGATGTTAATGCTATACCATTCAGTATAATCAGTATTAACGAAAGAAAGATAATCTTTCCATCGTATTATTTTCACAAGTTAAATAGCGAGCTTGACTTCCTCTTACTTCTCGAAAAACGTTCCCGGAATATATTTAATAACTTATAATGCATTGCCTGCGAGACACGAATAATGTGAGAGTACATCAAAGGTATAATTAATATTTCGATTATATTGACTGATTAAAACTACCTGCTGGTGTACGTTATAGTTCAAATGCAATTGCGCAAAAGGGCTCTACCTATATCAAAACCATTGTATGCAGCACCTTTGACATCCATATCCGGAAACACAATGATGAATGGGAAATGAAATAAAGTATTGTCTATTGTTTTTACTATTTTTTAATCGATGTATCTTTTCAGAAAGCGGTTTACGTGATGGGGAGTTGTTATTGTTAGCTGGGTTTCCTGCTGTATTATTTGACAGTTACAAAAATTAGATTTTTCTACTCCTGTTAAATAGATGTGTCTTTCAATCAGTGATTTGTAAGGTTATTTTTGCAATGTAGTTTACGTTTTCTTCAGATTACTATAACAACAAATATAGAAAAATATATTATTATACAGGGTGGGACAATAGTGCGTTCGACTTTGATAGCTCGAGTTCTTACGGAAGCTAGAAATAAAAAAAAATTCACGTAAACATAGTGAAAGGAGGAAAGAGGCTTCTAAAATGTGCTGAAATTTACAGCATTCCCTTTTAAAAAATGACACTTGGTCCTGTACAGTCGTCTTGGCTCACTCTGTATATTCGAAAATAATTTCCAGTTATAGAATTTTGTATGTAGTTATTGGAAGCGCTGTTGCCCCACCCTGTATATCTTTATTTTAATTTCAAAAATGTCAATAAAATATAATTCTGTAAATTGTATTGGTGGTTTTAATTTGAAATAAGCACTGCTTAGAGATGAGTCGACAGCAAGCATGACTCCTCCACCTTTAGTATTTGTAGTATTAGTAAAATCGCGATCGATAGATCGAAGTTAGATCCGTAGAAAAAGCAAATTCTTTTATGATAACTCATCAAAATATTCAATGTGCAGCGAACAAGATTCAACAATTAGATGTATTTTTAAAAGTGACCATAATTCGGATGTATTATTTATTAAGTGAACATTGGCAGTCAGAGAATGAAATAGGCTTAATCAGTCTTAGTAGTCTAATCAGTCAGATTTTAATTTATGTGCTTCGTTTTGTCTACCCAAACAAAGGCATGGCGCTGTAGCAATTTTTCGTAGAAATAATGTTAAAATTAAGCATTTACATCATTGTAAAGACTTATCCTTAGCTCATATTTTTGAATGTGAAAAGAATACTACCCTACGTAAGCTGTTATATGTTCTAAACTGTAACAACATGTGTTTAACCATTCATGAACCAATTCGAGTTACTCCTGCATCTAGTAAATTTTTTTTTTTTTTAATACATTTATTTAACGTCGGCCTATTTCCGCTACTGAGGCCTAACACCGACGCCTGTAGACGAGCTACCCCCAACCAGGAATTTTGAAGGAACCTCTTCCCTTAAGAAGAGTAGGGATCTTTTACTTGCCTAACATTTAATAGACAAGGGACCGACGGCTTTACATCCCCTCCGAAGGATGGTATATCTCCTATACAACCCTCGCCTAAGGTTGTATAGCTTCCGCGCATACACTGATATACAAGCCGCTGATCTAGTAAATGTATTGATAAGATTATATAACAATGAAGTAATCTCTGAAGCCAATATAGCTCAAAATAATTTGTCAGATCACTTTGCCCAGTACATCAGAGATTCTATAAATAGAGTAGTTGGGAATATCAGTCACTACAGACGTTTTTCTAATGACAGCAATATTGCAAATTTTTGTACATATCTACAAACACAAGTTGGGACGAGGTTTGCTCCACTGAAGAATGTAATACTGCAGTTAATTCGTTTATGGACACTACTTCATACTATTTCGTGACTTGTTTTCCTGTAACTAAACAAAAATAATAATAATAATAATAATAATAGTAAAACACATGCAAGCAAAAACAGCCCTGAAATAATTGCCGCCAGAAATAGAGTACAACTTTTTGCTGATCTTAGTAGGAAATATTCTCAGTTTAAAGTGCAATTTAAAATTGTTAACAATGAATATCGACCATTATTATCGTCAACATACAAAAATCAAAATGATCAGTTACTGGCAAATGCGAGAAACAAAGATAAAGCTATGTGGAACATAATAAATGACAGTTTAGGCAAATTCAAAAAGAATAACTTGCTGATTGAAATAGAGGATATAGAATAATGGGAAAATTTTGAATCCTACCGAATCTGCCCCTAAAAATGTATTAGTAAACTTACCTAAGAGTATAGATCATCAGTTTCTAGGATCATGTTTAAAGCCCTGTAGTAATTCATTGTTTCTTAGAGCCCTGACAGAGGGGATGCTCTAGATTTAATAAACAAGTTGAAAAACTCAAATTCTTTTGGCATTGATGAGATTTCTAATACATTATTATAAATTATTGGTGTGTATATAGTTCGTTCTCTCATTTATATAATTAATCTATCAATAGGACAAGGTATATATCTCGAGAAATTAAAAATACCTAACGTAATATTTCTTTTTAAAAAAGATTACCTAAACTTAGTTATCAACTATAGAGGAATCAGCCCACCTAGTGTATCAAAAATCTTTGAAACTGCAATTAATATGCAGTTCGTAAATTTTCTTACAATTAATAATATACTCTCCCAAAATCAACATGGATTCACAAAACAGAAAAGTATAGACTCATCACTAAACGAGTTTGTAAATGGTGTAGTAGGTGCAACTAATCAAAAATGACTATGGCACTATTTGTATCTTTTTCTAAAGC
The DNA here is from genome assembly GCA_963675555.1 of Leptura quadrifasciata. Classification (NCBI taxonomy): domain Eukaryota; kingdom Metazoa; phylum Arthropoda; class Insecta; order Coleoptera; family Cerambycidae; genus Leptura; species Leptura quadrifasciata. The sequence goes on from OY776676.1 coordinate 159,417,483, forward strand.
GTTTGACTATCGATGACACTCTTCTATTAACTAAGTTGGAAAAATATGGGGTTAGACTAATTATTCATGAATGGTTCAACTCCTATTTGTCAGATCGCCTTCAACGGGTAAAAATGAAAAATTATCTAAATCAAAAGATTGTCTAAAATAAGGATCTAATATTATTAGAAGACCAAAAAAAAAAACGTAAAAGTTGACTTAATGACATAAACTTTCCCCCCCATGCAAGAACCCATTGCTGCAACTTAGAATAAATGTTCGATATGGTCTCCACCTATTTCTATACCTTTTCTAATTCTATTTATAAAAGATTTTCTTACATTGAAAAATACATTTTCCTGTCCTCTAATAAAATTCGTTGCGTGTTGTATTTTGTCCCACAGTTCTTCTCTTAAGTTTATAGTATTTGCATAGACTAAGGACTTCGTATGTCCCCACACATAATAATCCAAAGGATTATAATCAGGACTCCTTGGTGGCCAAGCAAACTCACTTCTTCGACCGATCCATCTGCGTGGGAAAGTCTCATCAAGATAATTCCTGACTTCAGTGGAGACATGAGGGGGATCTCCATCTTGCACGAACCACATTTTGTTCCGTATAGCATGAAAGCATGTAATATATCACCAAGAGTATCTTGAAGAAAAAACGGATGAGACTGTCCATTTCAATTTTGAGGAAGGACGAATGGTCCCAATAATTGATCGCCAATGATACCACATCACACGTTAATCTTAAATTTTTGATGAAAATGCCTTTCTTTAACGGCATGAGGATTTTCTACTTCCCAGTAACGGGTATTTCTCCAGTTAAAAACGCTTCGGCGAGTAAAAGTTGTTTCGTCGGTAAACAAATTGTTCTTAACAAAATTTCAATCCTGTTGTTTTTATTTAGCGCAAATTGATAAAATTGTAGCATTTGTGGAAAATCCCTTCGAAGTAAGTTTTGTACAGGAGTGAGATGATATGGGTAGAAGCGTTCTTTATGTAAGACTCTTAGGACAGATTGTTTACTCACCCCTGTTGCCGCTGCTAAACGACTTGAGCTGACTTGAAGATCTTCATCCACACGAACTAAAATTTCTAGTTCTTAATCTGCAGTAATTCGTTTTCGGTCGTCCTACATCTTTTTTATGGCGAAATGAACCCGTTTCTCCCAATCGACGAAACAGGTCTTTGAAAATCTTATGGTCTGGCTGTATTCTGTTTAGATATTGCAATGAGTATCTCCTCGCTGCAGCGCGTTCGCTAGAATTGAGTTATTGCAAAAAAAAATGAAAAAACAATTTGAACTTTGACACCCTGTGTCTTTTTATAATTAATAAAATTATTATTATTATAATTATAGATATACAGCGTATTTATTAGGATCAAGTACCTCTGAGTTATTTATGCCATATTTTAACCAAATTTCTGTGATTACAATGGTAGAGTAGTCACTTGAAATTGCTCTATAAAATGTACATGTTACTAAATTTTAGAAATAAATGTTACCGGATTATTGATGTTCAAATCCTGAAAATAAAGCTGTGAAACAAATGGTCCGTCTAGAGTTTTCACTCATATTAATTCTTGATGCCATTAAACCAGATCCGTTATAAATACTGTATGCAAGCGCTGCTTGTCGCCTTAAGCCGACGTGTATTTATTGCTAGGAAACAAATTTTAAAAATGCCAGAGGCAGTAACTGAGAACTACTTCTAATACCAATTCTTGAATTCATTAAATGTCAGCTACATCAATAAACATCCGAAACTAAACATAAACACTACCCCAAGTTTACTCTGTAAGTTTCAATATCGATGTTGCAGGCGCTCCCTTTAAGTTGCTCCATATGAGACAATTAATTAAAGTTGCAATAAAATCATGTAATGAGAGAGCCTGGCTGAATAAATGCGTACGATGACAAAGAGACAGGGTGCATGTGTTAGGGAGGGCTTGTATATCATTGAGGCAGTAAATTGACGAAAATATATATTTTTCTGTGTTTCTTTTATTTCTCCAATAAATACGAAAATATTGCCAATTTTTTTAGTTCCTTTTCTTTTAAAAAAAGGATAAGGACTCCGCAAACGACATGTTTGAAATAAAAAATTACCTTGCATATTCACACACAATATTAAGTGTATGTCTTCATTTAGTAAGACAAAAATCACAATAAAGCAGCACATTCTAGAAAAACCTAAAGTAGAAATACATAACGTAATTAATCCACTGGACGTGGAAGTAATTGACTATTAGCTCAAAGAAAATATAAAACCCGAGTATCCCAAGGCACCGCTTTGGGACCTACTCTATTTCTGTTATTTATAAATGATTTACTCGATAAAAATTATACTATACAGGGTGTCTCACCGGGAACTGAATCGATCGATATAGAGAAAAGTACGCATCAGAGAATTTCGAAAATTTAGATAATTATTAATGTCGGTGTGGCCAATCCAACTAAAATAATTACAAGCAGCTGGCACTTCCGCTTATACCGGAAGTCGATACCAACTTGCTTATTTCAAATGTAACACCCTATATATTTTAGGGTTTTCGAAAAGAGTATAAAATTCTGAGTCGAAAATATGTAGCATATCCTATACCTAAAACTAGCCGTTTCAGAGGTATTTGACATTTTATAGAAAATTTGAAAGGTGCAACGGTTCTTCGTGTAAAAGATCCTCATTTGCTTCTTGTTACGTAAAAAGAACACAAGGGGAACTACGTTCTACAACTGAAATAAATTCAATAATATCATATCAAGTGTTTCGTTTTTCGCGTTACATTTTGTCAACTTCAAACCGCGAAAACTTGTTTAGGTCAAATGGAACATCCTAGCATTGTAGGGGTTAAAGCTACAACTTTTTGAAATATTTGCGATTTTATTAGAAATTCATGAATTGTTATAATCATTTCATCAAAATAGCCATGATTAGAAACAATCAGTCATTATCTTATGTCAAAAAATGCCAGCACGTTTAAATTACACTCACGAAGACTTTTTAAATTTGTTTATAATCTATGGAGATTGTGATAAAGTAATATCAAGAACATGCAGCACATTTACTACTCGATATCCAGAAAAATGGAAACCGTCATCAAACACTGTAAAACGCATACTGGAAAATTTTAAAAATTATGGCTCTGTCAAGGCAAAAATGCAAAGAAGAAAGCCTATTGTTGATGACTAAAACATTGAAATAGTCATTCTGGGGTATTTTCATGCATTTCCAAGGATGTCATTAAGACAAGCTGCTCTGGAATCGGGACTATGCAAGGATTCAATTCACAGAATCCTATTAAAACATAAGTTTCACTCGCTTTCATTCCATATGGTTCAAGGATTAAAAGAAACAGATTTCATAAGAAGACATAATTTTTGTGAGTTTATTCTAATAAGGTCTGAGGGTCACGATTCTTATTTGGGAAATATTATATGGACAGATGAAGCAATATTTACTAAAAATGGACTTTTTAATAGACACAATTCGCATTATTGGAGTGACTCAAATCCTCATATGTTCAGAGAGCGAAACTTTCAGGAAAGTTGGCAGTTCAATGTTTGCTGTGCCATAAGAAACGATAGAGTGGTGGCATTACAATTTTGTCAGGAAAATTTAAACGGTAAATTAAATTTTCTCTTCTGCTAATATGTATAGGTAAATTTTTGTTTTTTTTTTTAGGTGAAAGATATCTGAATATTTTAAAAAATTTGAATAATAACTATTTAGAAAATTCTCGCCGAACATAGCAACATTTTTTATCAGCACGACGGTGCTCCCCCACATAACGCATATTTAATTAATAATCATTTACAAAAAACTTTTTATGATCAATGGATTGCCAATAATTGACCTTTCTTATGGACTCCTCGCTAGCCCGATTTGTCAGTTCTGGATTATTTCATTTGGGGAACCATTAAAAATAAAGTTTATGAGAGCCCATTAACAACCATTGAAGATTGTATGCAAAGAGTAAGAAATGCATTTCAAGACATATCAGAGGATTCAATTGGAAGAGCTACGACCCATGAGGAACTAATCCGAAGGTTCGAAAAATGTGTCGAAGGTTCGAGGGCGGAATTTTAATGAAATGATTACAACAATTCATGAATTTCTAATAAAATCGCAAATATTTCAAGAAGTTGTAATTTTAACCCCCACAATGTGAATATCAGAAAAAAGGGAATTAAATTTTACACAACTTGATGTAAAAAAATACAGGGTGTTCCATTTGACCTAAACAAGTTTTCGCGGTTTGAGGTTGACAAAATGTAACGCGAAAAACGGAACACTTGGTATGATATTATTGAATTTGTTTCAGTTGTAGAAAGTAGTTCTCCTTGTGTTCTTTTTACGTGACAAGCAAATGAGGATCTTTTACACGAAGAAAGTTATAACGGTTCTTGCAAACTGTTGCACCTGTCAAATTTTGCATAAAATGTCAAATATCTCTGAAACGGCTAGGTTTAAGTATAGGATACGCTACATATTTTCGACTCAGAATTTTATACTTTTTTCGAAAACCCTAAAATACATAGGGTGTTCCCTTTGAAATAAGCAAGTTGGTATCGACTTCCGGTATAAGCGGAAGTGCCAGATGCTTGTAATTACTTTAGTTGGATTGGCCACACCGACATTAGTAACTATCTAAATTTTCAAAATTTTCTGATGCGTACTTTTCTCTACATCGATCGATTCAGTTCCCGGTGAGACACCCTGTATATATAAAATCTAAAATGTACAGAATATAATATATATGTCAAATAATAATCATATATTTATATAGTATATTTATTTGTTTCCTATTTGTTTTTCTTTGTATAATGACCGTTGGTCAAAGTATTGCAAATGTTCCTATACAGTACAACATAATATGTATATGTAGTTAAAAAAGCATGCACATTGCACAATAATTATGTTAATAATATTACTAGGTACAACACGTGGCACACTAAGTGTCTAAATCGTGCAACTGGCATATATATAATTCTAATATAATAAATATATCAATTATATATGATCCTGACAATGTAAAATTGATAAAATGTTGCAGTAATAAATTTTAAATACATTATTTACTTAAATTTAGAACTTTGTTTAAATTATATTACACAAATTCCCTGTCTACAATAAAAATAACAGCTTCACTTTAATGAAAAACGTTTAATAGACTAGGGATTCACCCTGTACTATGAGTACGCAGTTCCAGACCCTTTTTAAATTAATAAATCGCATGCAGAGCTGGGTATAGAAAAGGTCGATCTGATGCTTCCCAGACCCCAGGCGGCAATAACTGTGATCTACCACCGAAATTTTATGTATTTGCTAACTTAGTCATATGATATATTATTCTCAATTACGAGCCAATATAGCCTCATAAATTACTGCAAGTGTTTTAGTTTCAAGTGGTAATTTTAACCAAACTATAATTATGAGAATTAATTGCCGATTGTTTGAAATATAGTCGCGAGAATAATTTTATCTTTGTTCTGCCTTTCAAGTAATATCTGCACTTTGTTAGTCTAGAGGTAATTTATAATGTAATATACTATATATGTATATATACTTGATTTTTTGCCTAAAATACAAATTGCCATATTGTCACACACTATTTCGATTTTTTATTGTTGCACAAATAAAATTATATCTGTAAAATAGTGTTAAAATAAAGTTTACCTTTTTCTTACATATAAATGAAGGGTATATGTTTGGCAACTAGCAGATTATAGTGTCAAATTCATATTCAAATACCTATTAATGACCGTATCTCAAGATTTCCTCGTTTATTTTCATTTCAAATCACATTAACAGAAGTTGAAGCTCAAAAACCACATTAGGTAATTATGAAATAAATATGTATAGTAGTACTAAGATCTAAATCACAAATTTATTTGCTTGTTGTATTTAAACGTAAATTGTTATGGGGTCGAAATTATTAACTTTGGTTTCCTTGCACACTTTTTGGTCAAAAAGCCGAAAAACATAAATAAAGAATAATAGAACCTACCACCAGCTATTAAGGGACGAGCAATATATCAACCAACATGATATTTTATAGACCCAATAACATTTATTGCCTAAGACCGTCCGAAAATTTATGATAATTTTATGACTCAAGCTAGAAATTCTTATGCGCCTAAAAAATGAGAATCCATCTAATGAACTGAAATATAATTAAGAATGACGTACGCCTCATCGTGAATTAGCAAAATTTTTATATTTGTTTTTCGAAGGGGTATGATGAATTGTTTTAAGTTGTTTGTGGGCACGCCCTTACGAATAAGGTAATATTCCGAAACATTTCTGTGGGCTGAGGATTATTGTCTACCAGCCGCTCAAGTTGTTTTACGACAGGGTTTTCTAGTAATAAAAACATCAATTTGATTTATTAAACCGCACTAGTGCCCTTATTGCATTTATGGCCCAATTTCTATTGTACCGTATTACCTCGCTTTAGAACTTTTGTACTGTCTGAGTTATCGTGCGCTTCTGTGGAGGCACAAATAGAAAGTATTTCTTGAAAATTGACAGTTTAACTGACCACTAATTTGAAACGAATCCAAGCGAGTACCAGTTTGAAAATAAACCAGAAACAAGAAATATTTTTGTCTACAATAGGAACAGAAAATACGCTATTAGATAATACAAAAAAGGCACTATTTTAAAAATTCAAAGTTGTTTTGAACCTAATTTAATGAAATAAATAATAGTTGTAAGAGCTTTGTGCACTTACTCCTTAACATAGCTCCACAAAATAATCAATTTCTGTCAAATCAGGGCTTCTGGCAGGCCTACCATGGAGTCCTCCTCGTCCTATCCAACCATTTGGAAAAGCGTCGTTTAAATATTCGTGACACAGGTGCTCCACCATGAAGGTACCACGTTCTCTTCCTAATATCCTCCAGTAATTTTTCCAAGCTGTCTTGTAAGAATTCCAAATAAATTTGACCATTCACACGTCCATCAAAATAATGTGGTCCTATCACATAATCCCCAACAATTTCTCCCCAAACATTCAACGACCGTATTGTTTGGCTATTTGTTCGTGAGATGTAAGGATTGGTTGTGTCGTAATAATGAAAATTATGACGATTAACATGTCCATTTTTGTGAAGCGTTGCTTCATCGGCAAACAAAACAAACCCAAGCAACACCAGATGGTTTAATAAACGTTTATTATATGAAATTATGGTTTAAATTTCGTTATCGTATATTTAATCAACGTTTATGAAAAGTGTTTATTTCATAAACGATTTTTGCTCGTATATTATAAATGTATTTCTCCGAAAATTTTTGGGGTAACGCAGAATATTAGAGAAATAATTAATTGAAAGTTGTGACTACACTTCCGTCAAATGTTTAAATTGTAAATTGGTGAAATTGACACTACTTACATTTTTTCAGCCATATTAGAGTTTTTAATATACGATTTTTAAATGTATACGATAAATACGTATTTGCGCTACATTTTTTGTAGGCATGTCATAAACAATTGCAACTAAAAATTCGAAGATTATAACAATATCTGGAAATATGAGTAAAATATTTACATTAATCAAAATTTGTTATAGATAGATGATGAATGAAAATGTTTGTTAAGTAATATTGCAGTTTATAATATACGGTTTTTAAACGTATATCAATCTGCATCGATTGCGCAGTCGCCAGCAACCGGGCTAGTATTGTTGTCTTTATTGCAAAATACATAACCATTTCTCATAAATATATGCATCTCTCTCATTGTCTCAACAGTACAGCTGGTGAGCAGCTGCGGATCGTCGTGTTAATTACTGTTTCGTGTGGTGGTAGTCAACCTTAATAGTGTGGCCTTGTGATCGAAACAAAGAACATTTACTTGTTTGTTTTTGCGTGTATATTATTTGATTGAAATTCAACAAGTGTTATATTGATGAGCCGCCCTTATCCTTGAGTTATCACGTTGTAGTGCATTAAAGTTACAAGAATGAACTTGTGATTGGTAAGAATTATTGTTTATCTGAGCGATTTCATGGCAACTGCAATTTTTCTATCACAGAAGGTGTAAAACTCTGCATGGCTAGCGTTGAAGGTGTGGGTGAGACCAGTGACAATAAAATCAGAGGGACGATTCAAGATTGGTTGAAGCTTGCCAAAAGCCGCTATAGTTACAATAATAATAATAAATAGACTCTATTTTTGGATTTTAGTAAAGAGTAATGAATAATGTTATGTTTTGTTATCGTTGTCAAACATCCTAGGTCCCCAAGGGTGAAATAGTAAATGATAAAATAGTTTTACGTATTTAACCAATCCCGCAGAATTGATAAAGCTTAATATAATATAAAAAAGCTCGTACTAAATTTTAAGTATTTTTTTTTTAATTACTATCTGCATATATATATATACAATTGAATTATTTTTCCTTGATATTAGTAGTTATATATAGGTAAGAGGTTTAAAATATGTACTTTTAAAAAATTGAAAATCATTATAATATTAACTTTCGAATTTAAAAACGGTACTTTCTATCTTTTTTAAAAATTAATATATTTTACAAAATAACTTAGAAATTAATTTGTTTCAATATCATCTTATCATTGTTATGCAGCAATATATATTAACAATTTTATCATAAGTAGCAAATGATTTCTGATTTAAGACATGATTTTACTTGCAAAGTTATTTGAAATCGATCAGTCTAAATACTGTGTAACAGAACTTCCCATTTAAATTTTGAAAGTTAAGGTAATTTTGGTAAAAATAAAGTGATGGAAACTATTTAATCATTTATTAAATAAGCTCTTAGTTTATAAAACAAGATGACAAAAGGTCTAAAGAACTTATAGCGCATTAACAAAGATACAAGAGTGGATTGCCTTTAAAAAATCTCTCGATATTTTCTATCTTTTTATCCTAAATTTTTTGAGAAAAACTAAATTCTTCAGAAAAAGTTCAGATTTTCAAAAGAAAAAAAATTTAAATAAAAACAATTATAATTTATGATTACATCTAATTTCCTTTTAATTATATAGTTCACCAGCTTTTATGAGGCTTTGAAACTTCTATATTTTTAATTTGAAATATGTTCACCTTACGCGAAGTCAGATATTTATATTCTCTGAATATATTACCTAAATTTTGGCATTGCCAAAAAAAGTTTGATAAGCTGCAGCAACATTATAAAAAATGACTTTCTCAAAATATTTAAAATAAAAAAGTTTGTAAGTATTAGATATTCCATACAGGGATACCCTATGTATGTATGAATTACAGTGGATAATAAAGATTTATTACACGTCTACCAGCAAGTGGAGAAAAGGTTTTTCATAACCGTGAGAAAAACCTTTACATCATACGTATTATCGATGTATATGGAATACGTTTATTTGAGGTTCCACATAAAAGTATAATCTCGTATATGATGAAACATCAATATAACGTTTTCTTAAGACGTATATATTTAGAATATGATATACAATATATACACGTTTTTTTTAAAACGTCTATATTTAATATATGATAAGACAAATATATACGTTTGTAGCGCGGACATTCGAACGTTGAATATAGGTTGCGATAAACATTATATATACAGTCGTATAAACGAAATCAAAACGTTTATTAAACCATTTGTTGTTGCTTGGGAAGTCAAAAAAATTTCTTTGTTGCCCTATTTTTTGTTTTGCCCATTGACCCAAAAATGTGGAGGTCGTTGGAAAGATAATTTTATAATGAATTCTTGAATGTAAAAATGTATCGGGTGTTCCATTAAAAAAAAATGACCTCGAAGATGTTCCGGTGTAAGTGAGTCATCCTGTATATTTCAAAATATTTTTAAAATGTGCGCCTTTTAACACTATGCCACTTCCATGGAAAAAATATTTTTCAGTTTTCTAATAAAGCCAATATTGGACTTTGACGCACTATTGGACACCCTGTACTTTTTAAATTACTTATGGAAAATAATATCCTGTATGCCGTTTAACTACGTGTTTGATATTAAAATATTAGAACTACCTCAAGGCTCAATATTGGGACTTAGGGGTTTAAATGGTTCATATAAATTAGTTGTAAATGCTCATTAAACTCCTTGGAAATACATAGACTATAGCTTGCATTGGGATACACATTTAGAAATAATGAATAAGAAGTTAAGTAAAGCTCTGTAAGCAATATTAACAGTTGAGAGAAATATTGAGTTAAATGCAAGTTTATTTCGCTTATTTCAATTTCATATTAGAGTACGCCTTTGAATTCTGGGGAGTATCCTGTAACGCTCCAAAAAAAGGTTTTAGAATTCCCAGAGCGGTGTAAGACATCTTACTTTATACCAGTGCCAACAACTACAAATAGAAAATTGTGGAAGAACATAGACTATATCCTTTTGTTATATACTTCGCAGAAGAGTATATTGCGTCATAGTATACTGATGAGCATTTCGCCAACTAAGCTGTCATTACCAGGAAGTGACTATAATTTCAGATATAGCTAAAATATTAACTTAATTCCAAAAATCTGCGAGGAATGTCTAGTAACATGTCCAACAAGGTATAAAATTTATATCTAGTTTATGTCCTGCTAATTGTGTCCTCAGGTCGGTATTTGCTGTTGAATAAAACGTGAAAGTTACACAACATATTCGATTTAAATATTCCTCTAGATAATTTTACATCAGTATACAATTATAAAGTTACACAAAAAAAATAGAACCAGCTGATATGAATACATGACAATTTCACCTAAATCCTGTGTACTATTTCCCCTGAGTTTAATTAGAGATAGGTGCTACCAAACAACTACTAATTATAGAGCAGAGCTGCAGTCCTCTGTAAATCAGTAAGTCAGGCAAATATATCCGGACAGCGTTTACCCAATTTAAAAAGAATTGCTTAATTTGTGTTATTCTAGCGAACTGTAAATGAGTATTTTCTCCAAAGATTTACAGTCAGATGCTTTCACTGCATATTGAATCTTATTTTACGACATTGGTGACTCTACGATACATTACAGTTTTGCTGTAAAATAGTCTTTCTGTAGTACATAATCTTTGTGTTCTTCTATGGCATCATTGATGCGTTTTTCTTATTGGCTGAAAGAACTTGTAGATTTTTGCGTATTTTAAAATTGGAGATATAAAATGAGGCACTCTTTCTCTCGAAGCACTTTGTTTTTGAAATTCTTGTAGAATATCCAGACAAGGTTAAGAACTGTAATAATTTTTTTTTGTTCAATTGAATACAATTTATTATCATCTATATGCTGTGAAATTAGAAATACATTTTTCTTCTTTCTTTCCAATGCATGACTAATTTAGTAAATCCACTAAGAATTAATTTATTTTCTCTCTCTCTCTCTCTCTTATTATTTACAAAGCAATAATCAAGTTATTTGTTTTTATTTATTATTGTGTGGGGTGAACATAGGTACGTCTTTACATACAGGGTGTCTCACTGGGAACTGAATCGATCGATCTAGAGAAAAGTACGCATCAGAAAATTTAGATAATTACTAATGTCGGAGTGGCCAATCCAACTAAAATAATTAGAAGCAGCTGGCACTTCCGCTTATACCGGACGTCGATACCAACTTGCTTATTTCAAATGGAACACCCTATATATTTTAGGGTTTTCGAAAACAGCATAAAATTCTGAGTCGAAAATATGTAAGCATATCCTATACCTAGACCTAGTCGTTTCAGAGATATTTGACATTTTATAGAAAATTTGACAGGTGCAACGGTTTGCAAGAACCGTTATAACTTTCTTCGTGTAAAAGTGCTCATCTGCTTCTTGTCACATAAAAAGAACACAAGGAGAACTACGTTCTACAACTGAAATAAATTCAATAATATCATACCAAGTGTTCCGTTTTTCGCGTTACATTTTGTCAACTTCAAACCGCGAAAACTTGTTTAGGTCAAATGGAACACCCTATATTTTTTTACATCATGTTGTGTAAAATTAAATTCCCTTTTTTCTGATATTAGCATTGTGGGGGTTAAAGTTACAACTTTTTGAAGTATTTGCGATTTTATTAGAAATTCATGAATTGTTGTAATCATTTCATCAAAATAGCCATGATTAGAAACAATCAGTCATTATCTTGTGTCAAAAAATGCCAGCATGTTCAAATTACACCCACGAAGACTTTTTAAATTCGTATTTTATTTATGGAGAATGTGATAAAGTAATATCAAGAACTTGCAGCACATTTGCTACTCGATATCCACAAAAACGCAAAATAACACTAACACTGTAACATGCGTATTAATCGAATTGAAGATATGGCATGAACTAAAATAGCAGAGATAAGATCAATTTAAAATATGATTTCATTTTAATTTAATCATTGCTCAAAATTCCGCCCTCGAACCTCGACACATTTTTCGCACCTTTGGATTAGTTCCTCATGGGTAGCTATTCTAATTGAATCCTGTGATATGTTTTGAAATGCATTTCTTACTCTTTGCATACAATCTTCAATGGTTGTTAATGGGCTCTCATAAACTTTATTTTTAATAGTTCCCCAAATGAAATAATCCAGAACTGATAAATCGGGCGAGCGAGAAGGCCATAAGAAAGGTCCATTATTGGCAATCCATTGATCATAAAGCGTTTCTTGTAAATAATTATTAATTAAATATGCGTTATGTGGGGGAGCACCGTCGTGCTGATAAAAAATGTTTCTATATTCGGCGAGAGGTAAATTTTCTAAATAGTTATTATTCAAATTTTGTAAGATATTCAGATATCTTTCGTCTAAAAAAAAAAAATTACCTATACATATTAGCAGAAGAGAAAATTTAATTTATCGTTTAAATTTTCCTGATAAAATTGTAATGCCACCACTCTATCGTTTCTTATGGCACAGTAAACATTGAATTGCCAACTTTCCTGAAAGTTTCGCTCTTTGAACATATGAGGATTTGAGTCACTCCAATAATGCGAATTGTGTCTATTAAAAAGTCCATTTTTAGTAAATTTCGCTTTATCTGTCCATATAATATTTCCCAAATAAGAATCGTGACCCTCAGACCTTATTAGAATAAATTCACAAAAATTCTGTCTTCTTAGGAAATATGTTTCTTTTAATTCTTGAACCATATGGAATGAAAACGGGTGAAACTTATGTTTCAATAAGATTATGTGAATTGAATCCTTGCATAGTCCCGGTTCCAGAGCAGCTTGTCTTAATGACATCCTTGGAAATGCATGAAAATATCCCAGAATGACTATTTCAATGCTTTCGTCATCAACAATAGGCTTTCTTCTTTGCATTTTTGCCTTGACAAAGCCATAATTTTTAAAATTTTCCAGTATGCGTTTTACAGTGTTTGGTGACGGTTTCCGTTTTTCTGGATATCGAGTAGCAAATGTGCTGCAAGTTCTTGATATTACTTTATCACATTCTCCATAAATAATAAACAAATTTAAAAAGTCTTCGTGGGTGTAATTTAAACGTGCTGGTATTTCTGACATCATTATTTCAAACTTATATGAATTATTGGACAGCTTTAATATTAAATGCTGCATCTGGTTCAGGTTAAATGATAGAATAGAACTGAAATTTTGTAGAGTCCAAACTTCGCCGTTTGTTTCATTTAACTAATTATTGATACTCTTATTGAGTAGCATACATGCTGTATTTTTTTTGTATAACGAGCAATATACACGTTTATTATCATTATTATTGTAGTTATTATTATTTTCAATCAATAACTTTAAAGAAATAAAATATTTATCTACTGTTCAAAATAAAGTTATCCACCTTAAAAAGAATCACTGCGCTATATTTGCCTGATAATCTTTAACAGATATTTAGAGAGCCAATAAAAAATATTGAGCTGCATATTGGACAAGAACTCACAATGGGCTCAGCACGAGTAAATACTTTGCGTAAAGTTACGAAGTTGCTGCTAGGGAGGATTAAATTTATATTCAGATATTATAGTACTGACATCTTACTTACTCTAACATTATACTAGTTTTCATTAAAATATGAAATATGGTATAATGAACAAGCAAATATGGCTTAAACATTTATTTAACTGTCAGCGCATAATGCATGGTTCTAGCCAGTGGTGTACAGAATTTTCTTTGACGATACGTTCATTTTAACTACCCCGCTCCTTACAAACTTTTTCATTTTAAAATGTTCTAGGGACCAAAAAGGTTCATTGCTGAGTTTTCGGTCAATAATCCGCCTTCCTCGTGATATTTACTACCACTTAATTCTTAGATTAGATTATTTTTATTTCCATATACATACATACATACAATTCCGTAATACATATATACAGTAATTTTAAAATATTTAAAATAATTAGATAATTATTATTATTATTATTAGCCGTTACTCGAGTCCGAGTATAAAAATGTTACAGTCGATAAATTGTGTACAATAAAAAACAAGTAAAAGGTGTAGTCTATTGTAATTCCCATTCATCTACGGTGCACACGACTATGGCTATAGAGGCCAATTCGGGAGAGCACATGTCGACCGCAGTCAGGACAAACACAGACCTGGTTAGGTCTTGGATTCGGCCTTCTTGCAGCAACATTTCCTTGATAGCTGGCCGCAACCCCTCGCCATTCGGTTCTGTCCGCTGCAAGTTGTTCCCATTGCTCGTCTGCAATACCGCAGGATTTTAGATTTTCATGGAGAGCGTCTTTGAACCTCTTTCGTTGACCGCCACGCCTTCTTCTACCGCTTAGCAATTCACCATAAAGTGTACATTTAGGAAGGCGGTTATCATGCATACGATGAACGTGACCTGCCCATCTTAGGCGTGCTCTTGAAATAAGCACCTCAATTGGAAAGCTGTTTGCTCTCCTGAGTACTTCCAAGTTTGATATGTGATGGAACCAACGGATTTTCATCATACTTCTGAGGTGTCTTTGCTGAAAACGTTCTAATTCTTTCACATGACGACGGTAAGTGACCCAGCTTTCACATCCATATAGCAGTGTTGGAATGACAACTGCTCTGTAGACAGCCATTTTCGTTGACAAAGCAAGGTCGTGGTTGTCAAATACTCTCTCTCTAAGTCCCCAGAGTGCTCTAGATGCAGCGTTAATTCTATTGCGAATCTCGCTGTCCATGTTTGCTTTGTCATTAACAACGTTGCCTAAGTAATTGAACTGATCCACCACTTCAAGAGAATTTCCGTTAAGTGTAATGTCTATTTGGTTCACTTGATGAGGAGTTGACATAATCTTAGTCTTTCCAATGTTGATTTTAAGTCCCAAGGAATCATAGCTCTGGGCATACACATCTAAAAGTTCTTGAAGCTCTTCCGGCGTAGAGGCTAAAAGTGCACAGTCATCCGCATACTGGAGATCACAAATGAATCGTGTGCGTGTCTTCGTAAAAGCTCTAAAGCGCCCTATGTTAAAGAGACCGCCATCAAAACGGTATCTGAGACCTATTCCTCTGACTGTCAGTTTGTTGTCAACAATAATTGTTAGAGCAGTGGTAAACAAATTAAAGAGTAGGGGTGCCAGGACACAACCCTGCCTAACTCCAGTGAGGGTTTGGAAAGGTTCGGTTGCCTCATTATTATACATAACCTGTGCGTTGTTGTTTGTATGTAGACTGCGACATACTTCCACAAATTTTCTAGGGATACCTAAGCGGAACATAATTTTCCAGAGCACTTCCCTGTCCACCGAGTCAAACGCCTTGGTTAAATCAATGAAGGCCATGTGAATTTCTCCTTGATGTTCGAGTGCTTTTTCTTGAAGCTGTTTAAGTGTGAAGATTAAATCCGATGTGCCTCGGTTTGGTCTAAAGCCACTCTGTGTTTCAGGAAGTAGCTTTTCCATAACAGGTGTTAGCCTATTTGCCATCGCTTTAGTGAGTATCTTCCCTCCAACAGCCAGGAGAGCTATACCCCTGTAATTTCCACAGTCCGCAGCGCTCCCTTTGTTTTTGAAGAGGTTGGTTAAAAGTGTATCACGAAACTCCTGCGGAGCTTGACCACTTTCCCACACGACATCAAACAGTTTTTTGAGGTAGGGTATGAGCTCTGACGACACAGCTTTAAAGATCTCAGCTGGGAGTGAGTCGGCGCCGGGAGATTTGTTATTTTTTAGCTGCCCAATGGCGGTTAAGATCTCTTCCGTTGTTAGTGGTTTATCTAAGTCTTCGAAGGTGTCATATTGAGGGATAAGATTTATAATATCGTGATCGGCTTGACTTTGCTGGTTAAGAATGTTAGAGTAGTGTTCTTTCCATCGGGCTCTTATTTCCTGGTCTTCTTTGAGGAGATTTCCATTTAAATCTTTAATAGGGCACATATTTTTCCGACTGGGGCCGTACACTGCTTTTACTCCTTGAAAGAAATTCCTGTA
Organism: Leptura quadrifasciata; assembly: GCA_963675555.1. Classification (NCBI taxonomy): domain Eukaryota; kingdom Metazoa; phylum Arthropoda; class Insecta; order Coleoptera; family Cerambycidae; genus Leptura; species Leptura quadrifasciata. The sequence goes on from OY776676.1 coordinate 159,433,803, forward strand.
GTCGTGTGAATCGGCGTACCTTTGAATTTCTCTGGCCTTGCTTGCCCACCACTCGTTCTTTATTCTTCTGATTTCGCGTTGCGTTTCATACTTAGATTGGGTAAAAGCTTCTGCTTTTGATGAGTCGTTGGGGTGGTTGATAGCGTTTTGGAAGGCAATATGTTTGCGGTCAAGAAGTTCTTGTATAAAAGCTTCATTGTCATTGAACCAGTCCTCCTGTTTTTTACTTGCTGCAGTGCCAAGGATTTCCTCACTCGCACTTTTTAAACTGTCTATAATTTGTGTCCAGGTAGCAGCGACAGCTACAGAATTGGTTTCTTCTAGTGCATTCAAATTCTCTTGAACTTTTTGCTTTAGCTGTTCGACGGTTTGTTGGTCACGCAATTTACTAATACAGAGACGGAGTCTACGTTTTACTTGAGTTTTTCGGTGTTTGGGTCTCATAACAATTTTCATTTTAGAGACAACAGGACGATGATCGGTCCAACATTCGCTATCAATGCGCGCCTTTGTAATTTGGACGTCCTTGAGATGCTTCCTACGTACGATAACATAGTCCAGTAGATGCCAGTGACGTGATCTGGGGTGACGCCAGGTGCCTTTAAATTTATCCTTTTGTCGGAAAATGGTGTTTGTTATAACTAGATCATGTTCGGCGCATTTAGTTAGGAGTAGTTGACCGTTAGCGTTCATGTTGCCCAAACCGTTCTTGCCTATGATGCCTGGCCAGGTGTCTGCATCTCTCCCTACTCTAGCGTTAAAATCGCCAAGGATAACGAGTCGTTCCGTTTTAGGTATTCTACAGAGGGTTTCTTCCAGCTGTTGATAGAAGCTTTCCTTGGTTTCGTGACTGGCATCCAGAGTGGGAGCGTAGGCGCTTATTAGATTTACCGCGTTGCCATCTGATAGCTCATAGCGCAGCAGCATTAGACGCTCGGATAGGCCTTGTGGTACTTGTGTTAAGTTGGATACAAGTTGATTCCGAACGGCAAATCCTACTCCATGTTGTCTTCTTGAATTGGTGGGAAGACCTTTCCAATAGAAGGTGTAGTACTTCTCTGTGAGATAGCCTTCCTCCAAAAATCGAGTTTCGCTGAGAGCTGCAACGTCAACATTGAGTCGGTGAAGTTCTCTATCTATTAGAGCAGTTCTTCTTTCAGGCCTATCGGTGCGAGTGCTGTCGTTCAAAGTACGAACATTCCAAGCGCTGTATATGAAAGAATTAGTTTTGTTGGATTTAACTTGTCGGTGTTTTTTCGACATTCGACGAGGTGTCCCTGTGGGCACCCTCCCCCGGAGATCCGATCGGGAGGGTATTTTACCTCCGGATGATTTTGTCCCACTTGAACGCTCCATCATTTTTTTAAAGCCTTAATCGACTGAAAACGAAGCTGCATTTGAAGTTTTAGCTGGAGCAGGTATGCAACTGACCAGCTCGGTTGCGGAAGGCGAGTGGTGTGGTCCCATGGCACAGAAGGGGACTGCGACGATAGGGTAACCAAACGATTCCAAAAGCAACCTTTGTGTGCGGTGGGTTATTTTTACCGCACCCTTCGTGAGAAGGTAGATGTGCTCACGGCAAAAGGTAAGGGTTATTCCGCCCTTACTCGGTCGTTAGAGCCTCGTTAGTGAAAACAGGGTGCACCAAGTTCAAATTGAACTCATCGCGAAGGTGAGGTTAACAATTGAGTAGGAGAGGCTATAACTTGCGCTTCACTACCCCATTACACCCCCCCAAATTAGATAATATGTGTATGTTAAGCCTCAATTGAGGGGTTTAGAAAGTGGCTTAGTTGTAAAATATAAAATAGTTACAGTAGTGCTCTGAGAAAAATTCTTGTAAATTATAATATGCATTTTGTTTCAAAAACATTTTTAGTTGTCTTTTAAAAGTTACTATTTGTCAATATTTTTTATCGTAGATGGTATGTTATTGAAAACCCTTTTACGGGCGTGCAAAGGCACTCTTCTTGTAATATTTAAGTGAAATCTCGCGTAACGAAAATAGATTTATTTCTGGTGTCATATCCATTGAAGTCTAAGTGAGATTTAAGTTGTGTGCATTTTTGAAATGTCATAATTGCCAATTTATAGCTGTACTGGTTTACAGTGGTGAGTATATCGAGACTATCAAAGAATGGCCTGCAAGAATCTTGTGATTTTAGTCCCATAAGAATACGAGTAGCCCTTTTTTGACCTATTAAAATTTTCTACTAGATAAGCTACTTCCACCACAAAATTCCAGACCACACTGTAATAAGCTATGGAAATATGTATAGTAAATATTAAGTGCATATAGCGAATATAACGTAAATAGCTTTAGATAATCTGTTATTCAAATCAGAAATATGGACATCCCATTTCAGTTGCTTGTCAATACGAACTCCCAAAAATTTTGTCATTTGTAGAGCTGATTCTACCATTTGTATTTCTTATGTCTGTGTTTCTTAAGTTTGAAATGTCATGTTGAAAGTTTTTTCTACATTAACAACAATTTATTTGCACTAAATCAATCAATAATTTTGTTCATTGATATTTGACCAAGTCTTATTAAGTGCTCGTAATTTCTATTCTATTTAAAATGATACTTGCATCGTCAGCAAATAAAGATAAATGTAAGTTGGGAAAACTATGGATGATGTCGTTTATGTAAATCAGAAAGAGAATTGGGCCCAATATGGATCCTTGTGGAACACCTCATTTTACTATATTTCCGCGGAATTGACTTTACTAATCAAATCATTGTTCTAATGTTCATTTTCTACAAGAGTTTTGCGTTCCGTCAAGTAAGACCCAAACCACTGCAATGGTATCCCTCTTATAGACTAGTAATTAAGTTTTTCAAGGCCCTTGGTACATAGAGTAACTTCCTTTTTCTCCAGCGTCTCAGATATTATTTTTAATAATGAGGATATAACGTCACTAGTATTTTTCCCTTTTTCAGTCAAATTACGTGGTACTCAATAAACTGTGTTTGTATAAATAATTTACCAATTGCTGCTCCACAACCTTTTCCAAAATTTTTAAAAAAGTCGGAAGAGGAGAGATTGGTCTATAGTTATTTACTTCAAATTTTCCACCTTTTTTAATAATGGTTTAACAACTGCTAATTTGAATTTATCGGGAAACTGGCCTGTACTTAATGACCTCAAACCTCAAATAAAATTACAGCCTGCATTTCTAAGGCATTTTCAGTTATTGGTCAATAACTTTACAAGACATGGGCACCTTTCTTTATTTGCAAGAATAATAAATTTAATAATTTTATTTCATTTGTTTTAAATATTTTCTAATAACATTTAGCTATACAGGAGGAATTACATTAATTCAAATTTTACTTTTATATTTTATTATGTGTACGTGATAAGCAAATGCTAATGTAGATTCCCATCCCTCATGCCTCAAAATGTCCTCTATAAGGTGATGAAAGTTTTATCTAGCTTTTTTTTAAAAACCTACCCCCCGGTTTTAATAAAAATCATCTATGTAGCAAGAATGTGATAATGAAATATTCTTTGCTAAATTTTTGGACTACCCAATTTTTACACAATTTTATTTATGTTTTGCAGATTTAGTGGACGGCAAGGAAAAAATATCTGAGAAGTAAGTAATTACTAAATTCCATACGTATGATAGTAAATTAAGATAACAATATATCACTTTCACTAAACTACAATTAGTTAATAAGATCGTTCGCAAATTATATTTATCATAACTAAGTTATGTTACAATAACTTAATCTATAAAAATATGATATAAAGAAAATGTGTTTAAAATTACAAAAATGCCAAAACTAGTTACTATACAACTGAATCATTTTGTTGTTTCCTGAGAGGCAAGCATCAAATATTGTTTACGAAGAAGTTATTTAAGCTTGTCACATAAAGCTCGAAATGAGGAACTAGCAAATCCGAGGGGAGGGTTACTAGTATTATTTATATTAAATAGTATAGTCACTTTCCATTAATTACCTGCTATTTCAATTCTGTATACATACATACGATAACAATTAACCCACTTCACAGAATATTTCACATGCAGCAGTCAACTTGCATAATGAGGACACTTATTTCTTTATTACATGCTTATGATTTTATTCATAAATCAGATATTTATGAGAATATACGGATATTAGTTACTATTATTATTTAGATAACAATGCCGAAAGCTATTATCTTTCTATTATTCATGTAACCGCTTCCCGTAACTACTCAAATCGTCAATATTTTAATGCATTCTCCCGCTATTTTATTTAATAATACCTGTTAACTTAAATGCACATGAAAAGACAATTTGTATTATATAGTAACAACTCTCTTTATAGAGGTAGATAATTCTTGAATTTCAGACCAAATCAATAGTATTATTCAATGTCAAGGGCCTAAACAAATGTTCAATACTTTCATTGATTGATCCTGGAAAATATACCGCCGTGCTGACTATGTCTACGCTGCGTTGGACTGAGGTCGCGGTTGTTGATAGTAGTGAGAGAGAAACAGAGAGAGAGAGAGAGGGCTGAGACATTGGGTCGTGATATGAAATTTTTAAGCTCCTCTTCTTGTATTTCTGCTTCTAGAGTTCTTATTTTCAATCTTCTGTAATGGGCGCGTACAAAATTTCAGAAAAAAAATCTAATTAACAATTCTGCGGCCAAATTAAAAATCACATTGTTCTTACTATTTTATCTCTTCTTATTAAATAATCTAGCTATCATTAATGAAAATATTGAATTGTATTCGATTTAACAGATAAGATCTAAATAACTATAGCAGTGAATAAGACAAACCTATTTCATGTAACTTATGAAGTTCCCATACAAGTGCCTTAGATGATAGTAAAGCACTCGTAATGCTGCGTCGTATCTGGGAATATAGGCCGAGACTGCGTATGTCGGGCAAGCCGACAGTAAGTGCATTACAGTCTCCGGCGCCCTGCGGCAGGCCCTGCAGCTAACATCATTGACCTCCATACCCATGACACGACGTCGATAGACGAGGGTGTTAAATATACCATCCTGGCAAGCCATTATGAATCCCTCGGTCTCGGACTTCAGCCCGGCTGACCTTAAAAAGGCGAAGGTCAGCCTTTCGGATAAGCCGAGATCTCTATATTTTTATAGAAGACTCCGTGCAATGGCTTATCCTTATGGAGCTGCAGAAGGATGTTGTGTTCTGCAGCTCTAATGTGGGCTTTTAGTCAAACGGGTTCCAACTCGGTGACAGAGTCGGGGTTTACCCGCTCGACGTCGAAAATGAGACCAAGTTAATCTGCTGCTCTCCGTGTTGCCTTAAAGAGAAAAGCTCCTACATCTGTATTTTCATGGTCTCGGACCATACAGAGGAGGGGATCTGAACTCCTGACGACCTTACATGCTCCATCCAAAACAATCCTGCTATGGAGACTCTCCAAGCTCAAGAGACCACGGCCTCCCCGATGTCGTGAGAGATATAACCGTGGAACGGACGATTTAGGATGCAAGCTTCTATTGGGATGCATCTTCTTGCGGGTTACTACATCGAGTTGGCGTAGCTCTTCTCTAGTCCATTTCATTACTCCGAAAGAGTAGAAAAGGATCGGAACGGCAAGCATATTTGTAGTAGACACCTTGTTCTTCCTCGACAGTTCTGAAGACCAGATCTGTCGGAGTAGATGCTGATACTTGCCGCGGAGAGAGTTTTTCACTACACTCAGTTCTTGGGTGGAGCGTTGCTCGACACCCAAGTAAGTGTACGACTCTCCGGCATCTAGATTGCAAGATGCTTCCGTCCACGAGCTGCGCGTTCTCTCCGTAGTCACTGCATCGTCCTCCCTTGAGATGGATGAGTGCGCATTTGTCCAACCCGAACTGCATGCCGACAGCCTGCGTGTACTCCTGTACCATCCTATTATTATTTAGAATATATAACATCAGTTGCGCCTTTACATCCAAAATTTCAGTTATATATTGTATAATGGACAATCAATTAGTAGTAGTAGTTGAAGTCCTGTCATGAGACCGTGCTGATAGGGCGATTTCTGACTGCTGACACTTGGATAAATTGTATCATGTAGCAGTATTTCCAGGATATTACAGAAATTACAAATGATTGAAATAGGTAGGTCTAAAATTAGTTATATCAAAATTTTCTTTCTTATAAATCGGACATAGTTTAGATCGCTTTCAGATGACCGGAAATGAAGAGATGTTAAGGCATAAGTTAAAGTATGTCTCACATGTAACTCGATGGCTCAACGCGTACTCATTAGGTTTGAGATCAAAGAGTCTCGTGTTCAAATCCTGGCTAGGGTATGGATATTTAGTGGCGTTCTTCATGTTGATAGTAGTGGATTAGATAAGTTGTGTGTGAGACAACAGGTTAACTCGCTGTACCACTCTGAAAGGACCATTGCTTCATTGGAAAGCATTTCCGTCTACCTGTTGATCGAGACTATTATAACTAGCTTGTAGAATTAGCCTAAATGGAAGACAGTTGCTTTCCTAACACCTCGTATAATGATATCCGTGAATGGTTAACAAAAAATGATCCAAAACTTGAAGTTAATTATTTTATTTTTATAATTTTGCAAATTACAAGACTTTTTTTCCTATTAATAACAATGACAAACAAATGTAAAAATATTAATATTTATATTTAATTTCTGAGGCAGAAACAATTTGACAAACATTCGCCCATCTTTGTTACCATCACTGTTTGTTTTCATAACCGCAAGAAATTATGCTAGCCTTCGTCTCGGTTCATATCTAAATATTTTCTCACATAAATCCTAAATGTCTTAATGTTTACATATTTTCATTTATAAATATTAAACCGAGAATAAAATGCCCATTCGAGAAATTGAGATAATATGGAACCTTAAATCTACCACCCCAAACTACTTAGTGCATGGTCAGTTGCGCTTCAAGAATAGGCCTCCGTGTGGTCGAACCCTCCTTATTTACTAACAATAGGTACAGAAATTGTGATGGTAATGGGGTGAATACAAAGTGTCTCTGAATAGATTCCAAGAAGATATGTTTATTTTAAAATGCCTAGTTGTTCAAAAAGGCACATTTATTGAGGATAATAATATAAGGGCTTCTTGGAAATTTATACAATTGACCCATTTATGCCGTTAAAAGTGGTGGTGATCATTTCCTGGTTATATATTACTTATACCCATTTGACACATTTAACTACTTGTAATATACTAGTTTAGAAATAGTGAGCTTCTGTCTTGTTTAATAAGTAATTTGTAAGTTTACATTAAACTCTAAATGTCAATTTGTGTAATCTTCTAGATTTCTAAATGTATATAACGTTAGCAAACCACTTTTAGCAAAATGCAAAAAAAAATATTGAATATTTTGTTACTTTTATGTTGCTATTTTGTACCACTAAAATTAGTTTTGTAGCTTGAACCATTTTCGAGAAAAGTAAAAACTGCTAAAGTTAATCTAACGTTAGCAGTGACCGCGATATCTCAGTAGCTATTAACGCTAAAATAAAAATTGTTGTGTCAGCATTTGTTACTTTCAAAATGCTGTCAGATGCCAATGACGTATTTTTGATTAGACCAATTTTTAACCAAAAATTTTCCAGTCAAAATTTGAAGAACTTTAAAGGCGTAATAATAAAACCACATTCAGCAAAATGGAAAAAAAAACTATTGGACATTTTGTTACTTTTATGTTGCTAAATTGTACCACTAAAATTAGTTTTGTAGCTTGAACCATTTTCGAGAAAAGTAAAAACTGCTAAAGTTAATCTAACGTTAGCAGTGACGGCGATATCTCAGTAGCTATTAACGCTAACATAAAAATTGGTGTCAGAATTTGTTACTTTCAAAATGCTGTCAGATGCCAATGACGTATTTTTGATTAGACCAATTTTTAACCAAAAATTTTCCAGTCAAAATTTGAAGAACTTTAAAGGCGTAATAATAAAACCACATTTAGCAAAATGGAAAAAAAACTATTGGACATTTTGTTACTTTTATGTTGCTATTTTGTTCCACTAAAATTAGTTTTGTACTTTGAACCATTTTCGTCAAAGGAGAACGTACCAATTTAAATTCTGAAATCAAGTGATTTTTGGACAAAGCGCAGAACGGCATTCCAGAACAAGTACAACATAGAATAATCTAAATATTTACCATTTTAGTGATTCATTTTTAACAGATTTAAATATATTTAAGAATGCCTCTAACGATTACCTCAAAAACTTAAAAGTTCTCATCATTTCTCACATTAGTTTAAGTTGATCACACAACGATGATATTCTTATTGCACGTAGTTCTTTTAAATAAAATTACCTGCATTAGTTATTTGTAGGTGGTTTAGCCTACAAAAACGATCACACCAGATTTAAGAAAGCAGATCTTAATTATGCATAAATTATATGTTCTTTTAATGTGTGCTTTTGACTACTGTTTTAATTCCAGATCTGCATAAACTATCAAATGCAAATTATTTAAACCTAACCGTAACTTATCACTTATTTAAATACTTGTAATAGTCATGATATTCGTTTAGGTGACTTATTATGTTAAAAACTAACAGTGCTTCAACTTTTCTAAACAGTATTAACTACAAACATCATTTAATTTAAATAATTAACTCGCCCACTAGAGTGGGTTCAGAGTCAGAGTCTTTTGTTTTAATTAACTATTGTAAGAGAAAACTTGTATGTCTTAAATTCCAGTGTCTGAGATTATATAGCCTCGCAGATCATAATACAGTAGGAATTACAAAGATGTTAACACAACAAAATGCTTCAGCAGAATTTCTTGCAGATCTAGGTAGCATTTAACATTACACGCATATATAATGTGCCCACGACAAAGCAGTATATGTGTAAATGACAAAATTTATAAATCCTTATTTTCATAAGGAATAACGAGACTGCAACAGGTATTTATACTGCTCTATAATCCTAAATATGAAAGAAAGAATAATAACTAATTATACCATCGATGAAGTTGTAAGTGTTTAGTTGTATTATAAATAAATACGAACTAAACGCAGCATCATTCACGAGTGAAGTCGACTGTTTGTTTAAAATAATATCAGAATTTACATTAGAGGTATTAGGTACACTGTTAATGATTTTTTGTACCTAATACCTCTAATGTAAATTCTGATATTATTTTAAACAAATATTCGACTCCACTCGTGAATGATGTTGTGTTTAGTTACTCATAAATTTCTGCCCACAAGTTCGAAAATGTATTTCGTACCATAAAATCTAATGCAAAAGGGACTGATGGAATAAATTGAAAAATGTTATCGCTACCACTACTGCATTTAATTGAATATCTGACTTATATATTCATTCCCATTATCTGTTGGTAAATTTTGAGCCGTTTTTTCTATTGCCGCTAATATATCAAATTTTGGAACAGATTTCGGGTTTATTGAAAAATTTAAACCTTTTGACAAGTCTGTCTGAGTGAGTCATCCAGACCCTTCAGTGTGAGGTTGGATGAACACAAGAATTACATTAGACAATATCTGACTTATATAGTTAACAAAGGCCTCACAGAAAATTACTTCCCCACCGCTTAGAAATTGTCAAATGTAATTTCAGTTCCGAAGGTTAATTACCCCTCAAATATATGTCATTCTAGATCTATCAGTAGAATACTGATAGGTCTAGAAGATCAGCTATAATACTGATAGGATAGGTAGAACCTACTGTCTCGAAAATTTTGCTGGACTTTAGTAAAGCATTTGATACTTTGAACCATATCACTTTATGCAAAAAACTTAATATTTTAATTTTAGTGACTTCACAATAATTTTTTTACTTACTTAACAGACGTCAAAGAGTAGTTTTTAATGGTAATTTCTCAGAATATCAGGATAATATAAACGATGTACCACAAGGTGGAATTTTGGGGTAGTTATTATTTTCTTTATATACAGCCTATTTTCATGCATTTTGAACATCTTGTACCAAACATCTATATGTCGATGACACGCAAATATATTTATTTCGCATAAAGTTAATGCGGTAACTGAAGCAATTAACTCAGATTTGGAAAAAAATAGTGACCGCCTCAAAAGCGCATGATCTTGTTTTAAATGAGTCGAAGACAGAAGTTTTAACATTTGGGAAGAATAATATGAATAAAAGCCCATAACAATTTTGAACTTACACTTAATAATCAAGTCTTCAAATTTAGTGACAACTGCAAAAATCTTGGGATTTACATCGATGAAGATTTAAGATGTTCAAAACACGTCGGTCATTTGCTTCAGAAATCGTATGCAAACCTAAAGTTGTTATATATAAACAAAGATATTTTGTCAAGCGAATTTAAACTAAAATTATGTGAGAGTTTAATTCTGTCTGCTTTGTCTTATTGAGATACTGTATACTGACCGACCCTCTTAAAAAGAGACCAAGTAAGTTTACGAAAGGTCCAAAACTCATGCGCTTAAGGTTGAGCTTCAATTTGAGAAAGTTTTGATCATAATTGGGTTCCCTTCATGACAGTAAATGGCTTACTCTAGGTGAATGCTATCAGCTTCATTTGGTGTGTCTTGTTTAAAAAATAATTAAAAATCAGAGTCCGAAGTATTTATTTGGGGGTTGTCTAATTTATGTGGTGTTTATTTATTTATTTATTATTTATTATCGTTACTTTTTTTTAACAATTTTTGTATTCAAATTTCTATTCATTGTTGTGTGGGGGTTGCGTGGAATAGCGACCTAGTTGAACTCCGCCCCCTCTTTATAATATATGTTTCAAAGTTGTATATCAGTATAAAATAAAGACACATTATTATTAGGTCAACTTACAAAAACGACTATTAGTGCTCTCTAAGTAGAAAAATTTCAGATTGTATTCTTGCAAGTTAATTTTCAAAATGCAGATTTTGAAATAAATTTCAAAATTGTACTCGCACATTAAAATAATTAGTATTTGTAACATTAATGTAGTTCAAATGTGCTTTTAGAGGGCGGAATATTAAACATAATATTTTTAGTCGCGAACTCCTCTATAAGTCCTTATTTTACTATAAGGAAAGTAACCAGACTGCAATCAAAGTTACAAATCTGGCTGCTAAGCCAAGTCGGGCTATTTATTTTTCGATTGCAACAGACACTGGACCGCTAGATGGCGCCTGCTGGCTGTTTTACATCTCGCTATTGTAAAAATACCGGGATGTACTATAGTCAAAGGATTCTCATGTCGGTCATCGCATACCTACCTTGCACTGACGAGAGTCAACAGCTCGAAATTGCAGTCTGCAAGTGGTGTGTGACGACTGGCAAGGGAGCTCCTTTAAGTAGGATCAGTCTTTCGGCTGGTGTTTGTTGCAATCGAAGCATTAGCGTTTTGATGGTAATATGCAATTATTACACTTAACGCGCCAGATTTGTTACTTTGGTTGCAGTCTGGTTACTTTCCTTATAGTAAAATAAGGATTTATAGAGGAGTTTGCGACTAAAAATATTATGTTTAACATTAATGTAGTTATGCTTCAATATACTCAAACGTGGATGGCGCTGTGAATTTTGTACGTTCTTTTCTCTCGCATCATTTAAAACGCCTAGTAAACATTTGATATATAATAATCAGAATATTTAACAAACAAACAACATTCTTCGGTTCATTTAATCAAAGATATATAAGAACGCAATTATCATCTTAATAAGAACGATTTATTTTTCAGAGGGTTGACACATTCGGCGAATGCCATTCAAGAGCCTTCTTGGTAAAACAGGCAGTTGACCTAGTTTTAAATAAAGGCGGGTGGTTACGGCGATAATATTCTGATTTACTACTGTCTAGCCTATAATTGGCACCCCTAGAGACACCTCTCTTTGACACCAACTTTCTAGCTCTTTTAATTGGGTAATGATGTCATCATGGGCATTGTTACCGTAGACTTACGGTATATCCATTCAAATAATTTTTGGCAGATTTCTAATGTATTTGTCAGTAAGATTTTTTCAGTTCTAAATACACAATAAATCAATAAATTAGTTTGTCAAGAGCACCTGCTAGACAAGATAATTATGAATAGTTTTTTTGTTCAAATATGTAGAAGAAATATCCTTAGACTGTAAATGTGAAATAACATTTTGCATACTGTAAAAATTCACAACTAAAAAAAATGCTTTTTAGTCTAGCTATAGCTATAGAACAGGTTTTTTGTGTGAACCGGCGTTGGTCTCTCTTATGGTCTAGTAAATATCCTTGATTAAAGAGGGTAAGTAGATGCGTTCCTTATTAACTTTGATATGATTTTTCCATCGAAAAGGTCGCTAATCTTCGTATTTATCTTAGAATAATTCTCTGGATACATAAATTTTCATCAAAATGCACTTAGAGCATGACACTTTAAAACAAAAAATTTGTTACCTCTAGCGTTCCTCAGGGAAACATGTTTGGTCCCTTAGCTTTTCTAATTTACGTAAATGACCTTCTGCAAAGTATTGTCTGGAGAGTAAGGCTTTCTGTGGATGATTGCATTGTGTATCATAGTATGTAAAATCTTCAAAGCTGTAACAAACTTCAGGTTGACTTAACAAATATAGTTAAATGGATAAAGAGTAATAATATTAGGCTTAACGGAGCAAAAGACTACTAATTACATTTGGTAATTTATTATATCTCAAAAGCTTACCAAATTCTAAACTTTCTTATGAAAAATCTAAAGTAAGCCAACAAGGAAGCCAGAATTAAAGCTTATTTATCACTGATGCGTCATTTCTTTGAATATTGTGTAGCGAGGTGGTGCAGAGAAAAGAGGCGAAAGCGATCGATAGACTACGACCACAAAACGGTTCATGTCCAATGAATTGTGCTTCAGTTGATTTTTCGCAAGGCTGTCAGCAAGGGCATTACCTTGTACTCCTTCATTCCCTGGGACCCACATCTAGGTAGCCTTGTTGTTGTTGGCCAGTTGCTTCCACATTCCCAGGCAATTTTAGACTCGAAGGTACAGGACCTTAGAGCTTTTAATGCTGCCTGGTCATCTGATAGTATATAGATCTTTGCCTTTCGAATGACTTTATTTAGGCATTACTGGGCACACAGATCTATAGCATGAATATCTGCTTGGAAGATGGTTGGGATGTTACCGTGGGCTCTGGATAGCTTACATTTAGGTCCTGCTAGGCCTACCCTTTCAGCCATCTTAGATTCATCTGTATACCAGATAAGCGACCTTTGTTCTAATCGCGGCGCCTTCATCTTGCTCGTCTGACAACTTTCGATTCGCACGTCAAACGGTCAATCAAAGTCCTGTTTTATTGGCATTGAGTCAGTTCATGGACTCCAAATGGACTAACTCCAGAATCCTTAAGGGACCAACCAGATCGCTTGGTTTAAATTTATGTACCTGATGCAGTTGTAAGGCACTAAGTGCTGCCGCCTCCTTCCCCACATGCAAGTACAAAGGAAGTAGGTCTAGCATTGCCCCCGTAGCTGCTGTGGGACACGAGTGCATTACTCCTGTAGTTTTTTCCTCTGTTTTTGGCCACCATACGCACGATGCGTAGTTACCATAGGTCTAACAACCGAAAGATAAGACCAATGTGTTATTTTCGGTCTTAGACCCCAAGTCCTACTAAACAACCTACGGCACGTCCATATTGCCGCTTTTGCTTTAGTAAGAGTCCTTTCCAGATACGAGCTCCAGGTAAGTTTTTGATCCAAGATTACTCCTAGATACTTGACTTCACTGGAAAAATTTGACATACAGCATAAGAGTTCTAAGATAAAGTTTTCTCCTTTTGGTGAACGGAACATTAACTGTTTTGTTGGGATTTACATTAAGCCCCTCTGACGAGCACCATTTGGATATTATGTTTAAGGCAATTTGCATGAGGTTTGAGATCACAACCTCATTTCACGACTAGGTCATCTGCATAACCCTGGACGTTGAAGCCCGAATTACTCATTTTATGGAGGAGGTCATCGACCACTATTGACCACAGCAAGGGTGATAGGGCTCCACCTTGTGGACAATCCCTGACTGCAGTTACCGTGGCCGGCTCATCCCCCGCATTTGTAGTAATTATTCTGCTTCTGAGCATGGATTGTATCCATTAAATTGTAGGTGACTGTATTCCCCTTTTTTCGGCCTTACTTTGGATATTATTTAATTCAGTGACTGTACCTAACCTCAATATAAAGAGGGTTCGATTCATAGACGTCCAAAACGAATAAAATTATAGAGTAACCCAAGATCAACAATATTATTGACCATTACATGGGGTCCAGTCTTGGACGAAACACCCTGTATAGATATTCAAAGACGATGATTTTTGTGTTCATCAATATAACGGTGAAAATTATAAACCAACTTTGTAATTAATAAACATGATTATAATTAACATTTAGTAATATCTTGCCATGTAGATTGGAGGCCATAGAACCTGAATAATTCCCGCTGTATATTTATTTTACGTAGATATCTGAGTAATTCTTGATTTCTCTGCCACTGATAAAGCTTGGTTTTTATTATTAATTTATATATGTAATTTTAGGTATAATATACAATTAAATATACATACAGTTGGACCTATTATAACAAAATTAACTTGTTTATCATAATTTTATTTAAATTCATTAATTAATTCCGTATGACCTGTGTAAATATGTTAATGACGCGTGGGTTTCAAATCTTCTAGTCACGAACTGACCCGATTATTGTTTGGAACTGTTTATTTCCTTTTTAGACAGTAATCGGTTATATAGGTCAATATAAGTTAAAAATAGCGACAGTCTCATATATCATACAAGAAAAAATATAATTCATTGATATAGCGATAAGCAAAGCTTACATTTTTTTTTGGTTTAACGTTATTTTTTATGCTGCATAACAATTCTTCTCGTGACATATTAAATATCGGCCTGTTTTCTCTGCAAAGGCCATTCATCGACGCTAAGTTTGTTCATCGTTGATATCCCTGCCCTAGAAATTAGTCAAAAACATTGCGTCCTACTTCAAAAATGCTTTACAGAGAGTTGAAAAATTGTTTCTCTACTTTTTTTTACATTACTACACGACATTCGTGGTGAGTATAATGTTTTTTTCAAGAGTAACATTACCAAGGACTAAACAGAATTCGTCGAGTATACCTGCAACTATGGTTTATGGTATCTCGTTACAACTTCCCAAGATTATATGGAAGTTTTTGCAACGTATTTCAACAGTGTATATACTTTTAAATGACAATTCTGTAATTATACTTTGGCCGAAAACTCGAGACAGTAACGCAAAAAATAAGCGGCACTCTCGTCAAAGGATAGAAGCTCTTATTTGATACTAAACTAAAGCGGCACCTCGATCTACCATATAATTCCATTGAATCGAGAGAATTATATTTAGTTTAAGCCTACTGGAAATGGAAATCATGACTACCAGAAAAAAATTAATGACCTAGTCGACCGCATAGAGTACATGATTTAACGTGCCGCCTTTATGCCTAATAATTTGCACGACTACCTATTCAGTCGTAAACAAACTTGGAAAGAAAGAAAGAAATCGTATATCCCGGGCACTCAGTGGCGCCACATACGTATTTATATAGGTATATAAAATAATATTTCATAAAACAAAAATAAATCTAATTAAATTTGTTTTCATGCTCAACTTAGTAAAAAAGAAAAACTAGAGTTCTTTTAAGAAATTTTTTAATGGCGGGCATAATTTTATTAGGAGTGGAATACTTACGTAATCCGACATTAAAACTGTAGACTGGTTAATGTTTATAAAAATGTTAATATTTTAATATTTAATATTTTTCTTCAACTTTTTTAATGTACCCTATGCATTTTTGCCAATAATCAACTGTAACTCTTTTTAATGCACTGGATAGAATGCCTTTTAGATGTTCTAATTTAAAAGTTACTTTTCTCTTGCAACATTCCTCTTTACTTCAGCCCAAATAAGCTCAATGGGATTGAGTTCACAGTGGTAAGTCGGCAACCGTAATACCTCAATACCTCTAGCTTTAGCCATTTCATCCACAATATATTTCTTATATATCGGCAAATGCTGTTTCGCTAGAGTTAGCAGTTCGGCTTTCAGCGAAGCACGATCGAATAGGATACCTTTACCATCTAACCACTCTTTAATTTGTGCTTTTCGCCATGCACTGGTTGGTAATTTTTCCAGTAATCGAATGTGGTACGGAGGCGTTATCCATAATGACTATAGATCTGGGTTCAATCTTAGCGAGAATTTTTGCAAACCATCCCTTTGAAACATCCGCATTCATGTCCTCATGATAATCGCCAATTTTTTTCGACATGAACGATAGAAGTCTATCTTCCACGAATCCTGAATCACTTCCTATGTGCGTTATTATTAAGCGTTTTCCTGGCATTGTTAATCCTGTTGACCAATTTTCCATATGGCCTTGACGAACGCTTTTTACATTTCTATCTTGCCAAAATTACGTTACAGTGTATCCTTCATTTAATCACGTCTCATCTAAATAATAGCATTTTCTTTCTCCACGGGCAGCTCTAATTGCCCGAATATAATTCATTCGAAAACAAATATCATTTCTCTCAAGTAGGAGGCTATTTTTCTTTCCTTTTGCAATTACAAAGTTCATATGATGCAAACAAATTTTTAACGTCGATTTGCCCATTTTGGGTATATGTTCATCATCATTCAGGAACTGTAAAATTTTCTTAACAGTAGGGATTTCATTATCATAGAAGAATTTATGAACTTTACGTCGAATTCCATTTTTCTGGAATTTGTCGAATATTATTTTTTTTCTTCCAGATTTCGTTATAGGTTTCTGAACATCCCCTTAATTTTTTTCTTCCCTTAAAATTCTGGAAATCCGCTCAGTCACGCCGGTATACTTTGAAGTCATGTTAACTAAACCTGTTGATCCTGATTTCTGTTCCATGGGATGATCTTTCTCCAATGCTTGATACACATTCAAAATAATTTTCTTTTCCTTGAAGCTTAATGGAGATTTTCTAGGGGTATAAACTTTTGCCACTTCTTTTAAACAACCGGGAACCGCTTCCATTTTTGCACATTTAAAAATATTACGATATTCCGTAATTACACTTATTTTCATTAAAGCACTAACAAAATAAAACTTTAAGACACTGTGATACAACAAGTACGTAATTTATAAACAAAAATTAATGCCGCCCAATTCATAAACAATTCACAATATAAATATTTCACACGAAATAAAATTTTAAAGCACTATGATACCACAAATACGTAATTTATAAACAACAAATTAATACCGCCCAAATGATAAACGACCGCACTCTATGTACACTGATTTTAAAGTGAGTTATAACGGTTTAACGCACCAAACACCGCTGAATAGACATTTGACGATGGAAAGATTCGATGCCGGGACCAGGGTACATTAGTTCGACCTACTCCTAATCGGGAAAGTTTGTTCGAGTTGTCGCAGACCGATTTTTTCGGTTGGATTTCAATAAACCTATGCTACGAAATTTTTGCCTTCACATTTTTCGATATCTTGCTGTTTCCTTGCAATTTTTCTATTCTTGCATACTCTCGGCATTCTGTTGGATGTTATCTCGTCAGCGAGTTTTCAGTTGCCTCTACCGCTTTCTTGTATTCCTGAAAAAGTAAGTAAAACTAAATATCTATACAAAGTTTTATTTACCATAATCTTGTTCATTATATTGCAAACTATAGTCTAATACATTTTAACTTGGCATGTATTAACTCATACACAGGCCAAGTTAATGTGTACTAGACTATAGCCACTTTTTCTGTACTGGTAGAAAATTCCCTGGAATTGTAATTAAATGAATTAATATTGTGAACTGTAATAAAAATATCTACGTACGATAGAACATATTTAAATTTGTCCAATGGTAGGTAATTCTATAACAGCAAATTGAATAAATCTCAAGATTTCTTTATTTTCAAAGTACAGGGAATGGAATTTTAGAATAGAATACGTAAAACAAAGTGAATGTAATTTCCTGCGGTTGAGTATTGTAGGCCACTTAGTTTATTTTATTTTTACGGAAATATGGTCACATTTCCGATACCCTATTTCTGCCAGGAGAACTCAAGCAGGGCCTTTATCGTACTCAAAACGTTAAATACTAACGAAACAAACATTTCAATTGAAATGTGCCCTGATGTATTATTAAATATTATGTCCTCAGTTTAAGGGACAAAGCACGGCTTTTAGCTTATCTCAATCTTGGGTTTTATCTCAAGATCTTGACTATTTCCCTCAGGATGTTGTCATTTTATATCGATTTTTTTATCTTAAAATCTCCATCACTTAAATATAAACAATCATAAACTTAAGACTTAGTTATTATCTTCCTTTAATAATTACAGCTCCTTTTTCTATGCCCAGATCTAACACACTGAAGATTAATTATACCATTTTCTGAGTAACCAAAAAATTTCAGTAGAGTAGAGTTGTCGAAAACCATGTATCATAACATTAATTACTATTGTACTACTGAGCGGCATCTAAATTACAAATTTTCACTGCAGGTATTATATAGCAAAAATCTGTGGTTGTCACGGTATTCCCGGATTTATTTTTAATCGGCACACAAAACCTCGAATCTCTACAACTGGGGGACTTGCGGCTTCCCTTTTCAAAACCCACGATTAATTCCGCCTGACACCAATCCCTGCTGTCTCGTTTCTTGTAATTTCAAAATATGCTAACAGGGGTCGCTACCTATTTCGTTTCCGGTTATATTTTGTAGATATATAGGTCGATTTGGCGTATTAAGTAAACTACTAACGCAACAATATACAATATATTTCGTAATCTACCAAGAATGTATAATTCAGAATAAAATA
Source organism: Leptura quadrifasciata (assembly GCA_963675555.1). Classification (NCBI taxonomy): domain Eukaryota; kingdom Metazoa; phylum Arthropoda; class Insecta; order Coleoptera; family Cerambycidae; genus Leptura; species Leptura quadrifasciata. The sequence continues at coordinate 159,452,599 of OY776676.1, forward strand.
TGTTGATTTCTTTCTTTACAAGCAATAGATAGCAAAAGATTTGATATTGACAATAACAAAGTTTAATCAAGCCTACTATAGAATTAATACGAATAAATAAGCAAGATAGAAATTTTATATGTGCACATTTCAGATATTTGTTTATACGGATGGTATCCATAACTGTACTTGAAATACACTTGAATATTTGCCACGTAGTGTCGAGTTCTTGGTTTGCTTTTTTGTACGCCAGTACCATTCCAATCACGCAGGACTGACAAAATGTATTTCCAACATATTTTCAATCATTCCTACTAGGATACACGGCTGTATATGGAATGGTAAAAAGTAGGAAAGCACCGACCGCCCCCTGACTCGATGTGGTCCTGGTCCATTAGAGATAGAGGCTTTGTGTATCCTAACCCTTTGCTTGTTGCATTTCACATTCCATTCTTGAGTAGTTTGTCTATAACTTCCCTAGCTTCCAGTTCGACTTCAATATGAGAAGGTATGAATCCAAGGATGGGCTCTATTGTAATCGTAGAAGTGATTGTGATTGCTCCAGATAGACAGGCTTACATTCGATCTTGAGGTCTCCTTTATTGTCGCTCTTGGAGTATACCTACATTATGTGTATGTTATGAGATGTTGTTGTGATAACAGTATATGCCCAAAAGATAGTCTTCGGACTTATTTTTCACTTGGGATGGACGGTTCGTTTGTACATCCTAAAGATGTGCAGCCTTTACTCATTTGAACTTCTACATTCAAGATAGTTTGGAGTCTGGCTACCTCAGTATACTTCACTGTACGAGTAAAACACAATCGTGTACTCATAAAAGATAAGAGTTGAACGTCGGCTTTCTCCTCTTCAAACCTGAACTAAGTCAAGAGTCTTTTGCATGAGCCCTGAAATAGACACACCTCAAATTGGCATTGATACAATCATATGCAACTGAATTTAGTTGTGGTTTAATATGTTTAGCATTTATTGTTCATTTTAAAAGGTTGTTGATATGATATGATATGCTATGATATGGTATGATATGATATGATATGATATGATAAATGTATAAATATAACTCAATCAATTTCTTCTGCCACCATCCTCTGGAGGTACTTAATTATTATGAGATATTCTGTATTAATCAGAATGCCTACCTTAAATATATTTAAATTAAAGCATTTGATAATATACAATATTTTCATACTTCGCCTTCATTTATATAAACAAAGACAGTAATAAAGTCACAATTCACATTTATATCAAACAATACCGTTATATTGGGCGCTAAATTAGGACAAAATAAATTCAACGTATAGTTCCTGTTTTGTAATAACTACATAAATCATTTGTTTATGAGTTAATGCAGGAAATAAGTGTCATCATTATTGACTATCCTTAATTATGTTTTTAAATAAATACATTTCTATATTCTATTACTCCATAATCAACATAATTTTATTTATGATTATTATAACGTAAAGCAAATACTTCTCTAAATTGTACGGTACACATGTGACTGCATTAGGTTGTTTTCTATACTTTATTATCATCAAGTTTACTCATGATCATTGCTGGTAATGTCTATGTTTGTAAAGAATGTCGTCACAAGTGGCTTTAGGCTTTGAATTTACTGAGTTATTAAATATTCCATATATCTTCTGCACCATTCAAATTCTATAATGATAACATTTCTGCAGTACACCATTGTTAAAAGTTCCTTAGAAATACCTGCACAATGAAATTATTCATAATTTGTTTTAACAAATTTAAATTCAGTATGTAAATTCTATGCTGTTGTATTGAATTGCTACTTTATGGGAATTTTTATTTCTGATGGAATCATATTATATTCAAACCACTTATAAGGAATGTGTCATTTAATAGCAAGTTATTCTTTTCGTTTCAGAAAAGAAAAGTCTTTAGAAAAATAAGGAGTATTATTTCATTAATAATAGATAGTGGAGTTAGTATTTTTTACTTTTTCATTTATAGACAGAAAAATACTGGCGTTCGTAAAGAAATTCAAATTCCAGGTTATGAAGGAAATGATCGTTTTGAAACCAGAAAATAGCAAGTATATCCGAATCAGCATGCCATCTGTTGTTGTTAGTCTCTCAGTCTGTCAGGTCTGCCAGTCTGTCTGTTTCACAGTCTCTCAATCTGCCAGTCTATTAGTCTGTCATTTCTGTTATTATTCTTCAACATGGCTCAACGAAGAAACCTGAAATTTCATATATAAGATCTTAGAGGTTCCATGAAGAACGCTATATAATATATGTAAAATCTGGGCACTAGAGACGGCTCTAGGTGGTACAAAAAAACATTTTGCCTCTAATGTAATAGTGTTTCAAATAACAATTGTTTGGGATGGAAAACTGTATCGAAGGCTCCATTACAAAATGGTGAAAGGGTAAGGAACGTTAACAAATTTTCGTCGAATCAACATATTTTTAAAATAGCACTGTTTAAGAAGAAAAATTGTATTTAAATGGTTTTTTTGCAAATTTGTTGTCACTCTACCAGGGAAAGCTCCAGGGAGGGCCAAAAGATTATCTCTTGTCGAATAAAAAATTGTTTTAAGTAAAGATTGTTCAGAATGTAAAACTCTAAAGGCACCTTTTGCAATTTCTCATTAGAGCACTCCAGGGAGGGAATTCTTCACTGAACCAAAAATCGTTTTATATAAAATGTTTGAAGACAGGAAATTCCACCGTGGAGGTATTTTCACTGGGATCCCAAATCCCATGTTTCTGTGCGGGGTCTTTTCTCGTCAGATTACCATTCGGCGAATCAGAAATTGTTCGAATGAAAAACTCTCATTATTAAAACTATTAAATATATTTTTGTTTAGGTTGGAAAATTTTATTAATTCATTAAATGTTTAGGAACAATTTAAAACGAGAACAAAGTAAACATTTCGGAAACAAAATTATTCATTTCTCAAATCTCTAGTAAAAACTGACTTACTAATAATTTTAGAAATCTTAAATCCTTTTTAAGGGATAATAAGGTTCATATTTCAAGTGTTATTATAATCCACTGCCATGAACTTGAAGAAAGTAATATGGGTATATTTGGCTACGGTTACATGAACCATTAAAATTGTTAGATAATACCGAAACACACTTGGGCTGCTGTGCGTAGCAGATCGCAGACACTACTTAGTTAGCCCGGATAAGTGATGTAATGTGCCCTCTACAAAATTTCACTGGCTCAGAAATCTCAGGGCGTTAAGCCCAAGTTTAAGATAAATTATTAGAAGATTTTTGCTTATTTAACATAAAATCACTGAGGGTTCCATTCTTAGTGATCGCAGACGAAATAATGGCACTTTCTTTCAACATGAAATGTACTATATTACAATATTTACAAATTATGGTTCTGATTCTTAAGTTGCAGAATACTAATATGATATTCGCAAATTCTTGATAGCTTGTTCGATTAATGTAGCTTGGCGTGCAGCTTTCGGTTTTCGTGGAGCAGCTCTGGAAAGCAATGGTTTCTTTCATGACCAATTATACGTAACTTTCTCAAAAGTGGTTCAATACCTTTACACCAATCATCAAACGTTAAATGAAGTTTATATTGGAGACATTGTTGGCCATTACTTTTCTTGTTTTTAATAATTGACCGGAGCGAAGCCAAGCTATGACTATTAAATCATCACACCATTATACATTCGTCTACATTAATTTCTTCCTTGAAACTGCAACAGAATAATTAATGCATAGTTATGTACTTTTTCACATCATAAAAAACCTGTATATTAAATTGTAGGATCAACTAAAAAATAAACGATTAACAAACAAAACGTGTTACATTACGACTTACTTTTATATTTTATAATTTATTTCTTGTGCCTGCTTACATATTTTATTATATGGATGGAGGGGAAAGCCTAAAAATTATGAAATATGAATACAAATTGCAATTTAAAGGAACCCAGCACTTTATTGCCGCGGCGTTCGTTACACCGGTAGCGACAATGCCATTATAATTGCGATTTCTTTAATTAATGTATTTTTTACGGGTCTAAAAAGTAATAATTTTATAATCATGGATGTAGCCTTGTAGGTATTTAATTAAATAAATTGTTAATTGCCAGCTAGTGCACTTAGCTCTAGTAATAGTAGCGAAAAACCATTGCTACATTTTTTTAAATATGTGTCGTAGTTATTCATAATTGCTTGGTATTACCTTCATGTAAACAGTTACAACAAGTTATTGAGTTACTTAAACGCTATATAAGTTTTCTAAATATATTTATATATGTTCAAATATAGTGACGAGTCCACAAGCCAAAATGTACGATTGATTTACAACTTTGCCAAAATATTAGAAACGATATTAAAAATTCATTATTACAATTTCAATAAGTACAAGATTGTATAAAATTCTCAATTCGGGTTTTAAAAAGGCAAAGCTACGCGAGACGTCATAATGAAGCTTACATTTATCATATACAAGGCACTCGACGAAGGTAAACCTGCACTCTGTTATCTTCGTAGATCTCGCTAAAGCATTTGATACGGTGGATCATGACATGCTGCTGGATACTCTTGAAGGTGTGGAAATTCGTGGCAACAGATTTAATCTTCTTAAAAATTACTTATCCCGAAGAACCCAGCGAGTGTCTACAGATGATACAGTAAGTGATGGAAAAGTTCGTACAATGTGGAGTCCCGCAAGGTACGATGCTCGGTCCCATATTATTAAATATGTATGTCAACAACCTATTTTCACAGAGCTTTAAAAATCAAGTGTTAAGTTTCACAGACAAGGTGAAAATTCACTTAAAAAATATATAGCATTGGTTCGACACCCGAATGCTCAATAGGTCCCAGATCTTCTCCCTCTCAAAATAAACTACGCGGATACTTTCGTTGAGATTTCACAAACTCTGGATATCAATACCTAGGCGTCATAATTGACTAATTTAAAATGGGATAAACATAAAAACAGTTTAGTGCAAAAAGTTTTATCTCTAAATTTAAACAATTAAATCACATGCTAGATCTGAAACAGTTCAAAATAATATATTATGCCCTTGTCGAATTCCAACTGAGATATGTATCATCGCCTGGTGAGGGACCTATAACGTAAACATAGAAAATTGCAAAAATGGATTCTAAAAATAATATTCGGGAAAAACATATATCTCACTGACGCGTTATAGTCTTTGACACAAGTACTAGACAATAAACAACTCTATTGCACTACACTAATCTTGGAACAGAAAAAAATCTAAATCGAAAATCAGTATTACTCACTCGTATACAACTAGGCATAGGCACCACGGCTTTTCTGTAATACTAAAAGTCTTTGAAACAATAGTTTCATCGACGCTTCCCTTTTTCTTGGCCCTAAAGTATACAACCAGGTACAGCTTAGCTTTAAAATATGAAATTTTTGGAAACCAGATCCAAATTCTATAACAGCAGATGCGTTTACTATGAACTGGGAAAAATTAAACTTTTATGTTTTTCCACCTTTTTCTATAATTACAAAGGTTCTAGTAAAAATTTTGAACAATCAGGCTACAGGTATTATAGTTGTTTCTTACTGGCCTAGTCAACCCTGGTATCCTCTATACACTCTCTATTAATAGATGAAATAGTTGTTTTAGAAAGTGGTGGGACTTCTGGATGACTCAAAAAACAGATCCATATAAATATAACTTTAATTTCGCAATGGAATATCTGTATGCACTACACAATGCAAATGTATTTTACTCAATCGTAAATTGTCATAGATCAGCTTTATCCCGTATTTTTTCATTCGAAAAGGGCGATGAAATTATATGAAAACGTTTCCTGAAAGGTATTTTTAACAAAAATCTACCTAGAGTTAAATATTCGTATACTTGGGACATCGCTCCTGTCTTATCCTTCTTAGAGAACATGCGATCTCTCGATTCTTTAACACTGGAAGATTTGACACTAAAGCTTGTAACCATGGTGGCATTGGTATCTGGTCATCGAATTCCAACACTATCAAAAATTATTCACTTGGAAAATCGAAATAAGAATCTCATAAGATAAAAACTTCCGAGCGAAACAAACTGCAACCAATTTTAGTATTTACTTTTTTCACTGAAAAACTGAGTCTCTGTATTGGCTCTATAATAAAACAATATATTGACAAAACTAGGCCTCTATGGCCCCCAGAAACTGACTATCTAATATTAACGTATAGAAAACCACACCACGTTGCATCAACTTAAACTATTAGTCGATGGATAAAAAATATCTTAGGCAAAGGTGGAATCAATACAGAAATATTCGGTAGTCATAGTACTAGACATGTAGCTACGCCTGCTGCTTTTAGGGGAATTTAATCAAGTTTACAATAGACATCTGTCAAATAACCCTAAAAGTTTCGCAAACAGTATATTAAAAAGAAGTAATCTTCGTCGTCGTCTTCATCCAACTCAATCTCATGAGCGTTTTTACATGAGAGGCCAGAGCATTGTTTATAGGTAAGAGCAGTTAAGGTTTGATTTCCAACAGCTGTATACTGCAGTGCAACGTTCTTTTGCACGAAATCATTTTCAGCAGCATGACGGGTGCAGCATCCTTTGACATTGTTATAGGCAATAAGCCTGACGAACCTTCCTTCCAACCCCATTGACATGGGTTTGTTACGTTTCCCAGCTAAGTTTGCATTTGGTGGAATCCGCGCATTGAGTACCACCTTGCTGCATCCGATGCTGGTAGCAACCGTGCTAGGTTGAAGAATTTTTTTGAGGCGGATTTTATAAAAAGTTCATATCTCAGCTCGTCCAGAGGCCCACTGTGGATCTGTCCGTACAGTGCCAAGATGAGCTGTTCCTCTGCCTGTTCTATCAAGTCTTGAGAAACAGATGGCTCGAGAAATGTAGCTGCTTGTGCTTTCAGGCGTGGATGTTGCTCAATGAGGGATAAAAATTTTCCTTTCCCATAGTCAAAAAATGATGTGGTGTCACCCAATAAATGCGTGCATGAAGAGGATATGTGTGGTATCAAAGTTGAAGGAAATGCTTGAGTACCATAAACCTGTTTTTTTCCCTTTCCCTGGTTTGTGGAAGTACAAGTTCTTTTACTTGCTTGCGATTTTGCTGCTTGGGAAATGGCTGTTTCTACAATTGATAAATCTGCGTCTTCTTCTGCCTATTGCGCTTGAATTCCTCCTTCCTTAAATTTTTGTATAAGCATCAAAATCAAATGTTTCTTGTTGCCCTCGTTCGCAAGAAACTTTTCCTGTGACACTGCAGCATTTGTTTCTTCACTGCAAATGTTGTCTGCTGAAGAACTTCATGTCTTCAAACGATTTTTTATAAGTTGGTAAAAATTGTTGCTATTTGACTGCCAATTACGCCCATACTTCTTGATGAAATTTCAACTATGAGGTACTTATTCGAAAGCGAAATTTAATGGTATTTAATTTTTATAATAGATGACTTGGATTCTACATACTCTCTACAATATATACAAGATGATAAAAAAATATCTACCACGTCGTTTGTTGTAACTATAAAGTACCCCGTTATTAAACTATAGATTCTGTTGACAAGAATTCCACAAAATATGTATGCGTCTGTAAGTTCGTCACAGATATCCAGCTATTCACAACAAAATAGTTTATATGCCCGAAAACACTGTTGTAGATTACGAAATTCACTCTCAGCGCGTTTTGTAATTTTTCGCGTGTGCGGTAAAAGCATAGCGACCACATCCATTACACAACACAACATACTATTATACTTTTATTTATTGTCATAAAAGCCCGTTTTTGACATTTTTAAAAATTAATATATTTTCAAATAATTTTTTTGGTCAACACTAACAAAATGTTGGCTCATCAGAACTTGCTACAATGTATTTAGGATGCTTTGTACAAAATGGAAAGTGGTTTTTGAATTATTTTGAATTGTAAACGATTTGTACCTTACTTCGCAGCTAGCGCTATTTTGTACTAGCATCTAAAAGGAAATAATATATATATATATGTGGAAATAAAAATTACATCTGTGAATAAGAAATACAAATATACGCGAGAAGTTCTCAAAATATAGTGAAATATCACGGGCTTTATATATTTTATGCGTACGGGAATGCACATCACGACGTTAAGGAAATTTGATCAATTTCCCTTTCAGAATTTGTATCGTTTCTAGGTCACCACTAATAGTTTCCATGTAATATCTCGTAAAGTCCATACATGCATAATACCTTACAGTGCTATCAATGTATTTATGTCGATAAACATATAAAAATATGTTTATTTAGTTGTAACTACAATTTTACATGCATCATCAGCGTTTGCGTCAATAGACGTTCATAAATTAAATGGTGATTGTAAAATTTTAAAATTATTACTGTACACCATTTTCGACATCCAAGTAATATGATGTAAAAAAATAATTCCATTTTTATAAAAATTATACAACGTGTGTACTTGTGTAGTGAAAGAATAAAGTGTAACAAGAATCTTCACAAACCACTTATTTATTAATCACTTAAAAATAACACAACTAATAAATAACTTTAATCTAATATAAATTCACTACTTTAAATCACAACCTCCCTGTCTACATTGGTTGTTGAACATTTGTCCCCTTGCTCTTCACACCTAGCTATCCACTGGATTGGTTTGTAGGATCTTATCGCTTCGCCTTCCTTGAAAGTCACTGAGTTTCCTTCCAGAACAGCCTCGATTATCTGTTCTGAATGGACAGGAATCTTGATGGTCTGGACCGTAAGTAGCTTTGCTTTTTGAAACCGGTCATCTGCTGTTAATAGAATAAATTCTTCATTTTCAATTTTCAGAACTCGTTCTCCCACGTCAAATATAAATCCATGTATTCCCATAACATCCAACCCCAAAATGAAATCATCAATGATGTCAGCCACGATAATCCTATGACGAAAGTGCAGGCGTCCAAACTGCAGATCTAGGTCAACTTCTCCATGAACCCTTGTCTCCCGTGGCTGTTCGAACGACCAATCCAGTTTGGCAACTTTTGTTTCTGATAAAAATCCGGGCCGCACTATTGATGACGAGGCACCTGTGTTGGTAATGAAAATACAGTTTCTTGTTTACATAGCCTTCTAACAGCAGACTACTGGGAACTTTCCGAAGCTGGGAAACCCGTATCTATCTGGGGGCACCGCGTTCACCAGCCAGCACAGCCCCGAAGGTGCTGGCTATGTTTAGTTTTCCTGCGGCTCTTCAGTTTCGTTTAATATGCTCTGGTTTTCCGCATTTATAACATCGAATTTCCCTCCTTGGCTGTCCATCATTACGTTCTCTTTCCTGCTTCCTTGGAGCATCCGATTTGGTCTGAGACTTGACCTTTTAACGCTAGCACTAATTCCATAGTCTTATCCTCATTACTCCAGTTGTTCGCGCATCCAGCTGCCTCAGACTGAGTTTTATATGTCGACCAAGAAGTTTGTCCATCAAAAGAGGAGAGTTGTAATCGAAAGCCTGATGATACTACTGGCTGGCCGCCTCTTTCTCTCAATTGCCGTTTAAGTTGCTCTATTTCTTCTTCGGCCAAATTTACTTTTCCTTCGACGCTAGTAACTTTTTCTTCAACGCCAGTAACTTTCTCTTCAATATCACCAACTATTTCTTTGACTTCACTGACTTTAGCTTTTACATTGCCTATATCCTCTTTAATTTTATTTTTCATTTCTTCAGTAGCTGAAAGGATAGCGTCTTGTTGTACCTGTACAATTTTCCTGTCGAACGCTCCAGTCTATCCTTTGCGGCGCTTATGGCCTTTCTCGTATATTCTATGAGGCAGTGGCGTAGGCGTGCACATAACATTATTAATGACAAAGGGTACAAGGTAGGTGTGTATTTCTTAATGTAATATGCTGATAATAGTCAGATCTCGAACAGAATCTACCGATTGTAACATCTTCAAACCAATTTAACTAAGTTATCTATATGGTACTAAACTAATATTCTTTTAAATATTCGAGAGTAATATAATAAGTTATGTAACCAAATAATCGCTAATTGCATAGAGTTATAGGTTTAATAACGACGCGTCGCGACGTAAGACGGCAACAAATCATCTATTTTTCAAAGATTTAGGTGTAATTTAGTAAAATTTATGATGGCCTGATGACATCTAAGCTCACGTAGGGAGTTTGACGGTGCGTATGCACAGCTGGACATACTAAACTCTGTCATAGCAGTTCTGACATAATCTTATTAACAATAAGTTAGAAAATGCGTTTTCTAAATCTTGCATGCATATCTTTTGATTGAGCATTCCGCGAAATCAATTACTTGCGCAATTTGAAACAACTAAACATGCTGAAAGGCGTAAGACATATGCTTTACGTTCTTTATATAAAATTGTTCATAGTAAAGCAGAAATAGAACGCAGTGAAATACTGGGACAATTTAAGTTTCATACGCCTCATATAAATTCCCGTCATTTTCATAGTCTTTATCTTGCTACTTCTAGAGTCAAGCGTTATTCTCTATATTTGTACTAGTAATGAAACTCATTGTGGTGAGTGGGACTTATTTGCCTGAAAATAGCGGGAGATTTTATTTGTAGTACCTTCTTCTTTTAACATAAACTAGAACAGAATAATGTATTATTCTCCATTAATCATAAAATATGCAATTTTCTGCGAGTTTGTCACTAAAAATAATATAACTGGAAAATGCTTTTTTAAAGTTTAATTTCGACACTGACAATATTTAAGCACTGTTACTTGTAAGTTAGGAGGTTCTACGAAGAACACAACAGAACGACAACTGATTTGCAGGGATTTTATCTTCAGTATTTATAGAAAAATGTAATTGCGTTAAGTTCCCTGCCATTCTTCTCGTCACAAGACTTCGTCAAGCTTGTTTTTGCCATTCCAGCGCCACGTACGGTAGGCGGAGTTTTGTCAGTTATTTTGCAAATTTGCTATTTTAATTATGAAATCATGAAGAAAGGAGAAGAAAGTATCTGAAATTAAAGATAATTTAGAAGACTTTCAATATATTTCCATTTGAGAATTTCTATTTGTTTACTTTATATCGATTCATTTCCAAATGTCCGCAACTTAAGACTACTTCAATCGGTTTGGATAGTATTATGTGCTACAAAAAGTTACGTTAAATAACGTAGCACTGGTGTTTGGTCTATGTCATGCGAGTGCCCTAGATGATAATATAGCACTCGTAAAGCCGCGCACATGGATGTAGGCTGAAGTCGCATAAATAGGACATGCAGATAGTAAGTGCATGTCAGGAACTTCCACTCCCATAAAGCGACTACGATAGATTAAAGTGTTAATAACACCATCTTGGCAGGTCACAATTAATCCCTCAGTCTCCGCATTTAGCCCTGCTGACCGTAGAAAAGCGAAGGTCAGCTTTGTCAATAAACCTAGTGTCTCTATGTTGTTATAGAACACACCATGCATAGGCTTATCGATACGCTGCCTGAGCAGATTTCTCTGCTCAGCAGCTTTAATATGGGCTGTCAGACGATTTGGTGGAAGCTCAGTTACTGAGTGTACGTCAGCACCTCGCCGACCTCCTCGCCTGAAGTCGAACACGAGACCGATATCATCCGTGGCCTTTCGTGCTGCCTTTAACAAAAATGCGGCAACTTCCACGGTTTCATGATCTCTTACAAACTGTAGAAGTGGGTCCGAGCTCCTCGATATGTTAGACGCCATACTCAGCGCACACCAGACTCAAGAGTCCTCACCCCCCGTTGGCATAGGAGGTGGTACACTCGAGAATTATTACCATTACCATTACTATTATTATCATTATTATTTTTAAAAGCTTTTATTTAACTTGCAATGTTCCCAAGCAACACATGATGGTTTAATAAACGTTTATTATATGAAATTATGATTTAAATTTCGTTATCGTATATTTAATCAACATCTATGAAAAGCGTTTATTTCATAAACGATTTTTATACGTATATTATATATGAATTTATCCTAAAGTTGTTGGAGTAACACATTATATACGTTTTTGGCGCGGACATTCGAACGTTGAATATACATTGCGAAAAACGTTTATTTAACCATTTGGTGTTCCTTGGGTTTCTTCGTTAGCTTGTTTAGGTCAAATCTTGCAATCAAAATTTCGATTAGTTCTAATTAAGCTAGAGCTTTGAAATTTTGCACATGTGTATAAGTCCGGTGACAATACACTTTAACATTTTCATATAAGAAAAAACAAGATGGCGGTTTAAGGTGGCGGACGATTTACCGTTTATGATCCGATTAGACTCAAAATCGATATCTTGGGGTTTTCGAGATCGCCAACTATGAATTCTTGGTCAAAATTTAGAAATTCAAAATGGCGTGGCCAATATGGCGGACGACTTTTATCATTTATGGTCCAAATCGATCAAAATCCATATCTGGGGGTTTTCGGGTTCGCCGATTACGAATTTCTAGTAAAAAATTTAGTTCAGGATAGCGACTTCATGATGGCGGACGACTTTACCGTTTAAGATCCGATTCAACTCAAAATCGATATGGTTTACCTTGATCGCGGATTATATTATTTTTTAGTCAAAATTCAGAAATTCAAAATGGCGGCGCTAATATGATTGACGACTTTTGTCATTTAGGTCCAATTCCATCAAAATCGATATCTGGGGATTTTAGGGGTCGTGGATTACGAGTATCTAGGAAAGAATTTAGTTCAAGATGGCGAACGACTTTACTGTTTATGATCCGATTGCTCTCAAAATCGATATCTGGAGCTTACAGCATATCAAAAGACTAAAAAGTAAAAAATAAAAATATGAAAAAAATATTTTTAAAATGCTTTAAAAAGAAGAAAATAAACCTTGAAGTAAGCTTGTCGCGATATTTTCCTGTGTAAAGGAGATTGCTCGCGACAAGCTTTTATATCATAAAATAATTATATAATGTAACAAAATGATGGGTTTGACTTACTTCAAAGTTTATTTTCTTCTTTTTAGAGCATTTAAATAAAAGCTTTTCTAAAAAGCTTTTTTTATTATTAATAATATTGTGTTTTTGCTCTAATTACTGAAATAATTGTTCTCGAGTTCTAATATTGTTGAAGGAGAATACAATAATAAAATTGTTAGACAGTTTTGTGATCACTACTTTTTGTATTAGAGTAGGTTTTGAACAACCAACAAATATTCTGACACATAAAGAAATATGTATTAAACGTGCAAAAGGGCAAAATGATAATATTTTTTCTGTTAATGTTAATGATTTTAAATCGGCATTCTCTGTGCATCCAAACCATTACAATGCCCATCCCGTAATGTTCATAATCAAGACCATTAGACATGCATGTTATGATGTTTCAGATATAATTACGTAGAAAACAAATAAAGCACAATCTATAAAATTTATCTCGTAAATAAATCATCCAAGACATTAAATGAGGTTACTACTTTATGTAAATATGTAATGCACAACTGGATTGCAATTTTATTGTGCATAATAAAATAATAATAATAAAAAGAAATATGTCTTTATTTTCCAAGAGTACATTGTTACAAAAAATATGTAGAACATGATGGCGGCATTCATATACAGGGCGATTCAACTAAAAATACATATATTGATTACTGAGGAATTGCAAGTATCATTCAAATGACAGTGAATAGATACTGTAGCGTAATTAGACGTTTACTTTGGCATGAAAAACCACTATTACAAAATGTCAAAACCTGACGAAAAATTGCAATATGAATTTAAGACAAATAAAGTTGAAAAAAATTTATTAAGACTGAAAAAATTTAGTTTATTTTTACTTACTTTAAAATCATATTTTGCTAGATCTTGTTTGATGTAACTTGAGTGATATTTATAACCAATTTAACTCACAAAAGCAAGAGGAAATGATTTAAACTGACAGATCGACAATCGATTAGCATACAGTACCAACTTGAGAAATTTAAAAACTCAGTCAATTGTTAAGGACATTTCGATAATTAGCTATCTTTATACTATCATTTTGTAGACAATTTTTATACAGCAATTATGATAATAGTATATATTTTAGATTTTATATGACATAGACATCTATTTAATAAATTGGTTTATTTACCTAGTGGGAGCCATCTGTTGGCGGAAAGCTTAAATTTAGGTGGTAATTTGGATAGGCAATTGGAGCGTGCTGACATCTATCGCTGAATGTGTAATTTATTATGATGATTGGCGAGTTGGTCGACAAAATTTGTTATTATTAATTTGTCATATTAACGTTATTAATAGTTACAACATTATTATAAATTATAATTATGTCTCTAAGTATACCTCGATATTTAAGAAAGTGTAATTTATTGAATTCCTACGGAAAGCCATGATGAGACATCCTTTACTGCTATAAACAAATAAATATTGCCTATGAATGCATCAGGTTTTCTCAAAACAGCCATTTTATAAATTAAATGTTGGTATGAAGATTACCTGTATATTAACGAGAATCCCAATGTGTATTCTTTAAATTTCTCAACTTGCTAACATCAACAAATTAGCAGATACAACTTTTTTTTAAATTCTCTTTAAGATTACATGCCGAGAGGTTTCTAATTAATAATAATTTAAATACTGTTTTCTTAATTTTGATATTAAATTGATCTGTCTGTTTTAAAAATATATATTTCAGTCTTTCGACCTGTTTCCTCTGTTGTTCCGCCAATCTAATTAATTTAATCACCACTAAAACGCTTCAAAGAACTTATTTAATGTGTGCTATAATTAATCTTTATCTTTAATTATCATATTTATAGCTCTGTCAAACGAACAGCGAATTCAAAAAAATAAAATTTAAATTTAACTAGTAATTTTTATCAGTTGCAATGTTACTCACACTTTTTTAAAATATAATTTTTATTCAACTAGTAAGTAATTCTCAATTAACATGTCACAATATTTAAGCAACAATGAAATTATAGAATACGTAGTGTGTGTCATCCCGTACAAATAAATTCCACACCTCGCATCATTACAAAATGCAAGCCATTACTAAACGCCAACCTTAACCAACAAAAGCAAAACATTTACAGAACGAAATTAAAAACGAATATTAAATAGTTTATGTGAGAAATAGTGAATAGAGACTGGAATTCGTTTTCCTACGTATTGAGCCATTTAATTATATGTTACACGGTTCAGTCCTACACGTTTCCATATACAAAAGAATTGAATGTTCGTTTCATCTCACGTCTATTCATATTTGAAATGTTGTGAAAAGAGTTGTACCTCCGCTCAACCCAAACTATTATGAAGATTGTCTTTCAATGGTGTTGTTTACCCTAAATATAATGGCACATTTTGAACCATGGTCTAAACCAAAATATCGTTTAACATTTCTTTAATTCAGACTGATGCGGGTGGGCGGGGTGAATTTTAATATAAGTTAAATTTCAAAAGGTTCTTTTCGTT
Source organism: Leptura quadrifasciata (assembly GCA_963675555.1). Lineage (NCBI taxonomy): Eukaryota > Metazoa > Arthropoda > Insecta > Coleoptera > Cerambycidae > Leptura > Leptura quadrifasciata. The sequence continues at coordinate 159,467,989 of OY776676.1, forward strand.
GTATGTTACGGAACTAAATTTTTTTTTTAACCAAGACCAAAGAATCAATAATGAGAATTAAAAAAAAATGATATATTGATAAGAAATGTCAATAATTTAAAGATTTCTAGTTGTATAATTTTGTTGATATTTAGAGCATTGCAATGAAGCAAGTTAGAGTATGTTGTGAGGTGTGCATAATTGATCAACTGTCCATTGTACACTGGGTTCGATCCCCCACCTGCGACACTGGCAACGTCAATGAGTAATATATGTGCATTCTTCATAATCTCCGTCTGAGCATCCTTTGCTGCATAGGTACAAGCAACTAAACTTTTAAGCATACGTTTGCTGAAAGCATGGGCATCCTATAAAAGGAGTTTTAAATGTTCATGCACAAGTTATTATTTAATACGAGCTTAAATACAACTTTATCATTTATATTCTTTTCTAAGTAAAGAACAGCATTAAAATTAGATTAATATTACTACTATATAGAATAAATATGTATAGAAAATAATTAGTTTTCAGAAAATATCATGGATCTCAATACAAAACCCCTGTTGGTTCTAAATACGAAGTTAAAAGTAAATAACTGCCGTCATAGGTAAAAGAGCTAACCTTAAAGTCAGTATTGATTTATTTAAAATATCATCCTTGTTCACATGTGTCAAATAATTCCAAAGGAGTAATTTCAGGATATTTGACAACATTGCATTTGCTGCGACGTATTCCTATCTTTCAACCATCGTTCGTTTCCTGGGTGTATTCTTAGGTACAACTAAAAGCTTGAACCCAATACTTATTGAACTGTACCATGACCCAGTTTCGTTAGCTCTTATTGAATCAGACTTACTTGGTAGACGAAAGGCCGGCCCAGGGCCACAAACAGGATTATGCACCACACAAGTTGAAGGCGGTTCTCAGACGCTCATTAGAAAATTCAGTAGCTTTTGATGTACAAGCTCTTGATTACATCAGTGTAAGCTATGACTATTTCCTTCCTGAGTTTTCGGTGCGTTTGTATACCGATGACTTTTACTGAATTTTCAATCATGTCGACTAGAAAACACGAGGGTATGCGGAGTGGCAAATCTGCACATAGGACGATTCTAGCTTACCTGACTGGGCAACGGCTTGGTCCTTAAAAGTGGAGCCAAAGCTTTTGTGTGCCCAGCCACTTGCTAGTCATATTTCTTTTATGAACAATCTATAAAGCATCTACACATTTTCCAAAGTCGTTGCTTATAGAGAAAATAAGTGATACATAACCTCATTTACGATCGATTGATTGGAGGTAAAACAAATCAAGGATGCTAACTTCGAAACGTTTAGCTGTGGTTTGTGATTGGGAGAGTAGTCAATGAAAATAATTCAACCACAGCACTTAGGCCCTACTGGGCTCCCTATAGGCAGATCCTCCTCGCTTAAGCCTCGAACCAACCTAATTTTGCGAAATAGATGGTGATACTGCCTAGGGGCATCTCCCTTATATCGACCAAAGTAGGCCAACGTTCTCTCGAAATGGATTCTCTGACTGATGAGACGGCAGAACAGTTACAGAGTACTGTTGAACCATCTCATCTTCTTGTTCACAAGCTCTACAGAGAGGTGTTTCGCTTAATCTTATCTTGTGTATATGCTGCCTTAATGGACAGTATCCAGTCTGGATTCCCGTTATAAAACGGAGATTCCTTCTGGACACTGCCAGGTGGTCCATTGCTGTACACTGGTTGGGATATTTTAGTAGTTCCCTAGCAAGACGACAGCTGTCTGTTTCATACCACAGCTTCTGGAATTCATTGTGGGTGTTCTCTTTAATTACTTACGGGTTATCGCCGTGATCGGTAACAGACCGGCCAGGCCTATGTGGTTTCTGATATTTGATACTGTAAGGAACTGAAATTATGTGTTATTTTTTTCTATCCAAGCAACAACTATGAATAGTGTGATGTCATGTACAAATGCTCTATTTACTGCCAGCGCCCGGGGATAGTGACTTTTGGCTGGCCCTCATACACGCGAATCTAGTAAAATGCTAACCTGTTGTGTCTTACGAACCATCGGAAGTACCTTTCCCATCCCTCTCAGCCTTCCTCAATATCAGCTCCATAATATGCTAGGGCATTGAGTCTAAAAAAGGCCTAAATTGCAATTGTTACAATAATTCAGATTGTTCCGGTATTTCTTTGGGATTTATTGATTTTCAGCTAATTGCCATCAGCCACGTAAGATTGTTAAGCTATGGCTGTCAACAAAAAAAGAAAGTAAGGCGATGAGGAATACCTTAGGCACATGCTTTTTGTCCAGGGGTTCATCAAGTCATTTTAAATTCACATACAAAAATCACTATCAACATGGGCTAAAAATATGAAGTAAGTGGAAGGGAACAATGATCAAGAATGTCCATAACACTCCACCCAATTGGATGCATCATGGCGGCGATGGTTTCAGTGTGCGCGTGTATGGAGACTCTAGCACGTGTGCATCAGCAACACCACCTACCATCCAGGTGGGGGCGGCATCAGTGTGTTTACAACATAACGCAAGTGTCAAAAGCAAGTTGCAGTATTTGTTTTGACAAAGTGGAAAAATATATGTAAGTAATAACGTTATCATTAATTATTTCGTGACCAAATCAGTCATAACAGATTGTTATATTAATTTTAACCTTTACATTGAGTCTAATAACACTATGCTCGTCAAAATAAAAGCAACTCCGCCGCCATTATGCATCCACTTTCATAAGGACCAATCAGTTCCCAGTCTCTACTTTATAAGGCCTCTAATTCCCTATTCAAATTACCACCTAAATTTGAGTTTGCTGCTAACAGATGGCTCTCATGGAAAATATAACAATTTGTTGAATAGATGGGTAAGTATATCATAAAATATAAAATATGAACTATTATCATAATAGTGTATAAGAATTGTCTACAAAATGATAGCATAAAAATAGCTAATGATCGAAAAGTCCTTAACAATCGATTTAGTTTTTAAAATTCCTCAAATTGGTACTGTATGACAGTCGATTGTCGAACTGACAGGTCAAGTCACATCCTCTTGTGTTTATGAGTTAAAATGGTTGTAAATATCACTTAAATATCTTCAAACTTCCTTTTTGATCAAGAAATTGAGCTGAAAACTTTGCTAAGTGATTAATTTAGTTTAAGAGGCACGTGTTGCTACTCGGTTTGGTACCGTATCATAAACTAGATTTCACATATTTACAATTAATATTTTGGATTATTTTAATTGAAATTTTGATTAATCCGGATTTAGTTAGCGAGTATCATCCAAAACAGTATTCTGGACGATTTTGGTACAGGTAGATTGATATTTTTGACTATTATTTGGATTAGGCTTTTAGATCATTCTGCTATTCTTTGGTACATGGTTTTTCGTATTCTAATTTGCCTTGATTATACTATACGATTGGAAAAAACCCTATTTAAGTATTTGTGAAGATTTCTACAAACAGCAAGGACCTCGATCAAGAAGAGAAAACCTTCATGTCCGGAGCGCCTGGAAAATCTCCAATTTTTGTAAAACCTAAGTATTTCCTGTATATTATTTTTATTGTAAAATTGTTTAAATTTCTAATTATTTTCTTAGCGTTAGCTGAGGAAAATCCTAGACTTTAATGTTTATTTTATTGGAAGTTTTTACCCTTAAATAGTTTTCTGTTTATATTGTACTGTCGTGAGCAGAAAAAAATAGGACAACTTTTTTTTTCTAATGTAAATCTGTCTCTATTTGAATATGTAATTAGTAGCCGAAATAAAACAGATATCACTTTTAATTTAGTTTTTATTTTAATGCTGTAGTTATTGCTATAGTAAATGGTGGATGGTTAATGAGACAAATTGCACTGTACTATAACATTAACAAAAATTTGGTGTGTAACATTTTAAGAAAGTGGAGAATAAACGATACGATTAGTAGAAATCCTGGATCAAAGGACAAAGGATATCCTACTTAAAAAGAAACTAACTATTAATATTTCGTTATTGCACCATTTCTATTTATAACTTCTATAAGTCTGTTTGGCATAGAATTAAATAACCTTATACAATAATCATTAGTAATAATATTTTCTTATTATTTACTATTTCCAGTAATTCTTCGGCATTCCGTGGTCTCACATTTCGTTTTTGGATAATTATTACGAGTAGTCCCTACACTTCTTCCACAGGGTTAAGATCTGGACTGTGACTGGGCCAGTTAAGAACATTGATGTTGTTATCTTGAAACCAGTTAGTTACGGTATGAGCAGTATGAACGCAACAATTTTCTTGTTGAAATATGAAGTCATTATTAGGAAATAATTGTGACACAGAAGGGAGCATAATATTGTCTAAAATCCAATATACGTTTCACTGTTAAATCATTCCTCAATATGCCACAAAACACCAGGACCACGTGCCGATATCCAAGCTCACATATTGACGGAAAATCTACCACTTTTATCATTGTTAGATATATATTTTTCATCGAATCGAGTATTCGGAACGCGGTAAACACGAATACGACCGCTGTGTGTTGACTGGAAAGTTTTTTCGTCTGTAAAGATTACATTGTTCCAAAAATTTCCATCTTGCTCTAAAAATTCAAGCGCAAATCCTACTCGAGCTTCTTTATGTTCAGCTTTAAGTAAGTATTTCTGTGCTGCTGCATAACAGCATAGCTCCGATTATCTTATTCGCCGGCGACAAGTACTACTCGATCCAGGAAAATTCGTTTCATCAGCAGCCTGAATAACTGAGTAAAAAGGATTTTCTACATTACCAATTGCAAATCTTGTTATTGAGTTGATATCCTTCGTCGCCCTGATCCAGAATTTCTACTAATCATACCGTTTATTTTCCACTTTCTTAAAATGTTACACACCGAATTTTTGTCAATATTATAACGCAGTGCAATTTGTCTCATTGACTGACCATCCATCTTCTGCTTTAGCAATAACGCCAGATTTAACTAAATCGCTTATATGAGGCATATTAAGTTTTTTGCACACTTGCAATAAATTATGACAACTAACTGACAATGTCACAAAAATTAAAGTTCGATGTACACAACTAGATAGCAAAATACCGTTATAAGACGTGTCCTATTTTTTTTTGCTCACGGCAGTACTTAGCTTATTGTTATAATAAATTGTATTTTTTAAAAATTGTTCTTTTATTGTAAAAACTTTTACTCCAAGAATTTGTAATATCTGGGACCCCATTTTCTTGACATGAGTCTAGATCTTAATAGTTTCTCTATGCTTCGCTATTAAAATGAAGTTGATGCAAATCTACGTTGTCATATCCACATTACATGAAGAATTACTGACAATACAAGTTTTATGTAGATGGTCTAGTAGGAATCTACTGTGATTATCTCATTCTAATAACAGTTGTTGCAAAACCAGTTTATCTGGTATATTTTGGTTTATGTTGATGTAATAAATATTTTTCAAATTGCTACAATTTTTTCAATGTACATTCCATTTATCTCTAAGATGCTTCTTGATGGTGTTGGCTGCATCGGTTTTGTCCCGTTTAGACAGCTTAGCTTTTGAATTTAATATAGGCAAACTCTAATAATTGTAGATGCCATGTCAGTGACTGCACACATTATAAGGGGGTTTATTACCATAACAGAATATTCAAAAATTAAACATTTTTCCCAAACAATCTGCTATCAAGCTAGTCAGCTATTCCCCTTCCATAATTTCAAAAGAATCCTTTTATTTATTTAATGTATTGATAGGTTCAGCGACATCTAAATTGTATTGCAAAATTGTGGTACTACAATTTTACAAAATATTTTAAACTGTCAAAATGACAGACGTTAAAATGTAAGTTTCGGTATTGTAACAATAAATGACGTATAGTGTATTTTGAAGAAATTATGAGTGTGCCAATTTCCATCTCGGGAGGAAATAGTATTGATGAAATTAGTAACTTAGTGATGCTGGGAAGAAAATGTCGTGGTAAAAAGTTATATAACCTAATAGATGAAAATTAAATAGTTAAGGGGAGCGTTTATGTAATATGAGGTACGTACACATATTCTTCATATACAATTGCACTCCAATTGCACTGCAATTATTTCCTCTTTTTACTAGGAATAAATATATTCGGATACTATTAAGTTTAAGTTAATAACTGTTGACATTATGTGGTCAGATAACATAGGCCTACAAACAAAATGTGGTCTGTGCCATGGATTGGACCATTGCATGGACTTCTATGTATTTTCGCCCAGTGAAACCTAATATGATATGACAGTTTTGCCCCTACTTATCAAGACTTTTTTGCTACAACCAATATGCCTTGGAATAGTACATTATATACGGGAGAGAAACGTCTTATTTTTCCTGAGGTGTAATTTGAGGCCCGAGGGCGAAGCCTGAGGGCAACAAATACATCGAGGGAAAAATGGCGGTCTCTCCCGAAGTGTATATACTATTTCTTCCACAATCGGGAGTTAGAAACATTTATTTCATAAATAAAGAACTATAATAAATTGGAGCGAAATTACAATATTTAGAAGCCTTTGGGATATTTCCATTCGACGTATCGTGGCAACAGATATTTGTTTAACTATTGGGCATGAAATAAAAACTCCCCTAGGGAAATTATGGTCTTATTTCGTCCCTAGGGAGTAAATGCTTTATTTCTGTCACAATTTTGATGCCATAGAAATCGATTTCTACTCCCATTCGTGGAAAATAGTACATTATACACTAAGGGAGAGAAACGTCTTATTTTTCCTGAGGTGTAATTTGAGGCCCGAGGGCAACAAATACATCGAGGGAAAAATGGCGGTCTCTCCCGAGGTGTATATACTATTTTTTCCACGATCGGGAGTAGAAACATTTATTTCATAAATAAAGAATTATAATAAATTGGAGCCAAATTACAATATTTAGAAGCCTTTGGGATATTTCCATTCAACGTATCATGGCAACAGATATGTTTTATTTAGTGAAGTTCCTTCGAATATTAATTTAAATAGTTGTGAGAATATAACATTTACTATCAATGTTAATAAATAAGAATTACATTTTGTTTAACTATTGGGCATGAAATAAAAACTCCCCTATGGAAATTATTGTCTTATTTCGTCCCTAGGGAGTAAATGCTTTACTTCTGTCACAATTTTGATGCCATAGAAATCGATTTCTATTCCCAGTCGTGGAAAAAATCCATTATATCCTAGATCTTACAACTTAAAATCAAACTCCGTAGCACAGTCAACTCCAAACAGTCAAGCTAAGAATCCCTTAACCATTTCAAACTCAGTTTTTGTCAAAAAAAATTGCAGGTAATTATATTTTTCTCGAAAAGATAGAATGCCGATTTTTCAAAATATGCATTGTTATTAAGTAAATCGAAAAAAATCGCGCCCAAAAAGGAGTCTTTTTTCAAAGAGTGAAAAGTTGCCAATTTTCGAATATTTGCATCGCATTTATTTTTCGACCAAATTCAATGCTTGAAGTATCAAAATGTCTGGCTTCAAAAGTAATAAAAGACATTATTTACTTTGCGGATGAATTTGAGATGTACCCCCAAAAATATTTGCAAGATTTTTTCTGTTTATGAGTACCTAAATACTATAGTTTAAAACAAAAAAATCCCCAAAACAATGCTTATAACTGTGTTATTTTACTGTGCTCGATTTAGCTGAAGTGATATTGGGGTGTAACATCATGGTCGAAACATCCGAATTTACTGTAGTTGATACATAAGTGCTTTAGTCTATCTTCTAAAATATGTATTTAAATTAGAGAGAGAGATTAGTGACAGAGCAAAAGTATTCCGAGAAATTTGTTATGTCAGGTGTAATACACATGTTAAACAATAAAGAAGTAGACTTTTTTACATCAGGTGTAAATGTGGCTATTTTACGAAAGTTCAGACATATGTTCCAGGTATACCTGTCGACATTTTAGTGTTTTTTGTGACAATGTAAATGAATTTTTCTTCTGGTGTGTGTGTGTGTGTGTGTTTGTTTGTTTAGTATTACAGCCGATCTTGGTAGTGGCGTCATCTGGATCAAAATTTCGGCCCCAGTAATCACCAAATAAACCAAGCAAATTGATAAAGAGCGCATAAAAATTACGTTGAACAATACAAAGGAAACAAGCTCACGATAAGCACGCATCTTTTCTCAAAAATTTCAACGTCTTTTCATTGAAACTCAAGCGAAAAATTCAAGATAGCTTGATTTTAAGAAATGTCGCGATATCGATACGCTTTTTATGACACGCAGTATATTTTATTTATTTTAACATGTACAATAATTGTACGATATTCTCTTAAAATATTTAGCACTTTGATGTTTTGTATTCTGATTGATTATTTTTTTTCTTATGTATCGTTGACATACGCTAACCTTGGAGACATCTAGAAAAGAAAAAAATCACAAATACGTTCCATGAATTAAATTCGCCCTGTACTATCCGGTTGGATAATTCGGTATCCTACCTCGATGATAATCCATACTCGATTTTACAAATAAACGTATCTATTATGCACCCTTACAATTTACCCTTTCCGTCGCTGACACACGTGTCTGAATCTCATAATTCATAGAAATATTTTTAACCATGTCAGACCAAACATATTATAATGAAATATTATCATATTTAAACGTTTTATTGATAAATACAGTGAAGTTACACAAAATAAAAAAATAATTACATTAGTTGAAATCAAAGAACGAAATAAAAATTTGTTAGTTAACCGTTATATACGCATGAAAATTATCTTGTGGACAAAGTAATAAGATGTGTTATTCTGTAAAATAAAATATTGCAACTTAATGCCAGACATAATATGCTGGTCTGCCGCGTCACGTGATTATTTTATATTATTATAATAGCTGCCTCAAAAGTCACGTATATAAGAGGAAATCATTAAATATTCTACAATTAGCAATATCTGCAAACAGTGAATTATATTTCGCTGATACTGAAGTGATAGGCTCTGTATTTCTATACAAAATGTTGACATACCCATGTTACATTTACCTATTGTTCAAAATAAACTATGTACAAAAAATAATCGCTCAGTAAATTTAAATAATATTGAACTACTCCACACAGAAAAGAAAGACACAAAATTGAACTTATTAGAACAATTAGAAATAATAAGTAGAAGATTGTAAAGAACAAAAATGTAGATAGCGCCAATGAACAGCGGATTTTAGCAAGTCACAACCAATTGTCTAATAGCGATATAAATAAATAATGACTAGAAATTTCATGTTTATATCTGCTAATAAGAAATCAGTGTGGTCCTTTTTTGAGTTGCAGATCCGCAAACAGAAAGGGAATGTCGTAGACATATTGTGGTCTGCAAAATTTTAAAATAAGCGGGTACATTTCTGTAGAAACCTGGACGGAAATGTAACAGAAGTAAAAGAAAACTCAAAATGACTTTGTTTTCCCATTTGTTTTCTTCGCATCCTTTGTAAAATAGAAACACGCGGGCACTATTGTTGCAAGGGGTAAGATTGTAGACTTGTCTGTAAAGAAGAAAATAGTTGTTTGAATTACTGATAGGTACCAGTATTTTTAGGTTTTTTTTCAAAAAACGGAATTTCATTTACATTTCCGTAGGGGTCCTATGGAATTTTTCAAATGGAACTGTGCTATTTTTTTTATTAATCAGAAATAATGATTCATAAATTATAATTTTTCGCCATTAATCATTTCTTAACGATATCCTTCGTAATAATAGAAGTATTTTTAAAAAGTAAACACGAATTAAACAAGAAATAATTTTAATAAAACGTTACAACCATGAATAAATAGAATAACAAAACTATTTAAAACCTAAATTATAAAAATTGTTCAAATTGTTCAAATTGTTCACCGTTATGATTAATACACGGAGTATCGCGACTTTCGTTGCACGTCTAACATTCTGTAATTGTTGAGGTGTATTTGTGCAATTTCGTCTCGAACTCTTTCTTCCAGATCTTGTCTTGTGGTTGGAGCAGTCATGTAGACTATATTTTTCGAATGTGCCCAAATAAAAAAATCGAGTGGGGTTAAGTCAGGCGACCTTTCAGGCCATCTGATTGGACCATGGGTCCCAATCCAACGATCTGAAAATAATTGATTTAAGTAATCCCTAACGATAATAGCATTGTGTGGTCCAGCCCATCTTGATGGAAGTAAACCTCGTCAATATTGGTATTGGGAATTTGATTAATCTGTGGAACTATTATATTTTGGAGAAATTCTAGATATCTTGGTCCAGTTAGAGTTCCGTCAAAAATTATTGGACCTATGATATGGTCGCCCAGTACGCCTAACCAAACATTGAAGCTCCTGAAACCGCCCCTGTCTCATGATGTGAGGATTTTCAATAGGGTTTTCCCAGAAAAAAAATTATTGCTGAAATACTTAACTCACGTAAAAAGATGATTTATGGCATATTTATTATCTTATTAATTTTACTAATAGTAACAAAAAAATCTTGAAGTTTGAAAAATATTGGGTTCATTTTAAACAGCCATAAATTGGCGCGTTATGACGTCAACACCCTGAAATCCAATCACAGAGGTTGTCTCAGTTCAAGATTGTTTATTATTCTTGGTCTCTGTTAACATAACATAACCTCTATTTATTGACAGCACTCGGCACTTTTCTACTTTAGGTAAAATATCAGCGGCACTTTTAACATATCCCTCTTCCACTTGATTCCATTTTGATTGTAGAATTAATAAAACATAAACCAGAAACTGATAAAATAATATTTTCACTCCAAACAATACAAACATAAAAATATAAATTTGACGTTTTAGGTTAGTCATCTGATGTGTAATGTCGGTGAAGGTTAAACCTAAACTACAGTACAAAATATTAACGTCCGACGCTTTCACGAATAACTTGTGCGGCATTTATCTGGATTCTGATTGGCCAATATTTACACGTCCGCTGCTTTAGACCAATCACAGCACAAGTATTACAAATTGAAATTCTGAGAAGTTTAAGAGGAAAGCTTTCTTTAACACACATTTAGAATCTATTACAAACTAATTATATCCATAACCTCATTGGTTTTCCGGGTAGATACGTAATTCTGGCGCGTAAAAATGCCCGTTTAAAAAGCAGTGAAATTATCAGCAAGTTGCTTTAACGATGTTTTCTTAGAAATAATTCTTATTAGAAAAGTAAATTGTTGTAAATTAATGAAATGTTTTATTATATCATTTTCACGACACAAATTGTTGAAATAAAATTAGTGGGAAAACCCTATTACCCAATATCGAGTGTTGTTTCGAGTAATTAATCCAAGGTTTGTAAATCTCGATTCATCAGTGAACAAAATGGTTTAGATAAAATTCTCATTTCTTAATTGGTGTAATTGTAACCAATTACAAAAGGTTATTCTTCGTTGATAATCATTTTCATACAAAAATTGATGCAATTGATATTTATAAGAACGATAGCCGTGTTTCTTTAAAATTTTCCTGGCTGATTCTTTGTAAACTGGTAATTCATGTTCAATTTGTCTTACCGAAATAGTTGGGTCAAGATGCACTAAAGCTAATACATTAATTTCCATTTCTTCATCCACAATAAATCTTTCTTCAATTTCTATATTAGGTTCAGTTCTAAATTGATGCTCCAACCGGGCGAAATAGTTTCTCGGAGGTTGTCTTCTTTCTGGATATCTCTCTGTCCATACAGAGTGTGTGCTCTAGTTGCAGTATGTCGAGTCTCTCCATAAATAATGAACATGTCAACTGTTTCATGTCTTCAATATTTTTCAACAATTTTATATTAATTTTCTTGTTTATAATAACTTTAATACACTTGCTTCAGAAAATTAGTGAGTAAGTCAAGAATAATTCAATTGTTGCGAATGTCTGTCATTTTCGTGGCTATCTGCAATTTTGGATTGATTCAAATGTAGATTAGGTACCTTATTAAAATGATTTGTTGGCGCTTACTTTTTAAAAATACTTCTATTATTACGAAGTATATCGTTAAGAAATTATTAATGGCGAAAAAATTATAGTTTGTGAATCATTATTTCTGATTAATAAAAAAATAGCACAGTTCCATTAAAAAAATTTCCATAGGGCCCCTACGGAAATGAAAATGAAAATTAAATTCCGTTTTTTTGAAAAAACCTAAAAATACTGGTACCTATCAGTAATTCAAACAACTATTTTCTTCTTTACAGACAAGTCTACAACCTTACTAATAATTTCCATAGCCTACTTAGTAATGTTCTTACATCGCATTCATCTGACGCGGCCATTTTGAAAAAATTAAAAAATTATTCGTATCTCACTTATTTTTTGGAATTTTTTACATCTGAAAAAACTGTTGCGCTTAGAAATTTATCCTTAAAAAACTAGTCATTCCATTTAAGAGAAAAAAGTTGATGTCACTTCCGGTTCAACCGGAAGTGATATTTTCATTCCTGTTAGTCTAAAAGTAGCCTATTATTGTCTAAGTCATGTGTACCAAATACCAAATTTTTAAATACAAAAACAATCAAAATATTTTTGGGCGTACATTGACTCGTGGCCACCCGGTATGTCTGTAAATATGTGTATTTATAAAACTGATTGTTATAATTTTGCCCTAAAATTGACTTGGTTTCTGCTGTGCCATAAATTAATTAAATGAATAAATATAAACTAAACAGTATAAATTCTTGAAGTTCCGTAGCATCTGTGTATAGTAGCTATTATAGTCTATTCTCTAATGATTTAACATTGAACTATCATCGTTGGCGAAAAGTAAGATTCACCGAAATTCAGCGTTTTTTGAGACTACACTTTGTATTTGAATAGACAAAATAATGAAAATCCAAGTTAGACAAAAATGCAGAAATAGAAATAATTATATTAAGTAAAAATAGAGTATCTAGTTGCCCAATCTATCTCATGATTCTTTGAGATTTAAAAACATACAATTACTTTATAAAATTGCCAAATTTCGTAATTTATACATATCTGAATTTCTTATATTGAACAAAGAGATGGCTATAAGCATCCTTTTGTTCAATATTCCTGAATTTATTTTAATTAATAAAATAATCCCATAAATCTTTAACGTATTTAACCCTTCAATTGTTTCTATGCGTTCGATACCTTAAATAAAGGGTAGATGTTCCTTCGTCACTACCTAACCTGCCATAAAATCTTTCATAAAAAAAACTCCCAGTATTCAACAAAGGTGTATTTTGAAAGATCGGTACCACAAACCAAAACATAACTTCCAATTCCGTAATTCAAACCAAGATTTCCTCTCAGTTTAGCGGAAATACTTCTAATTTACATCAACAATCCAACAAAGAGTCAAGTTTCAAGACCGCTTCTCCTGTTACACCTGGGTATTTTACAAGGATCTGTCGCTAGATCGAAAATCGAAATTATAATTGTGATGTTTGGATGAACTTCGACAGTTCTTTTACGTTTCCGGTGAACACACTATTGTTGCTCGTCCCTCCCATTTTAAACCAATAAGAATCGGAGTGCTATTCCAGTACAGGTAAAGGACATTATTCAAGCATCAAGCCTTTGTGGTGGGGCAACGCATCCTGGCAGCCAAAGCCAACTGAGGACTTCGTGCAGTTCTGTATTCAGTTCGAAGCTAGCTCGATCCGCGAGAGCACGCGTAGAGAGTTGGACGTACACTCGATACGCGATAAAAGATAAGTTACCCTAAATATTCGTCAGTTCTCCCGTGTACTCGTCAGAGAAACATTCAACAGTTTCCATTATGGACTTGGATTAAATGCTGAAGTCGCTGCGACAATCATCATATTTCGTGATACTGTGATACGAACCGTTTGTGGTTAAAAACTGTGCTTTATAACAATGTGTCTGTGAATATTATGTTTTTCCAGTAGAAACTTACCAAATTGGATTTTAGTTATTGTTTACGTAGGTGAGTGGATTTGTATACAAGCATTTAGATAGGCTTTATTGGATTTAGTGGAAATCTTTTACAAAACATCCACTACGCAGTGATATTGAACCTTTACGAAATCATTTAACAATAAATAGTGATTTTTAAGGAAACAAACCGTTATAGGCGTTATTGTCTGCAATAAAAACGTTTCAAATTGATTTTGTTTGTTGCAAAAAACGCCAACACAATCTACGGACGAAATTGCTTAAATATCAATTATCCCCGTGACTTGACTTGGAAGTTTCTATCAAAGTTTCTGCAAAGAAAGAAACTGGTTCGGTTTGGAATTAAAAGGGACAATTTTAAGACCTGATCTATCTACCTCGAATAACTCGTATTTTCATTTACTCGTATCCGACAATCCGATTCAATATATTTGAAACTGGAGTAAATACACGAATATGTAATTGGATATATGATACAGTAAAATCTCATCTAGGTTGAAGTAAATATCCTTTACAGTTATAACCAGTTTGCTTATAGTCAATGGATGTAAATTCGAGCATAAACTGTAGTAAAATAAATTGAATGATCTGAATTAATTCCCTTATATTTCTTTTCCTTTCGCTCTGATAAAAGGTTTCGCTGAGAAATACAATATTATTAAAATTTCCAGGCATCAACTTAGTTTGGATATCTCGCTTCCGCCATAAATTTTAAACAGGACGGGAGTTTTTACGTCTTCACGAAAACATAATATTATCCATTTCGACCATTTTTTCACTTTGATGAATTAGACATTGAAGGCGAACATAAAGAAAACTTTGTAAGCAGATTTCTTAGGTGGAAATAAATGTAGTTTCCACGATATCCCGTTAGACTGCTACAATGATCTTATTGTTTTTATGACGTGCGTCCTAATGAGGTTTGATCCATCGTGACGAAAGAAATCGTGCTCGTAGAGTTATAAAAACGCAGAATGACAAACTGCCTATTGCTTTAGTTAAAAGACAATTTTAGACGAATTGATTAGTAAACAGACCCATTATATTTCATTATTCTTTTCGTGTCTAGCCTATATTAGTTGATATTTTACCTCAGTCTTAATGACAAGTCTATTTTTAAAATATTCAAATTTCGAGCATAATTAGAATTACGCCGTTATAAGTAACATGAAACATGGAAGTGGTTTCTAATAATGAGTTCATAAAACAAATGTGTTGTTACAAGCCAATTAGTCACAAATTCCATAGAGCTTTTAACACATTGAATTGCTCGCCCACGCGGAGATTCGTTTGCGGATAAAAAAATGTTGAAATGATTAACGGTTTTTATTTCTCCTTATCCCATGGATGTGTGCTAGACACGGCACTAAGGTGTACATTTCAAAACACACCATTTAAAATTTTAGCTCGCTATCTCGAACAAAGCAATTCGTCGTGCGGGGACTCAAAGTTGGGGCTTCGGAACGTTTCCGGGAGTTGAAATACACTTCTGTTCAGTAGCAGTGCACTTGACTTGGTCATAAATATCCCAAACACACGGACTATGTGGACCCGGCTCTCGACAGGGCACGGCGAACCCGAATCCTCTAATTCTCTTTTCTCTCTTTGCATGACCGTTCTCACAAGCATAGCCTCGGGGATAGCTTAGTTAAAGCCTGAAAATAAACAAACGGTATTAATAATTTTATCAACTAAGAATGTGCTTTATATTAAATGTATCCGGAAAATACAAGTTTTTTTCTGAGAATTGCCCAGACGAAAGCCTCATTTGGTCAAAGGTTACTTATGCACTTTAACGAAAGTGATTGATTAGTAGATAGCAGCAATTCTTTAATAAAAAGTGCTTAATAGTTACGTTAAACCTTGCAGTTAAATAGTCATACTTATTCTACACAGTTTTAGTTAAAGTACATTTAAAATGGGTACATGTTCGATTTTGAGGTTACACAACAAAGTGTAGTATACAGTTTTACAGTGATGTGGTGCTACCGGTTGCTATTCGAGATAAACTTAGGTTCTCTGTTAATATTTTTGCACGAGGCAACTACAAAGTGCGAATGTCAACAAGTGTTACTAAAATTCCAGTGAAAATGAGTCATAAGGAATGTAAGGTCCTCATAACATTTGAAAAAGATTATTTATTATAATTCCATACGATAATTTCTGAATCATCTGAATCATTTTTTATATTGTTCCCGCCACCATGGTGCTCTGGTTAAAACAAAATTTGGGAAATTCACAGCGGTCGGTAGAACTTTTATTAGAACTTTGATTTTTCATTTACTTTGTTGCTTAGTCAGAGTAACCAAACTATTTCAAATAGTTAGTTAAAATAAATTTGTCTCTAAAATTGGTGTAGAAAAAGTGAAGATAGGAATGATGAAGGCGTAAATGTTTGTCTAAAATTATTAATTGATACCGACCAAATCAAGGAAAAGGTATGAATTTAGAATTCACACGTTTTTAAAAATAGTGGAGGTTTAGGCACAAAACACTATTCTTCCTTAACATGTTCCAATAACTAAAAAAATAACATAATCTTAGCTATATTTAATAAATATATGTTTTTTTTTTAAATGGAACATCCTATATATTAATGCATTTTCGAGAAGCCCTTTTTCTTCTGATATCAAATATGTAATATCGTATAGATCTATCTTAAATACTTCTTGACATATTTGACATTCAAAATGCAAATGAGCTGCTTTATTGCAAGAATAGTGAGCCATGAGTGTCAAAACACAAGTGAAACAAAAATAACAAGGTAGGCCACGAAAATAATTATTTTACTGTTTATTCAATTTTGACATTTCAAACCGTCATCATTAACATTTATTTAATCAAAATGGGTTATAGTGAGGCTGAAAAGGTCGATATACTTTCCCTTCATGTGAAAAATAATAAAAACAATGTTGTACATCATGTATTCTCCATACATGATTTTGTATCCGAATCAAGCGATTCTTAGTGTAAACAAGTTTTTAATAATAATAATATTGTCTTTATTTGGCGGAGTTCAGTCAGAAAGACTACTCTTACAGTCAATGTTTATCGTCATATAAATAGGACCCATAGTTTTTCAAGAAAACGACGTAACGTTACAGCAAACGAGGAAGAAGATCTAGATATTTGTTGTATTTTGAAGGTAAAAACGAATTTATTATAAAAATAGATCTATACCTTATTTTAATATTTATTTTAGAAAATTCAGTTAATAGTTTATTAAATGCTTGTCGTGCAATGGAAAAAAGTTATTCCAACATTCAAAGAACTTTGAAAAAGCATCACTATAGGGCTTACAAAATATTACCTGTCCAGGAACTGAATGAAGACCAAGAACGTAGAAGATTGGAGTTTTGTCAGATTATGCTCCATGAATTAGATGAAAATCCTGATTTTTTTCAAAGAAATTATGTAGACGGATTAGTCTGCGCCTGCTGACTATTTTACATGTCGCTATTGTAAAAATACCGGGATGTACCAAATGGTCAAAGGATCCTCGTGTCGGTCGTCACATGCCTACCTTGCACTGACGAGAGCCAACAGCTCGAACCTGCAGTCTGCAAGTGGTGTGTGACGACTGGCAAGAGAGCTCCTTTAAGTAGGATCAGTCTTTCGGCTGGTGTTTGTTGCAATCGAAGCATTAGCGTTTTGATGGTAATATGCAATTATTACACTTAACGCGCCAGACTTGCAACTTGTAATTCAGCGCTCGGCGGGGCACATAGCCCGGAGAGTAGCTGTTGGTTGCAGTCTGGTTACATTCCTTATAGTAAAATAAGGATTTTATAGAGGAGTTTGCGACTAAAAATATTATGTATACATGGTATTGTTTTTTTTATCACGTTTTAATAAAATACAGTTAAGATCCTCCAACTTTTACATGAAACTTTTTTTTCCTATTTTCAATATATAGTGAACCCTGTAACAATGCAATTTTCACATTAATTATGACATTTTTTACTTCTCCATTATTTTCCTAAGTGAAATTGTTTTGAAAGTGAAACGTCGATTGTCTAAAATGATGGAAATTGGCAAGTTTTGGCGGACCATGATTCAAAAACTATTAATTTTTGGAGATCATGCCCACGGGACCTCTGTTTGGAGACCAAAGTCTACACCTAAACCCAGAGACAATTTCCATAAAAACTGTGCGAGATTCTTGAATAAAAGTCAACATTAAACTTCGCTACATTATATTACATTATATTAACTTAAAAAAAAACCGTTAAGAATTTAAGATATTCGTTATTTTTTCTAAATTGTCATAAGTGTTTACAAATTTAAAAATTTGCCACCTAATCCAACGTAGGTTATGTACTTTTTATGACCTCGTTATGAAAATTTGCCTCGTAAGAATTTGGCAACATATTTATTTTTAATTCCAGAAAGATACCCTCAAGATTCTAAGAGCAGCTCTAACATTTCCTTTCCACTTTAAATTTTTTCATAAACAGAATTTCAAGTGTTTTAAAAGCTACTTAAACGTGTAATGTTTTAAGTGTTTTTTTATATATTTTTTTGCGGTCGGGTAATAGAACTATGGTTCGAGTAGTGTCTGAAACCATTAACAGATGGCTCTAGCTGTATAATATCTCAATATTTACTGCAAAACTCAGCGTTGCAGAACTGAGCGCCTGTCGGAGTCAATTACAGTTGTTTTCTTTGTTTAAAGTCGAGTATTTTTATTATGAACCTTTGCAGGTATGTAACTTAATAAACCATGCCCATATAATATATCAACATGTTAGCAGCTAATAAATATGCCTGTTTTAATATAGTAATCTGTGTAAATATATATAAATTTATTTTATTTAATTTTCGTAATTACTGTATTTACATAAACTTGTTTATTTTCTTTCCTAATTTAAGTACTTATCTTGACAAATACTAGATAACAACTTGCCTCACTTCATTAATGGTATTAACCATGTGGTAGACGCTCGACGCTACGTTTCCAAATGGTCGTAATGTGATATTTTTCACAAAAGGGTGTTAATAAATATTATATGTCACACCTCCTAATGCCGTTCCTTAATTTTATAGACACGTTAAATACCCGCACATATGTGTACTAAATGAAGCTTACATTTAATTAATTCCCTCACAGGGTGTCCAGTCTTAAAGGAACATTTAACGTATTAGCCTGCCTTTAATTGGTTGGTTTGTCGGTCATTTTGTGAAAATATGTATATCCTCCAGGATGCTGCGCTCACGTGGGAAGTTTGGTGTACATGTGTCAGTTAGCCCTTGGGTAATTAGGTGAATCTCTTGGTAGTCCACATAGTTTGGGAATTCTCTGTGGAACCTACGATAGATCTGGACAGTCTGATTTATTAGTTTCTAGTTATAAACCTGGTTACTTAACGGATATATTTAAAGTTGTTTTGAAAACATGCCTCAATTATTATAGAAAGTACTTAATTTGTATTGACCGTAGCGGCAGCTAGCCGTCTTTATGGAAAAGCTCTAACATAGGGTAGAGGAGAGTGTCGTCTATATACACTGGTCACTGTAAAATAATCTCGGCGAGAATGAGGAGGAAAAATGATGGTTCAGAAAGGTTTTCGTTGAAAACCTGCTGGCAGTTCAAATGTTTCATACGATCATCCACTATCATTTACTAAAATAATTAATAAATGTACTTATATGCAAATTAATATAAATTGTCGTTGTAGCTTAAGATGTAATGATAATTTATTAAAGATAAATAATATACAAGTTAATTATAGGGAACCTGATTTAGATAAAAAATATGATTTTTTGTACGGTAGTCTTTTGAAAGTATTAGATGACATTTGTCCAAAAAAGTGGCCCTAATTCAAAATGTATATAAGGGGTGATTCAATGCTAGGGTACTAGAGGCTATTAAGGATAGAAATAGGAAATATACAAACATTTTAAAATAAATAATTATCAAAATGATTGGTTAAACTATGAAACTAGTAGAAACAATGTTGTCAGGATAATCAGAGAAGAAATATGTAAGTATTATGAGGAAAAAATTGATAAATGCAAGAACGACCCAAAGAAAATGTGACAGTCTCTGAAATCTTTCGTATCGAGTAAACATGACGAATCTTTTAAAGAAATTCAATTTCGAAAATGAAACTTGTAAAAACCCAAAACTATTGCCTGAACAATTTTATGAATTCTACATATCTAGTATTAATGACATAGTGCATAGTATATCTCATAGCAACTATCAGTCTGAACTTGTCGGGTTAGGAGGAGCAAAAATGCAAAATTTTAAATTGTTGACAAAACTAAATTAAAAACAATTGTACTTGATCTAGCAAACAAGAGTAGTCCGGATGAAATTGATATCATTTTCTGTAAGGATAATTTTTACATTCTATCTGATCAATTGATTCATATAATTAATGACTCATTAGAGCGTGGTATTGTGCCAAATTCTTTAAAAGTGTCGACAATAATTCCTGTAAGAAAAATACCTAAAACCATTAAAGCTGAAGACTGCAGATCTATAAATGTGTTACCAGCTTTTGAAAAAATATTAGAGAAAGTAGTATATCTGCAATTTTTAGATTTTGTAATAGAAAAAAAAATACCTAGTGAATATCAGTCTCGTTTTAGAGAAGGTTTTAGTTGTGAAAGTGCATTACAATGAATAGAAGGAAGCTAAGGACGAAGGAAGAATGTCAGGAGTAATATTTTTATATTTGAAAAGAGCATTTGAGACAATTGATAGAGAGATTTTATTAGATTAGCTAAGCAAGTATGGAATTGATGTTGTAGTATGGAAGTGGTTTGAATGTTATTTAAAAAACAGAAAACAAAGGGTGAAATGTGAAAATATGTTATCAAGTGAGCTGCCTATACACATGGGAGTGCCTCACGGGAGCATACTTGGCCCTCTGTTATTTGTAATATATATTAATGATATGTCAAGAATCTTTATATTTGCTGATGACACTATAGTCTACATTAATGATAATGACCCTGGACAGTTGGTACGGAAAATAAATCACGATTTAGAACTTGTTTCTAAATGGTTGGACACAAATAAATTAAAACTGAATATCACAAAAACAAAAAGTATGCTCATAAGTAATCAGCAGAATCTCAAAAGCTTCAAAGATGCAAACTTATTATTTAAGCTTTAAGAAGTAAATCTGTCATTGTTCTCGGAAATCAAGTATCTTGGAGTTATTCTTGATTTAATTTAAATTTTAAAAGTCATGTTTACTTTACATGTAAAAAAATTTCAAAAAGAATCGGCGTTCTTAAACGTGTCACTTGGTACCTGTCAATCAATGCAAGAAAAACTGTTTATAATGCTATAATACTACTTCATTTTAACTATTGTAGCACAATCCTATATATGATATTTTAGTCGCAAACTCCTCTATAAAATCCTTATTTTACTATAAGGAATGTAACCAGACTGTAACCAACAGCTACTCTCCGAGCTATGTGACCCGCCGAGCGCTGAATTACAAGTTACAAGCCTGGCGCGTTAAGTGTAATAATTGCATATTACCATCAAAACGCTAATGCTTCGATTGCAACAAACACCAGCCGAAAGACTGATCCTACTTAAAGGAGCTCTCGTGCCAGTCGTCCCACACCATTTGCAGACTGCAGTTTCGAGCTGTTTGCTCCCGTCAGTGCAAGGTAGGCTTGTGACGACCAACACGAGAATCCCTTGACTACTTGGTACATTTCGGTATCTTTAGGATAGCGACATGTAAAATAGTCAGCAGGCGCCATATAGCAGTCCAGTGTCTGTTGCAATCGAAAAATAAATAGCCTGACTGGGTTTAGCATAGTTCAAATGTGCTTTTAAAGGACGGATATAAATCTTTATTTTACTATAAGGAATGTAACCAGACTGCAACCAACAGCAACTCTCCGGGCTATGTGCGCCGCCGAGCGTTGAATTACAAGTTACAAGCCTGGCGCGTTAAGTGTAATAATGTGTAATAATTTAGTGTAATGCTTCGATTGCCACAAACACCAGCCGAAGGACTGATCCTACTTCAGAAGTAGGATCACTCAGCATTAGCGTCTTGATGGTAATATGCAATTATTACACTTAACGCGCCAGGCTTGTACTTGTAATTCAGCGCTCGGCGAGGCATATAGCCTAGTGAGTAGCTGTTGGTTGCAGTCTGGTTACGTTCCTTATAGTAAAATAAGGATTTTATAGAGGGGTTTGCGACTAAAATATTATGTTTTTTAATATTCCGCCCTCTAAAAGCACATTTGAACAATCCTGTATATGGTTAATCAGACAGATCCAGAACAATTACAAAGGTTACAAAACAGAGCGATGTTAAAATGTCTTGGTGGGATGAATATAGAGAACTTTTTAAAGTATAACGTTTTAATTTTCATATATAAAATTGACAAGGACCTAGTTCCAGATTACATAATATTTTAACAAAATTACGAGAAATACTTGACTATAACACACGAGGAAAAGGAAATTTTGTAACTAAGAGGGCCGCCAAAAGTACATCAATACATAGCTCAATTTTTTATAAGGGAATTGTTGAGTATAACCGATTAAATACCGATTTATGTAGAACTGATCTAAATACTTTCAAGAGACTATTAAAAGATACCGTAATGTGAATCATATATATATATATATATATATATATATATATATATATATATATATATTTTATTTTTATTTTAAATGTTTTTATTTCGTTTTGTTTATATATAGTTTCTAATGTAAAACAGAGATTATACTATGTATTTTAGATTGTATAGCCAGGGGCTAAATAAACGTATTATCTATCTATCTATATTTAGTATGCACCAAGATTGCTAGGAGTCAAACCACTCTGTATACGAAAATATACTATACTGTACTATATAAATATTAGTTAAAATTCGTACATATGAACAGTCCAAAATGAAAAGAACCGATGTTACAAGTTGGTGTTCGTTGTAGATACACAGATACGCAGAAATACAGTTTAGTGAATATTTGATAGGCAGTATTAAAGAAATTATTGAAAGCATCCCTAAACAAAATAGGTATGAGTTACGTACTTTAAAAGTAAATAAAAAAAATTAAAAAAAAAATTTTAAAACTCGTACATAAAAAATTGTTTTTTACTTTTTATTACGGCTTCGTAAAAATAGTAAATTTTTAGAATTTTTTATTTTCTTCTTTCTAGTCATCATACATGAATATTTTGACGCCTCCCGTAAAAGCTCTAATCAGACGAAAAACTTATTCTACGTTTTGCCGGAGGTGCCGGTTGATTCCTATATTTAATCAATTTTTACCCCCGCGCCCCCTACGTGCGGACATTCGCAAAAGTAACGGTGGGATACTGTATTGTCATCCGCTCTTAGTAACTGTGCAAAATTTCATCAATTGATTATGTCAGAAAGTGTATTAAAGGACGCAAGATGTGAACAAGCATGAAAAATATATTTTGAATTAAAGAAAAGCAAGTAAAAAAAATAAATTAACAGAATTTAAACCTATTGAAATGCACACTCTCAGAGCAATTATATCTGACTTACCTAATAAATTAGGTATTGATGGTATATCTACAAGAATTATAAAAAAACTGCTTTTGAAGTAATCGGTCATAGATTTTTAGATGTTATTAATAGCTCCCTACAGAAATAATTTTGTCCTAATAGCTGGAAAATATCGGTATTTACACTCATTCGAAAAATCCAAAGAAATAATATCACCATCTTGATTCCCACTTGGTACCAAACAACTGTTACCTAAAACATTTTGTTATAGAATGCATCATTTTCGAGATATATGGCTGCCTCATGTTAAATGGCGCACCTTGAACATAAACCATTCAAACTGTGCACATCACGAAGGTTTTTTACTATTTAACTAGGATATTTGTATCGCCACATGCTCCGTGAAATCAATAATCCGATGAACCCGTTTTCCTCATGTTTGACGTCCCCTGTAACTCGAAATCTGTCAATTTTTTTATCTTGCTTCTTTAAAGATTTTTGATCAGGATATCGTAAACTACATTATATCAAATTTTCATCCAATTCGATTGGGGCCCATTTTCCCTTATGTTTAATGCGGGGTCCTTTTTAAATGTTAGACACTGCACCGTATAGTTCTAAAATCACTACAATTTTTATTTAAAATAAAATATGGTATGGCTCCAAGTTATTTATGTGATAAATTGAGTTGTTATCTTACGTTTTATTTCTTTTTTCTTCATTCTATTGTAAATATGTACTGTTCTCATCCTGCAATTTTGGTCTTACGACTGTTGGATGATGTATCTAAATAAATAAATAAGTAAAATAAATACTGGGTAAAATATTCGTAGTGTAAATGACATAGTGGTATCTCCACTAGGCAATTTAATGGAATCGAAATCTTTGTTCTGTAAGGGTATTCGGTTATTCAACAGGTTACCAAATGAAACAAAATATTGTGGAAAATATTATTTTTTCATCAAATTATGTGTTATAGTGGAGTCGGACAAACATCAAATTTTAGTAAAAAAGGAATTGTTTCCAGTCAATTTTTTTTTTTTTTAATATGTCAGTTACATCGAATACTATACGAAATGGACATTTTCTATCTCTAGCAACCGCCGCCAAGTTATCGGCCATTTTGTGAAAAATCGACCATTTTGCTCGTTCTTGCTAAATATAGATGAGTATATCTCGGTATGTGTCGGTAAGAAAAGCGAAAAGAATTGAGGCTGTACATTATTATATATATATGTGCTATCAGCGGTTACAATATAAAATTTTTATCTACACACATAACCTCAAAAAAATAAAAACTGAAACAACTGCTAAATTTTGTTTTTTTTTGGTTATAACTTCAGATATTTTGAGTGAAATTTGATGAAATTTCCAGATATTATACTATATAGCGTCAACAATGAGTGGCTAAAATTTTAAGTCAAAATATCTAATACAAGTCTCAAAAATTGACTTCAAACTAATTACTTTTGTGCATCGCATCGTATGAGGTTCTTTTTTTTTTTAAAATGTAGGTTATCTTATGCACTACTTTATGATGGTGAACAAGAAAAAGTTTTAAACTTGAAAAAAAACGGACAACATTGATTTCTTGTATTTTTTCGTCAATTTTTTCGAATAATTTCAATTTCTTTGATAAAACTCATTTTTTCTGTATTATTAATTAATTTTTGACATATTCTGATCTAACTTTTCGGAAGAGCATTAAAAAATCGTTTATATATAAAAAAATATTACGCATGCAACATATGAAAAGAATCTATTTTTTGTATTTTTCGACAATTTTTTTTAAAAATTCCACTTTTTTTTATTAATGATGACATATGCTGACCTAATTTTTCGAAAAATTTTATATATTCTGTACAAATAGCATTAAAAAATTAAACAATTAAAAACAAATGAATATTTATCATGATTAGAAATTCAAAATTGTCGGCACTAAACAGCATTTGAAATAGCTATTTATGCCATCAGTTACGAAATGCCTAATTTTGTGTAACGCGTGAGATTTTTGCGGAACGAACGAAGTGAGTTTCGCAAAAATTCACAAGTTACACAAAATTTCATTTCGTAACGTATTGCATACAAGATTTTTTCTAATTTTGAAGAAAGTAATAAAAAATTAAATTTAATATAATTGATAAAAATTTGGAAAACATAAATTTAGTTTGTTGCTGTTACTTCATGTTAGTTGTCAGTTTGACATTTTGTAAAAAAGTCTAGACGGAAGGTTTTTAGTGAGATTGATATATTTTTAGTTTTATTTTTTTTAAATGAGTAATTCAAGTTCTGAAGAGCTACCAAGCGATATTGAAGAGACAGCAGGTAATGCTCTATTATCAGTAATTCCCAAAAAGTCAAAGGTAGTTTATGATTTGGCATACGAAAAATTTCTTACGTGGTGTGATGAGAAGAAAATTAAACATGTTAATGAGAAAGTTTTACTTGCATATTTTGAGGGTAAGAAAGATCTAAAAGTTTCCACATTATGGACACTTTACTCAATGTTAAGGTCTGAACTAAATCTGAAAAGGAATATTGATATTAAAAAATATACAAATTTGGTAGCATATATTAAAAGTCAAGCGGACGGGTACAGTGCTAAAAAGTCAAAAGTTTTTATTAAAGAAGATTTTGCCAAATTTTTAGTGGAAGCTGATGACAAAGAATACTTAATGGCTAAGGTTGCAATGATAATTGGAATGGCAGGAGCATGCAGAAAAGCAGAATTAACATTTCTTCCAGTTGAAAATGTTATAGACGAAGGAAGCTATTTTCATGTTGATATCCCACCTTCAAAAACAAAAGTTATACGGCAGTTTGCAATTACCACTGGAGACATTGAAAATACGAATCTTGTTGAAATATTAAGAAAATATATTAAGTTGCGTCCCCAGGTTCTTAAACACAACAGATTTTTTGTAAAATATGCGAATGGAAAATGTACCAGAAATCCTGTTGGAATTAACACATTTAGCAGTCTGCCAAAAGTTATTGCACAATTTCTTCGTCTTTCAAACCCTGTTCTATATACTGGCCACTGCTTTAGAAGAAGCTCTGCCACTTTTCTAGCAGACAGTGGCGCTGATATTTTAAAATTAAAGAGGCACGGAGGTTGGAAATCTAGCTCTGTTGCGGAGGGATATGTCGAAAATTCTATGAATAATAAGAAACTTATAGCGCAAGAAATATTTGGTGGAACATCTAAAGCAATGTGCGCCACTTCCCAAATAACAGCAAGTTCGAGCAATGAAAAAAATATGTCGTCGGGAATTAATTTGAATAATTGCAATAATTGTGATCAATATTTATAATAATTAATTAATTTATAATTTATGTTTTTAACTTGTATTATAACAGTTTAATAAATAGAATAATTCTTTTTGTCACTAATTTTGAAATACATTTTTCGTCACCAATTGCATAAAATTTTACTTTATGCAACTAGTTACAAAAAGTAAGACGTTTCATAATATCAATCAGTTTTAAAAAGTGTCACTTTGTATGTCAAAATTAGAAAAAATAATTTAAATCAAATAAACCGCCATAATTTAAACATGAGTTATAATAATTTGTCTCATTAATTAATGACTTGGATGAAGAATGGGAAAATAATTCTGAAACATTTTCTGCAACAGAAAGTCTAAGTACATGTGGAACCGATACAGAATTAGAGGACAGTGTTAGCAAAGCTTCTTCATTATTATTTACTAATAGGTCGGTTGATCAAGAAATTGATAGAAATGAAAATGATGATGCATTTTATAATTGTGCTTCAAGCGATACTGAAAATCAGTCTGATGATTCTTTATCAAGTGAGACAAAACGAAGGCGATTAATATAATTGCTCACGTACATATATTTTTTTCAATTTAGAGTAAAATGTTGCCATTTTTTTTATACAATAAATATGCATTTGCATAACAAATAATGCTTTTATTGATCTATATCTAAATATAAATATATACACGTATAATTTTTTTTATAATTAATTGATTTTTTATATATTCTAATGCTCTATCGCAAAATCATATCAGATCATGTCAAAAATGAATCAATCAATTATCAAAAAAAGTGAAATTTTTCGAAAAAAATTACGAAAAAATACAAAATATCGATTTTTTTTCACTTTTTTTCAAGTTTAAAATGTTATCTTCTTCGCTAACATAAAGTGCATAAGAAAACCTAAATTTAAAAAAAAAGAAATGATGCGATGCACAAAAGTAATTAGCCAATCAATTTTTAAATTTGAAGTCAATTTTTGAGACTTGTATTAGATATTTTGACTTGAAATTTTAGCCAGTTATTGTAATTTCATCAAATTTCAGTTAAAACATCCAAAGTTATAACTAAGAAACCAAAATATAGCAGTTTTTCAGTTTTTTTTGAGGTTATGTGTGCAAATAAAAATTTCATATTGTAACCGCTGATAGCCTATATCATAACGAACAGCCTTAATTTTTTTCGCTTTTTTGGACCTACACATACCGAGATAAATTCATCTATATTTAGAAGGAATCACCAAGATGGTCGATTTTTCACAAAATGGCCGATAACTTGGGTAGCGGCGGTTGCTAGAGGTAGAAAATATCCATTTCGTATAGTATTCGATGTAACTAACATATTAAAAAAAAAATATTGGCACGGGAAACAATTCCTTATGTTTTGCTTGTCTGACTCCACTATTAGTTATATTGCAAAAGAATATTGACTATTTTGTGACTAGATGTGATTAGTTAATGGACTTTTATTTTATATATTGTTATGATTCACTTCTAGCTTTTTTAGCTAACAAAGATCCTTTATTTTTATTATTATAATGAATACTAAACCTCTCAAATATGAACGCGATATGTCTACCCGTTCTCGAGTTATAAGGATTTTTCATGTTGGTGGCGTCATTTGTGGGACTTATATCCTTATTTCATCCGCAGATTCATTCTAATTCCGTCCCAGATCTGCATTACCACCTACGTGCCAAATATGATCTTGATATCTCTATCCGTTCCGGAGTTTTGAGAATTCTTATGGAAAAGTTATTAAAATGCCTTACTACAACAACATTTCGTGTCCTTTCCAAAATATCACACTGTCTAATATCTGAGTTTAAGAGGTCTGCACACGATCTATGTTCTGTCAAAAAAGCGGTGGCGAGGGCATATGCGCTAGCGGTGTATATGACTGTTTAAATCGTTGAAAAACTTGAATCGAATCTCACGGCTCGCCGATCACTTATAGAAAAAAAAGTCAAGTAATTTTTTACATAAAATGTTTTTCTCTACAATTTTTGTCCAAAACTTTTTTCGAAAATTTTTCAGTTTTTGACATTTCGCGGTTTCAACCCTTAGTTAATTTCTTTACAACTCCTGCAATTCAATTTCTACTTTTTAACTACAGATGTTTGATGTACATTTTAAAACAAATTTCTGGTCAAAAATTTAGCCATAGAATGCGAATACGAATGAACAATTAAAAGTCCCCTTTACAGAACTAAGTAGATCAAATGATTTCAGAATGTGGACTCATAAACACACAAGCAGTAAAGCCCACGCTGGATCTCTCGTAGCCGCCGGGTCTAGAAAAAAATTACTGAGTTAAACTTAAAATCACAAAGTCGAACACAAACGGTATGATTTGAATTAGATTTAAGCATATCGATTGGCCTAATGTATAGTCGGTATTGCAGCTACCCAGAGATTTTCTTAGCATAAAGAGAAACGAGAAAGGAAACTTTCTTTCCTCATGGGAATATCAAAGGCAAATATTCAACATGAATGTACAAAGAGAGGAAATATTTAGCCAAACTTTTAAACTTAATTTTAGATAAACCTACATACATGTACCAGATAAAATAATATGTTTTTTGCAATAGTCTGTGTGTACTTTGTAGGGAAAACTACAAAATTGAAAACATTCTCTATGTTATGTAAATGAGAATCTTATCAGAAATACAGTTATTTCCTTACAACTTCAAATATGGCAAGGCC
The DNA here is from genome assembly GCA_963675555.1 of Leptura quadrifasciata. Taxonomy (NCBI): domain Eukaryota; kingdom Metazoa; phylum Arthropoda; class Insecta; order Coleoptera; family Cerambycidae; genus Leptura; species Leptura quadrifasciata. Next base: position 159,497,313 of record OY776676.1, read on the forward strand.
TTAGTATATTTAACTAAAATTTGTTCCATGTAAATACAAAGTTCATTGTCTAGGTACATAAAATACTATCGCGAGTAAAAAGCAAAATAAATATTTGTTAAGTTTTCTTCCTTATTTAAGAGAATACTGACAGAGTATTTACTTATACAATAGCTTTCGCATCGGTAAAAATAGAAAAAAATTGTATAATTTTCAAATCGACTGTAACACAATATTCGCTTGTCTGATCGATTAACTACAGTTTTTATTTCGACAAAACGATACCAATAAAGCAAATCTTTGTGCAGCCATTGTTGGTATCCTAATTGGAAATTATTGTAGGAATACACAAAACCGCTGTATAATGCTTTAATTTTAAATTTAAAAGCGTTTGTTGTTTTGTATAGACTGTCAAGAAGATTTTATTCAATTACGCCCATATTAATATACCAAATGAATGTAAAAACCGGGAAAAAAAGGCTGAGTGTCTAAAGAGATAACGATTATTTTACAGAAACTTTCGCCTACGCTAGTCAGCGGCGCCTGTGGTAAATAGAATTTGCAGGCGATTGGTGTTAAACAGTGTTATTGTGAATGATCCATGCTATGGGTGTCTGTGGGACGTTTTGTTACTGTTGTTAAAAGGGATACTAAAGTGTTCACCTGAAGGGTACTCAAGTAAAAGATCCCTGCTCTTCGAAAGAGAAGAAGTTCAACAAAATTTCTGGTAGCTCGTAGAAACAAATGTTATATAGAAGATTTGGTGTATTAAAACATATGACATATGCAGGTTTTAATTAGTTTAAAATGTAATACCCAATTCCGTCTTAAATATAACTTTTCATTCTCCAATATGACGAAGACTTTCTTTCATTGATCTCTAACTATTAATTTTCCACCTACATGTCTGTGAAAAACCTATACGGTTTTTTTTGCAATAACTCAACGGGTCTCTTGACATCTTCGCCAAATTTGCCAGAGGAACTTTTTTTATTCTAAGAAACAATAATGTATGTATTACATCACGTTAGATCATAGAGGGCGCCGCAGGACCCGTATCTGATGATGAATTTTTTTCATATTTTTTTTGACGAAACGTTGTGGTACTTCTGACCAGAAAATCTGATGAGGGCGCCATTTCTACGTAAAAAAGGTACACTTGGCAGAACCTGATAACTCCAACTGTTTTCGAGGAAAGTGCCGTTAAACATTTCAATAATTTTTTGAAAGTCAAATTCAAATTTAGATTGTCTAAAGTAAGGAACTAATCTTATTAGAAGACCAAAAAATAACGTAAAAGTTGACTTGATGACATTATAAACTTCCCCTGCATGCAAAAACCCCATTGCTGCAACTTAGAGTAAATGTTTGATATAGTCTCCGCCTATTTCAATGCTTTTCTAATTCTATTTATAAAAGATTTTCATACATTGAAAAATACATTTTCCTGTCCTCTAATAAAATTCGCTGCGTTTTGCATTTTGTCTCACAGTTCTTCTCTTGAGTTGATAGTATTTGCATAGACTAAGGACTTCACATCTCTCCACACATAATAATCCAAAGGATTATAATCAGGACTCCTTGGCCAAACAAACTCACTTCCTCGACCGATCCATGTGCTTGAGAAAGTCTCAAGATAATTCCTGACTTCAATGGAGAAATGAGGAGGAGCTCCATCTTGCATGAACCACATTTTGTTCCGTATGTCTAACATGAAAGCATGTAATATATCAGCAAAAGTATTTTGAAGAAAAAAGACTGTCCATTTAAATTTGAAGGAAGGACAAATGATCCCAATAATTGATCGCCGATGATACCACACCAAATGTTAATCTTAAATTCTTGCTGAAAATGCCTTTCTTTAATGGAATGAGGATTTTCTACTTCCCAGTAATGGGTATTTCTCCAGTTAAAAACACCTAGGCGAGTAAAAGTTGCTTCGTCGGTAAATAAAGTGTTCTTAACAAAAGTTCGATCCTGTTGTATTTATTTAGAGCAAATTGATAAAATTGCAGCCTTCGATTCCTTTGAAGTAACTTTTCTACAGAAATGAGATGATATGGGTAGAAACGTTCTTTACGTAAGACTCTTAGGAGAGATTGTTTACTCACCCCTATTGCCGCTGCTAAACGACTTGAGCTGACTTGAGGATCTTCATTCACACGAATTAAAATTTCTAGTTCTTGATCTGGAGTAATTTGTTTCTCCTACATCCTTTTTATGGCGAAATTAACCCGTTTCTCCCAAACGACGGAACAGATCTTTGAACATATTATGATCTTGCTGTATTCTATTTGGACATTGCAAAAACTCCATTGCTGAAACTTAGAGTAAATGTTCGATATGGACTCCACCTACTTCAATGGTTTTTCTAATTCTATTTATAGAAGATTTTCTTACATTGAAAAATCTCTCTCTCTCTCCTCGCTGCAGCACGTCCGCTAAAATTATTTTGTGCGTAAACACATATCATATCCCTCATTTTCCTATTTCAAAAATACACAAGAACAAAATAAAATGATTAAAAGATGTAAATGACATAACTAAAACGCAACCAAAGTACGCTTTTGAATAAATACATTTTGTTTCATTAAATTTTAATTTGTCTTTCAAAACATTATTGAAATCGTTAACGGCACTTTCCTCGAAAACGTTTTGGAGTTATCAAGTTCTCCAAGTGTGCCTTTTATACGTGGAAATGATGCCTTCATCAGATTTTCTGGTCAGAAGTACCACAACGTTCCGTAAAAAGAAATATGAACAAAACTCATCATCAGATACAGGTTCTGTGGCGCCGTCTATGATCTAACGTGATGTAATACATAAATTATTATTTCTTAGATTAAAAAAGGTTCTCTAACAAATTTGGCGAAGATCAGCCAAGAGGCTCTTGAGTTATTGCAAAAAAAATGAAAAAATAATTTGAACTTTGACACCCTGTATCTTATTCCACAGAAACATTTTACTAAAGCATATTTGGTTATATCCTCACATTTTGGCCCAAAGAATCTATCCCTGAACTATGGCTTCTTGTAATGGTCCTAGAACGTAATAAAACAGTGTTTAATGTTTCTCATACCTCATTAAATCTTATAACCTAACTTCTCACAGTAAATTCATACTACATAATGAAATTACGTCAACTAGGTACCGCTGTTTTGATATTTTTATTCCTCATCAGCACAGCGTAATCATTCAGTTGTCTTTTAGGTTTTAACTGAAATTTAACTCTTCTACTAACTCATATGCTTAAAGCCTCAAGACTATCACTTCTGTAGCATAGGTCACGATTTCCTCTCATAAATAGTTTTTCCCTCACACTGTGATTATCTCGAAAATTATATCCAAATAAAGGAGAAAACCATACTTTTCTTCATTCGTAGTATTTCCAGATGGTTGCAACATAGAGAACCGAATCTATTTCTTCTAGAGAATCCAGAATGGGACGCCACTGTCACTGGTGTTGGAATCTCAACGCTAATTAAACGGCGAAATAAAATTTAAAAAACCTCGCTGAGTAAAACGATTCTTTCAATATGAATAACAGCCGTGAAATGAGTAGTTTTTTTGTGGTCGTTTGTATTGTGCTCCGGCATGCCATCAATAATAGGTTTAGATCTGTACAATACCCTAAAGGTCTTAGGGAAGAATAGATTCATTTTTGTTTCTCAAAGCACCGTACGATGACGTTGGAATTCGTTTTAATCCTTCTATGGCAGAGGTTTATCTTTAAACGATATGCAGATTTTCTAATTAATTTATATTAAAGCACCGTTAAATTAAGCATACAGAATAATTAATAAATATCTCCGCAAAAATTAATAAATCAATTAACTTCTGACTTGATGTTTTTTTATATATTGAGTTTCATGTGGTCAGTTTAATGTGAACACATTAATATTGATTTATTTAATAAAACTTAATAATAATTCTTTTTTAATTAACAATTGTTCTTCTGAAAGTAATTATGTTTTTCCTAATTAATGTTGCAAGTTGGAGAAAGCAATTTATAATGATATATGACGTCTATAGCCAGCTATGTACAATCTTTAGGAGATCAATAGCGAAGTAAAACAGGTATCTTCCAAACAACAGTATTTAGTGCAGCTTATTTATGAGAAATATTGTCTTTTAAACGACATCCGTCGTCTTCTAATGACTGTGCTAATCTATTTTGTCTATTTCTCTATCAGTATTATTAATTTCTCTATTAATTCCTGAATGGTTTGGGGTTGATTCCAGTTTACTTTCCAGTTAACATTCCTCCACAAGAAGAAGTCTTATGCCAATAAGTTAGGAGATTCTAGTGGCTAATTTATCTCCCTATTTTCAGAATTCTCCACAACTCCACCAGTAGCTCCTCGGCGATAGAAAATATCGAGGGGTAAACCGCTGGGAATTTTGGTGTACAAACCTCAGGAATTGCGGGAATTTTAGGGGAATTTCGGAAATTGCCAAGGAAGTGCGAAGAATTTCGGAAATTGCCGAGGAATTGCTAAGAATTGTGTATGTATCACAAGGAATTAAGGGATTGCGACGTGTTATGGAAAGGTTTGCGCCTGCGCGTGTAATAATAAAATGCATAGTTTCGTATTACCCACCATTGCAGTCTGTGACACGAGGTAAGAGGCATGCAAAGTGCAAAACGAACAATGCAAAAAAATCATTTCCTCGGTAATTTATAAATCTTACTCTAAATATCAATCCAAAGAAAATATTCCTTTTTTTAAATATATTTCAGTTTGTAGTTATTATACTGCTTTTTATTGTTTTGTTAAAACAGAACTTTTTTGTTTTTTATTTTAATATACATGCATTTATACGAATATTTTTATATGCACCTATATAATTAAATATACCACTTTTATTTTTAAAAGCTTGTATTAAACTTGCAATGTTAGCTAGTTTGTTTAAGGCAAATCTTGCAATCAAAATTTCGATTAGTTCTAATTAAGCTAGAGCTGTGAAATTTTGTACATGTGTATAAGTAATCGATATCTGGGGGTTTTCGGGTTCGCCGATTACGAATTTATAATCAAACATTTAATGTAGGACGACGACTTCAAGAAGGCGGATGACTTTACCGTTTAAGATCCGATTCAACTCAAAATCGATATCTGGGGGCTTTCTAGGTCGCAGATTTTGAACTTTTAGTCAAAATTCAGAAGTTCAAAATGGCGACGCCAATATGGCTGACGACTTTTGTCATTTAGATCCCAATCGATCAAAATCGATATCTGGGGGTTTTCGGGATCGCGGATTACAAATTTCTATTAAAAAATTTAGTTCAAGATGGCGGACGACTTTACCGGTTATGATCCAATTCGTCTCAAAATCGATATCTGGAAATTCAGCATTTCAAGCAACTAAAACGTAAAAATATAATTATATAAAAAAATATTTTAAGAAAAGCTTTTTTTTAAATGCTCTAAAAAGTAGAAAATAAACTTTGAAGTAAATCAAACCCATCATTTTGTTACATTATATAATTTTTTTTGTGATATAAAAGCTTGTCGCCAGCAATCTCCTTTACACAGGAAAATATAGATGGACTCAAGGACTTTTTCCAGGACCGATAGGAGGTTAATAGGATGGTAACTATTACCTGGTTTGGGCTTTGGGATAGGAATGATTTTCGCCATTTTCCAACTGGTGGGATAATGGAAGGGCTGAAGGGATGCATTATAGTCGGATCACGAATAGTATGGCTTTGGGTGGAAGATGGCGTAGGGCGTAAGGGGGATGTTGTCAAGTACTAGGACTTTCTTTATATTCAATTTCTTGATATGGGAGATGGCCTGCAAGGGGGAGGTGGGAGTCGAGTCTGACCTGGCTTAGCCAGCTCTCATACTCCTCCGACTGGGCCTGGTATTTTGGGTGGATATGATTAGGAGTGAATTGGGAATAATATAGAGTTGTGAAGAAATTCAGCATTTTCTGATCAGTAGCAGCCCAGCCATTGGGGGTTTGAAGGGCAGGAATTGGCTGCCTGTTTTTTATAAATCTTCGGGTAGATAGTAATGATCGTCGGATTGGGAGAGGATGTCGTCTGTCAGCTGGTCTTGTCTAAAAATCTTTATTTCTTCTGCGATTTGTTTTTTTAAATGATTGAAGTTCGTTTTAAATCTAGGATCCCTAGTGTTTTGAAATTGTTTCTGAGTTTATTTTTTTGTTTCTATCAGGGCTATTATTTTTGGTGGTAGTTTGTTCATGTGTACGTAGGATGGGATCTCTCTCTGATTGAGAATAGTCATTCAGATATGGATTCGGAAATGTATAAAGCGGCTTGATTGACTTTTTCAGGAGTGGAGCATGAGCAGTCAGGATTAAATTTTAGGACCTGGGAAAAAGAAGAGGATAACCTCGAACAATCATAGTCCCTCTCTTTTCGTCGTACGTGTACTTTCAAGTACTCTGGCATAATTTGAAATTCAATTAATACTGGCTCGTGGTCGCTATTTAGTGCCGAGACTACTTCGGTTTTTGACGGGCAGTGTATATAACTTGTTAAGAGACTGTCTATGATGGACGATGCTGGCTGAGGACGGGTAGGTTGAAGGAGCGAAAGAATATTTAGATGAGCGTTTTTCACTAGGTACATATACAACTGCTCTCCGGAATGATTCAAGGCCCCGCTGTACATGTTCCAGTGCGGATGCTTTGAGTTTAGGTCGCCAAGCAGGATACTTTTGGAATTGAAATTTTGTATTACGTCTAAGTCTCGTATATCTAGTAATGTCTTCCTTCTGCAATAGGTGGACAGTATTAATATTTCGTGATTTTGTATGTTCACTGTTATAGCTGTTGCTTCCAAGGTCGAAAGCCCCGAAACTATCGTTTCCCTGTGCTTCAGTCCCCGCCGGGCGATGAGCGCGGTGTCGCATCCTCGTCCGATCTACGTACAATTTATACGGGTAATTGCAGGAATTTATAAGGAATTGGCAGGAATTTACAGTGAATTACACAAATTTCCAAGGAATTTTTAACCTGAAAGGAATTGTGGTGTACAAATTTTTTTAGCGGTTTACCCCTCGGAAAATATCATTAGAATTGAACGACAGGTTCGCTTTTAATGAACTCTTTTACTGCACAAACACGTTGATTAATTACAAGTATATTCGCTATAATCAAAACTGCAGGCATCAATATGAAGTTCAATGACAGCCTGACAAATATCAGATAATTAGTTTTTCCACTGCATTCTATTGTAAATGTGTCATACCCGTCACTGAACTCGTTATAATAGGTAACATTTCTTCTTCCAACGCTTAAATTAGGAAATTTATCGATTGGAAAAAGTCATAAATTATAAAAATTATCTGATATTTCCTGTCCTCTTTAGTAAATTTAGTCGCTTTAATGAACATGTTATTAGTAGTGTTACATACAAATATATTTATCTAAACTAGATCTTTAAATAATTTTCTAATTGGATCAGTGGAATGTATCGAGTCTATACATGGTCCTGTTGGTATCATGTTACCAATTTCTTCAAGGCTGCAGAAGTTCTGTCAGTATGATTAAAAAATAAGTAACTGCATTGATTTGCATAAATCGAATAAGGGCAAATATTTTCGAGAATATTTTGATCTACAACCAGCATACAATGTTTTACAAATTAACAAATCATAATAACCCTATTCTTAGAATTAGCTCATTAGTTAATTCAAATTAATGTTCATTTTCTTTCCTACGTAATTGACAAGATTCAGAAAGTATCTGCATGTGCCAGAACTGCCAGAAGACTATGCCAAATCGCTTGATAGATATAGCTCGATTGACACCATTTACACACGTTTCATATTAATACTTCCAAATTTACTTAAGTACTGCAGTTTTGCAAACTTTAATTCTATTTAATTACACATCTAGTTAGTAGGGGACACAACGGCAACCTCAGAACTACTATTTACCGTCTACCACAGGGAGCAGTTCTAGGACCAATTTTGTTTAATATATGCTTAAATGATCTGCTGATCCTCTCATTTGATGGCCCAATCATTTCATTTGCCGTTGACATAATTATACGTTTAACTGCACAATCTTGGAAAACACTAATAAAACTTATAAGTAAAAGTCTCAATACAAAAACTGGTCTGAAAATTTAAAGGCAAAATTTATAAAATATCTTGGAGTGAACCTTGATAGTTATCTAAAATGGAACTTTCGTGTAGAAAATCTATGCAAGAAACTAATCTGATATACAAAATAATTAAAAGCTATTTGTTATGGACTTATACAATCACAATTTTGCTATGGTAATGGTATTCTAGCTTGGCATAGGATAAATAACACAAATTTAGACCTTGTGAAATTGCAAAAAATATTCCTCAAACTCAAGTTTTATTAAAAGTGGTATCTTTCTGGTTAGTTATATTATTTATAGTATCTGACATCCAGATATAAAATGATTATAAATTGTAACTCCAATCATTCTTAAGTTTATAGTTAAATAATTATAGAATATATGCCTGATTGTGGAGTCACGTTTATTTTTTACTTTCCTTTGGATACATTCAATTTGCTAATAGGCTGGTGCCAAAGCGGATTTTGATGGCAAAAAATTATTCGCAGACTATAAGCTATTTTTATGAACAATAATTTTCATAGTGCCTGTATACACCACTCACGAACAGTTCTTATGACTAAAGGCTTAATTTTCTTGTATGGTTATTCAGGAGTTAAATAATTTATGATAAGTAAATACCTGTAATGTTATTCAATATATTTTATTATTACAAATAATTATGTTCCATATTAATTGAGACGTATATTGTAAAAACAATTTGCGAACTATCCTTTACGTTCAGGATTTATATTCACAGATACATAAGGCTTGGCTGATGAAATTCAAAAGTTTCTGATATTACAAATTGCTTACAACTTTTTTTACCCGGCACGGTTAGAATATGAAAACCAATTTGCAATTTCTGATTTACGACTGCATAAGCCGTTTTATTATTCCCTTAGCTTCTAAATATAAGAAATAATATTTAGAGATAAAACACGTCACACTGAAGTCGTTTTTGTGGAATAAAGTAGGGTTGTTGTTTTAAGGTAGAGCAAATCCTCTGAAACACTAGAGGCTTAAGCTTCTCTATAACTCCTTATTAATTTCTTGGTAGACATAACAAGAACTAAAGTTGTATTTGAGAGTATTCGGAAACTTTGAGCAGCGCTTCTGAATTACTACAAAAGTGACACAAAGAGTTTCGAATAATTTAGCCGAATTGTATAAGATTCAAGGAGTTTTCCGTCATAATTAATTATCAGTAATACCAACAAGTTGTATTTCAACAAATATTATGGATTAATTAAATATATAAATTCTGTGTCGATGTCGCGTAGAGCTTTGGAATATAATCTTGGATTTTGCGATCACAACTCATGGCATTGATTTGTAAAGGTTGTAAAATAAATATAATTTAAATTATGTCAGTCAGTAATTATTGTAACTATTCTATTCTCAAATAGAGTATAGCTACTTTAATTACGTAATCAGATGAACTCGTCTATTATATCGTTGATTCGGGGAATTTCTGCTATTTCTAGAGTAGTTTTAAGTATAATAATTATAAGACTGTCAATGTAGTATGGTCGTGATGTAACGAAGTGGACACGACTCTAATTTAAATTATTTATAGCATAAATAACAAAATATTTATTACAATTTCATAGACTATCATTCATCCCATTCATTTCAATGTGGCTTCTTACTCGATTTTCATAGATCTCCTTACGTTTCTAAAATGCCAGGTTTGTTTATAACAAAATATATTAATTACAATTTCATAGACTATCATGCATCCCATTCATTTCAATGCGGCTGTTTACTCGCTTTTAATAGATCTCCTTACGTTTCTAAAATGCCAGGTTTGTTTTTTATGGATTCGCATTTATTTACAACCCTCTACTACAATTCTTGAAAAAACGTTTCAACCAGAGATTGCATAAACCAAATATTTTAAATAGCCACTTACGAAATCAAGGGGATTTAAATCCGTTAAACGAGGAGGCCAAGCCACAGAGCCACCTCGTCCTGTCCATCGCTCACACGCATTTAAATGTGCCATAACGTTCGAATTAAAATGTGCCAGTGCCTCATTAGCATTTTTGGTGAGTATGATGATGTTTTTGATTATTACTGTTACATGTCTACACCCTGTAGTGTCTCTCCACCGCAGTTTCAAATTCTTGCAAGCTCTCTCTAGCTTTCTGTATACGTGATTTTAGCCGAGTCCGATATACTTGAGCGAGGTGTTGCTCACCATATCTTTAGTTGAATGCGGCTTATAAAACTTTAAAATCCTGTTGTTGTGCCACTGGAATCGTCTGAAGCGATTCTAATTTGATCTTTCAATGGTGGAATTAGTGCCATAGCCTTTTCCCCATTATTCCATTTATTTGCGCAAGCAGCTGCCTCAAACCGTATTAAGGTTGTAATCTAGGACCTGATGATACTACTAACTGGCCTCCTTTTTATCCCAACTGTCGCTTAAGTCATTCCACTTCTCCCTCAACCTACTCGAAATTCCCCTTCCATATCAGTAATTTTTTTTCAATGTCTCCAACTTTTTCTTCAACGCCAGTAACTTAAGCATTTACAATCCTCATGTCTTCCTTGATTTCGTTTTTGATTTCTTCAGTGGCTGAGAGGATAGCTCTCTCTTGCCCCTCTATAATTTCTCTTAACTCTTCCTGATGTATCACTTCTTCCTGCTTTTCCTCATGAAATTTTATCTCCAGTTCTTCCCTCAATTTCCTCAATTCCTCCTTGTCTTCCTTACGTCGTCGTTCTTGATCTTCTTTCTCTCCTAGATGTTTTTTCCTTGTTCTTCTTTTTCTTGACGTCTTCTTTCTCTTTGTTCTTGACGCTCTCTTTCTTTTTGTTGACATCCTTTTCCTTATTCTTGTTGTCTTTTTTCCTGGTCTAGCATCATTTTTGTTAATTCCGCGAACATGTCTTGCATTTATGTTTCAGCAGCCATGCTTCTTGTTTCAATCAAAAATTTTTTTTGAAACAGCACTAACAACGTATTTACGGTTTATATTAGGTACAATTTAAATATTTTTGCAAGGTCCGAAATAGAATGTTCTAGAAATTTTCTCAAAAAGTCACAAAAAGGTCTTATTTAATGTCTATACTACTTTTCAGTTGAAAGAACATCAATAACTACACTAATTTTTACATAGAATGTTCTAGAAATTTCCTCAAAATGTCACAAATACGCCTTGTCTAATGTCTATATAACTTTCCAGTTCAAAGCACTTCACTATCTCCAGTGGTTTCCAAATAGAACACTCTCGAATTTTCTCTTATTCTATAGGAATCCTGTTGCAATTCCGCTTCTCAATTGTGACGTGTGTAGTAAACTTCTAAACGTGCGTTCAATAACTGCAACACAGATTTTCGTTAACAACTGATAATAACACACTAATTATAACTTAGATCTACTATAAATTCATCATTTGTTATTGTTCTTTTCTTATCTGATTACTTGCTCAACTAATATATAACTCATTCAGAACTGTACTGAACTAACCCCAGCGCGTTGGCTCTGCTACTTATATTTCCGTGAAGCATATTCTCGAATAATCCGGTCTGTCATTCGAGACGTTTCTAGCTTATCTATGATAATGGCGCCATCTCTGTCCAACTGGCGAACTACCGTTTTACTGGTAGTTAATTAGGCAGGCCTACTTTCACTCTGCTACCAGGGATTAAATCTCTCTCCGTAAGAGGGCAGCACATAACATTACTTCAAAATTGTAGCAAAAACGTGACATCACTTTTGATTTAACTTCACCTCGTTCCCAGTTAAAGGCCATCAATTCTTGGCAAAACGTCATATTAATCTGCTTATAATTCTAAAACTCCTTGAGATATTTTAACAAAATTTGCCACAAAGGGGTTCTAAAAGATGGTGGTAATATTTTTTTATGAAGAAATCCCTAATACGATTTACCTAAAAATTTACCCCATTTTCATCCTCAATAAATAATTTAAAATAGTGTTTTCGGCAAATATTTTCTGATCTTTCGTAGTTTTAAATAGAGAAATATTGTAACGGTCCATTTTTACCGTGTGTTAATTTAGCGAAATATTAATACAATGTTATCTATAAATCAATACAAACAAAGCCTATAGCCGCGCGATCTACTTGATTTAAACCTAATGCTATGATTGGTGCATTTTTGGATCCGAGGCCCCTGATGGGTTTAAGTATTTAACGTCGTTTTGATGAAAGAGAGAGGATGCGCCGTGGAGATTCCCGTTGAAGTCATGGGGTCCGCCGATAGCAGCAGGCGGACCTGCTATTAAAAAATGGCTAAAAAGAAACGTTGCAAGTATTGTGGTACCGTGAAGTAATGTGTAAAGTTGAGTTAATTACTTGTAGATTCGTTTAATATTCGAGTCTGACGATATTACCTTTATAAGTTCCAGTTCAGAAAGAACTTTTATTTGGTTAGTGAAAGACGCAATGTAGTTCCGATGTAAACGGCAATTCCACCATACTTATTATAAGATTTTCACGTTCATTTCTTTATATTTACGGTATTAGTCCGTATATTGTACTGTATTATCAAAATGTAAACCTTAGAAACTTTGTAAGTGAAACAAAGACTTTCAGGTGAATTGATCTTTGTCTAGTGCGTGAACCCTTAGTGAATTAGGGGTTGATTTGTACATTTTTGAACAATACGCCCCCCAAGTAGGTATTTGGAAGATTTTCGTCAGTGCCAAGTTATTGCCTCAAGTGACAAAGTAAACGTAAAGTGTAAGTGCGTTCTAGTTAAGTTCCCTGAATGGTTTTCGACTATTTACAAAAAAATAAAAACCTTGGCGTCCAACTTTCCTTTCGAGATTTTGACTTTGTGTTTGTTTTGTGTGATAATGTCGGAGTATCCAGATTTTGTTGCGGCGAAACCGGAAGTGAAAAAAAATGAATTGTATGTCAAAAAGTGGAGCTTGTAATGTATGTAGTATATCCTAAATTTCAATCAATTATCTTCAAAACTAAAGGAGATCATCATGATCCTGTTACACCCGGTATATTATTTTGAAAGATCTTTTTTCAGAACGCTAAATTATCCCTTTTCTCTACAAGGCTCGCACGTCAATGGGCGATATCAAAGTTCACGTTAAAATAATCACACTTTCAATGTATTCTTACCAAACAAATTTAAAATTAATCCTAATCCTAAGTGGTCGATTTTTGGTGCCTTATCAAAACCCCTCCAATTTTAATGCCACCAGCCGTAAAGGATTAACGCATATTGTAATTTTCTATTTACCCCAATTCGTTAAAAATAGGTTAATGGCTGCTGTTACCGACGTTATCCACTGCAACGCCATACGAAACCTATGTGAACCTCTAGGGGAACCGAATTATTAGTATAATATACGTTACGTGTTAGTGTTCCAAAGGTGTCTAGATTTATGATCTGAAATTTAAATACAAATGCACCACGCAACATCATAATTAGTCATTCTGCTAACTTTTCGAAAGCTCTCCGTAGGTATACGACTTTAATAATTATCGCTAAGAGGTCTCACCTCGTTGGTCATATTTAAAACAATCAAATCGATATGCTTTCGGTGCGCTCAAAGAGATTTATGGCTTTTAATAACCATAAAATTAAATTGTAAAAAGTATGAAACCGATTTTTTATGGGGCAATTGAGCATCCACTAAAAAATAACGAGGTGCGTGAAGAAAATAACCAGAAAGTTTATGTTAAAAGCTAGATAATGTACTTTATGAAGTGTGTCGCAGAGCCGTAGATGCAATAACTCTATTCTATAGGCCATTTTGAGTCAATGGTTTGAGACAAGGCGATATGGTTAAATGCCCGCTTACGACAGTATTTCGGAAGTGCAGTTTCAATATTTCAACTCTGAATTAGTGTGGCGATAATATTTTAAGCGACTGTCTGAAGCTTACGCCAGGATTAACGTTAGGATTTAACATGTGGTGGGTGGCAAAGAGGGCGTTGATTTAATGTGTTGTTTTGTACTTTAGCTCGAACAGTATATTCTACAATAGTCAACACTTGACCTTAAACACAAGAACTTGGCTCAGTACTTACCTTATAAGAAAATATTTCAATTGCAATATCACAGGTTCTACAAAATTGGTATGTCCGATTATCTAATTAATCATTTATCTTTATCTTAATAAGTCTGTCGAATATATAGCAACATCAGGGTCCCTCAAGGGTCCGTACTCGGATTTTCAAATGAAGGTGCTTTACTGTGCGCTGGTTCAGTGACATTTAAATTATGAAATTATAGCATGGGTTAATGCTATAAATTATCATAATATAAAACATTAAAAAACCGTTTAAAAATGAGTACCTAAAAGTTGTTTAATAAGAACCGATGATGAACTCTTCTGAGGAACTATATGAAGAATGTAAAAGTTTAGATCTAACCCAATTCTATTGTCAATCTTTGCTGGCATTCGTTGTCACAAAAATAATACAAGGAAATCTGGATTGTGTTAAACATTGGCTATTGAACAAATTTTCATATTATTTACTAGTAAAAGGAAAGTGGTCAACGAGCCTAGAAATTTTCGAAACAAGTAGGTAAGGCCGGATAAGATGCCGATAATAACTAACTCACCTGTACACCTAAATCCCACACAAATGCAGATAAAACTTCCTTCGTAACATCAAAATTCTCTGACAAACTGAAACAACTAAAGCGGAGGAAAATTTATTGTTGCCCATAATCCCAAAATCTAACAATAAGACTTAAGTAAATTAAGTTTCAGTAATTATCCACAGTATACGAGCAGCTAACACATTTCACCATTCCTTTTACCAAGCCGGAAGTCACACGACAGTCCCTAGCAACTCTAGCGGACAGAAGCAAAATCTGTGCAACCAACCGTTCGCTATTTGGCGATATGTGGCCCGCGAAACACAAATGTGCGTTGCGGGTCGCGTATGCATTAAACCCGTAACATAGTAAAGGTCATGGTGGAAATGCCTTTATCGTAAAGGCGCAGCTATTTAAAATTCAATTAAGAAAAGAAAACAACAAAAAAGTCATAATTTTATTTTTAATTATTTTTTTAGTGGGCGTGCTAACGATTTCAGGGGAAAATAAAAAAAATTAAAATACTTTTGAACCATCAACACTTGTATAACCACATATATGGTTATTTTGATTGGAAATGACCTCTCCCATCACCCTACTTCGTTTGATCGTCCACTTATGGGGCACCCTATATAAAAAAGTCTTATTATAAAAGTAAACCGTAATTTGAAAAAATTATGGCTCTAGTGAAAAATGTCGATTTTCCAAATAATTAAAATTTTTGTGAAATTGTGTTACCTGAGATCAAACAACGTAAGCATTACTAGTTTTCAACTAAAATATACAAACACCTTTTAACGTCCGTCGAATTGGTTGGATAAATACTCATCAGTCTTGTTCTATTTTGCAGAGAGTTATCGGAGTGTTGAAATTGTAGAAATCAGCTCGCATCGGTTCGATTACTTCGAAACTAAAAGTCATCCAAAGAAATCGAATAGCTGTGTCTAAGAACTAAATTTTTTACATTTGTTACGGACTTCACCTATAACGTTGTTTTGTTATTTTCAGTCTGATGATTTCAGTCCTTACAATTTCTTCCATTTATTGCATAATACTGTTGTTAGTCTTGGGAAAATAACTTTTTACAGAGGTCCACGACAATTTAATCAGAAAAAACTGAATATAAACAGAACCTTAAATTTATCAGCGTATTTTTTTTTCTTCTGGTCCATTTCGTTATTCTGTTGAATACCGAGCCATGACGTTGGATAGATTAGCCTTTGGTCACGAGAATAGATCCAATACAGTTAGTTACATCATTTCGTGATGGTTAGAAAATTTATACCATGAAATAATCAGAAATTAAATTTCGTTTACCGCAGTGGAAGTCAAAAGTCTACGAATAATCATAGGTATACGCCATCTTCAAAGCATTTAAATTTCAGCTAAACATAATACACATAAATAAAGTAGAACAAAGAGACTATTGTAGCAAAATCAAATACCTCGCAGTCTAATATGCAAAAAGTAAGAATTGAACATAAGTGAAGTGAAGATAATTAATTTTAAAATCGTAAATGATCCCTCATGAAATTTTTGTTACTGTTCTGCATATGAATTTCACTTGTAAACACAAATTTCCTGTCAAATGTACAAAGCCATATAATTTGCGTAAAGCTGACTACCCAGGCTGTACAACCAACTTAGTGCAGTTGATTGGAGTGTCTTGGACTCATTTTCTGATGTTGATGATGCATGTGAAATGTTATCTACGAAACATTTGATAATTGTGTTCCGAAAACAGTATCCTGGTCCAGAAAGTACCCCCCTTGAGGAGATATTAAGTACAGGAACAAACTCAGAAGAAAACTCATATCAAATCGGGATAATTATGTTTATGTAGAATTATGTAATCTAAGATCCAAACAAAAAAAAAGACATTGACACCTCTCATAATTCCCTCATTATTTAATCAATATACAAAATAATATCAAAAGCAACTGTAATTTGTTTTGGAGACACATCATTACTAAAAAGCAGATTTCAGCAATACCGGATAATCTTACATATAATGATTTAGAGCTAAATAATCCTAAACATGCTGTAGGCAAATTTGCTATTTTTTTCTAAACTAATTCTCGGTTTCTAAGAAATCGCCTACGTATACTAATAACACTCATACCGGTAATGTACCTCGCACATATTCATTCACAATAGATGACGTAACCAAGGCGATCAAAAAACTTAAACCTAAATTTACTAAGGAACCAGACGATATTTCAGCCTTCATAGTAAGAGACTGTGCTTACGTCCTCGCGAAACCACTTACTTTTATCTTTAACTTATCTCTGAAACTTTGTACCTTTCCGAAGATTTGGAAGCTTTCTCGTATCTGCCTCGTATACAAAAAAGGTGAAAGAAATAAAATTGTAAACTACCGTCCAATAACCATCATCTGTAGCTTAGCTAAAGTGCTTGAGATAGCCTTACATAAACCGCTTTATTCTCACTTACAACAACAGCTTACACCAAGTTAACACGGCTTTGTACATGGAAGATCAACAGTGACCAGCTCTGCTGCATAACACAATATATCTCTGAATATTTGGATGGTAATGTTCAAGTTGACGTAATATATACCGATTTCTCGAAGGCTTTTGACAAACTAGACCATGGAGTTCTCTTAGATAAGTGACTGTCGTTAAATACTGTAGTCATAAGTCCTTCGAGATTTCGGCGACTTCTGGTGTGCCACAGGGCTCTGTCTTGGATCCTTTGTTGTTTGTTATCTTTGTTAATGATATTGTAGACTCGATAGACATACCATGCTTGCTATATGCCGATGACCTAAAATTGTACTGGCGTACAGAGTCCTTGGAGGACTATCAGAGAATACAAAATAACCTAAATAAGCTTCATGAATGGTGTAACAGTAATACTCTGCCATTAAATGCTGCCAGATGCAAGGTTGTCTCATACCATAGGAAAAAGAATGCTTTTGAGTTCGCTTATCAACTGAATGAAACAATTCTTGAACGTCCTGAAAACTTTTATGATCTTGGAGTGACATTTGATCATAAGCTGTCATTTTCAAAGCATATTGAAAATATTGTATCAGCATCTTCAAAGAACATTGGTTTTGTCATTAAAAGTTCATATGGCTTTACAGACACTCAAGTATTACGTATGCTGTTTAACGCGTTTGAAAAATGTAAGGTAGAATATGCGAGCTTAATTTGGTACCCAGGGTACTCGAAATATAGTAACTCCATTGAAAATGTTCAAAGGAGATTCTTAAAATTTCTACGTTATAAAATGGATGGCATATATCCTCCAATTGGAACGTCACATAATGTACTTCTCAGTAGATTTTCATTTATCAGTTTGGCTGATCGCGGAAAGCTTCACTCCTTAATATTTGTGTTCAAAGTGTTACACAATAGATATGACTGCTGAAGTTGTATCGAATCTGAGTTTTTGCGTGCCAACAATTGGAACTAAATTTGAAGAAACCTTTTACCTCTCGACTGCCTATTGAAATACTTTCCGTTGCATATCACATATAATAATTATCACTCTCTTCAGGATAGTCTAGTTTAACTGTTCAATAAGGGACATTACGATTCTATTTTCATAATAATCTACTACGTATCTATTTTTCTTGTTGTTTGTTAATTTTAAATGATTTTTTTAATATTTGATTGGTCTATACATATGTGATACATATATTTTTCTTTGTTATTTAACTATTTGTAAATTTCCCATCCTTTAATTGGCGAAAGCTGTTGAATGGTGTATCCTAAATAAATAAATACGTGGGAAAAATTTGAGTAGCAATTGCGGTACTAAATTTATAAACATTAGTACCTGAATTTCCCATTTTAACATACTAATATATTGGGTTTAGGAAAATTCTAATATACCAGAATCTTCATCATGGCCTTCCAGCGATTCAGATGAAGACGTACTATCAAGGCTGTTGTAAATAAAAAAGTCAATAATTTATATCTGTTGGAATTTTTACATTTTTTAATTTTCATATTATGATATTACTGATATGAATGATCTGTTTCTTTTTTTTATGTTATTGTTTTAGAATCATTATTTAATTTAATTTGTTCTTGAATTTGTTACTTATTTGTAATAAAAATGTATAGACAGTTATTCGGCTACTATAAATTAAAAAAACTAATATTTAAATAATAAATATCAAAATTTGATATATTATGTCGGATATACATTCGATATTTTTATATTTATATGAATATCATATTTGCCAACCTCGCTTGGCAATGTTGTAATTACACGGGAAAGTTTAAAATACTGTCAACGCACAGTTTGTTAGTGAATGCGTGTACTTTACACATATTAAGAAAATATGGATTATCGTAAGAATAAAAGTTGATATTTATGGCAAATCTATCATTTTTTGTTCTCGAAAACATTTTTTATACTTTGTTAAATATCACAAATATATTCTTCACCTCACAAAATATGATAATGTACTCAAAACCGAAGCAACAACTCACGTTCCGATTAGTATAAAAACGAGACGTCGCCAGATTGAGTCAAGCGACGCAGTAGGTTTATTTATGTGCTTATGAGCAGATGGGTGGCTAGTTTTTATTGTAAGCATGGTAGTTTACAAGGGACAAATCCTTTTCTAGGTTGAGGAACGACTACCGTTTGGGAACGTTCTTAAATTTCGCACACTTTTACATTTCAAACTCATGGAATGTTAACCGGAAATTTTTTTATAAAAAGCCTGGTTTCTCTGTGGAATAATTATTGTTTATAAATATTGTTAACTAGGAGATTAACTATTCAAATAGGTGGTTGTTGAGTTTTGTTGAGCAGCTAGTTAATCTGACAGGTTTGATTGAAGAACATTTGCTAACAATTTCTATTTCATTTCTGAAAATGAACTTGGTGGCTGAAATTACCCTTCGGCCACGACGGCTGCTCATTTAACATTATTCCAATACAAGTACTGCTGTTGCCGCAATGTCATACCAAAATAAATGCTAATTTAAAATATTCCCCGACCTATAAAAGGTTCCATGCTATGCTGACATTTACCAGTAAAATATTAAATTTGGAGTTTTCATTTCACATTTTATGCACGACTTCGATATCACTGACATGAAATGAACATGTTTAGATGCAATAAAATGAAAATGAATGGAAAAGTTTTATTTTTATACGCTGGATATAGGAGACATTGAACAGGAAAAAAATGTATTCTGTATAATAAATGATGTTTATTAATAAATTCCAGTGTTCGCATGGGAATAACACGATGTGGAATATAGAATGTACGTACAACACTTTTCAGCGACTAATCGGTGGCAGTACCTCATTTGGCAGAAAATACAACTAATCATTACTTGTCGTGCTTTAATTTATAACTTCAGCTTCTGAGTTACTAGCAGGTGGTATGTGTGCATGCTTTTTCAAGTATAACCCTTTTTGGCATAGGTTCCGCCATTTCAATTTAAGGGTCATCTGATTTTTGCTGTATTTTACATTTTATGTTAAATCCAATATATTTATTATATTTAGAGAGCTGTTATAGGTATATAATAGTAAATAGAAAGAAACGAGACGTGCCTGATCATGTTCCTAGTGCATGCTCTTATTAAGATGACATAGATTATAGATTGTTTTAGGGGTCGCTTGGATCTGAGTAACCTTACTATCCTTCGACCTAAAAGATCTCTTGTTATTTACCCTACATCTAGTTATTGCCCAGGATTCCAAAACTTTTTACAAAGGTTGTGATTTTCCTGGGAGCTACTTTCCCTATGTATTCAGGCATTAATTCCGCCTGCTCTAGAAACCTTAACCTAGTTCGGATTATTACCTTGCATTGACAAAGTATATGTTACACAGTTTCAGTTGCAGTATCTGCATTTATCGTCTTGCCCATATTCTTGAGATGATATCTCAAGGCAGTGGCCAGTTAGAAGGCCTGTTATCAGCCTTAATTCGGAATTTTCAAGTTCGAGAATCCTTGTGGCATTCTTTGTCGTATAAGTTATAAACTTTTTCGCTTGTCTTTGGCCTGGAGTCTCCAGTAGGACTTTTTCTGATCCGTTTCCCCATTTCTGGATCTCCACCATTGTGTGTCCCTTGGCCAGGCCACAAAATAGTTCAGGTTCAATAAATTGTACTTCAGCTCCTTTTTTAGCCGGGCTGTCAGCAAGTTCATTACCTTGTACTCTCTCATGCACTGGCAGCCACATCAAGGTAAACTTCTTGTTACTTCAAGGATTGTCTACATTCCCAGGCAATTTTAGGTTCGAAGGTATAGGACCTTAGAGCTTTTAATGCTGCCTGGCTATCTTATAGTATATAGATCTTTGCCCTTCGAATGCCTTTATTTAGGCATTCCTGGGCACACAGATCTATAGCATGAATTTCTGCCTGGAAGATGATTATGGTGTTACCGAGGGCTTTGGATAGCCTGCTACGCCCACTCCTACCCCTTCAGCCATCTTAGATCTATCTGTATACCAGATGAGTGACCCTTGTTCCAATCGCAGTGCCCCCATTTTGCTCGTCTGACGGCTTTCAACCAGCATGCCAAACGTACAGTCAAAGTCCTGCTTGATTGGCATAGAGTCAGTGGGTTTGGTCATGGACTCCAAATGGACTAACTCCAGAATCCTTAAGTAACCAACTAGATCGTCTGGTTTAATCGTCTGCTGTGTGACACGAGTTATTAAGATGATGCGAGCATGCCCTCATCTTCCTAACCCATAAGGCAGTTTCTTAAGCATTCTGTTCATTCTGGCTCATTTCTTTTACCACTTTTTGTTTATTTCATAGATAAAAACATTTCAAATTATTATAGTGATTCTGATTATCTTCTGATGTTTCCCTGTCTTCCAGATCCCGTAGGATCTTTAATTTCCTTAAATTCTCACCTAGCCTGCAACTTGGTAATAAAAAAGCGTAACAATTATCGAGTTCTGTTCTTTCAATTAGGTTTAATGTAATCGATCAAATATGACAAATGTATGAAGTTATCGCTTTGATTCTCTGTAGTATCTTGGACTTCTACGTTATAAAATTTAATTGTTATGATAACCAAACCGCAAAGCGATATTTGCTTATTCCTCCACAACTACACGTTCATTGACCTACAAGTAGAGGACTAGTCATATTTATTAAAATTATTGACATAGGTTCATTTTTCTCAAAGAATTCCTAGGTAGAACGGTTAGGTATATAGGTTTTTGTTTGTCGGGTCGTTCCCCTTTCTCAGTTTTTTAATGACATTAAACGAATTTCACCTTGTATATGGATAACCATAAAACTAGGAATGAGCAACTGTGCGTAGCTATAACACTACAGAAGTATATTCTAAGTTTTGAATTTAACACCGTATAATAGTCAGTCTTACAATAAGAAAGTCTTTCAAACCTTTTCCAGTTCCTGACTAAAAGATCAAGCAGTAAGTTCATGATTTTATTTCTACATTCACTGCGTATCCTATTGTAACTACTGGTCAATATTTCTGTAACTGCTCCTCGTACATTCATTTAGAATAAAAGTATAAAAGAAACATGGTAATTAAATTATTTTTATTTAAGATCCCTAATGCTACTAATCAAAATATATCGGCATCGATTTAAATCTTATGCTAATGCAGATTCGGATCGAAAAGTATACGTTTAATGCTATCAATTTTTCGTTCGCATATCAATGATGGAGATGAACACTTTAATAGCGACCGACTTAAGTGGTACCTTTGCCATATATGGAACCAGTTGGATCGTCCGGCCCAAAGCTTTCAACGAGCAATATTTGAAACTCAGGATTTATGTTAATGTAACCGTCAAGAAGGCTTTCTGGCATTCAAAACTGCGTATCATTTAGATGCCGCGATGTCTCACCTATAGCGTTGAAATGTGCCGTGACGGTTCTAAAGAAATTTCAATCTAAAGAGAGCTATAATAATCACTTTAGACGTAGCCGAAATCAATGATGATTTTTATTTTGTGACTTCTGACATTTTAGAATTATTAACAGACGGATTTTAATACAGCGAATCGCAATTATTTCTTCTCAATCAATAGGTCACAAGGAACTAATTTACCACTAATTTTTATGACGTTCGCTAAGTCACAATTGCAGTTGCTGATATAATTATTCTCCTCGCAGTAAAATCTGCAGTAAAAGATGTGAAAATCGTTTGAAATAGTCCAGCGAGGTGTTATTTTCCATTAATGACAAATTACATTAATTATACTAGTTGTAGACTTTCAGCTTCGTCAGGAAATAGTACAGTAAAACCAAAAGCTTTTACACAGTGCAGTTTTACTATTTAAAATAATTAAAAAAACATCAAAACTCAATTTCAAATTCACCAAGCACATCAATTTTATTAAAGTTTTCTACCATTTTCGCTTAGTTTTAAAAATGTTGGAAATTGGTTTACGTTCACAAATTAATATACTTGCCAGGGAAAATAAATACTGAAGAGGTTGAAGCCCACCCCAATTAGTTACAAATGGAATCCTGGTAATCATGTCACCAGTATATTAATTACTATTTATTTATCTGAAGGATAAACAAATAAAATTGGCCATTTGCGTGATCGTCTAGTTTTGTTAGTGTAGGACGCAAACTTTGTTGTCTGTGTAGTAATCCTTTTTAATTATCCCAGGTTCTTTTATATAAAGTTTAATATTACTTGTTTCTGTCTGATACGAATACCTTAGAAAATTAATTACTCTGTTAATTGAACTACCTGGTAAACTTGACCACACTGTCTATTAATTGAGAGACCTAGTTAATTATATATGTTATTTATGTAGTATTTTATTACTCAAGATTGCAATGTACATTTATAGTCGAAGTTTGTTTTCTATTTTGCTTTGAAACAAAACCGTTTATTTAGTTTATTACTTATATGACGAAAAGGTAAAGGTGAAAGAATAAGAAAATAATTGATGGGGAAAAATAGAAAAAAAAACATTTTAGCAATCGTTAGGTAATAATTGTTTGTAATTAAAGTTGTTAGCAATGGCTATAAAGGCATTAAACTTGCAAAACAGAGGACAAGATTCATGTCATGTTCGTGCATCATATAATATGATTGATAAATGAGAATTAAATACTCATGTAAAAGATCATAGAATGTTGAGGAAAAATCCTTTGATTATAATTAAAACAAGCAGTCTACCAAATTTTGCATGACTGTCCAACAACGTAAAACAAGGTGGGCAGTTGTAAATCAAACAGACGAGACGTCCCGGTTCAGTACTCGACGAAAAGTAAACCCTTCTTAATGCGAACAAGTTTACGGGCTAATAACCCAGTACTGACCGATGGCCTGTACAGTTTGTGAGCGCAAGGTAATTATGTGGATGGATCGTTATTAAACAATCATAGAAAACCAAATAGATCGCTGGTGAGAAATCTCAGATAATCATTTGAAAGATACTTAAACATTACTATGACATTTGACATGTCCAAAATTAGGCACACAGTAGCCTTAATAAGTACATCAAATGAAAAATAATGGATGCGAAAGTTTCTTGTCATTGCATAAACGCAGAAAATATATAGTTCTTGAATATAAACTTGTTATTTTGCAAACGCAAATCTCCCTAGTAAAATATTCAGAAAGTGAAATTTTATGAATTAAACTCGTGAATGAATTCATAACTAAGTAAACTGTAATATAACCTTATCCTGTTTCCTTGTTAAAAATCAAAGCTTCATAAAACAAGATCTAATATTCTTTTAGTACCACAAATGCGTGAGTTTCCCCTATTACACCCCGTCGAAACCAGAATATGAATGCAATTGCAAATAATAAAATAGAGTTTCGAAATAAGCAAGCGATCACCTTTAAAAATTTATGCCTGCTGAATTTCTGTGCGCTCTGTATAGCGTTATATCGCCCGTGAATGCTGTCCCCCAGGTTCTACATGTTGAACGTCCTCCTCGAGCATGTCGGTGGTTGAGAAGAATTCGTTAAAATAATATGCAAGTTATAATATTGTTTGGCTAGTAGTTTAGACGGCTGATTTAGTGAAAATATCCACAAAATAATTTATTAAGCTTGGCGAAACTCGCGACGTAGCTTAGAATGGATTTCAAAGGCAAATATAAAAGTTCGGCGAAAATATCGCGACGTAGCTTAAAAGGTGTTGTCTTCAGATGCCGTCTATCTTCTCTTATTTTAAACACAACGCCGTCTTTCTTTTATATGGTAAAAATGACGTCACAATTATATGAAAGCTTTGGATTTGTGGTCTCACGATTGGAAAATATTTACATTATAAATTTCAATGTCTACATGCGTTGTAGTTTGCAGAGTCCGTCCTTTGCATGACTTAAGATAGAAAACGACAGGCGATTAAAATCAGAAACTTCCTTTTTACTTTCTTATCTATAAAGTATTGGCGTCATGAAAAAACTTCTAGATTAGGATGAAAATAGATATTTTGAGATTAGAAAATAGCAAATTTATTTGAATCGGCATGCATGTCTGCCTGTCTGTGTATGATACGTTTTTCGAACATTGCTAGACATATAAAATCAGAAAGGCAGACTTTAACTTGTTAAGGACGTTGGGTTTATTTGATATCGGTAGTTAAGTTTCCACAATAACCAAATAAGGAACCTTATATCCGACCCAAGTCTTGCGAACCATATTAGCATGTTGAGGACATGATTTAAATTGAGTTTAGAGACACTTATAGTTAATTTAATTTCAGTGTGTTCAAAAATTTTTTTATTTGATATCTTACAAATAACAGTGGGCAAACTAGATTAAAATAATCTTACTTTATACCTATTATTTTGTTTTTCTTATACCTAATTCTCTTGTTGAGTAGCATATTTTTATTTAACTGACGAGCTTTTATTTTAATTTTGTTATCTAAAACACTACTTTAATAAATAACGATGACGCGAACAATTCTTGTTCAGCAATTTCCATAGAAACATGACAAAGAAATTGTTATACTACACTCACTACTTCTCAGTAATATGTTTCGGAAACATATGCGTACATTAGCTAAGCTTGCATTTAGTTCTATTAAATAAAATTGAGCTTGAGGCTAACAGTTAGTATTTAAGTCACAAAAAGTTTCATTTTTATTTAAAATTTTTTCACTCCAAATATCGCTCACCAAACTGAACTCGATACAAAATCCATTTTCCTTTACCAATTAATACTTGCCGGTGATTATCTCTGCTACCTTTTTTTCAAATTTGTATAAAAGGCAGGAATTGTGTAATTGTAATAATGCTTCTAGATACATAAAAAGAACATGAATCCGGCATTAGCTAATGATCCATCACATTTAGTACCTCGTCAAACATTTAATGGATTGTAGATAAAAAATTAACTAATATCAAACCGATGCTGTTCAATAAAGTATTAAAAGCTACTGTAATCTGCATTTAATCTATTAGTAACATTGTCGCTTAAATACGAATCTATAATTTTGTTTCGCTTTTGACATTGTACATAAAATTATTATTGGCCTCTTGAAAATATACAGTGTGTTTCACTTCTCGTAAAGACACCCCTGTATCTCCTTTATTTGTGGCCGAATTCATTTCTAATCTTTATCAGATATACAACTCTATAAGGCGACTTTACATGACACACAAATGTCGTCTAGATCTAAAACGCCGGCCTACTGCGATAAAAAGAACATCGTAATTTTCGAGAAATCATAGTAGGCTTAGAAATAAACAAAAATTTTGTTAATAAAAGTTGTTCAGAATCACGATATATGCCCCCCTATAGAATTTGGTGAAAATCGGAAAACTTTCAAAAAAAAATGTTTGTTTCACTTCTCGTGAAGACACCCCTGTATCTCCTTTATTTGTGGCCGAATTTCAAGACTAATTCATGGAGTTATACAGCTCCATAAAGCGACTTTGTCCAACACATAGAGATAACTTTTTCAAACAGATGAAAGTCGTGCACAATTATTATTAAAATTATTTATTAAATAAAAGATGAAGTAAGTGTTTACAATGAATGACTATATTATTATATTCGGCCCCTTTCTACTAACCCACCATCAAGTGTAATACACTTCTCAATCCGCTTTCTGTTATTTATTACAACTCTTCGCAATTCTTGAGCTGTAACTTCTAAACACGCTTGCCTTATCCTCTCACAAAGCTGCTCCGCATTTTGAGGTCTGGTCTTATAAACTTTGTATTTAATATGACCCCAAAAATAAAAGTCCATGGGAGTGAAATCAGGAGATCTGGGTGGCCAATATATTAGAGGGCTATTTCGTCCTATCCATCTTTGGGTAAAATGTTCATTCATCCATGCTCTTACTACTACAGAATTATGGATAGATGCTCCATCGAGTTGGAAATACAATTGTTCCAAAGGAAAATCGACTATTGCAGTCCACAGATCATTATTTAAAAATTGTCGCAAATGTAACGCATTTATATTTTGAAAAAGAAGAATGGCCCTATTATTGTTTCGTTTAAAATTCCGCACCACACATTTACCTTATGGGAATATTGCCTTTTTCAATTTATTACCCAATCAGGATTTTCTACTGCCCAGTACCTAGAGTTTTGTGATGATACCACCCCATTGGTGGAGAAACTTGCTTCATCCGTGAAAATTATTTTCTTCAAGAAGTCTCGATTGTTTAAATAATTACCTTGGATCCATAAACAATATTCCAGTCTTCTCTCTTCATCATCTTCCTCCAAAGTGTGTAAAAATGTTGGTTTATACGGTTGTAGTTTATGGCGTTTTAAACATCTCCAAATTTTTTACACCGACAAATTCAGGTCACGAGCCACATTTCTAAGGCTGGTAGTGGGATTGACGTTAAACGCCGCTAATATAACATTATCATCTTCAGGCCTTCGATTAAGATGTACTCTCGGTTTAAGCACATTACCAGTTGTATTGAACAAGTGATATATGTATTGGTTGTCTTAGAGGATGTCTTAAATTAAATTCTTCTGCTGCTTCTCTTGAAGACCGTACATTTTCACCGACTATCTTTATTATTTCTACTTTTTCATCAGCAGTTAAAAGTATTCTAGCCATTATGAGTAAAAAAAATCAAATAAGGAAGCTAACAAACTCAACAATAGATAACAATCACTTCTGTCATAAAAGTAATAATATTGACAGTAAATTTCACGGCATTCTTGAGAGCGCTCCGGATATATAAGCCGGAGAGACGGTGCAATTTACTCTCCTATAAATCATTATTTAAAAAAACGGTTTTCACTAAAAGGCATTAAAAACATGTTACAATGTGGGACGATGAGAGAAAAAAAGTATATATAAAAAAATATTTATTTTTTGTTCTATTTTCGATTTGCAAAAATAATTCTTATCATCCCACATAGGTATTATTAAAATAAATATTTTCGCTTTTGTAGAACTAAAATAAAATTAGCCCTAATGTCCTCAAGTGCACCGAAATTTAAAGATTAGGTATAATAAATTTGTCCAATGTCATATTCTATTACATCTCTATCACTCTCTTGCCAAGCACACCGTACATTAGGCTGCGTCATTTTATTGACGTGAAGTCATTTACAATTAAAATTGGAAGCATAGATGACTAATACACTCCGAACAACTCTTAACATTTAAAACAAAAAAACTGCTCATAAATCTCTGAACCGATAAGGAGGAAGGATATGATGGAGCGTTACTTCTCAAGAACAGTGACAACAAAAAAAACTGTATTACATTGTTAACTTGACGTGTAATAATAAGAAGTGACTCTTTTAACGTTTTATTAAATCATGATTTTTGCTCACAACTTTCATTTATTGGAAAAGTTATCTCTATGTGTCGCTTTATGGAGCTGTATAACTCCATGAATTAGTCTTGAAATTCGGCTACAAATAAAGGAGATACAGGGGTGTCTTCACGAGAAGTGAAACAAACTTTTTTTTTTTTTTGAAAGTTTTCCGATTTTTACCAAATTTTATAGGGCGGCATATCTCGTGATTCTGAACAACTTTTATTGACAAAATTTTTGTCTATTTCTAAGCCTACTATGATTTCTCGAAAATTACGATGTTCTTTTTATCGCAGTAGGCCGGCGTTTTAGATCTAGACGACATTTGTGTGTCATGTAAAGTCGCCTCATAGAGTTGTATATCTGATAAAAATTAGAAATGAATTCGGCCACAAATAAAGGAGATACAGGGGTGTCTTCACGAGAAGTGAAACACACTGTATATAGAGCGATTGGTTTTTAATGTTAATGTTCTTTTTATATAAATATACATACCTACTTATTTTCCTATGTAGTCTAATTCCTTTTGTTATTTGCTTCATATTTTTGTTTCTTTTTATAACATACACAGTATTGTAAAAGTCCCTATAAAATATAATAAAATAGATATAACTAAATAGAACGATAGATATTATAAACAGTAATGATGTTAATATAATCTAGTATACTTTAACTTGGCGTGTGTATGTATGAGTTAATATTTCCGTACGATTTCAATTTCTCCCATATTGTACACAAAGTTAAAGCAATAGTCCAGAAACATTGTCTACGTGGACAATATTTCTGGATCTTTGTGTACAAGAGAAAATGAAATCGTACGGAAATATTAACTCATACATACACACGCCAAGTTAAAGTATACTAGGGTATACTGCTAGGCAAAACAGAAGGTTCCTTCAGGTGTCATAACTAATATAAGAATAGAATAGAATACATTTTTTCATCCAATAGATCATATACATGATATAGAAGAAGTCAAAAGAAACATAAATATGGATATAAAAAGAGAAAAAAATATATATGTAAGAAATAATATAAAACAGTATTGTAAAGTAAAAATGTATAATACAGATTAGTACATCAAAAATTCATCCACAGAATAAAAACCGTGTGAGTTCAAGTCTGTGTCTCGTATTGCAAATCAAAACTATGGCGAGTTTGATTAAAGTTGAACAGATTCTTTTTTATCAATTTCAAAATTTCAAAAATCGGTAAACATGGTATAGTAAATAATTTTCGTTTTTTTATTTAATATCATTTTTGCAAGATTCTGGTACCAAAGTCAACAAATTCCTTAAGATTACTTTTAACTATTTGTTACATATGCCTTGTAGACCATAACCTTCTATGTTTTTAATACGATATTATGATCGACACAGTCAAAGGTTTTTGAAAGATAAATAAATAAAGCTATAGCTATAACTTTGTTTCCGCAGTCTAGATTTTTATACACGAAATCTAAAATGTCTGTAATATGTAAGGACTGTTATTGTTTTGTAATTTTCCTCTCTAAAGCCATGTTGATTTGATAAAGGTTTATTTTCCAAAAATGCAACTATACGTTTAGCTACTAGCCCAGGCAGTAATATCTGCTTAAAATCACCTATGTTTGGGTGAATCGGGTAGTATGGCAGATTATTAGCTTAATTGTTCATAAAAACCATAAGAAATGATAATTTCACTATGCGCCAGTTTGAAAACGTGGGCGTAATTTTTTATTAAACAAAATATGAAAAAATTCCTAAAAATTCCGTTTTTCTCTTCCTATTTTTTTATATATTTCAGTAAATATCGCTTTTAGAGAAAAGTTATAAAGTGAAAAGGTTTTGTAACTCAATTTTCCCACGTTTTCAAACTATCGCGTAGTGAAATTATCATTTCTTATGATTATTAGGAGCGATTAAGCCATACCAGATTCACCCAACCAAAACAAATACTGCCTGGGCTATAGCACCTTTTCAATACTAAAGACATAAATCTAAGTATATTTGGATTGTGCAAATTCAAAATCAATAGAATATCGTACAAATTTTTATTTCTAATTTTTCAAATAAATGTAATCGACTAATAATCATGAGCTTTAGAAATGTTCAAGTTCCTCGTGCGTACCTACAAAATCAAAATGCATCTCTATGTAGAGAAGATTACTTATTGAATAATGAAGTTTAAATTATGTCTACAATCGAGGATATTATGTTTCCGTATTTGTTACCGAGACATCTGTTAATTAATTTTGCTGGGATTTCTTAGACGCATAGTGCTCCTACTCCAAACGACAATTCTAGTAACAGTTCAGCGGGTTGGAGAGATATGTCGAGGGTCCCGTTCTGTCACTCAACCCAAACAATAGTCACTCCAAGCTGAGACACTGCAGAAAAGAGGATTATATCTCCACCCTTTCTCCTTATCCGTTTATAAACCAGCCGACAGCTCTTGTATCGCTATTTAAATTAAATTTATTATGTATTATATGTTAAGTTATCAATTATACAGTATTTGCTCTGATATTCGTTGACAGCTGAAATTCCGAGATAAATTTACTCCTAGAATTACTGAATACGTTTTATAAAAGCGCCACATGTTTAGTAAATAGTTTTAAACCGCGTATCTGTCGTACTGCCATGCGGTTTATCTAAATAGTTTACTCAGTTAAGTTGCCTCTTATTAAAGCATAATCTTAATTAGCAATACAATACATCTCATCAGGAACATTCCTTCGAGCTAAATACGAGGATGTTGACTGATGTATTATTACATCACAGAAATTTCTCTCAGAAAATCGTATTTTAATTAAATAACTAAAAATAACTTGTAGTAGTTGCGCTGTTTTCTAGTCCACCAATTTGTTAAGAATGACTGTGGTAATAAAGTAAATGGATCTAAGGGAATTCCTTGTGGTACACCTTAAATGATGATGGTAAATATAGTATCTTTTGTCAGTATTAATGGTTATGTTGGTACTGTATTTGGTAGACAACCTGCGCATTAAAAAGATATTTTTTTAAATTTTACTTTTGTTGCCTATTTACATCTACTCTAATTATAATTCAGAGTAATAAGTAAATAACGGTATGAGAGATCAAACATACATAACCATGGTTGACGTCACACATATCCCCGTGTACTTTCGATTAAATACCGTGTAAGCACACGACATTTGGTCAATTGCTGACCAAAATTTCAACGGTGCTGATTGATGCACTCTCCGCAGTGAACGCCACACTGTTCGCAATATATCGGATATTTTTTTACATGCTTTAATGCTACCAGCGACACAAGAACCCAGTTACCTCTAAGTTAATTTTAAGGATGTTTGATAAAATCTAACATGAGATTGATGGTGCCAAGAAACCCGCGTAGCTAATTTTCTGTCTCTCACACGCGAAAGCGAGATGAGATCGGGATTCATATACAGCAAGATGATGCTTTCTGGGCCATCTGGACAGGCATTTATTTTTATTACGGCATTGCTATTGATGTTTGGATTTTGAGATCTATCATTCCGGTTATAAAAATGTACTAAACGAAAGTGACGTTGGTCGACGGATACGGAAGTTAAGTCGCTTAATTCAAACAGTGGATACATTTGTGGTTAAGAGTTGTTCGGAGTGTATTAGTCATCCATGCTTCAAATTTTAATTGTAAATGACTTCACGTCAATAAAATGACGCAGCCGACTGTACGGTGTGCTTGGAAAGAGAGGTAGAGATGTAATAGAATATGACATTGGGCAAATTTATTATACCTAATCTTTAAATTTCTCGGTACACTTGAGGACATTAGGGCTAATTTTATTTTAGTTCTACAAAAGGGAAAATGTTTATTTTAATAATACCTATGTGGGATGATAAGAATTATTTTTGCAAATCGAAAATAGAAGAAAATTTTTTTTTTTTATATATACTTTTTTCTTTCATCATCCCACATTGTAACATGTTTTTAATATCTTTTAGTGAAAGCCGTTTTTTAAAATAATGATTTATATGAGAGTAAATTGAACCGTCTTTCTGGCTTATATCCGGAGCGCTCTTAAATAAACACAAGTGAGTGTTTCTTTTCTTTTATAAAAAAATATAATAATTTAACACTGGTAATTTCGTGCGAAATTAGTTGTTTATCGTTTCATCTTTCAAATAAATACCTGTCTTCAACTTGTCATCTTATGACGGCATTGCTATTGATGTTTGAATTTTGAGAACTGTCAAAATAACATGAACCATTAATCACATTTGTGCAGATTTGATTTCGGATTTTTGGCTCAATCAAACACCAAAATCCCAATTGTATTAACTTTAAAAATATTCAAAGTAACAAATTTATAATTATCTGATGTAAAATGAAAATGTTTAATCGTAAAAGCGAATCAACGTAAACGTATGTCAAAATTATCAAAGAAGTTCAATTTCGAAGATTCTCGCTTTTCTTTTTTGTACATTTTGCATAAAAATGGTAATTTTTACATATAGAATGTGTTTTGTGCTGCTGCTTTTGTTGCACAATTCAATATGCATTCTAGCCAGCAGAAAAGGTCCCTACTACAGTAGTACTACTAGAAGTAAAGACAAAGTAAAAATTCAAGTAAAGTAATCAATTATTTACCTACGTTTGGAAAATATATTTTTTCTCCAACAAGTCCCGTGTGAGATTCCAACTGTAGAATCAGATTTTTTGTTCAAATGTGCTTTTAGAGGGCGGAATATTAAAACATAATATTTTTAGTCGCAATCTCCTCTATAAAATCCTTATTTTACTATAAGGAGCGTAACCAGACTGACTGCAACCAACAGCTACTCTCCGGGCGGTGTGCCCCGCCGAGCGCTGAATTATAAGTTACCAACCTGGCGCGTTAAGTGTAATAATTGCATATCACCATCAAAACGATAATGCTTCGATTGCAACAAACACCAGCCGAAAGACTGATCCTACTTAAAGGAGCTCTCGTGCCAGTCGTCACACACAACTTGCAGACTGCAGTTTCGAGCTGTTGGCTCTCGTCAGTGCAAGGTAGGTGTGTGACGACCGACACGAGGATTACTTGACCAGTTAGTACATTTCAGTATCTTTGGACAGCGACATGTAAAATAGTCAGCAGGCGCCATCTAGCGGTCCAGTGTCTGTTGCAATCAAAAAATAAATAGCCTGACTGGGCTTAGCATAGTTCAAATGTGCTTTTAGAAGGCGGAATATTAAAACACAATATTTTTAGTCTTGTAATTCAGCGCTCGGCGGGGCACATGGCCCGGAGAATAGCTGTTGGTTGCAGTGTGGTTACGTTCCTTGTAGTAAAATAAGGATTTTATGGAGGAGTTTGCGACTAAAAATATTATGTTTTAAGATTTTTCGTTGTGTTGTTACGAAAACAATGTTAAAGCATTAATTGTACATGATTTCAACAATTTCTAACCGGTAATATTTTGCTTTTGGCTATCATTATGTATTTAAAAAAATGTATTTCATATAAATCAGTTTTAAAATAAGCTCTCTACAACCAAGCAAATACCGTTAAACTCATCTTATCTTAAACTTCTCTTAAATGAATCATAAATTTTACTTTACTATTAAGAGATTGATATAATCAAGAAATTTTTTATATGGATCATTCCATAATTTCCGCGTTTGCTCCGACTTACACTGCGGCATTATTAAAATAATGATTTATAGCAGTTTTATACAGATGAACAAACGCACATTGCCATTCACCTCTAGCTATTTCAATGAATATCTTTGAAATCGACATGCAATTAGAGGGAAATAAGAAGACTGCATACACGGCATATGTATAATTAAGTGCAGAATTGCGTGTACACTTTACAAACTATGTTAAATAGCAGTTGTAACGAAACACTATTTGCATTTTAACCATATTTAAAGCTGTTGAAATGCCTATCATCTTAACAATTTAACATACCCGGGCAAATGTGCACTTACGCGTATCTTCCGCCAGCGAAATCTAATTCTCACGCGCCCTGAATGAGTTTTATTGCTCAATTTCGTCATCGCTTCTCTAACATTGTTTTCACCATCGATGTTACGTTGTGTGAATTTTTATATGGCTTTGTTTAATTGTGACAGAGGATGCGTTACAAAATATATGATTTTACAACTATTCGATGTGGAAAAAGGAATTTAATACTAAGTCTTTTGTTACTGTATATTTATTTATTTACAGTATTCCACCAAATTCAACAACAAAATTACAGAATGAGTAAAATACAAAAGAGATATACATTAAACATAAATATAGAATAGAGAAGGAAATGGAAAATGATTTTATAAAAAACTAATTTATATGTGAAATTAGTAAATGTAATAAAAGTGCTACAGTAAACGAAAGAGAGATGGACCACCTTTTACCAAATGAACTATCTATTTGTTATTTAATTGTAGATGCAGATAAGAAAAACAGAAAGGTTTTTTGAAACAAAACAAAGATAATGGCGAACCTCAAAAGTGAAAACATAATGACATTTTGTTTAAAAAAAATAAACTGTTCAAAAGCCCATCTCTCCTCCATAGTGGTGGTGAGATGGGCCCTGGCTAGGCTTAACAGTTACGGTACTTAATACCTAATAGATATCAAAAGCAGTTGCAAAATTCAGAAGGCTACTAGTTGAAACATTATTGCTGCTTTGAGGCGTGCTTCCCGTAAAGTTTACACACACTTTCATAGGTAGTGCAGCAGCCTCCCTATAATGCTTTGTGACATCTAGCTCATCTAATTCAATCGTCGGGAAGATTAGTTTTTCGGTAATCTCCCTCTCATCTTGGACATTTATTTTCCCAATCACAGCAGCGCCGTCATCATCGGTTGTAGTTGGTGATCTACTATCAGAGTCATCGGATGTCATTAGTTGTAATATCTTCTTGTTTTTGAGAACTATTGATTTCTTCTTTTTATTCGACGTTTTTGCTCTGATTTGCATTTCCTTTACTGCTGTACTTCCTGATTCTTTTATACCGTTTGCTACATAAACTATGAGAAGTTGTTAGATAATTTAACATAAAGTTGTTAGATAATACGGAAACACACTTGGGCTGTTGTTTATAGCAGATCGCAGACACTACCTAGCCCGGATAAGTGATATACGTGCCCACGAGCTCAGAAATCTCAGGACGTTAAGCCCAAGTTTAACATACACTATTAGAAGCCACTGCTACGGGCATAAACCACTGGAAGTTTTTAGTTTACTTATTCAACATAAAATCACTGAGGGTTCCACTCGTAGTGGTGGCAGATGAACTTTCTTTCAATCTTTCAACATGAAATGCACTATATTACAGTATTTACAATTAATTTATGGTTATCTAACATGAACCGGGCGATGTTCAGCGATGTGGCTATATTCTGATAATATGTTACAGCATAAAATAAAGATAAATGCCCCTCGCGTAGCTATACTTGGTTTACAAGGGTTGGCTAAAATAAAATTTAGCCGCAGTAGGTTAAATTAGAGAACTTGCTTAATCAATATGAGTGAATAAAACCTTTGTTTAAATATGTACCATGTAAGTTAAAAGAAAACAAATATTACACAGAACCACTGGAGGTGGTTTCTGGGTAGAAGACACAATAACACTTATCAAAACAATTGGTATAATACCCGTAGACCGATAGACGTCAACTAGCGATGAGACTGCAGCCTACGGTGGTGACTTCGGGACAGACGATGGTGGTGGGTTTATATCGTGGAACGTTTCAGCCTAGTTTGTGGAACTTTCTAACCTAGACCGTGGAATGTTCTAACCTCGTCCGTGAATCGATCTAACCCAGTCCGTGGAACGTTCTAACTCAGTCCGTGGAGCATTCTAACCCAGGAGCGTTCTAATCCAGTCCGTGGACGCTAAGATATACCCATTTGATTTGTAAGTTGGAAATGCACGTAAAACTTGCCTAATGAGAGCGATTAAAAACAGATATAATCCATAAAAGAAATAATTTACAAAGCTCTGCCTTGTTGAGGAGTACAATCCACCAAAATTGTACAATGCTGCAACTCGATTGACAGCGAAGATACTTCCAAGGGAAAGTGGTCAACCAGCGTGTGCACATATAAATCCCGCTCAGATGCGGATTAAACTCCCCCCGTAGCAACGAAATATTCTGATCAACAGCAACAACTTAAAACGGAGGAAATTTTACCGTTGCCGATAATCCAAAATTCATTGAGATGGCTCAAATAAACACGCTTTTACGAATTATCGGCAGCGTACACCAGGCTAAGCACTTCTCACCTCCTACCTTTTTACACCAGACGGAAATCACATCACCGTTCTTCGCAGCTGGAAGCACGCGATCGCTCTTTAGCGGACGGTAGCCGCTGGAATATTAAAACATAATATTTTTAGTCGCAGACTCCTCTATAAAATCCTTATTTTACGATGATTGTTGCAATCTAAGCATTATCGTTTTGATGGTAATATGCAATTATTACACTTAACGCGCCAGGCTTGTAATTTGTAATTCAGCGCTCGGCGGGGCACATAGCCCGGGGAGTAGCTGTTGGTTGCATTCTGGTTACGTTCCTTATAGTAAAATAAGGATTTTATAGAGGAGTTTGCAACTAAAAATATTATGTTTTAATATTCCGCCCCCTAAAAGCACTTTTGAACTAAGTTTTTTTTTAGTTTGCTATTGTGTATTACGTTAAGCACATGAATTAATTTTTCTACCGTTAATTTTTGCAATAAATATTAAAACCTGTTATTTTTCCTATTTCGGCTGCATCAATCCTTTTAGAAAATATGAGACTGGAATATGACAAGAAAAAAACTGGGGCATTAATAAAAATGTACACGATTCATTTTAACTTTTCTATCTTATTTTTAAAACGACCGTACGTAATTAATTATGTCTCTTTTGCGCTTACAAGGCCATTACGGCAATTACCCAGATTCATTACGCCGGCATATTTTATAAGTATGTGTGCATTAGGAAGGTGTTCAATTTTGCATTTTAAAATTGTTAAAAACGTTTCACAGTTCTCGCATTGTGGTAAACAGAATAAATAAATTTTAATTTATTTTAACACCTTCGTCGAATTGTCAGTACGTCTTCTGCGAACAAAGAATTCATTAGTCATTTTTCAAATGATTCATGTGCACACCAAATATGTCGGATACTTGCCGGCATTATTAATGAATCGATTTTGCTTCAATAATTAATTATCGAAGCTCGGGGTATTTTAAAATGAGTTATTCAATTAGATATTTTGTTATCTTATCCAATAGACAGCTATCGAAAACGACCGACGAAGGTGAGACACTTATCTTATTTTAATTCACTAAATTCAAATGTCACGCATTCAGTTAATACAATAACGAAGTTATTAAATTTTACATTACGAAAAGCTGGCCCACATGTCCGATGTTATCTGTGGTAATTTTGAATCTTATTGTTGCTTAATCATTGAAACTATTGTACACGCAACGCGTTATAACCTATTACGAAATTCATTTAAATAAAGATACAAGTATTTGTTACACACCACTTTCAAAACTCTACCTACTATTTTCATAAATATAATTCCTCAGACGAGTTACAATTTGTATCCTTTTACTAGTAAGGATTAGAATCCTTATTATTTGCGACGAAAATCCCCCTTGTCTACTTAGTTTGTAATTGGATTTTTCACAACAAAAATTACTTTTTTACTATTTGAACTTATTATTCTAATAATATTATTGTTATAAAGAAGTCGTACAAAATATCATGCAATTTCCTTGTGTTACAGATTAGGAGAAGCCACTATGCACTAGAAATTTAATTACGTTATATATGTTACAGTTATAGTAATTACTTGCCGCAAAATTCAAAGTTGCGAGACTTTGTTTTAAACTAATTTCATTTTTTTAACTCGTACTCATAGTTTTAATGTAACGGAGCGAGCACTTAATTGGATGGTCCTATTTTATAATTAAACAATTATGGGGTTTAAGTTCCATTATTTGCAGACTAATTATTTATCATTACAAGCTATCACAAACTACCCTTACAACCAATCTAGTACATAAATGCACAAATTCAATGAATCATGGCTGGCATTAAGAAGTTCAAAATTAAAAAAAAAAATTTCCATGTATGTATTTTTTTCCATAGAATCGTTATAGCAATAACTACACAATGATATAAATCATCAAGGTTTTCATCATATTTATTG
Organism: Leptura quadrifasciata; assembly: GCA_963675555.1. Taxonomy (NCBI): domain Eukaryota; kingdom Metazoa; phylum Arthropoda; class Insecta; order Coleoptera; family Cerambycidae; genus Leptura; species Leptura quadrifasciata. The sequence goes on from OY776676.1 coordinate 159,535,774, forward strand.
TATAATTTATGTCAAATTAAGATCCAAAATATTGTACATCAACATTTTTTATTATTCTTCTTCCTATGGTTACCATCACAGGTCACTTATAAACATCTTGAGGTGAGTGGGCATGTGAGCTGCTACATACACTCCCCGCTAAAAGAGAAGAACAATCAGTCTATGGCATAACGCACTTTTTGAATAGGAATGACTGGGACATGGCTCCTGTCAACTAATAAAAATGTAGGTTTGACCCTGTCAATGATGAAAAATAATGAAAAACAAAAACGGATAGCACTACGTGAAAGAGCTGGAAATTTTACAAAAAAATAATGTAAAAGTTTTTTTTAATAAATGTTTTCCTTAGCATGAGAAATTATTACAGTTCACTCAATATTTCAAGCGCGTCACACAGGGAAATGAAGCATTTCTCGACCGCCGCTACATAATAAAGACAATTTGTACCCATTAAAAACGAAAAAATAAAGGAAGAATTCAGCTTTCCAATAGTATACTTACTATTTTTATTTTTTATAAATTGTACGTGAAAGTCAAGCTTTATAATTTTTTCCTCTATATTAAAACATAAATATCAAATAAAATACTATTTTTAAAAAACATCCTTGTAGATATAGCTTGGTTACTCCTTAAACTTCAATCTAGGATTCATTTTTATGCTCTAAAGTATCCAGGGTAAAAAAAAATTATTTTTAAATCATTGGTATTTTTTCCATTTTTTAGGGTTAGGAAATTTTCACTTGAAAATTTTTTGACCGTTTTAGACAAGTTTTCTCAAGGGAAAAATTTATTAAAAAAACGTTTCTACTATTTTTTTGTAAAATTTCCCGCTCTTTCACGTGGTGCTATCCGTTTTCTTTCTTTCATTATTTTTCCGAGATATTAGCAAAGAACTGAACTTTTCCATTTCAGAGGGTTGTTTAAGAGGGTTCGCAGGGGTAAATTTTGGTAAACTTTTTTGAGTCACTTTCTACTAGCAAAAAACCAGTCTTTCATGAAAAAATTAGTGAGATAACAATTAATTCTGACTTAAAACCCCTGGCAAATGAGATATCAGTTAAAGGGAATTTTCCAATTTGAACTGAAAAGATACATTAGATGTATCATGTACACTAGATAAAGTGTCTGCTTTTCCTTTAATATGACGGATTTCGCACGAAAATTGAGCAATATACTCTAAATGTAGTATTTGTCATGGATATCTTTCTGCCTGGGTTAATAATGCATTGACCAAAAGCTTATAATCGGTAATATAAAAAAATTTACGACCTTCAAGCAAAAAGTTAAAATGGTTTATAGCAGTGTATAAGGATAGATACTCCTTGTTAAACCTTGAATACTTCGCCTGGGTCGTGGTAAGCTTACGTGAAAAGAAAGCTAAAAGCGTAAGTGCCTCTCTTCACTGTCTCGATGTTGCAAAACTGCTCCCATGATTGGGAAAATCAACTATTAGCGACAATAGCATACCGTCAACACAAGAGTGAGCTAGCTCTTTTGGCTTTTGGGAAACTGTCCAAACGAGCAGCAGGTCAATTATCTATCCCTTAATGTTATCATGCAGTAAGCGGGTACTAAAAGAATGTAAGGAAACTAAAATTTCAGCGAAATTAGGTACGAAACGGTGATAAAAGTTTACCATACCTACAAAACGCTGTAGTTGCTTAAGTGTTGTAGGAAAATTATTAATAATTCTACTCACGCACTAGAAGGTAATATACCAGTATCGACCATGTCAACATCATTTCTATTCTCCAATTTCATTACTTTCATATAATTTAATTCAAATAATTTAAGTTAATTTATATATTAATTATTTGAATACGATTTAGGTGAATATAAAATATACAACTCGTCAATTAATTTCTTTTATAAATTTTGTTTTGTAATTGAAATAAACATGTTTGTTTAAATAAACCTAGTTCAGTTATCAGTTTGTGTTGATAGAGATACCTTCACAGTATTCAAAATAGCTTTGTTGAAGTTAATAACCCTCAGATACCTGTTAATAAATAACCACATGATTATTCGTACACCATATAAGTAGATAAACATAAAGAAACAATCCAATTCAATTGTTCACTTGTTCAGGGCATCACTTAAACACAGGGACCTGTGTTAACTGTTTTCTTGAACACATCAAGTGTGAAATAAGGCTTTTATTGTGTTAAATGATTATGTATTGCATATTACAAGAGTTTAATTATTACCATTTTTGTTCTGGATATACTTTTTTGACATGGTGTCGATTAGTCTCATATTGAGTATATAATAGATTCGAAAATAAAAAACATCGGGCAGATTGCCTATTAAATTTTTATGAAAGCCACAAATACAAACCAATTTACTCGCGAAAAATTGAACTTGTAAACAGCTAAAGATCGTGTTTTTTTATGAAGACCGTAGGCGTCGTAGAGACATATTCAGTGATACCTAGTTAGCGGTTATTAATTCATCAAGCTTCTCGATTTTTAAAAAATTCCGAGAGTTTATTTAAAACCTTGCTTAATTTGTTTTAAATTTATATTACTGTAGAATACATTAATCGTATTTTTGACATTTCATTACTTGTACTATTCATTCCAATTTATTTGCTCTACGCCATTCAGTATTTTTTCTCGTCTAATATTTTTTATTTCTATTATCTGAATTGATTTTATTTTATCGTTATTTTCAAATTCCAAATTAAATATTATTCGGTGGTGGTCGGTTACGTTGTTATGCAATACCGCGGGTTCATAATTTATTTGCGATCTTGTATTGAAGCACCCTGTATATACCCCATATGTAAATTTAGTTTTTTCCTATTTATTTCCAAATTCAAGTAATTCTTGCAGTTAATTCATTTCATTTTTACATTTATTTACTCAATTAATATTGAACACAATAAAGTTACCAGAATGCATTTTAAAATTACATTCTTTTAAAGCAACGTTAAACGCTACATTTGCACAAAAGAATTTACTTAAAAATCGAGTCTAGTCACAGCATTTGTTTACAGTGGACACGATAAGCGTCAAGTACTTCTGTTACTTCTCACAGGGTGAAATCGCCTGTCGTTTTCTATCTTAAGTCATGCAAAGGACGGACTCTGCAAACTACAACGCATGTAGACATTGAAATTTATAATGTAAACATTTTCCAATCGTGAGACCACAAATCCAAAGCTTTCATGTAATTGTGACGTCATTTTTACCATATAAAAGGAAGACGGCGTTGTGTTTAAAATAAGAGAAGGTAGACGGCATCTGAAGACAACACCTTTTAAGCTACGTCGCGATATTTTCGCCGAACTTTTATATTTGCCTTTGAAATCTATTCTAAGCTACGTCGCGAGTTTCGGCAAGCTTAATAAATTATTTTGTGGATATTTTCACTAAATCAGCCGTCTAAACTACTAGCCAAACAGTATTATAATTTACATCTTATTTTAACGAATTCTTCTCAACCACCGACATGCTCGACGAGGACGTTCAACATGTAGAACCTGGAGGACAGCATTCACGGGCGATATAACGCTATACAGAGCGCACAGAAATTCAGCAGGCATAAATTTTTAAAGATGATCGCTTACTTATTTCGAAACTTTATTTTATTATTTGCAATTGCATTCATATTCTGGTTTCGACGGGGTGTAATAGGGGAAATTCACGCATTTGTGGTACTAAAGGAATATTAGATTTTGTTTTATGAAGCTTTGATTTTTAACAATGAAACAGGATAAGATTATATTACAGTTTACTTAGTTATGAATTCATTCACGAGTTTAATTCATAAAATTTCACTTTCTGAATATTTTACTAGGGAGATTTGCGTTTGCAAAATAACAAGTTTATATTCAAGAACTATATATTTTCTGCGTTTATGCAATGACAAGAAACTGTCACTTCCCTTATTTTTCATTTGATGTACTTATTAAGGCTACTGTGTGCCTAATTTTGGACATGTCAAATGTCATAGTAATGTTTAAGTATCTTTCAAATGATTATCTGAGATTTCTCACCAGCGATCTATTTGGTTTTCTATGATTGTTTAATAACGATCCATCCACATAATTACCTTGCGCTCACAAACTGTACAGGCCATCGGTCAGTACTGGGTTATTAGCCCGTAAACTTGTTCGTATTAAGAAGGGTTTACTTTTCGTCGAGTACTGAACCGGGACGTCTCGTCTGTTTGATTTACAACTGCCCACCTTGTTTTACGTTGTTGGACAGTCATACAAAATTTGGTAGACTGCTTGTTTTAATTATAATCAAAGGATTTTTCCTCAACATTCTATGATCTTTTACAAGAGTATTTAATTCTCATTTATCAATCATATTATATGATGCACGAACATGACATGATTCTTGTCCTCTGTTTTGCAAGTTTAATGCTTTTATAGCCATTGCCAACAACTTTAATTACAAACAATTATTACCTAGCGATTGCTAAAATGTTTTTTTTTCTATTTTTCCCCATCAATTATTGTTTTATTTTTTCACCTTTACCTTTTCGTCATATAAGTAATAAACTAAATAAACGGTTTTGTTTCAAAGCAAAATAGAAAACAAACTTCGACTATAAATGTACATTGCAATCTTGAGTAATAAAATACTACATATATAACATATATAATTAACTAGGTCTCCCAATTAATAGACAGTGTGGTCAAGTTTACCAGGTATTTCAACTAACAGTGTAATTAATTTTCTAAGGTATAGCGTATCAGACAGAAACAAGTAATATTAAACTTTATATAAAAGAACCTAGGATAATTAAAAAGGGTTACTACACAGACAACAAAGTTTACGTCCTACACTAACAAAACTAGACGATCACGCAAATGACCAATTTTATTTGTTTATCCTTCAGATAAATAAATAGTAATTAATATAGTGGTGATATGATTACCAAGATTTCATTTGTAACTAATTGGGGTGGGCTTCAACCTCTTCAGTATTTATTTTCCCTGGCAAGTATATTAATTTGTGAACGTAAACAAATTTCCAACATTTTTAAAACTAAGCGAAAACGGTAGAAAACTTTAACACAATCGATATGCTTGGTGAATTTGAAATTGAGTTTCTCATACTGATTATTACCCAACAAGTTTAGGAGCCATAATGAGACACAAGAAGGGAGCTAGCACGGGCGGAATTTTTATTAGAATCTAGTCTAAAATCAAGGATAAATTTTGCTTACTTGTCTTGTCATGTCACACCATGTATGCATGTTTAATTCAATATTATATGAAATCTACACATTACTGTCTTGTCTTTAACGCCTTGATTACACAATGACACATGTTTTTGTAATAAAATAACTAATACTTCAAAGTTAACTTTGAAGCCAACTGGCAGATATAAATAAATAATTATCATTTTTTATAACATTTTATTTTACATTTGCATGAAATTTTACATCCTAAACTGACCGTATCTCTGGAAATATAATCGTCAGTTTGTTAAATCCCCAAACTGGGAAATTATTTTCCAATTCCCAGGTTTGCTGCTGTCAGCTCACCGTCAAAATCGATATTCGTTTCCACTACGTTTGTTCGAACTTCAAATGCTGACACAACAACCATACAGTTAGTGAGATCATTCAATTTACAATTTACAACTCTTTCAGTGCTTTTAATAAAAATATACCAAGGAATATATTTATATGTCTGTGTAAATCCGGCTGTTTTCTTTACACTACAATCTGAGTTGCTTTCCGTTATTTAAGCGTAACTAATGTAGCTATTAAATGATCCGCTGAACTTTGAGAACTATTATGTTTAGGATTATACACCAAATAAATCATCTGATGTTTGTTTAAAACGGGACCGTTACAACGTTTAATATAGTCAATTTATTAAGAACAAACCCACAATTATTTGAAAACTGATAGCAATATTTTTATAATTTTTGACGAGGCGATTGGAATGTGTGGTTATGGTTATAATTGCCGAGACCGTTTTACAAATAATTAAACTAGTATAATTATGTTTTATATTGCCTCGATACAGGACCGGTCTTGAAAGGCGAGGAGGTCGACTTTACGTCTGTGAACTAAAGCCTCCTGTTCATTTTGGTTTTCTACGGCGATCAAATAATTCTAAAGTTACGAGAACGTCGGCCATTACCACCAACTCTTATATAATTATGTTTGGGGTTTCACTCATTTCCAGAAAATAAATTATTAATGTAAGTTTTACGATGACTGAATACAACTATTATTACTTGGCCATTAAGGCAATATAGAAATTATATGAACTAATTTTATTAGGACATATGTAAGCATCGATATTTGCTCATACTGAAACGCATTTAATTTGACATTTATCTCGGAACGACGTAAAATTTATCGTTACAACCCAGAAATCTCTATAATTGTCCTTTAATTTGTACAACCATTAAAATGCTGTAATATGTTAGAGTCGTCAATCTCGTTATGGAATGAACTTAACTGAATAAAGCTGTGACGAATTGGTACAAAAGAGGCTAAAGATTTTATTCGTGTATTGTTGAATTAATTTTTTTTTTCTAACACAGATAACCATAAACATGTTAGAAACAAACAGAAAGAATATTACACCAGATCCGCCACTATTGTTAATTTGATTATAATGGTTAATTACATGATTACAAGTATGACATTATTTTTTGACAAGTGTGGCTTTAGGAACGTTTAAGAATCATTCGCTTCAAAATATGCGTTTTATAATCCAGTCAGTCGGGCTTAAGAAAGGCCTTTGCCTTGCAAAAGGTGGAGTAGTAATGATTTTTAAATATGTTGTTAAGATCTGGACCGTGACAAAAAAATCCAAGTTTTCAACCTTGGGAGAGGAGGGAGCACTCGAGCCGCCATCCATGAATACAATGTACGAAAAATTTGTTTCTTGAAAATAACTCCGCAGCGATTGATCCAACGACGAAAATGTCTAATATGTAACGAGTTACAGCGGCGGGAATATAGTAAAACCCTGCTTTTGTGATTTTTTCAATTGTTTCTTGCTATTTATTACATAGTTATATTAATTTTGCAAATTCAAATTATACTCATTTTTACATCACCTTAAGGTAGAGTAAATGGTGCGTTATTTTTATTGTGGTATCCCCGATAGGCCTAATCCACAAATTCGCGATCTTAGATGTAAATGACGCTTGCCATGCAATTATACTATTATTGTTTTATCTTTTTTGATGGCCCCGGTCGGTTGATGTCCTCAGTGTCATCATCATCATCGGTGCTTCTGAGAATCCATTGTTCTTCCATTGACAGACCTACCGTGATCTTTGTCCTCACTGTCAGTATGAACCTCCGGTACATTTTTGCACGTCTGACAACTGCAGAATCCATACACAACAGAGCACTTCGACCCCGCTTTCCTTCAACCACATGCTCCGCCGCATCCTTTCCGACAAGTGCATAAAATGAATTTCAATATGTTCTCGGGTTGCTCTGTCATTATGAGTGGAGCGAGCCCATTGCTGCCACGTTTCCAGCACCAGTCTTCTGGATATTTTTGTATCCCTTACCATTGTCGGACTTGGTGGTACTCCCTGAATGCATAATACCGTGCATCATCCTTCGTTAGTGACAAAGAAGCAATATTGAATTTGCTTTTGTTGCAGATTTAACGAAATGTTGGTAGCGGACTTCTTCCAAGGTTTCCTCTTCCATGTTGCCACCATACAAAGCAACTGGAAAGCATGCTCCAGCCTCTGCGATATGCTCTGGTCTTGCATTCTGATCTTTAAGGATGCTAATGGTGGCAATGAGAACTTCGGTTTTCTGGACAAGCGAACAGAATTTTATTTTTCCTTGGTTGAAGATGAGCAGCCATTAAACGCATGGAGAAACAGAATATTCTCAGCCATTTCACGTTTCAAACTATTCGCGGAATATAGTCTTTCAGCAATTTTGCCTCTTCCTGCTTTGCGAAGGTAGATGTTACTTTGAGATGGCGCTAATGCTGTCAGCAGAGATTGCTTGCAGCTGTTTGAATTCTCTGCTTTATTTTTTCTTTCTGCATTGATCTCTGGCATTTGGCCAGGCCAATTAATTTTTAATTGAAACGTTGCGAACATGGTCTGGAAAGAAATCATAGAAAAGAAGTTGTAGAGAATTAAATTTACTATAAACAAATGAACGGGGGCACATGTGTAATTATTTATGGATGTCCAAAAGAAGCGTGCAAAGTTCCATTTAATAAAAGAAAGTGGGTGTCACTTCCGATTAGACAGGAAGTAGTATTTCGTGTACATTTGTGTCAAATTCTGCCTTTAGTGATCTATTATCCACGATACAAATCTCCGTTTTTGTTATAAATTATTGTAATATATCATAAACTACAAAATTAAGACATAAACTACTGTATTCCTGAATTAAAAAGTTCTCGGAACTTTTAATACTTTAGTAATAAGTTAGTTGATTTTCTCCAAGTCTATCCAAATTTTGAAGTGGACTGTATCTTACGAAGGGCCGATATCCTTATCCCCTCCTTCACAACTAAATAACTAATTGTGTGCTTCTTGTTTCAGATAATGGTAGTGTCCCTTTGATCCCAAAATGGAGTCCTTGCTAAAGTTAGTTTTAGTGTGCAGTGTATTGTGTCTAGTGAATTTCGTAAGATCCGCGAGATGGTCACATTCTACGTATCTGAGCCCGGACTACAGATTACTTTGGTCTCTGGGTCCAGGACCGCAAGACATTACGTTCGAATTACAAGTGAGGACTCTGGGATATGTCGGTTTCGGTTTTTCACGAGACGGTCGCATGGCCGGCGCTGATATGATTATAGGGTGGGTCGATCATGGGCAAGTCTATTTCCAGGTAAGAATTTGTATACGTATAGTCGTACGATTGTATGTATATATGAATTTTTTAAATGCTATTAAAAACAATTGCCTGCATTGGTCACGTGATTTAACAATGAAGATTGTGTTTTTTAAATGGAAATCCCTGTATAATTTTACATATTATTCTTTTAGATTCTTTTTCTCTGATTGAAAATATATAAGGTTTGATAAGTAATAAGTAATATTTTTGATATATACGACATAACACCAACAAACAGAAATATGCATATATGTATTTTAGGGTTTCTAATGGAAGCGCAATAATTAATTACTGCGCAGTAGGCTGTGGTCTGACTGATGATACCATGACATTTTTATTGTTTGACATTTTGTATTCTTTCAACAAAATAAATTACACAAGCAGAGAAGTTTGATATGTTATAAAAATAGAAATAAAATGTTGAGATGGACTATATTTTATAACATAATATACAATAATAACGAAAATTTTACAACAATATCGGCATTAGGTTCATGAACTATAAAAATTATTCAAAATGGACTCCATTACATAAAACACAGAGCTCATATTGTTTCTTGTTTACTCCCTCCAGTAAACACCCCCAAACGTAGGTCCAATAATTGCAACGAGAATTTTCATTAACCACTAATTTATTAATCACTAAATTATAATCCTTAAGCCCTTATAATTACACACTAATTATAAGTTTCATCTATATAGTTTCACTACTGTAATTAAAGAACAGTCTTGATCTTATCTGATGACACATCTCATCTCATATCACTGAACGCCGTGCGTTAGATCCCCTTCTTATATATCCGTGGCGCTTTATTCTCGATTCACCCATCCGTTCCGGACAACTTCTCGACCCTTTTAATCTATCCTTCCAGATTCTGCCGCCTCCTAATTCCATCTGTGGTAATGGTATTTCGCCAGTTGGCCCAGAGATGGCGTCGTTTTGCTGGTAGCTAATTAGTCAGCTCTCCTTTCACTCATTCACTCTGCTACCGGGGATTAGACCTCTCTCCATAAGGGGGCGCCACATAACAATATATTTTTCTTAAATTATTTAGACAGATTTGAAACAAAGCTATTATTGTTCTGATTTAATTCGTTAATTGTTTCCCTAATTTTAGTTTTAATAATCTCAACATTCTGATTAAAATTATAGTTAACTTTGTCCTTTAAAAACGCCCACAAAAATGCATCCAAAGGCGTTAAAACAGGGCTGTTTGGAGGCTATGGAATTGGTCCGCCATTACCATAGCAAATATCAAATTGATCATTTAAATGGTCCCAACCTTCAAAACACTGTGTGAGTCGCCCTACAGCCAAATTACTTCATTACGTTCCTCATTACAGAATTGTTCTTCTAAAAGCTCTACTATTTCTGGTAGAATTATTTGCAAATATGTTTTCCGTGTTAGGGTAAAATTGAAAAAAATTGACCTTACTTTTAAAAATTTCACACCAAATTTTAACTGATTTCAGACCGGATTCTCCGACAAAAGAAATTTTCCACAATTTTCCGGGAAAATCAAAAATTTTTCATCTCATTCGTCATCAATGACCAAAAACCCTCGAAAACGACATATTACAGGGTTTTGTAATGACAGTTTTCCGAATTTTCCAAGAATGTTCCACAACTTCCCCGAGATATTTCAAGATTTTCACTTATGTTAAAATTCGCAATAGGTGTATTAAAAAATATAAAAAACGATAAAAAAACTTGAACTAACATCTTTAAATTGCGAGAGGGTCGAAATTCGGTAAATTTTTCACGATTTTCCGTTTTTCACGTTAATTTTTCGAAAACCTGATCTCAGATTCGTTAATCAGCGACCCAAAAAACTTAGAGAAACCCATTTTTGGGCCAAAATATTTATTTTCTTATGAATTAGAAATAAAAAAATAATATGCTACCCGGACTGGCTAAAAACGGGTGGTTAAAAAAAAAGGGCATGGCCATCAGCCATTACTTCAGTTGGCTGAAAAATCCATGTTACCATAAAAAAATATTTGGGGCTAACTGTACTTTAATTTTTTTTATTCTCTCCTTCATTGACTCCACTATATTCATTATCATTTGTTCTCTTGCTACATTTCTTCTTTTGAAACTATAAGCTTTATCTTATATTAAGTTCATTAGAAAAATACACCAAATATGCAAGCGTTTATTAAACCCAACGAACGAGTCTTATCTGGCTCGTAGTAGTTGCGGTAGTATGTTTGATTAATGTTTATGTTTCTTATTTCCATTATAGGTTTCATTTCATTTAATGATAACAACAAACACGCTGACATCCTTATTTATTTAGCTGGATTTTCATCCGCCTGTGTATCGGTAATTTGATACAATTACAAATAGTCATATCTGGTAAAACGAGTAAATACCGGGCACTGCAAAAAAAGCCTGCGAGGCAGGTTTTATCTGAGACTGTCAGATTCGATTTGGTAGAGAATTTCGCAAATTGGATCTGCTTTGTGGTTACGATAAACCGTAAATAAAAAGTACAAATATTTGTGGATATAACCAACGTTGAATTTATCATGAACCCCGGCGGAATACAGAGAAACACAACTGACGTGGACAAATTGTAATTATATATAAGGGAAATGTTGCATTAGTCCGCCCTAAGAAATTTTGTTATTCATTTATTTAGTGGAAGCGTCTCCGCATCGGTATTGATTTGTTTTACCGCAGGAAACTGTAAAAAAGGACTAAATTAGACAATTGTTCATTCGTCAGGTCACGTTGAATGGGGACCTATGTGTAGAGATCTTCTGCTATGTAATTGAAAAGTTAAATTAAATTGGGTCAATGTATGTCGGAAAGTCTAAATTGCTCGGTGATTCGCTAAGCATAAAACGGGTTGAACACAGAGTTATATCCAGCATTGGAAATCGTAAAGACGAGGAGACAGTTTAATTATGCAATTAATGGAACTTAACGCCTTCTTCTCGTTTGGGATAATTTAATTTTACTCCAATTTATGTTTTTCCTAAGTAAGCTATTAACCCCTACACCTGACTCCGAACGCGAAATTAGTACTTGTCAGAGAAACATGATTTTAAACGAATAATAATCCGTTTTATTTACGTGGAACGTCCCATTTATAACTCGCCCTAATCCACCTTATCAATCACAAAGTAACGATCACTCCTTCTAAAGTGCCCATTTATTCTCTCCCGAATAACTCTCGACTTCCACTGATTTAAATTTTCGATGAAATGCCTCCGTGCTAACCACGATCTTAGATACGAGAAACAAAGGACACCGCGAAGTCTACATCGTGAATTCACTGTGTATATCATTCGTGCTTGCTTCTGGATCTAAACATTCCGTCTTACTAAAAGTCTCCGCTGAATGCATAATGCTCTCCAGGATCCCATAGATCGATTATACGAGTGGGAACTGACCTAATTCACTTACCCTAACCGAGCCGTTTTAAGTTCCTAAATAAAGATTTACCTTCCTCCACTATTACTGTGTATTAATCTTAGTTAAGACGAATGTGGCGGAAAAGGCAATTTCGTTTTATTTATGCATTTTACGTTTAAAAATGCACTTAATGATAATCTGGGTGAACGTCAATCGTCGAAAGATTATATCTGTTTTATGCGGTCAGCGGTTTAACATATAAGGCGACATTAAGTATGTTCGTAGTCATGAGGAGGACAATTGCGTGCATTTTGTAAAGGATGACCCCCGTTGGCGCAATCCACCATCATATGAGCTTTATTTCCCTAATAGATCCGTGCATACGCAAGCGTTGCCATTACCTACTTAAGTAAATGAAAGAAAATATTTAATTATTTCTTTACTTTATTGTTATTTATTTAAATGCGCTATCCTACAGCATACAGTTTCAATTATAGGATAGGAAAACTTGAGATGTATAACATACGGAAAAATTTATTAAAACGGTCATTAATCGGTCATAGTTCTATGATAGATTTTTTTTGCTAAAATATGAGGATATAACCAAATTTGCTTTAGTAAAATGTTACTGTGGAAAAAGATGCAGGGTGTCAAAATTAAAATTATTTTTTCGTTTTCTTGCAAGAACTCAACAGCCTCTTGATTGATCTTCGCCAAAAAAACTTTTTTTATTCTAAGAAACCATAATTTATGTATTACATCACATTAGATCATAGAGGGGGCCGCAGGACCTGTGTCAGATGATGAATTTTTTTCATATTTTTTTGGCGAAACGTACTTATGACCAGAAAATCTGATGAGGGCGTCATTTCCACGTATAAAAGATACACTTGGTAGAACTTGATAATTCCTACCGTTTTCGAGGAAAGTGCCGTTTTCTATTTTCACTAATTTTTCGAAAGACAAATTCAAATTTAATGAAATAAAGTTATTATTAAAACATAATATTTTTAGTCGCAAACTCCTCTATAAAATCCTTATTTTTCTATAAGGAACGTAACCAGACTGCAACCAACAGCTACTCTCCGGGCTATGTGCCCCGCCGAGCGCTGAATTACAAGTTACAAGTCTGGCGCGTTAAATGTAATAATTGCGTATTACCATCAAAACGCTAATGCTTCGATTGCAACAAACACCAGCCGAAAGACTGATACTACTTAAAGGAGCTCTCCTGCCAGCCGTCACACACCACTTGCAGACTGCAGTTTCGAGCTGTTGGCTCTCGTCAGTGCAAGGTAGGCATATGACGACTTGCACTGTCGAGAGCCAAGCTTGAAATATATGCTTCTGGCAAGTTATAATAAAATAAAATTTTAAAAATTATAATAAAAAGATCGTCTATATTTTTAACCGAATACATACACATAAGGTATTTAACAACATTAATGTTTGTCAATATGCACTTTTGAGAATTTTTTGCCATATCTCGGCTAATGTCTATCGTAGAAACATGTGACAGATGTTAAATTAATATTGATTGAATAATCCTTCAATTTTATATCAAGTATTTTTGACATAAAATGTATTGTCTTTAAGTAAATTGTAGTTAACGCAACAATTCTTGCATGGTTGTACGATTACGATTGTCATTAGTGATAATCGTCGATTACGACTACGATCATCTTAAAAAAATTGATTGAATTTTTAGTGCAACAATAGTTTTAATTAAACCCATTTTATTGTACATTAAGTACTAAAATCAACCACTTGCTATATAACATGAGTTTACTTATTAATACCATCAAATTAAAGGATTAATTAATGACCTTGAAGAATTACAGCGGATAAAATAAAATATCAAATACTATTTCTATTTTCGCGGTTTCAACTCAGTTTTCCACGTTGTTTTGTGCAATTTCGTCCTTATGAAAGCGTTTAATAACTTTTTTTCTTATCCATCTTACTTAGTGTGCAATACCGCGGATTTAAGTCCGCCAAATAACTGTAACGTCTGATCTTCCTCAGGGACCAGTTCTTATGCCTTGTGTAAATAGCATTAGCTTTGAGCTTCAAAATGGTACATTATTGATTATAACTTGTATTTGGAGATTAATAATCTAGATTCTTGCTTTAACCTAAAAGCAGGTCTGCAAAAATTGACATATCCTATAAATAAATGTATTTACTTACACGATTCATTCAATTTAATAATCTTGTCGTCTTTGACAGTAAATTAAACTTTTCTTAACTCTGAAATTTAGGTTTTAATTAGATACATCAAAAAATTTCTGAATAAAAACACATTGATATTGCTTATTCGGCGATTTTGTAAGGTCAAATTAGAAAACATTTTCATATGTTGGAATCTAGAATATGTATTCCATAAATTTAGTATTAACGAAACGTTACAAAATTTTCTGTAAATATCTCTCATAAAATTAACGGTGTTTGCCCAGCTAGAGGTATATCGCAATGTGATTCATTAAACAGATATCAAATAATAATTAATCATTTGGAATCCAGCTGTATTTTTTAGTATTATAAAATCTAATAAATATATTTAAATTATACTATAAAATTAACTCAACCAGACTGACTGCATACTCTTTTTATTTAAGTTTGTTACAGATAAGCTATTTAAATCTTCACCTATATTATCAATACGCGTTGTACTGGTACTGCTATAAACTAAAATTTATTTTATTATTTATTTTACTTTATTACTGCAACATTTTTATAACTTGTACATTTTTTGTAATTATATAGTTATATATTTGTTATTAAGTTTACAATTCCATTTATTAACATTATGTGTTATGACACCTGAGGGGACTTCGTGTTGTGTCTAGCAGCATTTAACATTTTGTTCATACATTAATATTCACTGCATTTTCAAGGAATAATGTGATTTATAGGTTTGTAGTTATTATGTAATATGATGTAATGTGATGTGATGTGATATGATTTTATGTTATCTTTAGAGGCTGGTGGGTTCCATTATAGGCTGATCCCCAGATGCTAATAACATACCTAATTAGGGATTCCGCTAGGTTGTTATATGTCACTAGGAGAATCTTTCTATTTAGTGTACTTTTCAGGTTAAAGAATTTTTATATTAGTTTTCATAGCTTTCCGTTTAAATATTTAATATGGTTTAGGTGATTATCGAAAATAACCCCGAGGTATTTGATAGTAGTGGTGTTTAGAATATAATCATTAGTTTCTATATCTATAGGCTGCACCGTTTGAGGTAGTCCTACCTTCGCTGGAGAAAAGGCCATAAATTAACAATAATTTTATGTGAAGGTCCTTAACAAAATTATTTATTTGTTATTACGTGTTACCTTGCACATTATAGAATCAAACCATTTGCTTTTAGTGATAGTAGTAAAGATGCTGAGTGTCCCTCACCTTGCCCCAGATACTTCTGAACTCTCATTTTGACGGAATCTTAAGTTATTTTCTAGAAGTATTGTTGATTTTGTCCTGAAGATCGTCAGAAATAGGCTTATTTTGATTAATTTTTTTGAAGAAGACTACAAAAACATACAAGTAAATCATGTAAAACGTAATTTTTCAACTGCTCTATGTACTGGGACTGCAACTTGTTGGGAATAATAAACATTTCATTGGCATTAAGCTGAGTAATAAAGAAGGCTAGAATCTCCTTGCAAAATCTCTTAATGACCAAACAAACACCAACTCTGCACCCTTGAAGAAACATTTCGGCATAAAAATGTTTGCTTTTCCAGAACCTATATCTATATCAGAGAATAAGGTTTGTCATCATCAAAATTATTCAAAAACTACTAGGAAACTCATTTCAGTGTTCTTCTCGAGTCTTCTGACATTATTTTCAAACCATATTTGGTCAAATCTGGATTGCACATCATGTTCGTTACTTAGTTTTCGATTGACGATAACGGCAAAACGCGGAAGAAACTACTCACTAGACGACGGCCGTACTGCGTATAATTTTGTAATAATGCTTACACTTCAAATAAATTAATAATATACTAATGGAAACCTTTACAACTAACAATACTAAATGGACAGAACACAAAAGACGCACATAAAAGTGTTTCAAACGGCCCAAGCGTATTTCATGGTTTAATATACGTTGTAAGCGACAGTGTAAGGCTGGTGTATCTCCTAATAGGCACATGCATAGGCTCTATTCAATTCATATTACCTCGGTTCCCCAATAAAGATTCCGCCGGACAGATGCTGCGGCATTACGCAGTAGTCCCATTATATCATTACGGTCAAGTCATTTATTACTGGTGATACACGCAGCGATAGTTTAAACAAAGGTGCATTTGCAACGGAATGGAAATATTAGCATACAGTTTTAGATGACAGTCAGATGATATACTGAAGTATAACTCGTTATGTTAATATAGTGGCCGTAACAGCGGCCGCTTCAGTTATGACCGCTGGTCCTGGGAGGCAGCATTTATGGTTATTTATGCGATATTCGGATGGGAATTATCTTCCTCCATCTCAGAGCGTACCTGCCGCTGCTATACTGTCCCGTTCACATCGTCAAGTGGTCAAATGTCTTGAAGAAAGACACCCACGGAGATTATGATGATGTTTTAGATATATTGCATGATATTAAATAACAACAAAAAACGAATTTAACTTGAAACGACCATAAAACTGAGTTGCTACAGGGTGGATTAGAAAAATAAAAATAACCTGCGTTACTCCAATACCTACACATTTTTTTTAGGTGATTCTTGTGTCTGGCGTACTGCGTCCATATTTTATCGCTTAGAAGTTGCCAAGCAATAATATTAAATTAATTATCATTTTTCTTCATTCATATTCAAGAACTGATTGTTCAATTATGGCAACGAATTTACTCTAGATGACATTCAGTCAGTAATTGATTTACACATTATTTAATAAATAAATTTCTAGAACAGACTTTTATGTTACCTGGTTAGCCCAAGAATAGTTTATGGGAGTAGAAATAAGGACCCAAAAAGTTCCACTCTATCCTTGGACGTAACCACCCTTTTTTGCGAAAAACTACCCCCTACATTGAACACTTATAGAAGGAAAACGGCGGGGAATACGTCGGTAATCTATAGGACTTTTTTTATGTAGAATTTAATTTTGTTTCTAGTCTCCTTCCCGTCAGAGTCACTGGACGGAATATAATTTGTATATAAATTTTTCTTCTATTTATTATTTTTTCGACTAATTATGGTAGATTAGGTGCATTATATTGGAACCACTTACATATCTCGGATTTATTTTGCATCAGTCACCTAAGATTCTCAAATATACAATAAAGCCAGTATACCTATGATCTAATAGTCCTCCATTCATTACCTTTACCACATTTTTCTGTTCTGCCGCAGTACAGATGCTGCTTCTCATTATCTGTCTTTATACACTAAAAATCACATGTAAAATATAGGAAACTAAGTAAACGATCCCAAGGAACACCAAATGGTTAAATAAACGTTCGAATGTCCGCGCCAAAAACGGATATAATGTGTTACTCCAAAAACTTTAGGATATATAATACACGTATAAAAATCGTTTATGAAATAAACGCTTTTCATAGACGTTGATTAAAATAACGAAATTTAAACCACAATTTCATATAATAAACGTTTATTAAACCATCATGTGTTGCTTGAGTTGGTAAATACACACACACAATATTTAAATAACGTTGTGCAGCCCGGCAATTCTGTTATTTTTATTCGACTTTAAATTTTCGTATCATTAAGTCATACACTACCACCGTTTCATTGTGATGTATATCACGAAAGTAAGGTGTTTTCTGACATTTGTGCGAGCGATCAGTAAAATCGGTCCGATAAACAACAACATGTAGCAACAGTATTGGCTGCGACTGTATATTCATTGAACGTTATGTGCAGTTCAGGTATTACGCAGGTTCGTTTCTATTTTCAACTATATAAACTGCCAAACTTCACAATTTCTAAGCATATGATTATTCTTACAGAAGGGTGACTAGGACTCTAGGAAGCTTTGTTTGGTGATCTGTCAGGACCAAATACCCTGTCGTCTCAGTGAACGAACCAAAACAACAAATGCCAAAATTCATTTCAATTTCACCATACTGATATTTCTCGATATACAACAGTATCTGATATTAGATTACAATCACTTGTACCACACTTTCTTTTCAGATTCAGATAGTGCTACCAAATAACCGTATTCATATCTAGAAGATACCTAGAGATGAACCACATTTCCAAAATGCAGTTGAAACAATCTTTTTTTCTTGTGGAAGTTCAATAAATTTGGGCAGGTAACAAGGTTGGGAAGAGAGCTTTACTGTGATATTTCAGGAACAATAAGAAGATAGATGTTCCAACGTAAAATGTTTACCATTAATATAAGAATTTTGGGGGTAATTTAACTTCCATTGATGACAATGTTTCTGTATTGAAGAAATACAATTATTTAAGAAAAACTTCCACTTCCTACTACGTTTAAAGAATCATTATTAACAAACACAAATTAATAAGAAATTATCCAACTTTTTGGCTTTTTTAAAGGTCTTATATTTATATTAACATCCTCATGGAATTTAGACACATCCAGCCCAATGATACAACACCCATTCCCTGCAGCAGTGCCATCTGCCGCAGCTGAGACTCGAACCCAGAACTAACAGCGACTAGTCGTGTTGGCTTTGACACCTAATCAGACCTTGCGACTACAAGCCTAATGCATTGAACCACTTGGTCGGTATATGAACATTCTTGAGTCTAAGTGTATCAACACATGAATAGGCAAAAAGTTATTAAACACTTTAAAAAACAAGCTATTGTAGAATATTTTAAAACAACTAGTCTAACTAATATTAGAATAAATTGGATTCTGTAATAGAATTATAGCATTTTGAAGCAAAAAATCTAAAATGAAAATTTAAAAACATACTAAAAAGCTTTCACACTCTAGTCAGAAGTAAAAATCATCAACATCGAAGATGATGATGATTCTCGCCAGAAGCTTTCACCCTTTTTGGAGATCTTTGGAGTTGTATGATTCATGTTGATTAATCTATTTTTTGGTTAAAGGCAATCGTCAGCTACTGGATGCGGCTGGAACCTCCCTACCCGATGGATCTTTGAAGCCGAAAAGAGTATTAAATTGTATGCCAAAACGGCACTAAACGTAACCCGACCTCAACCAAAACCTTTTCAGATCTTCTGGAGCACTAAAGAAACTCTCAACTTGAGGAATTTACAACACTCGCCTGCGACTCGTGCTTCACATTTGCTTTGTTTTTAATTTTTTCCACGGAAACCAAATCAAACGGGTGCAAGTGTGGAATTTTAACTGCTTTTCAATGGTTCAAGTGCAAATTGAAAGTAATTATAAAATAAACAACTTTCGCCAAAACGGCATTAAATGTAATCCGATCTCAACCGAAACCTTTTCAGATCTTCTGAAGCACTAAAGAAACCTTCATTCAAAGTTTCATCCAAACCCGTTCAGTAGTTTCGGCGCTATCGTGCTAACACACATACATACATACACACACACCCACAGAATTTTTCATAAACCACTTTTTGGCTTCCTGGGACCTCAAAACGTAAAGATTTGATATTATCTCAATTTTCATTCTTGGACCAATTTTAGTAACTTCTCACAATTTTATTGTGGTGAGGTTAAAATTAACATAATTTTCTAATCGCTGTCAAATTAAAGTTTGACATTATCTTAAGACTTAGGGAATCAATTAATATTATTAAGAACCAAGTACTAAAAAAATATTTCGTATTTTAAACAGCATGTTATCTCGCTCTTTGAAAAATTGAACGACAATTCTCACATAAATTTAGCCACTTTGATAATGTCCACCATTAGTAGCAATTAGGTAAATTCGGTCCCAACTAAGCCAATTATAGAACAAGATATTCGTAAAAATTTAAATTACTTGATCTTAGAAATTCCTTCCCCAGGTTTTTATGACGTCGCCCGTTTTTAAAAATGCCCGGCATTTGAAGTATTATTTAGAAAAGGCCTACAGTTGTTTCCATTTATTGTAACCAGTTAATGGTCATTTTGTTTTGGTGTAAGAATCTGTTTACACATATTCGAGTCGTCCAAGAATGTGTTGTTTGGTGAACACGGCGCGTACAAGCGGCCTCTGCCTCGGACACAAAGTAGCAACGACGAGATTCCGATCTAAATGTTTCACATTAACATACGGCCGCTATAAAATACAGAGTTGGCCGGGATACCGAACAGGGCGCTGATATATCATCACGTTCATATCTAGTAAGGGAAAATTACACTTTATCGTTCCCAAAGGCGAAAATGCCTCTTACCTTTCTTTGTTATGCAACGATTTTTATTTATTGATGAAATAAATTTAAACCCTAAACGGTCATTAACAGATACGTATAAATAAGGGAGCACAGGGGCGCTCAGTCCTTTTTTGAAAACAAAAGGACTTTCGGCAGAGGTATAGAATATTTCATTTGCTTTCGTATTTAATTCATAGTGGTCCATTTCTAAGAAAAAAAACTAGATGTAAATATACTTTTCGCCGTTTATTAAATTTGTCATA
Source organism: Leptura quadrifasciata (assembly GCA_963675555.1). Classification (NCBI taxonomy): domain Eukaryota; kingdom Metazoa; phylum Arthropoda; class Insecta; order Coleoptera; family Cerambycidae; genus Leptura; species Leptura quadrifasciata. The sequence continues at coordinate 159,556,521 of OY776676.1, forward strand.
TGTGTTAAAAAATATTCTATAGAGCGTTCCTCGCAGGTTTTCGAAAATAAGTTGATTTTTTAGCGCGAGATATTTTTTATGCAGTGTTTTGGAGTGCTTTACCCATAGCCAAGCATACTTGCGTATATGTACAAACGAGATTTACCTATAAAAATGTAAGGTCAAGTTATATCCCTCGAGATAGTTCCCTTATGATAGTCCAGGGAAGTTAGGAAAAATAGCGGAAATTTTTAGGCACAGCAGATATCGAGATGCGGTTTTCTGCATTGTGTTCAGGAAGGTCCCAGGAAACGACTCTACATAGTCTGGTTTAGCCATTTTTTGAAAAATGCCTTCTGGGCCGGAAAATGCATTTTCCAGTTGCATCATTACTTGCACCATTATAGGGACGACTGGAAGCTCGGAAATCGTTACGCGGGAGGTTTCGGGGATGCCGAATTCAATTCTGGCATTGGAATTACCCGGGGGCAGCTCTGCGGGGGTATCCGGGGGGCCATTCTGGGGGGAAATTGCATAGTCCATGAAAATCGCTCCAAATTCGTTACTCGGGGGTTTTCGGGGATGCCGAATTCATTTCCAGCATTAGATTTCCCGGGGACGCTCGGAGGTCCCTCTGTGGGGTTGTCTGGGGGTCATTCTGGGGGCGGGAATAGCATAGTCCATGGGAAGCGCTCCAAACTCGTCACTCGGGGGTTTTCGGGGATGCCGAATTCAATTCTGGCATTAGACTTCCCCGGGGGTATGAATAATAAAAATTTAGATTGAATATTAAATAAATAAATATTACACATATTATAAAAACAATTGCTTTGGAAGTCTTTTGTGCCTCGAAACTGGATTTGAAAAAGGCGCCAAAGCTATAGAGGGAGAGTCGAGTATCGTTACCACGGGGACCGGTGCGAACATAAATATTCTGTATCGACTGAAGAGAAAAAATATGGGTCCAGTTCCCGCGCGCAGTCGGCGTCTGTGTGGCATCAGTATTACATCTGTCGTTCAGGACCACGTTGCTTTTTCATTGTATGTAAATACAGTGCTTCAGTAATCAAGTTTCTTGGATTTTGGACTTTTTTTTGGTGTTTGAGTTCTCTCCGGCACTCTTATACCACGTTGGTTTTTTGTTATACGTAAATATAGTGCTAAAATAATCAAGTTTTTTGGATTTTGGACTTTCTTGGTGTTTGAGTGGTGTCCGGCACTCTTGGACCACGTGGGTTTTTCGTTATACGTCAATACAGTGCTATAGTGATCAAGTTTTTTGGATTTTGGACCATTTTTTTTTACCATTTCCCACAGAGCCACCCCCGGGGAAGTCTAATGCCGGAATTGAAATCGGCATCCCAGAAAACCCCCGAGTATCGATTTTGGAGAGATTTTCATGGACTATGCAATTTCCCCCCCAGAATGGCGTAAGAATACCCCCGCAGAGCCGCCCCCGGGTAATTCCAATGCCAGAATCGAGTTCGGCAGCCCCGAAAACCCTCGAGTAACGATCTCCGAGCGATTTTTCCGAGTTTCCAGTCGTTCCTATAATGGTGCAAGTAATGATGCAATTGGAAAATGCATTTTCCGGCCCAGAAGGCATTTTTCAAAAAATGGCTAAACCAGACTATGTAGAGTCGTTTCCTGGGACCTTCCCGAACACAATGCAGAAAACCGCATCTCGATATCTGCTGTGCCTAAAAATTTCCGCTATTCGGGCGATTTTGATCTAAATGCCCTGGACTATGAGTTGACTTTAAAATATAAACAGTAGTAGCGGATGTAAACAGAAACATTGGCACTATTTTTCTCTGACAAATGCCTACATTCTCCGTAATTTTTTTTTACGAGAGTCGTTATCTAGTACAGATATGATATTTTAGAAATTCCTCTGTTTCTTCTTATCTATTTATTATTTTTTTACAGCTGTAAACTTAAAAAAAATTCATTATAAATCTGTCAAATTGTACAAAGACATCCTCCATGGTAATCATGGTATCAGCAGATGGATAGCGGGACAGTTATATTTTAAACACATATATTCTTAGTAATATGAATCGTTTCTACTAAATCATCACAATAAATTCATAGATTATTTTTTTCAACGACAAATAGTAATATTTTTTTACACTAACATGTGGTTTAACGCATTATGTACCTATTTATTAAGCTCATCCCTAAACTAAGCTTGTAATTTATTTTTAAGTCATTCATAAAATTTAAAATAGAAGTGGCCCTAAATTAGAACAGTGAGGTATCCTGGAAGTATCTTAAGAATTCATTCTATTTTTTAAAATTTATTTATTATCTACTGCAACAAATTTTACAAAAACAAGGTAATGTGCCTTAATACAGTTTACAGTCAAAGTGACACATGAGGAGACCTCGTATTGTCTCTAGCAGTATTTACATTCTCGTTTCTCTGTCTATTAATGTTGCATATTTAATATAACAATAATATAATGGAAAGAAAATCGCTAAAGTGATCGTATAATACCTATCTAATTTGTGATATGAGTCTATATATAATGAGGCGGGTACAAAATGTATATAAACAATTTGAGGTGGTGTAGGATAAGAATGCAGTTTTGTTTATTACTTATATAAATATAACATTCTAGAAGGTTTGATTATAGTATAAGAACTAGTGTATGTACTGCGTTTGTGTTACATCATGATAAGATGGGTAGAAGTGTAGTGTAGTTGTCTATCAGATACTCTTTAGTTTCTATCCTGCAATGCTTTTTTCTAATTTTTCTTGCATATGGTGGAAGTTTATTATATAACTTGTTCCGTTGCATTTAATGCATTTTTTAGAATTTTTTTTATTATAAAATGGTACCTTATACTTATTGCTTGCCCTAATTTTTGTTTCATATTGATGATTAACAACGGATCCAAGAGTTTCCTTCTTACCATGCGCATAAGCCAGCAGCATGCATGTATAGAGCCGCCACATCGAGTAATTGATTTTCAGTAAAGATGTTTCTGCAGCTTTCTCTGCTTTTTTTTATTAAAAATTAATCTAAGAATGTAGTTTTGTGTTATCTGTAAGACACGTAAAACTACTTTATAAGCAGAACCCCATACTGTAATGCCATATCTCATTATGGATTCGACTAGGTTGTTGTATGCGACTAGTAGAGTATTGCTGTTTAGTATATCTTTTATGTTCTAGAATTTATAGAGCAGTTTTCGTATTCTTCCATTTAAATAGTCGATATGATTTCCCCATTTCAAATGTGGGTCTGAAACTAGTCCTAGATATTTTATGATGGCCGCACTATCTACACAAACGTTAACAGGTTCGTTTATTAGAATGGGTTCAAGTACATAGCGCATCCCAACTTTAGTTTGCGAAAAGGATATATATTTTATTTAGTTTTTGTAATAGTTAGCTTAAGAAGATTGGTGTCCAACCAAGTTTCTTCCGCACAAATTAGTACCGGGTCGTCTGCATACGATCTAATATTGCATGCATAATTTTTCTGTAAAAGATTTACATATATAAGGAATAAGCTAAGACCTAAGACAGTTCCTTGGGAAACCCCAGTTCTTATTATTTTTGTTGTGCTGTGAGCATTATCTACTTTGACTTGCTGTGGTCTGTTGGCTAGATAGTATTTAAATTAATCATCTGATACCTATTTTGTCTAGTTTGCTAGAATATTTAATATTTCTAACTCTTTTAGTAATACTTTTTTATATGCTCATCTCGAGCGAGTATTGTTCAAGAAAATATTACAGGTGGTATTTGTTTGATATTATATCTGCATTCATATTTTAATTTCTATAAAATATGCTACAATCGTTTGGTATCAGAAATTTTTGAATGGATAATATTAATTATGATAAATGTTTAGTAGTAAACAAAGAATATTGTGATGCTGTTTCCGATCCCATCGCACATCTGATATATTACACATGATTGTGACTCATTTATTATTCATATTATGTCGAATTTGCGATAATATTAATCAACTAATAAATGGAGAAGAATGTGAATATCTCGTAACTTATCATCCATGTGGTTTGTCAATAATGATATGTAAATTGAATTTACCAAAGGCATTTCTGTTTAGCATAAATGTTTTTGAATATGAACCATATTACACGCCCAGTTTTTCGTCGGTATTTTATCTTCATGCATTTGTATTAATCGACGGCAATATATAGAGCCGCCTACGATTGTTAAAAGAGAACAGCTGCTTGTGAGCCCGGAGGGGAGTTATTAGAATATTATGTAAACCGATTCAGATGGATTACATCTCCAATATTTCACTTGGAACTATTACGGCGCAGAACTGCCGTAGATTTATTGTGACAGGGACAAATGTGCTTAAAATATGCTGGCATCCCCAAGTTTTACAGTATTTAATAGACTTGTCCAAACTATCATACAAAATATCTCCATTTCAAGCTGGCTCTGCTTAACGTATTACAGGTATACTCAAAACGTTACAAATTGTAGATAAATGAATAATATGAATTCAGTTCAATGTTGGATTACAGGAAATTTATTCATTTGTTGGATTTAAACAAGAATGTTGCAATATTATTTAAGTTAGAAGAATAATTAATAGATTTGGTACCTTATTAATCTAAAAATAATGAATAAGTTACAGAAATTTATACCAGAGATCTGAGACATGTTGAAAGTAAAGTTTATATTCCCTTCCGTAAAAATTCTTCTTTATAGTCATTTTTCTTCATAGCAGCATAACATTATTAATAATCTGCCATTCAATATCACAATATGTCAGCAGAAACGATAAAATAGGTCGTCAGAAATAATGATTTGAGGTCGATTTTCGAGAAGTTTTTCTCCATCAGATTTTATTGGATAGAATGATAGATTTAGGTGTAGATAACAAGAAAATCATAGTGCGTACGCAGAGTAGATGGATCACGATGTATTCAATTGAATACGGTGTTTTTCTGAAATTCTGACGCCGTTGGCGATGAATGATTGTTTTTACAATGCACATAGACCCCATGAGCAGCGTCCTAAACAAAATTCACACAATTGTAGAAAAATTGAGAACAAGCACCTGACAGACAGCAAGTGATGATAGCCATGCAGTTCCCTACTTTCAATTTCCTTCAGTTTCAATAATTTCCAATAGATGGCCAAATATGTATCCTCATTGTGAAAAATGCTTGGCCCAACCAATACCAGGTGGCGCCATTATTCACAATTGCGCCTTTTAATTACTAAAAATTCGTCAATGTTACGTATTCAATTGAATACGGTATGACCGAAAGGGTTAAACAGTTATATTTGAAAAACTATCGAAAATTCCGAAAAAATAGCAAAAAATGCACTTTTTTGCATAGAAATGCATTTAAATATGTCTTCCAGCCAAAACTGTGTGTTAACACTATGATTTTCTTGTTATTTACACCTATATCTATCATTCTATCCAATAAAATGTGATGGAGAAAAAACTTATCGATAATCGATCTCAATATTTCTGACGGCCTAAAACATAAACCAGAAAAATGTATACCAGATATTTGATATTCCTGCAAAATAAGATTGAGAAGATTTTAGATTAATAACATATAACAGCTCTAATTGTAGTTATTATTTATCGCATATTTCATAAGGCATATAAGTAAATTCCTTATTAATAGTAGGTACTAACAAATGGTACCTCGGTACCAACATGATTCAATTTTAAAAAAACGTATAAAACAATGATTATAGATCTAAGTTACATTTTTAATTTATGTATTAAAATGGGAGTTTTTCCTGAACAGCTTAAGTTGGCTATAATTATTCCACTGCATAAAAAAGGAAACAGAGAGTTAATTGAAAATTACAGACCAATCGCCATTTTGTCTTGCTTTTCAAAGCTGTTTGAAAAAATTGTTCATAATAGAATTTACAAATTTATTAATAATCGCAATCTCTTATCTGTACATCAACATGGTTTTAGACCAGGCCATTCTACAAGTTCCGCAGCTTTTGATTTAACAAACTATATTTACGAAGCACTTGATAATAATAAATTAACTCTAACACTCTTCTTTGATCTAACGAGAGCGTTTGACTGCGTCAATAGAAGTTTCCTTATAAAAAAACTAAACTCACTAGGAATTAGAGAACCTCTAAATAAATTTGTTGACTCCTTTTTATATAATCGAAAAATAACTGTCAAGTTGGACGAACAGCTATCAAACACTTCCACTTTAAAATTTGGAGTTCCCAGGGAAGCGTACTTTCCCCGCTTCTTTTTATCCTATTCATCAATAACCTTGATCATTATATAACAAAAGAGTTGAATGTACTTTTAGTTATGTTTGTAGACGATACAACAATTTGTATTAATGCAGATTCTCCGGAAGATCTCCAAAATAAATCAAATGCATTATTATCAATATTTTAACAGTGGTATTACTCAAATATACTAATAATAAACATTGAAAAAACAAAATATATTATGTTTCATAAAAGAAAAAAAGTAGAAGACATTACCCTCTTTCTTAACAATATTAAGCTAGAAAGAGTTTCGAGTACCAAATTTTTAGGACTGCACATTGATGAAACTTTGACATGGACTGATCATATAGATTACGTGATAAATAAGTTAAAATCTGCTTATTATGCAATAAGACATCTCCGACATGTAATGGATCGAAAATATTTATTAAATATTTATTACTCTCTGGCATACTCCCATATAAAATATTTAATCATATACTGGGGACAGTCAACCGAAATAAACAGAGTTTTTATTCAACAAAAAAATTTACTTAGATTAATATTTTCTCTTAATCCCTTAGACACATGTAGACCAATATTTAAAGACAACAACATTTTAACCACTGCTGGGTTATTCATATATGAATCGGTATTATTTGTCAAAAATAATCCAGACAAGTTTCCATTAAACAATGACGTCCATACCTGTAATACTCGTTCTTTAAATCATATCCACTTAAAAAACATAAAACTTTCAAATTCTAGAAAAAGCGCATTTCATTCCTGTAGTGATATATATAACCATCTCCCTAGGAATATAAAGCAAATAAATAACTTTAATGGTTATAAAAAAGCTTTATTTTCATTTCTCTGCAAAAATTGTTTTTACAGCCTAAAAGAGTTTTATGACTACGAAAACCTCACTGCTGACTTTTTATCAAGAGCGTATGTTGAATTATTCTTCTTTAATTATGTTTTGCTTATGTATTTTTGTGTACATCATTCATACGATTTGATGTATTAATCATATGTAAATCCATTGTGTATTTTTTTTTTAATTTATTTACTGTTCACACCATGTTATTTATTTAACTTTAAGCATTTACCTTTTGTTGACTTTCACATCCTGTAAGGCATACGTGAATAAATATTATTATTATTATTATTATTGTTAATAGCGGTGTGGATTATTGAGGAATCCGAATTTCAGTAATAATAGCCGGTGTGTGATTCACCGCCTCATTGTTTTACGAAATACATCCACCGCCAAGGCAAGGCAACCTCCAGTGTCCTGTGCAATAGCTTTTCCTGGTGTTTTTCACTTCTTGCAGATATAGTTTTTTTTACAAAAAACCAGTCACCCTACTCTGTGGCTCCGACCCTCACGGAGGGGAGCTGGTAATAAATACCAATAGCCACTCCCCACGCCCGTGGGGTGAGTGACTACCGGGTCCGCGAATCGTCTGCCCTGAGTAGACGCAATGAACCGAGGATGACAGCCTTCTGCATTCTGCCGGCTAAGATGTCTGCCGAATTTCGGCATGCCGGTATGATCTTTAGTTCCGAAAGCAGCGTCTGTCTCATTCCGTCGAGGGCTCTTATATAGTCAGTACCACTATTTTAAAAGAATGGCCTGGATAAAGCCTGCGGAGTTCGAAGAGCAAATCTCGATATTTTGTCCGTTTTTCCTCCTCTTTCAAGACAATGTTGCTCTCAGCGGGGGCTGAGAATTATATATATAGTTATTATTATTATTATTATTATTTTTGGGAAGAGCGGCATCGACTATTGTGGTCGTTAGCCGCTATTATTATTGTTAGTAAGAGAGTTAATGAAAATCACTCGATCCTTTTATAATAACAATATTATTATTATTAGTATTGTTATTATAAAAGGATCGAGTGATTTTCATTAACTCTCTTGAATTACCTCGATTATTGTTTAGTGTATATACTTATACAAAGCATATTCAATTTAATTGAAAAGAAAAAAATGTTTCCACTGACGTTAATGTATATGATAAATGTGTCTGATAGCAGGATTAAAAACCCGTCGTTGTTGATAATCTCTTGAACAGATACGTTTTCAATTACAAGGAACGTCATGCAAAGAGGATTATGAAAAATAAAAGGCGAACAAGTCTGGAAAATATTTATTTAGCATTTAATTCATGATAATCTTCCTTATAGAGAAGACTCTGTTTTTGAATAATTCATACGATTCGAGAGATCAATTTTTAAGATGTTTATAAATGTGGCCATATATTAAAGCTACTTAACTGGACTCGAATGAAAAATAAAAAGGCCTCATATGGAATTTTAAAGTCATAAATGTCGTATTCATGTTATGTAAATGGGTTCATGGGTTCGAGATTTTGTGAATAATGTTACTTCTGCTGAAGATAAAAACAAGGGCGGAATCTAATTACTACGGGTTAGGTTCAGGTAAACGAAAATTTCTGATTGAATTATTCCCGTCTTGTGGGTATAATTAGAGTAAATTTTTGGCCAGAGCCGCAGCAAAAATTACTCTGTTTGGTGAATTTTAGTAACATTAATCAGTGAGTAAGTAAATTAATTTCAAATATTTTATTTACTAGGACTAAGTAGTGCTACATTTGTTACAGTTATAAATATGAATAATAAAACGTTCAAATGAATACATGAATATGTTTTACCGCAACATGATTTCCTTTAGTGTATCAAAGCTGCTCCAATTCTAATTACGAACTAACTAGAGTTTCTACTAGCTGCTAGTAACAATTTGAAATTATTGTGCAGAGTGCAGTAACTTAAATTATCTACTTCCTTTATCCGTGAAAGGGAAATAAACATATTTTAAATTTCTTTAATAAATTTAATTGAGTCTAGCTGGCCTGCGGTTTTGCACAGATGTTGTTTTATTAGGGATAATGCTAAGAATAAACCTTAATTTAGTTTTAGAGGTCTGGGCAATTTCAGCTTTAATTAAAAACGGATTTAAAAAGCCAGTAAACCAGAGTTTTAAGGTTTGCAAACTATTTCATTTATAATCCTTGGAGGAAGCATAAAATTTTAGGTGTTTAATTTATTATAAAGTCGGAATTAATTCATATATTTTTTTGTAGTAAAATTTGTGTGTGTGAAATTATAGAGGCCTAACTGCGACTTGACGGATTATAATCATAATAGACCCTTCCCTAGACCGTAAACTAAAATTATATGGGGCCCTTGTTAGAATTATCTTTACCTGATAAATAACTATATTTGTGTATACAGGATTAAACTTATAGTCACTTCATTTAATGAATGTTGTGTATAAAACGTGCTGGGTAAATCACTATAATTTTATTTTTATTTTTAAAATGAGATCTCATTGTTATGCATCTAAATTTTTGAAGTTGTCAAGTATGAGAGACGAACTAATTGAGAATTGAGGTGTTAAATGCACATGATATTGCCTAAAAATTAATTATAGTGTCCTTGATTTTTCTTTTTTCGTTTTTGGATTCTCTGCCACTATAATTTATATCACTTTTGCTCCAATATCTACAGGGCGGACCATTAATAATAGACCACAGTTCAAGTAGAAAAAGATACAGGGTGTCAAAGTTCAAATTATTACGACTGGCAAGAGAGCTCCTTTAAGTAGGATCAGTCTTTCGGCTGGTGTTTGTTGCAATCGAAGCATTAGCGTTTTGATGGTAGTATGCAATTACTACACTTAATGCGCCAGACTTGTAACTTGTAATTCAGCGCTCGGCGGGGCACATAGCCCGGAGAGTAGCTATTGGTTGCAGTCTGGTTACGTTCCTTATAGTAAAATAAGGATTTTATAGAGGAATTTGCGACTAAAAATATTATGTTTAATTTATTTAACTCACGTTTATGGTACTGTAAGCACCTGCAAACATTGTAATTTTTTTTTAATGATTGCCTTTTAATGTACTCAGATTTCAGGGTGTTGAATATTTATTAGAATATTAATTCATAATTGCATATTGACGCGACTAATAACAAGTATCTTTTGTATATCTGCAGAAGTTTATACGAACTGTTTATGCGGCTGTTAATGTTATCGTTATATGTTTTTAGATGTAATTATTACTTTAGTTTAACTTCACTCCATTCAAGGAAACTCTAGAATCTGCAGTATATTCTGAGGTTCAAGGCTTATTAAAGCATGAACTACTTAATGACTAGAATAACTGTGGTAAACAAGTTTTTTAGTTGATATTAACAATCGAGAAATACATTTTCAACTAAATAACTGTTTGATATAGTTAGTTTATCAACTTTTAATGTACTTTGCGTGCGAGAAATTTACTCAATAATTCACTTTAAAACTTAGAAATATATTGCCTTTTAAGTACCTATTTAAACTTTCCCTTCGGGCTTTTAATAGATGTTTCTTTTTCAATCTTTCACCACCTATCAACTCATAGTGTGAATTTTTATAAAATGTTTACAAGCACTCTTTAGCGAACACCCCAATCGTGAATTCCATAATTGCAACACGAACACGAATAATACTAACTACTGATTTATTTAACAATTAATTAGCTTACAATAATTAGTCCTGATAATTACAACCCTAATTAGTACTTCTAACTACTATAATTCACTACTTGTCATTGTACTCCTTACTAGTCTGATCACTTGATTTGATTTACTATCCAAACTGGATCTACTCGTGTGCCTTTGTTCCGCTTCTTTTATATTCCGTGACTTTCTAGATTGTTCCCTAGTATTCTGGTCCATGATCTAGTTAGGTTCCAAATTATCTAGCATAAAATTATTCTTTGATAGGAAGTACCAAGTTTGCAGGTAGCGCCATCTCTGGTCCGACTGATGAACTACCGTTCTATTATTAGCTTCTTTCTACTAAGGACGATTAACTACAAAGATATCTATCTGTAAGGGAGTATACATATGGCAATATATTATATTACACCTTACCCCTTCCATCTGTCAATTACACAACAACTATTCCCAAAAACATTGCCATCTGCCGCAGCTGGGACTTGAGCTGAGACAAGGAGAGCGACTGGCTGTGTTGTTTCTCACATAACCGCAGTCTAGCCTGCTGCTACTATCTCGACAATACGTGAAATACGCCATTAAACATCCATACCCTAGCCAGGGTTCGAACCCGGAACTCCTTGGTCTCAAGAATAACACGTACGCACTGGGTGATTATTTCATCATGCTGGAACCGAATCTGCAGACATCAAGTAAAGATTTTGAGATGTAGATTATGAAATCATGAAAATTACGATTTGTAACGTATGATGTTGATCGTCTTGAATCCAAAATAGGGAACTCGAGATTCACCATTCCCGAACTGTTCAACCCTACAGCCTGAAGCCCTAAACCCCATAAACTCTGAAACTTTGAGCTATAAGATCTTAACCTCTGAACCACATAATACCCTAAACTTTCATAGTTTGAAACCTTGAACTTTAAAACCATAAACCCGTCAAATTTAGTTTTTAGTTTCAAAACTCACCGACCATGGATTTAGCTTCGAAATTGACTAAAACTAAAACATAAAGCTCTCGAACCTTTTATAGAAGTTAAACTATCAAAGTTTGATTAATAACATATACAATATGTTTTAAGCTGAACAATTTGCTATTTAAGGAATGTTTTAGGTTTAAGGCTTTAGGATTCGAGGTTGAACAGTTCCAGAATGACAAATCTCGAATTTTTCAATATTCCAATAGTAGGCGTTCCTTGTTATGAATTATAAAACTTGATCTTTCACGAATTTGTCATCCATTTTTCAAAATCCAAACGTGATGGGCACATTTGGACTGTAAATTTGGTTTCAAAATGACGAAATAACTAGAACCTTGGTCTTTCTTAAAATACAGAATTTTTTGTGGCTCCGTGTTATTTGAGCATGAGCATGGAAAATCGTATTTTTACTCGTTGGATAGTTTACTCGTATTTACAGGATAACACTACAAATTTTCATATAATTATTTGAAAATGTTTATTTGTTTGTTTTTGAGAATATTTTTAAATCGCTTCCAGGTCATATGCGAATGAATCTCTTATGTATAGGAAATAGATCTATTTTTTTATCAAAGGAGGTGAAGCCCTAACGTTTATGGCAATACCCAAACCATATATCATTGTGACATAATATTTAAACTATAGCCAAGTAATAGCTTTCTGCAAAGTAATTTCAGTATTGTTCAAAGTACTATCAGCAATATTCGAAGCTATGAAATGTGATTTTCGTTTTTATATATTTTATCTCCATTTTCACGTCAATTATAAATATCCTATAACATTAAGTTAGGCTAAAAGCAAGTTTAAAAGAAAATGTACGTGTCCAAGTTGCGGCCGACACCAGTTATACCCTTATAATATTTCAGTGCAAATTTACGTGCCGCAGAAAATTTATCCGCAATATGAATATCGTGTTGCTTAATTCTCATTTCTTTATTCATGTACATAATATATAACAATTATTTTAATCGTAATAGAGTTAATGGTGTTAGGCTACATGTGTTTTAACGTTAACCTTTGTGAAAATTCCCGCTTATGACGACGGAACGAATTTAAGAAACTAAGAAAATTTCCAATAGCAAATAAAAACGTACCCGTCAACACTAACTAATTCCGTATGTGGACTATAATAGATTGACGATTTACAAAAAAAAAAAAAAAAATAAAATCCTGTGATGCAACCTCTATTGTGTTTTTAGGGGCTTACTGTAGAAGAAATATCTCATTTAAAGTTGACGGTAGTGTTAACAAAGGCTTTCTAGTTATTTAAAAAATCGACCACACCTGATAAACATCAGTTATAAATTTGAAACGTTGTATAGCAGCGGGTGTCCCACAGGGATTCATATTAGGCCCGTTGGTGTTTAAAATCTTTATCAATGGCTTTGTGAGTATGCCATTTACATTTCTCTCAAGCTTTCTCTCTTTGTCGTCAATAAGAACATGATCAATGTTGTTAGTACTGATAGACGCAGACGATAAGCAATTATTAAAGACAAATATATTTCTGTTAATTAGATTCAATAATCAGTCTAAGTTGAGAGACTCATGATATAATTATGTACAGTAAAAGAGTCACATAAATATCGCACGCCAGTTCATTTTGCAAATTTATGGGTTTATACTTATAGGATAATTTGTTTAAAATTAGCTGTGTTTGTTTCTGCCTTTCAGAGTTCACTTATACCATAAGTCTGAAGGTAAAAATATTTTATTTCGCATATATTCAAAGTTCATTTTAATTAGATTATTTGGAGTAGCCTTAAAAATACATAATTTACATTTCACTGCCGCTTTTAATTTCCTGCAGTTTTAGTAATATACCAACTTTATTTTCTCAAGATTTCAGTAGATTCTTTCCACCTCCAAATATTATTTAATGTTAATAAATTTTATCGACAGTTTTAACCAACTTTAAAGATTACAATTGCAAGTACACATAAAAATTTCCGTGTGTCAGTAGCATTTTAAAAGTATATACAAATCAGGTCTACAAAAAATCCTGGGGCTCAAGAATAGCGTAATAAAATTAAAAGAAACAAAATAATTCAAAGAATTCCACATTTCAGGAAGGGTTTTCCATAAAATGAAAGGTATATTGCCGCTCGTACATTTTACCTCCGGCAAAAAAGGAAAGAGAAAAATAAATTTATTTTAATATCTTGACCGAAAACACATGTTACGAGGGATTGCTAACATACATAGCTACCTATCCATACAAAAAACATACCCGAGCTGCATATTAAAAATATTTGAGAGGCAGGTCCGACCAGAATGACCAGAAGGCGGAAACGAGTTCAGGATCAAGTTGCAGGCAGATCTCACAGTCCACTAATTTATATGATTGTGGTTAACTACATAAGTAAATGAATTATGGGTGGAATGAGCCTTCTAAAATTGTGCTAGTTGTTGCTTATTCTATTAGGCATACATATTTTAATGTTGGTTATAAAAATTAGTTAATATTGTCAAAGAATATGAATTGCTTGTTTTTCGAATCAACTTTGTCAATATACAGGGTGTACCAATGGTGCGTCAAAGCCCAATATCGGCCTAAGAAATAGCTTTGAAAATGGAAAGAGACTACTTTCCGAAACGTCAGCAAATAATAGGAAAGAATAACAAAGAAATTTTTTTGACTTTGATTTGTTTGCCGATGAAGCAACGTTTAATAAAAATGGACATGTTAATCGTCATAGTTTTCATTATTACGACAGAACCAATCCTTGCATCACACGAACAAATAGCCAAACAAGATGGTCGTTGAATGTTTGGGGAAGAATTGTTGGAGATTATGTGATAGGACCACAGTTCTTTGATGGACGTGTAAATGGTCAAATTTATTTGGAATTTTCGCAAGACAGCTTGGAAGAATTACTGGAGGATGTCCACAGAGGTATTAGGGAGAGAATGTGGTACCTCTATGATGAACCACCTGTGCACCATACTGCAGCTATTCACGAACGTTTAAACGACACTTTTCCAAATGGTTGGATAGGAAGAGGAGGACCCCATACTTGCCAGAAGCCTGAATTGACCAAAATAGACTTCTTTTGTGGTTCTACGTTAAGGAGCAAGTGTACACTCATAACTCCTCCTATAAGAAAATATGAAAGAAAGGGTAAGGGAAATTTTTCAGGAAATTTCTGTAGATACTTTAAGAAATGTCGGTAGATCATTCTAAAATTGCTACAGAAATGTACAGACACTGACAGGTCACTTTAAACAGTTCCTATATAAAGACTGGGTATTATTTATTTCATTAAATTAGGTTCAAAATAACTTCTAATTTTTATTACCTAATACCGTATTTTCTGTTCCTATTATTTATGTCAACTTTAGTCAATCAATATTAAACAACAATTTATAAATTATTAAGATAGACTCAAATATAATTTAATAAAACTGTGATAAAATACTGCTGAGGCAACCAAGACGCACCCTGAAAAAAATTTAATATTACTTTCAATTATTCTCATTTTATCTCAAAATCATGGCTACTAGATCAGTTCGAAATGAAAAGTATTATAATTCGACGGTTTTTAATGAAAAAATAAAAATATCTCTGGAAATATCGATGTTTAGGTATAGGGTATTATTCACAAAAATCGTAGCGAATTAACGTTCCAATATACAGTTCAAGTAGGAAGAAACTGAGACATAAAAAACATAATAAAAACTTTACAACCTCATTAAAATACCGGTACTCTTTTTTGTGCTGTTCGCAAAATTGACTCGCTTACCTTTATAGGTTTTCGTTGTGCGAGTACAACTAATTAAATATTCTTCAGAAGGAGTTATTTATTAAACAAAACTTGACAAAAAGTGGTTACGAATCTTAAGTTTAAATATACGAAGTGAATTGTTTGAGAACAGAAATAAGACTGCCTGTTTTGCCTGCATTTCGGCAGTCTCTCGTATACCTCTCGAAATTACGGTTTTACGGTAGGTTATTGTAGTTATCCATTACTGCCTCCAGCCTGTCGGCATTTTTGCCTTAAAGATATAACCTTTATGCCGGCACTTCACTCTCGCCGAGACAAGGCGAGGCGGTCCGAGCGCGAGAGTGTGGATGGTATCCTCATCTTAGCTCGCTCCGTCTCCTCTCGCCTCGACAGCGCTCCGTTTCTTGTCGGTTTTATGTGCCCGAGTCAAAGGGCGCGAGACGTGTCGAGGTCCGAGAACTAGCTACCCTACTACACCCTCGCGTTGTCTCGCCCACCATTTGTTTCAGTTGAGGTTAGAACCTGTTGTATAAGCACGTTTTTCGTCAGAAATTAAAATTATTTAGTGATTTTAGTGATTTTAGTGATTTTTTTTAACATGAATCGTGAGTGGACAAATAAGTTAACACTTCAATTCATTGAATTGTATCATGGGGAACCTGTTGTGTGGGAGCCAATGCATGCTTACCATTTCAAATGGGCCTCGAAATATTTTTTATAGAGGATTTCCATTTATTTATTTTACACGAGCTTATTTAACCGTAGGTTATATAACTATTATTTGTGATTTTTGACATTAGATGCAATGTTGTATAAATTTCACTTATTCATACTTTTAGAAATACATAAAATTGGAGTTCGATGAAATTAACTTTCGCATTTTCTTTTGTATAAAAGAAAAAAGAAAACAGGACAAGTAGACTTTCTATAAGCGTACGATTTTTTCTTCTTTTATGCAAAAAAAAATGCGAAAGTTGATTTCATTGAACTCCACTTTTATGTATTTCTAAAAATGTAAAAAGGGAATTGAACAACATTGCTAAATGTCAAAAATGACAAATAATAGTTATATAATCTACGGTTAAAAAAACTCATGTAAAATGCACACATGAAAATCCCTCAATAAAAAATATGTTGAGGTTCATTTTAAACGCAAAAAACGATGGGCAATTGTTTTCATATTATATTTAATATTCTTTCATAAAAACTGACTGAAAGATAGAGCGAATTTTTGAAAGAACCGGTTAAATTATATTGTTTGTTTTATAATAATGTGGGTTTAGTAATCTGTGTTACTATATGTAAACTACATACTTTATACAAGAATTCGATGACATGAGTGTATTCATGTAAAAAAAATAATTAGAGATATGCATCAAAACTCCATGTATTTTAAATGAATGAATGAATGAAAACGTGCTTTATATAATTTTTTATTCTTTTAATGCCTTGTTTTTATTTAGAAAATGGTCTTTCACCTACCCACCCATTCATCATTTTGCAGTATGTTTGCACAAAATTATAATAGTTATATGCACAATAAGTTGCAGCAGCGGCTACATCGACGTCGTCCGTGCTGGTTTGTCGTAGAACATCTGTTGCAGTATTCGAGAATGTGGATGGTAGCGTTCGGGGTTCTTTTCCTAGCCAAATGTCTCGCCGAGACATTCGGCGAGGCGTCTCGGCGAGAGTGAAGTGCCGGCATTATTAGTTTTACGATTATGATATTTCCGTGCTTAATTGTGGGAAGGTACGCTATAGCTTTTATTGTGCGTCGGGAATGTTTCATGTCAGGCTCGGCGCCATGGCCCGCGGCGATATAATTATGTCGTAAAGTTTTTGTTGCGTTTTTTATTTACTTGGATCTATTTATTTCAACTAGCGCCATGGCTCGCGGCGATAATAATTATATTGTAAAATTTTTGTTAGGTTTTTCTGCCTCGGGAATTTATTACTCGAACTATACAGAGTGTTCCTTTTGAAAAAATTGAGAAAATTCACTTTGAAATGTCCTGAATTAGCGCTAGTATAAAATGCACCCTGTATAATTATAATAAATATTTGGTGGTTGTGTCGTTGTAGTACATCCCTTGTCTACATAATTGCAAAATAAATCTTCTTAATTACCCATATTCTAATAGTTTTAAAATATCCCTATTACTACAGGCAAATAAAAAATTGTTAATAAATTATACCTTGAAAACTACACTATTTGCTTAATATTTTAGAATTTTTCCAGCGCTCCTCCTCTATTATAAAATGTTACAGTCATCGTTAAATAATTAAATTTCTTTAAAGACCTATAAAGGCGCCATTTTCGTAGCGAATTGGCCCAGTAAAATGGTAAAAAGGCCTTAAATTGAACTCGTTTGCCTTGTTCTTCTAATTTGTTGTGTCGCTGAGTTTTTCGTAGAATCTGACCCGATTGCTGGAGTTTGTGATATAGTAATTAAACGGTTCTTGTACAGATTCACCGGAGTGAGTCAGACGGCTCTCGTCCTTCTCTTTATCATGTCTTGCTCTCCCGGGTCGAGGCAAAACGTTCGGTTCGCCAAGAAGTTCCCAGCGTAACGCGGTTATAGAGTTACAGAACCGTTCTTGAATTAGATCAGTATTATTCGTAATGCAATTATGCTTGTAAAGTAACAGCCCTAGCCAATTTCAATTTGAAAGGTATCAATTGGTTCAAGGGGCATATTTGCATTCTTCTTAGTTCAGCCGCTTAGTTTGCAATTCAAACAATGACCTAGGATTTTGTAGGTACAATTTGGTTATAATTAACCGGTTAATGCTCACATTATTACAGTCGTATATTATGTCGATGATTGATTATAAATAAACTTATAAAAATTTCATCTTCATAATAACAATCATAATAGGTTTATTACCTAACAAAAGACTCATTTCCAGGTCAATTCATACATAATAAACATAAATGAATAAATATCTTGTAGTATTCTGACCTCTGATTCTAATTACTTCTCGTGAACATATCTGGGGTGAGATTTGTGTCCTTAACACATTCAGCGCCAAGGATTTTTTCAACACCTACATTACCGGACCACCATGATATTCTAAAAACAGTCACGAGTGTCTGTCGTGGCCCTGCAATAAAACTTGAGTAGACCAGGCCAAAACAGACACATAATGCAGACACAACATTATTTAATTACGGTGCCAAAACAGACATTATTAGCAGACAGAATATGGCAAGCAGACACGCCGATTCCTGTGTAGGTACTACGGTACTTGAGACCGGGCCTCGCCCCCCAGAATGGGCCCTCGTGTTTAGGGCTCCGCCCCTCGCTGTCAAAAATGGCCCACGTGCTGTCAAAATGTCTGTGGCTCCCGTAGCTATTGTCAAATAAATGTGTAAAGATATTGTCCATCGACCCAAATATTCACGACCCTAGTTCTTTGGTCCCGGGCTCCATAGGTGATCCTAACCTCAAAAAAACAAAATGGTATAACTCCAGAACGATTGAAGATGTAATATTAATAATAATCATAATAATCGTCATTATTGATACATAAAAAATAACAACTTCCGGTTTCAACTACCTGTCATCCAAAATATGGAATTTGGGATATCAAATGAATCGTCTTGACGCGACGTCTAGAATAAGAAATTTATTGTATTTTCGTTCTAAGTGTAAAAATGGCACTTAGTGCTTAATAATTTGAATCTATCCCCGGGTTCGAAACACGTCGCAATCCGCTATAAAATAATAACTTCCTGTTTCAACTTCCAGTCGTCCAAAACATGCGATGTAGGGCATCAAATGAGTCGTCTCGACGTCTATAATAGGAATTTAACTGTATTTCAGAGGTTAAAAGCTCTCCGGAGTGTTTTCGTCATCGATGCTTCCAATTTTAATTGTGAATGACTTCACGTCAATAAAATGACGCAGCCGAATATACAGTGTGGTTGGAAAGAAAGCGATAGATGAAATAGAATATAGCATTACTGTACACATTTATTATACCTAATCTTTAAATGGCTATTTGTTCCTGAGAACATAGGGCTAATTTTATTTTAGTTCTACAAAAGGGAAAATTTTTTATTTTAATAATACCTATGTGGGATGATAAAAATTATTTTTGCAAATCTAAAATAGAAGAAAAAATTTAATTTTTTTATATATACTTTTTTTTCTCATCATCCCACATGTAACATGTTTTTAGTTTCCTCTAGTGAAAGTCATTTTTTAAAATAATGATTTATATGAGAGTATTTCGAAGCTTCTTGACGGTTTATATCCGGAGCGCTCTTAATAATTTGATTTTCATGTAAAAAATCATGTCCCTGGGTTTGAAACACGTCGGAATCCGTTATAAAATAACGTGAGTCTTTCTCCATATTATAATATCAATGCTCAAATCACGAGTTTCCTATCAAAATTTCGACGCAAGCCGAAAAAACATCTTCCTGCTGAATTCAATCATTATGGTGTCTGTTGCGACCCTGTATTAAAAATAGAAAAAAATTGTCTTACTAGTGGGCCACAGCAGACACACTGCATAAAAAGTTACATATCTCCTAATTAGTTTGCCCAAGTATAGAGGGGGTTAAAGGAAACGCGAGTCCGCTTGGCACATTTCGACAGATTGTAAAACAGACACCAGGGCCTGCAGTGGCCTGACAGGCAAAATCGTGAACAGGCACCGGTGTCTGCTTTGGCGTTGAATGTGTTAAGTTAGGAAGGAAATTTGACGCCTAATGTCCACTGAAGCCAGATGATAGATTTGAAGCTCTATCAACAAATTCCATACATGCTCAATGGGATTCAAGTCAGGAGAACGCGGTGAAAGAGTATTGTGGACACTAGATAATTAATGATGACGACAAGCATTCTGGTCATGGTCGGCTCGACCAGGGTGGGTTTATTCCTCATTCTGTAGCATTGTCGACTTGATGCAAGCCAGCTTGGAACATACCAACGACCTTATTGGCATCTCATTAGCAAAGTTGTGCTCATTGACATTTAGATCCTAGAAGTTCCGTAGAAACTCATTTGAACGAAAAAACAAGAGTACAATGAAATAAAGATAGCTAAAAACCTTACAGAAGCGTACACACGAAAAAAGTCGATTTTGCATCCAAGTGTGATTTTTACAATACCCGTAACTGTATAATAATAGTAATAAACGTCTTTATTGAGTTAATTTGTACATGCAATTTACAAGAGGCGAAGTTTAGCCTAGTGGCTATTCTTACACTTATGTGCACAAAGTAAAAACAGAAAAATGTGTCATAAAAATAAGAAGGCGATAATAAAACCACAAACACCAAAGCAGTGGGTATTATACTTAGTACAATAATCGCCTGGTGATGCCTTCTCTGTGAGCGAGTTAGTTTACCTTCTTTGCTATACGGTGATGCGCATGTAACTTAAATTATGATATGTTAAATAAATAAACTGCTATTAAAGTCATGTAGAAAATCCACATTAATTCCGCAATCATCTCGGTAAAAGTACAAACTTGTCCTATTTATCCTTGCCATTCAAAGCTGAACACATTTTTAAGTATTTTGCATATCCTCAGGGATTCTAGTGAGGTCAATGGCTTTTCCGGAGAGATTTAATTACGGTGCTTATCTGTGTTTTGTGGGGGCTTAGTTAGTCTCCCTGCATTTTGTACGATGAAACACGTTTCACTGGCTAAATTACCGCATTTTTTTGGGTCGTAGAAATATACGACTACACACCGCAAAAAACTTGGGAATATGTGAAAATAATTATTGACAGAATATTCAATATTATAAAGAATGAATGGGAAACGAATTTCTCTTTGTTAAAGAACCAAAAGAAATTTTATTCTGCCTAGGTGAATCAAATTTTCTATATCTTGACGTGCTCGATAGGATAGAGATCAGGGGAACGCCTGTGATGTATTTGTTGTTCCTGTATGGCCGTGACAAACATAAATCTATTAAAAATTGATATTAATAAAATAAATAATAATAATTTGAATATAATATCGAACTAATTGCTAACAGCACCGTTTCGAGTTATAACTGCCATTAGTCTGTGCGACATTGAGTTATATAAATTCATACGATTATTATTATCATAAATATTGTCCCATTCATCATTATTGCCAGTAATTGTTGGGTATTTATTGCTCCTACATTACTTTTTACAATTTTTTTAGATAATACCCATGCATTTTCTATAGAGTTGAGGTCTAGACTATGGTTTGGCCATTTGGAAATATTATTATAATACTCATAACAATTAGTTTCTTCTGTAGCTGTACGGCCAAAACAATTGCCATGTTGAAATGTAAGTGTCCTTATTAAATTAGATATCGTTATCCATTTCACAAAATTCCTCGTCGATATTCGGGTTTAGATATTAACAAAAAATTCACTAATATAAAACCAGATGCGATTATTTTATGGAGTTCAGAATGTTTTTTTTGGCTAGTGAAGGTTACATTAATCCAAAATTGTGTTCTAGGCGATCAAAACGCCAAGCACTCGAGATAGTCAACGCAGAAGAGAACACGAAAACCGCACCACAAAGAAAAAACATAGTTAATAAAATATGATGGGGGTTTATGATGCTAAATAATTAAATAAAGAAACACGTTATTGTCTTATACTTCAAGAGAAACAACAGTGCAGCTACGGACACGTGTTTCGGAGTTATTGCTCCTCATCAGCGTAGCGTAGCTTAGCTAATATATCTCATAAATCGAGCAAAACCGACAAAACTTTCCGACCTTTGTTGGTTTTGCTCAATTTATAAGATATATTCGCTAAGCTACGCTACGCTGATGAGGAGCAATAACTCCGAAACACGTGTCCGTAGCTGCATTGTTGTTTCTCTTGAGGTATAAGGCAATAACTTGTTTCTTTATATAGGTAATAAAATTCCCTGTTTGGTACACATATATAGGCTGAAAAATAAAATACTTAAAATTATTATTGCAGCTGCTTACTTTGCAAATAACTTTTATACTTGAATTTGAATTTTCTTGGCTTCATGTTTCTTAAGTTATCAGCGAGGTTATCAGGTAATGAGTTGTAGAGCTTTATAGAATTAAATAAGAATTCCCACTAATACATGGCATAGTTAATTTTAATTTATATCAAACATCTGATCTAGCTATACATTTGTTTTTAAGGACAGAAGAGAAGTGAAGGGTATTTAACAAATTTTATATCAACGTACCAAGATGATGTAGTACTCTATTTAACATTCTTAACCATTTAAGATTATTAATTTTTTCAGAAACATCAAATCTTCATAGTCCAAAAATTAGTCTACAGCAAGAGATATGTATAGATAATAAATAAAAGGGGACCCAAGACTGATCCCTGAGGTACTCCTGATACTATATCTAAGCTTGAAGAGAGTGATTCGTTAAATGAAATTCTTTAAGATCTGCTTGCTGAATATGAATTAATTAAAGGCGCAGATTCGTTATTAAAACTTTAAGTTTCACACATATAAGTTGATGGTCAATTATGTCAAAAGCTTTGGAGAAATCTAGAAGCATAAGCACATTAACTAATTTATTATCATAATAATAATTGTGAAATCAATCTTTTACGATATTTCGAACACCATCACATAAACAACACAAATATACTATTTATGACAATCTACTCATTATATACAAAAGTTATGATTTAATATTCAGAATTAAAATATGATAGTTCAGAGGTATTACGATGTCATTAGCAAACATTAAAAACCTAAGTTATGTCCATGAGCAGCACCACATGTAGCAATTGGTCAGTTGCGTATATCTAGCTATCTTAAAAGCGGCTTATCTGCTTTTGTTCATGCAGGACGACATGCCATTGGTATTTACAGGATACATTTTCATAAATATTTAATGATTTTGATTGGCGAAAATTTCAAGCGAGAAGACCGGTCGTTATTTATTTACCTCCTACTATCGAACACTATTATTACGAGCCACAACCGCTTATTTTATTCGAATTAAAATGCAAACATTTACATTTGTAAAAAATTGTAGTGTCATCGAACACAATGATAACAATTTATTAGTACCTCTATAATTTAAATAATTATACTACATTTCTTGCTAAACGATAATAATTTAAGTCATAATCTCACGAGTCGATCTGAGACTGTGTGTATTTTTTTTTGTGAAGAAGACGTAGTTAAGGCTGGTTGAAGTCAAACAGGTTTTCCTAATTGATTATTTTCGAAAAACTTTAATTAAATCCTGTATAAATGAGTATTACTTGTTTACAGTTGCTGAATGCTGGTAGCGTTTAGAAAATGATATAAATTAACTACGTTATCTGCAGACATCTGTAGTCTACCTCAACTTTTAACCATTCTTGTGTGAGGTGGAATAGCACCTTCATTTAAATCGAGGACGCATTTTAACGTGACGAGCGAAGGTATTTACCACATGATGACATTTGTGTTGTTCATTTAAGGCCACTAAATGTTTAATGCTTGTAAAGAGACGGTTATGGCCAATGCGAAACAAAAATGCAAATTCCACTCGCTTTATGCGGTGTTAATTCTCCTTAAGCGTGTATCTTGTGGGAAGAAACTTTTTAATTGCTTTTTTATTAGCAACATTTGCATCCGCTGAGAATAACGGAAAGTTTATTGTTTTGATTAACGGCCATTACCTCAGGCCAAACTATTGTAAATTTTAATTAGTAAAAAAGCTGCATTAGAAGTGTTACCCCTCGCTAAACGGAGACGCGGAAAACACGTTTCGGTTTATTATGAAACCGTCGTCAGGGAATATTACTGTTATAATTCAATTTATTTGAATTTACATTTTCTATTTTGTGTGTTGATGTAAAATTTGTGCACAGGGTTATTCGTTACACATAGGCCATCTTTTGTTACCATTATTATTGAAGATAGAAAAAAGTTTCGAATAAATATTGTTGGGCTGTAACTGAACCCCGTTAATAAGTTAATGGAAGCACAGCGGCGTGCAGAAGCTAAGGGGTACAAGATGCAATAATATTTTTTTAAATAAAACGCCCTGTATATTGTTCGGATATTGTTGAATTTTTGAGTTACTTTTTTTTATTTTAAAAATATGACATAATATGGCAATCCTACCTTTAACTGTTTTCGAGTTATTGAACATGCATACAGAGAGTTGTATCCAAATCATCCAACGCCACCAACTTCCAGTTTCAATAGAAAACAGCGTTAAGTTAGTGCAAACAAAGAACAGTTGTATATCTTGTTACATTTTGAAGATAAACCTATGTTTAACAGCTATTAAGATACTATTGTTGAAATATTATTATTTTCATAAAATTCAGAGAGCAGTCTGTAAAAAATAGTACCAGTTCAGAAATTAACGGAAGTTCAGAAAAGTTAACGGCGGGATTTTTGCCGCCAGATGCGTCGAAAATTGAACGATGATCCTGACCATTTCAATAAAATATTATGGATAGATGAATCATCATCATTTTCCACAGCTGATGTTTTTAATAGAAAAAATCGACGCTCCTGGGAAAGAAAAAATAGAAAAATATTGGTTCAATAAATAAAAAAATTCGGTAGAAAATCTGTCAGTGTTTGGTGTGGCATTTTCCGCAAAAAATAGTGGGACCAATATTCTATAATTTTATTTTAAATCGTGCTACCTACCCAGAAGAAATCCTCTCAGAAGTTGAAAATATTCTTCTACAGAATTTTCCGGATAATGAACTTGATAATATGATTTTGATGCAGGATGGGACACCTCCACATAGTACACTAGAAGATCAAGGGCATTTTAAACAATGTATTTTCAATATGGATGGGGAATAATGAAACTATTAAATGGCCACCGAATAGTTCCGATCTCACTCCACTAGATGCATTTTTATCGGGATTATTAAAGGACATAATTAATAAAAACAATAATCACATTACTCCTGCTATTCGGAATGAAATAAATAGTTTAAACATGGTCAATAACGATATCATCTTGAGTACTTTTCGGAATTTAAGAAGACGATATGAACTCTGCATCTAAAATAATGAAGGCCATATCGAACAAGTGTTCTAATTTATTATTTGTATTTGTCGTTGTTTTGTTAATATTATATGTCAATAATTAAAATTTTTTAAATAAATGAGTTAGGATACCGAGATGTACGAAATGGCCGAGGGGATCCTCGTGTCGGTCGTCACATGCCTACCTTGCGCTGACGAGAGCCAACAGCTCGAAATTGCAGTCTGCAAGTGGTGTGGGATGACTCGCACGAGAGCTCCTCCAGTCTTTCGGCGATTTTAGAGTTAAAAATGTAATATTATTTATATGATAAGTGAACATCATCTTACTATCAACAATGATACTGAAATACTTAAAATTCTTTACCCTTTGCATATTTTGATGAGAATATATCTCGTGTAAGTGACAACATTATATTATCACAAACGTTAAATCTGAAATTAAACCGGTGCAAATAGGCGTTCCACAAGGTTCCATATTGGGACCAATATTATTTTTATTATATATAAACCAATTAGAGGAGGAAATATCTTATCCACACTTTGTTATGTATGCAGATGATGTTTCATTACTTATCTCTGCAAACAATACCGAAAAGATTAATAATAAATGTGAACAAATTATAACTTCAACTTCCAATTATTTCAACTCTCATGATTTATATTTTAACACTAATAAAACACAAGTGCTGCGATTTCATAACTATGACAAAGTGATTGAACCTTTAAATTTCAATGTTAACAATACTGTTCTTCAAAGCAAACTTTCTGATGTAAAATTTTTGGGTGTGCATATAGATGAATGCTTAAGCTGGAAATCTCACTGTTCACACTTGATTTCTAAACTAAATTCCATTACATATATGCTCAGAAATTTGAGACTTGTTTTGCATGAACATCAACTAATAAGTGTATATTACTCCCAGGTCGAATCAAGGTTACGATACGGTGTCTGTTTGTGGGGCAGCTCTACTATGGCTAAAGACGTTTTTAGGGCACAAAAATGTATTTTACGTTGTATTGGAAATATCCCCCAAACCCGTACATGTAAAAACTTATTCGGCGGGCATAAAATATTGACTCTTACCTGTTTATATATTTTAGAAATATCAATTTATGTATTTTCCAATAAAAACAATTTTAAGCTAATTAAAGACATTCATAATGTTAACACACGACAAAAAAATTTATTACATATACCATTCGCAAAATATACAATTGCCAAAAACTCACCGTCTCACGTTGGTACCCGAATTTTCAACCATTTACCCGACTATATAAAGTCTAGTTGAAATATAAATTTATTTAAATCTAAACTTAAATTGTTTTTGTTGGAGCAATGTTTTTATACAATATCAGATTTTTATCTGTTTACACCTGACTAAATTACCTGATGTTATTTTGTCTGTTTTTACATAATTAATTGATTTTACAATATCAATTTTCTTTTTTTTAATTTGTAATTACCTATTGACTATTCCTATACATTTGTATATTGTCTTTTAAGGAAAATAAATTGTTATTATTATTATATTTTTCAACATGTATAGGTAGTTTATTTTTACTACACTAGCTATAAATATTTTTCAAATACGTCTTGAGCAATTCCATATCACTAATGTAGATATCGTTGTAGAACATTTTTAATCCCTCAGCTTAATGTAGGTTTATAACAATATCATTGAAAAATACATTGACTAAAAGCGGACCAAGAGCTGACCCTTGAGGAGCACCCGATTGAACATTAAATTCGACAGTCTTGTGACTAGTAAATATGTTGTAATTTATTGCTTGAATATGAAGTAAAGGAAGACCGACATAAACCGATGTTGATTAGATGATGTTTTGTTTTCTACGGTTTGAAAAATATAGATAATAGAACAAATTCAAATAGTTTAGAGAGATTGTTAATTGTGGCAATTGGTTGGTTATTTCTTTATGTTTTCTTTATAATTCTTCCTAGACAGAAGAGTTTTTCCACGAACTAGAAAATACGGTCTTAATTCTGGCATGTTATCTGGCCCAGGTGTAAATTTTGGCTTTAATGTCTTACAGTTTTTGATAACTGCGTCATCTGAAATCCTAGACATGAATATATTTTGTGTCCGAAAATATTGAAATATTTTGAAAGACTTTCGAAGAGTAAAATAGTTCTCTAATATGGTACATAATCAAAAACATCATTTAATAAAGTAATTATGGAATAAATATTGTTTTCCTGATAAAAGTCTACGGTTTACATAATAAATAAATCATTTGAAGAATATTTGCACTTATGATATAAATATTGTTTATGGAAACGTGAATTTATGAATTTCACCGTTATATCACCCTCCGATGATGTTTCACAATCGGATCCATCCATAAAATGAATTTATATGTGCCGACAGTGTTGTAACTTTTATAGAAGAGATAAAATGTACCTCCGTTAAAACAGAAATATGGGCGAATCGGCATTATTTTTATTTCATTAGGAAAACCTTTTCTCGAAAGACTTTTTAATGTTTTCCGTTACGAAAGCACAGCAGATATTAACTAATTACAAATGTAAGAGCGCTTCGTTCCGTAAAAGTCCTTATCGTGTAGAATTTTCTTCTTTGGGCATCTTCTTGATGTTCAAACTAACCTTTGATGTGTTTCTAAATATTTTGGTATAATTGAAATGAAAGGGACTTTATATTTGATGTAGTTGCCTTCTTGCTAATTAATTTTAATTATAGTATTGTATTTAGTATTTAACAAGGAATGCTTTACCTCCGAGGGGAATTTTATAGCATTTGCGGCAAACGCAGGGCTTGTTATTCCTGAAATGTTTATAGCCATTTGACAAATTAGTTCAATTAAAACGAGATCTTGCAAACATTTATACTAATTACAAGTACTAGTTCTGCGAAACTTCAGTCCTTTAAAGTGCCATTTATATTGTTCTTAAACTGACGACTCTATTTACAATGGTCATATTTATACGTAGACAGCCGAATGAGGGTGAATTTGGATATTTCAGATTTTTCGGATTTTTCAATCCTGCAGCGGTTCAGGAAATCCGCTTCGAAAATTCCATTTATCGGGCAATTAATTTTTTGCAGAAATATAAGTATAAATAACTAATAAGAAAATATACAGGGTTACTGGTAATTCGATACATTCCTTTGGAGATGTGATAGGGCATGAGCTAAGGAGTAAATCTAGCCCTAACATACATTATGCAAAACTCAATAGTTTTTGAGATATTTCAATTTTTTTGTTTTTCTCAAAAAAGTAGATCTTAATGTCTTAAAAGTTAATTTCCGAAAAATCTACTTAACATTTTTAAATTTTTTTTACCGGATTACTTGTCCAATATTATAGATATCCGTTTGGAATGAAAAATATCCGGAAACATTTCAATCATGTGAACATTTAAAATAAAAACTTGTAAATTTTTTTTTTTTTATTATTATAAAAACTTCCTTATTTCAATAGCTATCTAACTAGGTAGAAATGTTTAATATACCCTTGATAGTTCTAATAAAAAATTAGTAAAGATGATGCTGGTGGCGGAATTTATTAAACGACTAATCGTTCATTTTCATTTAAGTCAGTCAGTCCTTGATTTTGACGTTCGTGCATATATGTCATTAACTGACATTCTTATCTCCGTGCCCCTTAAGTTTGTTGGTCTTGTTAAATTAGTTATCGAAGATTTTGATTTTGCTCGTAGTTGTTGTTATTAGTTGTTGTTATTGTATTTTCTGTGCCATGGCCGCGTATGCCAACGCAGAATACGCAGATATCTTGTTTGTCTATGGATACTGTGGCATAAATAACTAACCGGAGCGTCACAATGGAAAGTTTTCTCTACGATACGTAGACTTGGATGTCATCCTTACCACTATACCCCTGTCCAAGGCTTGGAGGAAGGTGATCCTCGAAGGAGAGTGGAATTCTGCCGCTTTATGTAAAATTCAGATGCAGAAAATGCAAATTTTTTAACAAGTATTTTATGGACGTACGAGTCGAAATTTAATCGCGAGGGTATAACAAATTTCCACAACCTACATTATTGGGCAGAGGAAAATCCCAAGTTAACACGTCAAACTAGTTTTCAAATTAAGTTTTCTATTAATGTGTGGATGGGAGTCATTGGCCACTATTTAATAGGGCCACACTTTCTTCCTCAAAATTTAAACGAGAAAATCTATGAAATTTTTTTAAGAAATGATCTGGCGGTGATTTTAGAAGATGTTCCTCTCGCCGTCAGACAGCGAATGATGTTTCAGAACGACGGTTGTCCAGCACATTATCGGCTGACAGTACGACAGTTACTTGATCAACGTTTCCCTAACCGTTGGATTGGAAGAGCGAGCCCAATACCTTGGCCAGCGCGAAGCCCTGACTTAACACCCCTTGATTATTACGTATGGGGTCATATGAAGGAGATGGTCTATGCCACACCAGTCAATACTATAGAAAACCTTAGACAAAGGATAGTCGATGCTGCCCAACATATAAGGCATAATCTGACAACCAGAGTAACAAGGACGGAAATAAGAAGACGCTGCCGTGTCTGTATACGGAATAGGGGCTCCCATTTTGAGCAAGACATATACAAAATAAAGTACAACTTTGAAATTAATGAAGAATTAAACTCTACTTTTAAAATGTTTTTTACTGTTTATCTAAAAATAAAATTCGTACTACTTGTGTTATTTTTACTAGTATTTTCTTAGAACTATTAAGGGTACATTGAACATTTGTACCTTGTTAGATAGCTATTGAAATAAGGCAGTTTTTATAATAATTTATACGCGTGTTACGTTAATATTTTTTTGAAAAAACCTAATAGGTAAATTTCATAGCTGATTTAAAAAAAAAATTTAAGTTTTTATTTCAGATGTTCACATGATCGAAGTGTTTCCAGATATTTTTCATTCCAAACGGATATCTATAATATTGGACAAGTAATCCAGTAAAAAAAAATTTAAAAATGTCAAATAGATTTTTCGAAAATTAACTTTTAGGACATTAAGATCTACTTTTTGAGAAAAACAAAAAAAATTAAGTATCTCAAAAACTATTGAGTTTTGCATAAATATGTTAGGGCTAAATTTACTTCTTAGATCATGCCCCATCACATCTCCAAAGGAATGTATCGAATTACCAGTAACCCTGTATAACTCATTAATAAACCTGTAGTTCGTTGTACTTATTGGTTTTTAGTGTTTATAATTTACGTAATAAATTTTAAAAAATAATAAAAATAAAGTAGTAAATCTAGATACATAGACTATTGTTTTGTTTATATTCGTACCAAATATTTTTTCTTAATTTTCATAAACAACCGAGTAAGAGGGCACGACGACGCCAACGTCTGAAAAAAGTCAAAGCTAACTTGGTACGCCATATTTTTTAATTCTGAGCAAATTTTTCTTATCTTTCTTTTTCAATATATTACACAGAAAGGACAGTTTGCCTGATGCAATTTTTGCTTTTAAGCTGTTATCAGCGCCTTTTTAAATTTTTCGAATTTTAACGTACTAAAAACTTTCATTTTCTCCTAATATATTGTGCTTGGTCTTGGACACATTTTATATTGATAATATAATTATGATTATAATAAACCAAGTATATTGGCTGTGTCATCGATAATAAAACTTATCGGGATTTCCCGATGGGGTAATCGTCGAAAGGTGGTCAACATACTTCATACCGCGTTAGTACTTCACCGTACATCACATTACATACTCATACTTAATCATACTTCAAAAATGCAACACACGGCACTTCATATATTAAGTGCCGGGTGTAGTATTTGTACCCTGTATACAGGGTGGACCTTAGTTCAGGGGTAGATCTACCTCTGAACTGTGACCTGTTATTAATGGTCCCTGTATACTTCACCAGTAGGTATGGCGCCAGTTGAGACGGAAATCCTCCCCCCCAACTGGGCTCCCATAGTGCTCCGCTGCACCTCATTTTCCGTGGGGCCCCCCATAGCGGTCCGCTGCGCCTGCTTTTCCATAAGACCTCTATATTGTTTCGTTGCACCCCCTTTACTGTGGGGCCCCGGTCGTTCGTGTTTAGGACTCCGTCACGTGATCATCGTTAAGTATGGATATGCATTATCGTCTAAAAGGCGGGAAATTTAAATGCTGCATTATCGACTTGGGATCTGTATTATCTACCTATTTAGTAGCATTTTTTTATAGCTGTATGCTGTATGTATGCTGTAGTTATCATATAAAAAACTTTATAAAATTGTACTGATTAGTACTTCATCAGCACTACATCGTACCGTATATACTACATTGTACTTCATGATGCTACATTGGCACTTATGAAATTACATTGGTACTACATGAATACTACATAGTACTTTACGCAAAGGTGGCCAATATACTTCACTAGTGATTACCTCCTCAGGATTTCCTGGTGAACAAGTTGTTTTGTAAAAAGTTGAAGAGCATGGGCCCGAATTTGGTGCCTTGAGGCATGAATTCGGTTTGTTCTAGCTTATTGCGTTATCTATTGCATCTATTCATTTATGGTACGATTTCTTTTTCGATAGTATCAATGGGAAAGATGCTTTTTTAAGCAGTCTTTACTTTTCATGCCTTCAAATTTTACCTTGAAATTTTCAACCTTTGTAATTACAATTATTGCTGTCATTGCTGCACTCTCGGAAAAACACCGGTCATGAGAAAAGGCGACGAAACACTATATCCACAGGATTATACACATTTACTGAAGTAAATATAAAAAGTTGATAAATTCTTCATTCGGCTAGAAAATAGTACACATAGGAAAAATTGCAAATTGCGAATAGACCTTATCCTCTTAAAATGACAGAAGCTGATATACGTCAATAAGGAAAATGAATAACTTGAATTTTAACTTATCTTTCTTATGAGATTTTGAAACTTATAAGCGGTAACTTACTAAAATATGTAGGCTTTTCGGACCGTATACTTAAACATTTCCATTACAAGAATAAAAATTCGAATATTACACAGCTAGGTGGAATAATAAATGCAAGGTGTGAAGTACAGAACTACGGAGAACGGATAAACGTTTGTAATCTATCTTGTTGACCTATTTTGGGCTCCTCATTATATCATGTTGAGAAATAGCCACATTGTGAGGTGTTCTTACAGTTTATCTTGTTTCTGGTTGCTGCAAATTACAACTGCTGCATGCTCGGATGTGGATCTCGGCGATTTTACAAAATTAAAGGCCAGTTTATAAATGATAAAACCGTTGTGGAATTATCTTATCCTGCAACGTGATGAGCTAATTTCTTCGAAGTAGCTTAGCTGAATATTAATTTATGTAGTGGGCGCGACTTCTCACTCGAGTTTACTTCAAACTTTTCATATCTGTCCCTAGATTATTGTTAAGTATTCCCAGTGACAGTGCCATTTTGCAACTGTATGTTCCCTCTTTTGATAAATAAGTAAAAGTTTTCAATTTGCGTGTTGATATTTAATGGACGAAATGTTCTCAAACTGTATGTATAAAGAAGGTCTTCTAAATTATTAGGTTTCCTTTAAATATGTATTAAAGTGTACATCATCACTAATAGTCCACGCAAATTAGATATTTTAGAGGAAATAATTTATAAAGAAATAATATTTCAGATGTGTACTCTCGATAGAAAATTTTCCACCTCGTTCAGGAATAGAAAGTCCTTTTTTGCAATAAACCACCCCTAACGGGAACTTAATGCTGGTTTTTCACTTTTATCTTTTGAACCGTTCGTTGGAAGAGAAAGAAGTATAGGAAATAAAAAAATTGTCGTTAAATTCTGTGTAAACGCTGTCCTATTTACCTTGTAGCTTATCCCCCCCTATTACACAGTAACAGCATCCAAACTGGGGGTAATTTGGAGAGCACAGATAATAATCGATCTTAGATGATGTTTCACAGCGAATATCTCAAAACCGGTTACTTTAAGGAGAAAACATGCCTAAGGCTTAATTTATAGAGCGGAGTTTTCTCTATAAGATACTTGTCTAGCGGGTTTTGACGCAAGTGATTTTTATTTACTTTATCCTTTTTTCCACAATTATGCGTTTTTTAATTTGAGCTCGTTTCCACGCCACCCTTGAGGTAGAGCTCTCGGTGCCTTTTTTAAAAGTGGTTTCCCCTGTAGGTCTATTCCATTGAAACTCTGTCCAATTTTATTCATTAGAGGGTTCTTCATCAACGAACTCTTCTTCAAATTTAGAATTTAATTCCGCTCTATAAATTCATTATTCGGCATTTTCCTCGTTAAAGTACCAGCACCAATTTCCACCCTTCAGCTAATACCCTGCAGCACACATCTCAAATATTATTTCTTTATAAATTATTTATTCTATTCACTGTTCTTTAATCTAATTTGCTGTTACATGGCCTATGTCCATTTAACAGTTTTATATAAAAATTAGTGCTTTGGCTATATTTAGCACGACTTGTATAACATTTTTGGATTCAGTTTTTGTAAGTGAAACTGTTTTCCACTAACAGAATTTTACTTGTGTAACTGCTAAACCGTTTCACACTGTTTACGTACATATTTTTATATCTTAGGAACTCAGTCGTGTTTTTCTAAACTATTATGACACTCTATTTCCGTTCTAGACAGCATCCCAGGAAAAAATTAATTAACAATTTGTCCGCAAAAACATTTGTTTACATCAGATAAGATTTCAATTTTTATATTTTTGTTTACTATGTAAGTACATATGGTTATTTTCCTTACCTTTTCTCATTCTATATATAGTATATCCTATAAGATGTAATATATTTACTGAGTTATCACAATACGTTTTTACTATTTATTTACAGCTGCTCATATTGTTGGTTATGTACAAAATAGAAATTACAAACTGAAGCAAAGGCATTGGTATGGAAGTAATAAAAACTTTTATTATAGTTTCCTTTTATCGATCATTATGCCACTATTTTAGTTTTGAGTAAAGGAAATTGTAGAATTGCGACCTGCAAGGTGTCGCGCTTAACTCAACCATTGACAGAAGGCCATACTTGTACTATTTCTATATTTTTATAGCTTTCAATTTAATTAGGGAATTAGATTTCTCAAGTTTATTTTTTGGTAGCATTATTTCTCAGTAAGTTGGACAAAAAAGTTTACCTTATCCAGTAAAACATACCAGGAAATCATTTGCTTGCAGCCTTTGTACTGATTCGAACGTATATAATTTTTAACTGTGGACTTCAGTAATTGATATTGCATTTTTTAAATCCGCGTTAACAACAACATCCAGGTAATTTCATTTATTACTCATTTAAAATTTAATTAATCTTCAATTTTTGTCTTTGATGTAATTTCAATTATTTTTAAAATAAATTTAAATTCAAGGTCAATTCTTTTTAATTTAATAAGTAGTTAAAATACTATATGTACCACATGGTTTAAAAAAAAATTTTTTCCTTCTTTTTAATTTTTTGACAATTTACAGTTTTTTATGAAATCAGCTTACATGCTTAGATGCTTAAATTCTTAGATATTTAAATTCTGAGATACTTTATACACTTAGATATTTAAATTCTTAAATATTTATATATAATTATATGTACTTATGTACTTATATGTTTATGCACATATATATATATATATATATATATATATATATATTTATATATATATATATATATAGTCGAGGCAAGAATTCAAGCGATGCACGTCACAGATCAATTCTATAAATAATACAATACTGCTAAGAATCATGAAGCCGCATTAAACTGTACCTATTTCTGAAAAAAGCTTAATAATTGGGTGTCAAGAATTACTCTTTTTAACGTAATTAATGATTAAAAATTATGTTGGTATTAAAATTTCTTTAATGAGATCACTCGTGACGTGCATCGTTTGAATTCTTGCCTTGACTTTACTTATACATTCCTGTATACGTTTCTGCATAGCTTCTTCATTCCTGCATAGCTTTTGCACAGCTTATCTTTTATATAGATAAAATTTCGTTAACTTTTCATAAACCATCTAGTTGGTTAATTTTCCTACGATTTTCACTCCATTTCATTAAGAGACGTAAATTGCCAAGGAAACTTTAGAATCCATTCTCGCAACAAGAGACAATTGTGGGCCTGGATTGCTGTCCCAGAACCAGTCACCTCAACAATAATCAATCTAGGATCCTGGTATAAATTTGTTATATATATATATATATATATATATATATATATATATATATATTGTTATTATACATGATTTGCAGGAAACAACTACTCAGCGGGCAAATACCCCGACCTGCATTGAATTACACCTTACAAATCATGAATAACTGGTAGATAATGTCATTTGTCAACTCCCTGACCAGACATAGACCGGTTTCGAACTTAGAACCAGTCACCTCAACAATAATCAATCTAGGATCCTGGTATAAATTTGTTATATATATATTTTTTTTATTTCAATTAGTCTTTACAAACCGATTTGTCTATTATTCATGTAATATATTTTAACATTCATTTTAATCTATCTTTTTATTTCTCTTACCAACAATTTCAGTCTGATCTATAGTAGACTGGTTATTCGAGAAAAAGAGACAATTTTACTTATTTTACTATAGATGGTGCCCAATTTAACATCAATTTTTCTCTGTCTTCTTTTCTCGAACTAACAGAAATCTGTCGCTTATGCTATACATATCGAAAAGGGTAAGTTTCTCCACTCTTACGCATACTCTGGACCCACGGCTCTCTGCTCCGACTTAAACCAGCTAGTCGTTCGCATATGTTACCTCAATTCTTTCTCAAAAATAAATAACAAGGGATAGGAGGTAACATGGCGTGTACTATAAAGCATGCACACATGTATATTCTTGGCGTTTACTCCTTTATTTCTTTAATATCAATATTTAATAATCACCGATTGAACTTCATCATATGGACAATATTCTCTTGAAGTTGGCGAAACAACTATTCGCTGTTATGCATTTTGTCTTATTTGTATTATTAAATTTTGTGTGTATTACAGAATAAATTTTAACACTATTTTTTCTTTCATTAACATCACTTGTTTGAAATATTATTCATCGGGCACAAATACACGTCCCACTCCGCTCGTCCGTTTTTATAAATGTATGACGCGCGCGTGCAGGCCCTAATGAAGTTAGAGCTTCGGGGTAAAAAAATCTTGAAAGAGAATTGATTGCCCTTAAAAATGAGCTCGGCCCGAAGTCCCTAACCATTTCCTAGCAATAAAGTGATTATTTCGCAACCAATTGTTTATTTATGGCGAAAATTGAAAATATATGAGCGGAACGCAAAGTAGGCACATTAGTACACAATGTCACGTTTGCTGCGCAATTTGCGGAAAAAATTGCGGAAGTTACAGCAATTTTAATTTCATTTACCTTTCCCTATCGATCGGGCTAAGAAAAAAAAGTCGCCAAGTCACTTTCTTCTCCGAAAAAAACGCGAAAACGGCTCTCGATACGTTCCCGCCACAGCGAAAAATCAGTATACAAATCCGCACTTTTAGATCGCAATATCTTGGGAACCGCTGTACCCATTTCGACGAGTCAAAATTCAGTTTACCCTTTACCTTTTTTTTCGATCCGAGTTTTGTCCGAAAAACTGATTTTCCCTCTTTACATGTAAATTTCCCCCCCCCCCCCCCCTCTTCGCGAAAAGTTCGACCGAAAAATTTTCGAGATGACAGAGACTCCATAACATCACAAAAAAAACTTCGAAAAAAAAAGGAGTCCGTTTGTAAATCCAGATCGACCCCACTAATTATGAAGCATAGGCCAATAGTAGTGGCTTGATAAATCAGAGAATTTTCGAACCAATTCAGATTCTTTATTGGTGTTTTGTTGCTACATATACATATAGATATAAGACAGGTCAATAGGTGAATATATAATAAGTATATACTTTTACATAGTTTTATATAATCACAATAAAATACCTAGGTATACTATAAACTATTAAGTCTAAAAAGTCATGTTAAATGTAATATGGAGAATATTCTCCTGATGTTGACTAACATAATTAATAATATTGCAGACGAGCAATGGGAACAACTTGCAGCGGACAGAACCGAATGGCGAGGGGTTGTGGCCAGCTATCAAGGAAATGTTGCTGCAAGAAGGCCGAATCCAAGACCTAACCAGATCTATGTTTGTCCTGACTGCGGTCGACATGTACTCTCCCGAATTGGCCTCTATAGCCATAGTCGTGTGCACCGTAGATGAATGGGAATTACAATAAACTACACCTGTTACTTGTTTTTTATTGTACACAATTTATCGACTGTAACATTTTCATACTCGGACTCGAGTAACGGCTAATAATAATTAATAATAATATAATAATAATAATAATAATAATAATAAATTTATTCACCATTTGTTACGATACATGATATGTATATATGGTAAGTCATTCAGTATGGGTAAAAGTAGTGGACAAAAAGTTTAAAACTAAAGACAATTTAAAAGTTACAAGATAAACATAGAAATAAATTAAAAGTAAAACAAAAAATTTATCAAAAAAACGATAAATCAACCGGACACAATAAATATGAAAACATACGGGAGTACATACATTTAAAAAAATAGCTAATTACAATTTAAAGGAAATTATTGTCATTTTGAAAATCATTCGCTATCTCATAATTTATTAGTGTATAATATGGGATAAATGTTGACACTTTTTTTGTTTCATTAATATCACTTGGCTTAAATGTTATTCACTGATTGCCTAATTGAGTTATAGTACGCTAGATGGCGCCGCATATGCCAAATTTAGTAAATGTATGAAACTCATCAGATTAGCCTATCCAGCTTCAGACAATCACGTTTATAGTCTACATATACGTTATATTCACTGGCAACATGGCATGGCGTTGTCAAAGTTAAAATCATCGAGACGATAGTGCTTCAAACTACTCTGGTAATATTAAATACCTACCCAGTTCGCTTGCTATATTGATTATGCAGATGATAACTCCAAATTTATGCCGCACTTGAAAAGTCCCAACTCCCGCTCCAGATTAGGTTAATTAACAAAGGTACAAGTAATATTATCACTTATCAGATTGTTAAGTATGGGCCTCTATAAATTATCATCTGAATGTGCGTGTGTCGGGTGGTGTTTCATTTCGAAAATGTGTAAGATATTCGGCGTGATAAATAAGTTGTCATTAGGACCGAATATATTACCTATTCAGGGCTTGTAATTAAGCGATTTCGGAGGAGGTTATCCGTTGTAGATAAGACTAGGGTGTAAGCAGCTGATCGCTGCAAACGCAAAAAGGGTTGCTTCAGGATTTCTGATAACGCCTAATGCCCGAAATTGCCCTTAAATGAAGTAATAAAATTAAAATTAAGATCGGAAGATTCAACTTTTGTTTAAATGTAAATTACCCATTCTTGTCCAGAAAATAAATAAAATAGATACTATCTCGACTTTACTTGAGTTTTATTGGACGAATTTCTTGACTTAACCCAGATAGTGCTTAATTGGCCTGCCCACAGAACTCAGCATTAAAGTTGTTTTATGTCAAGATGTATTATTAATGAGACGTTTATTGTTTACGTTTAAAATGGATGGAGCGATAAGATTATGCCCTGTAACTGTTAAAGTTGTAGGAGTGAAAAAGTCGAACTTGGGTGGCAAACAGCTTAAAGCATCTGGCTTTTCAATGCATTTATTGTATCATTAGCTAATTTACAGCTTTTATTAAAGTAAATTGATAAAATTGTGCCATAAGAAGGTTTCATCATATGCTCGTGGCACTAAAGGAAACATGCAAAATATTTTTGTAAAAAGTAAAGAGCGCGTTATATTGAAGTAAATCTGAGGACAATAATAAAGGACTTCCACTTTCACAGTATTTACCAACCGGAACAATTGGAAAAACTGAGGAAAAGAAGAAAATTTCGGAAAGTAACCGGGAATCGCATATTAACAGAGGAAATAGTCAAAGATAAACACTTGGCGAATACGATTTCTCTGCATAGAACATAGTATGATGAGTATTTTAACGAGAATGATATTTTATTAACCATTCTTGACACATTTAGTATATAACAATTAAATATAATTTATACTATAATAAACTTATTTTGTAACAAACAACATTCTATTTATAAGTGGAGAAATTATTCTAACTTCAAGACGATGTTCATTTATTCTGTTGTTAATACGTCTATTGGTTTGTCCAATGTACTGAACAAGGTATTTCGTATACACTGTGGGAATCATTAGCGTGGTCTTTTGGTTTGTTGTGTTTTGAATATGGTTTTTATGTTATTGGATTTCAGGATTTTTGAGATTTCATGTAACACTTTTGATTTAGGGTAGGAAGGCTTTTTGCTGATCAGAAGTTTCTGTATGTTGTATTTGAGAACAATAGGTGATGCACACGATTTCACAGCTGGCCTACCCCGGAGGCAAAATAACCTATTGCTGACATAGTATTTTTACGTAACCAAACGGTGTTTAAGGTTTATTATTAACGTTCAAGTTATTTCTAGTGCGTTTATTTTTTAGAAGGAGGTTTACATTATTGATGAACTATAATTAATAAGTAGTAATATGCCTTCTTTTTGTGCTGTTGTTAACTGTGGTAGTTTCAGTACGAGATGTAGGAGTCAAATTTTTTCGATAATAAACGAATTTTCATTTGTATATTTAGTTATTTATCCTGAGATCTGCCATTTGGTTCCAATACAGATTGTGTATTATTCTTAGGTCTTTGCCATATTTTAATATTGGTAACATCAGATCATGGCATACGTGGTCTAAAGCCTTCTGGTAATCAATAAAGCAAATGAAAACATCTTTCTCAGGTCATAACATTTCTAGATAAGTATGCGCAGAATTGCTCTTCTCGTTCCTAGACCGTTCTTGAAACTAAATTGTGTGTCACCAGTTACTGCTTCGCATTTCGTGTAGATATATTGTGGATAATTCGTAGAAAAGCTTTAAGGGTGTGGCACATAAGGCTAACGAGTCTATGTTCTTTGCATGCTTTTTCGGTATTGGTACGAAGGTAGATTTTAACCAATCCTTTGGAATATTACCTGTATTGTATTTCGTATTAAATAGTTTGTCCAGTTGTTTGGGGTTCATTAGTTTCAAGACTTCAGCCGGGATGTTGTCTTGTCCGGGTGCTTTCCTATTTCTTAGTTGGGTCAGTGCCTAAGATATTTCGTATTGCATAGGTGGGGTGGGAGCTTCTGTTTTTCCATTTGTACAGTGCGGTTGTCTTCAAATATGTTTTGTATATTTTCTTCCCAAATTTTGCTTAGTTCTTTTGTGATAGTTACGATTTTGATGTTGTTTGTTATGTTTGATATGTTTCCTCGTCTAAATATGTATGTTATTTCTCTGAGTTTCTTATGGAAATGGAAAGAGTCGTGTTTTGCATATAGTTCCTCTGCCTCCTTGCGTTGTTCGTTTAACCATTTATTTTGGGCTTCTCTTATCTTTGATCGTATAGTAAGTCTCTTTATTATTTCGTGTTTCCTTTTACTCCTCTTCTTATTTCTATCATATCAAGTATTTCTTCGATCATCCATTCTTTTTTCCTTTCTCTCCGCTCCAAGAACTTCTTCTGTTACTTTGTGAATGTTTGTTTTTATGTTTTGCCATATCTCTTCTGAATTTGTTTCGCTAGGACGGGTTTCTGCTATTCTTCTTTCAAGTTCAAGTTTCATTTTTTTCATTCTTAATTTCATTAAGTGCTCTTATATTGTAATATGTATATTTAGTTTTCTGACTAGTCAGTTTTCCTTTGTGTTTGAATATGGCGATTAATGGGTTGTGATCTAAGCCAACGTCAGCTGGATATGCTGAGATCCTTTTTATGTTGTTTTGGTATCTTTTGTTGATAATAACGTAGTCAATCGGACTTCGAACTATATTTTGATTGTTATCCTGTGGGGATTTCCATGTTTATAAGCGTCTTTTTGGTAGGTCATAAAATATATTTTTAATTATAGTGCGGGAAAGAGGAAATTGAGAGGGGGGGTGCGAGGTGAGACGCTAAGAAGGCAGGCCCGGACTTAACTATATTGTGTACGTATATCTGTTTACGCTTTTAAAGGACCACGCAATTTTCTTATGGAAAAGTGACTTGCGTTAAATTGATTGAAATTTTGATATGTTGTGTATCCCATCTCTCTGATCAAATGTCTCAATTGGTACAAATTGACAAACTTTCACAGTCTTGAGATAAAGCTTGCTAAAGTAAGAATTATCGTTTATTTGAGGTGTATGGGTCTGGGTTAAATCAGTACTCTTTTTTTTGCTTCTAGGGTCTCACAGTGGTTTAAAAACACCTCATAACTGTCATGGTTTATTTATTGAAATATTACATCATATAATCTCAAACGTCATCACGTCATATGACGTCATAGCATGTAATATCGTGTCATAGAACATCATGATTTAAATAACATTCTTTTCTCTTACTTCTAGGTGCTCAGATCACAATAAAATTCAAAGTGACCACTATGAGGTTCTGTGACACGACATGACCTGCTATGACGTCATATGATATGATAAGACAATCAATTATACTGTTTAGGTGTTATTAAACAAATCTGAGACATTGATGCATTTGATACAGAGATAGGATACACAACATATCAAAAATTCAACCAATTTAACGGAAGTCACTTTTCCATAAGAAAATTGCGTTGGCTTTTGTTGTGTGGGCTCAGTTTAGCTGGCAACAATTTACACTACTGACTATACAGTAGTTACAGTATCCTAGTTCACTTAATATTTGAGTAAATTGTTACTACCTAGCTAGAACCACGGGGAGGTATGAGCATATCTTGCCATGATAGGATGGGTAAAGAATATTAGTACAGGATAAAGAAAATTATACAAAAAAATAAAACTAAACCTCTAAAAACAAAAAAAATTTAAAATAGTAACAGTAAAAAATATATAGGTATCCTCAAAATAAATAAAAAAATAACAATAAACATCTAAAAACAAAAAAAAACTTAAAATAGTAACAGTAAAAAATATATAGGTATTCTCAAAATAAATTAAAAAATAACAATAAACCTCTAAAAACAGAAACAAAACTCGAAATAGTAAATTTTCGTAAATAAAATATGTATTCTCCAAATAAATAAAATTAAATATAATTGAATTCTTTAAATAAATAAAAATAGATTAAAATACTTACGAACACACAAAATGACATAAATAATAAGCTTGATCACGATCACTATCGTTGAACACAAAAACGGACACAAATAATAAACTTATATATATATCACTACCACTGCTTCAATCACAAGTCATCACAATCACTTCTTCCTCAGAATCCTCTGCGTTTTCCCCCTCTTCTTCATTTTCAGATGATGAACTATCCTCTTCTAAATTTATAAAGAATTTATTTTCCCATTTTTATTAAATTCACAAAGTTTCAAATAATCATCCTCAATTCTAATCACTTTGGCAATTCTCTTTTCCCAATCTTCTTTGGTAATTTTGGACACTTCGTTTTTAATTAACTCTATCACTTTTTTGTCGAATTTTGGAAAAGTATTTCCTTTTCTGATATTTTTTTTCAATTTTCCCCAAATCAATTCTATTGGGTTGAAAATACAATAATATGGTGGTAATCTTAAAACTTTGTGGCCAAATCTTTCAGCTATACTGTCTATAACATAATTCTTCTCAAATGTTTTCGTATGAAGGACTTCCAACAATTCTGCTTTAGTATAACTGTCCATATAATATAGGTCGTGATCCGTTAAAAAAATTTGCAACTCCAATTTAGTCGAACTCTTATTAGGAATTTTATATAATTCTCTTGAATGGTACTTCGCATTGTCAAGAACAATAACACTATTTGGCTTTAATTTTGGAATTAGAGTATTTTCAAACCATTTTTCAAAAATTACTCCCTCCATATTCTTGTGATAATCCACGTTACACTCTTCCATGTTTTTCCCGCATAGTTTCAATGCATTATCTACCCATCCATCACCTGATCCACAGTGTAATATAACCAATCGAGTCCCCTTATTTGGAGGCAATGACTGTGGTAGACATTTTTTAGTTCCATCAGTCCATCCTTTTTTTACGGTATCGTGAGTGTCATATCAAGTTTCATCTAGGTAATAAATTGTTCTATTTTCCCTTCTGAACTTTTTAATCTCCTCTAGATATGAATGTCGCCAATCCACTATTCGTCTGCTTTCCATAATCGCCACGCGTTTATTAATTGTTTTAAATTTAAATCCAATTTTTTTCAGCCAGTTCCTTAAAGTTCTTGTCGTATATTTCAAAGGACAATCCATTTCCTT
The DNA here is from genome assembly GCA_963675555.1 of Leptura quadrifasciata. Classification (NCBI taxonomy): domain Eukaryota; kingdom Metazoa; phylum Arthropoda; class Insecta; order Coleoptera; family Cerambycidae; genus Leptura; species Leptura quadrifasciata. The sequence continues at coordinate 159,600,186 of OY776676.1, forward strand.
TAGTTTTCTGTCTACCACGTCAACAGTCGGGATTTCATTTTTCTGATATGCATCATAAATTACATTTTTTAAAAGTTTTACTATTGATGGATCTAAAATTTTTGATATACCAGCGTCGCAACGTTGCTTTCTTTCGGTAACACCTGTTTTCACTAGTTTGTACAATGCGGAGTAGGGAACGTGGGTTAAAGATTCTGTTTCCCTTAATATATCTAAATCACGCAAGTTAAAGTCATTAGTTTGTCGCTGTAAAAGAGTATTATACACATTTAAACAAATTTGTTTCCCGTCACTGCTTAAATGCCGTTTTTTTCTCCCTTGAAACTCATTTGGAATTTTATTTTCTTTATCACTGAAATCACTATAACTGTCACTTTCACACTCACAATCACTCGATCGACTCATTTTTGTAATAAATAAGTTACATACCAGCAAAAAGACAAATATAAACTAATGTATTAATGTATTAGTTGCACTTACACCCGTACACTCCGCCGTATATGGAAGTTAACTAAGTCCGCCTCTGAAGTACCATATCTCACATGTCGTTCGTGCTAGTTGGCAAACAACACAAGCCTGACCTTATCTCTCATTCTAATGCACGCGACATAAAAGACGTAAAACATGATGTGATACAAACAGCTATGCGTTATGCATAGCCACTACCCTCTCTATTCCCCACTACGTCTGTGACCGTTTTCATTTATCGTTTTCCTCTACAATACAAGGTTTTCTTCTGTGCAAAAAATGTGTTAAAATGTGTTAAAAACTTTTAATTCAGCTAAAAGCAACAATAATCTGAATAACATTTCCACATATTTTCCTAAACGCACTTTTAACGTCGACTCATATAATAAAATTATTCTAGTCGCCTCTATTGCATCACAATAATTTCCATTTCACTTACGAGACCCACTAGAACAGTTAATATTAAATTACAAGATGAAACGTAAAGGCTTCAAAATTGCTGTAGACAATATTACACATGATCGTTTCCAGGGAGCTGAAATTATTCGTGAAACTTGATTTTCTATTATGGGAGTTTGATGTTTGCAGAATAGTTGAATAGTTGACTATATCAAACTAGGCATAAATAATTCATGGGAAACTTACATATCAATAGTGTTTACTCTTTGCTCAATTTTCCATAAATTTTCCGTTAAAACAAAAAGCAATTTCAGCAAATTGCGAGTTATAAGCTTCAAACGTCGCCGTTTTCATGCAAATAGAGAAATTCAAAAATATGCAGTTCAAGAATTAACAGTCATATAACACTGGCATGACCTCAATTAGTTTCCGTTCGGTAAATCCTCGTTCCACATCTAACGATCTTTTAAAAACTTCCTGCTTATAATAAAGGACAATACAATAAAAAACATGTAAAAACATCTGTCCTATTATTGTTTTAACTCCTAATTAATGTATTTCAGTTGAGGACAACTATCGAGAAATGTCATTGTTAAAAAAGCTATTATATCCCGTATAGACACCTAATTTAATGCATTAAAATATATTTAGAAATAACTAGATTACGAGATTAATAAAAAGCATGACAATGATAGCTCATTAGTAGGTACTAAGTTAGTTATAATTTACAGCCTCAGAAAGTCAATTAGTATGACACATGTTTTCATTGCTAGGCAAGTGATATTATTTTCCCATACAGTCTAAATAATTAATGACAGGTTATATCTGAAAAACCGTCAATTTTTGGAAACCTTATACTTTGGAACTTTTGTCTTGGAAGTCAGTCTAAATCATATAAAAAATAGGACAGTTTCAGTCGTTACATATACGACATTTTATTCTTCTAGTATAGAATCGTTCAAAGCTCCCCTGCAAATAAAAAATGCAACAAAAACTTTACGAGCTCATTATTAACGCGGGCGAACCAGTCGGTATGGTGTCATCAAACAAGCCCACGTACGTTTGCCTATAAAGGCAAATGATTCAATTTGTCGGTGGAATAGTACATAGAGTTAAGGTATTTTAAAACTCGATGTTAAATTTCAAATTCGAATTTGATAAAAAACATGACCGCTCCGATCGCGTCCAGCTATGACCTTTACTCTCCTTTCCCCTTGCATATATTGGCAAATAGCTAGCAAAAAGCTAGTGAAAGGCATGTTTCCAGCGGTATCACGGTCTAATATACGTTTTTAAAAAAACAACTTGACAAGCTAATGATAATTTATTTATTTATTTACTTAGATACACCACCTCACAATATAAACCAATTACGGGATGGGAAAAATACAAGATACGATTAAAGCAATATAAGATCATACATACAATACAATAAGTTCAATACAATGCGAGATCAGTAGATTCAGTGCAAAAAGACGTATAATATACAATATACAAATAGGTAATAATATACATAAATAGATACGAAGGTAATAAAGAAACAATAAAACCACAATAAACCAAGGGGTTAAAGAGTGCATTAAGATTTATACTGAGATGACTGATGACTGATTAGAAATTCGCTATATTAGAGTGGAATATATCAAGCTGATCCTCTACATACATATAGTTGTTGCACATAAAGTATAAAGCTGAGAATTTCTGTACGTTTGTCCGAGGGGTGGGAAGGTAAAAGGTATTGTGATTACGTATTTCAAATGTAGGGCATGAAAATTTAATTTAAAAAGTCTTTAGAATCCTTCTGAAGAAGCTGACAGGATGATCAGCGAAACGTCAAGTCAAGTTCGACGACCACGGCAAGACCCGGAAGAATCTACTTCAGGAGGTATTGATATTTTTTTTATTTTTGCTCTCAATTGTTTAAACTCATTGTAGAAATGTACATTATTATGTTTTTTATATTGCCTCCATTGAATATTGTATCCAAGATAATACTGTTTGTATACCAAGGTGGGTACTTCCTGGGACGTGACACATATTTTGGGACATATAATTCAAAAGCGCTAAACAGCTGGTCATGAAACTTGTCACCCGAAAAGTTACAATCCTGAATCTCAGATAAAAAGGTCTAGTGATGTACATTTAGATGATTAATTATATAAATTTAAAAGATCTGCTTTTCTAAAATTAAAAGAATCATTATTGTTTAACGGAAATATATTACACGATATACCTGTGATAAGTGCAGGATGATGAGAATCCTCGGGGTTGTAATAAATATCGCTGGATTTGGCGACATCACAATATTTATTAGATAAGACAAGATCCAGTATCTTGGTTATACTAACTATATGATTATACTGTTCCAGCTAGTTAGAAAAAGCCTTCAATAGCATTGAAAGATCAGTAAAGACATCGCGTTCGTAGGAATCATTAACAATCCTCTTTTAAACGTAAATTATTTATTAACAACTTATTTTTAATGCACCTACGCGATTTTTTCCAGTGACCTCCCCTATATCCATTTAAGGAAACTTTTTAAAGTGTTTCTGAAGGCATACTGCATAATTATAGATCTCCAGCTTAATTATACACGTGATAGAATGCGCGTTCCCAAGCGTTTAAAATTGCTTAGAGTTCCGTGGGTTCCCATTGATATTGATCAGGCTAAACAAGAGGCGATATAAATCAGGAAGTGCAAGATAAATTAGAGAACGCCTGAAAAATTAAGGAGCAAAGCAAATTAAGCAGAAACCACTGAAAAAAAATCAGTTAGTGCCACAATACTGGGATATATTTCACTCGGTAGGTGAGATCTAGAATCGAGTGAATATCCTTCAAGGGAGGCTGGGTGCCCCTGGAGATAAACGCACGGAGGCAAGATGAATCACTAGTTAGAGTTACGCACAAGTCAGTGCGCCACCTAACAAGGGAAAATAAGAAAAAAGGGTATATTGCTTTATCCCTCGTTAGTAGCTACGTTATACTGAAAAAGAAAATGTTTTATATGCCTTATAACTATATAATGGCAGCGAGAAGACAATAAAACTTATTTATTGTCCAGAGGAAGGCATTCTGCTTGGACGAAAACATAACAGTGATTAATAGTTTTAGAAAAAATTCCCGGCATCAAGAGTTACTCAAGCATAAAAAGTGTTTTTACTTAGGGTTTATTTATTACCTACGTTGAGAGAAGTAGACAATTGAAGTTTTAAATACCTAATCGTATATTACTAGTAATATTGACAATACAGGGTGTCTCACCGGAAACTGAATTAATCGATATAGAGAAAAGTCGCATCAGAAAATTTTGAAAATTTAGATAATTACTAATGTCGGTGTGGCCAATCCAACTAAAATAATTACAAGCAGCTGGCGCTTCTGCTTATACCGAAAGTTTATACCAATTTGCTTATTTCAAATGGAACACCCTATATATTTTAGGATTTTCGAAAAGGGCATAAAATTCTGAGTCGAAAATATGTAGCATATCCTATACCTACTTAGCCGCTTCAGAGATATTTGACATTTTATAGAAAATTTGACAGGTGCAACGGTTTGCAAACACCGTTATAACTTTCTCCGTGTAAAAGATCCTCATTTGTCACATAGAAAGAACACGAGGAGAACTACGTTCTACAATTGAAATAAATTCAATAATATCATAACAAGTGTTCCGTTTTTCGCGTTACATTGTGTCAACTTCAAGCCGCGAAAACTTGTTTAGGTCAAATGGAACACCCTGTATTTTTTTACGTCGAGTTGTGTAAAAGTGAATTTCCTTTTCTCTGATATTAGCATTGTAGGGGTTAAAGTTATAACTTTTGAAATATTTGCGATTTTATTAGAAATTCATGAATTGTTGTAATCATTTCATCAAAATAGCCATGATTAGAAATAATCAGTCATTTTCTTATATCAAAAAATGCCAGCACGGCATATACCAACGATAACTTTTTAAATTTGTTTATTATTTATGGAGAATGTGATAAAGTAATATCAAGAACTTGCAGCACATTTGCTACTCGATATCCAGAAAAACGGAACCCGTCACAAAACACTGTAAAACGCATACTGAAAAATTTTGAAAGTTATGGCTCTGTCAAGGCAAAAATGCAAAGAAGAAAGCCTAATGTTGATGACGAAAACATGGAAATAGTCATTCTAGGATATTTTCACGCATTTCCAAAGATGTCATTAAGACAAGCTGCTCTGGAATCGGGACTATGCGAGGATTCAGTTCACAGAATCTTATTAAAACATAAGTTTCACCCGTTTTCATTCCATATGGTTCAAGGATTAAAAGAAACAGATTTCCTAAGAAGACAGAATTTTTGTGAGTTTATTCTAATACGGTCTGAGGGTCACGATTCTTATTTGGGAAATATTATATGGACAGATGAAGCAAAATTTACTAAAAATGGACTTTTTAATAGACACAATTCGCATTATTGGAGTGACTCAAATCCTCATATGTTCAGAGAGCGAAACTTGGCAAAGTTGGCAGTTCAATGTTTACTGTGCCATAAGAAACGATAGAATGGTGGCATTACAATTTTATCAGGAAAATTTAAACGGTAAATTAAATTTTCTCTTCTGCTAAGATGTACAGGTAATTTTTTTTTTTTTTAGGTGAAAGATATTTGAATGTCTTACAAAATTTGAATAATAACTATTTAGAAAATTTACCTCCCGCCGAACATAGAAACATTTTTTATCAACACGACGGTGCTCCCCCACATAACGCATATTTAATTAATAATTATTTACAAGAAACTTGTACTTGAACTTTATGATCAATGGATTGCCAATAATGGACCTTTCTTATGGCCTCCTCGCTCGCCCGATTTATCAGTTCTGGATTATTTCATTTGGGGAACTATTAAAAATAAAGTTTATGAAAGCCCATTAACAACCATTGAAGATTGTATGCAAGGAGTAAGAAATGCATTTCAAAACATATCACAGGACTCAATTAGAAGAGCTACCCATGAGGAACTAATCCGAAGGTGCGCAAAATGTGTCGAGGTTCGAGGGCGGAATATTGAGCAATTATTAAATTAAAATGAAATATTTTAAATTGATCTTATCTCTGCTATCTCTGCCATATCTTCAATTCGATTAATACGCATGTTACAGTGTTAGTGTTATTTTGCGTTTTTCTGGATATCGAGTAGCAAATGTGCTGCAAGTTCTTGATATTATTTTGTCACATTCTCCATAAATAATAAACAAATTTAAAAAGCTTTCGTTGGTATAATTTAAACGTGCTGGCATTTTTTGACATAAGATAATGACTGATTGTTTCTAATCATGGCTATTTTGATGAAATGATTACAACAATTCATGAATTTCTAATAAAATCGTAAATATTTCAAAAAGTTGTAACTTTAACCCCCGCGATGTTAATATCAGAAAAAAAGGAATTCAATTTTACACAACTCGACGTAAAAAAAAATACAGGGTGTTCCATTTGACCTAAACAAGTTTTCGCGGTTTGAAGTTGACAAAATGTAACGCGAAAAACGGAACACTTGGTATGATATCATTGAATTTATTTCAGTTGTAGAACGTAGTTCTCCTTATGTTCTTTTTACGTGACAAGAAGTAAATGAGGATCTTTTACACGAAGAAAGTTATAACGGTTCTTGCAAACCGTTGCACCTGTCAAATTTTCTATCAAATGTCAAATATCTCTGAAACGGCTAGGTTTAGTATAGGATATGCTACATATTTTCGACTCAGAATTTTATGCTCTTTTCGAAATCCCTAAAATATATAGGGTGTTCCATTTGAAATAAGCAAGTTGGTATCGACTTCCGGTATAAGCGGAAGTGCCAGCTACTTGTAATTATGTTAGTTGGATTGGCCACACCGACATTAGTAATTATCTAAATTTTCAAAATTTTCTGATGCGTACTTTTCTCTATATCGATCGATTCAGTTCCCGCTGAGACACCCTGTATAAACATCGTATAAAGTTGTATATTGATTGTATATTCCCAATTAATCAAATCACATTAAAGCGAAATATGGCCTAGAGCTAATCATGCGATGTCAAAGCTGGTTTCAAATAACTGCTTTTAAGTCAACAACTGACTTCAAGTCGGTCACTGTCACATTCGTTTAATAACAAAAAGTGCATATTAATAGGAAATTCATTGGCTTTTACATAACAACCTTAATTCTTGAGAACATAAGATATTGTCGAGCCGACCTCGAGTCGCTTTCTACCGGGTGTTCAACATAATATGCTAGGAGGGATGTTTTCTTCCCATCAATATACACTGTAGCTTAGCTATGTAATGGTAAATATAAATATTTATTTATGAGCAATTAATAAGGAATCGTTTATTACTAGAAAGTTATTGTAGCATTTGAAAGTGCTACTTTTTAAACTTAAATTTATTTTCCTAATTTACCCTTGTCGTGTTAATTTCATTCCGTAGGAATTGGTTGCTGTTACACTATTAAGTTGTAGAGACTGTGAGTCTGATCGATAGCCGAATGGGTTAAGGCGCGAGGTGGCAATCACACGGACCTCGCACCACCGGGTTCGAATCCTGGCTCCGGCACTGGCACTGTCGGAGGAAATGGTTGTATGTCCGCGTTTTTTCAATGTGTAACCCCCTTCAGCACAAGCCCTAGCTTCTGGAATTGGGGGCTGTCTAATTTCTGTGGTGTTTATTATTATTATTATTTATAGTCCAGGTTTGTGTAGGTTACTGTAATGTTTCTATGTATAAGCCGAATCCAGAATGTTCAGAATGGTAGTAGGAATATAGGGTTTCTTAGGCATCAATTTTTTAGCGTGACAAATTTTTTTATTAAACAATTAAGGTCCGAGAACAAATTAATCGATTTTGATAAAATAGGTCTCATTTTGTAGGTTTTTTCAAGGAGCACAACTTTTAGAAAAAACTTTCTTTTCTAAAATCAATAAAAACCATTTTCTCGCACCTTAATTGTTCAATAAAAAATGTTGCCAAGCAAAAAAATTGAAACCCAACAATCCTACCATCATTCTGAATATCCTGGATTGGGCTTATACCTACAATCATTTTTTTTGTTAGACTGTTAATTCGACTGGAGTAGGTTGCGCTAGCAGCAAAATATCTTTGAAAGGAAAATCCTGCGGAAAATTTTTGGACCCCTCAAACGTGGAGAGGAGTGGAGATCTCTGATGAACCATGAACTTGACTTATTGGTTCACATACGACTGCGATGGGCAAGACATACATAACAAACCGATGCCAAAAAAATCACGTCGAAAACAACTAGGACCAAATAGACCGGTGGGAAGACGGAGTAAAAAAGGATGCCCAGATTAAATACATGTATGAATTCATCTGATGGCCGAAAATTGAAGTTTTAAAAACTTTCTCTGTAAGAAATACTAGAAGTCAAAACTTTATATTCTCAATCTCTAACTCGTACAATTTCGTATAGTTTAAAATTACTGTTCTAACAAACCAAATAGGTCGGCACCGCCCAAACGCAATTATTAGGCCAGTCTGATACTGTGTGAATGAATATTTTCAACAAGGTAACACGATTTCCGAGAAGTGGAGACAAATTACAGCTTTGTAGTGACTTTCTAAAAAACACGGCGAGAGAAATGGTCAAGCTAACATAAGGTCGAATTTAACGGTGTTAAAGCATCATTGTTGCATGATTTTAGGCCAAGCTTGATCTCTGATGGAAGAGTTGAACGCGTGAGTCAAGGTAACGTCTTTAGACTTTATTATTAATAGTTGAGCTGTCTTGAAAATAAAGAACAGCCGCCAATACGTCTTACGTGTTGCATTAATGGGTTAAAGAATCCTACAGCCATTGTGTGGGGTGCCTGTTTTAATAGCCTTCGCAGCCGAACACATACAACAGACATCTTTAGTAACTAACAATGAGAATATTTAAGGATCCCTGATTATTATTACGCACTTTGTTGGAAGAAATAATAGGAAATTCTTTTTTGTTGGCTGCCTTTCACGTGTACGTGACATGAAAAATCAATGATGAAGTGATTCACAAGGGATAGGGAAAAATAATATAAATCTAAAGATAACGGTTTCAATAAAGAACGTCTTATTTTCACTAGCTTAGTCTTTTTTATTTCCGCTGCAGAAGTCTGCCTGGCACCGGTAAATTGACAGCCGACAAAGGTTTCCAATTTAGATAAATATTATTCTCTGCAAGTTTCATGAGTATATTCATTATCATTTTTGTAAGTACCGGATTAAAAGGAATATTCGATTTGTTACATTTTTAATATCATAAAGTCAATGTGGTCTTCCAAACGACGCCGACGATTAAATATATCATGTTCAATAAACGACGCATTATTTTCAGGTTGTATTGATTATATATTTTATGTTGAAAAGAAAAATTGTTTAACTGGTAAGCGCATTATAAATTTAAAATAAGATATATCCTGCAATTGATATCTTACCAAGAAAAAATGTCAGATGAAGAGCTAAGCTGTACAAAACTATTTGTTGTTTAGAAAATTGAAATATTAACTTAATAGACACCATATTCGGAAAGATCAGTGGCTCGAATCGAAGAAAAGTGTACTCTAAAAATAATATTCCTTCTTAACAACTAAGAAATTTGTTTTAAAAAACAATAGAAATAATAGACGTAAAAGTTTTACGTGTATCTCATACTAATCAATCATATCGCACGTTCCAATATTACAAAAAAGTTTTAGATCGGGATACAGCAGTAAACGGCATCCAGGGTTGGCACTAGACATATAAATCTTTATTTAGATCCTTGGTTAATATAAAATACAATATCATAGTATCTAATACAATAAGACTCTTAGGGTTAAAGTTTTGTATAAGATATATCACCTTCACATTTAAATTTAATTATCTAAGTATAATTATGTAGAAAATATAATATATGCGCAAGAAAACATTGAGATAGTAAAGCAAACTTTAATTTAATATTAAATGTGTTAACAGCGACGCATTTTTAAAGGAATTGTCAAGGTTATTGTATCTGATGATTTCCTTATGAGAAAAAGATTTTTCTGTTAGCTTTTGTTTTTAGCCTTACTCGCGTAGGGTTCATGTGCGTGTATTAATTAATTGTGGTTGTACAGATTCGGCAAAAGTAGTTTTATATGTTCTGAAGTAAGCAAGTGCGAGAAAGAAAGAAAATTGTTTACGTGAAAGCGAGACAGCTGATTGTTATATTAGTGGAGCACCAATGGATGTTTCTCGACCTCCCATTTCACCGTTGCCGCGACAATACCGACGCCACCCGATGTCCTGCGTTTATACACGACAAGGTAACAAAAATAATATTCCACGAAGTGTGGAGCTTGCTGGGATTAGTATATCCGACTTTCTGTTCCTAATTTTGTTGTTTTCTCCCTCGCACTCGTTTACTTCAGGATATAGTCTAGTAGACTTTAACTTGGCGTATGTATGTATGAGTTAATATTTCCGTACGATTTCATTTTCTCTTGTACACAAAGATCCAGAAATATTGTTCACGTAGACAATGTTTCTGGATATTGCTTTAACTTTGTGTACAATATGGGAGAAAATGAAATCGTACGGAAATATTAACTCATACATACACACGCCAAGTTAAAGTATACTAGACTATATATAAAACTACTTTTGTCTAATATGTATGTATAGACGCACATATGTCGATTCGGAAAAATTTGTTGTTTTCTGGCCTCAACTTCCATTTTCATCATAATTAGAATTTATTTTTCCACCACGCCAATACAATATGTATAGATGAGAAAATTAAATGATACATGTCCAAAGTTAAAGCAAATTTTGAGCTAGATGTGATGATAGAGATGTTAGATTTACATTTTCTTACGGTTATTTACTTATTATTATATTCTATTACAAAATAGTGTCTTACATTAACATTTTATATTTATATATCATCAAATCTGTATTGTTTAAATAAAATATTTCACTTGAAGTCATTTGCAAAAATTAGCAGATCAGTTCATGGCCACCTGTGTATTTCACCTAACCTGCGCAAGCAAGAAAAAATTGCGATACTTCGATAATAAATTTCAGGATGAAAATGAAAAGTTGCTTTATTATTTAAAGTAGCATGTTTGAATATAAGTATTAACGATCATTTTGTGATACAAAAATTAAAAATAATTCAATAGAAGCCGAGATATGAATTTTTGAAGTTGTCGACTTTTGGCCATTTTCCGTCCTTATCGCCTATAACTAAAAAACAGTGCATTTTTCGAAAACATTACAAGAGACAAAAAATGTTTATTTTTGCCCAATTAACTTAGAAAATGTGTTTTCAAATAATTTTTTTTTTCATTTCTTTTACTCTGCAATTTTATTGTTAATAACAAATTACCTGCCACTCGGACGAAAAAAAATTTTATTTAGGTTTTTTGTTCCCTAAAATGTAACTAATCGATTCCAAACGGTTTCAATCCGGCAACTTTATTTGGAAGGTTATGCGACTTTTTTATTAATCATTTTAGGGGTGCACCGCTCGCCTATAAACCCCACACATGCGTTGGCGGTATGGTTCCCATCCACTGCTGGATTTGGTAGTACACCATTTTTTCTCTAGGGCAAATCGTTTTCGAGTTATTAACGAGAAATCAAAAAAGCCAAAATTTGGCGCCTACCGGAAGCCCTCTCCCGCAAGACTCACCTCCTAGGATCGAGGACTTTAGGATTTTTACCTCCTAACTATCCCAAACTCATCCCTGTAGTCAAAAATTCTGCCGCCCTCCATGTAGTCTACACCGCCATATTGAAAAATTCGTTGACTGGATTACATGTAATTTCTTACATCTAACCGCCCCTTATTTTTCAACTTTTGGCTTAGATGGTGTAGCGTACTTTCTCACAATTACCATAATCATAAAACTAACAAAGGTTATACCTTTAAGGCAAAAAATGCCGACAGGCTGGAGGCCAATAGCCAACTACAATAGCCTACCGTAAAACCGTAATTTGGAAATTACGCTCATTTACCCATCCCTCGAGAGGTATACGAGTGACCGCCGAAATGCAGGCAAAACAGGTGTCTTATTTCTGTTCTCAAACAATTCACTCGTATATTTAAACATAAGATTCGTAACCACTTTTTGTTAAGTTTTGTTTAATAAATAACGCCTTCTGAAGAACATTTAATTAGTTGTACCCACACAACAGATGGACTAGAAAAAAATCGAATAGGGGGCACCAAAATTGTATCTCCCTCCCCAAAACGAATAACGTCGCTAAGCCCCTGTATAAATTGGGTAGGTTCTTATCAGTGTATCATGCTTGAATAATTCCTAAATAATGTATTTCTTTTATACTCATCTATGATGCAATGAAAATTTAAAGAAAAAAATGATGAAGCCTCACTACCTCAAATTAGCCATTATGTCGGTACGGCCCTATTGGTAGCATCTTAAAAATGCGCCTAATAAATATAAAGTAGGTAGTTTAAAATGTTCGAGCAAATTGTCTGGAATTCGATAACAAAGTATTATTAAACTAGTAAGTGGCATATTTTAAATATTTCCAAAGTTTTCGCTCCCAGGCTAAAAGGTGGATTGACGACACATCACTTAAACTTAAATGTTTACGGAGATCCGAGGTTGCGATAACACAACCGAAATTCTGACCTTACTTCTCTAGCGTGGTGGTAATCGAGACCTGTCATTCTAATCAACTCATTTGAACCGATCGTCTAAGGTGGCCGTAAAGTCCAGTGTCAATTATTCCCCGCGACTTACGTGGATAAAAGACGGGCGCTAAGACGTTGTAAATTAAGGAGTGGCATTCGGGACCGCACACGCTAAGCGATCTTGAGATACGCATGCGCACGGCCCGTCAACTTTAATTGGATTACCTATACAGATTCGCAATTGTTTTATATGCCATGCCTCCTGTGTTATCCCTATATGGAGTAATTAATATGGGACTTGTTTACTTGGATTTATGGCAACTCTATGGCTTAATTACGTACACGTTTTTGCTCTTTTATCGTATATGCGATCGCGTTCTGCACATGCCATTTTTAAATAAAATTTTTGATCGGATCTATGGGTAAATATGTCGCCGTGCAATAATGTTTTTTACGACCTTAACTAGCCATGCTGTTACCTCAAATTGTCCAATGAACGTCTTAACACTCTAAATATACAGTTATAAGTTAATTGCTTTTGAATTCTATGAATACGCCAAGATTTACTACCTGTTTTGGTAACGGAAAACGCAATCCTAGCTCCATGCATTCTAATTAAGCTCATTACATATTTAAGAGCTAATAAAATGGGTAAAATCTTTATTATTGCCCTATACATTGTAAAGGTAGCAATAAAGTTTTAATAATGACATTTTTAGCAAAGTTAAATGAAAACCGTCATTAATTTTCATTTGACCCATTTTTCTCTTGATGATACACGTTTAACCTTCGACACAAAGGGGACTGTAAAATTAAATTTGAAACTTTTCCTCTATTAATTAATGAAATAATAAAAAACTGCTGAACACAACTTCAGACTCCAGCATTCAAACCGGTGCGGCGGTCGGTGCGATGTCAATATTTAGTAGAGAATCGAAACGTCTGAATTTCCCAGAATTTCATAACTTGTACTCGAAGGTTTAAAAACACTGAACATTTGAACTTAATGTAAATGACGTACTGCTGCATCCGAATATTTAGATCACAGATTTATTTGAAATTACAAAACCAAATCCAAAACTTCTTTATTAAAATTAAGAATGTAAAAGTACCTCCCCAGGACCTATTCCGGAATCGATCATGCAACCATCGCGATGGCCGGTTGCAGGACCGGGCGGAGTAGGCCTGCTTCGGTTGAAACAACAACTAAAATCTTAAACCTAAACATCTTCTGCTAAAAGACAGATTAAAATAGGTGGTGTCATTAAAATATATCTAAAAACAGACTTATCAAAACTAAAAATTACATACTAAATTAAAAACTCACGCACTATACTTATTCTTCTATAATAATGAATTCCCTACTGTTAAGAAAATTTTACAGTCCCTGAATAATGATGAACATATACCCAAAATGGGCAAGTCGATGTTAAATTTTTTTTGCATGATATGAACTTTGTATTTGCAAAAGGAAAGAGAAATAGCCTCCTACTTGAGAGAAATGATATTATTTGTTGGCGAAGGAATTATATTCGGGAAATTAGAGCTGCCCGTAAAAGAAGAAGAAAATGCTATTATTTAGATGAGACCTGGTTAAATGAAGGCCATACCGTAACGCAGTTTTGGTAAGATAGAAATGTAAAAAGTGTTCGTCAAGGCCATATGGAAGATTGGTCAACAAGATTTAAAATGCCAACAGGAAAAGAAAAATGCTTTATTATATTATTATAACGCACATAGGAAGTGAATCACCATTCGTGGAAGATGAACTATCGTTCATATCGATAACGAGAACTATAAAATCAACTACGAGGACGTCAATATATTAGACAAGAATACGGGCCATTATCACTGAAAATTATGAAAAACGTGAACAACTTTAACAGAGAGGATGGGTATCGACTTAGTAACACGTGGAGACTGGTATTGCCAAGTACCAGCACCGTAGTAAGTCACGGTCAACCAAACACGACGAATGAGCAGCGAAGCGAACCAAGCGCGACCAATGACCAGCGAAGCGAAGCGGCGCCTAGGTATATAACGAGGAGTGTACACAACAAATTCAGTCTTTAGAATCCTTTTGAGGAAGCTGACAGGATGATGAGCGAAACGTCAAGTCAAGTTCGACGACCACGGTAAGACCCGGAAGAATCTACTTCATTAGACAACGGCCGTGAAAACCTGCAACACAGGGGTTTCTGGAAAATTAGCAACGTCTGGTACGGTAAGGGATGTTTAATCCGAAATGGGGCATTATGCTGTCTAATTTGCGTTATGTGTCTTGTTAACGGACTATCGTCCAGCTTGAAAGAGTAAAAGTTTTGAGAGATCTGCTGGATGTAATCCGCTATCAAGGTTATGTCGTTGCAACGTGCGTATATTTCTCTGAGGGAAATTTGAAATGAGGCGCATAAATTTGTGTTCGAGCACTTTCATTGTCGTGGTTGGTATGCTGCACCACACCGGCGCCGCGTATGTGATGGACGGTCTGACCACCATTGTATACAACAATTTTTTGTTTTATCTGTTAAATCTAGCCCTGACCAAGAGCGGATTCAGACTACTGGACAGGGAGTAGACCGTCCGAAAATTAATTTAAATTCTTTTTTCTCTAACCATTTGGTAGATCAAGCACTTTAGTAAACTGGCATACAATTTTTTTTAAAGTAAAGTTGCAATATATCAAAAAAATCAAAATCATCAAAGTAGGCGTATGTTCTTGATATTGTGCATAGAACTATAACTTAATCTGAATAACCAGCCTCAATGACATTTTATTTGTTTATTTATTTATTAATCACCACTCTACAGGAACGATGTTCCCAATTACAGAGCTGTATCTTTTACAGAAAATGTACTTTACCTAAAAGAAATTCGTGTTTGCTTGACTGTCATGGCCTACGTGATTTAAAAAAAAAAACAATAGTACACCCAAAATTACTTTTTAGATAAGCAGGGGTGAATCCCTACATATGAAAAAAGAATTCGAATTTTTTTTATCCATTTTTCCTATAGCGAACTCAATCGGAAGACACACTGTAGATTGGTATAATAAATGAGCATTTCCAAACCATGAGAATATATAGATAAAATATTTATGAAATCGTCGTCTAATTCAGTCTTTAAACTGATAACGTCCTCACCCTGTTAATCGATAAGTCAAAAATAGCTTGAAGTTACCCGAGAACTCTCGATTTATAATATAGGTTTTATTGTAAAACTAAATAATTCACTAATGACGATAAAACCTTCTAAAGAATATAAAAAGCTAATAAAACATAATGGTTTTTGAAGTAGATCCATTCATAAATATTTCCGTAGAACTATTATTGACTTTATCTACTGGTAAACGAAGCATGTCATTTAGTTGAAATAGTAATGACATATTTTTTTTTCATAATATAATGACCATTTCACTTAAGGCATTAGCGAAATTGCCGTATAAATAATCCGCAATGGTCATCTAACAGTCGGCCCGCATTATGACTTTTTTAATTGGTTATTTTTACGAAACCAAGTCTGCTGTGCAGTCTCAGCCTCTCATAAACCTTTCTAATAGAGCAATAAATTAGCTTATAATAAAAACAGGTCGCAGGACACATTTGTACGCGCAGTCTTTGTAGAATTTCTGAGAAGTTCACAGTAATGTTTCTCTTTGTCTAACTTTAATTGTTTCGAAAAAGACGTGCATACCTCCGCTCTTTTTATATATAACAATCTTGATGCATTCTTTCGGATTATTTATAAGCGCACCAATCTTCGCGACATACTTAAACTCCCGTACGCTTTATAATTAATAACCATTAGCCTTTATTTACGGTATATCTCTGCGCTTTTTACCTCAAAATTCCGCTCTTCATCTTTTATTTTCGAGAAACTTGCAATTGTTGCATTTTATTTAAGAGTGCTATAATCAGAGTTAATTTTCAGTATAATTATTCGCTTAGAGATCGTTTAATGATACTGATGTTAATCAAGAACGTAAAATGTTGCGTATTACGAGGTGGATCAACTTCATTATAACATTTTAATATGGTACTTATACATAAAACAAAAAACATGCGGGTACATCATACAGATGTGGAATATACTCCAGAAGTCTGCAAATGTAAATGGGCTATGGATGAACGAGTCAGCGTAGCACAGATGGAACTGACGAGCATAACCATAGCTGCAAAAGAGATTGTCCCTAGATAACCTACGGGTAAAACAATAAGGATCTACACAGATTGTAAACAATCATTACTAGCCCTGCGAAGTTACAAAATTACCACAGGAGCAGTATGGGAATGTCACCAAGCATTTGTAGGTGCCTTCAGCATGAATAATATACTAGTATGTTAAGTGAAAGGACATGCACAGTGTAGTGGCAATAAAGTAACCGATAGACTGACCAAGCAGGCAGTAGGCCTAAGTATCTTTGGACCAGGCCTGGCCCAGTCTGTTACTGATCACGGCGATAACACAAGCAATTAAAAGAACACCCACAATGAATTCAAGAAGCTATGGGATGAAATAAACAGCTGTCAACTTGCTAGGAAACTACTAAAATATCCCAACAAGACTACAGCAATGGACTACCTGACAATGTTCAGAACATACGTTTTATAACGAGAATCCAGACTGGACACATCTACACAACATGAGATTAAGCGAAACACCTCTCTGTAGAGTTCAAATGTACTTTTAGAGGGCGGAATATTAAACATAATATTTTTAGTCGCAAACTCCTCTATAAAATCCTTATTTTACTATAAGGAACGTAACCAGACTGCAACCAACAGCTACTCTCCGGGCTATGTGCCCCGCCGAGCGCTGAATTACCAGTTACAAGTCTGGCGCGTTAAGTGTAATAATTGCATATTACCATCAAAACGCTAATGCTTCGATTGCAACCGCAACTGGACCGCTAGATGGCGCCCGCTGACTATTTTACATGTTGCTATTGCAAAAATACCAGGATGTACCAAATAGTCAACGGATCCTCGTGCCGGTCGTCACATGCCTACCTTGCACTGACGAGAGCCAACAGCCCGATACTGCAGTAGTCTGCAATTGGTGTGTGACGACTAGCAAGAGAGCTCCTTTGTCTTTCGGCTGGTGTTTGTTGCAATCGAAGCATTAGCGTTTTGATGGTAATATGTAATTATTACACTTAACGCGCCAGACTTGTAACTTGTAATTCAGCGCTCGGCGGGGCACATAGCCCGGAGAGTAGCTGTTGGTTGCAGTCTGGTTACGTTCCTTATAGTAAAATAAGGATTTTATAGAGGAGTTCGCGACTAAAAATATTATGTTTAATACCTCTCTGTAGAGGCTGTGAATAACAAGATGAGACGGTTCAACGTGTATTCTGTAACTGTTCTGTCGACTCATCAATCAGAGAGTCCATTTTGAGAGAACGTTGGTATACTTTGGCCAATGTAAAGGAGATGCCCCTAGGTAGCATATTTCGCAAGATTAGTTTGGTTTGAGGCCTAGGCGAGGGTCTGCCTACAGGAAGAAACTACAAGGGGCCCAATGGGGCCTAAGTGCTGTGGTTCAATAATTTTCATTGACCCTCTCCATCAATTTCCAATCATATACAGGTTATGGGAATATCAATTTGATATAATGAACATATTTGTGAATAACATAATAATATGATAAACATATAAGAACATCAAGAAATAAATCAGAATCTATCTGGTAGATTATACACTATGAGAGAACTACATGAATAATTATTACAAAAATTGCCAGCTCCTGTCTCATCGTTCTATCTACATCCTGTTGCATCTACAAAAGTGTTAGTTACATACTATTAATCTTCTAAAACTATCAATAGCCTAGACGTACATGAACTGAACAATAGAACTATTATTTATATGAGAGATACATTTAACATAATTTTGATTCCTTAACGAACTTGATATTCAGTACTTGTACAAGCTACATTCTCTGACATTCCAAGTCTTAAGTACACTAAGTACACAAACCAACATTAGTTCATAAGTTATAATAGTATCAATTTTAATTTTATGCTGATGAGAAGTGGTGTGCTCCAAGGATTCGTTCTTAGACCTCTGTATATTAATAATTTACACAAATTTATATCTCCAAACAACTATTCCTATTCCTATTCGCTGATACGACCTTAACATATGCGATGATTTAGTTCAGGATTCCTCTAAAATTGTTGTTAAAGCTACCTGTTGGCCTGCTGTCAATAAAGTTGAATGAAGATGAAACTAAATATATTACATTATCATCTAATTTAAATATAATAAGGACGGTGTGACTCTGGGATTGTTATTGATGCTAGACTGACATAACAACTGTTCTGTCGAATGTCTACAACTTTTACAATGCTTAGCTATATCTTGATTAATGGTAACGTTAGCAGGCGACAATTTTTTTTTATTATATGTTTTTGGGATATATTTAAAGACTCCAAATTTGTCGAATATACACTTCCCCATGTTATTATTCCATATCTAAGAATTGATGCGAGCAAAGCATGATACAATGACTTTAAAGTGTTAAAAGGCAAAATATTTTTTGAGTGGTAGAATTTCCAAACCAACTTGTGCATTTTATTGTTCAATTGTTGAATGTGCTCTGACCATTTTAAATTTTGATCTATGACAATTCCGAGATATTTAATGTTCTTTGTTTGCTGCCGTTTCATAGCACATATACAGTCACGCTTTTGTTTATTTATACATGAGTATGTATGTAACTGAAGTGTATCTATCTGAGGTATGTTTCTGTCATATATACTAAAGCATATAAATTTAGCCTTATCTAGGTTAACCGTTAGGTAATTTTCCGATAGTCCACTGTTGTAGTTTTGAAAACTGTACCACCGCTTTATTTGTAACAGTTTCCCAGGAGTCATCCTCCACCAGGTGAACAGCGTCCTCTGCATATTCATTGACACAAATATTAAAAAGAATTAGCCCCAGAACCGTTCCTTGAGAAATGCCATATTTTATTATTTTTAAATTACTTCTTCTTTCACCAATTTTTACACATTATTCTATTTTGAAGATAACTTCTGAACAAGTTATTCAATGAGTTTTGGTTTTTAATAATTCTAAATCGTTATCAAAATTAAAAAATAAATAATTATAAATAAACACCACAGAAATTAAAAGAAAAGAAATTTAAAAGCATAAACTTTTTGCTTTAAAAATCCCCATATGTAGAAATCCATTTTCGTTAGATCCGGACTTCTAGGTGGCCAACAAATCGGCCTGTATCTTCTAATCCATTTTTCTAGAAAATGACGGTCTAACCATTCTCTGGCAGTAATTACAGATGTGCTGGGCAGTCGCCCTGCTGTAAAAACATTTTCATTCTTTGCAATATGGGTATATTGCCAAGTTGATCCAAAAATATAGCATTTCCAGGTAAGAATGTTGATTTACATTCCCTTCAAAGAAATATGGACCAAGTATTCCGAAGTATGAAGTCGCACACCAAACATTCACTTTCTGGGAATATTGCCGTCTATTTACTTCGTATACGAAAATTTGGATTTTTCGAGGACCAATATGCCTCGTCAGAAAAAAATATATTTTCGAGAAAGTGTCTATCACTTTAAATATTCTCGCCCATCCATAAACTTAAATTTAATCATTTTCTTCAGGAATGTGTACAAATTTTGTTTTATATGGATGAATTTTATTGGCCTTGAATGTTTCCAGTTTGGGCTGCTTTTCTTCTAAGAGATAATTTTGGGAACTCACTCAATGATTCCATCGCAATTAAAGTCCAGCATCATCTTCATTAAACTCCTTCTTCTCTTTATTTATATTTAATACATTACCGGTACTTTTAACTTTGTCGATTATTTTTTTAACATCCCTATCTGTTACTAGTACATCTGACCAATGTTCATTGAATTTTTCGACAACCTTACAGGATTATGTGTCTTTCAATCCGTAACACTGAATAATGAATATCTTCTGCTCTGCTGTAAGCATCATTTTTAGTTAATAATTATTATGATTCTTCTGACAGCTATTATTATTAATTTGGAGATGTTTCTCATGGATGAATTGATGAATATGCAGTGAAAGTTTTAAAAGACAAAAATTTTAAAAATTAATATCAACATAGGATGCTCCTTCCAGGAAAACGTGTATATTTTGATGTCGTTGACCTTTTTTTAAAAAATACAGCAAAAGTTATGTCAAAGTAAATCAAAATCGTATTTGTGTAAAGTATTGGGATACCTCAGAAATATATCATAACGCCTTGGACAAACATATACGTAAATTACTAAATAATTCATCTTCTAGTAAATAATGAAGTAAACACTTTAGTAAACCGGCATACAATTTTTTTTCTACAAAAAAAAATCAAAATTATCAAAGTAGGTATATGGTTTTGAAATGTTGCATAAGACTATAACTTTTCAACCTGAATAACTTTCTTTAATGGCATTTTGCTGTATCTTTTAGAGAAAAGGTGCTTTACCTAACAAGAAAGTTGAATTATTTTTTAGGTTTTTATATTTTTAAAATATCTACCCTGCAATTGCTATTTTGTCTGGGCACTAAAATAAATAAATAAATGAATTACTATAGTCGAGCTCATATTTACGGTGAACTTAAAAAATGCAATAAAAACTTTACGACTTCATTAAAATACCGTTGCTCTTTGTACTATTCCGCCGGCAAATTGAATCCCTTACCTTTATAGGTTTTTGCACATCGCGTCGGCTTGTTTGATGATACCGTACCGACTGGTCCGCCGGCGTTAATAATTAGCTCGTAAAGTTTATGTTGCATTTTTTAATTGCAGTAGAGCTTTAAACGATACTATACATTATGCATATTGTCTTGAAGTTATTTGTGGCATTCTACGAATATTCTTTCCTATTATTTGGGTTTTCTACCACATGTATCTTCTTCAAAACAAATCACCGAATCTACAAAATAATAGAATTATTGGAAAAAAAGCCTCTGCGCCCGTGACGTTTACGCCAAAGGAAAAGTCAGAGGTTATGTTTTGCAAATAATATAAATCGGAATAAACACAGAAATAATGTATTTTGCTGATGTTTCGGAAAGTAATCTCTATCTGTTTTCAAAGCTTTTTTTGGAAGAACTCTTATTTTGCTGTGTATGTCAAATACACAGCTTTAAGATTCTGTTTATGTTATTTCCATAGATAGTTACTACTTACACAGAACATAGAACTGATAATATTTTCTTTTAGATAATTTTGAGTTTGTTAAGTTCTTCTTTTAACATTGGTAGCCAGGTTGTAAAAATATCTACAGAACAATTCATACAATACGCACTTATCTTCATTTAATAAAATTATTGCTGATTCTTTAATTTTTCTTTTTTTGGTATCTGTTTCTTTTGCTAAAATTTTTGCCGAGTCCCAGTTTATTCTATGTCCGTTTTCCCAAGCATGTTCACAAATCTTTGATTTCTGAATTTCATTCTTTCTAATGTAATTCTTGTGCTCATCCAACCTCACACTGAAAGGTCTGGATGACTCACCCAACATTTATCACATTCGCACGGGATATTGCAAATACAGTTTTTTGAATTCTGCTTCCTGTTTATCGGTTTTGTTTTTGTTAAAATAGATCTTAAAGTGTTCCCCGTTTGAAATATCGTCCTAACATCAAATTTGTCACCTACACGGCGTAGCTTTTCCGATAGTCCGTATACATAAGGAATTATTGCTGTATAATGACGTTCAGGTTTTTGTCGTACCTGATTGTCCCTATTTTCAACATTTATGAAAACTCTATCAACAAAGGCTTCAGGATATTGATTTTGTATTAGAACCTCTTTGATAAATTTTTTCTCGTTATTTAATATTTCATTATTAGATGAAATTATTTTGGCCCTATCGTA
Source organism: Leptura quadrifasciata (assembly GCA_963675555.1). Taxonomy (NCBI): domain Eukaryota; kingdom Metazoa; phylum Arthropoda; class Insecta; order Coleoptera; family Cerambycidae; genus Leptura; species Leptura quadrifasciata. The sequence goes on from OY776676.1 coordinate 159,622,556, forward strand.
TAAACATTTTACAACACCCCTTTTAACATTTATTGACTGATTTGAGTTAAAATTTAGATATCTATTAGTATGTGTTGGTTTTCTATAAACGCTTGTTTCAATTGTATTATTTACCCTTCTAACTAAAACATCTAAAAACGGTAGTTCATTCCTACTTTCTACTTCTAATGTGAATTTAATAGACGGTTCCTTACTATTTATATTTTCCAAAAAACTATCTAGTAAATCGACACCATGAGGGCAAATTGCAAAAATGTCGTCAACATATCTGCACCAGACAACCGGTTTGTTTATACAATTTTGAACATGTGTGTTCTCAAAGTTCTCCATAAATATGTTGCTTAAAATTGGTGATAATGCAGACCCCATAGCCATGCCAAAATCCTGCTGATAGAACTGATTGTCCAATTGAAAATAGGTTGTTTTTATACACAGTGTTAAGAGTTCCATTATGCTATTTACACTTAATTTAGTTCTAGTTTCCAAATTATTATCATTTAGCAACCTGTCTTTAACTATTTTTAAGGTTTCATCTACCGGAACATTGGTAAAAAGGCTAACTACATCAAAACTAACCATCAGGTGTGATTCATGAATATCGTTTTCATAAATTTTTTCTATAAAATGTTTACTATTTTTAATATATGAATCGGTATTTCCAGATAATGGATCAATAATTTTGAGTAAAAATTTTGCCAAATTATGACATGGTGAATTAATAGAACTAACAATTGGTCTTAAAGGAATATTTTGTTTATGTGTCTTTGGTAAGCCTTTAATATGCTTTAACGCTTGATAATGTTCTGTCTATAAATATTGCAATCAAATCTAAAAAAGATTTCGTAGCCAAATCTAATGGAAAAACAATGTAATAATGGACGATTTGACTTATTTTGCAATTTCCTCCCTTATGAATCAACCCGTACAACAACAAAGTTATAACAAACATGAATTTTATTTTGTTTTGTTAAACATGAATTTGTTGAACATTTGTTGTTCCACTGTACTGTACTTTCCAGAGAAGTTAATAACTGTTTCCCTCATTTCTTAAATGCCATCTCTGTGTTTCCTCTGTAAATTATAATCCTTTGTGTAGAGCGTCTAGAAACTTTTTAATCCCTCATATATTATCATTAAAGACTTCCTAATTACGTTTTCACCAACTTACTTGAAACGGTTTTGAGAAGAGCAAAGGGCCTTGTTTATGCTACTAGAGCAATAAAGGCCGACGGCTTAAATACATGTTACTGTGAAGTGTGCCAACTGTGAAGAGCAAAAAACCCCAATTCCAGTCATCTACGCCATATGGAGGATGCCGCAAAGTGGTAATTAATGCTCCTTCCCAAGTCTTAAGACGTTTTGCGCCGATGATTTCGGGCTTTTTTAGAAATAGATTTGAAACGCGTTTCCACGCGATCTCTATTTTGTATCGTTTGTTTGTAATATATATTGTTCCATTCGGGGGTTGTTTGGTTCATTAATCAGCTTTTTATTTTTTAGAGTAATTGCTTTATGGCATGCAAATCAGCGACAGGGCAATGAATTAATATTAAATTAGTGGTTAGGTTGGAACAGAAATAACACCGTTAATACGATTCGAACAAAATGTGCCCTTAAAAACGCATTAAAAAATAATTTCAAGTCATTGAAGTGACGTTAGAGATATCAATTTTGATTACATATAAGATGAGAGTTTTTGTTAAGTTGGACATGAATTAAAAATCCATTTGCGGGCAACACCAGAAATTAATTTTTGCCACTAAAAGATTACAGATTAGATTTTATTTAGAAGTTCATTTTCTCAGAAAACTTTTATCAGGAAAAGTTTAAGCCTGAACATGATCGAAAAATATAAGAGCGTTCCACAGGGACGGTATTTTAAAATTATTTTTTTATAACATCAGCACTTTTCATGATGTCTAAAGTCGCTTGTTTCGAAAGAAACTTTGAAATATGTATCGAATATTTATTATTCGTCCTGGGGTTATGAATTTCTTAGTCCTGGAGACAGTTGAATCCTTTGGTATAACACTAAACTCTATCTACTATTTAATATATTATAAAAACGAAGAAAACTGGAGAACATTTACTGATAACCGTAATGAAGCTGTAAAAGTCTTAAAAAATGAAAATCAAAACTGTTAAGAAAATAAAATAGATATTTTAAAGCAAAATCCATGGTTAATGCGATAAACACTGAAAAATATACTAATAATAGACGAGTGGAAGGAATATGTATTTGGGAGAGAAACTTAATAACCTAAATTTTATTACTAGTATTAATCTGGTTGTGGATGGGTTAGAAAACAACGCTTGCTGTCCTAATAGAAATGCCTTATTTGAAAATAAAGCATTACAGCTTCATATATTTTTTAAAGAAATTAGTGCTATTACTTTCTCTAGAAAATTTTTTAGAAGTGGTAGCTTGTAGATTTAGAGAAAATAGCTTTGCAAAAAATAACTAATGGTTTTTAATATTCCATAGATAATGGGTGACGGTGTAGTAATTGTTTTCCTCGATTCAAAAGGAGCATTCGAAGTTGTTAACAGCTAGCTTCTAATATATATATTTTTTAATAAATAAAATAATAATTATACTTAATAATAAAATAATGTTACCATTACTTCGAGGTTGGTTTAGGTCTTATCTACATGGACGAAGGCGGCAAACCAAAGTAAATAATATTGAACCTGAAAAACTTTCCATTAATAACGGTGTTCCACAAGGTAATATACTAGAACCTATGTTCTTCACGCTATTTATTAATGATATATTCTTTAGAGTACAATATACACCTTTTTGCTGGCGATACTATAATATATTTACCTGGAGTTCATGTGAAGTAAGCACACTAGCAATAATCGGTGAATGGTTTACGACGAATAGATTTAGGATAAATACCAAAAAGTCCAAATATATGATAACAGGTTCCAGATATTTAAACCAAAATAATGATGGTAAAGTCAAGTCCATGTATTATCTGCACTCAAAAAATGCAACAACATAATCATTATCGCCGTGGGCCAAGCGGCTTGCTTTCGTCAAACAAACAGACGCACATTAAATGCCTATAAAAATAAGCGAGTCAATTTGCGGTCGAGGCAGCACAAAGAGTGATGGTATTTTAATTAGGTCGTAAAGTTTTTGTTGCGCTTTTTGAATGCTGATAATATATGAACTGGATTAGACGTGTGTAAATTATAACGGAGAACTACTATATCTACTAACATTTAATGACCAAATAAACTAAACTACATATGTACAACAATATAAAAAAAATTGAATTGCCTATTGTGTTCGTAAACATTTAACTTTATATGTTAAAAAACGATTTGAAATGCAATAATGAAATCCCGTTTCGAGTATTGCTCAAGTATATTATCAGCAAGTATACAAACAACATCGTAGTGTTATAAAATTAAACACAAGGCAAAGAAATCATATAAATATTGTCCTTCTGCTTAAAAAATATCTGTACAAATTCATGAATAAATAATATTTTATTCGCTAGGTACAGAGTTATTCAATATATATTAGGATAGAATAGAATAGAATAAACTTTATTTTCATTAGACTCGCTTACACAAGTATAGAATAATGTCAGTTATAGAAATGTATATAGATTTACAATAGATAAAAATATGTGCACTGTTAAATATAATGCTAAAAACATTTATAAATATCGGTCAATATACGGTGTGACATAGGATGCAAACAACATACTACATAATAAACAAATAATAAAACATAGAGGTATTAATTATTAAAATTTGTATTAAAATATTCTGTTACAGAATAGAAACTAAATCTTATCAATAAGTTTCTTACAGCGGCTTTGAATTCATTCAAGTTTTCCAGATTTTTTATATTAGCCGGTAGCTTATTAAAAAGTTTAATACCCATTACAACGGGACCGTTTGCAACCAGTGACAACCGGTGATGAGGTAAACTTATATTATTATTAACCCTGAGACCATAGCGAGCACTCCCGTCTCGAGCCTGGATAAAGTTTTCTGGGTTTGATTTCATAAAAACCACTGAATTAAAAATATACAATGAGGGGACAGTAAAAATATTCAATTTTTTAAATAGTTCTGTACAAGAAGTATTCATAGGTTTAAAAAGCCTTGTTCGAATAATTTTCTTTTGTATTATTAGAATATCATTGACTCTACTACAATTTCCCCAACACAGGATGTCATAGTTAATGCTCGAGTGTATGTATGCAAAATAATAAGACTTTAATATATCTAGGTTAACTTTGTTTCTTAGTTGCCATAGTAGGAAACAATGAGTCGCTAATTTCTTCAATAAAAAGTTAACTTGATTGCCCCAAGTTAAATGAGCTTCAAAATGAAGCCCTAAAAACTTAATGGAGTTATTTTGCTGTATACTCTTGTTCTCAATTTTTACTAAAACACCTTGATTCATTTCTCTAGTAGAAAAAATCAAAAATTCAGTTTTAGTATTGTTTAAAGTTAAGCCATTGTTGGAACAAAAATTTACCATATTATTTACAGCTGAGTTTGCATACAAACTGAGCTCACTAATATCCTGTGCAGAGACAGCAGCTGATGTGTCATCAGCAAATAAAGACACACATGAATTGTCAAAATGATCAACAATGTCATTAATAAATACTATAAAAAGCAATGGCCCCAGTACGCTCCCTTGAGGGACGCCCATAGAAACCGTACTCGTATACGACTTATAAATAACACCGCTGTTTCTTAAAACCACTTCCTGCGTTCTACCTAATAAATACGACTTCAGCCAGTTGAGGGCAGTGAATTTTATTCCGTATTTGTCTAACTTATTCAAGAGCAAGTTCAAATTAACTGTGTCAAACGCGCGCCTCAGATCAAAAAATATACATGCAGAAACATTTTTTGCGTCAAGGCTGTTTAAAATAAAATTGTATAGTGATAGAATGGCATGTTGGGTAGAAAGGCCTTTCCCAAAACCAAACTGCCTTCCAGTTAGAATATTTTCATTTTCTAAATATGACGTAAGTCTAGCGTGAAAAGATTTTTCATAAATTTTAGAAAAAGCGGATAATAAAGCTATGCATCGATAATTGGTTATAGAACTTTTGTCACCTTTTTTGTAGATAGGTATAATCAGAGACTTTTTTAACAAAGTTGGGAATGTACCATCTTGCAGAAAGATTAATTAGAGCAGTAAGTGGATAAATTATATAATCTGCAACTTTTGCCAACAATGAGCTAGAAATACCATCAAAGCCTGCAGAATTCTTAGAAGATATTGATAAAACTAATTTAAGAACTTCATTATGAGTAACGGGTGTCAAATTAAAAGTTGACTCTTTAGGAGCAATAGTATTTAGATGAATATTACTAGACAAATCTTCAGTCAAACTCTCCACAGAATTAATACAATAATCGTTAAAAGCATCGGCAGTAGCCTGAAAATCTGAGAGTTCGCAGCCATTGCTGTCAACAATTGAAGGTGGAAGTACTTGATTTTTTTTTACATTTGTTTCATTATTGATTATTAGCCACACAGTTTTGGATTTATATATTTATTTATATATTGCCCCCTTTATTTCTATTATTATTGAAAATAAAAAAAAATCGTATGAAAGTTATAGGGTCTTATACTATAAAGGAGGATAATTGAAACTGGTCAGTGTTAAAGCACAGGACCGTGCGCACTGAACTTGATATTTTGTCCTATATATTTAGCAATGGGTATCGAGATTCGAGTAGTTGAAACTGTGCAGGCGAGTCCGAGACTGGCAATGTAATCAGCCTGAATGAACCATCTATGACTGCACTGGTTTAAAGATAATAAAACGGACAGGCCTACTAGCATAAAAAAAACTCGTAGATGTAGTCAACGGTGGGCATGTGCTGTGCTGTTAATGTGCCAGTGCAGTGCGTAAATACCTGTTATAATATAAAGCGTAGGAGTTTAGTTAGGTATTGTTCATATTTATAAATATTTACTACTATATAAAAGGTAAAATATTTTAATTATTTACTAATTTATTATGGCTTTCTGGAGACCATTTGAAGCAGAGGATAATATAATAACGCCCGAAAATCTTATCATTTACTTATGACTTGCATTTGTATTTACCTCCGCTCATGTACAATACAGAGATGCCGACTGTTTTTGCCGGCTTTTAATTTTTATACGGTTTCAATTAAGTTCGTTTATACTGTACCTATATTTTATTGAAATTTAATAAAAAAACAATGTATCATGTATAGATCACGTAATATGGAATAAATATATGTTTTTTAAATGGACCACTATATATTATTGGATTTTCGAGAAGCCTTTTTCCCCCTGATTTCACATACATAATATTGTATAGATCTATCTTAAATACTTCTTGACATATTTGACACTTTTTTTTATACATTTATTTAACGTCGGCCTATTTCCGCTACTGAGGCCTAACACCGACGCCTGTAGACGAGCTACCCCCAACCAGGAATTTTGCCGAACCTCTTCCCTTAAGAAGAGTAGGGATCTTTTACTTGCCTAACATTTAATAGACAAGGGACCGACGGCTTTACATCCCCTCCGAAGGATGGTATATCTCCTATACAACCCTCGCCTAAGGTTGTATAGCTTCCGCGCATACACTGATATACAAGCCGCTGGAAGATGTGTGAGGCGAGGACGCGGCTTCCGTTGGAATGGTCACCCATCCAAGTACTAACTGCGCCTGTCGTTGCTTTACATCGCATACCGAAGTATGTACACAGTAAAGACGCACCTACGCTCGCCCCCCTATTTGACATTCAAAATGCAAATGAGTGAAAGTGAAACAAAAATAACAAGATAGTCACGAAAATAACTATTTTATTGTTTATTCAATTTTGACTCCATAGCAAAAACCGTAAATAGTTATTTATTCCCTAGTAAAATAAAAAGTTTTTTCTACGACTGCTTTGAAAAGTCCTACTAACTACGCACTACTAATTACGCTTGAAAAGTATTGATTTCACATAGCGTGTGATAAATCTTTATATAAAAAGTAAACAAAAGTTCTAAGCAGCCTAAGCAGAATTTCAGATACTACAATAACAGCTGAGGCTAATTTTTACCACTTAAGGTAAGGTGTACCAATTTATAGGCTGAAGCTTGTTGTTAAACGCCCCTTGTCGAATATATCCTTCTAAATAGACTATTAGCGCCATTGGTCACGAATCATAAAATCGGTAAAGGTAGCCAATTTGCAGTTTTAGCTGCTGAACACGTATAATGAAATAAAAAATAACAACTGCCTTTTACTGCTTTTAGTAGCGATGCGTTATTGAGTTTATTTCTGCATTTCCATTTAGAGAAGAGGTAATTACACTTGTTTTTTTTTCAGGACCGACACGTTAAAGACTCTCCTGGTGGAGCAATAGACAGGGAGCCCGAAGTAGATCCCAGTCAGGATTACCAACTATTATTGGGTTACGAGAACAGCACGCATACAGTTCTAAGGTTCAGAAGAAGACTTGACACTTGTGATCATCACGATATTCCCATAACTGTAAGAATTTTTTAATTTTTGTTATTAAGGTTTATTGTTTTTTGAAGTATGTAATCCTCTATATATAATGTATTTAAAATTTTAAGATATTCTACATTGAACGTGACAACCTATTATTGCAGAAAAGAACATTATGGAGATAATTCAAATGTGCTTTTAGAGGGCGGAATATTAAACATTATATTTTTAGTCGCAAACTCCTCTATAAATCCTTATTTTACTATAAGGAAAGTAACCAGACTGCAACCAAAGTTACAAATCTGGCGCATTAAGTGTAATAATTGCATATTACCATCAAAACGCTAATGCTTCGATTGCAACAAACACCAGCCGAAAGACTGATCCTACTTAAAGGAGCTCCCTTGCCAGTCGAGAGCCAACAGCTCGAAACTGCAGTCTGCAAGTGGTGTGTGACGACTATGGAGATAAATAATTCACTGTTCTAAGAATAATTCTGAATATTTTATCAAACAGAGAATGATACATTTTAAATACTGAACATTTTCAAGTTTCCTAAAATAGTATTATCATCTATAAAGTTATATTTTCTATACGACGTTGGCATCATAAGTGTTCAAAAAGTAGGATCAGTATTTGTAGTCAGATAGTAATTTCCGTTTCCGTTAAGTGTGCGATCTGTATTACCGATCCGGAGCACCAACAGGAAGTCCAAACTTGTATGTAACCTCACTTTTCTCTACCTAGTCCTGTTCTTTCTTCTCTATATGGCTCGTGACAGATCTTTGAGAAGCTCTACCTATAAAATACAAACCTGATAAAAAATACTTGTTGATTCATTCCTACAAGGTCCAGAAGCTCTTCAGCATTCTTCAATACGGGCATACAAAAAAACTGTACTTGTGAAATAGAAACATGCAAAATGGCTGTATAAAGCTACGTAAGATTGTAAGGGGCTTTGCAGCGGCAAGTAGGATTAGTACAGGTTTGAATTTCCATCTAATGCACGTCTCATGCTTAACGTGACTGATAATAATGTTGTTTTGGTCTGAATGGGCGGATTGTAGCTATGATGATATTCCCTCGTAATTACTTTAATTTTATTCCCCCTGTGTAGTTTCTCTTGATCAAGTGGTATCCTACGTCTATAGTTTATTTCTCGTACATGCAAGCTTTTATTAAATTGGAGCTTTCTATGTTATGGTGCTATGCATAATGCATAATATAATGAGACATTTCGTCCATGGTTAATAAAAAACCAATGAAGTAGAACTGCAATATAGTAGCTTGTTTTGGCGTACAAACTGCCGCATAAAATGATTAAAGAAGTTTAAGTATCCGATAAAGTAACGCCAAGTAATTTGATTAATATCTGTTTAAAACTTGCTTCGGGAAATTTGTAAGTCAACTTTGTCATTTTTTACGTGTGGAAAGGGACCCAGAAAATCAAAAAGCTATTATAACTTTTTCAATAGCGTATTAAATTCTCTTGATGAATTTGTGTAGGTGTAATGTTTATTATGTAAATAATTTTGTAAAAATGGTAAAATAATATAAATGAGTAAGATGCTCACAGTGATATCGATCCAAAATTCAATAACAGTATCAATATTTAATATAGTCTTTTATTTTCTGTGTAGCCACCTCATTGCTTATTAATAGTACGAAGTGAAAGCTGTCATGATGAAATATACAAAAATGTACGTACATTTATTGAATATAATTTTTATTACCTGAAAGAAGCCTTGGTTAGTGTTAGTAATATTATTCATTTATATTTTGACTTCTGTATTATTCAGAACTATAAATGGTACAATCGAATTCTCATGTTCAAGATATCTTACATATAGAATCGAATGTTTTAAAATGCGGTTTGTAAAGGTAACCTTACCCGTTATATTGATATTTGAACTCTTTTCGTATTTTTCTCTTAACCGGACGCTCCAGAAGTTGTGGGTTCGATTCGTGGGTGAATTTTTCTTGCATAAAAGGAGTTGTTAATCCCAGTTACCCGTGAGTACCTTTGGTCATATTTAAGGTTTAACTCCTTTTAAGAATATTAATATTCATTCATAAAATAACTACTTAAAGAAGTCTTTATAGTATATGTTGATCTAGATAATGTTATCATTAAATTTAAAATAAAGGACGTATCTTCTCATACATATTGGTGTCTCAGAAAATGCAATTTATGAATTTCTTTTTATATACAGCCCGTGCTTGGGACATTAGTGCAGGCAAGTTAGCATTTGAGGCGAAAAAAAATTGTTATAAGCCATTTCCAGTGGCATTGTATAGGGAAATATGTCCTGAATAAACTCCCATGAGATTCTGATATGGCAAGTTGGAAAAAATATGGCCGCTATTTTTTAAAACTTTTTGCAAATATGTTGGAAACCAGGGCGAAGTAAAATATGTTCCTATGCAGTGTGATAGATTAGAAGAGTAGCGATATCAGTATCTTCAGCGATGGCGCTACCACTTTTCCATTATTCGACAGTTGAACTTCAGTTCTAACGATCAAATACTCTGCATTCCTTTCAGCTTGAATCACTTCAATGCGTTCTTTTTCAAGGAATGATTTCAACACTTCTATTATTTTTTGTTTGTTACGTCCTTTTCTCAAAAATTCCTCTTGTTGTGTTATTATAATTGTGTTCTCTAATTTTACTGATATCTCTGTTACACTTTTTGACCTCAAATTTTGTGTAATTTCTTTTGCGGATAAATAAGTTGAATCGTTTCCATCAAAAACCAGTACGCCATCTAACATAATGATAGAATGAAGATGAATAAATGAAGCAGCACTGGCTAGGATGAGTGAAATGGGAGACCTGGGTGGAACATTTGATTGTCCTCAAGGCACATAGGCATAATGATTATGACAAAAAAGCAAATAAAATGTATGGACTTATTATATGTAATTCAAGACAGTTCAACAATCTTAAGTGCATTAGGCAATTATACATAAATTTTGTTCGAAGTATTTCAGAGTACTGTTCCATAATATGAAGTCCATACTGCAGGTATCAAATATATAACGTTGAAAATATACAGAAGATATCTTAATTATAAAGAAACTGACGATTATGATATAACATACCGAAATAAGGACTTTTATTACAATATAAGCTTCATACATTAGAGAAACTGAAAAATAAGCTGTGTAATATATTTACATAAAATAATAGTAAATGGTGTAAATGATTTGTTGTTCCTTTCACTAGTTTACCTTATTGTACCAATTCATTCCACCAGAAATTTTAGGACATTTTATCTAGAAACAGCTCATACCACAAGTCAAATTTATTAACCGTTATATAGAGTCTGTTCTCTATAGAACAGCATACAAGATACTGTTGATATTTTTCATATCGCTCAAAGTAGACTAAAACATGTATTAAGGGATGTGATCTAATATTTCTGATATGTAGCCTTATATAATTGTATTTACGTGAGAATGAATATTCACTACAATATTCCTTGTGTATTTATTCCTAAATAAATAAATAAATGTCAAGGTAAGATATCTTGAAACACCTTATCGTGTGTACTTTTTCGAGTTCCTTAAAAAATGTCTCGACATTTTTTCTAAAAATCTATAGTTTCCAACGTATTTACAAAAAACTAAAGAAAAACATGGCTGCCATATTTTTCCAACTTGCCATATTCGAATCTCATGGGACTTCTAGGAGGTTATTCAATATATATTTCCTTATAAATTTCTACTGAGAATAGCTTCTAAAAAATTTTTTCCATCCTAGCCCTTTTTTCGAGCTAACTTTCGTGCACTACATTCCAGGGGGTGGTATATATTCACTATGATTTATCTTTATTTTTAAAACGGAACAAAAATAATTTAACACAATTAATACTTTTTAATGTTCAAAAACCACTTAATATTTGTGAAGACTGATTGGTCAGCCAAAGGAGAGATGCGGCAGTGGGGCAACGTATGAAAACAAGTGTGTCTGAACACTTAAAATTAGCTTAATTATTTTTATGTGAATAAAAAGACCCAAGAATCTTGTTTGAGGGTTTTTTGAGGTCGAAAATGGCGTTTGTCGCAAAAATAACCTTTTTCCCAATTTTGCTTCAAACCGCTGAAAACATTGGTTTTGTAGCATCTAAATTCCTTCAAATAGATTCACAGTATAAATCGGACGTTGTATGGTGGAAAATTCTGTTTGAAGCAATTTTGGTAATAATTATGCGCCCCGTTAGACACGCTTAAATCTATTAAAAATACAACAAATATATACTTCTTAACAACCTTCACTATATCATTAACAAATTGATATAATTAAATATTTTCTTGTTGTTGATTATTTGACACCCTAAATAAATTAACAATCAATAAATAATAATACATAAAACCACTCGTATAAATTTTCACTGTGCTTAGGTAATAAAGTTGAGGTCTGCTGAATGAGGAGGACATTCTTGCAATTTGATTATCCTTAATAAAGTTGTAAATAACACCAGCACAATGTGGCCCTGCATTGTCGTCCATTTACTGGCATAAGAAATCAAGCTTTCCAAGCAAAATAATGCCTTTAAGTTTTACTTTTAACCTGTATGACAGTAAGTTTCTTCATGCATATTATATAAGATACCCTTAGGCCAACTACTAATCCTAGAGCCCATCATCTTGCTAAGACTTGATCTAATATCTACAACATCATCTCCCACAAACCACTTTCCTCTACAAAGGAAAAACTATAGTCACCGTAGACGTGTATGTATGCGTCAAAACGATTTATATACTTTCAAAAAGATAATGCACTTCTTCTGTACAAGTAACATGATACGCTTTATAAGTCAGTAGATTCTATGCAATGCCCTTTGTTTATGGCATTGTGAGTGCCTACCTAGACAAAACAATTGAATGAAATTCATGAAATGTTTTACGTCGCTAGAGCGAGTCATTGTTTATATTTCTATTTGAAAAGTCTCTTGCGGTGTCACCAAGATTGATGCCGAGGAGCTTAAAGTAAACAGCCACTGTCGCGTTTCTCACTGTTTTTATTCAATCGTATGTAGAACGGCTTAAATCTTAAAACAATAGTCCGTCCGATCCTTTTAAAGTTCAAAATCAGATTACGAGCTGAGGTTTTCAACTTTAAAACGGCGGTATTTACATAAGTGCCGGGTTATTTATGTCAGCGGGACCGGCTGTCTTACTGAAAGTATCATCCCTTAATTATTCACACGGCGTGTGACATTTTGCGTTTAAAATGTGACTTTATCACGCACAAAGGACTGAAAATTAAACGTCTAGTTTTAACGCAACGCAAACAGGCCACGGCATAACCCTTGGCATTTGCAAAAAACGTACAAATTGCGCCTTCAGACAAAAGAAATGCGGATTAAGAACGGAGTAATGTTCTAAAGTAGATTAATTGTAAAGGTAACAAAATATTCTTAAATGTTTTCTTAACCGCCTTTCAAGTTACCGAAGTAACCCCCTGGAAGATCTCAAGGATCTTGTGCTAGGTAAAGAGAGACGAGGCCTTACAGTTTAATGTGGACTCCGAACCACTCTTGGGGCAATTTTTTTAATGAAAAATTGTTTCGCTTTGCGGGAATTTAACCCACTTCGCTAAGCAACTCAGTTTGCTAGCCAGATGCTTTAACACACTGAGCTACCGTCTGATTAGCGAAATGGGTTGGGGGATGAAAATTAACATTTGTCCCTACATGTCTGGGATGACAAATGGTTGTTATAAACATTGTTACATTTTTGTAAGAAATAGGAAATTTTTTATAGAGCTCAAAACTTACTACAAAAAATTCATAACGCACAAAATATTCCATTGAAACTCCTCAATTATTTCTATCAACCTCCCACATAATGACGACAGTAGTGACAGCCATTGATAGAAAACCATTTTTTAGAACTATACCCAAATAAATTCTGATGCTTAAAGTATCAAACGTAAAGCCCTGGTTAGAGGTTCCGAGGGCAAAACATAGAGTAAATTTAAAAAACTAATAAAGTTCACTAAAAATAAATAAATAGAAACTTTTTAAGTGATACAGCATGAAAGTTCATGTATTATTTTTATAAGTTCTCCTGCTGTACCTACAAAATCTAAGTTAAATCGTTTTTTTTTTACAATTGTTTGGCTTTGGACAGAGTCCATTCAGCCACTATTAACTTATAATTAAAGTAACTAACCTAACAACCCAATTGTAATACACAGCATATCAAAGGAAAATAAACGGGAACACATTTCACGCCAAGGTGCCGGTCATCTGTACAAATTAAACAATTGGTGTGGAATCTAGATACAATTTCCTGCAGAATCAAGCTGTCCCCGGCTGCGTTACTATATATAGGTGTGATAACAGTGGGTTGCCTAAAATAGATGTTAAATGATGAACTAAAGGAGGGCAGGCTAACTGATTTACTAATAGAGTTGTATTCTGCCACTTTAACACAAGCATCTGCCAGAGTGGGAGATGATTTATTTTGCCAATATGGATTTATCAAGTCTTGCGTTGTCAGTTGGGCAAGTTTTGGAAGTAACCTATTCTGAGAAAAATGGTTATATTTCAAGAGAAATTTCTGGGCCAGAAAGTGACGCCTAAGATGTAGTGGCGGTTCATTACATTCTGCAAGTAGAGAGGAAGTAGAGGTAGATTTTATGGCACCGAGAACAATTCTCAGTGCCTTGTACTGAAGCCTATCTAGCTTAATCAATCTGGATTTTGTGGCAGAGCCATAAAAAACACATCCATAATCTAGGTATATGTCCTGTAAAATATAAGATTTATATATAAGTTAAATCGTGAAAAGCTGAAAAACTGCATCCAATCTTTTGACTATCCCTGTAATTTGCCGATTCCCCATTGATGGGTCCGTAGACGAAGTAACGTGCGAACAATATGTTTAAACCGCCGCGCCGGGAACACTGGTCGTTTACAATTTTTCACATTTTCATCCGCTCAGTCAAGGCAGATCCCATATACACTGTATATGATGTGATAGGTCGATATGTATTCCAAATCACTGAGGAACCACATATGGGAAAATACGGCGTAAGATGTGTTAGTTTCCCGTCAAAATCGACTGCTAACTTTAGAAATTGAGGACACAAATTTCGACGTTCTCGAGAAATCTCCCTTCTGGAACTTTTTTAAAGGACTACCAATCCATCCTCCTAGACGATATTTTACGTGAGTTGCTGTACTACACAATATCGGATAGAAAACGAATATTAATTTCCGTTCCGAGTCCGTCTTCGATGTAATTCCTAAAATCACTTATGAAATTTCAATACAGTTCCTAAAATTACGTATTTTGAAATTTTGTTATAGTTTCAAATAGGGATAACTATTATTGAAAAAGTTAATGATGAAACGGCGTGCATCGACTTTTTATGATAGTTCTAAAGAGTTTGGCATACAAATTTTCTAAGTCGATTTTCGTTGTACTTCAAAGAGCATCTTCGCCATGGCATCTTTAGGTGTCACACGCGGTTCCTGCAAGAAGTCGAATTTCATTGAAGTTTCGCGAAATCCCGTCGAAGGAGATTTTTCCTGGCATCTGGATTCTTTAACATAAGCACGCTCCCAACGTACTCCTTTAACCTTTAAGTTTCAGTCAGGTAAGGAGGGCTTTAAGAGTGACTAGTTAAACGTGAAGCCTAAAGTTCAATCATTTTCAATTTTAACTAATTACTTTCCTATTCCTGTGAAGAATTAAGAACAAATGCTAAATTTAGATTATCTATTTCAGTGTACCTTTGTGCCTATAGTTCTGAGTTTAAAGTAAGCCAACTTTTTTGAATTATATTAAATTTCACCGTGTGAAATACACCTAAAGTAAAGCGTATAGTTCGTACAATGAGTTACCAAGCAACGTAATTCAGAAACTTACATAGAAAAAATTGAATCTATGATAACTAATCGTTAGATTATTTAAAAAAAAGAAAATCCTGAGCGAATAAGTCCCACAACGTTCTGCTTACCCGGTAGAGTACTTTCAGTCTGTAGAGAATTTTTTTATCGCGCAATGTCCGTTCTCTCTGGAATCTTGTTTAAAATGTAAAAGACTACTTAAATTCATCAAGAACTGATGTTTTGTGTATTGCAAAATTTCAATATTTTAAATTAAATTTGTAAGGTAATGTGGTGTAAAAAAGGGAAAGCGCGTGTCTGCGAATGAGGTAGATAACATTATTCTCTTTCTAGGTGATATAAAATGGTTGCAGATGGCGCCCAAGCAGCTCCTACTGGTAAGCCGCGAAATACCAACCGATTTATGAATGAGTACACATGCACACAAAAGGAAAGTGTCATGGCCGGCAGACTAGAACACCATGCTTTTATTTATTTATCTGACGTCAAGTTTGTTCCTTCGTTTGACACTTTCATTTTAAATTTCAAATCTAGAATATTGGATTCAATTTTTTCATACGCTTATAAATATGTGCAATGGAAACAGTTTGTATTGAATACAAACGGGTATAATTTTTTTTATTACAAATGATTATGTTGGGAATAAAAAAAATTAGGCATGTTTGGTTCGAATCTCACTTTTCAAAACTCTCGGGTACAATTTGGTTCGAATCGTACGCCCGGTTCGGGAGGTATAAAATGTTGATCATAAACCTATGGGCGATTATAGGGACGGGGCATGCGCGTAATGCTAATTATGTTGATAAATTTTTTGCGACCCCGGAGACTTAGAACATTTTTTAAACAATAGTTATAATTATGCCATCACTTTTTGTGATGTGCCAATTATGATGATTAATTTTTGATATCCAATATGCCGCTCTATCGCCCCTGTCGCCTTTCTATAAACACGTTCGATGTTAAAGTCAGAAAAAATATTTGTTCCCCGAAGTAAATAAATTCTTTACTGCTAATAGAAGCATTTCTGGCCAAAAGCCCCAAGAGTAGAAAGAGATCACAATCCCACTCCTTGCACGACGCAAATAGTTAAAAACGTATTTATGGGGGGGGGGGGGTAATCTCTAGCCAATGAGGGGTCAAACGGAAAGGGGTGAAAAATAAAATTACGTAAGTGGACCTGCATATCGTTACGGGATTTTCCACAAATATTTTTTAAATTCATTAATTCCCCAGGCACTGAAAACGAGTTTGATAAAAAATCCATTGACATAAATAATGTCAGTTGCCACTTTTCCCTCATTTTCCAGGCTACAATATACGATTTTCACCAGAAAACTGATGTGGCGTAGTAACTTTATCGTCGCTAAAAAGTGAAACTGACATTGCGCGGTGACCTGAATTTTCACCTGTGGGCAAATTTCAATTTTCTAACCATAATATTTATCGACAGCACGGAAAATGTCAGTTTCCATTTTTTTTTTAAATCATATACATCCCTCTCGATAACCCAAGCCAGAAAACTGACATGTCGGGATACCAAAATCGACCATTTTTTCTTTACATATCCAAGAGAATTATTCGATCACTCCGTTAAACTCGTCGAAAACTAACAAGAAAATATTAAAATCGCTGGAGCGTAATAAGTCGAGAATCCTGGTAACGGGCTGCCGTACTAATAAAACAAATAAAATTATTATTTGAAAATGGTTCCTATTATACGAACAATCCGTACAAAAATTTTGGTAGTTCCGTTTTACTAATGTTTTATATATTTTTAAATGAAAGTTAAAACATTTAGAGCAGCCACACTGTAAAGTAGTTTCTTATATCAAGTACCCGCTCTATGTTACAGTATGTACTTAATTCTAAATTTACCGTATTCCATTACTTGCTCTTTTTCTTTTGTTTTATTTATGGCACCTTCATTATAATAGTTACTCGTTATGGAAAACTTTGCGCAAAGTAATAGGGCTGTTCGTTCGGACTAAATTCTGCACAAATTCTCTTTATTCTATTTTCTTTTCTAGTCATAATATTTCTTTTATTTGTGTATGTGGAACGCTAGGGAAACTCTGTGAGTCAGTCAGGCAAGACCCGGGGTGGTTCGATAAATTCGTTAGAAAGTAGCACGATTCATATACGGTTTTCTCTCTGTTTTCAGTATTTTTCTTTATGTTTTATGTTTCACTAGAAGCGCTAAGTACGTGATATATTTATGTATCGAGGTTCTACGAGTTTAAACTAGACATTTAGCAATGGTTTCCGCTTTACAGAACTACATCCGCGTTTGTACGGATAATTATTGTTTCTTAATGTTATTATACCTACAGCTTGTATTTTTAACTTTCGCCATAGTAATAATAGAAAACTGCTGAATATCTAAACTAATTGTTATCCGAATGCCAACACGGCTACAGAAAATTTTACTCAGAAATGAAACGATAAAATAGACAATAATGACTGTCACAAAAAGCTTTATAGCCTTGGGTTGTTTCAACCGAATAGAAATGTCATTAATAAATTTTGTCGTCAAACCTGTAAAGTTTTAATTAAAAACTGAAAAATGTTACAGTAGTTTTTGAACAAATACATTTCATGTATGGTGAGGTGAACGGGAATGCTTTCGAAGCGCGTAGACTTTATGAAGAAGCATTCAGCGATGCCAAACAGATTCCCTGTGACAAATCCTTTGTCAGCTTACATACCAGATTTCGCGGAAAATGTACCGAGTGTAAATGAGTGTTACATGACCCATGTCCATTTAACAATTTTATATAACAACTGGTTTTTTATTTATATTTAGCACGATCTGTATATCTGATTTAGTTTTTGTAAGTGAGACTGTTTCAACTATCAGACATTGTTTTATGTATTTTTATATATTAGGAACTCAGTCATGTTTTCTTAACACTATTATATATCCCTGTTTACAGCCCTTCAGGTGAACCAATTGTCTACAAGTCTACAAAACATTTACATTCACTTATATTTCATTTTTATATTTTATTTATAATATACATGTGGTTATTACCTTTGAAACTTGCTCATTCTCCTGTTATATAGTACATCTTATAATACTGGATCTTTACAGTACAGTTTGTAAACGATTTACTTTATTAAGACAGTTCGTTTTTAGGTTATAATTTCACTGTCAAGTCAAGCTTGTCATTATAAATTCCCTTTATCGATTCTGTAATTTGCTTGAGTAAGGGAATGTACCCAAGAAACGAAGTTGTGTGCTTAAGTCGCCCATCAATAGATGGCAATACTTGTACCATTTTCTACATTTTACAGCTTTCCGTTTAATTAGTAAAAGTAGATTTTTCAAGTTTGTATATTGGTAGCGTATTTCAGATTGTAATATAAAAAACTGTGCGACCTCAGTAATTTATATTACACTTATAAATCCAAATTTCATGTGTTTAAGACTACCAAGTAAATTTTATTTATTAGTAATTTAAATTTCATTAATTCTCAATTTTGTCCTCAATGTAATCTGAATTTTTTTAAATGCATTAAATTCAATTTTTTTAATTCAATAGTAATTAAAATACTACATGTTACCACATGGTAATATAATATTCTTTTCTTTTTCATTTTTGGCAATTTATAGTTTGCGAATCAACTTCTAAAGTTTACATTACTTCAGCTTTAAATTTACATTTATTTTAATTTTGTTTCTACATTTACTTTTATGTATTAATCAATTAATACACATTAATTGCTTTTACGTATCAAGCAGATTTACTTAGCAGTCTTTTGCCATTTCCGTTTAATTTTACGTAATTTCGCATTTACTTATCCGATTTTTTTTCCAAGTCGCATGGTTGGATAATATTTCTATAATTATGTTAAGGCATTCAAGCCTTCGATTTCATATCTATTCTACAATCTTCAAATATAAATTCCCTTTGAAAAACGCAGTATTGTAAGAATAAATTGCCAAAGATCTTTAGATTCGATATGCCAGAGACAATTGGGGCATGAATTGCAGTACTAGAGCTTTCCAGCTTCAACCATACTTAGTCTGGAAATCTAGGAGATTGGTATAATTTTCACTATTAATTTTTTTTATTAATTATTCCTTGTTCACCAATTCTATTTTATAAACATAAAATCTCATCTAAATTTAGATTTCAAACCATAAAATTTTTTGGTTCATTTTATAGAATTTTTTTATTTCCCTTACCAATAATTTCAGTCTCGTCTATTGGAGACTGGTTTTTCGAGAAAAAGAGACAACTCGACTAATTATCAACTATAGATGGTACTCAAATAACATCATTTTATCATTGTCCCCTTTTCTCGAACAAACCAAAATTTGTGTTTTATGTTATGCATTCAAAGAGGGTAAGTTTCACATCTCTTACAAGTTCTCCGAATCTACGACTCTTTGTTTCGGCTTAAACCAGCTAGTCGTCCGCATATGCTGCCTCAATTATTTCTCAAAAATATATAATCAGGGAAAGGAGGTAACATGAGTTCATACGCCCTCAAATAATAAGCTCTGAGCATCGTTTAACTGTAGAGTACAATAAAATGAGTATTACGTTTGTAAACTGAAGAAATGAAAATCTTCCAAACCAACCAAATATATAGCTGAACGTGAGAGGATTTGACATTGAGCGAAGAGAAAACAATTTATAACAATTAATGATTCAGGGACGACCCGATTTGCGAATTGGAAACTCTCCAAAACGCTTGGATAATATCACCAATGGTTTGAGGAAAAACTTTGGTCAGACTGTACGCCCAACCAGGGACCTTGGCAAGGGGCGTTATATCTGACGGTATACAGCAAAGGAAGGTTGACGAGAGCTATGTATAGTCAATTTTAAAGAGAGAGAAATAATGAAACGACATCAACGACAAGTTGTAGGGCCAATTCTCCGGTTCATCGAGGAAAATGTACCAACATGAAGCATGAACAAGAAAATTTACATAGCCATCATACTGTCAGCGATATCAGAGTTAAAAATATGGCAAAGATAAAATCCAAAACACGAACGGTCCTGAGAAGAGATGAAAAGGACATTGCCCAACTAACTATAATAATAATAAATAATAAACAGCACAGAAATTAGACAACTCAATTCCAGAAGCCAGGGCTTGTGCGGAAGGGGGTTATATATTGAAAGAACGCGGACATACAACCATTTCCTCCGACAGTGTCAGTGCCGGAGCCAGGATTCGAACCCGGTGGTGCGATGTCCGTGTGATTAATCGCGATTGCCACCTCACGCCTTAACCCACTCGGCTATCGACCAGACTACGGCAAACTACAAAGACAATAACACTAAAGTTGTTGTCTTTTTTATAAACAGGATACAAATCAGAGTATTTCTATAAGGGAATACTGGCCACTTTAGGGTAACTAATTCCAAAAAAAAATTCGTTTCATTCTTGTATACACACTTAATGATATTTTATTTTTTTACTCCCTTTTTATAATAGTGTGTGCGTGGTATTGGGGGTGATAATGGGGGGTGGCTGATGCCAAAAAAATTTTGAGGCCTTGGAATTTTCGTACATTGCAATTTTATGGACTCTTACCTGCTTGCTTTGCCTATTTATCCTTATTTACCCCATTTACCCCCGTACCCTTCAACAGAATTAAATTAAAATGTAATCTAGTTCCAGATCTCGTTACAATACGTAAGTGTGCCAAATTTCTAGTCAATATCATAAACGGTTCCAGAGTAAACGTGCGCACAAAAAAATAAGTTTACAGACAGACCGACAGACAGACACAATTTCGCTCTAATTTAAAATCCCTACGTTTCATTACATTTTAAGCCTATTTCAACAAGAAAAATGCGTTACTATACTTCCACTGGACGTGGAAGTAAAATTACGTGGAAATTTTTAGATTGAAAATTATTAATTTACATGGACATGTATAAAGGAGGATGTAAATCCTCTATTAACAGGCATCCTTAGTTATTGTACATCATGAAGGTGTTAACTTTTTTTTATTATTATTTATCTCTATTTAACTTTAACTTTTTTTCAAAAATATTATTTATCTGTATTCAACATGTTTTCCGAAATGTTTTAAAAACAAAGCTGACATGTGTTGATTCATAATCTACAAATTACAAATATTGACTTTATTGACGTTCGACAGAGTAAAACGAACGCATCTTACTTTGCAAAAATCAGGACTAGATTCTTTATCATTAATAAAGCTTAAGATTAAATGAGAAAATACCAGTTTAATATAAACAAGTCATAAGTGACTTAGTAACTATATATAATTTTTCATACATTGCAAACGTTAGTTTTATGCAAAATAAATCAAAGCATGTTCTGGTTGCTATGCAATCTTATATCAAGTTAATTGACATTCACATTTATGCCAAGTGAATAAAATAGGAGCAATTAATATCGTCCTCACTTACTAATTTTCCCACGAGATTTACTGTTATAGTAAATTACTTTGCACTTCCAAACTAGAAACGCCGGCTTTTTGTACACATAAGTTTTAAGTGTATAACTAACTACGTAAGCCAATAAACACGGAGTTGTTAATTAATAAACATTACGGCAAATTCCATATTAATAATAAATTAGCAATGAAGAGACAGGAAGGAGGCTCGTATGCAAACCGGGAAGAGTTTGTACGGAATTCTTTAAATATTTAGTTTGTATCGAGACATGTTGTGTAGCGAATTGGTTTTAGGTTTCACGGTGACGTAAATCAGAAAAGGAGAATAGGAGAATCAGTAAAACTATTATCAGTTACTGTAATTTCCAGAGATTGTTTTAAAGACCAATGTAGTAACAGCAAATTTTTATTTGATCTATGGCATCTACATCTACATATTTATATTTATTTCCGAAGAACAATATATCAAAGAGTTTAATTAACAATGCAATTATAATTGCAAACGCATGCGAAATAAACAAAATTAACGTTATGTTGAACCAACCAACCAACTAGAAATGACATATCTGATATTAAACTAACGTTAGGGAATTAGATTAAAGAATTAAATACAGGTTGCTTTCTGGCTATGAATTTAAAAATGTGAACCAATTCACGGATATTTAATGTGATAGGGGTGTAGTTGTAGTTTATTATTGATTTCAATTAAAATTTTATTACGTGTTTCATCTATGGCCAGCTCCACTGTATATTAAATATTAAACAGGCATTTACAATTTAAGTCTTGATAATTGGACTCTGGACTCCTCAATTATTATACTTGGTATTAAATAAATGAATCTGGAACTTTCATACTTTACCCCTACAGAAAATAAATTTTGTAGAAGGATTTTAATTTTAACGTTAAGATGTTATGTCTCCAAGAACTTAGACACTCAATTTAATGTTAAAAATATAGTAAAAGCTCCATAATAATACTGACAACAGAGAAACAAGAACAAAGGCATACCACAGTGGAAACGGGAAAATAAGAATTTACGAACTAACAATTCATCGCAAACCTAGAAGGGAGATGGAAAATGTTTATGTAAAATACAAGTGTACAAAGTACCAAGCAGACAGAAACATGATAATGAAATATTCAGGAAAACAATAAAGATGTTCTCTCAGCAAAATATTCTGGCGTATAACTGTCGAACTAAAATAGTATGACATAACTAGAATAATAATAGGTTTTGTACAAACCCAGTTGGGATTCACAGGAATTGATGTGCATCAAAAATAAACAACCACATTACCAAAATCAACGAGTTTTAAGGTAATGTTTGAGTTACATAACACTGAATCTAGCGCAGTACAAAATGTCGAAGATAGAAAAAACCGTCCAGTAGGCTAGAATACTTATATTCAGGGACTGGAAATTAGAAAAGTTTTCTTAAGAATGAAGTAAATAAGGAACAAAGAAAGAAGCAATATATATAGAAGAACTCCGGGGACAAAAGGGAAGCAAGACTAGAAAAGTTCTATAACTAATAATCAGGAACCTGGGACTTTAATATAGCCGCATCGGGGAAAATTACGAAAAATACTTTAGCTCTTAAAGTTGATGCGATAGTGAAATTAGCATGCTCTTTAAAACTTAGACACTTATCAAAGATAAATTCAAGATCCTTCACTGTATCCAACGCTGTTAGATTTGACAGTTAATTTAACAATTGTATTTAATAGGTTATGCATTTCAGAGAAGGTGAAGATGTTAAATTTAGATAATAGTGATAAGTGATTAGATAGACACCAGTCATTAACCATGTTTAGGTTCGTTCTTTATCACACAACAGATCTTCAGATCATCAGTGTATAAGAAATTCTCTACATTATGATCAGCTACAGTATCGTTTATAAAAAGAAACAAACATAAGTAGGCCCAGTAAGAATCCCTGAGGTACGCCTGAGGTGGCGTTACTCGACTCATTATACCACATACTCACGTCTATGCTCTAGATATGAAGGGAAGAAATCTAATTGTTTGGTTGAGAACCCAAATCGACTCAATTTCTCCAATATAATATCAAGATCCAAGCTGTTAAATGCCTTGAAAAAATCTGTGCAAATTTTATCAATTTACCTGTTTCTATCCAATTCCTTAGAAACAATCAGTAGATTTACCAGAAGGACTATTTGGTTTTTTTTTGAGATATGATCCTACTAAGTAACTTTTCTTGTTTTGGGTATATGGAGTTGGGATTTTTTCTATTACTAAAGGCCTGCCATCGAGAGCCATCGGTATAAAGAGGTTTCAGCATTTTTTAAAATACCGTTGGCAGTTCGAGTGTTATAATGACTTTTCTATTTTTGGTGAGGTATAACCTATTGCTCTCGCAAATACTTTTTCCTAATATGCGGACTTCGAAGTTTTTTCTATCAATAACCTGTCAATTAAAACCAGGGAATTATGGAGAGATTTTTCTAGTTATTTTATCAACATCCACATTCACTTAAGATTTGTATGATTTTTTTTGTTTGTGACATTACTTCTTAAGATATTCAACAGCTATGACCCGAGTCTATATAGGAAGTTGTTGTACAAGGATGGTGTTGATCTTTTCCCGTTATTTCTGTGTATTACGTAACAAAAATCATCTCTAAGAGAGACAGGAGACAGTCTCACAGGCAGACGGACGTACATTTTGAAAGTTTCTCCGAACACAATCGTATAAAAATATTTTCCCCACAACCAACATTTACTCCTTCAACAAAGTTTATAATAGCAGATATATTGTTTACCATTTTGGTCAATCAGGTGATTAACCTTGATCGTAAAGGCCAAAGTCCAGAAATAGACTCTTGCTACGCACTCAAATCTGTGAAACTGAAATTTGTTTTTTAATTGTCCTTCGTGTTATTACTTATGAATATTTTTATCGTAGAGTAGTATGTAATATACTTTATTTTTGATTGTATGTTATTAAGTGTTAATTGTGTATAGTAATTTTTCTTTGTGTTATCAGAACTCTAAAAATAAAGATTTATTTAAAAGTTTGTCAGGCATCTCATTATAGGTAACTGCGACATAATTTGAATTACGTTAAGAAATGTGTGTCGACGCCATTGCCTAAAAACTATGATTACTGCCACGCCGTGGCGAATTTCTACATCCATCATAAATCAACCATAAATGGACAGGAAGTAAGCCAGTATACAGCACGGGAAACGTTAAAAGTTCGTAAGAGATTCTTTAAATATTTGCTTAGTATCGGAGGCCTATAACATAATTCTCGCTTAGGTTTGATAGTTGTCCCTTGCTCGCTGCGCAAACATCAGTAATTGGGCAAAGCTGGGCCCGATCTTGCTAAGCTTTCTTTCTGTCTGCCAAGGGGGATTTCACGGTTTAAACATATGTTTTCGCTTCTAAATACCTATTAAACTGTCAGTTTTTTCTCGACTCAACCGTTTCCTTAAGCCCTCGCTTCCCTTGTATAAATATCTGCAAGTCACGTTGATGAATTTGCAGCTATTAGCTGACGGAGGGAGAACTGTACTACTAACGCATCAAACAAATGTCGAAGTCATTATGGACGAGCTTTAAATTTAGCTCTAACTCAACTCGAAGTACCTTAAGTGGGTCCCTTCAATAATTTGCTGATAGATCTTTCCATTGTTGAAGTTTTATCTATGACAGGCGGAGTCGGAATGAGTCGTTTGGTTTTACGTTTAGCGCATTTTCAACTTTATATCTACAATTTTTGTTTTTTTGGATGGTCAAATCAGTTGATAGGCAACGTATGAATTGTAAAAAATCATACGCTTTTCGGTAGTTATTTATAAATGCATAAAACTATATAAAAAAATGATTCAAAATTAATATATATTTTTGTTAATATACAGTGTGTCTCACTTAAGAATGTAACATTCTTTGGCCAGAGTAATAATTATTTTGTTTTTGTCCCACTTAAATCAAACTGGTCTAAAAGATAGAGGGCCAAGGTTTATTTAAGACCACAAAATCACTTTCCATCTTTAAATGCAAGACCGTCTACGATGCTAAATTATATGAAAAAAAAATAAAAAAAATCATAGTAGGCATTTTTTAATCAAAAAGTTTTATTAACAAAACCCATTCAAAACCCTGAATCCTGAAAGTTTAATTGAATTCTAAAGAAAATGAGGTCTTAATGAGAAAAATTCCAGTCCCAAATTTCTCGTTTTGATAAGCATCTACTGAGATAATTTTGTAAATGTCAGATTAGTTGTCAAGTAAATCTGTTGGCATTCTGTCTCATCTTTTGTATTCTACCATATTTTATTTCAATTAAAATGCTTACAATTGCGAAAAAAGTGGAAATTGTTACATTAGTTGGTGATAATTCTCGTACGAGGAAAGCTGCTACAGAATAGAAGAATAATCGGCATCCAGATCTACCCCCAATAGACCGTGTAAAAGTTTTGCCAATTAATAATTTATTCACCAGAACTGGCAAAGTGTGCAACAAATAAGAACAACGTGTGGGGGATCATGTTAGAGATGCAAAAATTCTTCAGTTTGTGAGAGAAAATCCAAGGTGTAGTGTAAGGAGAACGTCCACAATTTTAAATGTACCCTATGACACAATTTGTCGATACTTTTTTTTTATACATTTATTTAACATCGGCCTATTTCCGCTACTGAGGCCTAACACCGACGCATGTAGACGAGCTACCCCCAATCAGGAATTTTGCCGATCCTCTTCCCTTAAGAAGAGTAGGGATCTTTTACTTGCCTAACATTTAATAGACAAGGGACCGACGGCTTTACATCCCCTCCGAAGGATGGTATATCTCCTATATAACGCTCGCCTAAGGTTGTATAGCTTCCGCTCATACACTGATATACAAGCCGCTGGAAGATGTGTGAGGCGAGGACGCGGTTTCCGTTGGAATGGTCGCCCATCCAACTACTAACTGCGCCTCTCGTTGCTTTACATCGCATACCGAAGTATGTACATAGTAAAGACGCACCTACGCTCGCCCTCATTTGGCGATACTTCCGTCGAAATAAATTACGTCTCTTCAAACCTGTTTTCTTACACACATACGAAGAAGGTGACGAAGAAAGGCGGATGGAATACTGCTTTTGGTGTTAGGGAGAATTTTTGAATAACCCTAATTTTTCAAAAAATATTTTATTCTCAGATTAAGCAACATTTGAAACAACTAATGGCACAGTTAACTCTCAAAATTCTAGATATTGGTGTGTTGAAAACCTTCATTGGGCTGTAAACTGTCGACGCTAGTACTCAGAAAAGGTGAATGTGTGGTGCGGTATTTTGAATGAACAAATAATTGAGCCATGTTTCTTTGAGGAAAATTTTAATGCGTAGCGTTTTCTAATTTTTTTGCAAACCGAATTTTCAATCGAAATTGAAAACGTGCCCCCTATTGCATACAACGTGATATTTCAACTTGATGCAGCTCCAATCCCTAATGCAATGGTAATACAGGATGGCTAAACGACAACTTTCCCCGGAGGTGGATTGGAAGAAATAGCCGTTTTATTAATTGGCCTCCGAGGTCACCCGACCTCACACCCTTGAACTCTTTTTTATGGGGGGTTCCAAAGAATGAAGTCTACAAAGGGTAGCCACGAAAAAGACTACAAATGGAAAATCAGGTTAGACAAGCTTGCGCTGAAATTACGCCTGCAACCCTCCGAAGAGTTACAAATACAATAACAGAAAGCGAATTACTTAGGACTGATGGAGGTTTGATAGAATATAATGTTTTATTCTTTTGATTGTATTTATTATTCATTTGCGTAAATTGTTTCAAAAAACTAAATTTAGAAATAATTTTTTATTAAAATGCCCAAAATGATTTTTCTCAGCAAAACCTCGTTTTTTAGAATTTAACTAATCTT
Organism: Leptura quadrifasciata; assembly: GCA_963675555.1. Classification (NCBI taxonomy): domain Eukaryota; kingdom Metazoa; phylum Arthropoda; class Insecta; order Coleoptera; family Cerambycidae; genus Leptura; species Leptura quadrifasciata. The sequence goes on from OY776676.1 coordinate 159,650,178, forward strand.
CGGATTCAGGGTTTTTGAATAATTTTGAACAAGTTTTGTTAATAAAATTTTTTGATTAACTTTTTGATTTTTTTCGTATAATTTAGATGGTAGATGCATTTAAAGATGAAAAGTGATTCTGCGGTCTTATATACAGTGTGACACAATTCAAATGGAAACCTCTCTGTAAAAAATGTATTTATAATCATATGTTAACGCTTTTTTTTTAAATGATAAACCATCAAAAACTCCACTTTATGACAAAAATTTAGAGATAAATTTCAATTTTCAAGGCTTTCTATGATTTATTTTCAATGTCGAAAATGGACAAATTTGATTAGCGATTTTTTTATTAAAACTTTAACTACACCACTGGATTCAGTAACCTCTCAAATGGGTAAATCCCAAGTTCCATGAAAAAATATTGAAAAATGACAGATTTATGGCAAAATCAATGTTGACTCATAGTAACTTTTTACTTGATTTTTTCTAAAAATCGAAGTAGCCCATGAAAAATAAACAAAAGAAAGATAAATCAAGTGAATAGTTTTAATAAATATTACATTTTTATTGAGTAATGGCAGATAATAATAGGGTGCCATGGAAAACAAATTTTATAGTCAAACGTCAAATTTTTAAAATTCGCATATTCTCATATTCATTGTTATTGAATTATAAAATTAATCGATAGTTATTATCAAGTATTAGTTTATTAGTTTGTAGTTAATTATGGATAATCTAAATGTACAGGAAAAAATTGAACTTGTGCGCCTTAGAGGAGATAATGACAGAACTTTGAAAGAGGTATGCGAGGTATTCAACAACAGGCATCCGAATAGGCCCAACATTACTAAAAGTACTGTTTATAAAATAAACAAAATTTTTAATGAGTGTGGCTCTGTGACACGGCGTATTATAAGAACAGATAATATTCAAAGAAGAACCAGGTACGAGCAGACAGTTTTAAATTATTTAACAACAATCCAAACGCCAGTGTAAGAGTAGCTAGCTTAGATTTGAATTTACCTAGAGAAAATGTTCGCCGATGCCTTAAGAAGAATTTGGTAAAACCATTCAAACCTAAATGTTTACACACGTTGGAACCTGGTGATGATAACAGACGGATGGAGTTTTCCATGGGGACTCAAGGAGAGTATCTTAATAACAGAAATTTTAATAAAAATATTTTATTCAGCGGTGAAGCAACTTTTACAACAAACGGGGTAGTATCGTCACAAAATTCTAGGTTTTGGGTTATAGAAAACCCACAGTTTGTCATTAATTGTCAAAGACAATATTCCCAAGAAGTTAATGTTTGGTGTGGATTGCTCAATGAAACAATCATTGGCCCTTTCTTTTTTGAAGGTAATATGAATAGCATGCAGTTTTTACAGCTCCTAAGAAATGAATTTTGGAATATTCTACATGAACTTCCAATACAAGAAAGAGTAAATCTACATTTTCAATTAGATGGAAGCCCTGTCCATAATGCCAGAGTGGTTACCAGAAGGCTGAATGCTAACTTTCCTAATCGATGGATAGGTCGTGGTAGCCCGTTAATTGAATGGCCACCCCGATCCCCGGACTTAACACCGATCGACTTCTTTTTATGGGGTTTAATAAAATCTAATGTTTACAGGTCACGCCCGAGTAATAGAGAAGATTTGTGTGCAAGAATAAGACAAGCTTGTGCAGAAGTTACCCGGCAACAATTACAGAATGTCGTAAAAAATATTAAAAAACGATTCGACAAGTGCATCGAAATAAACGGCGGCCTTGTAGAGGCCACAAAAATTTAAGAAGTTTTAGTGTAATGTTGTACAATGTGTTATTTTTTTAATTTAATAGTTATCTAATTATTATTACTTTTAATTGTTCATACTTATGTTTTTAAGTCCAATATGATTAATTTTGTTTAAATGACAATATTTATTAAAACTATTCATATAATTTATCTTTCTTTTGTTTATTTTTCATGGGCTACTTCGATTTTTAGAAAAAATCAAGTAAAAGTTACTATGAGCCTACATTAATTTTGTCATAAATGTGTCATTTTTTAATATTTTTTCATAAAACTTGGGATTTACTCATTTGAGAGGTTACTGAATCCAATTTCAATAAAAAAATCGCTAGTCAAATTTGTCCATTTTGGACATTGAAAATAAATCATAGAAGGCTTTGAAAATTGAAATGTATCTCTAAATTTTTGTCATAAAGTGGAGTTTTCGATGGTTTATCATTAAAAAAAAAGCGTTAACATAGGATTATAAATACATTTTTTACAGAGAATTGTATGGAATTGTACACAAATAAAGCGTTATTAAATGACGCATTATTTATCTGAATTTTACTTTCCGTTGTTTTAAGGAAGCCCACATTAATACCTCTATTTATTTTGTTTCAGAACGACACGATGAGAATAGTGTGGGCCTTTCACAAAGACGAACCCTTGGGCGGTGCGGTGGGCCCGAAGTCCCTACCCCAGCATGACACAAGTTCCCGAGGGACACAATCGTTGTACTTGGTCCAACGCGCTGATCAGGATGCTCCAGGGCCAGAGGAGACAGCTCGGGTTTGGGAATTGAGAAATCCCGCCGTTGATCCGCCTGCCCCAGGTGAAACGCTTTATTGGTGCAGGGTCTTTAGGATTCCCACTATTACCAGGAAACACCACCTAATTAGAGTAAGTTTTGTTTTGTTTAATAGAGGGTATGTCGCAGAGACCTTCGGAGTATACTGGGTCACAATATGTTGTCGTCTGTAGTTGTTTTTATTATACAGGATGCCTCAGCCAAATGAGCCACCTAAGTAGTAAGTTTGGAAGCACAAGCTTTCTGAAAAAATGGTGAAGCACGTCGACCATATTTTCAACGTTGAAATAGGGCAGATTTATAACAGTAAACTGGGTAATGTGTAGTGTAAAACGGCGATGAGTCTCAGAACCTTTTTTTAACTTAAAAAAGTAAATACCTGGATGGGTTGTATTTAATCATTTTAAACATTAAACACCCCAAGCGACATTCATAGCGGTCCGCGTGATTTAAACATTTCGGCTGTTTGAAATAATAAGAGATGTGATCAAACTTGCGTAAGTTCCGTAAAAATCTAATACAAGAATTTTGAACCGTTTGAAGAGATTCCTTATCGCGATTGGCCAGTGTGCGGTAACAAAGTAAGAAGTACACAGTAATATTAATGAATCAGTGAATGTCAGTTTTAGTTCTGTACTGTACAGATACAAAAGTTTAAGTTTGCTAACTAATTTTTGTATTAGAATATATACATGTTTAACAAATATTAAATCTGTGCCGAATCAAACAACCAAGGTTCTTAAGCATTAACTGGACTTAAGTGTAGATTATTTAAAACTATACTAAAACTGGGGTTATTAATAATTTGGACTACTTTGTGCTTCTCAAACACTAATAATTCAGTTTTATCACAAGCAGTAAATATGTCATTGGAAACTTTTAGCAAAGTTGTAGTAGGCTATGTCAAGCACGGAAGCCAGTCAGTGGAATAGGCAAAATCAAGTTATTGTTCAAATAATAATTTATCTGTTCGAACACTATCTCTTCTAATACCTTTGACAAAACAGGCAATTAACTATTGGGTAAAAAATAGTTGTTAAGCGTGGGACAATTTTTTTTATCAACAGGAATTACAATAGACTCTTTCCAAACGGAAGGGAAAGTACCTTCTAAAAGACACTTGTTTAAGTTAAGAGCTCTCTGGGGTGTATTAGTCATCCATGCTTCCAATTTTAATTGTAAATGACTTCACGTCAATAAAATAACACAGCCGAATGTACAGTGTGCTTGGAAAGAGAGAGACAGAGATGTAATGGTACAAATTTATTATACCTAATCTTTAAATCTCTGTTTATTCCTGAGGACATTAGGGCTAATTTTATTTCAGTTCTACAAAAGGGAAAACGTTTATTTTAATAATACCTATGTGGGATGATAAAAATTATTATTGCAAATCGAAAATAGAAGAAAAAAATTATATTTTTTTATATATAGTGTGTCCCACTTCATACTAAGTCACCCCTATAACTTGGCTATTTGTATTTAGATTTGTATATATTTTTTACAGCACATAATACCCATAATGAACTACCTTTGGAAGGTAGAACTATTACTCAATCTCTATTTCAAAGTCCACTGTGATGTTTTTAAAATGGGAATTTTGCAAAAATAACATTAGCGATTGAGATGTATTTAGAAAAGTGGTTCAGAAAAATTAAATAAGTTCAAATATGAAGTTTCATTTGAAAATATTGATTTTTTTTTAAATATTAAGTCAGAAAAATTCGAGGTTTCGGTTAGTTCAGACATTTTTACGTAAAAATTTACAACTATGGTTTTTACAATAATTGATGTAAACACCTCGAATTTTTCTGAAATCCAAGTACAAATAGCCAAGTTATAGGAGTGGCTTAGTACGAAGGGGGACACACTGTATACTTTTTTTTCTCTCATCATCCCACATTGTAAAATGTTTTTAATTTCTTTTAGTGAAAGCCGTTTTTTAAAATAATGATTTATATGAGAGTATATCGAAGCGCCTCGCCGGCTTATATCCGGAGCGCTCTTAAATGGTTGCTAAGATATGGAATAGTAGTACTTCTCTTAAATTTAATATAATACAAAATTTCTACTTTGGATGTTTGTTGAGGCCACCGACGTAAAGAATTTTTTGAGAATTCTTTATTATTTTGAATTAAATAACCCACTGACCATCAGCCTTTCGCCCGTTTCGAAAACATGATTCTATGATGAATTATTTTGTAACAGTGTAAACTCCATTTTGAATAATTATATTTTACTCCCGCCAAACTATTATTCAAATTCTACAACAATACGTTTCGACATGCATCGCGTACCCTAATTGAATCTTATTTGTTACATTATTTATAAATGAACTTGTGTTATGGGTGGAGCCTCTAAAATCTTAGGCCCAAACTGGTTTCAAACGTATTACCTGTAGTAGTAAAATAGATTAATTTAAAATTAAAGCTAAATTGTTGGTGCCCATTTGTTAATTGTCAGGCAAATATGTAATATAATTAATTATATGATTACATTCCCCACTAAAATATTGTTGTTTTCAATTAAAGCTCACAATTTTTTCATAAACATATTTAGGCGGCAATAAAAGTGAATTAATGAAGCTTAAACTCCTCCTCGGGCACGCCTCTCTATAAAAAAAACTGGTCGTCGCTATTATGAATTCTTCGTATTAAATTATGGAATTGGTTATGTATCAAAATACATTAGTCAGACTTGTTGTGCAGTTTCCTTATTTGTCAGCTAGACGATTATTATTCTCAAATTTAGAAGCCAGTCACTTTTACACAATCATGAAAAATTATAGGACATATACAATATACAGAGTGTTCCATGTATGCGGTCACTAATTTCTAGGGGGATTCTACACAAAAAAACATGAAAAAAGTTCATATAAACATGAGTCCGGAAATCAAAATTGGCATTTTATTTAATATCTCAGGCACCCTTTGACCTACAGTGACTAGTTTTTGCACGTGGTTCGATATCGTTAAGATCATTATCTGAAGTTATTCACTAAAGGTAAATTCAATCAGGGGTGCATAAAATTGGAAAGGGGGGACTTATTTCTCGCTCCAAGTTTTTTTATTAGAATTTTTTGTGATTGTCTCATCAGAATATGATTCCTTGGCTATAAATATACAAAAAATGTCATCTTGTTGTAACGCCGCAGGCCAACCGGTTTCAGGAAAATGAACCTAAAGGAATTTTTCCAGCCTTCTTGCGCAAACAGATTTTTTTCAATTAATTCATCATTTTCTCCATGTTTTCGCAAGTGCCATGGACAGAAGGTCATCTTTCGATCTGCACTTGCAAAAATTCTTGCCGTATTTTTTTATTTGTAAAAACTGATTCTTGGCTTTTTATTACTTAATTGGTCGTTATTGGTTTCCAATATTGAATTGTCATTAATGATATAAAAGTTACGGTTCTCATTGTGTAGTCTATAATAAGAGAGTTTAAGCTTTCATTTAATATGAGTTACACTTTCGAAGAATAGGTTGATATTCATTTATTCTCGGTCGAGTCTGGGGAATGCTGCTGAAGCAAGTAGATTTTATAAAGAAACTTTCCTAAATAGAGGAGTACCTTGCGAAAGATTTTTTGTAAATCTAGACGATACGATTTTGTTTCCCCTTGTACTTTTTTGAATAATTACACTTTGTTCCATTAAATTTGAATTTGTATTTCAAAAAATTATTGAAATGTTTAACGGCACTTTCCTCGAAAACGGTTAGAGTTATCAAGTTCTAACAAATGTACTTTTTATACGTCGAAACGACGTTCTCATCAGATTTTCTGGTCACAACGTTTCGTCAACAAAATATGAAAAAAATTCATCATCAGATAGAGGTCCTGCGGCGCCCTCTATGATCTAACGTGATGTAATTGTTGTGTGGGTACAACTAATTAAATGTTCTTCAGAAGGAGTTATTTATTAAACAAAACTTAACAAAAAGTGGTTACGAATCTTAAGTTTAAATATACGAGTGAATTGTTTGAGAACAGAAATAAGACTGACCTATTTTGCCTGCATTTCGGCGGTCTCTCGTATACCTCTCGAGGGAGAGGTAAATTAGCATAATTTTCAAATTACGGTTTTACGGTAGGCTATTGTATTTGGCCAAACAATATTCAAACTAGTTATACGAATATTCAACATTTATAAAAGGCTAAATGCTTAAATTTTGATCAGCATTATATAACTTAACATTTCAAAAATTCATCAATGTTTAAAGAAAATTGATTAAAATCTGAATTGTCACAAATAGAAGTCATAAGCATATGGAAATTAATGACAATATATTTTCCCTTTAGACGGAAATTAATATAGCATAATCACAGCGGTTTTATTTGCATTGGTTAATTGCTACTATTTGAACGTTCAAAGAGGGTTTATGTTTGACGTAAAACATAACTACTGCTGCCATTGAAGGGGCAAATATTTGTATAAACGACATAGTTTTGAGGATCAATATTTGAATATTGCTAAAACCCAGTTTTCCCCTGCATTTCTTTGAGGCCAGTTATAATTGAACAAACTGAGATGAGTTCTCCTTATTCTCGACTCTCGTATATACATCAAAGAAAATGCAATTTTAAAATAATTTGAAATTTAAATAACAAAGAGCCGTAAAATGTCGCATGAATCTGCATCTTGGGGTCCGCATCGACGTACGCATAATGTTATTTGCAAATTCGTGAACCGAGTTCAAAACTAAGCAATTTACATGTCATATCTTCGGAGATTTGAGCAAGCGACACGTGGAATCTTACGGCAACTCTAAAGGGAATCTAAATCGGATAAAATGCTTCCATTACGCACGAACCTATCCTATTCCATTCTACAACTGAACTATGTGTCAAAGCTGTAACGTAAAATGAATTTACTGTACCACGTTGTCCCTTCCAATTTATTTTAAATTCTAGGAATTCTTCCGTACGGTTCAGAAAAAAGTTATCTGAAATCGCTAGGGAATTGTTGCTAGGATAACGTTTCTACGGCAAAACGGAACGAAGGGTTAGTTAATATTCGTATTTTCTTTTGAGGAATCTCAGTCCGAGTCTAGAGAAAGTGAAATGGTAAAGGAAACTGTCATCTGTCAATGCACATGTTTATAGAGGGTGTTTAATTCACTTATGCGTACTCGAGAGGGGACGGTAGGAGACATAATTTGTAGCTTATTTTAAGTAGCACTATGAGAAAATATTTATTACTTGTTTTCAAAAGTTGTAATATCGTAAAAAATAGATTAAAGAAATCGGTTTTTCGCAAAACACTCGGAGGGTATCAATTTTACTCTAAACTATGTACACATGAAAATTATAGGTAATGAAAATCCACACAATTTCGTTCTTTTTTAACTTCGTACGACCTATTGGAGCCGAGATAGATTTTTTGAAATTTTGACTGTTTTGCGACGTAACGAAAGTGCGCTAAAATCCCAAAAATGGCCGATCGGATCGCAACATGTTTCAAATGAAAGTTTTAGAGAATTCGATTATCAACAATTTCCTTTTATTTTTAATTTCCATTCGATCAATATTGACGAAGATATGAGTTTTTAAACATCTTTATAGCGCGCTATCAGTACACTTGTTTCATGATAAAGTCGATAAAAACTCGAAAACGATAGATCGTACGCATAGTGTATCTAATGAAAGTTAAGGAGAATCAAATTTTGAATATGCTGGTGTATGTACAGAATCGTTTTGATAACGAGTGAATGAAGATAAAATGAGAAAACATGAAGAATTGTAATTTTCAAGTGCATTTTGATTTGATTGGCTTTAGGCAATAGTGACACTATAGTATATTATGTAATGAGCACAAAATGATGCATATTTTGCACGAGTATGAAAGTTCATACGAGTGTAAAATTGCTATTTTGTGCGAGTTGCATATTATATTTTTTCTACGACAACCCACTGCTCACGCGTAATATACTAAATAAATAATAATCGATACAAAAAATATGGAGATATTTTCTTTATTGCTTTGAATACAAACCATAAGTTACAGTGCCTGGACGGTAATGCCCAACTAGTTGAGAAAAAATAAACTATAAAATAACTTCCTACCTATTTTATTTATTTTTTAAAAATAAATTTGCAATTATTGAAAATCATTTTTGGAGAATTTGTGGAATACTTGATACTAATATTTTCTTGATATTGGCAATTTTCCGTTGTTGAAGTCGACGGCCTTTCACGATTTTCCATTTCTGAAGTCGATGGTACGTTTGAAATGTCCTGTATCGCATTTGCAATTTTATTAGCTGTGTCAAGCTTACTTTTCTTGGATTCATCGATGTATCCTTCAGCGACTGCCGTGGACTTCCAGCCACCGTGGCGTTTTAACGTGGTTATGTCACCACCAGCATCAACAAGGATAGTTGCGGAAGATCGGCGAAAGCAGTGCCCGGTATATAATTCGTGATTTGGCAATTTTAAATACTTAGCAATGTCTTTGCCCATGGCTCCAAACTTATTCAAGCCTATTGTTTGAACAGTACATTTTCCTTTTTGATAGTTAATGAAAATCATAGACCATTAACATTTGGAGGGCGCAGATTTGCATATTTTTGTAAATTTCATAGTATGGAGCGGTTACAGTAAAATTTCGTACAATTTTGGTTTTAGTGTCTGGTATTGTTACTAAAAGAGCTGGACCCAAATCATTGAAATTAGTAATTTTCATTTGATGTAGCTCATGTCTTCTGCATGCACCCATTACGCCCATAACTAATGCGACCTAAATAGTTAACCAAATTACTTATTATTATCACATAATGGCTATAATTAAACTTACTTTTGTCGCTAAATATATTTCATCTGGCGCGTCATTTATAAATTTTTTGATGTCATTTGAGGTAAAGATCTTTGACTTTTTGGGCCTGTAGCCTTCGGATTGTCGCTTGAGGAATGCTTTCAGTTTCAAATATTTGGCGATATCTATATTTTCATGAATACTAAGAGTTGTTCTCAGCATTGAGTATTGTGTCCATAAAGTAGAACTTTTGAATTTCTTCGCCAAATCGCTAAAATAAACCATTAAAACGTCCTCGGAAAACGATTTTGCGTTTTGATCCCTTCTCCAACCCAAAAAGAGGTTGTAAGCGCGTTGATACATTTTCTTCGACGTTTCTGGTAATAAATTTAGTGTTGTTAACTTTGCCGTTACTCTTATGTTTGGGGGTGTCAATTCTAAGTCATTATCACTATCACTTTCCATATTAATCATCAAATTTATTGGAAATAACTCCGACTCCGTCGTTGGACGTCATATTCTCTTCTTCATATTCGCCTTAAAAATTTTGCCATCAAAAACAGTTGAAATGAGTGAAGTCTAACACGAAATATTTCATATCGCATTTGTCACTTAGCAACTTGCCTGGCAACCGATGCGAAATGATATTCCGTGCAAAATGCAATTACTTATGATTGAGTTTACACTCTTAAAATAAACATATTTTGATGTTGTCGTAGAAAAAAGGTTTTTTGAAGAGAATTAAATTATCTGTAAAATGAGCTCAAAGTGAATGGTTCACGAATTACGGGTATTTAAGTCAGGTACATTTAGAGAGCAGTTCCTCATGAGGAAAGCCACTAGGTGATAAATACTTTCTTCCTGAAAATACAAATATTTTAGAAAGCGCCTTTGAGTACTTTCGATGTTGTTTTTGTATATTAAGTAAGCTGGATTCCAGATGTTTGACGCCTATTTCAATTTAGACCTTACAGAGGCATTAAATAGGAGAAATAAGGTGTTGGAGTTCTCAGTTTTATGTCATGTAGGGTCGTTTATTACAAATTTAACGATTTTCCAATAACTAACAAATACGAGGTGGCATAAATTACCCAGGCAAGCTCTGTCGGTCTGTCTTAATATATTCTTGGTTGCTACTTGCTCAACCCTCTTATATATACAAGGACCTGTGCCCGTATCGTTTTATGCCACGTAGCAGGGTCGTTTATTACCAATTTAATAATTTTCCAATAACTAACAAATACGAGGAGGCATAAATTACCCAGGCAAGCTCTGCCGATCTGGACAGATATAGACTAATATATTCTTGGTTGCTATTTGCCCAACCCTCCTATATATACAAGGACCTGTGCCCATATCGCTGTATGGTAAAGTTGTTTTGACTTTAATTTATTTTGGACGCCACGTGATTTAGTTTAGGTGCCCTGTATATAGTTAATAAAAATCTAAACAAGTACTTCAGAACCACGAAAAGAACCACCTATCGAGCTACCTATAGAGGTTTAAAATAATGCTAAATGCAAACCAAAAATATCTAAATTGCTTTGACAAGAGGTAATTGGATTCCTGGTATAAGTAATATGCTTACCTTTAAAATAAAACATATGCATGTGCACACTAATACAGTCAGTTTATTTCAAGATGTTATATACAAAATATTCCCCAAAAAAGTATATTTTATAAAGACCTTACTTATTATGTACCATGAACAGTACGGTCCAAGGTTATAGACGTCTATAATTTGATTGACAAAGGAATTTATGTGGTTTAATAAATGTACAGACATACTATTTTAAAATATACAAAACAGGAATATATTTTCCTCAAAAATTTTTAAATTTGGTACAATACCAGGTGGCCTATTCCTATCCGATGAACTAAAATAGAGCATGAATTTCTTTTAATGAAACCTAATTTTTTATATGCACTTAGCTGTTGTTTCAGAGATGTGGTCATTAAATGCGAGCTTAGTGTCAAAAGTAACACCAAGGTCTTTCAGTTTGTCGCATATCTGTATTTTCGTATTATTGATAACAAATTCATTTAAAGAAAGATTATGTTTCCTGCTAAAGTCATAGCGTAGCATTTGTCTATATTAAGGGGTAATTCGTTTTTGTCATACCATGAGTGAAGGTTAGTTAAGTCATCTTTTTTTTTTTTTATACACTTATTTAACGTCGGCCTATTTCCGCTACTGAGGCCTAACACCGACGCCTGTAGACGAGCTACCCCCAACCAGGAATTTTGCCGAACCTCTTCCCTTAAGAAGAGTAGGGATCTTTTACTTGCCTAACATTTAATAGACAAGGGACCGACGGCTTTACATCCCCTCCGAAGGATGATATATCTCCTATACAACCCTCGCCTAAGGTTGTATAGCTTCCGCGCATACACTGATATACAAGCCGCTGGAAGATGTGTGAGGCGAGGACGCGGTTTCCGTTGGAATGGTCACCCATCCAAGTACTTACCGCGCCTGTCGTTGCTTTACATCGCATACCGAAGTATGTACATAGTAAAGACGCACCTACGCTCGCCCCCGTTAAGTCATCTTGTAATCTCTTGGTGTCGTCCGCGCTATTAATGCTAATAAAAGTTTTCAAGTCGTCGGCGCACAACAATGAATTGCAATTAAGTTCAAAGCCGATAGCCGATATCGTTTACAAATATGTTAGAAAGTAAAGGCCCAAGCACCGAACCTTGAGATATACCAGATTTTGCATGATTTTCGTTGAACTTAAAGTTTCTATAGAGGACAGATTGATGCCTTTCAGTCAGATGTGATTTAAAAAATTCAATCAAACCGGGAGCAAAGCCAAAGAAACTTAGTTTTTTAAGCAACATATCGTGGTTTAGACGATAAAATCTTTCGAATATACGAATATACACTTTCTTCAATGAAATATGAATGTCTATATTGAACAAAATTTCTTATTGTTTCAGTACGAGCCGCTACAAGGAATATCCGGCGTCAATGGGCTTCAGCACGTCGTCCTTTACGAATGCCAAGACAATCTCCAGGTCGAAGAATTATCAGACACCACAGGCCGGCAATGTTACGAGCCCCACTCTCAGCCCTTCACCTGCAACACCGTGGTGGCCAGCTGGGCGAAAGGTTCAGAAGGTTTCAGCTTCCCTCCCGAAGCAGGATATCCCCTGGACACGCAGAACTCACGATTTTATTTGATGGAAACTCATTATACGAGCCCTGTCGACGGAAGTATGAGTTCTCTAGATGGTTCTGGTTTACGCTTGTACTACACACCGGAATTGCGAAGGCACGACGCCGGTGTTATATCCATAGGTATGGACCCCAACTGGCGGCACATCATTCCTCCAGGCCAACAGAGAGTTGTGTCCTCCGGCCATTGTGTGGCGGACTGTACGAGGCAAGCGTTTCCTCACGGTGGAATTAATATGTTCGCGGTGGTGATGAAAACGCATAAAATCGGCAAGCAGGTCGCGCTCAAACACATAAGAGGCGGTGTGGAACAACCGCCTATCGCTAGAGATGATAACGTCGACTCCGACTATCAAGAGTACCGCAAACTCGGCGTGCCCGTGAGAATTTTACCGGGAGATCATCTAATAACGCAGTGTACTTATAATAGTTCGGGTAGAAGTGCTATAACGCTAGGTGGTTTAACCAGTCGAGAAGAAACGTGCTTAGTTATGGGTCTTTATTATCCTAGACAGAAGACTTTAGCCGCTTGCCACAGTCTACCCAGTTTGCCAACTGTTTTACATTCATTGGGAATACAGGAACTTAGTCCGTAAGTAGAACTTTTAATTATGCATCGCCATTGCTCAACTTTCAGAATGTTTTAGTGTAAAAGCAGTTAAAGTTTTAAAGAGTTTAACAGTAGACAACTAAATTTTCAAAGTGCTAAATGGCGGATCATTCATTGTATTCAATTAAACTGATGGAAATCATAGATAAACATTCCTCATTTATTTAACAAATAAAATATAAGTATACAGCGTATTTCAGTGAAAACAATCCACCTTAAATAAATTCGGATATATTGATTCTCGCAAAACACAAATACGCGTCAAAGGGAAATAATAAGGAGACGCGTTTTCTTATGAGCATACCTAGCATTAGCTCTACTCCCTTACCCCTAGAGCTACCCCTACAATTTTTTAAACGATAGCTCATTTTCGACTTCAAATACACCCACAAAAAGTCTAATGGAGTCAAATCTGGCGACCGAGGTGGCCAGTCTATCATCGAGCCTTGGGTGAGCCTTTTGGATGACTTCTGTTGACTTCCAAGCAGTGGTACAGTCGCTTATTAATAAAAACTTGTGGCGTTAAGTGTTGACATTATTGAACAACCCTTTGCCGCAAACCATCTAGCGAGTCTGGTTTTAGACTTCAAATACTCCCATAAAAAATCTAAATGAGTCAAATCTGGTGATCGAGGTGGTCACTCCATTATCGGACCTCTTCTACCTATCCAACGACCAGGTATCATTTTCACGGACAACCACAACAGAATGTGGGAGTGCTCCGTCTTGTTGAAACGCAAGAAGGGCAACATTTGAAATGTATACCTTTGTATATTAGTGTACTCACCCCGAGGGGGTTGCAGTCCTCATTTTACCTTCAATTCAATAACTCGCAAATTTTTCAATGAAGTCGGCTAAAATTCATATCATGGTGGTTTTTGGGGTTGCTGAATTACGAGTCCGAAGTGAAAGTTGGAAAATTCAAAATGGCGGACTTTAAGAATTAAGTCCTGATTTACGCCGTTTCTATTTATTTTACTGAAAAATATGTAGAGTAAAAAAGTGTTTAGACTGCCATTTTGCATAAGAATACATCATTTTGGTAACAAAATTAATATAGGAATAAACTGGTTTTGGCGATTAGGATTGCATGGTCACATACTGCTATTTCTAAGCCGCTTTTTGGGGAATATCCGCTCGCCTATATGCATAATGGCATTCCAAGTATTTTTTTTTACATTTATTTAACGTCGGTCTATGTTCGTTACTGAGGCCTATCACGTGAGGCGAGGACACGGTCTTCCTTGAGACGGTCGCCCATCCAAATACTAACCGCGCCTAACGTTGCCTTACATCGCATATCAACGTATGTACATAGCAAAGACGCATCTACACTCACCCCAAACACTTTTTTTCTTTACATATTTTTCATTAAAATCAAGAGAAACTGCGTAAATCAGGAATTAATTCATAAAGTCCGCCAATTTAGATCCGCCATTTTAAATTTTCCAATTTTCACTTCGGATACGTAAACAGCGTCCCCAGAAACCACCATGATATGAATTTTTTGCCGATTTTATTGAAAGATGTAAAATGGGATACTTGTTCACCAAAATTTCTTCCAAATAATAAATGTTCTTTCCTTACTCACTGAACTTCGAATTGTTCTTGGGTAAGCCCTTCTCCAAAGAATATAATTTCATTTTTGTCGATAAGAACTGAGTTTTATTCCTGCAGATATGTGGTAAGATCATTGAATCTTCTGAAAGTTCTCATTAAGTTTTATCCAACGTTGAAATTCTTTTTTAAATAAAATGAGAGTACATTCTGCAAATAACGTTCTTGAAGTATTCCTTAATAACGATTTTTAATCTCTCTGGAAATGATTTTGGCGAATTCGCGGTCTTATTATCAAGTTTTCTTTGTTTTAGTAATCTGCAAATGATCGACTTTCCAATCCGTGTTGTTGCGGAAAAACATTTAACAATGTGGTCAATACCGTTCGAAGGATTTTGATCTTTCAATGGATATGATTGATTGTCTTCTCACTATGAGAGGGCACACATTTTTTCACGTAATCAGCAGGAACGTAACAAGCTTGACATTTTCATCACATAGTTGTTTAGTCAACTGGTGCACTAGCCACCACGCAATAATCACAATATCGAAGTGCATGCATCTACTGTACCGCACTAGCACATGAGATCAAGTTCACTAGAACTGCAATAATATCCAGACCTATGGTGATATATATTCGAATTTGGTTTAGCCCTCGTACAATCTAAAATGACAATCAAACCAATATATATAATGTATAATTTCAATGAATGTGAAGACAAATAGTAGTACACACTTGAGGGGACCATATGTAATTCTTTGTTACTATTTAATTTCCACATGGACTCTAACAAATAACTCGCTTAGTTTTTATTTAACAATTGAACATCACTATTTTTGTTATGCCTCGTATAGACTCATTTTAATAATGATTTTTTTTCTTTACGCACAATTGTACAATTACTTAACGACTATTGTCTTTTCAGGGGTTCCAATCCAGTGAGAATAGCAGCTCCTCCCGAACTGGCTGGAATGACCCTTGAATCGAGATTGGTTTCTTATGACTGGGACAATCAATTTCATAGTTTTCAAGAAGCGACGATGAAAGGGTCATTCAAACCTCTCTGTTGGACGGCACAAATAACATTACTGCCGGTAGGTTGTAAATTTTTTTGTAAATTAAAACATCGTTTAACCCCAAGGCCATCTGTTCAATCTATATCGGGAGACATCTGTATTGATTAGATTTAAATTACTTCTAAAAGGCTATTAAACTTTTCTAAGAAATATATTTCCATGTAAATTATTCATTTTTAATGTATTCCGTTGGGCCCTAATAATCATTTTTAATTATAAACGACATCCAAACTCGAGAAGACTTTAGAATTTTTACTGACAATTTTGTTTCAGACAAGTATCATTTGATTACTTTCATAGTTATTTTTGATGTACGTGAATAAAAACATATTTCATGTACAGTCGATTGCAAAAAAGAACTGGTACAGCTCTTCTAAATGAAAATATCAATAAGTTAGTTGTGTGCATAATCTGTGCGAGTGTCCGGTGATATGACAACACATTAGTAATTTTCAGCTAGTGGTTGCAATTAAAATATTAACTGAATAATGATAATTCAATTTTTCAAATAATAACGACACACAAAGACCAGTAGAGGTAAGAAAAATGTAAACAACGTAAACTAAACATACAATAAAAAAAAAACTTTAATTTTGCGTAATAGAAATTTAACAAATACTGAGGCACTGCTCCATCAACGTGTAAAGTCTTGAAGTCATTGACACATGGACAAAAACAGAAGTTCTCCCAAATATTTTCAATTATCTTTTAACAATCCTTGAGTGTTATTTGGACGACCATTTAATTTTTGTGTATGATTCACCATTACCCCCAAACATTCTCAACTGGACTTATATCCAGACTTTTAGATGGCCACAGTAACAACTCTATGTTTTTATTAAGAAACCATTGCCTGACAGAAGTTTCATCATTGATTATATGATTGAGTACAAAAAATACTCGTACCTTGACTCTTTTCTTCTAGGAAGCCGCTAAACAATTCTTTAATTCGCTTTCTCGTCTTGTTCTTCTGCCAGCTGTAGATACTAAGTCAGGGAAATTTGTCTTTGAAATTGTATACACTATAGTCCGAAACAAGTTTTCTCTTAAGTACTTTATAAGAGTGATTACTGACTGAAGATTTACACCATGCACCTTGGATATATCAATAACAATAAATACTTCTGTCTGAAAATTTTCCGTCTAACTCAACAGAAAGCTACAATTTTGAGAAAATAGATTTTCCTTAACTATACGAGATTTTATTCAAAACAGACTGGTCCTTCTTGAATGAACTAAAAGATGTTAGCATTGCATGTTCTGAATTTTACTCAAATTTTACTGAAATCTTTGATAAAACCATTCCCAAATATGTTCCCAGACAATCTAAATATCTACCATGGTACACAAATAACATAGTACGAGACATAAAGAAAAAACATATTCCCTGGAAAAAAATATAAACAAACAGAGAATACCGATATCTACAGGGAGTTTAGCGATATAAGAAAAAAGATAAAGGATGAGTTAAGACAGGTGCATGAAAACTATCTGTTGAAAATACAAGAAAACATAAAAAGTAATGCGCAAAAATTCTGGTCTTACATTAACGGTGAAAGAGGTAACAGTTCCATTCCCGATAATATCACATAATATAATCATACTTGTTGTACGCATCCCCAGGATATTGTTAATGCCTTCGCTATTTTTTTTCACACTGCATATCTAAAACCTAACAATAACGAAGATAAATATCATTCCTATGAAAACGCGAGTAGTAATAACACCAATTACTTTGTCTCTAGCGTCACTTTCTGAAACAAAAGTATTCAAGTCATTGAAGAAAATCAGGCCTAAGGTTACTAAAGGACCCGATAACATTCCCGAATTTACCGTCAAAAACTGCCCAGCCATCTTCGCCGATCCTCACAACAATATTTAATTTGTCACTAAAAACGCGTATATTTCCTGATGTGTGAAAATATTCGCGCTTATGTCCCAAAAAGACAACAAGTGCGTGGCCAGAAATTATAGATCCATTACAATTATTTGCAATTTCTATGAGATCACTTTGCATATGTTATTATCCAATCACGTGCATGGCCAAATTATTTGTAACCAACATGGATTTGTTCCCGGTAGATCTACTGAAACTAACTTTCCATAGTTCAAATGTGCTTTTAGAGGGCGGAATATTAAAACATAATAATTTTTAGTCGCAAACTCCTCTATAAAATCCTTATTTTTACTATAAGGAACGTAACCAGACTGCAACCAACAGCTACTCTCCGGGCTATGTGCCCCACCGAGCGCTGAATTACAAGTTACAAGTCTGGCGCGTTAAGTGTAATAATTGCACATTACGATCAAAGCGCTAATGCTTCGATTGCAGCAAACACCAGCCTAAAGACTGATCCTACTTAAAGGAGCTCTCTTGCCAGCCATCACACACCACCTGCAGACTGCAGTTTCGAGCTGTTGGCCAACAAATATGCAATTATTACACTTAACGCGCCAGACCTGTAACTTGTAATTCAGCGTTTGGCGGGGCACACAGCCCGGAGAGTAACTGTTGGTTGCAGTCTGGTTACGTTCCTTATAGTAAAAATAAAGATTTTTATAGAGGACTTTGCGACTAAAAATATTATGTTTTAACCTTCCATGTATCACGCAATTGATTTCTAAGAAATTGGATGCAAACAGACAAGTCGATATTATCTACTCTATTTTTTCAAGGCCTTTGATCGCCCGAATCACTGTACTCTACTTGGGTAAGTTTGGATTGTCAGTGACGAAGTTAGAATTTTTCTCTTCATATCTAGAGCATAGGTGTCAGTATGTTGAATACCGTGGTTACAATTCGTTTGACATCCTAGCCACTTCCGGTGTACCCCAGGGTTCTATACTGGGCCCGCTTAAGTTTGTTGTTTTTGTAAATAATATTACAGATAACTTAATGTAGAGTTTCGAAAGTTTACTTACTTAAAAAAATTTGTACCAGTCCTTTTCTTAAATTAAGTGTACTACTGCATTGTAAAGTACTGTATACAAGGTATATGACATAATTTTGTGGTCCTAAAGTATCTCTTTATAGTACTAATAAAGAACGTTCACTTTATTGTACTAGTACTACAAGTAGACACTTTATAGTCGCAAAACAGTATCGAGCATAGTATATTATGTTATATGAAGTAAAAATGACATTTTTTGTGACGACGATGTACTTGACGGATGAGCGAAAAACCACTTTTACACCACATAGAACATGTTATTTTTTCTTTAGACAGTTTACATTCACGAAACTTGTCATTAGTTATGTTCTTTTGATGTTTGAAGGGGAAATATTTTTCTTAGACAATGAGCCAGTTTTAACAGCAATTCAGTATACATTTCAATCTCCAAAAAAAGCTTTATCCATCTTCAGTTCGCTTACAAAACTTTCGTCAACCCCTGACATTATTTCTTGTAAATATATTTTCATTCGTGAAGAGACTGAAACCATCTTTCGCCCCTTTGTACGGAGGGCCTTTTTTCGTTTCGTTTCTCGTACCGATGAAATTATTACGGTTCTTAAACGTGGGAAGCACTTTATTGTCAGCCTTGATACAGTCAAGCCTGCATACTTATTGTATGGTATTACTGATTCTCCTGTCAAACCCGTCTTCAATTAAGTCCATTTCCATATCGATTCTTTGGCACATTGACTTTTTCTTTTGCAGGGGGAGTATATGTGGCATACACTCCTACGTATCCAGTTGATGGCCAACTATAAATGTTTTTGGGTAACCAAGAGAATAAAAATAATGACACGAAAATTATCACTACTGACATATTTGAATTATTTATTGATTGAATTTAACTTAAATTTACAAAATATTGAATAAACTCCAATCTATTTATCTATTTTATTTATAGTACGACCACTATAAGCCACCCCAGTGGATCGTACTTGTTTATATTAATTTCAACAAATTTTATTAAACAAAATGTTGCTTTAGTAGCGAAGTTTCACTTATAGGCGAGGAAATATAACACAAAAATATCCCAAACCTTCAATTTCTTTTGCGGTAAGTAGGATTGAGATGGAGTTTTTTGCATTGGTTTCGTTAACTCGTTTAGAAACTCTGTGCCATATTTTGGTCTTGTACTTTTTGAAATTGCATTGCTGCAACGAAAAGTGCATTCTTGTAAGTGCATCTTTTCAAGTGGTGAAGAAAAAATTCATATCTTCCACAAAAAATACCCGAATCATACGAATTTCAGTACCCGGGGATTTTTTTGAGTTACTGGACCTGAACATGATGTCCAAATGAGCCTCCTGTGCACTTGGAGGTCAGGACGGCACCAGGAACGTCATCACCTGGAGTGCTCTGTAAACTCGTGGAAATTCGATCGAAACTCGTTACTCGGGTGTTTTTCGGGTCGCTCGTCTCGAATCTGATATTGGCAACCTCCCTCGGAGGGCCTGGTGCGCGTAACCTGGCTAATAACACCATCTCCTGGAGTTTTACTGAAATTACTTATCAAATCGATCGAAACTCGTTACCCGGAGGTTTTTCGGGTGGCTCGTCCTGAATCTGACATCGGCAACCTCCCCCGGAGTTCCTGGTGCGCATGACCTGGCTAATAACGTCATCTCCTGGAGTTTTACTGAAATTATTTATCAACTCGATCGAAACTCGTTACCCGGAGTTTTTCGGGTCGCTCGTCCCGAATTTGACATCGGTAACCTCTTTTAAAGTAAGGAAGTTTCGACTAATAACTAATAATTATCATAAAATTCTTATGCAAAACTACAAATGAAAATGTTCTCTCTTTTTGTGAAGTGAATGCAAAAAACCCCATCTCAATCCGACTTACTGAGAAAAAAATTGAAAGTTGACTGCTATATTTCCTCGCCTATTATATAACTTTACATGTAGACGTTCGAAAAAATGTGTATTATTTTATTTCCCGTGCAACAAGTATCCACTTAAATTTCATTATTTAGAGAAATTTGTTAGCAATTTAGAAACATTTCAATTTAATTTGTTTTGTATGCAGTTTGAATGACGATAAATCGATTTTGTAATAGTTTTCACTAATTCAGTGTCTGTTTATTCAACTAATTAATATAATTTTCTAACCATATTAAAATTCCGTATAAACCGACGACAATCGCAAGGCCAATTTTTCGGCCATCATTTTCATTTCAGCAGCAATATAGCATGTGGTTGGCTTATTATCGAAAGTTTTTTAGAAATATAACGAATGGCAATCCCAACACATGGTGAATATTTATTCCCTCCCCCTCAGCAACTATCCTAAACTCGAAAAACTTTTATTCTCAGGCGCAGTATTTTTTAAATATTTTCCATATTTCTCAGATATTAAACAATACGTTAATATTCCCAGCTAGGTCAGTTCTAACCCGAATTAATAAATAATAATATATCTAACAACAAAGTTTTATTAGAATATAACAATAAAGTCATAATTATTGCTCCATTTAGAGTTCAGTACATACATTAATCTTGATTTAAAAATAATTTCGATAATTTCACCAACCTCGGCAAACAATAGAACGTAATTTCCTTAAAACTACACGAGGTAATGGCGGACTTCTCGCTGTGAACTTAATTGCTTTGGTTAGTTGTCAGAACATGTGTTATTGCTGTTATCATTACTGTTGTCACAATGGCCACGCCACGCTCGATGTATGGCTCGACAACATGATTGTTAGTGTGGTACATATTCAGTAAAAAATTAATTGTAAACACATGTCTCTAGAGATAATATTTTTCAGCAAGTTTAATTTATTACAATTACAGCAATCTATAATGTGAGAAAAAGCAAACAGAAAAACTAAATATTATTAGAATTTTAATACCAGGACTATCAAAAGAACTATAACTATTGCAATATAACTATATTCTCTATTCAGACACAATACTAAGCAAAAATCGTTCTCATTAATACAGGACTTAAAGATAAAGCTTACAAAAATATCATGGATTTAGGGTCACTTATCACCCTATATTATTCCCATAATTCCACCAGGTAAAACATATTCACTGCCAAATATTGAGGTTAGGATGACTAATTTCGACCGGTAGCTGTCAATTTCAGCCAAGCGACCACAGCACTTCAATTATGAATACTTGTTTCGAATGTTGCAAGCAAGATGGCGTTGAGGTAAGAATTTAAAAGGAAAGTCTTGCGGCTCACAAAAATTATATGAATAACAAGCTGCGATGTTCTGAAAATTCATCGCAATTGAAAAAGTATTCAATGGTTTATGTCACCATAAATTAACATTGAAATTTCATGAATGTAGGAATGAAAAAGATGCGCTAAGCAAATCCTCTACAGGAATACTCTTCTAGAACTTTGGTTCATGTGTAATACTACACTACATTTTTAGGAACCACCTATATATTGAATTGACATTCCTGTAATAAAATAACACCGTCAAATCTTTGTTGAAAATTTATCAGCTGAAGGTTGTCCTAAGATGGACTTGATGTTAACTTTAAAGGAAAATTTTAATATTTACAACCGGTTAACTGTTTGTGATCGCGATGTAAGTTCTTATTTAACAAACATCAACAATCTTTGCGAGCAAAGAGCAATTACGAGGTATTCACATCCAGGCGAACGACAACACCATAAACATTGAAAATTCAATTTTAAAAATCAGTATGGCCAGCCTAAAAATTGTAAGCCTTGGGGTTAAACTTCAGACTAGTTCTTAAATTCTACTTTTGGTTTTTACAATTTTGACAATATTTTTATTTCAGAATACCGACAAGGAGTCGCATTATCCGAACATATCAAAGCCATACGTAAGAAACGTCATAGATCAGTGCAACTACAGGAGATACAGCACAGAAGGCTGGCCAGGTGGTACACCAATCCTGGAATTAGACGGCAATCACATAGAGGGCGCTGCCAGAAGCAAAGTCTCTAGAAGTAGTAGTCCAGTGGTAGAAGAATCGCTAGGTCTTAGTAGGTTCAACTCCGCTTCAAGTTATACGACACGTAGTGTACTAGTGATTTCGATTTTTTTAGTATGGTTTAACCGTTGAAGTGTTCGGAGTGACTAGAATAATTAATAACTTTTTTTTACTGATCTTTCCTCGAGACTCAGTGAGTGTGCTGTTTGTGACAATTTCTCGTAAATTGTTTTTAAGTCATGTTTTACTAGTCCGTTCGGCCAGGTCTAAAAAACTGTGAACGAGTGTAGTTTTGTTTAAAATAAGTATGACTGTAAGTAGTAAAACGTTCAAGGGAATTGCGTGCAAAGCAAAATTTAACATATTCTGAATTTAATTGCGTTTAGTCCATGCATAATTATCATTTATTATTTTCATATTTTAATTTCGCATCCGTCAAGAAGCAACATTAATTAAATACATATTTATATTAATTCTTGCCATAAATAATTGTTTGAGCCAGCTGAAACGGAAATATATGAATAATTCTTCAGTCCTCAAATTAAGCTCCGTTATACGGCGCAATATCAGAAATAAAGAGAGATGTGGTTGGCTTCTTTATGATGGTTGGAATAAAATTAAAAAGCAGTTTTCGAGTCTATGCGTTCTATTTTTCATTTTATATTCTACTCTTATTTCCTTCATCTTATCTTCTTCTTCTTCTTTTCAATAACACGAATACTATATTAGTATTTTATGACAGAACTATATTTTTCATACAAGTATTTATTATCGTAGGGAATAGAAGGTTGTGTCTTCATGGTATTGTTTGTCCACATAACTGCAGAGATGTGGCACTTTTTCTATCAAACCATTCTTCTTCCTCTTCCAGCCAACAACTTAGTACTTTTCATCCCTTCTCTGTATTATTAGTTTTTACTTCTTTGAATTCATAGGAAAACTGAAAATTCAGGAAGGAACAAGAAATCACTTGTTTCAATTGTCATTTAACTTAAACCGGTAAAAAACACCCAAATCATTTTTGCCTAAATATTTTATTTAATTCATGCTCAACATGGTATACTTATGTAATAAGTAATTTTACAATTCTCAATTTTATTACTTTTCGTTGGTTTCAGTAGTTAGTAGTATATTTAAATATTTTTAAATATATGAAATGAACTTGAAAACTTATGGAAAAGCACAATCGATTGGCAATATGATGTTCAGTTGTGGAATATGACAAGAAATCTTAGTTTCTTAAACGGAAAACTGCGGCGTTAAGTTTACCAGCGATGAAATTTAAATAACTTAAAGCTACCACACTAGTCGCTGCGAGGAAATAAATAGGAGTAATCTCAAATTAGTGACTCTAATATCAGGGTCGTGAGACCTAGCCCCACATCGGGCGCCAAATTTTATAATTAGTGCTTTATGCCTGTGCAGTAACTCAATGGAGATGGTGGCTACTTCGAATTGACAATTTATTTAATTTGTAACAGATAATAGCGGAAATTATTTGACTTTCCACTAACTTCTTTATTACAGAGATAGCCTGGAATGGCGCATAGGCGAGCTGTATTTAACGATAATTATACAATCCTCTATTGGATTAAAACAATCGCCAATTATACGACACACTAATAATTCTACCCATAGGCGTAATGCACAGTACATATATATTTACATTAATTTACCACAAATTAATTACGGTAATAGCTCTCTCGACAGAGGACTATATATACATTTGGTCACTTGCTCGAGATGTACCTGACTATCTCTCTCTTTGTTGTCGGTCACTGCTGTGCGTTTGGTTTCCTTCAAATTTATTACAAAACACTTTTAAAAAACTACACATCTAATAAATTATTGTGAACGGCACTTACTCTCTAGATTGTTATTGATATATCCTCAACAAAGTCAAATTTAATCATTTGACTCGTTAAATATCCGAAAATAGAAGAGGTGCTCTACAACTCATCTGAAACATCTCTAATGGCTCCACCTTAGAGATTTTGTGATATAAATTGAGTGAGCACATTGATTCATTATTACAATATACATTAACTTGAAACCGAGTATATTTACGCAACTCATGGTCATTTTGATTATAAAATCATCGCTTTGATGATAAATCAAAGTTTTTGTTAATTCCTCACAGTATATTTATTTTTAAAATGACCAGCTCAATAAGAATATCCCGGAATTCGATATTTCTCGCCACTTGAATTTGCTGGAATACAGATTTGTTTTGATTTGAACGTTTTACTACACAACTAAACAAGTTGCGGCAAGTTACCGAAAGGGACATTCGATTCGCCGCGATATGGTCTGTGATGCAAGTAGTAATAAGCACTTTTTGATATTCTGTTTCTCTACTACTTCACGTAGTTTGGCTATTGTTGTTAGTTTCACCTTTTTATTCCCTTATTGTCGGGTATCTATATACATGATGGACAAAAACTATAACGGCTGACATTTTATTTTTTTAAATTTGTACATAAGTAAAGTATTTTTACCCTTCGCGAAACTAGCTTACTCATTGGAGTGTTTTGGCTTCATCATGTATAGTATCCCTTAATTGTTGGGTAATTTTGTATTTATATGTACATTTCGACTATTTTCTTGTATATTTGTAGTCCTGACTGGTGCTAAATATAGTTTTTATCCTTTGTAAATGTACTGTATCTAATTTATTATAAATATTATTTGTTGATTAGAGAAAAGAATCCTTGTACAGTGTAGATAACTTGTGTAATATATTTTATAAATAAAATCTCCATGAATAAATATCTAGCAATAATATTAAAACATTTCTATTATTCTAATTACCTGTCCCTGAATGTAATGAATTAGAGATAATATAACTTGGTAATGATAAATAATATTAATTGTTACCTCGAAACATTTGCTGTAACACATTTCTTTCACATCAAGGATAATCCTTCTTCCTCCAAAATAAACAAGCATGTAATGAAAATGAATAAAAGATCAACAAGGTTAATTTAGGTAAAAGGGTAAACAAAATAATTGGATACAAATACGTGCAATCAAATTAATGTCTTAACAAGTCCTAATGAACGGTGTTCATATAAATAAAAATGTTTTAGATAAAATCTAATGGGTCGATGACCGTTCGACCATGTTAACGATATTCAATATCCCAGATGAAGTATTCAAATATACCGAAAAGGTTTCAGGTTCTCATGGGACATCACGTAATCATAGTATGCTTCAATTCAATCTCTTTCGAGCCCTTGTGGAAATCTAGGCCACGGGAATATCAAGCGAATTTTTTAAAATAAGTTCTATACGGGTTTTATTATTTAAGTTTATAATTAAAACAGTTTCGGCGGATTAAGGTGAATTTTTCAAATCGTGATTTTAATTAATAAACAAATGAGAATGTTTCAAGAGAGGAGAGACTGTTCTTTTTAATGAAAACGTCTTTGATTAAATACGGAATAAAAATTTACGTTAGTAAAATGAGAATGTTATTTAAGTAATTAAGAATTTTCTTCGGTACAGGTACCTCTAATGTTAGGCGTTAATTTACCCAATTTTACTTACATGTTTTACAGAAAAGTTTAAATATTTAAGTTCATTTTTTTTCATAAACATGGACTGCACGTGTAAACAGCTTTGGATAGGTCGCAATGGGACTTCGACATGGAAACTATTAATTGTTTTTTTCTGTTGCTACGGGTTTCGTAACAGTGTGCTTAAATAAACTAAACTTCAGTTTAAATATTCATAAATAGCTCCTTTAACTTCTCGCCCTGCACTGTAATAATAATAATCATAAATTTATTAGATGCAATAAGATATATACATGAGGATTTACACTTAAACAATTTAATGTACTCGAACAACGTAACAAAGTTAAGAGTATTCACATGGAAAATCCGCGCGTGGATATCTAGTGAGCCTTCCTCTAAATGCTATTTTAATAATATATAATATAATTTACTGAAAATAAAAGAACAAAATATATACTTAATATAACAAGAAAATGTAAAGGAAGGAGAAGGAAAAATAAAACTAGATAACACTATGTCAAAATCAAGAAATAGTAACTATTTATACCGGGTGTTAGAAAAATATGGGAACTAATGAAAAATGAAATAACTTTTCCGTACAAAAGTGCGCTCCTGCCTCTACAAAAGTTGGAAGGAACTGAACGTTCTAATAGAAATTTCACAAAACAAATACTGTTATTAAGAACACTTTAAAAAAACATTCATAAAACAAAGATATCACAGATATTGTTTTTTAAACTGAATGTTTTTTTGTCAAGACGAGTAACTAGAGTTTGTAAATATTTACAAACTTATGGACGCTTAAGGTTTATTTCAATTTTGTGCGATTGCAGCGACACCTTGCGAGAATAAAAAAAAATTCATGTATTTTTGGCCGTAGTATCCGAATCCGCTATAAAAAATAGGGATTTTCATTACAAATTTCAAAGTTGCCCCCGCCCCACCCATTGGGTTAGGAGTGGGAGAGTCGAATCCAATGTCAATGGATAAATTTCGTAAAAATAACAAATACGTGTTTTTCAGTTTTTTAATTGGCCGTTTTTTATGGGCACAAGACGCTACTCTTGAAACAGTAATATTTTTTCATTTTTTGCGATTACAGCGACACCATGCAAGAATCGAAAAAAATGTCTGGAATAAAATTTACATATTTTTTGCCGTAGAATCCGATTCCGCAATAAAAAAATAGGGGTATTTTAAAGTCGCCCCTCGCTCCACCTACAGGGTGGTAGGTGAGGAGGTCATTTTGGTATCAGTAGATAGTTTTTTGAAAAATTTTTGACACGTATTTTTTTATTTTTCGATTTGATGCAAATTGTTCGAGATTTTCCACCGTTCCCATACTTTTTTAACACCCGGTATAATATTAAGAGTTTCAAAAGAAGACTGAGAATACAACGTCAATATGCTGCACAGGGAGGGGCAAGTAATACGAGGTAAGTCTAGTTGGTCGATTAGGTAAGTACGTCATTGTTAAGTAGTATAAAGTCATCTAAAATGATTTATACGCATAGTTATTTTTACGATCTACAATCAAATGTATTTCGATTCAATCAAGGATCCAATGTTCAATTTTTGCTTTTATATAATTTCAACGACTTTGTTGTCTTTATATTATTAGCAAGAGTATAGTAGTTGTATACTACACTACCTAAGTACCTGTGTCTTCTTTGTCAAACTCTTTTGTAAATTATTGGAATCTTCACCGACTCTATTTTGTACCTCGTGTTATAAGGATGGTCAATTGATTCCAAACTTCTCCTGTTTTTATAAGAACGTAACACCAAATATTGACAAAACAGTTGTATTTGATCAAAAACTTTACACCCTTTATACATCAGAGGTTCTTGGTAAATAACTATAAGTATCCGTTTTTGCACTGTTTCTAAATTTTTTTACGTAATAATTTGTAGCATTACCCCATGCTATAATGCCATAATTTAGATGTAACTGAACCAACGCATAGTAGAGCATTTTTAGTTTACTTTCATCTAGAATTAATTTAAGGAATTTAAGTTTTTGGACCAAGCAGCTAATTTTCGTTACTAACACCTTAATATATTCGACCCATCTCCTAGTTATTAATTATATAATGGGATTAAGAGTCTGCCAGTCATTACCTTCAAAGAATATAGCCATGTCATTGGCAAAGCTGTTTATTTTGCCACTGATGGGTATACCAAATAATTCATTAACGTATATTATGAAGAGTAATGGCCCGATGACTGTACCTTGAGGAACTCCACACTTGGCTGTTTTAAAATCACTGTGACTGTCCCCATCTTTATGCAGTGAGCTCTTTTACAGATGTAAATTTGCATTAACGTACTTGCGGGACCACGAATTCCAACATCATTTAGAGTAGCTAACAACTCCGGATAACTTACCGTGTCAAAAACTTTTGCTAGGTCCACGAAGACGCATTGAGAGTTTTTTTGTTGTATCTAAAGAGTTGTATATGTGTGTTGCCAAGTCAGCTATTGCATCATCCGTCGACCTAGCCTCTCGGAATCCATATTGATTATTTGATAGTACATTAAATTTATTTAGAAAGCACATGCTCTTTTAGAATTTTTTCATATATTTTCACAAGACTCGAGAGTAAAGAAAGTGAAGGTTACTATTAAAATCTTTCCACTGCTGGAGAAGTTTGTTTTAAAAATAAAACATTAAATAATAAAAATTTGGTGCTTTTTATGTCTGACGCTTGAAGGTACAGAAAGGTGTTTTTTGGGAATATAAAAAGACGAATAATGTATATTTTTAAACATTTCGGAAATATTTTTTAAAAGAACATTTTATAGCTAAGTCAAATATCTACAATTCGGTTTATTACTGACCTCTATATGATGGAAACTTACAGATGTAGGGAGTTGAAGATGGAGTACTTTTATATCAACAAAAGAGAGTTTTTTAACAAAGTTGAAAATACGGCAGCTGCGTGTGGTGTGCGGGAGTATGATTTAAAAACTGTCGATTAGTGTCGATGAAATTCAGAAATCGGGAGAAAATATTTCTTGTCTTTATACAGGTGGAAAGATGGAATATATTCACTTAAAGAATATGAATTTATTATATTTAAAAATTTTTGTTAAAGAAACTGCAAAATTTAAAATACTTTCTCCTACTCTAGCAGCTGCTGCGTAACAATCTTATAAAATCTATTATTAAGTGTAATATGGCTTGATAATAAGATGTCGCCAGAACAATGTTGCTAAGCTACTAAAAGAGAGTTTTTGCAACCGATAACAATTTTGGGACCAGTACCTGAATTCATATTGGGAGCATAGTATAAGAGTATTTTTCTTTGACATGTCAAGGACCTTTGATTGCTTAAATCTTGTTTTTATTAGAGATAAATTATATGCTGTCGGTTTAGATGTTAGAACTTCTTTTTGTGGTTAATGTCATATCTGCGGCGTAGAGAAATACACGTAAAATTATATAATAACATTTCTAACATTCAAGATGTAGACCGGGGAATTCCACAAAGCCCAATACTTGGTCCGCTCATTTTTCCTTTTTTTATTAACGATCTTTCTTCCTACATTATGTCGAACTTCAAGTCCGTGTAAACAACTTATTTGTCGATTTTACTAGCTGATGGTATAACAATGCATTAATAGTAAATACTGGGAAAACTGTGATCATGCAATTTCATTCTTGTAAAAAAATAATACCCTCTTTTATATTATTTTACATAATAAAGTAATTGAAAATCCAAGTTTTGCGAAGTGTTTAGGTACTTTTATAGACTGTGATATGAGTTGGAAAAGCAATATTGATTATATATGAAAAGAAATTAACAGATATTTGATACAGAACATCTTAATATATATTACGATCTAGTCTATTCACACTCGACACATAAAATTGTTATTTAGGATAATACATGTAATTTCAGTATCAATGAAAGAAATGGAAACTGAGGACAATGATAAGATATTATTTATAAAAAATGTTTGTATATAATTTTTTCCCAATTTCTTCAAAATAAATTTTTTACTACGATCAAAATGTCATAGCGTTTCATTAAATTCAACAATTCTTTAACCTTAATGACCATTTCTTAATCGATTTATATTTGATGACGTTATATTCGCCATTATCAGCGGTTTTTAATTTTGATTTTTTGAACATAATTTTCAAGTTTGTATGTTTATATGTTCCTACGCCTGAAATGTAAATTTTATTGATTTTGTAAAATAAAACAAATAAATAAATAAAAATGGTCTATCATAACACAATTAATTTTCCCGATTATCATTATTGCTACTTCAGTTTTATTTTTAGCAGAACCTCTTGGTAATTTATTGACATTAAACATATTGAATCGAACTACAGTACATACATTTATTTTCTTACTCCAGAGATTTGAAATGTGAAATGTCCAGTGTACAAATGGGTTAATATTTATGATCTTCGATATAAATGAAATATGATAAAGCTTAAAAAAATGTTTACGTGTTTTGAAAGATATCAGACGTATAAATATTTATTAAAAATGGTAGCTGTATCCGGTTGACCCAGGAAATGGGTGAATAAAACTCCGTAACTCAGATCTGTGCCTAGTGACTCAGTTATCCGTGTAGGTGGTAAAAGGCTGACTACAAGGCGGTTGGAAAAACAGTTGCTTAAAAATATTATGAATCTTGAAATTGTGCAATACACTATGTCTCATTTTTCATGACTCCCATATTATTATATTAATAACCATGCGATTTTATTAAAATTTGGGTGGCAGGTACTTACCCATAGGGAGATTTTGCCATGGTAAAATATTTAAAAATACACCAGTGGCGTCCATCGTTATAAAGAAAAATGAACGTAATTTTCCAAAAAAAAAAAATTAGGCAAAGTTTTAACTGTAAAACAATATTACAATCTTATTCGCCGTTATCAAAAACTCACCAGTACCGAATTTCAAAAAGACAGTGTATATGGTGTTCATGTAGTAAGTAAATGGTAAATTATGGTTTATAACATAATTTCTTGGCCTAGGTTTTCGAACGTTACCGGTATCGTTGACAAATTATTAGTAATTGCTACTGTTTTAACATGGACATTTGTTCGCTCTGGATGTCATGCGTTAAAAATTCTTGTAGCCTCTGGGAATGATATATTTTCACCCACAATACGAATTATTTCCACTTTTTTACGAACTGTTAAACGTGCCATTATAAATAATAAAAAAATTTACTTAAATTTGTGTAAACACAAAAATAATGAAATGTCACCCAAACTTCAAAGTAATTTTGAAATATCATGGCCAACTTATATTTAAAGGGCAAATGTAGAAATTTAGTCCCACAAAAAATTACTTTGCTGTTATTTTCTTTATGAACATCATGTAAAAGGTGTGTCAAATTCTAACCTTATTAGTGTGATTTTAGAAAACATAAGCAATTGATTTTCGGTTAAATTTCGTAAAATTATCGTTAAAATTGAGAATGTTAAATTTGTTTAAAAGTGAAATTTTATTTACCTATTACATGAACACTACATACATTATCTTTCTGAAATGCGGTACTGGTGAGTTTTTGATAACGGTGAATAAGATTATGATATTCTTTTACAGTTAAAACTTTACCTAATATCTTTTTTTTTGGAAACTTACATCCGTTTTTCTACATAACGGCGAACGCCACTGGTGTATTTTTAAATATTTTACCATGGCACAATCTCCTTATGGTTGAGTACCTGCCACCCAAATTTTAAGAAAACCGCATGGTTAATAAGGGAGATATAATATAGGAGTCATGAAAAGTGAGACATAGTGTATATATCTGCAGTCATGTTTCTTTGAAACTTATTGCTGTGATACTAATGGCGATTAGTATAGTCTGATATTGACTTAATAAATTAGCAGATTAAAACAAGAAGAAAATTATGAAATGTGATTTTACACTTATTTTTTTATTTCAGCATTATTAATTTTAATGTGTTATATATCTTGGTTATAAGTCTAACCTATACATAAAAATTCCATAAGGAGTTCCGCAGTGCTCGATACTGGGACCTCTTCTGTTCGATATATGCGACTAGCACTCTAATTACAGATATATGTGTAAGATGTGTGGCCATATGAACGTGTACGGTTACAGGCCACATTAGAATAGTAAATATTGGGTGAACTGCAACCAATTTTCTGAGGAAGGTGCTAACAAGACCTGTAGTGCAGAACAACAACAAACTAGAAATAGGTAGACCATACTACACACGGATAAAAAAAATTGATAGGATTACAAATGAGAATGAGCAAACTGAGAAAGCACCAAACTTACTAGGAACAAAAGAACAAGAAAAGGAATGCCATAATAAAACCATAATGATGTATGTGTTGCCAGAATCAGTAACGGAGAAAAAGAACAACACATTGTGAATTTTTAATGTTTATGAAGCTTACCTAGATATTGGTTTTCCCCATGATCTACTTTTAAATATATACGTAGTTTTGTATCGCCGAAGAAAAGAAGATCGATCCATTAATTATGACATCTTCCTACATAAGATTACTAATTGTGTGTGTAATTGTCCACGAACTTTACATTACTTAAGTCTCAATATACCAAGACTATCATCGCGATTTCCTCAAATATTCTATCTAACCATGCCTCGTACAAGCTTATTAGATGCATATTAAAACATGATATTTTTAGTCGCAAACTCCTTTATAAAATCCTTATTTTACTATAAGGAACGTAAACAGACTGCAAACCAACAGCTATGCTCCGGACTATGTGCCCTGCCGAGCGCTGAATTACAAGTTACAAGCCTGGCGCGTTAAGTGTAATAATTGCATATTACCATCAAAACGCTAATGCTTCGATTGCAACAAACACCAGCCGAATCCTACTTAAAGGAGCTCTCATGCCAATCACCCCACACCACTTGCAGACTGCATCAGTCTTTCGGCTGGTGTTTGTTGCAATCGAAGCATTTGCATTTTGATAGTAATATGCAATTATTACACTTAACACGCCAGACTTGTAACTTGTAATTCAGCGCTCGGCGGGGCACATAGCTCGGAGAGTAGCTGTTGGTTGCAGTCTGGTTACGTTCCTTATAGTAAGATAAGGATTTTATAGAGGAGTTTGCGACTAAAAAATTATGTTTTAATATTCCGCCCTCTAAAAGCACCTTTGAATTATTAGATGCATGTTCAATATTTCAGGTTTGTTCTAGCAATTCAAGGGTCAAAGCAGTATCGACATATTTCACTGCAATATAAAGGAAGTTAAGGACAAATTCTTAAATAATTATTTTTAATATTTTTTTCTTGGTTTATTCGCTGTTATTAACTATAGTTTATATTATTGTATCGTTTGATTTCACTTAACTATTTTTTTGTTTTCTATCCTATAATGAGAACTATGTTCTGTATGATAGTGTTTTGGAACAAGCAAATAAATAATATAGCAATTTTGTATTATAAGTTAAAAGTCTCATATGCTAGTCATTCCGCTTGTGAATAAAATATATCTTTATTCCCCTGTACAATAAATAACCATTAGTAAATAGTAATTTTACTGTACTTTTCCATATTCTGACGGAAAATCTGTTATTCTCCGCCAGTCTCAGATCTATATGTTGCACTTGAAACATCTACGGGTAAACTATATTGTAGCACAATAGGTAATTAGTTTTATGAGCAATTGCAAACTTAAAATTCACCGCGATGCATTTAAATTCTATTTTCGTTAGCGTTGTAGAGAATCAACAACTAATGTGATGATGCTGGATCGTGTAAGTGGAACATAGCTATTGAGGAAGTGATTGTACCAATGAATTTTATTTGAATTCAAATGTTGAGCTCCTGCTGCAATTATTTCAATGCGTAAGATGGATAAAGTAATGAGGATGAATTCCCAAATTAGTTTATTTTTGATTACAAACTTATAAATATAAAACAGCCTCAAAAGTTACACTAAATGAAAGTATAAATTACAAAAATATATTTAATGTCGAGTTTAACAGAAATTTGGTTGAATTTAACATCCTTGTTAAACCCTCGATCCTCGTTTAACAGAATTTGATTGAATTTAACATCCTTGTTAAACTCTCGATCTGAAGTTAAAAATTGGTCAGATATCTATTGCTCTTGATTAAGAAATTCAATGATTAAAATTTCGAATATTAGAAGCATTTAGTAGACTAGCATTAGTAGACTATTTACAAAGCGTTTCGTTAAATTTTATTGCTTTCGTAAGTGCAGACAGTGTGTCTGTTCATTCTTGTGCCAAAATTATTTGTACATGAACATTTTTTATACAGGACGTCCATGCTGCCAAGAAACATTTGCTTAACAGTGATATATATTTTTTTACTTTTTCTGTCTTTTTTCCACTAGACTTGCTAGGCCGACAATACTTTGAATATGTCTGTCAACGACTCCAAATTTTATCCTCCTTCTTCAAAACAGTATTTGTGAGCAGCTACCGATAATATGACATCACAATCAAAATAGTACATTTTTTTTATTAATATTAGACATATGCGGCATTTTTTCTTTGAATATTATCCTCTAGTTAGAGTTAGCAAAGCATTCATGCACCATCCCTGAATGGTATAACATATCTGTATATCTTTTTCTCCTTCTATGTATGTTAGCTCTAGTTTTCAGGTAATATCAATAATTCGACTGTGTAGCGGTGGATGAACAAAGTGCACGGCTGGGTCTAGCAAGCTTTGGTTTGGTGAATCGATATTCGGCTGTAGGTTCTCACTGCCGTTGGCTATCATGGCAAGTATTTCCCAGAAATTCTACTTCTCTGCCTCATAACGGCAATAATATTTACTCTAAACCTCTTGGCATAGGTGTAATGCATTTTTGTTTTAAGGTTGAATGTTAAATGAGATACTTTGTTTCGTCTTTCAGCTTCTGATTATACGACAGCGGTAGACGTTGTTTTCTTATTTTGCTGCTTTATTACAACTACGCGGCAAGTATCGTCTGTGCTACGACTTTTATTTCCGCTACGAGACTATCTATTTTTACATGGGACAAATTTTTTATTTAGATGCTTAGTACTTAGTACAAAACAGTTCCGTTTACTTCAATGAAACTAATTTTACTAAATGAGAAGTACTAACATAGTGAAAATATCGCACACAATTAGGTATTATTGTAAAAATACTGTTTATTAGTAGCTATATTAGGTATTAACGTATGTAAAGGAAATTCTTTGGAATTGTTTGTACGTGGAAAAAATGAGTAGCGCTAATTTTTTCTATTACATATGGAATGTGTTTTGTGCTGCTGCTTTTCTTGCATAATTCAATGGGTATACTAGCCAGCGAAAAAGGTACCCCTACTACGGTAGTACTACTAGAAGTAAAGACCAAATATAAATTCAAGTAAAGTAATTAATTATTTACCTACGTTTGGAAAATAAAGTTTTTCTCCAACAAGTCCCATGTTAGATTCCAACTGTGAAATCCAGCTTCAGATTTTTGGTTGTATTGTTATGAAAATAATTTTGAAACATTAACTGTACATGATTTCAACAATTTATAACCTGCAATATTTTGCTTTTGGCTATCATTATATATTTAAAAAATGTATTTCACATTAAATCAGGTTTAAAATAAGCTCTACACGATTTTAGAAATTTCTGATCGGTAATATTTAATTCCTTACCATCTATCAGTGTATATTAATAGGAATAATAGAAAAAAACTTAGTGGTAAAAAACAGCTCTACACGATTTCATAAATTTCTAATCTGTATTTTGTTGTGGCAACAGTAAAGCGATTTTTGTTATATTTTATTCTCTACCATCAATGCACATTAATAGGAGAAATTTAGTCTGTTAAAATAAAATAAATAAGGGTAAAAACGATTTCATGAATTTTTAATCTTCCAGTTTGGTTTAAGCAAAGGTTATGTTACTATCATGAAGTATATGGTCAAAAAGATAAACATAATGGATGGTCAGGAGGTGCAGGTAAGCCACATAGAAAATTAGGTTGTAGTATTATACATTGGAAGTGTTGTGTTGGGCGGGGGGATTTCATTTATTTTGTCATTATGAAACAGCATGTGGTTTCCTAATTAGCCATTGAGGAGAGATAGATTATGTAAATGAACCGTGAAATTGGAATATAGACATACTTATTAAGTTAGAAGAAGAAAAGCACTGAAAGTGGTAGTAAATTACAATGCCATAGGATACTTCTACCATTTGCTTCAAACAATACTCTTTGTCTTCACTAGTTGCTTCAGATAAGAAGAAAGAATATTCCTTTCCCATTTGCAAACTTAGGACTGTCAGTCATGTCTTTCTGAGTGCCTTACTATTGGTCTCGATGGGGTCTAGGTACTTCCAAGTCGCGTTGCCTTTAACTTCTTTTCCCAGAGTCACTAAGCATCCCGGTCAAAATTTGGGCGGTCGATCAAAAGTGGTGAAAAAGGTGTATCGAGGTCCTAATTATCCTCCAGTAATATTTTACTTATCTCTGACCTTTAGTTTGGTCACAACACACTCTTCCCCGGAACGGTTGGTCGGATTGAACTTAAACTGGTGGAAATCGATTCTATGACCTCAAGTTACTCGAAAACGAGGGGTCGCGTTGCCTTTAACTCCTTTTTCTAGAAACACTAAGTATCTCGGTTAAAATTTGGGCAGTCGGTCAAAAGTTGTGCAAAAGATGTATCGAGGTGCTAGTTCTCCTCCAGTAACGTTTTACTTATTTCTGACTTTTAGTTTGGGCACAATATATTTTTTCCCGGAACCGTTGGTCAGATCGATTCGGCAATGGTCAGAATCGATTCGTCGTGGTCGACTAGTCGATAATGATACCTCCTGCGCTTTCGTGTGTCTTCGGGAAACTTCGGAAATGTAGCTTCCACATGTATGAATCCCCTGAATGTTTTTTCGCTTTTTCAATTCCCGTCGATAAAACGGTAAATAACGCCCTCGGGAATGATGAGATCGATTCGATAACCGTCATTATCGATTCCCCCTGATCGGTATAGTCGAAAATGCTACCCCACCTTAGGGTCTCCGTAGATAATGTCCTGGCCTGTATTCGGAGGACGTCGACCGCCTTGCTCTAAAAATCGTTCTAAACCTCTTTGAGGTTATGTACCTCCGACTGGTTGTGATTGTGAAGAAAAACAAAATTTGGAGTAACAAACTTAACTAGTGTCCAGCCTAGCCCAATATCAAAGAAATAACTTTCGGTATAATCGAAAATCGCCTTCTTATTTTAAATAGCATCCTGTATATTTAGTCACAAAAGTCAGTACCAAAGAGAAATGTAAAATAAGATCTTGGTACCTATAAGATTTTTTTAATAAGATAGCTAAGGTCATGCATCCAGAAAAAAATTCTTGGACATTTTAAGGCTGTGTCCCCTGTATTATATCTAATTTTTTATGTGACAGTCTGGTATACAGGATACAAAATTTTTGCACTAGTGTATTACTTGCGGTTTAGGTCCTTACTTGCAAATAATAATTTGACAAGAAATACATCCTGCTGTTGTTTTAACTTTCTTAAATATCTAATTTAACAATAATTAATTTCAATATTATCAAAACGACCAGAAGCAGCTGCTTAATTTATTTAAATTAATGAATATTAAATAGGTAATTAATAATCAATTTGTGTAAATACAATGATCATAAATTTCTGGACAAATTAAAACTCCTGTTAATAATCTCATAAACATATAAGCAAATTAATAATAATCCCCAAAATATTTCAGAACAGTTCACATATTCATGGAGTTATTATCTTAAGTGCTTTCCTTTTCCCGAATGGCAGCTTATTTATTATAATATTCTATTGAAAAGTACGAGTATCTATCCAAATAAAGGCATAAAAAGCGTGCTTTGAATATACTTTTCAAGAGAAGCTGCGTTGTGGTAAAGCGTGATTTAATCGTTAAACGCACTGTAAATTTATAAACAGTACTCACACAAATATATTATATCGATCTAGTTATTTTTCTTGAAGGGACAGAGAGCTCGCGATGATTTATACAACAATTATTACTATTGTGATGTCTGCTTCATTTCTCAAAGGACCACTCCAGAAATGTTTTCAAACAATAAAACTTTTCCAGTATAATTTTTTTAAGCCAATGACATCTAGTCAAAGTAGGCATTTTAATTTACTATAATTTATTCAAGGTCAAAGGTTAAAAATATCGGTTTTCTGAATTTTTCTCGTAAGCGGTAAGTGTTATATGAAAATAGACCAGACAAAAGTTGTATATTATGCAATTATCTACAAAAATTGCTCTTATACTTTTTTTCCCTACGAATCGCCATTCCTGAGATATCGCGATTCCAAAAGTAGAAGAAGTCGTATTCTACATAATATGCACACATTTCCGCACCACCTGTGAGGTAGTGTACTTGACGGTATTTTTTTTAATGTGGTTTCCCCATTAGGCATACTTAACGATATACTGTGATTTAGTTTTATTAAATAATATTCTATTAAATAAAAAATGGCCCTATTGGGAATGATTAGTGGCGCAAATTATTGTTGATTTCGGGAAAATTTTAGTCGGACTGATAATCTTCAAATGCTACTTCAACAGTCATACGTTCCTTGCTTTTTTCTTCTTCTACTTGCTGGAAATCTATAAATTGTTCTAAGAAAGATGCATCAGTTGTCTCCTCATCGATTTCATAAAAATCCTCATCTGTTGTATTTGATTTAACATTGGAGCAAGACTGGCCTTGACAATTGGTACATACTGGTGAACAAAATAATCCGACTTTTTACAGAAACAGTTTGCACTACAATTCTTTTTACAATTGCCAAAAATGGTGTTAATTAAGAAGTTTCTGGAGCAGATGGGAGTAAAATTTGAATTGGGTCCAAAGTTTTATCTATTAATATCCAACCCCAATCTTTTGGGCCCAGTTGATTGCCTAGCCACACTTGGACTTGATAGTATACTCGATATAAGTGTTGATAAGCAGAAGCAGACGTTGGAGGAAGACAGGATAGTACTACTAATTTATTGTTCCATGTATTTAACTTAAATATCTATACTTGTCTATACAATAAATTTTTTTGGAGCCCCGTATACCGGGTATAACAGGATCATGGTATACTCCCGTTTCTCCTTTAGTTTTGAAGATAATTGATTGAAATTTAGGATATACTACATACATAATAAGTGGCACTTTTTGGAATACAATTGATTTTTTTTCACTTCCTGTTTCGCCGAAAGTGACTGTATATTATTGCATTTTGAATTCTGAATAATTCTCTGAATCCAACGATGCCAAATAAGTGACATTTCAAACATAAATTTGTTTTATAATATAATTTTTAGTTTTCCATTTTAAGTGTGCCATGACGGTCCCAATTTATTCTAAATGACCTGTGTAATGTTACAAAAGTCGAAATCCTGTTAAAAACACTAAATTACGCAATTTATGAGCAAATAAAATTCACCAAAATTGTTTTTGGGGCAAAACTCATTTTTTTTAAATGGAACTATGTTGGTATAGTACCATTTATTAGTATTATTAATAAGGAATGTCGTATTAAAATGTGCGATAAATACAAATAAAATTACAGCTAAAAGAAAATAAAAAAACACAATTTTATTCTAATTACCTCGTTACACATAAGGTGGTTTTGGAATACAAAAAATTAACACAAAACACTACAACAGTTTTTCAAAATGCTGTCCATTAACGTCAATGCACTTCTGAACTCGAAGAACGTTCGCCATTTGCTGGACCGTTATGCTATTAATTGCTCGTTGTTACATGGCCTATATCCATTTAACAGTTTTATATAAAAACTAGTGTTTTGGTTATATTTAGCACGATCTGTATAACATTTTTGATTCAGTTTTTGTAGGTGAAACTGTTTTCAACTAACAGAATTTTATTTGTATAACTGCTAAACCGTTTCACACTATTTTATGTACTTAGTTTTATATCTTAGGAACTCAGTCATGTTTTTCTACACTATTATGTATTTCCGTTCTATACAGTATCCCAGGAAACAATTGTCTAAAACAAAATCATCAGATACCAACCTATATTTCAATTTTTATATTTTTGTTTACTATGTAAGTACATATGGTTATTTTCCTTACCTTTTCTCGTTACTATCCTATAAGATAATATATTTACTGAGTTATCACAATACGTTTTTACTATTTATATTACAGCTGCTCATACTTGTGGTTATGTGTTGTATTTACGAATTGTGAAGCAAAGGTATGGTATGGAAGTAATAAAAACTTTTATTATAGATTCCTTTTATCGATCATATGCCACTATTTTAGTTGTGAGTAAAGGAAATTGTAGAATTGCGACCTGCAAATTGTTGCGCTTAACTCAACCATTGACAGATGGTCATCCCTGTACTATTTTTATATTTTATAGCTTTCAATTTAAATAGGGAATTAAATTTCTCACGTTTATTTGGTAGCGTTATTTTCCAGTAAGTGGGACAAAAAAAAGTTTACCTTATCAGTAAAACTTACCAGGAAATCATTTGCTTGCAGCCTGTGTACTGATTCGAGCGTATATAAATTTTAACTGTGGACTTCAGTAGTAATTGTTATTACATTTTTTAAATCCGCGTTAAGAACAACATCCAGGTAATTTCATTTATTACTCATTTAAAATTTAATTAATCTTCAATTTTTGTCTTTGATATAATTTCAATTATTTTTAAAATAAATTTAAATTCAAGGTCAATTCTTTTTAATTTAATAAGTAGTTAAAATATTATATGTACCACATGGTTTTAAAAATATTTTTCTCTTTCCTTTTCATTTTTTTTAGCAATTTATAGTTTTTATGAAATCAGCTTATATACTTGCATGCTTAGATGCTTATATATTTAGATATTTAAATTATTAAATACTTAAATATTTGTATATATTTATATGTACTTATGTACTTATATGTTTATGCCCGTATATACTTATACTTTTCTGTATACGTTTCTACATAGCTTCTTCAATCCTGCATAGCTTTTGCACAGCTTATCTTTCATATAGACAAAATTTCGTTAACTTTTCATAAACCATCTAGTTGGTTAATTTTCCTACGATTTTCACTCCATTTCATTAAGAGACGTAATTGCCAAGGAAGCTTTAGAATCCATTCTTGCAACAAGAGACAATTGTGGGCCTGGATTGCTGTCCCAGAACCAGTCACCTCAACAATGCATAGACGGTTGCATAGACAATATATTTATGATTTTAAATG
The DNA here is from genome assembly GCA_963675555.1 of Leptura quadrifasciata. NCBI lineage: Eukaryota > Metazoa > Arthropoda > Insecta > Coleoptera > Cerambycidae > Leptura > Leptura quadrifasciata. The sequence goes on from OY776676.1 coordinate 159,691,522, forward strand.
GCACTGTTGACTGTCCTAAAATTCTTAGTTGCATTAGATTTAATATTCCCAATTTGCAGACTCACTCGCATTCGTCTCTATTCTATTTGCCTGCACCAAGAACAAATTTGCTGTTATTTTCTCCCCTGCAGCGTATGTGTTCCAACTATGATTCTTTACATAATAAAATAGATATTTTTAATACTAGTGTATCCAAAACGCGAAGTATTGTTCTCAGTTCTGCACTACTGTAGCTTCTAAAATATTAGATTACAACTTTTAGGACTATACTAATCATAGATTTATTTTGTTAATTTTTATTATCATTTAATTGTTTACTTTTAGTTAAGTTAGTTAGTTTTAGTTATTATTTAGTTTTTTTAAGTTTGTAAAATTCCTGCCCTGTAATTGGATTTCTTTCTATCTGGGCGGTCGTAACCAAAATAAAAAAATACTGAAATTATTCCATTTGGCTGTTCCATACCTTGCCCATACAGTAAATAATTAAATTTTTGTTCAATTAAATACCTGAATTTTTATATAATGACCCTGTAACAACTTATGACACTTAATGAGTTCCTTGTGCGTTTAATATGGCAGTGCTATTTTTGGATAATTGAATGGATTATCGATTGCGTCTGAGTAACACACTTAAAAATAGCCAAATTATCAGATATCAAATTTTGCTTGCGTGTATCGAAACGCAACCCGATTAATGTTTGTTTTAGGAATTTAAAGAACTTTTTTAGTGTCACACATGATTAGGTAGGCTTCTAATATTATCCAGACACGAACGGAATGAGTCGAGACACAGGCAACAACTGAAGGAACAAGCGGCAATAAACAATAAGATATTGGCCTTTATCAATGTGTATCTGTTTTAGACAACTTTATAAAGCAATAAATTGTTTTGTTGGCTGAATTCTTGAAGGTCAGATCCTACAGCAGTTTTTTATGCTTTCAAGAAAAATCATTATATTTGAGGGTTATTTTAAGAAATAGGATGGAAAATAATAAATATAGGATACCACTGGTACTAGGTAACTGAAGAATAAACTATTTTTTAAAATCATATTAAGAATTTTAAATATTTACTATATACCAGATGACACTAACCAAAATACTACATGAAATTTGAACGCAGAATAGGAATAGTAAATCATTGCGAGTAGTCTGTAGTCCACAAATGTATTTGGAAAATGCATAATAAGGGATAATTTATATATTTTATACTTACGTCGCGTCGCTTACAAGTGAAATTACTGGGTTGGTATTAATCGAAATGAACATCACATCCATCAACTTCACAGGCATCAACAGCCATTACGGTATCAGACTCGCTGATGTGAATTTCGGGGATCAAATTAAACAACATACTGTCATGATATTTTTTCATGCTCAGCATCCTCGAAAACGGAGGGGGGGGGGTAGCGAGAAAAGACTGCCTATCCGCGTTCCACCCCTTTCGGGGGCGGTTTTTGGCCATTTGGGGCCGGGGGAACACAGCTTTGGCTAGTAGGAGACGGGGGATACGCGGTTTATCCCTTTTGGGGGTGGTTTTTGGCCGTTTGGGGTGATCTCGAGGAGAAATTTAACCACCGCCGCTGTGTTCAGCATCCTCGAAGGGGACGGGGACGTAGTCTCGTTGGGCTAAGAAAAATTCATATTTTTCGAGGTTCTTGTGAACGATCCATCTTTACACGTATGAAGAACTTTTATTATACTTTCCAAAATGGATATTAAACGTTTACAAAGAAGGGTTCAAATCAGACAGAGAATAATATAAAATATATACTTACTGTTTCGTTTTTGCTTAACTGCTTCCCTGATGGTACCAATTGGACGTCGTAACACTATAAATCTAACACAGTAAATACTAACACTTTTTTAAATTTAAACCTGAAAAGGGATTTTGAAAACAAGTTCAAAAAATATATATTAAATCTTTTAAAAAAATATGTTTTACAAAAACGTTCACGAAAAATGTATTGACAGACTATAGTCTGGCCCGTGTACAACGCATAGTGAGGAACGGAACGACTCATAATGTAACCAACTACAATCCAATGTGCGGTTTATAGCTAACGATTACATAAAAAGATTCAGTAAAAAGCTCAATGTTTATAATTTTGGCGGGCTTTTGCTTGCCTGTCTATTGACGTATTTTCAGTTCAATATCAATTTAGTTCGCTCCTCGGAGCTTAAAAATGCCTGAATCGTAACGACTTTGAATTATATTCTTCAATTATAAATTCATACGTTCAGGCAAGGCGGTTCAATCACTCAATCAACAAGGCTTTATTATAAATTAAAAGTACAACAGTACCTCCCCAGAGCCCATCTCGGGACCGACCGTGCAACCACCGCGTTAATCGCGGTAGCGGATTGCAAAATCGGGCGGAATAGGCCTGGTTCGGTTAAACAAAAATTGATGAAACTTAATCTAAACACCTTCTGCAAAAGCAGATAAAAGAAGGTAATAAAATTCTTACATGTCTAATTACAAAAAGACTTAACACAACTAAAAATACACTTTAAAAACTGGGGCACAAACACTTTTTAAAATTTTGCAGCTGACGCAGGCGCCTCAATCCAGCCTTCTGCGAGATGTATGAACGCCGGGCTGCGCAAGGCTGGCCTAAACTCTAACTTTAAAAATTTTCGATACCACAAGGTTTTGATTTTGTGAAAAATTGATGATAAGAAAATGAATTTAGAGACAAAAAGAAACCAAGAAAAAACAAACGCGACAAAAAAGAATACAAACAGAAAGGAAGAAGGGGGATAGGAAAGATTTAAAGATACGAAAGGTATGAAATATTAGTAAAGGTGGATAGAGTAAGCGGAAGTTATAGTTGGTGAAGTTTGGCTACAGGGGTTGCCGCAAAATCGATAACGTCTGGTACGGTAAAGGGTCTTTAATTCGAAATGGGGCATTATGCTCTCCAATTTGTGTTATGTGTCTTGTTAGCGGGCTATCACCGAATCACTGAGGAACCGGTTTACGGCAAATACCGTTAAAATTCATCATTTTCCTGTCAAAATCGACTGCTAGAAAAATGATAGGGCACTCTCGACGCTAAGGGCTATTTTCGCTAAAACTCTCGAAACACTTTGACTAGAGACTGGATAACTTGTCCTCATATTTAACACAACGCATGAGGTGCAGTGCTTAACAACGTGGATTCGTAAAAAGGTTTTTATTTTAAAAAGTCGGTTTTCGTTATACTTTCTAAATTTTGTGGTCGGAGCGACATTACATCCCCGTGCAGCGACATTTACTACATTTTCTAAAATTACACTCCTTGATGAGTTTCCAAGATTTTGGCATAAAAAACGCTCCGTTTCATTGCGAAGGATCATGTATGATTTGTGGGCTTTGGCTAGATTTTGGAGTTGGCAAAAACAGACGATTTATTAATGTCTGGCTTTTTTCCAAAAAGTTGGATTCGAATCTTTGTAAATCTTTGTCTGGATTACATGCATTCACAGGCTGTGACTATACCGCAGCTTTCTCCCATAAGGGCAAAATACGATCGTTCAACATTTTGACTAAGACATCCGATGAAGTAGCAGCTACTTTGGAAGAATTTACGTGTGAAATATATCGCCAAGAAAAATGCAAGGACGTTAATAAAGCAAGAGTTCAGTTGCTTTTAAAATGGAATAAGCCTAAGAATATTTCCGATTCTTTTTCAGCCATAAGGAAGATGGATCCTGCACTTTTGCCACCATGTAAGTCCGTTTTGGAAAATAAAATTTTGCGGTGCAACTTCATCTGCACTCTTTGGAATAATGCAAGTGATCCCGATCCGCATAAAACAATAACTCCGTAGCAAAGTGGTTGGAAGATTACTGAAAAAGGATGCTGCCATAAATGGAACAGCAGGCCATATCTCCCTGAAGCCTTGGAAGAATATTAAGAGGATCAACTAGAATATTCTGAAAACTCAGAGGCAGAAGAGGATTTCAGTTTAAAAGATTCTGAAGAAGATGATGAGTATTTGTAATTATAACAGTATTTCTTTGTTTCAAATTTGAGATTCAATTACGAAGTCATCTATTTTAACAAAATATATAAGCCAAATCATAGTGGATAAATTATAACAAACATAATAAAAGTGTAGTAAAGAAAAAATATACCATATACCAATATAAAATTTCCCAGTTGTCTCCTCTCGTGTCGCCTAATGAAATATCGAAGCAAACAGGTTGTCGAAACAAATTTTCATTTACACTTGGACCCAAATTTTAACATTTTTAGCATAATTTCAAACATGCGAAATAGTTTGATTTAAATTTAGGAATTACGAAGGTTGACATAATTTTTAAAATTAAATCTAACTATTTTACAAACAACTAAAATTATTGAGAGAAAATTCATATCAATACATCAGTCATAGTACTACTTAGGTAGTGCTATACTTTTTTTGTACCAATATATGTATTAAAAAAAAGTTGTGCTCAAAAAAAAAATTTCCTTATCGAATCTCTCTCGCTCTCTCTCTCTCTCTCTCTCGGATATAAAATACTTACATATAATACTTACATTAACCAAACTTAACTCCATAGAATACAGCGATATTATAAATTTCACCTGGAAAATAAAATACGTTATTGAATGCAATATAAATTCTAATTTTCGAACTGGTTATATACGTGACTTAAATTTAGGCGTAGGTGTGGATTAGAAATAAATTACTTACCTTGCCGGGATATAAACTAAAACCTGAGCGACCTACGTAGAATTTATTACAATATTGATTTTAGGTATTTTATCAACTTTAGCCGAGCATGCAGTAAATGTTTCAGAGGTAGATGTAAGTGCATGAGTTCAATTTATAGGACTATGGATTTTTAACTCGGCAAAATATGGGTAATTTATATTATACGCGCTTTCTGCTGCTCATTATAACAAGTTTGCGGCGATTTATAAAAATAAGAATAGGTGTAAACATTATTCGAAAGTTTATTGAAGTTTTAATGTAATTGTTGAGCATTCTCTATGATACTCTTCTGAATAATTTTCGGTATCTTGGACTCACAGTATCCTCGATACACAAAAAAGGAGATACACATTTCGACTAAATTAAATAAGTGGTTCGGATTCCACCATATATTGTATTCCCCGTCTAATTTCTCAGATAAATATAAATCTCCTAGATTTACGAGAGTCGCTAGGTGATATTTCAAAAATATTTTCAAAACAAATATTTACTATTCAGTTGCAGAAATTAGAGCAGTAGACCTTGATACCACATAATAGAATTCAGCATATCTGTTAATCAATTTATCATTGAACAAGCAGACTAAATTCACTTCTTAGGCAAAATAATAAATATCTAAAATAGAATCTTACAAGCATAAATCACATTTAGCGAAAAAGTTACGATATATTATTATTAAATTTCTACCACTAAAAAATATATTGGATACTGACTATTTAGTGATATTACAGTATGGTATATTCGGCTGAGAAGTTATATTGTAAATATAAGACTGGTTTAAAACGACTTGAGATCGTTTAACATTTTCTTATTAAATTAATGTTTAATTAATACAAAATTAATTCAGGCGACCGTCTCTAAAACAACTTGTTGGACCTCAAGCAGATATACTGTGGTAGGATTTCTCTTTTCCAGTTGAAAACAAGAGCAATTTATAAATGTAATAAATATCATAAATACCATAAATATTATAAATATCATAAATATCATAAATGTCGTAAATATTATAAATATACTAAATATCATAAATGTAATAAATTTTATAAATTTAATTTATAATGTTTATGGCGTTTATAATATTTATAGTCTGTATAGAGTTTACGGTGGTTATGGTGCCTTCGTGGTTGTAGTGTTTACGGCGATTATGATGTTTATGGTTTTGTGGTATTTATAATAATAATAATAATAATGTTTATTCATCATTTGTAAGTACAGTAAAAGTAAATATGATATGTCAATTATTTGTCTACTAGTAAAAGTGCATACACATTAAATTGTCAAAAATTTATAGAAATATAAAAAATGCATAGAAATATACAAAAAATGTATGAAAGTGTAAAAAAATATATATACACATATATACAGATTCATAAAATGTGTAATGGTGCATAAAATGTATAAGAGTGTATAATGTATAAACATATAAAAAATGTATAGAACATACAAACAATGTACAAAATGTATAAAAATGTAAATATATAAATGTATACAAAAGTGTAAAATGTATAAAGGTACGTAAACAAAATATGTAAACATGTAAAACAGAGTGCAAGAATGTATAAAACGATGTATAAGAATGTACAATGTACAAGTGTATATACAAATGTAAAAAATGTATAACATATAACACAGACCAAAACATGTAGTATAAAATTAAAAACGTGAACCATGAATTAATTTAAAAATTCATTAATGGTATTAAATTTTTTTTCAATAAAAAATAATTTAACTTCCTTTTTAAATACGTGATAAGTTGCAATTTCTTTCAGGTTTGGTGGTAATTTATTGTAAACATATATAAAACTACAAGCTGGTGAGTTCTTAAAAGTAGCAGTTTTATGTTTTGGGATTTGAAACTCACCTCCATGTCTAGTACCATAGCAATGAAAGTCCCCGACACGTGAAAAGTGCAGTTTATTTTTAAAAGCATATAAAGCACATTTAAATAAAAATACAGACGGGACAGTTAAAATATTATTAGCTTTAAAAATAGGTCTAATGATTCTTTTCTGGCCTACGAACACTCTATTTATGGATTTACCAACTCCCCAGGTGACTATATTATTTCAAATGTGGCTATACGCCAAACAATAATATATATTCAGTAGGCCTTCCGTATTTAGACATGATTTCATCTGAATTATCGCAAAGAAGGCAGAATTTAACTTGGAACAGACATGATCAATATATGTGTCCCATCCCAATTTACTATCTAAGTAAGTTCCTAAAAATTTAGTACATTGCGATAAACTTATGCTGTTCTCTATTTCAAAATTTGGCGGCAAGATTTTTTTGGTGTGAAAATTCAAATAAACTGTTTTCTTGTCGTTTAATATTAATCTATTTCGATGACACCAAGCATCAAGTTCGTCGCACACATTGTTCATGTGAAATGATAGTTCCTCAGGAGTCCGTGCGGAGATAGTTACTGTTATGTCATCGGCGAACATAGTAACTTTACCAGTTGAAATGTGTTGTGGTAAGTCATTTACATACAACATGAAAAGCAGAGGTCCAAGCACAGAGCCCTGAGGAACTCCCACTTCTACGTTCTGTTCTTCAGAAAAATTGTCATCATACTTTACTAACATTTTTCTGTTAGTCATGTATGATTTAATCCACAACAACAAGTTATCCCTAATACCCATAGGAAAGATCTTTTGACACAAGAACTCGACATCAAACGTGTCGAAAGCACGAGACAGGTCAAACATGACGTTACATATTTGCCATTATCTGGCTCTTGGTATACAAAGTCCAGAATATGATAAGAAGAAGTATTTGTAATATCTATAGTATCTATAGTACTTATGGTATTTGTAGTATTTATAGTAATTATACTTTTCGCAGTATTTATAAAATTTATAGTATTTAAAATATTCATAATAATTTCAATTGAAATTATAAGGTTAAATTAGTTACTTCTAATTGGATGTTAATTTGTCGCCATGAATAAACTTACTCTTAAATTGGTAAAATTATTGGTTATATTATCATGAACCGATAAATTTTCTATCATTCTGAAAAACATTATACAAAGAACCTCCTTAATAGTTATTTTCTCTTATTTTGTTCCCGGACGCGCTGTGGACAATATAATAATAAATAATTTTGTATATATAATTAGATACATGGAAAATAATTTAACGTACACATTAACAACAGCAGTTGCATGACTTTTTAGAATGTTTTCACATGGTGTCGCCCCCCATGGCTCAAGAACTCCATCCATAGTTGTAGTCTACATAATCACTGACATAAATGAAAATTATTCCCTTAAAACACCAGAGTCCGGTGTGTTTGATCAGCCAGCTCGATATTTCATGCGGACGACACATTCAGCTGTCCTAACAGACATAAACGAAAAAACAAATTGTTAACAGAGTATAGCCATAAATAATAACAGAATTTCTAAATTTACTATATAGTTTAATTTCGAATATATTCAAATTTATATCAGACTAATGACATAAATATATCTTACGGTCAGTTATGAAACCGTGGTACATGATAATAATTCCATAAAAAATTACCGGAATGTAGAACAGGCTCGTTAAATTTAAATATAGTACCTTGATAAAAGTTACGATGCGTAAATTTGCCCATAAATTATTTAACGCCGAAAGCGGGGTCTGTCCCAGCTTCCTCATGTGGACACAAGCACAACGTATAATGGGGGAGGTTAATAAAATCAACTTTTATCATTACGCGAAGGACAATGATGTTGGCAATAATAGCGATATTGTAGTATAGTATCATTATGCCTCACATTCATGAATCATGCAAAATCGGGTATTTTAGTCAATTTTAAGCCTACTTAAAAAAACAAGGAGTTTCTCACTTTGTCTAAGACCCCAGATATCTGAAGAATAATGAGGAAGCTGCATGTCTATTTTTTATATCACAGATAGATGGACGACAGAAAAATATGCTTCCTCGTATTTTCCTTTTTTTTTTTTTGTTAAAATTGAGGGCGAAAGAAATTATTTATTTTAGCTGCATCTAAAACCATTGAAACGATTAAAATTCTTTTGCTTCAAAATTCGAAATGACATTGTAGTTCAATCCTTAAAATGGAAATAATTCAGTTTTCAAATGGGAGTCTTAAAACTGCAACAGCTAGACGTTTCTAAAATAATAATAATAATAATAATAATAATATAGTACATATTTAAAAAAAATGCATAATATAATAATATCGTCTGGTCGATAGCCGAATGGGTGGCGGAAGGTGGCAATCGCGATTAATCACACGGACATCGCACCATCGGGTTCGAATCCTGGCTCCGGCACTGTCGTATAAAATGGTTGTATGTCCGCGTTTTTTCAATGTGTAACCCCTTTCGCACAAGCCCCTGGCTTCTGGAATTGGGGGTTGTCTAATTTCTGTGGTATTTATATTTAGACATTTATATGCTTATAGAGCAGGCGAAGTTTAGCCAAATGGCTATTTTTACACTTAACTTATTCTACAAGTAATCAACAGTCTTAGTATAGTAAATACGGCCAAAATTGAAACTGATCAGCTTTAAAGCACAGGACCGTGCGCACTGAGCTTGATATTTTGTCCTATATATTTGGGAATGGTATCGAGATTCGAACGGTAGTTGAAACTGCGCAGGCGAGTCCGAGACTGGCAATGTAATCAGCCTGAATGAACCATCTACGACTGCACTGGTTTAAAGGTAATGAAACGGACAGGCCTACTAGCACAAAAAAACTCGTAAATCGTTTCTTATCAGTCAACGTGGAAGTCTAACAACGTGCTGTCTATGTGCCAGTGCAGTGCATAAATACCTATTATAATATCAAACGCAGGAGTTTGGTTAGTTACTGTTCATATTTATAAATATTTACTACTGTATAAAAGGTAAAATATTTTAATTATTTACTAATTTACCATGGCTTTCTGGAGACCATTTGAAGCAGAGGATAATATAATAACGCCCGAAAATCCCGAAATAGTTGAACCGGTTATTGTCGAAAAAGCCGAAATAAATTTAGAGTTTAAAAACCAAGATTTACACGTACAAAGCCAACGTATTATTTTAAATATACATGAATATTTGAAAAGCGAAAATCCTGAACAATGTGAGAAAGAAATAATACGACGTATTAACGAATTAACTAAAATATCAAAATCAACCATTTATCGCGTAATTCAAGAAGGCGATGTTATAGATCACAGCGCAAAGAGGAAACGGAAAAATACGAAATTAAAAAATTTTGATGATGCCACTAGAGATGTAATACGGCGTATAATTTATAATATGTATGAAGAAAATATAGTTCCTACGTTAAAAATGATTCAAGAAAAATTGAGCGATTATCCTGATTATAATTATAGGTCTTTAGATACACTACGAAATGTCTTATTAGAATGCGGTTTTAAACATAAAAAACTTGACAGTCGTATGGTAATTATGGAATCGCGACGTATAGTTTCACTTCGAGTAGATTATTTGGAAAAAATTAGAGAATATCGTAAACTAAACAGGCATATAGTGTACCTAGACGAGACGTGGTTTGACACGCATGATGTTGTTCAGTATGGTTGGGTAGATAGTTCGCACAATTGTGTTTTAAATACTCCGTGTTCTAGAGGAAAACGGGTTATCATAGTTCATGCGGGAAGTGAAAATGGGTTTGTACCCAATGCGTTGCTCTTGTCAGCCAAAAAAATATCGCAGTCTTCTGCAGACTATCACGAAGACATGACAGCCGATCTATTCGAAAAATGGTTTTCTCAACAGCTTCTACCAAATATTCCGCCAAATTCGGTAATTATATTAGATAATGCTTCTTATCTCTCGCGTATATTAAATAAAATACCAAATAACAGCACAAAAAACGAAGACATTTTAAAATTCATGAGAAAAAAAATGAAAATTCCTGTAAAAGTTCCAATAAAACGCGAATTACTGAAAAGAATAAAAGAACAAAATTTCAAAAAGGAATATGTTATTGATAACTTATCCAATATACACGGTCATACACTTTTGCGGTTACCTCCATACTATTGCATATTTAATCCTATCGAGATGGTTTGGGGAACACTAAAAGCACGTTTACGAAAATGTAATAACTCTCCAACGTTAAGCGCGATAGTAGTTGATCATATAAGAGAAGTAATAAATGACATTGACAATAATACTGATTTTTGGAAAAATTACGTTAGGCATGTAATTGGAGAAGAAAATCGATATCCAACGCTACCCCCTAGTGCGCCGATTTTAATTCAACTGGATAATGATTCCTCCTCAGAAAGTGAAGATTCGGACGCGTCAATTAACATTTAACTTTTCTTCATTTTTTCATTCACTTTTTTATTGTTACATATTTTATTTAGTTGACAAGAAATTTTAATTTAAGTTACTTCACTCTAGAGAAATATTTTAATTTTGTTTTTATTTATGTTTTATATAAGTATACAAATATTTATTTTTGTTTTTATATGATAATTCTTTGCTTTGTTCAAGAAACTTACGTTTTTATTTTAGAAGAAACTTAAATTTTTATTTTATTTTTGACTAAAATCGTTGCCCCTCGTTATCTAACCTGTCCCATCCCCTCCTGGCAAGATATGTTCATACCTTCTCATTGGTCCTTGCTGAGCAATAACATATTTCAATATAATATGGGTTAACTTTAAAACTAAAACCAATAAATTTAAATATTTAGACTTTATACCTAAAACTGATATAATACAATATGTTATTGGCGAAATGAGCCTAATAAACAAAAAATAATAAAAATGAATACAATTTTAACATTTTATTATGACAATCATTTCTATTTACCTCCGCCCATGTACAATAAAGAGATACCGACTGTTTTTGCCGGCTTTTAGTTTTTATACGGTTTCAATTTCGGTCGTATATACTTTACATCAGATTATTTAAATGTTAAAAAATCTACTAAAATAAATCTGTCAAATTATAATTTAAAATGGCACGATAAATTGTATATGAATCAGGATACAAATATTTGTTATTTTTAAGAAGTTATTTCTAACTGACGATCAATAAGCATATGCATCATTTGGCGACGAAAGGCATAAAGGCTTAAACTCATATTAGGTTTTACAGAATTGAACAGCATTATAGCGAAGTAAGTGAAACTTCGTTGGAAATGGGGCAGTCGAATGATGAGACATTGTGAGTGTATATTGATGCCTAATATTACGGTTATGCAGGATATTTCTGAAGACAAGTTTCGTAGTTTGACAATGAAGCGGCAACATGTGTTCTGGACAATTTGTAAACAATTTTTTGAACTTTGATCTAGACATGGATAGGATAGTATATTGCAATAGTTAAAAATAGGCAACGCAAGTGACTCGCACACTATTTTCCGAATAGACCCTTGTGGAACACCTGATGATATTAATTGGGCGAAGGACATAGAATTATTGACGGATACTGAGTGACGTCGATTGGATAAGTAAATACGATTTAAAGAGAGCTACAGCATTTTCATTAAACCCATAGAAAATAATTTTGCTCACAGTAAAGCATGATCAATGGTATCAAATGCCTTGAAAAATGATACAACTGCCCTCCCTTTATCTAAGGCCCTTATAATATTATCACACAGATTAATCAGTACAGTGGTGGTACTGTAAGACTTTCAGAAATCTAGATTGATGTAAGGGAAAAATTTCATGCAAATTTAAACAATCAACAATTTGACTATGCACAATCTTCTCTAATAATTTGGATACGGTGGACAAAAGACCGATGGGACACAATCTTGAATAGTTGTAGGATTTTTTTACTTTAGGGGCTGGGCAGACTAAGGAATCTCTCCATTTAATACGAAAGTTACCTTTTTCTAAGCATACATTTATAAGATGAGTTACATAATTCAGGATAACTGGGATACATAGTTCAATCATAAATAAACTAATTTTATCGATACCAGTAGCATTAGATCGTAAGCAGTTAATAACTTTCATAACTGCTTCAGGTAAAACGAATGTAAAGTTAAAACTGAACTCGTCACTATATTATAATATAGGATTGCTTCATCGCAATGACCAGAATTTCCAAAGATAAAGTAATTGTTGATAGCACCCGGATCTTGTAAAGTAGGAGGAGGCTGACTAATATTGTTTTGATATGAAGCTAAATTTAATTTTTTTATTCCCTACCACAATCTTATTTCATCATTTTGATTATGATTATGCCTGGTTTTATAAGTTCTCTACTAAACTTTTATTATTTTTATATTTACTAAAAACTCTGTTTCTTTCTTTGAGGATTAATTTTAAGGTATCCGTAAGCCATGACGAAGGTGGTTTACTTACGCCAGCAGTTGTAAGGTGCAAAATTTATTGGAGCATTTATTTAGAAGCTTCGAGTGTTTACCTTATAATATGATTAGCTCTATTCATAATATCAGCAATTGCGAGTTTTGCATTACATTATAATATAAGGTACGATGATACTTTCTCTAGTAATATCAAACAGTCGTACAATCATATGGGATAACATATTTACAATGCACAAATTGCATAAATGGCTCGCCCATGGAGTCTTGATCCAACAATGAAAGTTAATGCCTCGCATGTATCTGGCAAATACCATTCACATGCGTTATACCACCCAAACGATTAAGTACCAACGGGTGGTCCTATAGTTTCATATTTTTTTACGTTATATTTTTATTATCTCCGTAACACGTTCATGAATATGCATTTACTTTGTCCTCGTAGCCTTACACAGTTGGTAATCCTGGTGTAATGGCTAGTCATAAACGTCGATTTTATATGTCACCTCGCGCTATAAATACATACTAGATACATTTAGAGTTTTTGGTTAACATCATAAAATTTATTCCATAAATTATACAAATCTCCTCTCATGCTGTTTTACCGTGTGTATATCATTTATTTATATTAGTGTACACATTTGAGCGTGGGTACAAGGGTTGTGAGATAAATGTACTTGTATCAACAGTCACTTAACACGACATTCCATTTTTTTATTTATACGGTTAACAGTATATTATGAAAATATGTTTTAAAATAATGTATTAATTGTGATCGAATTGTAAGAAAGGCAAATTATTGAGAGATGATATTTCTGTACATACAATAGTTATCAGATACACCGGGACAATAGTATTTTTACAAATTTTAACACATAATTATAAACAAAGTGGTTGAAGTTGAAGTAAAGGCTATAGAAATAAATTTCATATCACCAGAAAAAAATGTTAAAAATGAACCATATTAAGTCGAGAAAATCTCTGCTATAAATGGATGACATGCAATGCCCAATTTGAATTAAACATAACTTTTACGCTGCTCTATATCTGAAGGAATTTTCTTAGGGCACTTAAAAATTGTCAGCATAGTACCTCTTTTAAGTCAGTTTGTAATTCAAAGGTGGAATATCATCGACCAATATTAGCTCTCTGATTAACATAACTTCTTTAATAATAATTAATTTGGTTTTCGTATCGGTGTCTCTCTATGACAACTGTTATTATAAACTTTTAAAATCATTTGGATTGTGTAAAGTGTTCGATCCTGTATGCCATGCTATCTTCAAAAGAAAGCTATAGAACTATATTCTAAGAGGTGAGTCAGTAAATTGGTTTAAAATGTATTTTCGTGGTAGAGCACACTATATTGAAATTAATAACTCCAGGTTAGAATGAAACCTCAATGGGAGTACCACAAGGGTCAGTTATAGATCCCTTACTACATGTTATTTATAAAAACGACTTTAACATGGGCGACTCTATACTATTTGCTGATGATTTATCTTTTAATATCACAATAAAATATAGACCATACGGTAAACAAAGCTAATATAAAGCTCTCATAAACGCAATAGTGGTTTATCAGAAATTGGTTTGTTTTAAATAATAAATTGTACTATTAGGTAAGAGTACGACAAAACTGTAACATTTCTAGGTCTATGTGCATCAGACAACTGTTCGTGGTGTATACATGACGACAGTATTTGCAAACGTGTTGCTGTAGTATCAATCAGTTACGCGATATTATTGATAAGTCAGTCTTGATCGTGTACTATCGTGCTATTTTCGTTCCAAAATAGGTGCTTTGAAAGAAAATCTTATATCGCAATCACGTATTATGTGAATCTCCTTTCTGGAAACCCTCCTCAACAATAAACAAACTTATATTTGACATTTTTAATAGTAAATGACACGGAAGCCAGCAAGCATGTGACGTCATACGCGTTTATCTAACCAAGCAATTTCCACGGCCGCTGCTGTTGTTAGGATTGACTTTCGAAAATAAAATCGACAATCATCACTGAATAAGCAATTTTACAGCAGAAGGAAATTTTATGAAAATATAAAAATAGGAATTATAATATTTCAACCTATCTGCAAGCGCCTTATATTATAATAAGGACTAAACGAAGTAAACCAAAACAGTCATTCTCCCAGCTTATTCAGTGGTGATTATCAATTTTATTTTCGATTTGGATTGCTTCGATACTACCGAGAGATGGCGCTAGTTAAGCTCTACTGATGTGGAACTTAACAGTATCTATGAGATGCGACCCAGGTTCATCGAAGGTATACTTGCTCATTTGCACTTCACTGACGAGACCCAAATAGGTCGAAATCGGTCTGCAGTTAGTGACATTGCTGAGATGAAGGAGGCTTCGCAAGTTATTATTATATTTTAGTGCTAACTGTGTTAGACAAAATACGGCAAATTTCACCATTTAATTCAGCGCTTATCGTCGGCATGTAGTTGGGAGAATAGCTGTTTTGGTTTAATTAGTTTCGCGCGTATTATATACATAGTGGATTCTGTGAGTTGGAAAAATAGGAAAATATTTTCTAACGCAACGAAACTAGTTACCCCCCCCCCGTTTTCGAGGATGCTGAACGCGATGGCGGTGGTTTAAACTCTTTTTGAGTTGACCGTCACCCCCAAACGGCCAAAAATAACCCGCAAAAGAGGTGTAACGCGAAAACACCGTCTTATATTGAGAAAAACTGCGTCACCCCCCGTTTTCGAGGATGCTGAGCACGATGGTGGTGGTATAGACTCTTTCTAAATTGACCGTCACCCCCAAACGGCCAAATACAACCCCCAAAAGGGGTGAAACGCGAAAACACCGTCTTATATCGCGAAAAACTGCGTCACCTCCCGTTTTCGAGCATGCTGAACACGATGGTGGTGGTATAGACTCTTTCTGAATTGACCGTCACCCTCAAACGGCTCATACCGAGTAAAACTGCGTCACCCCCCGTTTTCGAGGATGCTGAACACGATGGCGGTGGTTTAAACTCTTTTTGAGTTGACCGTCACCCCCACCGGCCAAAAACAACCCCTAAAAGGGGTGAAACGCGAACACACCGCCTTATACCGAGAGAAACTGCGTCACCTCCCGTTTTCGAGTATGCTGAACATGATGGGGATTCTGGATCTTCTCCCCGAACCAAAGCAACCCCTGAACCGGACAAAAACTACCCCGTGAGACCCTGCTTTATGAAGTGGATAAGAAAATTCCTATATGACAAAATGAATAACAAATCATTGAATACAAACCGGATGATGATTCCTCGTTTGTTGACTGATCTCTTACCCTAAAAAATAGGCGCATATATAGGGTCTGGTTAGGTTATTTGGTGATTTTCAGGCGGGGAAATCTGCTGTATGGAATCAGTTGTAAATTTCATATATTTTATTATATTAACTTATGAACATGTGTATTTGACGCATACAATTACTTACTTGCTATATATATAAAAATAAAACAGATTCCTTGACACATACAACTACATATCCACTATATATCCATACCATACATTTTTATTGACGCAGGGATGGGGTTGACTCGGAGAAATTCAAAAGCACCGCCGTCTTGTTCAGCATGCTTGAAAACGGGAGGTGACGCAGTTTTTCGCGATATAAGATGGGGTTTTCGCGTTTCACCCCTTTTAGGGGTTGTTTTTGGCCGGTGGGGGTGACGGTCAACTCAAAAAGAGTTTAAACCACCGCCATCGTGTTCAGCATCCTCGAAAACGGGAGGTGACGCAGTTTTTCTCGGTATGAGCCGGTGTGTTCGCGTTTCACTCCTTTTGGGGGTGGTTATTGGCCGTTTGAGGGTGACGGTCAATACAGAAAGAGTCTATACCACCACCATCGTGTTCAGCATGCTCGAAAACGGGAGGTGACGCAGTTTCTCTCAATATAAGACGGTGTTTTCGCGTTTCACCCCTTTTGCGGGTTGTTTTTGGCCGTTTGGGGGTGACGGTCAACTGAAAAAGAGTTTAAACCACCGCCATCGTGTTCAGCATCCTCGAAAACGGAGGGGGGGGTAACTAGTTTCGTTGCGTTAGAAAATATTTTCTTTTTTCGAGGTTTCGGAGTTTTTGTTGCATTTTTTAATTGCTGATAATACATTAACTGGACTATACATTTATGTTTAAATAATTGGTAATATTGATATTACCCTCTACTTTGCTCAATTACTGTATGCTAAAACGGTACTAAATATGAATACTGTTAGTAATTCATTCGTTTAGTAGAAATAGTACAACATATAATAGACTAGAAATATTTAAGGAGAGTACAAACTACCTCTCTAAAAGCATATTGTCATTTACCAAAAATATGCAAATAAAATATTTTGACGCTAAAGCTTAAAAAATCATGATGTAAATATCATACAGAAATATAAAAATTTAATGAAAACCTATAACTCATTTAATTTTGAAAAAAGGAAGCATTACAATGATATCATTGGTGAATCGACAAATCAAGAACTCTATGGAATATAATTTAAAAAATGAAACTTCACAATCAAAACCACCAAATCAAACAATACTTGTACATCAAGGTAAGAAAATACCAGGTCCCCAAAAATTAAACAATATATTCAATAATAATTTTATTCGACAGATAACTTCATCCAGTACATCTTCTAACCCAAATCTAATATAAAAAGAAAAACACTAAGTTCTTTCTATTTAAGTTATGTTTGTGAAAAGGAGTTACTAGACTTAATATTATCCATCTCCATGAAGAAATCCTCAGGTCTAGACAATTTTCCCTGTTTTATTTTTAAAGGCCATGCATGTTAGGATAGTATCATATTTCAACCATTTAATAGTATATTATGTAACAAGTTTTATAAACGTCATTTTAGTCACGAGTTTTATTAATCGCGAGCGACGCGTAGCGGAGCGAGTGTTTAATAAAATGAGTGACTAACAAGTTTATAAAACGTGTTGCATACTATACTTTTTCTACGACAGCAAATATCTAAATAAAAAATTTGGAAGTTATTTTAATATTTCATTTATTAACGTATCAATAACATGGTAACAGTAAAAAATTACTAAACTATTGTTCTACTTATTGTGTATATTAATGGTTACATTGGAAACATTTTGGCAATTGCTAAAAAACCTAAGTGATTTTCCTAAATGCGTTCCATCGAACTGTGTTAAATTTGCTTCATGATTTGAATTGAAGCTAATACTTGGTCCACTTTCATTTTTATCAATGCTTGAACTTTGAGCAATTGCAATATCAATATTCTCTTTATTTTTTTGCATTGCATTATTTTGAACAGTGTTCATGATTTTAGTAGCGGTCTCAATTTTATTGTTTAACGAGTGGTCAATATAACTCTCTGCAACAGCTGTGGATCGCCGCCCTCCATGACGCTTTAATGCTGTGATGTCCGCACCCGAATCCACCAAAATCGTCGCTGAAGACCTTCTTAGGCAATGACCAGTATAAGCAGCAGGGTCAGGTAATTTTAAGAATTTTGCTACTACGCTAGAGAGGCTGCCAAATTTATTAATTCCAATTGGCTGTTTTCTACATTTTCCTCACTGGTAGTTTAAGAAAAATCGGGTAGTACTTGTCAGGTTTGGAGGTCGAAGTTCCATGTGCTTCTTGCATGTATGATAGAAATTACCTCCAATAACAAACTGACGTTCCGTTTTTGTTTTCGTGTCAGGAATGTGAACTAAAAGGGCCGTGTTAAGGTCTTCAACATCACTTGTTTGAATTTTCGTCAATTCTTCCCGCCGACAAGCTTCCATTATTCCAAAAAGTAACCCTACCTAAAATATTTATAATTTTGTTTATTTTTATTTAATTTGGTTTTATACTATTACCTTTGTAAATAGGTATTCTTCGTCTGGAGCAGATGATAAGAATTCTCTAATTTGCTGGGGTGTCAATATTTTCGACTTTTTAGGTCTGTAACCATCTGATTTACGCTTCAGAAATGCGCACAATTTGGAGTACTTGCTAATATCAACATTGTTTTTTAGATTAATTGTCGTCCGCAGCATTGAATAGATTGCCCACAAAGAGGACGGTTTCATCTTTTTCGACAAATTTTGGAAATAAGCAAGTCATACATTCTCAGAAAATGAATTTGTTTGGTTTTCTTGACGCCAATCTTGGAAAAGTTTATATGCACGTTCGTATTGACTTTTAGATTTTTCTGGCAACAAATTAGCAGTTGCCGATGCCGCTGCTTGAGTAATTTCGGGCGGAGTACCAATGAAAACATCTTCTTCACTTTCACTGTCGTTTAGGCTGATTTTTTTCCAAAAAATACAAAACTACTTGTCTCTTGTCACAACGCGTCGATTTATTTTGACAGATTGATGACAAGAATTACGGAAAACTAACTTGATTTTTGCCATTAAAATATCTAGAATTAACCTCAGCCGTGACTAATATCTCGTTGCTAAGTTCAGCCCGTGACTAAAATGCACGAAGTCACGGTTTGTCGAAAGCGTGTTTAAAGGATTATTTAGCGTCATGGAAACGTATACGATAAACGCCATTTTAAAGATGGAAGTAGAAAAAATTATTTAGTGAATCACAACACGGATTTAGAGGAAATAGATCGACTTTCTGGACCATCCAATTTTGCCTAAGACATCGGAATCCTATGGCATAACAGGCCTCGCAAAATATTGGTTACAGTCATTCTTGTCCAGTAATTCACATGTTGTTGAAATTAGAGGCGCAAATGGATCTACTTTAAACAAGCACACTTATTAAGTATTCCAAAACATACATTCACCCTATACGAGAAAGGGTATTAAGGTGTATAACCAGCTACTACAGAAATACAAAGATATTAAAGTAAGAACGATTTTTAAAAATGAAATAGAACGCTATTTTATTAATTGATCGTATTACAGCTTAATCGAATATTTTGTCTAATTTATTGTATCATAAGGACTATCAATAGTATTGTTGTTTTGTGGTAATTTTATTTTATATTTGATGTTTATATAGGTCGTACTCGTCTTATGTCTCGGTTTTTATCTTTATTAGTATATATTTTATGTTACGTACTATACACATACTTTTCTGACATTTTTGTAATTTTTATTTATAAACAATTATTTGTTTATTTTATTTTTACAATAATCACCATCTTTGACATACCAATTTTCTGTAAAGAATCTGACTGGGAAATAAATCATTATTACTATTATTATCAGTTAAAAATTCTGTCGTGTAAAGTAACAGTCGTCCTGTCGATAAAACCATATTGACCTCTGTAACTAAACATTTGTAAAAAGAAAAAGCTTTTCAAAACATTCTGTAATATACTATATAAAAAGAGTACTTAAAACAATTTGTATTAAAATTATACCTCGTATCAAGTTATATACATACTTTAAGATTTATTCGTCTACTCTATTCAATTACTCTGTTTGATAAAATTCGATACACCAACATAATCCGCGCTTAATCCTAGCGTAAAAACCCATTAAAATAATTAATTGAATATCGAATAATTAAATCTCAAAAGACGTTAGATGTTTCGGAAATTCAATCTAGTTCCTTATCAAAACTTTCGGATTAAATTCTTAAAGTTTCCTGCTACGCTATGCATTGAGATTTGTAACTATTTTCGGAACAGTTTAATTCCTTCATAATTATAGCTATTACTTTCAGGAAGTGCATTAAAATGTGTAACTTTATTTGCGGAGTACAATTTTGTAGTGTTGGGAAATGCAACGGATCTGATTAAATAATATTTATCTTGAACATTTATATGAATTGAAAAAAAAACTATTCTGTTAGATATGTCAAAAGCTTGGAAAAGGTATTAATTTACAATGGAAAATTTAAGGACTAACCTCAACATAATCAAATTAAAATCAAACAATACAATTTATATACAGTTATATTTAATACCAGGATAAAAACAACTTAGAAATAAAACTTATTTCATTTAGTACAAATAAAAAATAAAACAAATTAGTTCACAAGGAAATACAGTGTCCTTGCCCCATATTCCAGCGACTTGTATGCCCGGAAGTTATGCAACCTTAGCCAAGAATTGCGTAGTGGATAAACCATCCTTCGGAGGGGATGTAAAACTGTCATTCCCTAGTCTATTAAATGTTAGGCATCCTTACCCGTCAAAAGAGAAGACGTTCAACTTTTGTCCTAGTTTTGTTCGTAGTTGGGGAACGTTCGTCTACAGGCATGTGTTAAGCCTCAGAAATGGAAATAAGCCGACGTTCAATAGATATTAAGAAAAATAAATTAAAATAGTACTAATTTTCGTTCTCTCCTGTATTGAAATATACAGTTCAATCAATATCCGGTATTTTTTATTCTAATTCGAATTGCCAATTTGCAGTATGTTAGGAATTACTATCACTTCCAGAAAACACGTCGGATACGTCCACGATAGATTAGGCAGAGGTGATGTTTGTTGCCAGCAACTAGAGGCACATGTTGTGTAGTCTTATCTCTTTCATTTTTCTTTCAGATTTTTTTAATAGCGTTTGTTGCTGATTTCATCGTGAATTTCGCCTTGCCTATATTTAGCATGTATTTAATATTGGTTATATTCCTAAAACTCCTCAAATTCTGACTTCAAATTAATACCTTCTTCATTTTAAACTTAATCCTTATTAAGTGCTAGATTTATTTGTCTTTTTTTTTCAATAAAGTTTTTAGTTTTTAAGAATCGCAAGTTATATTATGGCTGCCTATTTTTTAGTTCTATAGTAACAGTCTAGTTAATTTCTTCGTCTTTATTGAATTTATTGAAAATAACTTTCAATAATGAGCGCTAGATGCTGTTAACTATTTCAGGTAATTTCTTATTTTTACGTATGTCCTACCATCATAATACCGGATCACAAAGCTTAGCAATATAAATTCATTCTCTCAGATATCAATCTTGGTGTTATAATTTATAAGTTTACTTAGCATCTTATTTTTTTAAATTTCATGCTTTCTTCCATTTTGATAATACTTGTACTGAAATTTTCGATGTCTTTCTCAATATAGAGGGGGCATTCGACAACAGTATTTACTACCATGCTGGGTTTAACTTTAGGTGCGTTAGTTGCAGAGGATTTTCCGCAGGGGAATGTTCTATCCCCCTGCTATGGAACCTTGTAGTTGACCATCTGTTAGTGAAACTTACCTATGAGGGGTTCGAGGCTCAGGGGTATGCTGATTATAGAGTCATCATATCTAGGGGAAAGTTTTATAACATAGTCAGGGATCGTCTACAAAGGGCCCTGAATATGGTCCAGAAATGGACCAATGGCTGAAAGTAAGTCCTTCAAAGACCAATATCTTTCCATTTACTAGAAGGAGAAACCTGGAGTAATTGGATCCTCTGATTCTTCAAGACACACAACGGAGGAAGTCGGGGGAGGTAAACTATCTTGGAGTCATCATAGACTCTAAATTTACCTGGAACCAACATCTAAATAGGGTAATACAGACATCGGTAACCACATTGGTTATGGTAAAACATGGACCTGGTATGGTGTATTGGCTCTATACCAGTGTAATGAGACCCTCCATTACATACGCTGCCTTAGTTTGGTGGAGCAAAGCCACTCAAACTACAGCAGCTAACAGGCTAAGCCGGGTACAGAGATTGGCTTGCTTGGGAATCACGGGTGCTATGAAAAGCACCCCCACAACAGCCATGGAGACCTTTTTGGACCTCCCCCCCCCACTAAACATGGTGATTCAGGGAAAGGCAAGAATGGGGGCATACAGGTCACAAAACTCACATGACTTGGCTATCCTCCATATAGTAGAGTCGGGACATATGAGGATAATCAACATTGTAGTAGACCCTTTATTAAGCATGACGTCAGACTACATGGTTCCAAAAATTACATTTAACAAGCCCTTCAGTGTCTCTATTGGAGAGAGGGCATTGGTCAACAGGAGCTCCTAAGATACTACGCAAAGGCCTGGACTGGTATATGAACGGGTCTAGGATGGTATCAGGAGCTAAAGCAGAAATAAATACATGGAAAGAGACCGAGGGCAAGTATAAGCTTTTCTCTTGGACTCTACGCCGCTCTATTTCAAACTGAAATTCTGTCTATACTTGAGTGTATACTCTCTCTCCGACTTCCCAGTGTTCCCGAATACGAAGCTGGCCAAGTACGCCGATGACACGGCCATGTATGCGCATTCCCACAATGCACAAGCGGCGAATATGCTGCTGAAGGCGCACGTGGCTCGTGCCACGGCTTATTACGACCGGTGGAAGATTCGGGTAAACGCTGAAAAATCGGAGGCGATAGTCTTCACGCGCCGATTCACAGAAAATAAAATTCTAACTCCAATTTCGATCCGGGGAAACCAAATTCCTACCAAGAGGTGCGTACTTCACGCACCCAAGTACTTACTTGGGGGTGAGATTAGATCAACGACTGACGTTTAATATTCACATCAATGAGACAATACGGACGGTCTACTCCTTGTCCAGGAGTCTGTATCCGCTCATGGTCAGGGGTAGCAGACTTAACCGACATAATAAAAAACTGTTGTACACAATGGTGGTCAGGCCGTCCATCACATATGCGGCGCCGGTGTGGTGCAGCATACCGACCACGACAATGAAAAAACTAAAAGTGCTTGAGCACAAATTTATGCGCCTCATCTCTAATTCTGGAAGGTACACCTCCCTCAGAGACCTGTACTCACTTTGCAGCGACATAACCCCGATAGCGGATCTCTCAAAACTTCTATTCTTTCAAGCTGGGCGATAGTCCGTTAACAAGACACATAACACAAATTAGACAGCATAATGCCCCATTTTGGATTAAACACCCCTTACCGTACCAGACGTTACCGATTTTCCGGCAACCCCTGTAGCCAAACTTCACCAACTATAACCTCAACTTACCCTATCCACCTTTACTAATATTTCATACCTTTCATATCTTTAAATCTTTCCTGTCCCCCTCTTCCTTTATGTTTGTAATCTTTTGTCGCGTTTATTTTTTCTTGCTTTCTTTTTGTACATTTTTGTCTCTAAATTCATTTCTCATCGCACATTTTTACAAAATCAAAACCTTGTGAAATCAAAATTTTTAAAATGAAAGTTTAGGCCCGCCTTTGCACAGCCCGGAATTTATACACCTCGCGGAAGGCTCCTCGTTTGGATTGAGGTGCCTGCGTCAGCTACGAAATTTTTTAAAAAAGTGATGTGAACAAATTTTCTAAAAAAATGTGTAGTTTTAAGTGTTGTTAAATCTTTTATGTTAGATGTAAGTAATTTTAATACCTTTTTAATCTGTTTGTCTCAGAAGGAGTCTAGGTTTAAGTTTTTAATTGTTTTTTAACCGAACCAGACCCGTTCCGTCCGACCCTGCAATCCGCCATCGTGTAGCGCGGTGGTTGCACGGTCGGTCCCGGGATGGGTTCTGGGGAGGTACGTATTATATTATAATATTAATAAAGTTATGTTGAATTGAATTGAAAATTGAGTATATACGCAACTATGTTAAACGACGATATGTGAACCAGCAGATCTCCATCGCATCGGGACAGTCAGGTGGCACTAAAAGCATTAGCCTCCAACAAAATGTCCTCCAGACTTGTGTGGGACTGCCACAAAGAGCTCGAAGTTCTGGGTTAGCGGAACAGAGTTAAAATAATCTGAATGCCAGAATACACCAGAACAGACGGTAATGAAAAAGCTGATGAAGGAGCAGCTAATACATTCAATGACTGTGCTGGGCATTACCAAAGGCTCAAGGCAATTAAAGACTGGGTCAGGAATAAACACAATCATTACTGGAGGAACATACCAGGTAATCGACATGGGAAACACTCATTAAAGGACCATGCCCAAAACAAACCGTAGAACTACTCTCAAAGAACAGGTTACAGTTGAGAATTGTGACAGGGCTCTTGACGGAACATTTTCCTGTAAATAGGCATCTGCACAGAATTGTCAAATTCGTGGCGACCTTGACTGCAGATTATGGGGCAAAGTACGAAAGACTTACCCGTTCTTAAACCTGTATCACCTCATCAGTGGCATAGGATTATTAAAATGGCCAGTGTAGATCGGAACACGGAGTGCACAATAAGTCCAAGAGGCATCAGTGCCCTAGAATTGTTTACAGGCACTGTGAGGAGGGGTTTTACTCGGTAAGAGTCTGACACTGACTCAGCTCAGGTTGGGAGCCCATGAGGGTTTCCCCTCCTCGGAAAAAAAATGTCTGCAATAACAAAAATGCCGAATCATAATGACCAGCATTTCGCCAAAAAATGCCATCAACCGGAGAAATCCTTTGGAACGTTTGACAATTATACACTTCAATAAATCGATGAAGGATGTAATATTAATTTATTCTTGTATACCCCTCAGTTGACACCGCTTTTTTGAAACGACTTATATGGGAGGAATTTGCCTCTCCCCATACATTATATATTTACAGAGTTCTCAAACTCTGCGTTGAGTTACTTTCAATCTACTGTAATTATATGTCACTAATAATATTATTTGATTTTATAAACTTCAAAGACGTTGAAGTGCCAGGTCATGGTCAGTGAATATATGTAATTTTGTATCCTTCCGATACTATTTATGTTAAATATTGTTATTGTTACACCTTAATGTTTCATAGAACGTAATGTCGGTGAAATAAGTATACTGTAGGTGGTAATCAATTCCATTAATCATACATATCATAAATTTTATAGAGGTAAAGGTAAAGGGAATATCGGTTTAACCTAATTTATGCTCTTCAAAAAACTATACTTGTACAGGAAAAGGATACAAAAGAAAAGAGGAAGAAGCAAATTAATACGGAATAAGATATTTTTATACAGGGTGTCATTGTGAATTCAAAAATTATAATGGATATTCCTATAGACACAGAATAATAGACTCATTAATCTAACAGATATTAGTTAAAACAGTTAAAACATTTATTTATATATTTTCTGAAAGTTATTTGTGGCATTCTACGAATATTCTTTCCTATTATTTGGGTTTTCTACCACATGTATTATTATTCTCTTCAAAAACAAATCACCGAATCTACAAAATAATAGAATTATTGGAAAAAGCCTCTGCGCCCGTGACGTTTATGTCAAAGGAACAGTCAGACGTTATGTTTTACAAATAATATAAATCGGAATAAACACAGAAATAATGTATTTTCGGAAAGTAGTCTCTTTCCGTTTTCAAAGCTTTTTTTGGAAGAACCCTTATTTTGCTGGGTATGTCAGATACAGTTCTGTTTATGTTATTTCCATAGGTACTTACTACTTACACAGAACACATAATCTTTTAGATAATATTGAGTTTGTTAAGTTCTTCTTTTAACATTGGTAGCCAGGTTGTATCTACAGAACAATTCGATACGCACTTATCTTCATTTAATAAGATTATTGCTGATTCTTTAATTTTTCTTTTTTTGTTATCTGCTTCTTTTGTTAAAATTTTTGCCGAGTCCCAGTTTATTCTATGTTCATTTTCCCAAGCATGTTCCCAAGAATTACATTAGAAAGAATGAAATTCAGAAATCAAGGATTTGTGAACATGCTTGGGAAAACGGGAAAGTTAAAGCCAAACTAAGCTCAACTGTAACTGATTCTATTGAGGCAAACATTTTTATTTATGTTAACCTCAAAACCATTCACTATATCATTAATGTATAAAGTGCATCCAGAATAGACTCCTAAGGTACTCCAGAAGCAGCTTAAATTTTGATAGATTTGAAACTACATTCTGCGCATTGTGTTTTATCGCTTAAGCAGCTTTGAAAAAAAATTTAATAGCAAAGGGGAGAGACCTACCATACGAAGTTTGTTAAGTAAAATTACGTGGTCTAGCGAAGGCCCATTTGGAGTAAATAAAATATTTTGACAGAAATATATTAATTATTAATAATTATAAAAATATTATTCTCAGCTATCCTTTAACCTTAATTAAACCCAAATCACTCAATGACGCATTATTAAACATATAACACTGAATTAATAAAAAAAAATTCAGGAAACGTAATAAAAATGTCTCGCAGGACTCTAATATGATCAGTTAGCATTTTAATAGTACGAAAAAAGTGTATGTAAAAAAGGTAACAATCCGTAGTTGCCGCGTTTACAAATGACATTAATTTCAGTTAATAATACTGTAAAATAATACCTTACCAATATAAAATTGTCTCAAGTGTCAAAGACTTGAGACAAAAATTTTTCGAAATAATCAGTTTGTTTTGACTGATAAAAGAAACAAAATTTTAGCAATATTTCTCACGCAAGTTAGTTGCTTCAAAATGTATATAAATTCTAAGGGACATCTTAAAAGTTAAATATTATTATGTAACACTCGATGATAGAATCTGTGGTGCCAGTTAATCTGGGAGACAAATGTATTGTGGAGAGCTGCAGATTATAAACAAATTTTATGGCTGGGTGGCTACACGCTCTACTGGCTTTTCAGCCTCATCTAGGTGTTAGTATATTGCAACTAATTAACCTCCTGAGATAAGTAGACATGTTGTACTCATATTATTTGTATTGTTTGTACGTAGTGGTATATTAAGTGTTTATGTTCCGCAACTGTCTACCAACTTTAAAACTCGGATGGATATTAAATGAAATATAATTATATAAGTTTCTATGTATATTATTTATTTAAATACAACCACCCAACAGGTAACCAGGGTGGGGAAATTACTTTAATGATACATTAAAAGTACAAATATGTATATCAAATATACATGTTCATTGGTATATATGAATATAAATGTATAAAAAGAGGAAAACAGAAAAAGTACAATTATTATAGAAATATCAATAATACTACCTAATACTAAGCTGGCCACATACAGATAAAAAGTATATAATTGAGGCAAGACTGTAATTAAATATATCAAGCTCATTTTACAGCAAATTATAATTTGTACATATAAAATGTATAAGTGAAACTTTTAGTACTTGGGAATAGCAAGATAAAATGTTTCACGATTTCTACTTTCTATACGAGGTATACGAAAACATAGTTGCTCCAAAATAAGCGGTCAATCAAAGATATTGCGAATAATTTTATATAGGAATACTACAGAATGTGCTGTTTTTGCTGTTTTGTTTGTAGACTCGACATATTAAACCTTTCTAACATAATGCTTTGTGAGTAACCAATTGTAGGATAGCTGCCGTCTTCAATGAAACATAAATACTTAACAAAATGTTTAGGTATGTAGCATATCTCGGGGTCTATACTACTGAGCAATATTTTAATTTTGACCACATAAAGGAAAATATAACAATTAGCATTCCTAATTTCAAATTTTAAACTTTTTATTGCTGAGGACACAATTAAATTTACATGTTCGTTAAAACTCATGCTCTCTCACGGGTTACACCAGGATCCTAAATTGTATAACTGTTAATTATTATTTAAATGTTATTAAGACGAGATATAAATGTCGTATAGACAAATTTCGCCCTCAAAATAAAGACGTTTATTATTATTATTATTTAGTATAACATCAATCTGTCTCTAAATTATTCTGAAGCTTCTCGCAATCTTCCTTGGCTTCAATTGCACAATGGATCTTCAAGTAATCCTCATTTAATAAGTTTAACGGTCTCAGTATAGATCCCACTTGAACTAGTTAAGTTGTGGTACAACAGGCTGTGCAAAAAACCGTATTGCACGAACCGAATTTCGCCCCTTTATAACCACATTCTGTTTATTAACATTGCTGTCTATTTATTTTGTATATGCTGAATTGTCTTTATTAATATTGTTATCCGATACCACGGCATTCTAAATATTAGCGCCTATTTTGTAAATATGAAATTATTGAATGTAATAATGGCAACGAAAATTCGAAATTACTTAACGATTGTACTAGAATATCGCATAATACATATATAAGTTAATTAGACATTATCTTACTCTGATTAATATATGACAGTTTTCACATGTCTCAAAATACTAAAAATTATGCTAAGGGTGCATTTCATCAATTAAGTCAGCATCATCTCGAGAATAACAAAACAGAAAAAGAAGAAACGGAAAAAAATTCAATTTTGACAATCTATATCTAATTACACAGCGTCTCTCAAATCTACCTTCAAAATATTGTCTTAAAGGCAATCCGTAAGATTTCAAATGAGCCGAATGATCTTTAGATCTAGTTGTAACTGAGCGTTTCGTTTGCTCAACTTAATTGTACTTGAAACAATTAAATATTAATCCTCTTACTTTTTTTTGATTTTATTCTTGCCTAATAACTAAGGATCTAATTTTTGTGTTATAATTAATGATTTAGTGAATTTATGTGGAACCGGTTAAACTTTTTAATAACTTCTCAGAATACATCCATTCCCTGCTATCTGCGTTCCGAATAAATCGAACCTTTTTTAAAACGGTCTAAATGCGCGGTGAACAACCCCCGTACATCAAAAACTACATTATATCTGTACAATAAATTTATTGCTATCTTTAATAGCGCACTGAATTTAGTGTTCAGTTTTACTTTCTATACAGTTACTACATCGATTTATGGCTCTTTGTTCTATTTTACTGTTTTAATGCAGGCAGTATAAAATATTTTATTCATCATAAATTTATATCTATTTTACTGTCACTGTTAGTCATTTAAGTCAAGATGAGTTTTATTATTCTGCATAATCATATTAATTTAATTGCACATTTAAAGAGTATCCTAAGAGTATTTTAAACTAGCCGACGACGATAAGAACCCTTACACGCAACACAACAGGAAATACACAAACAGATAACAGATTAATGCGATGAATTGTAAATATAGTTTATGAGATTAAATCGTTTGAAAATTTGTATTTAATTAAATTCTTCGTATAACATTTACATTTACAATCAACTGAAAACATAAATTAATGTAGAGTATTTTTATTCATAAGATGAATACAAGGAGGATTGTAACCTCTCTAAAACTAGGTGTACAAAATAAGTTCAATTTTTATATCCACCTCTTTCAACACATTATAAAATTTTAATAATTGGTAGTATTTTGTCTATACCATCAGACAGGAGCACAACTATTTAATTCCCTTAATGTAATTACGTATACGTACTGAGCTGGGTTTGCAGTTGATTACTGAGAGATCTGTGAACCTCTTCAACATACTTCCTTAAAGAAATAAAATAAAAATAGTTAAAGACAGGTTGCTAAATGATGATAATTAACTAGAACTAAATTAAGTGTAAATAGCATAATGGAACTATTAACAATGTGTATAAAAACAACCTATTTTCAATTGTAAAATGAGTTCTATCAGCAGGATTTTCGTATAGCAATGGGGTCTCCATTATCGCCAATTTTAAGCAACATATTTATGGAGAACTTTGAGAACACATATGTTCAAAATTGTATAAACAAACCGGTTGTCTGGTGGAGATATGTTGACGATATCTTTGCAATTTGGCCTCATGGTGTCGATTTACTAGATAGTTTTTTGGAAAATATAAATAGTAAGGAACCGTCTATTAAATTCACATTAGAAGTAGAAAGTAGGAATGAACTATCGTTTTTAGATGTTTTAATTAGAAGGGTAAATAATACAATTGAAACAAACGTTTATAGAAAACCAACACATACTAATAGATATCTAAATTTTAACTCAAATCAGTCAATAAATGTTAAAATGGGTGTTGTAAAATGTTTATACGATAGGGCCAAAATAGTTTCATCTAATAATGAAATATTAAATAACGAGAAAAAATTTATCAAAGAGGTTCTAGTACAAAATCTATATCCTGAAGCCTTTGTTGATAGAGTTTTCATAAATGTTAAAAATAGGGACAATCAGGTACGACAAAAACCTGAACGTCATTATACAGCAATAATTCCTTACGTATACGGATTATCGGAAAAGCTACACCGTATAGGTGACAAATTTGATATTAGGACGATATTTCAAACGGGGAACACTTTAAGATCTATTTTAACAAAAGCAAAACCGATAAACAGGGAGCAGAATTCAAAAAAACTGTATTTACAATATCCCGTGCGAATGTGATAAATGTTATGTGGGTGAGTCATTCAGACCTTTCAGTGTCA
Source organism: Leptura quadrifasciata (assembly GCA_963675555.1). Taxonomy (NCBI): domain Eukaryota; kingdom Metazoa; phylum Arthropoda; class Insecta; order Coleoptera; family Cerambycidae; genus Leptura; species Leptura quadrifasciata. The sequence continues at coordinate 159,722,565 of OY776676.1, forward strand.
GGTTGTATGAGTACAAGAATTACATTAGAAATAATGAAATTCAGAGATTTGTGAACATGCTTGGGAAAACGGACATAGAATAAATTGGGACTCGGCAAAAATTTTAACAAAAGAAGCAGATACCAAAAAAAGAAAAATTAAAGAATCAGAAATAATCTTATTAAATGAAGACAAGTGCGTATCGAATTGTTCTGTAGATATTTGTACAACCTGGCTACAAATGTTAAAAGAAGAACTTCACAAACTCAACATTATCTAAAAGAAAATATCATCAGTTCTACGTTCTGTGTAAGTAGTACGTATCTATGGAAATAACATAAACAGAATCTTAAAGCTGTGTATTTGACATACACAGCAAAATAAGAGTTCTTCCAAAATAGCTTTATTATTTGCAAAACATAACCTCTGACTATTCCTTTGGCGTAAATGTCACGGGCGCAGAGGCTTTTTTCCAATAATTCTATTATTTTGTAGATTCGGTGATTTGGTTTTGAAGAGGACAATAATACATGTGGTAGAAAAACCAAATAATAGGAAAGAATATACTTCCCTTATATTCAAATCAAATTATTATTAACGTATTAAATTCCAGTTTGGATACGAAAAGTAAAATAAGTAAATGAAAAGCACATAACTAATTGGTATCTGTATTGTACATTGTCTTCAAACTGCAACAGACACCTCGCGTTTATATGCAGAGATAGAGACCTTAACCGAGAATCAGTTACTACATCAATCGCGATGACATTTTGTATTACAGCGTATCTCCATATGCAGAGTGTTACGGATTATGCATATTCAAGTGACATTCATTGCTTCCTCCAGAATTAACAATGCCTTTCATAACGTACGTCAAACGCTGCGTCATTTAATTATTTCCCAAAGTAATTCACAAAGCAACCATAAATCAATAATGCTTTTGATATATAGTGTACACAGATATTAAATTCATAATGCGCGATGATAAGGAGGTATAATGCATACTGTTCCTAAATATTACAATGATTCTGACGCTAGTGACCCTCTCGGTTTTAAATAATAATACTAATATATTTTATTTTACCATTCAAAAGTACAAGTACAGTAACAGAAGAAAAAGTCAAAAGAAATGGAACATAAAAGTGCAGATAGGTACAATAACATTTACAATCTCCAGTAAACACCGTGTACGTAGGTTTAATAAATTGCAACAAGGACTTTCATAAACCATTGATTTATTAATTACTTAATTACAATAGCTGGTCCTTACAATTACGCATTAGTACACACTAATTACAAGTTTATTTTACTATAGTCTCACTTCTATAATTCATAACTAGTTACTGTCCTCCATCTTATCTTATCACTTGCTCATCTCACACATAACTGCATTCCGTGCGCCGATCCACGCCCTATATATATCCTGTGACATGCCATCTTTCGCTGGTGTCCGCAAATTAATAAGTAGATCAATTCATCAATCTACCCATAGTACGAAATTACCTTTAGCGATAAATGTCACCACGATCTAATAGTCTATCTAAATTACAATTTTAGGCTTTTCGCCAACAGATGGCTCTCCCTAGGAAAATATATCAATTTATTAAATAGATGCGATCTATTCTCTTAACGACAAAATGTATAAATCATTAGATGGAAGTATCCCATCAATCTGCGTCTTCCTTGATCTAGCTAAGGCCTTTGACACTGTTTGTCATAAACAGTTGCTGGAGACCTTAGAGGATATTGGTATAAGAGGAACAGCTCTAAACTTAATGAGAAGTTAGTTACTAGATCGTAAGCAGCACGTTATGGTTAAGGGCGTATTAAGCTTTGAAAAAAACAGTGTTCTACGGGGTACCACAAGGAACAGTATTGGGTCCAATACTGTTTTAATATATTTGAATAATTTATTGAATTTGAACAGCAGCAGGTCTATATTTAGCTTCGCAGATGATACAGTAATTTTTTACTCAGATAATTCCTGGAGCTCTTTAAGAATGAAAGTTGAAAATGATTTAAAAATATAATAGACGGGTTTAATCATAAGCTTCTAATTATAAATTTTACAAAAACTATTTTTATACCATTCAGCTCTTATAAAAATAAATTACCTGATTATGACATTTTAAATACTCAATATCTTGGTACTCAAATTTATATCAAATCTTCAAATGTAGCTAAATACCTTGGCATCTACATCGATAACCATCTGAAATGGGATTTTCATTTAAATAACACTATAAAGACACTTAGATGTCTGATATATAAATTTAAGTATATAAAAAAGTATTTGGGTGTCCCTTGTATGAGGATATTATACTTTGCGTTTGTTGAATCCCGGTTACCTTATGGAATTCTGGGTTGGGGTGGTGTAGTTAAAAGTCACTTAATCAAACTAGGAACAGTACAAAAATACTTTCTAAAGATTATGTATTGTAAAGGAAGGATTTACCCGAGTGATATACTATTTGCTGATACAAAAATCCTCGACTTAAGACAACTCTATTTTGTGAAGACCCTAACTCACCTGTTTAAAAATAAAAATTCGCTTTGTCTAATAGATCATCAGTACTCCAGCAGAAGTAGGGCAGAAAATTTTGTTCAAACATTGTTCGCTGGAAACACTATTGGGCAAAGGTATTATAGCTTGATTGCTCCCAGGTTGTAAAATATTTTAAAAGGAAAATTAAAAAAATATCTTTTTTCCATGGATTGTCATACTATAAATAGAATGATAGATATAAAAAATAATTGATATTGTTCTCATATTCTGGAATTATATATAATATATTGTTATATCTTTTTTTAAGTGGTTTTACATTATTAATATATTTGTGTGCAAATTATTCTTAGAGGTACCTTGGTATATATTCTCCACCAAGGTTAATTAGGCATGAAATATTCATCTACAAGCTATGCTTTTGATGGTTTTCACGTTTGTTTACAGTACTTAGATTTTTATATCTATTTATATATTTAGTATGTATATTTAAAATTATTTGTTTTTTCTGTTGAACATTGTAATGTTATTATTATTATTATTATTTTGGTAAATAAACCTTATTATTATATATTATTATTATTATAGATGTGTATTATTGTGTATATCTTAGGAAATCTAAAATATACACTATTACAATAATTAGCGTATAACAATTGTTTACAAAATGATAGTGTAAAGATAGTTAATGATTGAAAGTCCATAAAAATCGATTTAGTTTTTAACATTTCACAAATTGGTACCCTGACAGTAGAACTATCAGCTTAAGTCATTTTCTCTTGCTTGCTTTTTGTGAGTTATAAAATCACTGAAATTGCTTAAAACTTCCTTTTTAAATCAATGAATTGAGCCAAAACTTTGCTAGGTACTAATTTAGTTAAAAGCCATGTGGTTGCTAGTCGGTTTAATACCGGATCGTTTGGTTACCCCATCGTCGCAGTCTCCTTCTGTGCCATGGGACCACACCACACGCCTTCCGCAACCGAGCTGGTCAGTTGCCTACCTGCTCCAGCTAAAACTTCAAATGCAGCTTCGTTTTCAGTCGATTAAGGCTTTAAAAAAAATGATGGAGCGTTCAAGTGGGACAAAATCATCCGGAGGTAAAATACCATCCCAATCGGATCTCCGGGGGAGGGTGCCCACAGGGACACCTCATCGAATGTCGAAAAAACACCGACAAGTTAAATCCAAGAAAACTAATTCTTTCACCTACGGCGCTTGGAATGTTCGTACTTTGAACAACAGCACTCGCACCGATCGGCCTGAAAGAAGAACTGCCCTAATAGATAGAGAACTTCACCGACTCAATGTTGACGTTGCAGCTCTCAGCAAAACTCGATTTTTGGAGGAAGGCTCTCTCACAGAAAAGTACTACACCTTCTATTGGAAAGGTCTTCCCACCAATTCAAGAAGACAACATGGAGTAGGATTTGCCGTTCGGAATCAACTTGTATCCAACTTAACACAAGTACCACAAGGCTTATCCGAGCGTCTAATGCTGCTACGCTATGAGCTATCAGATGGCAACGCGGTAATTCTAATAAGCGCCTACGCTCCCACTCTGGATGCAAGTCACGAAACCAAGGAAAGCTTCTATCAACAGCTGGAAGAAACCCTCTGCAGAATACCTAAAACGGAACGACTCGTTATTCTTGGCGATTTTAACGCTAGAGTAGGGAGAGATGCAGACACCTGGCCAGGCATCATAGGCAAGAACGGTTTGGGCAACATGAACGCTAACGGTCAACTACTCCTAACTAAATGCACCGAACATGATCTAGTTATAACAAACACCATTTTCCGACAAAAGGATAAATTTAAAGGCACCTGGCGTCACCCCAGATCAGGTCACTGGCATCTACTGGACTATGTTATCGTGCGTAGGAAGCATCTCAAGGACGTCCAAATTACAAAGGCGCGCATTGATAACGAATGTTGGACCGATCATCGTCCTGTTGTCTCTAAAATGAAAATTGTTATGAGACCCAAACACCGAAGAACTCATGTAAAACGTAGACTCCGTCTCTGTATTAGTAAATTGCGTGACCAACAAACCGTCGAACAGCTAAAGCAAAAAGTTCAAGAGAATTTGAGTGCACTAGAAGAAACCAATTCTGTAGATGTCGCTGCTACCTGGACACAAATTAAAGACAGTCTAAAAAGTGCGAGTGAGGAAATTCTTGGCACTGCAGCAAGTAAAAAACAGGAGGACTGGTTCAATAATAATGAAGCTTTTATACAAGAACTTCTTGACCGCAAACATATTGCCTTCCAAAACGCTATCAACCACACCAACGACTCATCAAAAGCAGAAGCTTTTACCCAATCTAAGTATGAAACGCAACGCGAAATCAGAAGAATAAAGAACGAGTGGTGGGCAAGCAAGGCCAGAGAAATTCAAAGGTACGCCGATTCACACGACTACAGGAATTTCTTTCAAGGAGTAAAAGCAGTGTACGGCCCCAGTCGGAAAAATATGTGCCCTATTAAAGATTTAAATGGAAATCTCCTCAAAGAAGACCAGGAAATAAGAGCCCGATGGAAAGAACACTACTCTAACATTCTTAACCAGCAAAGTCAAGCCGATCACGATATTATAAATCTTATCTCACAATATGACACCTTCGAAGACTTAGATAAACCACTAACAACGGAAGAGATCTTAACCGCCATTGGGCAGCTAAAAAATAACAAATCTCCCGGCGCCGAGTCACTCCCAGCTGAGATCTTTAAAGCTGTGTCATCAGAGCTCATACCCTACCTCAAAAAACTGTTTGATGTCGTGTGGGAAAGTGGTCAAGCTCCAGGAGTTTCGTGATACACTTTTAATCAACCTCTTCAAAAACAAAGGGAGCGCTGCGGACTGTGGAAATTACAGGGGTATAGCTCTCCTGGCTGTTGGAGGGAAGATACTCACTAAAGCGATGGCAAATAGGCTAACACCTGTTATGGAAAAGTTACTTCCTGAAACACAGAGTGGCTTTAGACCAAACCGAGGCACATCGGATTTAATCTTCACACTTAAACAGCTTCAAGAAAAAGCACTCGAACATCAAGGAGAAATTCACATGGCCTTCATTGATTTAACCAAGGCGTTTGACTCGGTGGATAGGGAAGTGCTCTGGAAAATTATGTTCCGCATAGGTATCCCTAGAAAATTTGTGGAAGTATGTCGCAGTCTACATACAAACAACAACGCCCAGGTTATGTATAATAATGAGGCAACCGAACCTTTCCAAACCCTCACTGGAGTTAGGCAGGGATGTATCCTGGCACTCCTATTTTTTAATTTGTTTACCACTGCTCTAACAATTATTGTTGACAACAAACTGACCGTCAGAGGAATAGGTCTCAGATACCGTTCTGATGGCGGTCTCTTTAACATAGGGCGCTTTAGAACTTTCACGAAGACACGCACACGATTCATTTGTGATCTCCAGTATACGGATGACTGTGCACTTTTAGCCTCTACGTCGGAAGAGCTTCAAGAACTTTTAGATGTGTATGCCCAGAGCTATGCTTCCTTGGGACTTAAAATGAACATTGGAAAGACTAAGATTATGTCAACTCCTCATCAAGTGAACCAAATAGACATTTCACTTAACGGAAATTCTCTTGAAGTGGTGGATCAGTTCAATTACTTAGGCATCGTTGTTAATGTCAAAGCAAACATGGACAGCGAGATTCGCAATAGAATTAACGCTGCATCTAGAGCACTCTGGGGACTTAGAGAGAGAGTATTTGACAACCACGACCTTGCTTTGTCAACGAAAATGGCTGTCTACAGAGCAGTTGTCATTCCAACACTGCTATATGGATGTGAAAGCTGGGTCACTTACCGTCGTCATGTGAAAGAATTAGAACGTTTTCAGCAAAGACACCTCAGAAGTATGATGAAAATCCGCTGGTTCCATCACATATCAAATGTGGAAGTACTCAGGAGAGCAAACAGCCTTCCAATTGAGGTGCTTATTTCAAGAGCACGCCTAAGATGGGCAAGTCACGTTCATCGTATGCATGATAACCGCCTTCCTAAATGTACACTTTATGGTGAATTGCTAAGCGGTAGAAGAAGGCGTGGCGGTCAACGAAAGAGGTTCAAAGACGCTCTCCATGAAAATCTAAAATCCTGCGGTATTGCAGACGAGCAATGGGAACAACTTGCAGCGGACAGAACCGAATGGCGAGGGGTTGTGGCCAGCTATCAAGGAAATGTTGCTGCAAGAAGGCCGATTCCAAGACCTAACCAGGTCTATGTTTATCCTGACTGCGGTCGACATGTGCTCTCCCGAATTGGCCTCTATAACCATAGTCGTGTGCACCATAGATGAATGGAAATTACAATAGACTACACTTTTTACTTGTTTTTTATTGTACACAATATATCGACTGTAACATTTTTATACTCGGACTCGAGTAACGGCTAATAATAATAATAATAATACCGGATTATAAACTAGATGTTAAATCTAGTTTATAATCCAGTATTAATGCTAATGCATAAACCAAAAATCAGGGCCAATCGTAATCGATTGAGAGAAACTTTATCTAACCATTGTGAAGATTTCTAACCCCTATTAAATTGTGCTGTGAAGATTTGTCCTCGATCAACAACCTTCTGAAGCGCCTGGAAACTCTCTAATTTTCATTGCAAAAGTTTAGTAATCTACTATATTTCCTCTTTACTGTAAAATTGTTTAAATTTAATAATTATTTTTCCATAGCGTTAGCTTTAAACCCTAGACTTGTTGTATTCTTGATTATTTATTTTAGTGTATGATTGTTCACGTTTTATTTGTACTGAATTTTACTTATTCTTATAATAAATTGTCTTTGATTTTTTAGTTGTTCTTTTATTTGTTCACTCTCACTACAAGGATTTGTAAGATCTGGGGGGGGGGGGCGGTTATTCTAGACTGTTCCAGTCTGTCATTCGAAATCTTTACAGTCCTTCTAGTATATTCTGTGAGGCAGTGGCATATGCGTGCATATATCAGTATTTATCAGGATGAATGAAACTCATTTAAAAAATTTCTGCAGCATATAACACTTTCTTTATTTCAATTTTCAGCCGTATTCTTACTCTACTAAAATTGGTATTTTTAGTTATAAATATTTTTCACCAGGAAAAGGAAACAGCCAAGTTCCTCAAACTAATGAGCATTCAATTTCATTTAACAAGTGAGATCAGGTACCTGGGGGCTATACGTAATCATTCTGGAACAGTCAAGTAGAGTTAAATATTATTGTGCGACGTGACAAACGGTCTGGATAGTAACGGCTACGCAAGAGAAAATCGATGGAAGTTCAAGTAAATTTGGTGAAAATCTAAAACAATTTAAAGGAAATCTGAAAGAAATTTGGGGAAAACTCGAGGAAATCTTCAAGAAATTATGAAGGTAATCCAAAAAAGTCCTTCATAACTTTAATCAAACAGGAATTCTGCTGTTCAAAATTTTTAGTGTAGTTGACCCCTCGTATATCATCTTTTAGGTAGCTTGCTTTAGCTGAATCTCATAGAGCTGAATGCTATGTCTGATTCATTACCAGTATTTTTTGAGAATTCAGTAGTGCTGCTAAAAAAATATATTTTTCAATCAAGAAGATAATACTTCAACACCATCTACCATTCATTTAACAAAACTATTTGTAATCTATTTTTTAATTTAGGACAGCAAAATGCACTGCCACTGACAGGAGAATTATTTGCGAAAAACCCTGCGTGAGGAAGTTTGTGGTTGCGTATTTTAAATATCAATATTTACCTACAACCGAAAATGTGTAAATGCGGTTTATTCCACGTCCTTTCAAAGCTCTCTATGTACACTGCAATAATAATCAAGCAATGCAGATCATGGCCACCATTAAATATAAATCTGATGAATAATTTAAAACATTCGAACAATGTTGAGGCACATACATTTCTGGTTACGGCTTAAACCTGTTGTGTTTAAATATGCAAAAATATTTATTACACTATATGTGTTAGCAATAATTTTGTAAATATTTAAATATATGTCGCAGATACACTGCATAATTCAGCTTTTAGCAAAAATAGACCCAATTTAGAATTCATCTGGTATAATGGTGTGTTACTCTGCTATAAAACTAGACATTTTCCACATTGTATAACACTAAAAACGATGTTACAGGCCAGTTAAATAATAATAAACTTCTTTATTGAAACAACAAGGTAATTACAAAGTTTCGTAGGGAAGTTTATCATGTAAGGTGAAAATAAATTAGAGTTTTTCTTGAAAAACCACAACACTTATTTCAGCTTTAATCATCCCCCAATGATAATAAATTGGTTACTGAAATTCGCGTCGAGTAATTAATTCAAGTGTTCTGGTGTCTGTGAAAATTACGTCAGAGATAATATCACACCAAATGTTTCAGGATTAAGAAATTTAGGACTCTAGATTTTCAATATTCTGCAACTACATTAAAAACTAATAACTTTTCGAGACACTGTCGCGAGGCTTTCCTTAGAAAGCTTAAAAAATACGCAGCACCACCACTTATTTCACAAGATTAAGTTAGTTGGAGGCCTAGGTGAGGGTCTGCCTACAGGAAGGAAGTGCAAGGGGCTCAATGGGACTTATATTCTGTGGTTCAATATTTTTCTTTAACCACCTTCCCAACCAATTCCAATTCCAAGATTTTCCAAGAATTTTTTAAGCCATAGTATGAATTTGTCGCTGTTTAAAGACCTTCTCTGTTGCTTTGATCTTCACATTACTGTTAACTCACCAACAAGAGTAACTTCAGTTTCCAGTACATGTATAGACAATTTTTTAGTCACAATAAATATTAATAATTTTAAAGTCAGTGTTGTTGATCTGGATTTATCGGATCATTTTTCTCAGTTTCTTTCCATTAAAGTAAAAAATAAATGTAAAAATGAAACCAAATATGTATACCGTAGAAATTTCAGCACAGAAAATATTACACCGTTCCATGATTATTTGCAGAATGAAAATTGGCAAGATGTTCTTACCCAAAATTGCCCTAATACTGCCGTGGATAAGTTTTATGACATAATTTTGTATTATTTTGAAGCAAGTTTCCCTGTCAAGCGTTTTAATATTAATAGTAGAAAACTAAATGAAAACAAATATATGACACCTGAAATAATTAGACTAAGAAACCAGGTAAACTTGTACAGTGACATAGCAAAAATAGATAATAATTATAAGGGCCTTAGTACACGTCTGAATAACTTATATCGTAATAAATTACAGACCGCTAAACGGGAGTATCATGATCGTGAAATCTGCAATTCAAGTAACAGGACTAAAGCTATGTGGAACATAATTAAAATAATTCAGGGGTCAAGTTGAATTTATAAAGATATATGTTTTAAAAAAGATGGCGATGAAATACCGATTGAAGATGAAGCTAATGGTTTTAATATTCACTTCACAAGCACCACAAATATAAATGCCTTATGCGATTTTAATTTCTTAGAATCTAATGTGCCTAATTTTCATAGATCTATATATATATATATATATATATATATATATATATATCTGCAGTTTCTACTGCTGATGTTGAATTATTTATAGATAAACTAAAATCCTCAAATTCTAGCGGCCATGATAATATTTCTAATAATTTAATTAAAAAATGCAAATGTGTCATTAGTTATCCGTTAGCTTACATAATAAATCTCTCCATAGAGAATGGTATTTTTCCCAGCAAATTTAAAAGGGCTATCGTCCATCCTCTTTATCAGAAAGGAGATCCAAATGAGTATAGCAATTACAGAGCTATTAGTTTATTATGTAGTTTTTCAAAACTTTTCGAACTCCATCTCAAAGAGCAGTTATTCAACTTTCTGCAAAAAAATTATCTGCTTTCTCCTGCTCAACATGGTTTCACTACTAATAAAAGCACTGAGTCGGCATTATGTGATTTCCATCACCAAATTATTAAGGCGCTGGACAATAAAAAATTTGTTCTAGGTCTTTTTCTAGATTTCTCGCGAGCTTTTGATATGGTAGATCACCAGTTGCTCAAAGCTAAACTCGCACGATATGGTGATCGAGGGAAAGCTTTGGAAATATTTTCATCCTATCTTGACAACAGAGCTCAAACTGTAAAATGGCCTGTGGAGCTGAAAGCGAGACTTGCTGGGTCAAGCAAGGAGTTCCACAGGGTTCAATTTTGGGACCACTATTGTATATTTTGTTTGCCAATGACATTATCGATTACTTGCAAAGAACATCAAATGTCCATGTCGTGTGCTACGCAGATGATACAAATGTTCTAATTACAGAAATAACTCAAAGGAAGTAAAAACAACCACTGAAATAATTTATCAGAAAATTATATGCTGGTCTCATAAGAATAATCTAAATTTAAATAAAACTTAAACTGTTTCTATACAATTTACATTAAATAACAATTCCGAAGGCCTAACACTTTTTAATGGTACTGACGTTGATTAAATACCTGTGATGCTAATAATTTGTTAGGTGTCACTTTTAACAAACATCTGCAATGGGCTCATCACATTGAAAATCTGTGTATAAAGCTACGAAAAAGTTGTTTTGCTCTAAAACTTACGTCTAAGCATTGTAGCTAGGATATCCTTAAAACTCTTTATTTTGCCAATTTTCATTCTCATCTGAAGTATGAAATTGTAAACTGGGGTAATAGTACTAATGTAGCCAGGGTATTTTTACTGCAAAAATATGCAATTCGTATAATGTTAAATTTGAGTTACAGAGAAACTTGTAGAGATGCTTTTAAAGTTTTAAAAATTTTGACTGTTGCTAGCCTATACATTCTGGAAGTATGTTCATATGTCCACAAACCCAAATTCCCTTTTTTAAATAATCAACTTGGACATTCACATGATACTCGATCTATCTCCTACTGTCTGACTGTCTTAGAACTACTATGTATCAGAGAAGTTTTCTGTATCAAGGGTGTAAATTCTATAATTTATTAGACGAAGATATTAAATCCTCTGGTAGTATACATGTTTTTAAAGGAAAACTTGGAAAAATTGTTGCTAAACAAAAACTGTTACACAGTCAATGATTTTTTTTAATTAATTGTATTTTAATATCTCCTTTTTCCATATTATTGTTTTTTCCTCTTTTTAAATCCATATGACATAAATCTAATCTATTTTTATAATTATTTTAGGGTCTGACTAAGCCCAAAAATGTTTTATATATTTTAGCCACATTATTTTATAGTGTATTGTTTTCAATTTTTGTACTGTTTTTTTAATTATTTATGTGACATTTTCTTCATCGACTTTATGTATACTTTTTTGTGTACATATGTTTTTTTCAATGGAGAAATAAAGATTATTATTATTATTAATGGCCAAATAACAAGGGAAGTTTTGTGTAAATATTTTCTTTATGCAACTTGAGAAAATTATACGAGAGTAGGTAGGATGCTTGTAAAATTGAAGAAAATCAATTAATGGTATTTAAAATAAAATATTTAGATTCGATTTAGATAAATCGATGTTGTGATTTCTAGGAGCGACTATTTGCTTTTAAATAAACTCGTCTCTTTCCCGACAATTTATATATATGCATATTCATATTGAAATAAAAGCAGGCGGCACTCCTTTGACTGCTTTACTCGCTGCGTGGAAATCGCTGAAAATCTGCCTCACTCGCGAACACATCAGATTATTTGCCGCATAATTTATTCCATATAATTAAAGTCAACAGCCCAATACTCAATAGCTTTCCGAGTGAACTATAGGCCATTTTATGTGCCAGTTACCATAATTATGAGTGGAAGACCGTACTTATTTAAAGCTTTTAATCCACGGATCGAGAGACCGCTACCAAGCTAAATTGTTACAAACTTCTCTACTTCTACCCAATTAGTGAAGTATGGTGACTTAGCGGTTCGCTTTAAAACTCCCTTTAAATTTCACTTTGTTCATTTATTATGCAGGTAGAAATTGTTTGTTTTGCCAAACGTAGAAGTTCAGGTTTTTAGGAAATATTAGCGAATGTTTCAGTTTTGCGGCCGAGAGGATAGCCGGTGAATTTCAGAAAGTTAAATATTTTACTTTTCATTTACGTCATTTTTGAATGGCAGTAATAAATTAGCATTATTAGTGCCACTTTTAGTCCAGTCATTGAAGCTTTATACCTCAGAAATATTTTACTACGAACCGATTTACATGAAATTTTGGAATTAGGCTTATCTTACCCTTAACTTCAAAAGTGATATTGACCCGACCTCCGTTCTTACCCTGGGGGTGGTTGCCACCCCTTCTCGTTAGTGGAAATTTTTTTGGTCAAAATAACCTCGGGGATCGATAGAAGACTAAATTCTAAGCAAAAAGTGTTCTATAAAGTTTTTTCAAAAACTCAATACTTTTCAAGTTATTGGCGATTGAAAACTCGGTATTTTCTCACGTTTTTCAACGTTTTTTTTGCAAATATCTCAAAAAATATGCGTTTTAACGATAATTTTATAATAAACAAAATTGTATAAGGTAAGAAAATGAACAAATTGGTTTTATAAAGAGTGTTCTAAGTGCAATATTAAGCGAGATATTGAAGATAAAAGCCGTTTTTTTTTTGTCTGAACTTTAATCGATATATTCAATGCCATCTAGCGGACAACGGATACATTTTATCCATATGACAATGAGAAACTTTTTTATAGTGCTTAAAATAATCTTTAAAATGAGCAGTGTTAAAAGTCTTTTGCGCGTAAAGTGACTGCGTTGTAATGAAAATAAGAGGGACATCTAATATATATTTTTTTAAACCGATGTGTTTCATAAGTGCCATTTCCACCAAAATTAAAATTAATCGTATTCCGTCTAGATTTAACTTTAATATGAAGCGTTTATTGGATTCCAGCCGTTTGGCTGCTTTGGAGTGCATACTTTTCAAAAAAATCACGGTTTTAAGAAAAAATTTTTTTTTCATTTTAAAGAAAAACACCTTTTGTTCATAATATTTCAAAAATAATGAAAGATACGTAAAAAACTGTAATGATAAAAAATGTAGGTCTTTTTTTGACAAAAATTTTGTTTTTTTTTTCTGTCAGACCAAAATTGACGGAGATATGACTGTTTAAAGAGCGCGCGGTAGCGCAATCACAGTCTCTCTCGAGCCCTTTGACCCTTCACCGTTTCAAAATGAAGGGTTTTACACTACATATCATAATGAAAAAAGTTGTAGCTCTTTCAATTACCTTTAAAATGGTTTTTTTAAAGTTGTGATAGCTTTAAAATTGAAGGAGTTATGGTCCAAAAACTAAACGTTTTTTTTTTCTATTTAGTAAAATGAAAATTTCGGAGCACAAAAATTTGGAGCAGAGTGAAAGTATGAAAGTAAAGAATAATATGAACCCAAAACTATTGTCTTATATATATATATATATATATATATATATATATATATATATGTATCCAATCCAATAAAAACTGCAGATCCACCTGCATCGCAAGATTTACTTAAAATGATTTTTTGCAACTGCAAAAAAGGTTGCGGAGCCACTTGCGGATGCCGAAGAGTCGGGCTGTTTTGCAATGTAACTTGTGGAACATGCAGTGGAGATAACTGCCAGAATAGCCCTCCAATTGACCCAGAAGAAGATCTTGATTACGACAGCATATTGAGTCATGAACGATTGGTGTAATAGTTTTTTTATGTATTGTAATGCTCTTGTTGCAGAATTTTTTATAATTAATTACTAATTTAATCTAGTATATTTCCAGATAACTTGTAAGTTTATATTTTATTCAATAAAAAGTGTCTGATTACTTACTCTATAATTAAATTATTTTTAATTGTATAAACATATATTTTCAATGTTTTAATTTAGGGGTAGTTTTAAGGGTTGAAAAGCTAAACATATGATAGTCATTTTCGAGAACGTGGAACAACTTTTAAATCATTTTGATTTCATCAAAAGAAATTTTTTTATACAATTTTTAATTGAGGGGTTGTTTTTAAGGGTTGAAAAAATTAAGGTAGAGAATATATAAATATTATATATATATATATATATTTAAATCTTTTTAAGTTATACAAAAGTATTTTTTGTAATTTTCTTCAATTTAGGGGTCGTTTGCAGGGGTTGTAAAGTTTTTTGGGGTTAAACATGAGATAATTGTGTTAGAGAACACTTTACGATTTCACTCCTTATTATTAAATACGTTTTCTAGCGATAAAATGGCTCAATGTAAATTTTTTCATTAAGGGGTCGTTTTCACCCCTTAAAATTAAAAAACGGAGGTCGGGTCAATATCACTTTTGAAGTTAAGGGTAAGATAAGCCTAATTCCAAAATTTCATGTAAATCGGTTCGTAGTAAAATATTTCGGAGGTAAGACCCTATTTTTCGCTTCAATGACTGCACTATTTATATTAATACCAGATAGTCTGGGCGAAATCAGTAATCGACTGGGAAAATTTATTCGAAATATTTTCGTGCCATCTTGTTCAAAACATGCTCCTTTATAAGAAAATACAGTTTGCTAGATGGAAATGTGGTCAGAAGTTGTTTAAACAAAGTTTTTTTAAACAAATTGGAGAATTTGACTTTCTCGTTTCTGAAAAAATATTCTCGTATTTTTCACACCAAAACAGAAAAAATGTTCTTACACATTTTTCTCTAAAGTTGATAGATTTCGAGAAAGAATTTATTAAAATCTCAAGAAACACGAAATTTGCGATTTTCGGGGCTCAAGAACTAAATAAATGTATTTTAATATATGAAAAATTTGTATCTATCCTTTGAAACTTATAATCACAATATACTGTAGATATATTCTGTTATTCTTTAGCTTTTCTTCCTTGGTAATATCTCTACAAAGAAAACATTCTAGGGATAGTTTATCCTGCATTATTTGTGATCTTCCAAATAATGTGCAGAAACCAAAAGAATATTCATACATTACATTAAAACATGCAGCCTTGCTGAGTTTCTTCTTCAATTCAGCAATTTACTGATTTATTTGACCAAAGTCTTAATAAAAAGGTTTTATGGCATACGACTTGTTATGCCTTTTATACAAGGCGAAGACAAAATTCGACGAGCAGAAATTGTAAATGTAGCTCAAGATGCTGCTGGTGATAAAAATATGGATCATAGTGATTGTATTGTGTCTTTTAGGTCAACAAGCAAGGCCAAACTATTTTTTCTAAAAAGTAGGTGGAGCCTCAAAAGTTATATGAACCTTTCTGATACGCTTATACGAATTTTCTTCTCATCCCGATTTGATCACCGGAATGTTATGTATATTCCGGTGATCAAATCGGGACAACAAAAACACTGGCTTGTTCGCAATTAAATTCTTAAGAAATCTAGACTAGTATGATTTTCAAAGGTCAATCCGCCATCTTGAAAAAATTTAAAGAACACCAAAAATGTTCTAAAAATTCAAAATTGAATATTTTCCCGATAAGAGATAACGATTTCAGTTGGTAAAGGCAAAGCGCATCTATAAGCAAATCGAATGCACATAATGTGAACGGTCAAAAATGTCGGACGAAGTATAATTTTGGATCCTTCATCAAGTATCAAGGAGACAATGTATATCAATTTTTATTTTTTAATATACACCCTCAGATCCAGTTCACTATTGAAATCGAAAACAATTGTTCTCTCCCTTTCCTAGACGTCCTCATTACAAAACAAAACAACAATCAATTCTTCTACTCTGTGTATAGAAAACCAACCCACACCAACCGTTACCTTAACTCAAAATCACACCACCATCCATCACAAATAAATTCCGTTGTCAACACTCTTGTAACCAGATCCCTCAGACTAACAGACAATCACAACAGACAATCCGAACTACAGACATTACAAGAAGCACTTCTACAAAACGGTTACGACAAAGGCCATATAACGCGATCCATACACAAAGCACAAAATCCTTCCCAAATTCAACAGACAAAAACTTTTCCTCAGCAAAAAGCTTTCCTACCCTACATCAAAGGTGTCACAGACAAAATTTTAAAAGTCCTGAAATCCGATAACATAAAAACCATATTCACAACACACCAAACAATTTCCAATTTAATCAGAACCCCAAAAGACCAAATACGTAATGATTCCCACGGTGTATACGAAATACCTTCCTCAAACTGTTCCCAAACCTGCATTGGACAAACCAACAGACGGATTAACAATAGAATATATGAACATCGTCTTGAAGTTAGAAAATCCGATCCCACATCATCACTTGCCCAACACCGCCTTCTAACAGGCCATAATATAGACTTCGATAACGCCAAAACCATAGCACCATCATTTTTCCAGAAACCGCGAGTCATTCGCGAAGCAATTGAGATTGAAAAACGTCCCAATTGTCTAAACAAAAGGGATGACGGTCATCGTCTTCCAGTCGCTTGGAAATCATTGATTTCCAGGCTAGCCCCACAATATTCATCCACACCTCATAATCCTGATAGCAGCCGTTCTGCTCTGATGCCTCCATCAACAGACCCTCAACCCCCCACCACTCTCCCACCCACAGACAGCTTTCGTATAAATAACACTTCGTCCGATACTGCCAGCGAGTTCGCTCTAAGGAGTAGGGAGATTGAGACCTTAGAGACGGATCGTGGTGAGATCTGGGGAGTAGGGAGATTTAGACCCCGGAATCGAACCAGTTCCATGAACTCCTAGCATTATTTTCTTTGACAATTTTTACTTGATCCACTTTTTCTCTTGAAAATGGCTCCAAAACGGGAGCCGAGTTTAATATAAAGTTAAAACTAGTAAAGTCTGCCTGGGCGCCACCTGTGTTGAGACACAGGAAATAATAAACTCAGCTAGCAGAGATGAGAACCTCTATCTAACAGGAGCAGATTCAAGAGATTTATAGGGTTGTAGACTGAAACTAAAGATTCCTATAACAAATAACCTTTTATTGTGGTATTTGGTCGAGCACAAGCAAATGACAATTGATAGTGGTAAAGTAATTCTTAAAACTGAAATACATGAAAGAAACAGTGATATCGACTTAAAGATCGATTTAAATTAAATGAAAGGACACCTTTTGGTATCAGAGCTCTTTATTGTTTGTTACGATCGTAGAGTTAGCTAACCTTTTACGCAAATCGGAGTGCGTGGTCCTTGAACACGCCTAAATCAGCTGGTCTCGTTCTGGTGTAGCACTGTGGCTATTGACATCGAACACACATGCAGTTTAACAAACTCTTGGGTCTAAACTCATGTGATATGTTATAACAGGTATTTATGTAAAATTTCTGTAAACTAATATAAAATTTCTTAATATTATTTAGTTTTTCATAAGGTTATGTGTTATAGTTGTTTTATTTATAGTTTCTTATTAATTGTGCATGCCTGAGTCACTAAATTCCCAAATACAAATTTCAGGTAACGCTCAGAGATTAAGTTATAATTTTCAAATGTGCTTTTAGAGGGCGGAATATTAAACATAATATTTTTAGTCGCAAACTCCTCTATAAATCCTTATTTTACTATAAGGAAAGTAACCAGACTGCAACTAAAGTTACAAATCTGGCGCACTAAGTGTAATAATTGCATATTACCATCAAAACGCTAATGCTTCGATTGCAACAAACACCAGCCGAAAGACCGATCCTACTTAAGGGAGCTCCCTTGCCAGTCGTCACACACCACTTGCAGACTGCAGTTTCGAGCTGTTGGCTCTCGTCAGTGCAAGGTAGGTATGCGACGACCGACATGAGAATCCTTTGACTATAGTACATCCCGGTATTTTTATAATAGCGACATGTAAAACAGCCAGCAGGCGCCATCCAGCGTCTGTTGCAATCGAAAAAATAAATAGCCTGACTTGGCTTAGCATAGTTCAAATGTGCTTTTAGAGGGCGGAATATTAAACATAATATTTTTAGTTGCGCGGATGGCGCCTGCTGGCTGTTTTACATGTCGCTATTATAAAAATACCGGGATGTACTATAGTCAAAGGATTCTCATGTCGGTCGTCGCATACCTACCTTGCACTGACGAGAGCCAACAGCTCGAAACTGCAGTCTGCAAGTGGTGTGTGACGACTGGCAAGGGAGCTCCTTTAAGTAGGATCAGTCTTTCGGCTGGTGTTTGTTGCAATCGAAGCATTAGCGTTTTGATGGTAATATGCAATTATTACACTTAACGCGCCAGATTTGTAACTTTGGTTGCAGTCTGGTTACTTTCCTTATAGTAAAATAAGGATTTATAGAGGAGTTTACGACTAAAAATATTATGTTTAAGTTATAATTTTGTATTGAGTATAACAAAATATTTCGCAATGGTTTGGGTGACCATGGCAATATATATATATATATATATATATATATATATGAAGTGTTATTGTACTTCCGGGTGCTCTCCCGCGTCGATGGTCGACCCCTCCAGGAGTTACGGTTCTCTAAACGACGTTTCGGTAGAATCTCATCTGCCATTTTCAGGTTCTCACTGAAAGCTGCCTACTGCTGCTCCCCGTTGCTCGAACTGAACTCGGGGCAGCAGGAAAGGGTTATTTTGAAAAATTTTATACAAAGAGCATAGTTGTTAATTAAATAACATAGAGATTGACTTATAAAAAGTATATTGTCTTGCGCGGTAAAAGCATTTTAGATCATAAAACCGGAACTGGTACTTTTCTTTTTAGATAAGAGATATATTAAAAATTTAATTTTCGACAGGAAACTTACAGTTAAATTTTTTGTATGTTACGGGACACCCTGTACATAAAATCATAGTTGTCTATAGTTTAAAATTCTACATAGGAAGCATATTTACTTTCACGAAAAGTGGAGATTGTACGTTTTGATAATACACCCCTCAATGTGGTGCAGACTTTTTGACGGACACTGTATTACCTACACCTACAATCAATAAAGCTCTAATTGTCCGTCTGCAGACTGACTGAAGTAAATCTTAATTAGGGGATTTATTGGACGATCGCGATCGTTGTTTATACTTGCAAATGAGTCAATATTTAATTTACACCATTCCAGTGACAGCGCTCTATGCTGAACACCGGTGGACCAGACAAGAGATGCATTCTAATTACTGAACACGAAACTGTTGGGTCGAACATTATATTATATTGATAATAATCCAAGAAATGAATCGGGGGGTATTTGTATAAGTACATATTTTTATTCCACCACTCAAATATTCGTACACCTGAAAAGAACTTTATAATCTCGTAAACAACCGGTTAAAGATAAATCAGCAGTAACGCACAAACAGATGTAATTGAAGCGTGAGCAGAATTTAGAATAAACGCGATGAAATTTGCGAAATGGCAGAGACTTGAAGGAACAGGTAGATAATCGAGTATTTTAAGAAATTCTGCAGGAAAAAAACACCTCAACAATAATTGTATATAAATTTACATTATTCGTTTTTAAATACGCGAGAATCTGCCAAATAAACTACTGGCCACTCGAACTTACACATAGAGAATTATAGGCAAAATTTAAAGTTCAATATTTTCAACAGGAATGCAAATTTTTGAAAGCGGCTTGCAAATTTTAAGAGCTAGTTTTTTTCGGATTAAGCTGCATGACGTATATTTATCGTAGGAACATAAGTTTATTATATACGGGGTGATCAATGAAGTGATGCAAAAAATCAAAAAGTTTGTATGAGTGAAATTTCCGCAAAAAATTTTTTTGGTCGTTGCAATATGGTTCGTTACTAAGGTAACATCAATATCTCTAGACGGTTTTGTCAGTTTTTGGATTAAGGCCCTTAGGCCTTGTACACACTACTCAACATAAAATTTGGATACCGAAATTTTTAAAATGCTATAACTTGACATTGGATTGACGGTTCTTGATGATTTTTGCGGATTTGGAATCCTTATTTCACGTAGATTTTCTATGGTCTAAGCATTTTATTTGAGGGTTGAAATTTACACATTATGCCGGGTCGATAATAAACAAAAACGTAGGGTACGACGCGCTCTAAGGTTTGGCATTATTTAAGTTTTTGTAAAAATAAATTCTCACCTCAAGTTGTTTTTATTTAATGTTCCTCTCACTGCTCTGTCCGAAACTCACACCCCAGTTTGTTGTCTTAAAGAGTCATTCAGTTTTACAGAGTTCTTTGTCCACCCCCAAGCCCATAATTATGATCGGGTGTAATTTCTACGCGACGCGTCAATTTCAAAGTAGGCATTGGAAAAACAAATTTGTTGCTATGCAATTAGAAACTGTTTACATTATTTTAGAAATAATCTGACACATTTCAATGTTATAATTTTGTAAAGTTTAATTAATATGAGGCGTTTAACCACGGCAGAAAGGGAAAATTGCATTCGACTTCTCAACGAAGGAATGTCAAAACAGCAAATTGCGCACATTTACAATATCAGCCGAAAGACAATTTATAATTTGATCCGCCGCGTCGAAACTACTGGTGATCATATTTATGGGCATGGGGGTGGACATACAAAAAAAATAAACGAAAGAACCGAAAGAATTTTAATGAGAGAAACTATGCGGAATAGAACAAAGAACTCTAGAAAACTAAATGACTCTTTAAGACAACAAACGGAGTGAGAGTTTCGGACAGAACAATGAGAAGAACATTAAATAAAAACAACTTGAGGTGAGATTTTTTTTTTAAAAAACATAACATAATGCCGAACATTTTAAATTATAGAGCCCGTCGCAGAGCAAAATGTGTGCGGTTATTACAAAACCATAGAGCGAATAGGCGGGCATGGGTAAATCGGCATGCGAATTGGGGTAATGCAGAGTGGAGCCATTGTTTATTTACTGACGAAACAAGATTTAATTTGTTTCACTCCGATGGCCGAATTTTAGTTTGGAGAAGGCCAAATCAGCGATATTTGGAGGAAAATATGGACCCTCAAGAAGCATTTGATGGCGGAGGTGTTACAGTGTGGGGAGGTATCATAAGAAATGGTAAAACCGAGCTATTCATTACCAACCAAACCATTAATGCTACTGTTTATCAGGAGGAAATTTTGGAACCTATTGTTGTTCCTTTTGCTCGACATTACGGCCCAGAACTTCTATTGGTGGATGACAACGCTCGACCTCACAGAGCGCGAAGGATCACAGAGTTTTTGCAGGCACAAAACATCAATAGGATGGACTGGCCTGCAAAGTCTCCGGATGTTAATGTCATCGAACACGTTTGGTCTTATTTAAAACTTAAAGTAAGATCTCTTGATGTACCCCCTGAAACCTTAGAAACGCTCAGTGAGGCCATTCGTGAAGAATGGGAGAATATTCCACAAGATTTTATAAATAATCTTGTGGATACTCTACCAAATCGATGTCGGGAAATAATATTACGAGCAGGAGGACCAACAAAATATTAGCTTCTCTTTTTTTTTAAATTAATGTATCTAATTTTAATTAGGTAATTTTAATTTAAGTTTAAATTAAATTCATTTTTAGTTTTTTAGTTAAATTTTTTTTTAATTAATAAAAATTACCAGAATTAGAATTATAAATTTTTTAAGAATTGACTTTTGGCCGTTGTTAAGCAATCTTGTACATTGTAGAATATAATGTAATAAACTTGTTCTTGTCGCTACGTTTTTGTTTATTATCGACCCGGCATAATGTGTAAATTTCAACCCTCAAATAAAATGCTTAGACCATAGAAAATCTACGTGAAATAAGGATTCCAAATCCGCAAAAATCATCAAGAACCGTCAATCCAATGTCAAGTTAAAGCATTTTAAAAATTTCGGTATCCAAATTTTATGTTGAGTAGTGTGTACAAGGCCTAAGGGCCTTAATCCAAAAACTGACAAAACCGTCTAGAGATATTGATGTTACCTTAGTAACGAACCATATTGCAATGACCAAAAAAATTTTTTGCGGAAATTTCACTCATACAAACTTTTTGATTTTTTGCATGACTTCATTGATCACCCCGTATATAATAAACTTATGGTCCTACGATAAATATACGTCATGCAGCTTAATCCGAAAAAAACTAGCTCTTAAAATTTGCAAGCCGCGTTCAAAAATTTGCATTCCTGTTGAAAATATTGAACTTTAAATTTTGTCTAAAATTCTCTATGTGTAAGTTCGAGTGGCCAGCAGTTTACTTATGCATCGAATATTAGGGTAATTTTTGCGGCTCCAAGATAAAAATAACCGCGCACGATTTGCATAAACTGTAATTAGGGTTACATTTATTTATAACAAGCACGAATTGTGCCTCCATTATACACCAAACAATGCCACGGTTCGAAATAACAGGATCATTTATTAATAAAAATGTTTCTTAGCGCATGGTAGCGATATGGCGCATTCAAACTGTACATTGTCAGCTATTGTTGCATAATGTATGTGTTTAAAATTGAGAAATTAGTTGGAGTCAGGCGAACATATAGAGCGTTAGGAACGCGCTTTTGTTCACAATCACAGAACATGCGTGATTCTATGAATAATTTAAATTGACTATGCCATCAGTTTGCCCCATCCAACGTAATATCGATCACGGGTGTTCATCCACTTATTTCGAAAACAATATTTTAATGCATACTAGCATCGTTCTATTTCGTATGAACGAGGATATTAGTTATAGACGGTTTGTTCTTATAATATCTGTTGCCTTTAATTCTTCTAAACTATACCACTCTAAAAAAAATTTATAGTGTTGGAGTATGGTATATGAAATAACATTAGAATTCAAGGTATAATCTAAATGTGCGAATATATACAGGGCGTTTTATTGAATACAACGAAGTTGCTTTCCATGTTTGTTTATTTATTGAACAATATCCAAACAGGCCTATACGGCCTAATTACAAGGATAGTAATATCATATTATATTTTTGAGTAAGTAAACTACTGATTAATAATGGAGACCAAAAAAACCCAAAAAAATACATTCTACATATACTCTGCACAGTATTACAATTACACATTAAAATTACATAGATATGTATTAATAATATTATAATACTTTTTAAGAGATAGGGTCCAGTCTAAATCTACAAAGGTATTAACGTTGTTAGTCCGAAGCATGGCCACGAGAAGGGCTGAGGTGAAGCTGATTGATCTTGGTACATTAAACATTAATACGAAGCGATTTCGTCGTGAAGGTACATTAAATGATATTAACACTAAAATGTCCGGGCTCTTAATTAAGTTTATATAAAAACATAAGTATCACTACCTTACGTGTCATATCGAGACATATTATATTAAATTCAATTCGCAAATGTGTATATCTAACATACTGACAGTTAGGTCTAGTATTGTGTTTTTTATAATATAAGTACCTAAGGAATTTAGTTTTTTCAAGTGCATTTAAGTAAGTTTGAGGTTGTGACTGCCAAATTATTGATGCAAAATGAAGTTTCGTTCTTACAAACGTGTAATTGCTCTAACGTTAGTAAAAGTGGATGTTTGCCTTATTATAAATCCCAACATATGGTTCGCCGATGCAGATACGTTTTCAATGTGCACCGAAAATGACAGATGACAGTCATATGTAACACCCAGGTCTTTCACACTAGTAGTCCTCTTTAATCTCACGTCATCCATCTTGTAGTCAAACACAATGGGCGCTTTCTTCCTGGTGATCGTAATTATAAAACACTTTTTTATATTAAATTGCAATTTAAAATCACAACTCCATTTATAATTATTATCTATATCTTTCTGGAGATCCACACAATCTCCCACTGTCTGAATTTTTTTGTATAGCTTAAAATCATCTGCAAAAAGTAAACATTCTGAGAATTTAACAACCGAAAGTAGGTCATTAATAAATAATACAGAAAGCAATGGCCCTAAATTTGAACCTTGTGGTACTCCAGAATTTGCATAATATTTGCCAGGAGTGTTCCCATTGTGCTGTACTACAAAACGTCTATTTTGTAAATGACTTTTTAAGAGCAATATCATATTTGTAGACAAACCAATTTTATATAACTTTCCCAATAACACATCATGATCTACTTTATCAAACGCTTTGCTAAAATCTGTGAATATTGTATCTAGTTGTTTTTTCTCCTCTAATGTTTCGTAACCATGATTATTGGTAAATATAAACAAGTTTGTGTTAATAGACTTTTTGGCTACAAAACCATGTTTTTCTTCTACTAAACTTTTACCTACGTGTCTGTATATATGTGAATATACAATTTGTTCGAATAATTTAGTTGGAGCACACATTACTGCTATACCCCTGTAGTTTTCTATCTCCATTTTATCCCCTGACTTTTTTTTTTATACATTTATTTAACGTCGGCCTATTTCCGCTACTGAGGCCTAACACCGACGCCGAGCTACCCCCAACCAGGAATTTTGCCGAACCTCTTCTCTTAAGAAAAGTAGGGATCTTTTACTTGCCTAACATTTAATAGACAAGGGACCGACGGCTTTACATCCCCTCCGAAGGATGGTATATCTCCTATACAACCCTCGCCTAAGGTTGTATAGCTTCCGCGCATACACTGATATACAAGCCGCTGGAAGATATGTGAGGCGAGAACGCGGTTTCCGTTGGAATGGTCACCATCCAAGTACTAGCTGCGCCTGTCGTTGCTTTACATCGCATACCGAAGTATGTACATAGTAAAGACGCACCTACGCTCGCCCCATATCCCCTGACTTATAAATTGGTGTATAGCTAGTTAGCTTCCATGCCGTTGGAAAAATAGTAGTTTTTAATGTCAAATTAAAAATGTGAAGTAATGGGACCTTTAACCACTCTTGACACCCCTTAATCACGTAAGGAGGTATTCCATCAACGCCTGCCGCTTTTTTCGGTTTAAATTTCTTAATAGCCGCATTCTAATCCGATTCATCGATTATATTCAAGTTGAGCACATCATTGCAACAATTTCCGCTATCATCCAAAGAGTCTAATCTGTAATTGGGTTTCTCAATATTATAAACTAATGAAAAGAATTTAGCAAAATTTTCTGCAGTTTCACTATGATGATGTTCGATTCCCGCAAGGCAAAACAATTTTCCATTAAAAAAAATTGCCCCAAGAGTGGTTCGGAGTCCACATTAAACTGTAGGGCCTCGTCTCTCTTTGCCTAGCACAAGATCCTTGAGATCTTCCAGGGGGTTACTTCGGTAACTTGAGAGGCGGTTAAGAAAACATTTTAAGAAAACATTTTTAAGTTCCAAAATGCATTCGGTTCTATAATTAAATGTTGTTCAATATTTTTTGTATAATTTTTATGTTCAGTTCTTATTAACTTTTTTAAATTTTTCCTGGTTTCTAAATATTTATTAAAATAATATATTGAACTATCTTTTAGTATTCTGTATTTGTTTTTCTCTCTTAATAAATCTTTAATTTGTTTATTAAACCATATAGGAAATTTTCTATGATTAGGATTGAGCCGAAATTTGGGAACACATAGTTCTAATATATTTTTCAAAATTCGGTACATTTCCTCTACTGCTACATCTACATTACTCTGTGATGTAACGTTATCCCAATTTGCGTCCCTAATATTTTCACTCAGCTGTAAAATATTCGCCTTTTTGTAATTAAATTCACATTTTATATTTAATTTTCCCTCATTTTCAACCTTCCTCTTGTCACATTCAATCCTAACTTCAAGAACTGGGTGGTACAAATCTTCACTAATATACGGTAACATCTCTCTAAATACATCACATTTATTCGTATTATGTTCTGAACAAATTACCAAATCTAATATCCTACCTTGCGAGTTTTTTATATTATTGAAAAGCAGAAATGAATTGAAATTTAAAAAATCATATAAATGGTTCAATTTTTGGCTCATATTATGAAATACTGTATCCACGGTATAACCGGTAAGTGGATGATACTGGAACGAGGATAGGACGAGAATTGAATGAAAATGGAATGGGATGGAATGGTATGGCATGGGACAACATGGGATAGGAAGGGCTGGGATGGAATGAAAATCTGATAGGAAAGAGATAGGGTTAGGTTGGGAATGAGGCAAGGATCGATTGAGAACGGAATCAGAATTGATTACGGATTGGGATGAAAATGGGATGGGAATGGGACAGAAATAGGATGGGAATGAGATGGAAACGTGAGGGGATGTTTATTTCCATAATATAATAAAATAAACGAAAATTAATTGACACATTTATTTATTTATTTTAAGGACATATCCAACAAGCGGAAGCCCAATTACATGAAACGGAGTAAATTAAATATAAATTATAACAATAGAAAACAGCACGAATAAATATGACTAACACTAAAAAATAAAAAAGAACCATAAATATGACAATAAAAGAAAAAAAAATAGTAAACAGTGGGACTAATCTTACAAATCGAAAAGGAGAATAGATAACATACATTTAAAAACAACATATACGCACATATACAAATAACTACGGTATAATAATAGTAACTAGCTATAAATAATTTTCACTTGCTTGATCCTACAATGAAATATATCAATCCTGTCGTCAATGTTGCAATAATTAGATATCATCTGATATAAAGGAGATGCCTTAAGAGCATTGGTGTTAGCTCTAGGGAGATTAAAAATGTTGTTGTGCCGCGCTGAGATCCTTGGCACCGTTATATAAATCTGTCTTAAAATACCCGAACAATCCAAAATGTGATTAACAATTTTATATAAGAATATGATTAGCTGTGTTGATTTCAGTTTTGACAGTTCTGTAAGGTCAAATCGCGGTAATGATAGTTCATACGGGAACTCTCTTGGTGGGTATACAGTAGTATACACCATCTAGTATATACACTGCAGATTTTAAAAATCGTCTTTGAATTATTTCAAATGTCCCGATGTGAGTATTCTAATTTCGATCTTACAAAGGATACATACAGCAATCGAAGTGTAAACTTATTGGAAAAGCCTTTTAAGTTTCTAATGACAAAACCTAAACATTTAAATGCTGATAAACAATAACTTCAATATGTTTTAAAAGTGTTAGTTTAAGATCAAATATTACTCCAAGATCTTTTATGTGGTTAGGCCTGCTCAATAATCTTATATGTATAAATGACAAATTTTTTGGATTACAAACAAAATATTCTTTCCTTTTGTTCGGATTGTCCACCACTAATCACCGAGTCCACAAAATAATAGAAATATTGGAAAAAGTCTCTGCGCCTGTGATATTTACGTCAAAGGAACAGTCAGAGGTTATTTTTATTTTACAAATAATATAAATCGGAATAAACACAGAAATAATGTATTTTGCTGACGTTTCGGAAAGTAGTCTCTTTCCGTTTTCAAAGCTTTTTTTAAAGAACTCTTATTTGTTGTGTATGTCAAATACACAGTTTTAAGATTCTCTTTATGTATATTATCTCCATAGATACTTACTACTTACACAGAACTGATGATATTTTCTTTTAGATAATGTTGAGTTTGTTAAGTTCTTCTTTTATCATTGGTAGCCAGGTTGTACAAATATCTACAGAACAATTCAATACGCATTTATCTTCATTTAATAGGATCATTGCAGATTCTTTAATTTTTCCTCTTTTGTTATCTGCCTCTTTTGTTAAAATTTTTGCCGAGTCCCAGTTTATTATATGTCCGTTTTCCCAAGCATGTTCACAAATCTTTGATTTCTGAATTTCATTCTTTCTAATGTAATACTTGTGCTCATCCAACCTCACACTGAAAGGTCTGGATGACTCACCCACATAACATTTATCACATTCGCACGGAATACTGTAAATATAGTTTTTTTAATTCTGCTCCTGGTGTACCGGTTTTGTTTTCGTTAAAATAGATCTCCAAGTGTTCTCCGTTTGATATACCGTCCTAACATCAAATCTGTCACCTGTATAATGGCGTTCAGGTTTTTGTCGTATCTGATTGTCCCTATTTTCAACATTTGTGAAAATCCTATCAACAAATGCTTTAGGGAGGGGCGAGCGTAGGTGCGTCTTTACTATGTACATACTTCGGTATGCGATGTAAAGCAACGACAGGCGCAGTTAGTACTTGGATGGGCGACCATTCCAACGGAAACCGCGTTCTCGCCTCACACATCTTCCAGCGGCTTGTATATCAGTGTATGCGCGCAAGCTATACAACCTTAGGCGAGGGTTGTATAAGAGATATACCATCCTTCGGAGGGGATGTAAAGCCGTCGGTCCCTTGTCTATTAAATGTTAGGCAAGTAAAAGAATCCTACTCTTCCTAAGGGAAGAGGTTCGGCAAAATTCCTGGTTGGGGGTAGCTCGTCTACAGGCGTCGGTGCTAGGCCTCAGTAGCGGAAATAGGCCGACGTTAAATAAATGTATAAAAAAAAATGCTTTAGGGTATTGATTTTGTACTAGAAGCTCTTTGATACATTTTTTTCTCGTTATTTTAGATAAAATTATTTTGGCTGTATGGTAACATTTTACAACACCCCTTTTAACATTAATTGATTGATTTGAGTTAAAATTTAAATATCTATGTGTTGGTTTTCTATAAATGCTTGTTTCAATTTAATTAAAACACCTAAAAATGATTTTTCTTCTAATGTGAATTTAATAGACGTTTCCTTACTATTTATATTTTCTAAAAAACTAGTAAATCAACACCATGAGGCCAAATTGCAAAGATGTCGTCAACATATCTCCACCAGACAACCGGTTTGTTTAAACAATTTTGAACATGTGTGTTCTCAAAGCTTTCCATGAAATTGGTGAAAATAGAGACCCCCCATTGCCATACCAAAATCCTGCTGATAGAACTCATTTTCCAATTGAAAATAGGTTGTTTTTATACACGTTGTTAATAGTTACATTATGCTGTTTACACTTAATTTAGTTCTAGTTTCTAAATTATTATCATTCAGCAACCTATCTTTAACTATTTTTAAGGTTTAATCTACCGGAACATTGGTAAACAGACTAACTACATCAAAACGATATTCATGAGTTACACCTGTTTGGTTTGATTGTATTTATTTTATTTTATATAACTTACATCATTCAACAGTATAACACCAATTATTGAATGGGTACAATACAGAGTTGTAATATTTATAACAATAATAACTATTAACACTCAATAATCAGTAACAGAACAAATAGTAAAAAAAGAATACTAAAAGTGCTAAGAACTAAGTGCCGCTAAATTATTAGAGCTTATCAGTATCGTCTTTACAATCTATGTTTGTGTGTCCTCCATCGAAATACGAAATAACGTGTTCAACTCT
The DNA here is from genome assembly GCA_963675555.1 of Leptura quadrifasciata. Taxonomy (NCBI): domain Eukaryota; kingdom Metazoa; phylum Arthropoda; class Insecta; order Coleoptera; family Cerambycidae; genus Leptura; species Leptura quadrifasciata. The sequence continues at coordinate 159,752,168 of OY776676.1, forward strand.
TTCTCCTCATATTTCTTTTTATTTTATAAAAGTGGGAGGTGCCTTGGACATAACTCGACAATTTTTCCTACATCCCTGAACCGATTCAAAAAAATTTGTAGAGAAAACTCGATAAAATAGTACTATTTTTTGGTGTGTGACAACAAAATAGTACTGGACTTTGATTCTGTTGTGAAAAACTAAAGTTTTTTTGTTGAGTTTCCAATAGTCCAGTACCATTCTATCAAATGTTCTCTAAACGCCTATCAAGTTTTGAATCTGTTCAGGAATATAAAAGAAATTGTCGAATTACCCAATCATCTTTTTTTAAAATCGGCGCCGCCACCATTAACTTGAAAATTTCCTGTGTTCTGTAATTTATGTAATGGTTGCTGTCTGTTTTTATTTAGAGTTTTTCTCTGAGTTATGTATTAGCAACAGAACGTTCTGAATTTAACAATTGTGTAGGTATAATAAACGTCGGTCGGTACAAACTGTATAGGTTTTTTGAATAGATCAAACTTGGTTTGGACAGAATTATTATTGTTGCAAATTCTCACTGTCAATGTCGTTCGTTATTAGATTGCGTAGGAAAATTTATAACGGCGATTTTCAAGAGCGTTGAACGAATGTCTAGACAGTAATTCTTTATGAGGAAATCCAATTGATGGACATAAATTATCATCCTTGAAGCTGAGATATTTTAAGAAACGTCTCTGAAATCTTTATATATTTCGCACATGGATATTGTAGTGAGGATACAACTATATGATGGAGGCATATTCAACGTGGCTCTAACAAGTGCACAGTATAATAACTTGATGGTATTAATACCAATAAATTCGTATGTATTCCGTATCATAAAGCTAAGAGATCTGAAGGAGTTTGTTAGTATGTTATTTATATGGCCAGTAAAGGAAATGTTAGAATCGAAAATTACACCAAGGTCACGGATAGTGTTAGATCTATGCAGGGAAACTTCAACAATAGAATAGTCATATTTTATGACAGTGTGTTTCAGAGAAAAGGACACTACGTTACATTTGAAAGGATTTAAAGGCAGACTGTTTGATATACACTAGTTATTAATTTTGTTTAATGCAATTTTTTATAGCTTACTACAGTCATCAGAACACTTAATAGCAGTGCATGTTATCATATCATTCGCGTATAATAAACAATTTGGTCCCACCTCATTTATAATATGATTAATGTATATATTAAATAGTAATGGTCCCAGTATAGACCCTTGAGGAACCCCAGAGGGAACAGATATCTCAGTAGATTGTTGACCTCAGCATTGTACAAACTGTTTTCTATCTGCAAGGTAAGATTTGAAAAAATATAGCAGATTTTTTGACAGGCCAAAATGATCTAATTTGTTAAACAAAACACAATGACTGTGTCTATGGAATGCCTTGGAAAAGTCAGATTTAAAAGTTATTCTTCATTTTCTTTCAATAATCAATTTAATAATGGTAATTCACTGCGTTCTTGTATTTGTGGAAATTACTTCGATGAAAATATCAAAACAGGATATTATCTAGATTTAGTTTAATTTTATTCATCACAAATACGAATTTGAATAAAATTAAAACTGTCACGAAAATTATAAATTTATTAAAAATGACATATTTAAAATCGAATAATAAAGTATGTTTAACACGACGACGGTAAAAAAAAACGTATTACGGTATTTAAGAAGTTATTTAACCCATAAGAACACGGAATTTCTTTCAGAATTGTAAAAAGTCACGTAAACAAAGTTTAATATTTGAGATAAAAAAATTAAACATGCATAAACTTGGCAGATACAACTAGCAAAGCATATATAATCCAGTCATAAAATAGAATAATATTAATGAAAATTGAAATGCAAATTGTTTCACGATGTTATACTGTATGTAAATGACGTTACCACAAATTTGGCTGGAGGTCAAACTAAAGCATCTTCGTTCGTTCTAATTATTCATGAAGTGCATGGGTTTGCTTCGAATAATATATTCCTGTCGAACAATATTCTATAATTAAGGGCCTACATTGATTTAAATACCGGACTTGTTATTCGAATAGACGGAGAATTAATTCATTATTTTCCTTGCATACTTAATTTGTATTACAAATGTAGCATAGGATTATTAAGGGATTTGTAATACAAACCGAGCTTTAATTGCAGACCCGCTATTTATAAACTTTGGATTCATTAATTGATAAGTTGTCAATATTTATACATGTTAATATTTATTCGTATTCAGAAGGCGATAAATAGCTTGAATTGATTCCACCACTTGTTTATTATTATACAATTTTGTTATAAATGAATTTAATTATATTCAACGAGCACAGTTAGTTTCAAAATACATAGATGTTTAGTAAAAAGTTCTTTATGGGGGTTATTTTAATTCCACAACCATGAATGGATTACTAACTCAGTTGTACTTTGTAAATTCTTTATGACATTGTAATTGATGGTATCTTGCAATAAATTCTTTACTAATTTTGACATGATCCACAATAAGTTTTTTCTAATTTTGACATATAAAGTGACACTTTTTAAAACTGATTGACATTATGAAACGTCTTACTTTTTGTAACTAGTTGCATAAAGTAAAATTTTATGCAATTGGTGACGAAAAATGTATTTCAAAATTAGTGACAAAAAGAATTATTCTATTTATTAAACTGTTATAATACAAGTTAAAAACATAAATTATAAATTAATTAATTATTATAAATATTGATAACACAATTATTGCAATTATTCAAATTAATTCCCGACGACATATTTTTTTCATTGCTCGAACTTGCTGTTATTTGGGAAGTGGCGCACATTGCTTTAGATGTTTCACCAAATATTTCTTGCGCTATAAGTTTCTTATTATTCATAGAATTTTCGACATATCCCTCCGCAACAGAGCTAGATTTCCAACCTCCGTGCCTCTTTAATTTTAAAATATCAGCGCCACTGTCTGCTAGAAAAGTGGCAGAGCTTCTTCTAAAGCAGTGGCCAGTATATAGAACAGGGTTTGAAAGACGAAGAAATTGTGCAATAACTTTTGGCAGACTGCTAAATGTGTTAATTCCAACAGGATTTCTGGTACATTTTCCATTCGCATATTTCACAAAAAATCTGTTGTGTTTAAGAACCTGGGGACGCAACTTAATATATTTTCTTAATATTTCAACAAGATTCGTATTTTCAATGTCTCCAGTGGTAATTGCAAACTGCCGTATAACTTTTGTTTTTGAAGGTGGGATATCAACATGAAAATAGCTTCCTTCGTCTATAACATTTTCAACTGGAAGAAATGTTAATTCTGCTTTTCTGCATGCTCCTGCCATTCCAATTATCATTGCAACCTTAGCCATTAAGTATTCTTTGTCATCAGCTTCCACTAAAAATTTGGCAAAATCTTCTTTAATAAAAACTTTTGACTTTTTAGCACTGTACCCGTCCGCTTGACTTTTAATATATGCTACCAAATTTGTATATTTTTTAATATCAATATTCCTTTTCAGATTTAGTTCAGACCTTAACATTGAGTAAAGTGTCCATAATGTGGAAACTTTTAGATCTTTCTTACCCTCAAAATATGCAAGTAAAACTTTCTCATTAACATGTTTAATTTTCTTCTCATCACACCACGTAACAAATTTTTCGTATGCCAAATCATAAACTGCCTTTGACTTTTTGGGAATTACTGATAATAGAGCATTACCTGCTGCCTCTTCAATATCGCTTGGTAGCTCTTCAGAACTTGAATTACTCATTTTAAAAAAATAAAACTAAAAATATATCAATCTCACTAAAAACCTTCCGTCTAGACTTTTTTACAAAATGTCAAACTGACAACTAACAGCAACAAACTAAATTTATGTTTTCCAAATTTTTATCAATTATATTAAATTTAATTTTTTTATTACTTTCTTCAAAATTAGAAAAAATCTTGTATGCAATACGTTACGAAATGAAATTTTGTGTAACTTGTGAATTTTTGCGAAACTCACTTCGTTCGTTCCGCAAAAATCTCACGCGTTACACAAAATTAGGCATTTCGTAACTGATGGCATAAATAGCTATTATACTTCTTCTATGCATGACTTTATTTCAAAAAACAAACACGTTTCTCAGTTAACATTATTTATAGCACCAATAAAAACTAATCTCTTTTATATGTAATTGACAATAATGAATGTATTAGTGAGGTCAAATATATTCGATTTATAAACTTCATTTATTAAAGGGAATTCTTTGTTATTGGATTTTATTACCACTTTTCGGAGAGAAGTTGATACCTCAAACGTAATGGCGGTTCTAAGGCTTCTAATGCCCAGAGCTTCTACCGAGGTTGATGTCATTGCGCCTAAGCATAATCTAAGCTCACTATTTTGTAAGACATCTAATTTATGTAAAAGTGGTTTGCTAGCAAAACTAGATAAAACTGATCCATAATCAATTATTGATTTTATGTACGATCTGTAATAATTGTATGTGGATCTGCTCTCCATCATGTACCTCTAATCATTTTCAAAAAATGTATAACTTTAGCGCTTTGGTAAGAATATGCTCTATGTATGGCCTCCATGTTAGTTTTTATCTAAAATTTTACCTAGGTATTTGACTTCGTTGTTAACAGGAAAGTTGATGGTACTAAGTTTGATATTTTTGGAGTATTGTATCTTAAGAAAATAGTAACCATTGATTTTTCTAGAGATAATCGAAAACCATTTTATGATTGGGAATCTTACAAATGTCTTCGAAATTATACAAAAAGTGCTATAAAAAGAGAAAAATATGCGTTTGCACATCAAAATTCTAGAGAAAATGACAGTAAAAGTAATTGGAACATCATAAAGCAGTTAGGTTTATCAAATAAGTCTGAAGTTCCTATGCACCTCTCAAATGTAGATGATATTAATAATTATTTTGTGAACTTATCAACAAATAATGTGTCAGACTGTAAAAATAGCATTATATATTACAATAATAATCTAATGATAGATAGAACTTTTAGCCTTCAATTGGCCTCAGTAGAAGATGTAACAAATTCACTTAATAGCATTAAATCACACGCCACTGGATCAGATGAAATAAATATAAAAATGATAAAACATTGCCTACCTGACTTATTACCTCAGTTAGTACATCTAATAAATTCATGTATAGAGCAAAAAGTTTTTCCTGATAAATGGAAACAAGCATATGTTCGACCTCTCCCGAAAATCACTAAGCCAGAGACTTTTTCTGACCTTCGTCCGATAAGCATTCTACCAGTCTTGTCAAAAGTACTAGAAAAAATTATAAATAAGCAAATATCAGCTTATCTAAATAACAACAATATCTTACCTGAATATCAGTCAGGATTTAGCCAAGGTAAATCCACTACCACTGCTTTGACTAAAATTAGTGACGATATTATAAGAGCTATAGATAAAAATGAAGTGACTGTGTTAATATTACTTGATTTTAGTAAAGCGTTTGACACAATTAACCATGAATTGCTTTGTGCCAAATTGCATTACATAGGCTTTGATGAGGATGCAATAAAATTCTTTACGAGTTATTTAGGAAGGAGAAGACAGAAAGTAGTCTTAAACAACTGTGTGTCGAACAGCTTACTTACGAACAAAGGAGTACCGCAGGGTTCCATTTTGGGACCGTTACTTTATAACTTATATACGTTTGATTTTAGCAATACAACAACTAATATGAATGCCCACTTTTATGCTGATGATACACAGTTGTATAAGTCATTCCCTATAACTGATATTGCAAATTCACTCAATTTCATTAACAACAATCTCAATAATTTAGTAACAGTAGCGAAAAATCATAATTTAAATATAAATATCAGTAAATCCTGTGTAATGTATTTTGGAAGTAAAAGAAACACACTTAAAGTTACTGAAACTAACATATCAATAAAAATAATGGATACTCCTTTAGAAATAAAAAACACCTGTAAAAATCTAGGTCTAATAATAGATGACAGCCTTAAATTTGACCATCATGTAAACAGTTTAATTAGAACGGCGTATGCTAAACTCAAACTCCTTTACAGTTATAAAGACTCTCTCCCAGAAAGATTAAAAGAATTATCATGTAATTCATTAATTTTATCAAAATTTAACTATGTTGATGTAGTATATGGACCTGCTATAAATAAAGCCGTGAGTACCAAAATTGAAAGAGTTCAAAGATCCTGTTTACGTTACATTTTTAACTTACGTAAATACGATCCTGTTACTCACAAATTAAAAGATCTAAACTGGTTAACAATGGAACAAAGACGACAAATACATTTAGCTAATTTTGTACATAAGGTTATGAAAACGGAGTCACCTAGATATCTAAAAAATAAACTCGTTCTGCGATCGCATTTGCATACTGTAAATATCAGAGCTCAGAGCGCACTTTGTATACCCCAATTAAATAGTATGTTTTTTAAAAGATCATTTACTTATGCAGCATGTCATTTATATAATAAATTACCGCAAGATTTAAAATCTTTGCCTGTAGCTGCATTCAGAAAGTCCATCCGAACTCATCTACAAAGTCATTGGTAAATAATTTTGGTGAGCATTTTTTTTATCTTAATTTTTTTCCCCTCCCTTTTTCGTTAAATTTCCTATCTCTTTTATTTTATTTGTTATATCATGTTTGTCACCTACTTAATGTTGGAACTTCGTCACTATTTTTGTAGTTACTATTTATTATTATTGTTATTTATTATGTATTATTATTAATTATAACTATATTACACAGTTGTGTTTGTGTTTGTAATATGTAGTTGATAAAGTGAGGGTTAAGTGGAAGAATGTCGTATAGACAAACTTCGCCCTCAAAATAAAGACGTTTATTATTATTATTATTATTATTTTATATTAACCATTCTTGCAGAGGAATCATTGCGGAACTTAGGCTATCAATGAACTGTTCATATTTTCTCCTTCGAATATATACACAAAAATCATCTGCATATTGCACAATATTAATACAGTTGTTTACGCTGTGCAAATCTGCTGTATAGATTAAATACTAAGGGACTCATCTTCTGAATATACATGCCGTGGTCCAATTTTGCTATTGTCAGGTAATCGTAAGAAAACTCTTCTACTAAAATATAACTTCACAATAATTTGCGCTACACTCATAGTATTATTAACTGGATTAGTTTATTTCTTTGGATCAACAGATCTACCGAGTCATAGGCACCCTTAATATCCAAAAATACAGTCCCTAGATAATAATTTTTAAAGAAGCAGTTTGTTAATATGCTCGATATAACATCAACTCTACTACATCCTTTTTTTAAATCAAACTGATTAATGATTAAGATTGAATTGTTGTAAATCCACCATTCACCATCATCACCATCCAATACATATTTGATGATTCTTTCAAACGTCTTTAGTATGCAGAATAGTAGAGATATGAGCCGATATCAATCTGAAAAATTGGGGTCTTTGTTGGGATTTAAAATCGGGACCACTATTATATTTTCTTCAATATTCGATTGATTTCCAAAAGAAATACCTTAGCATTCAAATGTAAATTGTACAATATAGGATACGTTATTTCAGCTGTACCAGATGATGTGTTGTTTACGTTTTCAAGAGCATATTTTAATTCAAACAGTGTTAATGGGTGCTATGAAAATCTCATTATAGTCATTTGTATTGAAGGCGTCAGCTCAAGTAGAGTTAATGTTGTTTGAGGCAGTTATTGGTTCTATTATATTAAAGAAATCTTTTGTCCAATTAAGGTTATCATATTTTACTTCCCTGCTCAGTGGAAATACAGTAACGAAAAAAAGATATATATATTTTTTGCTGAAATATGCTTAAAATGTCACGAAACGTCGAGATTTTAAATTTGAGCAAAAAAATTTCTGTCTTTCCGTCTCTCGGTCGGTCTGTAACTTTTTTTTGTGCGCGCGTTTATTTTGGAACCGTTTATGATTTTGGTACACTTATGCATTATAACGAGATGTAAAACTAGATTATATTTTGGTTTAATTGGGTTGAAGGGGTGGGGGTAAATGGGGTAAATAGGTAAAGCCACCCCTGCCCCACTAACACCTTATAGTAACACAAATTTTTTTATTTATTTATTTTTTTGTTGAAATTGGCTTAAAATGTCATGAAACGCCGAGATTTCAAATTTGAGAGAAAAAAATTCTGTCTGTCTGTCGCTCGGTCGGTCTATCCGTCGGTCTGTAACTTTTTTGCGCGCACGTTTACTCTAGAACTGTTTATGATATTGACTTGAAGTTTGGTACATTTATGTACTATAAGGAGATCTGGAACTAGATTATATTTTGATCCAATTCCGTTGAAGGGTTCGGGGGTAAATGGAGTAAATAGGGGTAAGTAAGTAAAGTAAGAGTCCATAAAATTACAATTTAGGACAAGTACGAAAAGTCAAGCACTCAGATTTTTTTATGGCATCAGCCACCCTCCACTATACCCCCCAATTACAACCCCCTCCCTATTATTAAAGGGGGTAAAAAATTTAATTGGGATTTAGTGTGTATACGAGAACCAAGGGACTCCAAATTCTTTTGACATTAGCCACCCCCTCTACCACCGCCATTGCCATCCACACCATATTATTAAAGGCAGTAAAAAAAATATATTGGAGTAGAATGCCACAAATAACTTTTAGACAATATTACATTGGGGCTTAGTATGTATAAAACTTCGATACAAAATCTGGATGTGGACGTAGTGATTCCTTGGGCAGAGGTCTCTACAATATCATTTGTGGTAGTCTCATTTATGCGGAATTTTATTTTTAATAAAGAAAGTGTCTGAAATGAAGCTATTTTCTATATTTTTGCAACTTATCACTTCATCCCACTTTCCTCGTTAACAAATTGTGTAATGATCAAAGAAGTTAATTTAAAAAATCATTGGTTCTATATTAATATTATCCCCTGGATGATTATTATTCTTATTTACAATTAGAAATATAAAAATATAGTTCCGGAATTATGCATGATAAATTGAAAATTTTATATCTTTAGAATGAAGCAACCAAATTATTTGACATTATTTTCAAATAATAAGTTTCGATATCTTTAAATATGAAAGTATTTTAGCCTCAATCAATTTAGGAAAAAATTAATATTTCGATTTTAGCGCCAGGACTAACCCAAATTGGTGCAGCCACTTTTTCGCTTAAGATCGTACACTAACTTTTATATAAAATAAAATATTTTAGAAAATCAACAGAATTTCCCATATGGTGCAGTCTCTTTGGTGGGCACTATGTTATGTCTCATGTTAAGGTAAATAATTAAAAAACATTTCATGATCTAATTACTGTATTCAAAAGAGTCGCAACGTTTTATGATGAGTTACATTTTACGTAGAGTCGTGTTCCTCTTTCAAATTTACTTGTATGACGCACTGTATATATTCAAAAAAATTTATTTTACACGTTTTAATAATTAGTAACCAATCGAGTTTTTGTTCATGGAAAAATTTCACTAAAAATGTAGCGGTTCGTAGATTTTACCAAAATAAAAGTCAACGTAAACGTAAAAAGGGACCAAACATTTATCCCAGAATATCCTCGAATATATGTTACGCTCCACGAAAGCATTATTTATAAGTGGGCGAATTTCAACCCCCGCAAATGCACTATACAAGATTAAAGGTAACTGCTGAAACATCGAAGTGGAAGCTTGTTACCCTTAAATGAGGTATTAGGTAAATATGTATGTGTCTTTATCAAATATTAATATGGTCAAAAAGGTGCGTTTGTAATTCGGTTATACTTTTGAAGGTTTATTCCCAATTTAATAATTAATTTCTCTTGCTAATTTAAATATTAAAGGCGGCAGCAAATTGGAAAGTTATAGGTGTACCTTGCTTATAAACTCATATATAAATTCTGAAAGATTATGATGACAAGATATGTTGAGTGCATTAACTAATGGAAATAGGGTACATTTTACTTGAAACATAAGTTAGGTTTTGGTAGAGTCTTGACATTAGTAATATTCTAATGTATGTTTGACATTAGAAATCTTTCTGTTGACTATTCCTGCCTTTCTAGAAAGACACATGAATTTTGGACTTTCTGGATATGATTTCTACTGAATGAATCTAAGCAGGATCCATATGAAATCACAATAATTGAAGTTTGAAAGTACAAGTGACTCCCAGAGATTTTTAAATTAATATTTACTAATATACTGTTAGAGTAAAGAAGTTTGAGGGACATAGAGGATTTTTCAACATCTTTTTTAGGTGATTCTTAAAACGAAAGTCAGTATCAAGAATTAATCCCAATTTTTTTGTCAAATCTACGATAGGTAATGCAACTCCATCCATCTATATTTATATCTAAATTATGTTTTCAAAAATTTTTATTATTTCTGGGGCCAAAAATCATCACATGATTTAGAAGAATTAGAATTTAAGTTAGTTCTCCAGAAACTTGCTTAATTTTTTGTAGGTCTGTATTGATAAATTGGAGGTATATTTAGATATCATCTGCATATACCTGCACTGCACAAACACCAACAGCTAGAAACTGCAGTCTACAAGTGGTGTGTGACAACAGGCACGAGAGCTCCTTTAAGTAGGATCAGTCTTTCGGTTGGTGTTTGTTGCAATCGAAGCATTACCGTTTTGATGGTAATATGCAATTATTACACTTAATGCGACATGCTTGTAACTTATAATTCAGCGCCCAGCGGGGCACATAGCCCGGAGAGTAGCTGTTGGTTGCAGTCTGGTTGCGTACCTTATTATAGCAAAATAAGGATTTTATAGAGCAGTTTGCGACTAAAAATATTATGTTTTAATATTCCGCCCTCTAAAAGCCCATTTGAACTATAATACAAACCTTGTATCAACGTGCAATTTCAAGATTAAATTAACTCCTTTTTACTTCTAACATTATTCAATTAATAAAGAATTTAAATGAACAGGAAATTTTTCATGCACCTAAAATAAGAAGAAAGTAAGTGCTGCCTTCTTTAACAGTAGCTTCTTTATTTTTGAAAAAGTACTTCTCGTACAATAAAAGGTGTGAAGTTCTCCGTTTTATTTTAAGCGCGACTGTTCTTATATCAGAATTCACAAGAAGTTTGGTAATTGGTAGAACTTTAAACAGACGAACTATACTTGCAGAATTTCTCTTTCGGAAACAAGAAACAGCAAAGTAAGTAGAAATTATAGATAAGAACTGAATTGGGATAGGAAATAGCTAAGAGAATGTAACTAAAAGAACGGCACACATTAAAAATATAGAAGCACCTGTGTAAACTTAATAGCAAAAATTAACAAAAATGTAGCAACTAACCACAGTTAACGTTTTATCTTTCCGTGTCGCATTAATAGTCCAGTCAACGAAGAAGGAAATAAATCGCGTAGTCTCAGATTTTTATACAGTGAACAACCTGAGTAACATACTAAAAGTCCCGACCACCGGAGTGTGAGCGTTGGAAGGGGGAGAATCGAAAGCTCCGTTTTCACATTTTTCGTGAATATCTCGAAAACGGCGGCCTCTAGCGGAAATAGTGTCATATATAAAATTAAAGCAAATTAAGTTCATTACCATTCATTTTTTCTCTACGATCAATGCTTACCGAGATACGGGAGGTGGAAAAATCAACTAGTCTGAAAAACTCGTTTTATTCGAGAAAGAAGTGAACGTGTACAATAAATTTAGAAATAATAGCAAAAGTAAGTATTTGATAGTTAATGATCATGTAAAAGAGAAAATCGTCAAGGTCGTCGGAATATTCATAGTCGTCGAGTAAATAGTTCTCTGGGGCACCAATGGTACATGTGCCGTGGCACACCATCGAACACCGGATCCCACCTTTCCTGCCTCCATAACGACCTTCACATTCAGTGGAACATCGGCAGAAGATACTATTCCAAATGGCTTCTGGGGTTACTGGGTCTGTTGTGGTGAGTGGGAAATCGGCATTGTCGAAGATGTATTAACAGAATATTTCCTTTGGAGCAGGCACTTCAGGGTGGTAGACAAGTAATAGCTCTAGCTGTTGAGTTTCACGATAATTTCCACTAAATCCCAAACTTGCAAGTAGCTCAACCAAGGTTTTTAAACCAAACTTTCTGTGGATGAACAGGGCGACATTATGTAGGATAGGAGATACAAAAGATCGAAGGCGAATGGCAGCAATCAGGTCATGTGATATAGCAGTCAGCTTCTTTTCTACTTTGAGTTTTACCCATTTCGTTGTTGTTAGGCAGTCCATAAAGGCCCGAAGCGTATCAGGTACCATTTCCTTTGCGCTACTACAGAATTATTCAGCAGGTGAAAAAACAGAATTGTCATATGTCATTGGCTCGGTATCCTCCAATATTATTTTGGCTGCTGTTCTGACGATTCTTTGCCGTTCTGTTTGTGGGTTTTTGGACATAGAATACCACATATCATTCAAGATTTTTTCACATGTAGCGCGAAAGCACACAACAGTTTTTTTATTGCTCATTCGGCTGAAAACAATGCGGTTATTATATTTATTCTTCATTCTCTCTTTGATAGTTTTTATAGTAGGTATTGTTTCAGAAACTTGCCCTAAAAACTCATCCAAGAAGAACTGACACTCGCCGTTTGCTTCAATGTATTGAAATATCTCCTACATTGCCTCAGAAACTCCTTTATGTTCTGAGCGTCCTCTTTATCTCGAGGTTCCTTCAGACGCTATGAAACATTTTTGGTGGCAATTTTCATCATAGATCGCATCTGCAGAGTGAAGATCGGCAACTGCACAGATGCGTCTCAGGATGATTGACAACCGGTAAGACACGCACAATAAAAAGGAGGAGGTGGCTGACCTCGGCCGTCGTCATCGCGTCATGGGCAAGGGCTTGACATAGCCCAAATATATTTATGGTTTTTATAATAGAAATTATTTATAAAGTCAGAATTTTCCATTTTTCCATCCCCCGTATCTCAGTAAGTATTGATCGTAGAGAAAAAATGAATAGGGCTACTTTGACAAGAAATTTAATTCACTGTAATTTTATATATGACAGTTTTTCCGCTAGAGGCCACTGTTTTCGAGACATTCACGAAAAATGTGAAAACGGAACTTTTGGCCATCCCCCCCTCCTAACGCTCACACCACAGTCGTCAGGACTTTTAGTATGTTATCCAGGCACCCCTTACCACTGTATGAGAATCTAGGACTACACCATTTATTTCCGCGGAGCTGCTTTTTTTGGGCTTCGTTGACTGAGCTATAAAATGAAAATAATGTTCAATGTATTTATGATAGAAATTTAACTCTTAGTACGATATCGGCAATAAATATTCTAAATTATTTTAAGTATCCAACAAACTGAAATATTATGCAACATAATAAATAAAACAAAAAATAATGCGTGGAAAAATCCAGTGGTATTATAAATGATTGTATTGACCTCAGTCTATTTTTAATAGATAAACCTTACACCTAGCAATCAATCTATCAACTTGACACTTCTATTCAACCAGAAAATTAATCCTTATAAATTTGTCAATACTGTTTCTAATAAAATGATTTTTATTTAATCTACGAGGTTTATTGAATGCGAATTGGTTCAAATATCGATCTAGTAACAATAGAGAACACTTAAAACTGTTTATGATTACGGAAAATTGAATTATTGCGGTAAATATTTATATTATGGAACACAAAAGGCTTTTTATCGAAACTTTTAAGTGTGAAAGCATTTTTTTGTATAGGCGAAGTAAATATATTTAATTTATGTACATCACTGTAAATAAAATATAGATACTGTTTAAATTTGTGGTAATACCTGGAACATGCAATATATTCTTTTGCAAACTGTATAACAAGCAATTACATAGATACACGTAGAACTTTTCACCAAAATTAATTCGCAAAAACAATTTCTCAATGTTCGACGCTTACATGTTAGGCTTGCAACTAAGGAGATCCGGGTTCGAATCCTGGCTAGGGTATGAATATTTAGTGGTGTTTTTCATGTTCTACCGAGTTGATAGCAGTGGACTAGACGAAGTTGTGTGAGAGACAACACGGCTAGTTGCTGTACAACTCCTGAGTTGGAGTCTCAGCTGTGACAGTTGGGAATGTCGAAAAACTGTCGAAAAAATTTTTCCAGAAGTCTGGAAAATATCTAGAATCCGTCAAGTATTAAAAAAAATAATTATAGATGTGCTATTGAAAACTATTGACCAATAGTAATATCGTGCAATTTTAGTAAATTATTTGAAAACATAATTTACGATATTCTCATCAATTACATCAAATCTCAAATTTGTCTCAATCAACATGGATTCACCAACCTCACCAACTATGTAGATGTCATTTATACAGATTTTTCTAAAGCCTTCGACAGGCCACGGAATTTTGCTCAACAAATCATCCGAATTTGGACTAACTGAGCACTTCCTAAACTTTTTGAATCCTACTTAGTAAATAGACGACTAAATTTACAAAACCGTGAATTTTGGCCTATAGAAATCTCAGCAACATCAGGTGTTCTCCAAGGTTCCGTGCTCGGGCCTTTGCTCTTTAACGTTTTTATAAATGATATCGATCGTCATTGGCTTCATTGCAAAACATTACTTTATGTCGATGACCTAAAAATTTGTATATCTATCACTAATGCAGAAGACTACTACTACTTTTGTCACTTCAGTACGTAGGGAAGTCTTGGACTTAACCATATGTACAGGTATTGCAAGTAATACTATCAAGAACTGGTACGTGTCAGAAGCGCCATCAGGCTCCGATCATAGGCACATCAGATTCAACATCAAGATCCCATCTCTAACGGAGACAAAATTCAGAAATCCCCGAGATACCAACAGGAAGGATATTTATAGTCCCTAAGTGAGTATCTGGAGAGAGGAATAGAGTTTGAAAGAAACATAGAGAGCCTTGAAGTGACAGTGGAACAGGTAAGTGAGGCGATAGTAGCTGCCTACCAGGAAAACTGTCCTGAGGTAATAATGCAAACTAGGGCTAAAACAGTTTGGTGGAATAATCACCTAGAAGGCCTTAGGGCTGAGGTTAGAAGGCAATTTAATAGGGCCAAATCCAACCAAGACTGGGATACCTACAGAGCAAAACTCACGCAGTATAATAAAGAGGTCCGCAAAGCAAAGAGAGACTCATGGAAGAGATTCTGCGAAGAGGTCAGTGAAGAGGATAGTCCTGGCCAAGGACGGTTGTACTGCAAATGAAGTAGGTTTTATAAAAAAGATGATGAAACCTACACGGAAACAATGATGGAATGTATCAAATTGCTTACAGACCTAGAGGATAAGCATTATCCAGACCAAAGGCCAGAACGGCCCAAACTCGCGGACTGGTGTTTGGCCGCTGAGGTTATAAAACCTGATAAAATCAGATGGGCAATAAATAAGTTTCAACCACTCAAATCTCCTGGGATGGACGAAATATATACAATATTGCTCCAAAAGGGGCTAGAGGTATTAATACTTATGTAAAATATTCAGCGTCTGCTTGGCCTGGTGTTACATACCAAAAATATAGCGGAAAGTGAGAGTCATCTACCTACCAAAAATAGGTAGATTATCGAACCAAACGCCCAAGTCATATAGACTGATAAGCCTATCCTCTTTCCTACTTAAAATGATGCAAAGACTAGATAGATAGGTACATTAGAGACGAACTACTAAGGGAAAATCCCCTGAGTGAAAGTCAATATGTAACCAGCTTACCAGCCGGGGAGGTCTCAAACATAATTCACTAGGTACCTTCAGAGAACACTAGATACGCTAACCTCTGAGATACCGTAACCTTAAGGATTATATTTACGTCTCGTAGTTAACCATCTTCCACACGAATATTTAAATATCAGAGCAGAGAAATATGCCATTGACTTATGATACTGAACTTTATGAATATCTCATGATTTATTAAAATTTCACCGATAAATAAATATAAAAATCTAGATGTTAGTGAATTGGATAGTTATACATCAAGGTCCAAGGAATCACTACTTCCACATCCAGATTTTGTATCCAAGTCTTATGCACACTAAATCCCAATGTAATATTTTATTCCCTTTAATAAAAAATTAGAAGTCCTTGGTTCTCGTATACACACTAAATCCCAATTTAATTTTTTATTTCCTAAAACAAGTGGGGTGGAAATGGGGGTGGTAGAGGGCGTAGCAAACGCCAAAAAAATATTTTTAGATGTTTCGTTCTTGTATACACACTAAATCACATTTTATTTTTTTTACTACCTTTTATAATAATGTGAAGGTGATATTGGGGGTGATAGTGGAGGAGGGGGTGATAGTGGAGGAGGGGCTGATGCCAAAAAAAATTTTGAGACCTTAACTTTTCGTACATGCCCTAAATTGCAGTTTTATGGACTCTTACTTGCTTGTTTTGCCTATTTACCTTTGCTTACCCCATATACCCCCGAACCCGAACATAGGACAGACAAACTCCCCGCAATACTTTCAATTTATCTTGCATCAATCTTAACTCAATATAACTGTATATAAGTGTGTATACATGTGTGTGTATATATATGTGTGTATATGTATGTGTATATATGTGTATGTGTATGTATATATACGTATATATATTTTTATATGTACATTTTTTATTTAGTTCGCTTTGCTGAATTGTTGAAAAGTTCTCCCACTCACAAGGTTTTCCTTTTGTGGGATCCACTGCTCACTTATTCACTTTCTATCATAATATTGTATATCATGATATCATAGTGTTCTGTATTCAATTAATTATACGTTAATGTTTTGTACTTAATCATGCAGTAGTGTTTTTTGTAATTAATTATTTAGTAGTGAATAAATTATTATAATACTATTATTATTATCTCGTTACAATATATAAGTGTACCAAATTTCAAGTCAATATCATAAACGGCTCCAGAGTAAACGTGCGCATAAAAAAGTTACAGACAGACCAACAGACATACCGGAAATATTTCTTCGCTCAAATTTAAAATCTCGACGTTTCGTTACATTTTAAGCCTATTTCAACAAAAAAAATAATTTTTTTTTGCGTTACTATAATTCCACTGGACGTGGAAGTAATTAATGCTGAAGTATTCCACCATCGAGGGCGGTAGATCAGGGGTTGTCCTACTTAGGATCTCTAAGAATCTCGAACCTGAATATTTCTTACTATTGTAGTTAAGCGAGTTGAAAGGGAAAATGTTCTCAAATTTAAACATATCTAAAACGATTTATAGTATTTTAAAGTTAAAATTAAATTTGTTTCATCCCAAACCCTTAAATGATTAATTTTCTAATTCAACTTCTATTCATAGTAGAATGTTACAGAAGAAAACTATATGGTAGAAACTTTGGAACTCGTGTCCAATTTATACACTTTACTGTTAACAAGATTGCAAAAGTTTGATGCACAAAAGTGCAACTCAAGAGAACCAATGTTTTTCTAATAGCATTTCAAAAGTAAATCTCTTTCTGTTTTAAGCATTTATATTCGAAAAAGATCATTTTAAAACTAGATCAATTTTGTCCGTAATCCTTGGTCTACTTTAAATTCAGTAAGTTTTCCAGAGACCGAAAGAAGTTTACGAGACGGCTAAAGTAAAATTTTAAATTTATCGGGTAATAGTGGTAATCAGGAGTTGTCGGCTCCGAATACCTGTTTGAGTCACAGTTTTCTTGGATGAAGCATAATTTAGTTATGCCGGGTGCTTTAGAATTATCATATTTGATAATCTTTGTGAGGGTGATAAAATAGTATTCTAGGCTTTTTTCGTCGAAATTAGGAAAATAAACATTTGGTGCTTCGATTTATATATCAGATAGATAAAAAATCAATATTTTAATACAATTAATTATCACATTGTTTAAAAAACCATCACAGTTTTATACATTTGCGAAAATAATTATTCATTACTAACAAATTAACTTGAAATACATTGTTTTATCGTGTAAAAATCAATTTTGTTATAAAAATAAGGTTTAAAACAATATCAAAGTAAAGGTGATAAAAATCGAAAAGTTTGAGCGACTATATCTG
Source organism: Leptura quadrifasciata (assembly GCA_963675555.1). NCBI lineage: Eukaryota > Metazoa > Arthropoda > Insecta > Coleoptera > Cerambycidae > Leptura > Leptura quadrifasciata. The sequence goes on from OY776676.1 coordinate 159,770,166, forward strand.
AGTCAATTTTCATCACAAAAACTTTTTGAGGCCATCATTTTATGGGAAATTCCATCAACTATTTTTCTACAAAGCAATGCTTATAACTATCTCTACACAAAAAAAAGTTATAGGCAAAAAATTAAAAAAAAAAACAAAAATGTAATTTCTTTGCTTTTTTAATTCTTTTTTTAAAATTTTCACACAAAAAATTGCTTTTTATTTACTTAAATACGCCATTTCGATAGGAAATTTGATTTTCTACAAAAAGTTTCCTATTAACTATATCTGAATTTTGCTTCATTTTCGAGTTATGTTTAAAAAACTGAAAGGGTTGCATTTTCACCCATATCTCCAATTTACACCCTCTAATTAAATAGCACTCCGCGGTTTTCTCATCTTAAATGACCGATTGAACGATTGAACGTCTTAGTTTGTTTCTATATGACATAACCAGTAGCCTAAATACTGGACTTTCATTGTAGGTATTTTCACTTTACTGCAGATTTATTATTTTTGTAATAATTTATCCAGGATGCGAGGGTGGGGCGATAAAGAAAGGTCCTATGATGAAGTTGTGATTTTATTCAACGAAACTTTCCGTGTGGATCAAGTGAGAATTTCGAGATCTACTGTGTCCCGTACCATCAAACGATTCCTAGACACAAGGACAAATCAAAATCGCCCAAAATCTGGAAGACCAAAATCTGAAACATCCGAAGCTCGACAAATGGAAGTGGCCAGGCATTTGTTGAAAATCTAAGGTTATCAATCAGAAAAGCCAGTCAACAGCTTGATATGAGTGCATTTTCAGTTCATAAGAATTTGAAACTTTTGAAATTTCATCCTTACAAAATTCACCTTCACCAAGAGTTAAATGAAGATGATTTTGATCGGCGACTTAAATTTAGTGAATTAATGATGGAAAGGAGTAAAAAAGAACCAAATTTTTTATCATCTCTACTTGTCTTCTCAGATGAAGCAACTTTCGAACTCAGTGGAAAAGTTATTCCAAATAATTTCAGATATTGGAGTGACGAAAACCCTCACTGGATACTTGAAACACACACGTAGTATCCACAAAAATTAAATGTTTGGGCATGAGTTTTCAGGGATCGAATCATAGGAGCGTTTTTCATAGATGGAAATTTGAATGGAGAAAAATACCTGGAAATGTTGACAAATCAAATAGTTCCCGCAATACAAGAGATTGTTGGTAATGAGTTCGATAATGTTTGGTTCCAGCAAGATGGCTCTTTTCCACACTATCGGGATATTGTTAGTGACTATTTGAATGGTACTTTCAAAAATCGATGGATAGGTCGAAGAGGAACTATTAAATGGCCAGCAAGATCTCCCGACCTCGCGCCACTTGATTATTTTGTTTGGGGCTACGTGAAGGGTAAGGTTTATTTCACTAAACCTCGTGATTTGGAAGAGCTGAGGCATAATGAACATTTTTGCAGAAATACCACCTCAAATGAAAAGTAGTGCTATTGAAAATTTTTACGTTAGTCTCGGACAATACCAAGAAGTCAATGGGCACCATTTTGAACACCTGCTATAATCTTGAAATTAAAACCTGCTAGTGTAGCAGTTAAGCTGTAAACTAATTGCCTCAACTGGCCGAAATCATCATCTTGCCTTAAATGGCTCAGTTACCTCCTTGCCTTCACTGGCTGCGATCAAGAACTTGTCTGAAGTGGCTGAATTAAGAGGTAAAACCACTGTTAGTTTTTTTTTAAATCGAGTTTTTTATTGCCCTGTAAAAAATGTAAATTGAAAATTACTAGCTGCTAATAAATTTACAGAATGTTAATAGTTGTTGTAATTTCCGCACGACCGTGTAAAATCACTGTTCTCAAAACAGCTCGAGAAATCATTCACTCTGAGATCAGTAGTTTTACTTTTCGTATTTTTTTAAGTATGCGTTCAAAACTTTCATGTTTCCACTCAATTTTTTGCGATTGCAGCGACACCTTGCGAGAATCGAAAAAAATGCCCGATATAAAATTCACGTATTTTTGGCCGTAGAATCCGAATCCGCTATAAAAAATAGGGATTTTCATTATAAATTTCAAAGTGGCCCCCGCCCCACCCACTGGGTTAGGGATGGGAGAGTCGAATCCAATGTCATTGGATAGATTTCGTAAAAATAACAAATACGTGTTTTTCAGTTTTTGAATTGGACGTTTCTTTATGGACACGAGACGCTATTCTTGAAACAGTAATGTTTTCTTTTCATTTTTTGCGATTACAGCGACACCATGCAAGAACCGAAAAAAATGTCTGGAATAAAATTTACGCATTTTTTGCCGTAGAATCCGATTCCGCAATAAAAAAATAGGGGTTTCCATTTCAAATTCTAAAGTTGCCCCTCGCCCTACCCACAGGGTGGTGGGTGGGGAGGTCATTTTGGTATCAGTAGATAGTTTTTGAAAAAATTTTGGCACGTATTTTTTTATTTTTCGATTTGATGCAAACTGTTCGAGATTTTCCACCGTTCCCATACTTTTCTAACACCCGGTATATCATTCTTTATATCCCCCAATTTCAGTGAATGTAAACTTTTACTTTTTATTTTACCTTTACAATAATTCCCGCGGGACGGAATATTTGCATATCAATCTTTTATTACGACCGTGATGCATTTTCTATTCGAAAGCATCATGCAGATTACAAAGCAAGGAGTCTCTGTACTAGACCAGTTTGGCGAAAACGTGGCAAAATCTAAAACAAGAGGAAACCTCACTATTATAAAAGTTTATTGCATATAAAATAAAAACTTTATTTAATGGATATGCAAAATTTGCTTTGGGCATTGTTTGCTTGTTTGCTTTAAAACCCGCTACAAATATCTCATGCATACAAAATTTTAAAAAAGTTTAATATAATAACTCAGCTCAGCGATTCAACGCTCAGTGAGCTCAGTGATTCAACGCTTACGCGTTAGGCTTGTGACCAAGAAGTTTCGGTCTCAAATCCTGGCAAGTGCAAGGATGTTTAGTGGCGTTCTTTTATGTGTTACCGAGTTGGTAACAGTGGAAAGGACGCGGTTGTGTGAAAGACAATACGGCTAGTCTCTCTTCCACTCCTGAGTTCGAGACTCAGTTGCAACAGATTTGATCCGATTCATTGTCATTGTCCGATGATGACTTGTGATTCAATTTTGAAATAAACCGGTGACTTTGCCTTGCTTTTTGAAAACAGTTCTGATCTTGCAGCATCTCAACGTACTGTAACCGCAGTATTATATTTAAGATTCCTTTCCTCCCGTAAAGATAATTTTTTGCCCATCACAAAATCAACATTTTTCTATGAGGTCTTTGATCTGTGAGAAAAGTGCGTTCAGTTATGGGAACTTTTCGTATTTTCTAACACTTGCGCGACGTGAATTTACACTTGTAAACGGAAATATCAAATAACTGGATTGTAGAATTTTCTCTAAAGTTTCCTTGTATGTGTCACTATTCAACTTGGCTTTCGGTAGTTTCATTAAACGTATATAATTACTATTAGTACAATAAAATTAAACTATCGTTTGGATTTTACCTCTCAGGGGATAATTTTATGATCAATCGATGGGGAAAAATCTCAGCAATAACATATTAAAATATTTAAGACTTTGGTGTTGTAGCAATTTTGTAAATAAATAAAAACTACCAATAAATTGGTTTTGTACGACGGCCATAATAATTAAAAAATATATATCACGTTGTAGAGAAAGAAATTCTCTACAATTTTCTACAATTTTTTTAAAAAATTTTTTGCCAAGTTGTTTTCGTTTCGGCTATCTCTTTCCCCACACATTTTTACGATCCTCAAAATGAATTTGCGTCGCTCCTCTCTTGATGACGTGTAGGCGAGCGGATTTCGGTAAACGTCAAAAATTTCCGTTTCTTCTTCGTTCCTGACGCCTTTAAATTTCGATGTCGCCCGTCGAATTTACGACGCTCTTTCATTGCCATTCTCATCCTTTTCATATCGGCATGGTACGGCGTTCCGCGAAGAAATTTTAGCGAGATATGAGCGTTTAAAGAATGCATATTTCGCGTTTTTTTGCGATTCCGGCAAAAAACGCTAGCCAACTTTCTGGATGCGCGCGCAGCACGCGCTGTTCCGCCATGTCACAAAGGGGCGCCGTGACAACGGTCAGCTGACCAAACGAAAACAACTTGGCAAAAAATCTAAAAAAATTGATTAAAGAAAAATTAAGCATCGTAGTGGGGTATTTCCAGTATCAAAATTGTAGAGAATTTCTGTCTCTACAACGTGATATTTTCTTTTTAATTATTAGAACATTTTATGGCCGTCGTACCATGTCAAATTCGAGTGAGGCCAATTTGTTGATAGTTTTTATTTATTTACAAAATTGCTACAACACCTATGTCTTAAACATTTTAATTTGTTATTCCTGACTACTATATGATGTTTTTTAATAAGTAATTTGACATAAGAGTTAGAAAGCGTTGGTACTGAGGCTATCTGCCATATTTTCCTCAATTTTAATACTAAAGCGTTTCCATCGTCGGTTCCTTTTCTGAATCTTGTTTGAGTTCATGCCTCACTCACAAGTAACACTTAAAAACATCTTCGAGAGTCGGTAGTACAGTGGAGACTTTTGGCCTACCAATAATTAGATCAATTATTTGACGCCTAGTAGTATGTACCGACACCGTTTCTATCTACAAAACTTAGTTCTCAGATTGCTAATACATACTATATTAAGATAAGTGGCTTAATGCTTACGTGTTAGGCTTGCGCATACCGTATTTTACGGATCGGGACCAGGCAAGTATTTGCGCAACATCTACAGAATACAATACTACCATCTTGAACATATCTGACTTCCATCAGAATAGTTTACTAGACACCTACCTTATCCCCCTCAAACAAACTTCCTAGAATCTTTACTAATCCTTTTGAAGTTAAAAAGATCCTCAAAACCCTACTCAACCTTAAGGCTCCAGGCCATGAATATTCCTAATCTCTTCCTGAAAAACCTTCCTACAAAAACTAAGACTAATAACATGTACAGGGTGGGACAATAGTGCGTCGAACCTCGATATCTCGAGGTCTACGATAGCTAGAAATTTTTAAAAAAATTGCAAGTAAGCTAGATTTTAAATTGAATTTTCTCAATTTTTTTCAAATGGAACACCCTGTATATTTTTCGACGATGTGATGCAGAAATAAAAAACGAATATTTTTTATAAGTACTTCCCTATGGAATTTATAAATAAATAATAACGTTATACGATGTCATTAGATAAAAAAATTATGTACGTCAGATTTTTGAGGCAATTGAAATTCATATATTGTATAAAACCTTTAAAAAATTAGAACTTATAAGTGTTGATAGGGGATGCTACATAAAAATCTAATTTCAAAATAAGAACCAGTGTAAATGCCGAGACAGTCTGATTTTGTTGTAGAAAGAGAATAGTTCGCAATAAATTTTATATGTTGTTTAGCCAGTTTTAACTGTCAGGATTTAAAATATTTCTAATATCATACGGTCCAATATCCATAAATTTATTATTTATGATAAATATCGTAAACAAGTAGTATGTGACTCGTAAGTAGACATGAAACTCATAAAAGTGTACCTTATTCTAAAAGTTTAAAAACGTGTAGCTGTAAAAGTTGAAAGGGTTATTAATCTTGGGAATGAAGAGTGTACTTTTAGTTCGTGTTCTAGATGTTATATATCGCCATTACAAGCCCGATGAACACTCGCCACTTGTGTTCTGACATAGTTATGACACTTCTTCATTGTTGGAAACTATACTTTTTTACCGCTTGCTTTTATGATTATTGGTAAAGTTTTCGGATTTTCTTTTGTCGCATGAATATTCGTCGCTCGGAATTTTCTCGTTTTAGCTAAGTTATGGCGACCTAAATGAAGTCAATGATGTTTATTTTTAGTTGCTCTCTATCACAGAGAAATAAAATCCTCTAGATCTGCATAACTTAAAATGTAAAATTTGAATCCAGTGGCTTAATTTATGAATACAGAGGTGGTAATAAACTACCATTAGTTGAATTTATATTCCTGGCGAAGTATTCGTTAGAACTTTAATCTTAGGAACGAAACTAATATACACAGAAATAAATTGGATTGGAACATTTTTCACAATGCTGTGAAGCGAGGTTTTCTTGCATTTTTATAAACAATAGTAACATTTCAAGACACAATGTTATACAGTTTTCTACGTTTAACTTGTGCGTAGTTTTGATAAATATAAAAATCTCGCTATAATTACTGGAAAAAGAGTAACAATCACATGTTTCGCGGCTCATTTCTTTTGTGTTTTAGAAAAAGCGAATTTTTTCTACCACAGTCAACCAAGTAGCGAACTTTGGTACACTTTGTGTTACATGGACTATGTCCATTTAACAGTTTTATATAAAAACTAGTATTCTTGTTTATATTTAGCACGATCTGTGTAACATTTTGATTCAGTTTTTGTAAGTGAAACTGTTTTCAACTAACAGAATTTACTTGTATAACTGCTAAATCATTTCACATTGTTTTATGTACTTATTTTTATATCTTAGGAACTAGGTCATGTTTTTTTTACACTATTATGTATCTCTGTTCTAGTTCTATTACAGCGTCTAAGGAAACAATTGTCTAAAAACATTTATTTACATCAGATACCTATACCTCAAATTTTATATTTTTGTTTACTATGTAAGTACATATGGTTATTTTTCTTAACTTTCTCATTACTATATATAGTATATCCTATAAGATGTAATATATTTATTGAGTTCTCACAATACGTTTTACTATTTATTACGGCAGTTCATATTTTTGGTTATGTATAAAATAGAAATTACAAATTGTTGCAATCTAAGTCAGCTGTGGCATGTGGTATTATAGATTTCTTTTATCGATTCTGTAATTTGTTTGAGTACGGGAATCTACATAAGGCAGGATGTTGCGCTTAACCCAACAATTGAGAGATGGCCATACCTGTACCATTTGTACGTTATAGCTTTCTATATAATTAAGGGAAATAGATTTTTCAACTTTATCTGGTGGCATTATTTTGCAGTAAGTAGGACAAATAAAGTTTACCTTATTAGTAAAACTCACCAGGAAATCATTTCCATGAAGCTTTTGTACTGATTCGAACGTGTATAAACTTAATTGTGGACTTCAGTAATTGATATTACATTTTTATATCCGCGTTAACAAGTGTTTAACATCCAGGTAAATTTCATTTATTACTAATTTAAAATTTAATTAATCTTTAATTTTTGTCTTTGATGTAGTTTCAATTATTTTTAAAATAAATTTAAATTCAAGTTCAATTCACTTTAATTTAATAAGTAGTGAACATAATATGTACCACATGGTTTTAACATTTTTTTTTCTTTTTCATTTTTTGGCAATTTATAGCTTACGAAATCAGCTTATATATTTATACGCTTATATACAGATGTATTTATATACACTTATTATATATATATATATATATATATATATATATATATATATATTATATATACTTATATATATATATATATATATTTTTATTTTATACTTTTTCATTAACTTTTCAAAACCACATAGTTGGTTAATTTTCCTACAATTTTCAAACTCCATTTCATTAAGAGACGTAAACTAAATTGCCAAGGAAACCTTTAGACTCCATTCTCCCAAGAGACAACTGTGGGTCTGGATTGCTATTCCAGAACCAGTCACCTCAACAATAGTCAATCCCGGAATCTAGAATCCTGGCATAAATTTGTTATATATATATTTTTTAAATTTCAATTAGTCTGTGTTAACCGATTTATCTATTCATGTAATATATTTTAACATTCATTTTAAACTATCTTTTTATTTCTCTTACCAACAATTTCAGTCTGATCTATAGTAGACTGGTTATTCGAGAAAAAGAGACGATTCTACTTATTTTCAACAAAACAGAACAGAAATAAACAGAAATCTGTCATTTATGCCGTACATTTCAAAAAGAGTAAGTTTCTCCACTCTTACGAATACTCTGAATCCACGGCTCTCTGCTCTGACTTAAACCAGTTAGTTGTCCGTATATGTTGCCTTAATTCTTTCCCAAAAATAAATAATAAGGGAAATGAGGTAACATTTGTATAAAGCAATTTAAGCCTAAATATTTATTTGTACTTTTTCAGAAATTATACATTTCAAAAAGAAACTGTTAAAAATAGAAAAAATAAAATTAAAGGGCCTACCCAGGTTTCACGTGAAATTTTCCCCAAAAATATTTCGTATCAACCCTTTCAAAACAGAGATTGCTTTTACCACTTTATAAGACCATTAGGTGTCATATTGGAAAAGTAATAACGGGTTTCGTAATTTTAGTTTTTTTGTCAATCTTTTTACTATAAATTATGAATCACTCCAAGATAGCCTTTAGAGATTTTTAGAAAGTATGGAAAGAGGTGAACAAAATTAAGAACCAAAATGAAATCTTTTCCTCAAAAATATTTCGAAAGGAATCGTGATTAGGTTTTCAGATAATCTACAAACAAAAGCAATCTAACTCGCAGAAAAAAAAATTCAATGTCCGGAGATGCTTTCAGGATTATTTCAGAATTGGATGGAACAGTGATGAAATCACAGGAAATAACAACTTTTTATTACAAAAATAAGTTTTTGTAATTGACTGGAACGAAAACTGTTTCCTGTAGTACACGGTATTCCATAGTGTATAGTCAGTTACATCAATTTTTACATATTGATCACTGCTGAGAATTAACTTTCGATAAGATTAAGTGCGTTATCTGGATGACGAGGTGTTAGCGAAATGACAGTTTAAGTTCAAAAAAACTTGTCATAATAGTTATATTTTTTGACATTTGAAGAAAAAATATCCTATTGTCCCACCTTTCTTATTCTTAATCCGGAAAATATGATATCAGAGTAATTAGGAAGGATGACACAACAAGTTTGCAAGAGAAGGAACTTTCAATTGACTTGGTTTTTCAGTAAACCGATGAGGGAGGGAAAAATTAGCAAGATCCATAATTTTGACAGCACCTCGAGATATGTGTGCTTAAAGTTGGAAATAGCGATTTAATTCTTTAACACATAAATAGCCAGATCTATTGTTTGTAGAAACGTAGAATGTAGAAAATGACACCGATTATGCATTCATGTTGAGAACTTTTAACAGGACAACAAATTTGAATTTAAACCATTGGGGCATTAGCTATTTTGCGACATAGCATGTGCATTTTGGGACCACAGAATCATGTTTTAAACAACTATCTGCACTAACAATACTTTACAATAATTATTGACTGATTGCAGTGGTAATTCGTAGCTAATTTGAAATTGTATAATTATAACTAGTTTTTATAAAAATTACTTTTCCCATTAAACGTTTATAATATACCCTTAACCCCGTTTAATAAAGTCATTCAGTAAATTTTATTTGATAAACTTGAACACATGAAAATTTTCATCTTTTCATATGCACATGTTTTCTAAGAGCCCTTTGAGAAAAGCTATTGTATTTTGTGACTGTTTTTTCCTTGAAACTTTTTCAGTTCTCCTTAAGTTTCATTACGTGGAGCTATGAAGTTGGCTGAAGTGCTTTTTGCCGCTTTTCACTGAATTCCAGTGGTTTTAAATTTATTAACGAGCAACAGCTTTGCGATTTTTCTTCTACTATTATTTCTCAGTATCTTTATTCACTTCGAAATAGCTTAACTTTGTATGCATATTTACCACTTTCAAATTAATTAATTTTACCATTAGGAACTATTCTCTTTACTTTTAAGTAATAATTAATGTACAGGTACTTTAATTTAATTTATTGATAAATCAAACTTTATTTATGTGGTTGAGAAATTCAATATTGAATATCTTTTTGACAAGGCGGTGTAATTTCACCAAAGTTGGAGAAAATAAAGCGCATCTGTAAATAAATAAATTCTATTAGTCGATTCTTTATACATTACAATTATACATATACAATTAATAACATATACAGGGTGTCCCACGACGGACTGCGGCGATCGACATCTCGAAAAGTGGACATCGGAAAATTTTGAAAATTTGGTAGTAAACTAATGTCGATGGGGGCAACTCGGCTAAAATATTTTCAAGATGGTGGCACTTCCGGTTATACCGGAAGTCGATACCAACTTGCTTATTTTAAATGGGACACCCTATATATTATTACATTTTTGGATTGTACGCAAAATTCTAGGCCGATTTATCATGTCCTATACCTAGGTCTCTCCATATTTGAGATATTTCAATTTTTATGTCAAAAATGACGTTTGCGGTCCCTAAAAGAATTATCAATTTTTCCTATAAGGAGGCCTTTATTATCTAATTTGGGTTCGATTCTTTGTTGAAAAAGACCTACTTTAATAGAGTTTTTATAATATTTTGATAAGTAGTAATACAGAGTATTCAAAAAATAAGAATAATGATGAAATTGAGAAAACTGTCAAAAATCAATTTTTTCAAATGGAATCTTATTCGCCATTAAAAATAAGGGTAAGTTTGTATATGGATGTCTATTCCGAAAATTTTTAGTTTTCGAGATATTCCCAATTCAATATTTCTATATGGGAATTTTGCTATGGATTTTAAGTTCAATTACTGTTAGTTGGCTATGATGGCGTTGAGTGCTAAACAAATGTATGTAGCTGTCACTTACCAATTGACAAGTATTAATTATTATGCTGGGGCGCTTAAATTAGGCACACGAGGATTACTTAAATTTGTTTATAATCTATGGAAAATGTTACAAAGTTTTATCAAAAACATGTGAAATATCTGCTAATAGATATCCAGAGAAACAAAAACCGTCTCCGAACAGTGTTTAATGAATAATGGAGAATTTCAAAAAATTTGGCACTGCAACAGTTCATAAAATAATTAAACAAATGTAACTTAGATACAAAAGGTTCTTACATAAAATACTAACAGTATAACTACTTATACTCAGGAAAATATTTTATTTTAATAAGTGTTCAAAGTGTCCACCCTGAACTTCCAAACATTTTTCGCACCTCTTGATTAGTTCGTCATGGGTGGCCGCTCTAATAGAACCTGAAGATAATCTTTCAAAAGCATTCCTTAGTCTTCATTATCTAAATCTTGTAATATATTCAAATATCTTTCACCTAAAAAAAAGTTGATACGTAATTTGAAAAACAGAAACTATTTAAGTATTAATTCATTGCCATTTAAGTTTTCTTCATAAAAATTAAGTTTTACGACTCCATCATTTCTCACAGCACAGTACACATTAAATTGCCATGTTTCCTGATAATTTCGCAATCTCACGGCATGGGGATTTGAATCACATCAAAATTAGGAATTATGTCTGTTCAAAAGTCCATTTTTCGTAAATTTTTCCTCGTCAGTCCAAATTATGTTGTCCAAAAATCGAAAGTCGCCTTGTAACATTGTTCAAATAAATTCACAAAAGTGAACTCTTCTGGTCAAATCGGTGTCCTTTAGGTGTTGAACCATAGAAATGGAATAGGGATGGAATTTGTGTTTCAAAAGAATTCTATGAATAGAGTTCTTGGAGATTCCTATTTGTAAGGCCACTTGTCTTAAGGATGTCATAGGATATGCCGCAAAATATCCCAAAATAGCAATTTCGATATTTTCATCATCGACAATTGGTTTTATTTTATGAACTGTTGCCTTAATGGTGCCAAAATTTTTGAAATTCTCCATTATTCGTTTAATACTGTTCGGAGACGGTTTTTGTTTATCTGGATCTATTAGCAAATATTTCACACGTTCTTGATAAAACTTTGTTACATTCTCCATAGATTATAAACAAATTTAAGTAATCCTCGTGCGTATAATTTAAGCGCCCCGGCATGATAATTGATACTTGCCAAATGGTAAGTGACAGCTACATACATTTGTTTAGCACTCAACGCCGTCATAGCCAACTAAGAGTAATTTAACTTAATATCCATAACAAAATACCCATATAGAAATATTGAATTGGGAAGATTATAAAAATTGGGGGTTTCCATTTGAAAAAATTTATTTTTGACAGTTTTTTCAATTTCATCTTTAGTCTTATTTTTTGAACACTCTGTATTAATACTTATCAAAATATTATAAAAACTCTATTAAAGTAGGTCTTTTTCAACAAAGAATCGAACCCAAGTCAGATAATAAAGGCTTCCTTATAGGAAAAATTGATAATTCTTTTAGGGCCCGCAAACGTCATTTTTGACATAAAAATTGAAATGCCTCAAAAACGGAGAGACCTAGGTATAGGACATGATAACAAAATCGGCCTAGAATTTTGCGTACAATCCAAAAATGTAATAATATATAGGGTGTCCCATTTAAAATAAGCAAGTTGGTATCGACTTCCGGTATAACCGGAAGTGCCACCATCTTGAAAATATTTTAGCCGAGTTGCCCCCATCGACATTAGTTTACTACCGAATTTTAAAAATTTTCTGATGTCTACTTTTCGACTTTTCGATATATCGGTCGCCGCAGTTCGTCGTGGGACACCCTGTATGGTATAATTTGGACCTTTGCTACTATTTTGGTATAAGATTTTGCATTACGATAATATCCTGACAGTTCCATGTAATTTTAATTACATATGAGAAATCCCGATTTTAACTTGGCAAACCGAGATTTGGAAGATTTGTTAAAATTTGTAACAGAGAGTTATCAATTGAGGCCCTCGATCATCAAAAATAATCCTTAAGCACTGACTGAAGCTACTGGAACTTTTTTTTATTGGAAAAGATAAATTATTCTCTGTATCTATTATTTTTGCTATCAATGATGTTTCTATTCTCTCCCTCCTCTAAAGTGGAGGGAACGATATATTTATCGCACAGTCTACAGTTTGTAAATTCCGTAAACAAGAATATTTTGTTCCTGCATGCATTCAGCGGTTGTGATACGTCTGTTTTCTTTAAACAGAGAAAGATTAAACTTAATATTCTTGCAAAAAGCAAGTTGGTTGAAATGATTGAAACCTTCTACGATCCACATGCAGACTTCGATACGCTAGCCACTGCGGGACAAGCATTTTTGGTAACGCTGTATGGTGGATGTTACGAAACCGATACCTTGGATTCCCAGCGATATTGGGGTTTCGGGCGGTGGTGAAAAACAAGGTCAACTTGGCCTCACTGCCACTAGCAAGAAACGCTACGTGACAACATTACCTACATACTTACCATCAAGTTCAGTTATGGCGTAGGGTTGAAAAAAATACAGTGGAATATGGCTGGCGGAAAACCCAGACAGGACTCGATGCTGTGCACACTAAACAACCTGCTCCGGATTCCTTGCTTAAGAGTATTTCGTGCAAGTGCATAACGGCCTGTAAAAGAGCATGTGGTTGCTGCAAAACATACCCAAAATCTTCCGCCATTTGCTATTGGTGCAATGAATCCTCCTACGAAAACAATCCTTGAGGCAAACAAGGTGAATATAGAAGAGATGAATCTCTTAGAAATAGCAGATGAAAATACTACGGAAAGTGACTATAACGGCGAAGAAGATTCAGATGACAATGCATCGGCCTTTCCACAACTAAAACGTCTGAAACCTACTTAAAAGTAGTCATTTTGTGGATTAGTTCTACTATGGATACCACGTTAAAAAACGCACCGTTGGGCTTCCTCCTGGGTGATGTGGAAACGAATAACAAAATGAAATAATAAATATCGTACCCATTAAGAAAGTAGATGTGTCCGTACAGAATATAATGCAGAAAACTGTGTCAATGCGTTTGATAATAATAGACATTTATGTTGAAATTAATTTGCATATATCACTTAGCCCACATTTAACATTTAAGGAGACAGGTGCAAAAAAACGTTTTACCGCTACATTACTATTGTTTGCTTCCGCTTGATGCTCCGTATCTTGAAAACTGTTGGTCTGACGGGAAAAATGCATAGAACATATTTTATATACAATTTTATGCTCCTCAATTTATTGACTCACATTTTTTCCTAGGGCCAATAAGAACGGAGATAGATATTTGCAAAAACTGATTTTGAGCGCCATCTTTCCAAGATGACGGCGCGAGCGGTCTTCCCCCGAGGTCACAAACTCAGAGTTATGATCAAGACGGTATATTTTACGATCCCACCAAAATTCATCTCCTTGCGACCCATTGCCTGGAGTAATATTTTAATATTTTATTTTAACTGTCTATAAAATTTGTTATAATCTGTAATAAATTGATTTTTTTTAAACTTATCGTCAAAACTTATTGTTGTCGTCCCACTACAAGTATTCGTAAGATCTGAGACCTCAAACTGTTTTGTGAACTTTAGACCTTAATAACTGACAGGTAAAAATTGCATAACGGATTTGCATAAAGCGTACCATGATAGATTCCGACTAGAATAGTACTGTCGTGAGCAGAAAAAATAGAACAATTTTTTTTTTCGATTTGAATATGCAATGAGTAGCCGAAATAAAACAGATATCACTTTTAATTTATTTTTTATTTTAATGCTGTAGTTATTGCTATAGTAAATGATGCGATGGCCTATGAGGCAAATTGCACTGCGTTATAACATTAGCAAAAATTTGGCGTGTAACAGTTTAAGAAAGTGGAGAATAAACGGTACGATTAGTAGAAATTCTGGATCAAAGGACAAAGGATATCCTACTTAACAAGAGACTAACTATTAATGTTTCGTTATTGCACCATTTCTATTTATAACTTCTATAAGTTTGTTTGGCATAGAATTAAATAACCTTATACAATAATCATTAGTAATAATATTTTCCCATGCATTATTTACTGTTTCCAGTAATTCTTCGGCATTCCGTGTCTCACATTTTGTTTTTGGATACTTCTTACAGGTAGTCCTCATACTTCTTCCACGAGGTTAAAATCTGGACTATGACTGGGCCAGTTAAGAACATTGATGTTGTTATCTTGAAACCAGTCAGTTACGGTATGAGCAGTATGAACCGAACAATTGTCTTGTTGAAATATGAACTCACTATTAGGAAATAATTGTGACACAGAAGGGAGCATAATATTGTTTAAAATCCTAATATACGTTTCACTATTAAATCGTTCCTCAATATGCCACAAAACACCAAGGCCACGTGCCGATATCCAAGCCCACATATTGATGGAAAATCTACCACTTTTATCATTGTTAGATATACATTTCTCATCGAATCAAATATTCGGAGGGCGGTAAACACGAATACGACCGCTGTGTGTTGACTGGAAAGTTTTTCGTCTGTAAAGATTACATTGTTCCAAAAATTTACATCATGCGCTAAAAATTGAAGCGCAACTCCTACTTGAGCTTCTTTATGTTCAGCTTTAAGTAAGTATTTCTGGGCTGCTGCATGACAGCGTAGCTCCGATTCTCTTAGTCGCCGGCGACTCGACTCTACTCAATCCAGGAAAATTAGTTTCTTCAGCAGCCTGAATAACTGAGTAAAATGGATTTTTTGCTAAAGCATTTACCAATTGCAAATCTTGTTGAGTTGATATCCTTCGTCGCCCTGATCCAAGATTTCTACTAATCTTACCGTTTATTCTCCACTTTCTTAAAATGTTACACACCGAATTTTTGTCAATATTATAACGCAGTGCAATTTGTCTCATTGACCATCCATCTTCTGCTTTAGCAATATCTCCAGATTCAACTAAATCGCTTATACGAGGCATATTAGTTTTTTGCACACTTGCAATAAATTATGACAACTAACTGACAATGTCACAAAATTAAAGTTAGATGTACACAACTAGATTTTAGCAAAATACCGTTATAAGACTTGTCCTATTTTTTTTGCTCACGACCGTACCAGCTTTAATAAATTTTTTTTACAGAATTCTAATTGAGTTAAAATCAGACTTAAACGTTTAACATGTCGAAATCCAGGTTCTTTAGAATTTTTAATTCAATTTTATACTGAAAATGTTAATGATGCATTTTAATCAATGAAGATCTGGAAATTAATAAAAGTAATGTTAAACTCCAGTACGCTTATGCAAAATACGGTAAGCCGGTGAGGTTTCCATTTATACTTTGGCATTATGTAATGTAATCGGAGTTTATAGCATGCACTCCATACTTCAAATAACTAGCTTAAATTTCATGTCATTCCTTATCGAAAATTGCAAATATAGTTGCTGTTCGCTGGCTTTGGCAGGTAAACTCGTTGCAAACATAAAGTTTGTCTATAATTTAGAAACTCTATGGTCTGTAATAAAGTTGAAAAACAGTGACGATTAAATCCACGCATGGAAAGGGTTATTGAGATGGCTAGTTCGGAATTAATTTCCTCTGTGGTTGGCGGCGTCCTTAACGGACTTGAAACATGCTAACTTTGGGGAGGAATGAATCCGCAGATTGTCTCAATATTTCACCATAAATTGGCTTATTTCTCAGAGATCTCCTGGAAAATTATAAATCCATTTAGGGAAGTTTTCGTGTAATTTGTCAAGCGAACAGCGTAATCAGCTTGTAAAATGCTGAAAGCAAAAAGATATAAACAGCCTGCGTCGAATTACACATAGCGTGCTGATAGGATATTTTCCCTTACATATCATTTGTGTTGCATTAGGAGCTTTACTAGACTAATTTGGGGAATAAAACCCTATCTAATATATGAAATAATAGACCATAAACTTCTTAATCACATAGCAACCTACACGTAATAGCAGTTACAGAAAGCAATTAGGGAAATATATTTTTTAATGAATCAGCATGGAATTCATTGTCGTTATTTCGTCATTGCCAATAGACCTACACATTTTTATTGCAGTTGTTAAAAACAACTATTACTTCCGAACTACCCATTGTTTTTTCCTCTTTTTACAATCACAAATTAGGTTAGCGACCGCTGATAGCTGTTGCCAGCTAGTTTTGTGTGATTATTATACGGGTGTCTCGTAAACAAGTGTTGTTAGAGCAGATGTTTATAGAGTAGATAGTAGAGTGTTCACTATGCTTTAAGTTGCCAGTAGCTAGTAAAAGCTGATAAGACGCGCGATGGGATAATTTTAAGTCCATGAAAAATAATTTATTTATTTATTTGTCTTTGTCTGGTCGATAGCCGAGTGGGTGGAATACATCGCACCACCGGGTTCGAATCCTGGCTCCGGCACTGTCGGGGGAAATGGTTGTATGTCCGCGTTTTTTTCAATGTGTAACCCCTTTCCGCACAAGCCCCTTGCTTCTGGAATTGAGGGTTGTCTAATTTATGTGGTATTTATTTGTTTATTTATTATTTATTTAATTATTCTGTCCAACAGGTAAATTACCCAACTACAGGACAGAAATCTAAGAATGGCTCCTGGTTTTATTTTTATTAAGGAGAATTCAAAGTTCAGCTATACTCTAGTCTAAACAGCAACATTTACAAAATTTTTTGTTCAATAACTTTTTCCATGCGACCAATAGAACACGAGATAATACAATTCGAAAATTTTTCAAGTTGGCGGCTGAAGTAAAATAGCGGGAGGTCACCTTTTTAGTTTTAGACCTTCTAAGTCATTTTTACTATACTATAAATTATATTTACATAGCTCCTAAAATTTGTGAGTTACTTCTAAGTATGTAAACTAAATAATACAACCTCCTTAGTGAAGCATAAAGGGGAAATTAAATCATTTTTCGCTTGAATTATGTATGCAATAAACTATGAGGAGTGAAGTACATGTAAAAAAGTTCTTAGTTATATTCTCTAAAATGGTTTTAGTTGAGTTTAACAGGTTCTTTTAGTACAAGTATTAAAAATAGTGTATATCAAGTCACATATTAAGTGTGAATTGTTAGATATTGATTATTGTAGCAATATCTTGAACGTGTTTGTTTAAAAGTGAAGGTTGGTAAAAGCTCTCTGGTTCCTGGGATAGTTTATCGTCCGCCATGGTAAAGTTTATTAAGTTGTATATTTTTGACAATGGATTTCACTCAAATTATTAACGAACCGACACTAATCACAGGAGTAACATTCACACTTTTACATTCTATATGATGAAGATAGGACTAGTGACTACATCCTCATTACTGATAAAAAAGTGTATGTGGCGAGGAATAATTTTATAGATTTGGCTGCTACCAAAAAACATCTTTAGAGTAGTTATGACGCCATTTTACATTATAGCGATAACAGATTTATCGATAAGGTCAGTTTTAGCTTTGTATTCGCTGGACCTGAAGCCGGTACGAAAGCTATCCTCCTTAAAGTGACAGCTTGTACAAGGACTCCAAATAAAATTAAAAGTGTAATACTTTTGAAATAATTGAGAATTTTATATACAAACCTAAGTGTAACTGCAACCTGAAATTAATTTGACCCTATCTTATATCTGAAAGCTCATTGTAGGATTGATCTTCCTCAAACCAGCATCTTAAATTCTCATAAAATTCCTGCCAATCGAACGAGTTTAATTATTGTAATTACTTATCCAGGTGTTCGATTTAGCTTACAGCTCTTCTGCATCATTCGGAGACTACTCTGCTCAATTTATTATTTTTTATTTTTAAATATTCTTACTGCAGCTCATTGGCCCTAGGGTCTGAATATAATTTGAAAGCAATATTATCTGCCTCAAATAAATGAGCTTTTTAATATATTAACCAGCATTGCTCATGGTACCTTCGGGTTTTGGAGTAAATTACATATAATAGTTGAGGTGAAATTATACATATTCCTTAAAATTGTATTTTTATTCGAAGAAAACGGTGGGGCCTGATGTTAACCCATTAATTATTTGCATACATCGACGAACGTAATACCAAAAACGTTAATATAAATGTCAGTTGGATATTATTATTCTTTGATATACGAGTACAAGTCAGAATTGCCAGTTTTGATAATGACAGTAATATTCCGTAATATTTGTGGGGACATGATGGAATAAGCTTTTGTGGTTTAATATAACGAAGCACTTCTTGTGTCATTCAGCAGTATTAAAAACAAAGAATATTACAACTAAGTTATTACGTACTATAAAAGAAATCGTCGTCATATGGGTCTGTTTGTCTATTGTATGTATTATATATATATATATATATATATATATATATATATTGTATTTACCACTGAACTAATTTACTATAAATTTATAAAATGTTTAAATGAAGTTTGTTTTTGAATACAACTACGTTGTTGTCCCGGAAAGTAGCTGTTGGTTGCAGTCTGGTTACGTTCCTTATAGTAAAATAAGGATTTTATAGAGGAGTTTGCGACTAAAAATACTGTTTTAATATTCCGCCCTCTAAAAGCACATTTGAACTATGTCTCAACAATATGTTGGAACTGCTGCCTTTGGTGTACTTCCTCCATGCACACGGATAAGTCTCTGTTATCGTACCGTACTCGTATCTATGTTATCGTACGTAGGAAGCATCTCAAGGACGTCCAAATTACAAAGGCACGCATTGATAGCGAATGTTGGACCGATCATCGTCCTGTTGTCTCTAAAATGAAAATTGTTATGAGACCCAAACACTGAAGAACTCAAGTAAAACGTAGACTCCGTCTCTGTATTAGTAAATTGCGTGACCAACAAACCGTCAAACAGCTAAAGCAAAAAGTTCAAGAGAATTTGAGGGCACTAGAAGAAACCAATTCTGTAGATGTCGCTACTACCTGGACACAAATTAAAGACAGTTTAAAAAGTGCGAGTGAGGAAATTCTTGGCACTGCAGCAAGTAAAAAACAGGAGGACTGGTTCAATGATAATGAAGCTTTTATACAAGAACTTCTTGACCGCAAACATATTGCCTTAAAAAACGCTATCAACCACCCCAACGACTCATCAAAAGCAGAAGCTTTTACCCAATCTAAGTATGAAACGCAACGCGAAATCAGAAGAATAAAGAACGAGCGGTGGGCAAGCAATGCCAGAGAAATTCAAAGGTACGCCGATTCACACGACTACAGGAATTTCTTTCAAGGAGTAAAAGCAGTGTACGGCCCCAGTCGGAAAAATATGTACCCTATTAAAGATTTAAATGGAAATCTCCTCAAAGAAGACCAGGAAATAAGAGCCCGATGGAAAGAACACTACTCTAACATTCTTAACCAGCAAAGTCAAGCCGATCACGATATTATAAATCTTATCCCTCAATATGACACCTTCGAAGACTTAGATAAACCACTAACAACGGAAGAGATCTTAACCGCCATTGGGCAGCTAAAAAATAACAAATCTCCCGGCGCCGACTCACTCCCAGCTGAGATCTTTAAAGCTGTGTCGTCAGAGCTCATAGCCTACCTCAAAAAACTGTTTGATGTCGTGTGGGAAAGTGGTCAAGCTCCGCAGGAGTTTCGTGATATACTTTTAATCAACCTCTTCAAAAACAAAGGGAGCGCTGCGGACTGTGGAAATTACAGGGGCATAGCTCTCCTGGCTGTTGGATGGAAGATACTCACTAAAGCGATGGCAAATAGGCTAACACCTGTTATGGAAAAGTTACTTCCTGAAACACAGAGCACTCAACACAGCACACAACACACTTAAACAGCTTCAAGAAAAAGCACTCGAACATCAAGGAGAAATTCACATGGCCTTCATTGATTTAACCAAGGCGTTTGACTCGGTGGACAGGGAAGTGCTCTGGAAAATTATGCTCCGCTTAGGTATCCCTAGAAAATTTGTGGAAGTATGTCGCAGTCTACATACAAACAACAACGCCCAGGTTAGGTATAATAATGAGGCAACCGAACCTTTCCAAACCCTCACTGGAGTTAGGCAGGGATGTGTCCTGACACCCCTACTTTTTAATTTGTTTACCACTGCTCTAACAATTATTGTTGACAACAAACTGACAGTCAGAGGAATAGGTCTCAGATACCGTTCTGATGGCGGTCTCTTTAACATAGGGCGCTTTAGAGCTTTCACGAAGACACGCACATGATTCATTTGTGATCTCCAGTATGCGGATGACTGTGCACTTTTAGCCTCTACGCCGGAAGAGCTTCAAGAACTTTTAGATGTGTATGCCCAGAGCTATGATTCCTTGGGACTTAAAATCAACATTGGGAAGACTAAGATTATGTCAACTCCTCATCAAGTGAACCAAATAGACATTACACTTAACGGAAATTCTCTTGAAGTGGTGGATCAGTTCAATTACTTAGGCAACGTTGTTAATGACAAAGCAAACATGGACAGCGAGATTCGCAATAGAATTAACGCTGCATCTAGAGCACTCTGGGGACTTAGAGAGAGAGTATTTGACAACCACGACCTTGCTTTGTCAACGAAAATGGCTGTCTACAGAGCAGTTGTCATTCCAACACTGCTATATGGATGTGAAAACTGGGTCACTTACCGTCGTCATGTGAAAGAATTAGAACGTTTTCAGCAAAGACACCTCAGAAGTATGATGAAAATCCGTTGGTTCCATCACACATCAAACGTGGACGTACTCAGGAGAGCAGACAGCCTTCCAATTGAGGTGCTTATTTCAAGAGCACGCCTAAGATGGGCAGGTCACGTTCATCGTATGCATGATAACCGCCTTCCTAAATGTACACTTTATAGTGAATTGCTAAGCGGTAGAAGAAGGCGTGGCGGTCAACGAAAGAGGTTCAAAGACGTTCTCCATGAAAATCTAAAATCCTGCGGTATTCCAGACGAGCAATGGGAACAACTTGCAGCGGACAGAACCGAATGGCGAGGGGTTGTGGCCAGCTATCAAGGAAATGTTGCTGCAAGAAGGCCGAATCCAAGACCTAACCAGGTCTATGTTTGTCCTGACTGCGGTCGACATGTGCTCTCCCGAATTGGCCTCTATAGCCATAGTCGTGTGCACCGTAGATGAATGGGAATTACAATAGACTACACCTTTTACTTGTTTTTTATTACACACAATCTATCGACTGTAACATTTTTTTATACTCGGACTCGAGTAAAGACTAATAATAATAATAAAAAGTTTCTGGATGCGATCTTTGCAGTCATATTATAATGTCAACAACTGGCTAAGCTATTTGTGCAGTCTGTCCGAAATTTAATAGAAATTTTTGATGAAGAAGGAACTGAAATGCATTTTGTCAAGAACATCACCCAGTACCTTGCGATCATCCCATATATCCAATGCAAAATGTATTCAATTGTCTATAAATTCATAATTCATAAACTGCTAACTAAGCCATCACTAATAGATGTTTCAATTTTGAGCCAACGTAATAGTGTCGGTTAGCTGGCAACTAACGTATGTTTGGATTTATAATAGGATGATTTATGGAAAACAAATATTTGCACCTATATCGCCGAGTTTATTAGTCATTTGAAACGGGGATATCAATACGTGGTAAATTGCATATGACGTGAAGCCATTACCAACTTGTTTTAGACGAGAATGTAAACTCTCGCATTATTGACTTTAGGTAATACGATGTGCTCACCTGAAGGTAAGTTTATCTTCCATTTAGACCAATAAGGAACTGTTAATAATCTATGTATGGGTTCAAGAATTATACAAATTGATTTTCTCTAAAGTTAAGAAAATCTAGGTGAAAAATAACTAATTTTTTAAAAGATACTCACTGATTTAAATAAGTCACGTGATAAAAATTTCCTATCTAAAACTATCAACTGTTACACATTCTCCTTAGTTATTCTGTTAAGCTTGGGTTAATTATCAATGAGATAATATCTAGTAATAACTTATCCTTAGAAAGTTTTAAATTAGGTATAATAATGATTTATCACATTTTTCTAATTGGTTGTTCTAACCCCAAGGATAATGCCACCTTATTCTTATTCACAACATTATAACAAACGTTTATAACTCATGTACTATTCTAGTTGGCTTTATTTTGCTGCGTTCTATGTCTGACAGCTACACACGCCTTGTTCCGTCTTCCTAGCACAATCTCACCAAAGTTTTCACTCAGATTTTGCAAGTTTTGCCGCTTACCATCTGGTTTTACTTGAACCACAAACCATTCTACATTCCTCTCCTTGGTTGAAAGGATGCGGTGGGTTAGGATACTGTGCAAAATTTTGGGAGACTACTATGAGTAGTAGTAAACAACTCGAGACCCATATTTCAAAGCATTAATACGCCGTACCCTCTTAAGAGTCCATATTTCAATGGACCATGATGCAAGAAACAATGAAGGAAACTAAGCCAGGCTTGTAACTTGTAATTCAGCGCTCGGCGGGGCACATAGCCCGGAGAGTAGCTGTTGGTTGCAGTCTGGTTACGTTCCTTATAGTAAAGTAAGGATTTTATAGAGGAGTTTGCGACTAAAAATATTATGTTTTAAATAAAGACCTTTTTTATTATTATTATTATTATTATTATATGTGGTAATTACAGAATTGTAAGGATTTATGAAAATTTGATGTAAAGATAGTAAATAATAATGGGCCAAGTATACGTCCCTGCGGAACTCCCGAAAGTACCATTAGCGGTTGCGAAATATTATTATTAAGTACCGTTTGTTGAACTCTGTTCGACAAATATGATAAAATTAAATGGGAAGAATTTTGTTCAAAGGCACAAAAATGCAAAATTGAAAAAGTAATTGGTGATTTATCATATCATATGCTTCAGTATAGTGAGTATATTGGAGGCTTTAATCAATTGATTTTGCTAGCATCAAATAAAGAAATTCATTATTTCAGGAACGGAAATTAAGTAACTAAATTTATTGTTTAGTAACCTATGCAGAACTTGAAAAAAATAGAAAATAAATTCGGTTAATAACACATTTCATAGCTATATCTTTGTTGAGAATAAATGCCAGTATTTTAAAATACGAAAATTAAAAAAAATTATCTTAAACAGTACGCAAATATATTATTTCTTTATTAAAAATTTTTAATAAGATTCTATGAGGTTTCCTTTCATTTTTTTCCGTTAAAACAATACTTTATATGGGTAAATTATGAAACAATACGTCTACGTTATATCTTTATTTGCAGCGGACAGTCCGTAATTCTATAACCGACGTCATAACTGATTTACAGTTGAAAATATAAAGTGCTATTTTGAATAAATTCACAGTAAGACATACAGCTATATATTTTATTATATGGTTTACCTACACAAGATTAAAAACATCATAAACATGGATTTATTTTATTAGATAAAATGAAATATTTACATAATATAAAATAAATTTTATGTATAGGAGACATTCCGATCAATATCAATACGAAACATAAGACTCTTCTTTGGAGAGCTTGCAAATAAAATAGACGCTGAAGTGTAAAGATTTCTGCATTTTACAATCATCTCTCATGCAAATATGTTATTATGGAAATAACTTTAGTTTTGTAGAAGAGGATTTGTTCTAGTGGCGAATTGAAAATTTCGTGCCAGCTGCAATGAGAGAGAAAGAAAGAGAGAGAGAGAGAGAGCAATTTTAAATAAAAATAAAGGTTTCATATAATAGATTCATTGCTAAGATTACGTTCCATAAAGGTTCAGAGATATTGTGCATGCAATTTTATGCTTCCAATTTCTGTATCTTTTTACAATAATTTCTATAACAGATTTTGAATCTGTTGTAAAATCATATAGCACCATCAAAAATAACGTCAATTGATAACTTACAGAATTTCTCTGATTTATTGATATATTATTGATTTATCTTAAACTAATTGCAAAGAAAATTTAAAAGTTAAATGCACTGGTATGTACAATATTGTGGAATTGTACAGGGTGGACCATAATAGGCCATAGTTGAGGGGTAGATTCTTTGGGCCAAAATATGACTATATAACCAAATATGCTTTAGTAAAATTCAAATTTAATGAAACAAAGTGTATTTATTGAAAAGTGTTCTTTGGTGACGTTTTACTTCTGTCATTTACGCCATTTAATCATTTTATTTTGTTCTTGTGTTCCTCGAGATAATTTCTTTAACTTATTTATTTACAATGCCTAGATATAATAATTTTTCAAATGGGGAAATGAGGGATATGAGATGTGTTTACACACAAAATAATTTTAGCAGACGTGCTGCACCGAGGAGATACTCATTCCGACATCCAAATAGAATACAGCCGGACCATAAGATTTTCAAAGATCTGTTTCGTCGTTTGGGAGCAACGGGTTCATTTCGCCATAAAAACGATGTAGGACGACCGACACCAATTACGCCAGATCAAGAACTAGAAATTTTTGTTCGTGTGGATGAAGATCCTCAAGTCAGCTCAAGTCGTTTAGCAACGGCAACAGTGGTGAGTAAATAATCTGTCCTAAGAGTCGTACGTAAAGAACGCTTCTACCCATATCATCTCACTCCTGTACAAAACTTACTTCGAAGGGATCTTCCACGAAGGCTACAATTTGGTCAATTTGTTCTAAATAAACACAACAGGGATCGAAATTTTGTTAAGACCACTTTATTTACCGACGAAGCAACTTTTACTCGCCGAGGCGTTTTTAACTGGAGAAATACCCATTACTGGGAAGTAGAAAATCCTCATGCCGTTAAGGAAAGGCATTTTCAGCAAGAATTTAAGATTAACGTTTGGTGTGGTATCATCGGCGATCAATTATTGGGACCATTTGTTCTTCTTCCAAATTTAAATGGACAGTTTTATCTGTTTCTTTCTTCACAATACTCTTGCTGCTATATTACATGCTTTCATGCTAGACATTCGGAGGAGAATATGGTTTATGCAAGATGAAGCTCCCCCTCATTTCTCCATTGAATTCAGCAATTATCTTGATGAGACTTTCCCACGCAGATGGATCGGTCGAGGAAGTTAGTTTACGTTTTGTACTTTTCTCAATAAATACGCTTTGTTTCATTAAATTTGAATTTGTCTTTCAAAAAATTATTGAAATGTTTAACGACACTTTTCTCGAAAACGGTTGGAGATATCAAGTTCTACCAAGTGTACCTTTTATACGTGGAAATGACTCCCTCATCAGATTTTCTGGTCAGAAGTACCACAAAGTTTCGTCAAAAAAAAATGAAAAATATTCATCATCAGATTCAAATCCTGCGGCGCCCTCTATGATCTAACTTGATGTAATACATAAATTATTGTTTTTTAGAATAAAAACAGTTACTCTAGCAAATTTGGCGAAGATCAGTCAAGAGGCAGTTGAGTTATTGCAAAAAACGAAAAAATAATTTGCACTTTGACACCATATATCTATTTCCACAGCAACATTTTACTAAAGCATATCTTTACGCACTAGTGCGTAAAGTGAAATACTTACGCACTAGTGTGTGATGTAGAATTTTTGCATTTCAATTTATTCATATATTTTTGGTAACCACTGCGATAGTAGAAAAAAGTGTGTATGCAACTGTCTGTAATGTGCCTTTTTTCATTCATGCGAAAAGTATTACTTTACACACTTGTTGCATAAATAACTATTACTATAATTTTTAGATCGTTGTAATAAAAAGAGCGTTAAATTAGTATTCTTAAACTATTAATTTTTTTGAAAAGCGCATAGGTATTATTACAGGTACCGTACACAGAGACGGACAGACAGACGGAATTGAAAACATTAATATTCGTAGTGTATACACTATACAAGTAATCCGGAACGTGTTGATAATCCTAATGATATTCTGTATCTTTCTTTAAATCGTAAGTCATCTACAGAGGAACAAAAAGTTCAATATTTACTGCCTAACAATATAACATTTGACTGAGGTGAATTTTATTTTAAAGAATCATGCAATAATAATACATATTAACATATCATAGTTACGACAACAGAAATGGCACATTTCATGGAACAGCGATTATGATATAAAATTATGTATGATACATTGCAAATAAGACAATGCGCGGAAGCATCTCAAAAATCCTGCATGACGTGCATAATCTATTTCTACATGCTCTGGAAACTCGCAAATGCATCTGATATGAGTCTCACAGTGTCGTGCTGAAGCAGTTGGGGCTAAGTGGAAATTCTCTGTCGGGGTCAAATAATTCATATGCACTATGGACTACTCAAGAATAATCCTATTATAGACTACGACAAGAACAGTCTGACTAGAAGTCGCTAAAAGGTACATATTTAATAAACTGAAAATGTGATGACGACTTTTTTTTAGCCTACATTTCTAGACTGGCTAGGATTTTAGCACAGTTAAAAGTTATTTATAGCTTATAAATATATCATAATCATGCCCGCTATCATAAACCACAGAAATATCATTCAAAATCGTAGATATTGTAAACAGTGTATTTCCAAAAACCATTCACCACAAACGAGATAGCAACAATAGTTGATAATTTGAAAATAAATTCATCTCCCGTAATAGATAACTACAAAATACTTCAAAATTAATAATAATAATAATAAATTTTATAGGTTGGAAAATAGAAAAATAAAAGTCCTTTATCTCACGAAGTCTATATTATGCTACCGATTTCCATTTTTAAGTTTTTCCTTTAATCCATCTCGTTCTTGAATTGATGCTATTAAATCCTGATTTATTCCGGGATTTTTTAAAATTTATTACATTTTTTTGGCTTTAACCTTAGGCTAATAACTTTTTTAGAATCCTATCTGGTCAATATAATAGTTTGTACATTATCAGGGTCCCAGGTTTATCGAATTTATATCTCAATCAGGAGTTCCACAAGTGTTGATCTTAGGCCCTTTACTGCTTGTCATATTCATTAATGATATCGTCATCGATCTCAGTTGTAAAGCTCTCGTATATGCTGACGATTTGAAGATACATTATAAGATCAGCAACGAATCAGACTGAGAAAAGCTGCAGGCAGACTTAAGTATAATTCACGAGTGGTGTAACAAATTCAGATTATATCTGAACATAAATAAATGCAATGTAGTGCACGGGGAAATTAAATAAAATATAATATGAGTATACTATTAATGGGGCAAACCTGACATGTCGTGATTGTTTTAAAGATCTAGGCGTAACATTTGAATCCCATCTTTCCTTTAGATAACACATAAGTAACATAGAGATGTCATCTTTTAAAATGTTAGTGTTTCTCATACGAAATAAATAAATAATAAATAAATACCCATAGGTAATGACAACCCCCTTTATCCCGGAAGGCTCTAGGAGAGCCTTGTGTGGGAGGAGGCTACACATTTAGAAACAAGGGACACACACCTAGTATCCGTGTATAGTGGAAAATCCCTGTCACAGTATTTTCCACTGCCACGACCGGGGATCGAACCCGGAACTTTTGGGTGAGAGGCAAGTGCGCTTACCCCTCGACCATCAGTCATACAAAAATGCTCGGAACTTTCAAAATACAAGTACCATAAAAACTCTATATAACACCTTGGTGTGACCCATGCTAGAATACGCGAGCGTGATATGGAACCCCCCACTACGACGTACATATTAACAATATTGAAGGCATTCAAAGATGTTTCTTAAAATTCCTGGCATTTACAATCGATCATCAATATCAATATCATTTTCTTAGAGTAACAGCTTTTATTTATTTCTTTTTTCTTATTCAATGCTTTTCCTCTGTCACTTTTCTTCTCTTATTGTATACTTGCATATGTGGATATACAGGGTGTTGCATCATGAGAGGGACATAGCTTAATAGGAGGTAGAGAACATCAGTGGTAACCGGAACCTCCCATAGAAATGTCTCATTTGGCCTTCATTACGAAGTTACAGGGTGTTAAATAATTTTTGGCCCAACCAGTTTTTTGTCATAACTTTGTCAGGGAATGAAATAACGGATTCATATTTGGTACGGCTAATGTACTAACGAGCCCTAAGAGGTACATGTATAAAAAAAATATATCCAGGTCCGGACTCACTATAATTTATGTTTCTTCTTTGCATCAATAAAACATCACCCTGTATATATTTTTTTGAAATTTCGATACGATATTCGAAAAGAGCAAGAAAAAACAAGCAAAATGGCCTATTTCATTTTTTTGTTACACCTTCGTGGTTATTTAAATACGTTGTTAAATGTGCAAGAAAATGGATTACAGAACCCTATTAAATGAGAGGCACGTGAAATAAATAGTTTTATAACTAAAATTTGCAAAAATTCTATTGAGCCTAGGTGGTCTGGGTGAATCCTAATCCCGGCACGTTTTAAAGGTCCATTATGGTAAAAAACTGTGGTCCTAATAAGTAATCGGGTATGAAATAACAAAATTTTTAATCAATCACACTAGGCTTGTTCAAAGTGACAGATAATAAAAAGAAATCTCCCAAACAGTTGAATAATTGTTTGTTAGTAATTTAACGTGTCAATAATCCGCATTTAGTTAGTGAAAACTTGTGAAAATATTTTAACTATGCCAGTAAAATTTACAAACGTGGAATATGCTGACATAATATTCATCTATGGTTTCTGTAATGGAAATGGTAGGTCGGCGGAAAGAGAATATCGGCTGCGTTTTCCTGGTCGTCGATGCCCTAATCATAGAACCTTTAGTACGGTGTTCCAGTATGCAAGACAACACGGAAAGTTTCCTACTTCTGCAGTTGTGGAGCGTGTTTTACAACAAGGTGTGCAGGAACAAAACAATATTATAAACGTAGTTCAAGAAAACCGAAATATGAGCACTAGACGAATCAGTTTGGCAACTGGTATTCCTCATTGGCGAGTATGGAGAACCCTAAAAAGAGAACGTTACCATCCATATCATATCCAGCAGGTACAGCGTCTTCAACAAGGCGACGATATCCCCCGCCTGGCATTTTGTCATTGGTTGTCTAACCATCGCCCAGTCATTTACAGAACCTTATTTACGGATGAGGTACAATTTACAAGGGATGGAGTAAACAATTCACGAAATAATCATAAATGGGCACAGGAAAACCCACATGCGGTACGCCAACGCCGTTCCCAACATAGGTTTTCTGTAAATGTTTGGGTCGGACTTGTGAATAGACATTTGATAGGGCCACATTTTTTTGATGAAAGATTGAATGGTGAAATTTACTTTGATTTTCTTCAAAACATTTTACCGAATATGTTAGAAAATATCGGTATAAGAGGCATGTTGTTTCAGCATGATGGGGCCCCACCACATTTTAACCTTCAAGTAAGAGAACACTTAAACAATGCGTATCCTAATAGATGGATTGGACGCGGGGGTCCACATGAATGGCCACCAAGATCTCCTGATTGTAACCCTTGTGATTACTTTTTATGGGGCCACTTAAAAAACGAGGTTTATAGCATTGAAATTGAAAGTAGACAACATTTAATCCAGCGCATCGTTACAACCTGCGACGAAATACGGAATAATCCAGAAATGATACGTCGAGCAATTGGTGACCTTTCTAAACGCGCAAGAAAATGCACAGAATGTGGGGGAGAACATTTTGAAAATTTACTTTAGTGTCAATTATGTTTTATTTTTAAACACATTTAGTTATTGTTTTGTTATTTATTGTTAATTGAATGGAAAATATTTTATTTATTTAGATTTTAGTTTGTTCTCTTTTCCAATTTTTATTAAGTATAAAATGTTGATGATTTTCTTGATCAAAGTAACTGGTTGCTTAGGCCTAAATGGTTTAAATTATCTGTCACTTTTATTCTTTGAACAGGCCTACTGTGATTGATTAAAAATTTTATTATTTCATACCCGATTACTTATTAGGACCACAGTTTTTTACCAAAATGGACCTTTAAAACGTGCCGGAATTAGGATTCACCCAGACCACCTAGGCTCAATAGAATTTTTGCAAATTTTAGTTATAAAACTATTTATTTCACGTGCCTCTCATTTAATAGGGTTCTGTAATCCATTTTCTTGCACATTTAACAACGTATTTAAATAACCACGAAGGTGTAACAAAAAACTGAAATAGGCCATTTTGTTTGTTTTTTCTTGCTCTTTTCGAATATCGTATCGAAATTTCAAAAAAATATATACAGGGTGATGTTTTATTGATGCAAAGAAGAAACATAAATTATAGTGAGTCCGGACCTGGATATATTTTTTTTATACATGTACCTCTTAGGGCTCGTTAGTACATTAGCCGTACCAAATATGAATCCGTTATTTCATTCCCTGTCAAAGTTATGACAAAAAACAGGTTTGGCCAAAAATTATTTAACACCCTGTAACTTCGTAATGAAGGCCCAATGAGACATTTCTATGGGAGGTTCCGGTTACCACTGACGTTCTCTACCTCCTATTAAGCTATGTCCCTCTCATGATGCAACACCCTGTATAGTAATATGGGGATGGTAGCACAGTAGTTAGCGCATCTAGCTTTCCATCAGAGCATGCCTAGCGAAGTGGGTTCGAGCCCCACCTACTTCAAAATAAGTTTCAATCATAAATTACCCCCAAGACGTGGTTCAGATTTCATTATAGACTGTAGGTCTCCGTCTTCTTTACTCCAGAGGGCCAATCAAGTGATATGGAAGAACATTTATAACATTTAACATTTATAACATTTATGTGTGTTAGTAAAAATGCATATACATATAGAAATGGTCATATGTCCACCTAATTCATTTGAAGAATTTTGCAATAATTACATTACCTAGGTATCTTCTAAGATTTAGATTGTAGCAGGTTATATTATAAAATAATAACGTATATTCTATTTTTACTTTATATCACAAGTTATCATAATCTATCTGTATGTTAGTTTCCGGCCCTGTAAAGGGAATAAATAAATAAAAAAATTGATTGAACACTAATAGCCCAGAAATATGATGTTCCACAAGAGACAGTTTTAGGTCCACAATTATTTCTCTAATACATAAATGATATGCCGGAATTTGATATACGTGAAGATATCATCCCATAGGCTGATGATAATGCTCTAACATTCCACGGCTCAGGCTGGTTTAAGGTTGCCAAAAAAAAAAACAAAAAGGGTCCTTGTAAAATCAAATGCTGGATGGTTAATGATTTGTTAAGTCTTAATCGTTTTAAAAAAATGTTGATTACGTTTAGCAATAGTTATAAACTATAACCGAAAATTTATAATTTTAAATTCAACACAAAATGTGACTTAATAAATTGTACGTGTGAAAATGTAATTGATAACATAAATACAAATATTAAATATCTAGATAGGGGCGAGCCAAATCCCTCAGTCTCTATATACTTCTCTGCCCGATATTTAGCAGATATATATCAATGTCAATTCTTAGTCTTTGTCTTGACGTTCTTTTATTCTACTTCTCATTTATTAAGAAATTATTAAATCTCGTGCATTGTCATGCATAATGTAACTGCAGCAAGTTGAACTCGAAACACAGAAATTGCAGTCCCATAGGAAAATAAGGCAGGCCACGTAACCTGCAATTACAACATATTGGATGTCATCTTTCATTACGCGGTCTGTTTGACGCTAATTCATATACTTATTTATACACAAGAAAACAGTCTGCAAATGCTATAATATGTACCTTTGCGTATTGGATTTCCCTTTTTTAAGACTCGGAGCACGATATTCATTTTCTGGTTAGGAAGACTGATGAACTACCAGAAATTAAACGTTACTAATGGTACCTAAAATAGCAATTTTCTCTTTTACTTTTTCTAATATACTTTTGAACGTGATAGTCTAGTAAGAGTGAGTATGAGTTAACGAACGCAGTAACTGACGCAAACGAAAATTGTCTTTTAAAATAGCACTCCAATGAATAGTATAAACCAATTAGTATTTTTGCAGAGACGTAAGTTTATATGTTAAGTTTGTGAAAACTGTTTAGACAATTATGATATTACTGTAGTGTCCTTCGCTAAATATAGAAATAATTGAGTACCACATTTCTGTTAGTGAGAAAATCTTCCAATTATTATTTTGAAAGTAAAAGTAACGTGACAATGGTCTAATTTTTCATAGACAAATGAGTCTGATGTGGTGTAAAATTAGAGTCATATGACATGGCAAAACTAGCGGAGTTAATTAATGAATTCTATAATCCCACAAATGTTAAATTAACACCTTCTTAGGGAAAATAAAGCGATAGTGAATCTTGAAAAGAACTTTACTTAATGATTAGTACACGGCTACAACTCTCGTGACCCCCCCTCCCCCTCGCGATTACAAAGGCTGACATTATTTTATCTCCACCGCAATCATGTAGATTGAAAACAGCTCAAAGTAATGCAAGGGCTTTAGTTAGGCATATGTATTCTTATGTACTCTCGATAATAGAGACTTATTGTTCTCCGCGCTGAGATAATCCGATAACTTTTGGCTTATTCGTTTATACTGCCGTTGGGGATGGTCTTGTTTCCTACTATGCAACGGGAGTGTATTAGTGACATATTTCCTATCAACCGGTATCAAGAGTAATACGCTTTATAAAATAAAAATGAATTAATTTCGGTACATTTTTTAAAGCTCCGCTCCAAAGAATATCGTTTGTCGCACCGACTACTATTTGACCAGTTGCAAATATTTCTCGTCACTTCATCATTCATCCACCTGGTCATTTAAAACTGGTTTGAAAGTATTATTCTATCCTACATTGTGCACATTTTTAACGTATGAGAATTCAACAAACGTGCCCTTTTGACCATACACATAATGAAGGGTAGTGAGTCAGCTTAAATTGCTTATACAAATGTCACTGGTGATGACTGATGACAATGAGTTTTTTAACGGCATAGAAACTTGTGAAATAAAAATTGAAACAATTTCTAGCAAATTAGTCTAAATATTTTGAAAGGCGTAATAGTTGGTCAAATGTATTTGTTAAAAAAGTACCAATAACTGTATGTTATTTATTCTAATTTTACAGGGGCTTAAATAATTACAAAAGTAGCTAAATTGTCTACACACCTGACAACAAATACATGGTGCAAAAATAATAATATATACTATCTTCCAAATCAACATTTTGGAATAACGGTATCATCAATTTATTTGTCTTAACTAATGCAATTAATTATATTGTGTGGGCAACTAATTTTAATTCATACATCAATGATATTATAAAATATGCATACCTACTCTAGATTTCAGTGTCAGATCTATTGTTTTGTTTTAATTAATTAGTATATTAAAGAATGTAACAGAAGCTTATGTATTCATTATGATATCACTAATTTATTAAAGTTAATTAATGCTGATTCGGTGGCTATCTCCTATCGATCACATTATAATACTAATATTTATATGTCACTCATAATATTTCAGATTCAGATGGATTAAGAATGTTCATAGAATAAATTTAAATTTAAAAGCTAGGTTTGTGCTACTCGTAGATATCTTGGATGTGTACGT
The DNA here is from genome assembly GCA_963675555.1 of Leptura quadrifasciata. Classification (NCBI taxonomy): domain Eukaryota; kingdom Metazoa; phylum Arthropoda; class Insecta; order Coleoptera; family Cerambycidae; genus Leptura; species Leptura quadrifasciata. The sequence goes on from OY776676.1 coordinate 159,804,277, forward strand.
TTCCGTCAATGTAGTCTACTTATATAAGGGACGCCGGGCACCCTTGACCTGTTAAGAGGTCTTTTTCAAATCAATAGATAAGTGTCTTTAAAAGCAAATTAATTGTCATCTCTGCATCTCACGGTTCTACTCTGGGGGCCTTTACTTGCATTGTCTATTTTAACAACTTTATCATCTCATTATAATTGCAATTTTTTTGATAAATTGAATGCTTTTTAATGAAAATAGTGATATTGACAGGCGTTCTAAACACAGATTTTGTGATAGGTAAATACAATAGAAATTTCATAATGACGAATCAATGAAAGAAGATATCAAGAAGAACTAAATTTCGTTTCAAGTGTTAATTATTGAAATAGAATAGAATAGAATAGAATAGAATAGAATAGAATAGAATAGAATAGAATGGAATGGAATGGAATGGAATGGAATGGAATGGAATGGAATGGAATGGAATGGAATGGAATGGAATGGAATGGAATGGAATGGAATGGAATGGAATGGAATGGAATGGAATGGAATGGAATGGAATTGAATTGAGTATAATAGAATTTATTTACATTATTATATTACATTGCATTGTCGTAATCCTTACAGTCTACAACTCGAAGTAATTTACTAATGTTATTAAAAATAATAGAGAATTACCTAAGGAATACTATAAATTATAACAAAAAACCACAAGGCTGAAGCCTGTGCGTGAATAATTCACTACTAATAATATTCCAGACTGACCGGTGCTCTCTGGGTTTAACCACCCAATTTTTACAAAGTCCACTATAACTGCCAATATATTACTGAATAGTGCCAATACAGCTCCACCAGGCTGCTACCTGGTGTGTGGCTGCTTTACTTATAATTATTACTAAACTAGATTAGCTAACTACTACTGTGGCCTTAACTACCTTGACTTATACAGAAAACTACCTTAATCATTACTATCTAATAGACTATATCCTAGTTTCCAATATTGTCTGAAAGTTATTTGTGGCATTCTTCGAATATTCTTTCCTATTATTTGGATTTTCTACCACATGTATTATTATCCTCTTCAAAACAAATCACCGAATCTACAAAATAATAGAATTATTGGAAAAAAAGCCTCTGGGCCCGTGACGTTTACGCCAAAGGAAAAGTCAGAGGTTATGTTTTGATGTTAGGACGGTATTTCAAACGGGGAACACTTTAAGATCTATTTTAACAAAAACAAAACCGATAAACAGGGAGCAGAATTCAAAAAACTGTATTTACAATATCCCGTGCGAATGTGATAAATGTTATGTGGATGAGTCATCCAGACCTTCAAGTGTGAGGTTGGATGAGCACAAGAATTACATTAGAAAGAATGAAATTCAGAAATCAAAGATTTGTGAACATGCTTGGGAAAACGGCCATAGAATAAACTGGGACTCGGCAAAAATTTTAACAAAAGAAACAGATACCAAAAAAAAGAAAAATTAAGGAATCAGCAATAATCTTATTAAATGAAGATAAGTGCGTATCGAATTGTTCTGTAGATATTTGTACAACCTGGCTACCAATGTTAAAAAAAGAACTTAACAAACAACATTATATAAAAGAAAATATGATCAGTTCTATATTCTGTGTAAGTAGTATTATTATTATTATTATTATTATTAGCCGTTACTCGAGTCCGAGTATAAAAATGTTACAGTCGATAAATTGTGTACAATAAAAACAAGTAAAAGGTGTAGTCTATTGTAATTCCCATTCATCTACGGTGCACACGACTATGGCTATAGAGGCCAATTCGGGAGAGCACATGTCGACCGCAGTCAGGACAAACATAGACCTGGTTAGGTCTTGGATTCGGCCTTCTTGCAGCAACATTTCCTTGATAGCTGGCCACAACCCCTCGCCATTCGGTTCTGTCCGCTGCAAGTTGTTCCCATTGCTCGTCTGCAATACCGCAGGATTTTAGATTTTCATGGAGAGCGTCTTTGAACCTCTTTCGTTGACCGCCACGCCTTCTTCTACCGCTTAGCAATTCACCATAAAGTGTACATTTAGGAAGGCGGTTATCATGCATACGATGAACGTGACCTGCCCATCTTAGGCGTGCTCTTGAAATAAGCACCTCAATTGGATGGCTGTTTGCTCTCCTGAGTACTTCCACGTTTGATATGTGATGGAACCAACGGATTTTCATCATACTTCTGAGGTGTCTTTGCTGAAAACGTTCTAATTCTTTCACATGACGACGGTAAGGGACCCAGCTTTCACATCCATATAGCAGTGTTGGAATGACAACTGCTCTGTAGATAGCCATTTTCGTTGAATAAGCAAGATCGTGGTTGTCAAATACTCTCTCTCTAAGTCCCCAGAGTGCTCTAGATGCAGCGTTAATTCTATTGCGAATCTCGCTGTCCATGTTTGCTTTGTCATTAACAACGTTGCCTAAGTAATTGAACTGATCCACTACTTCAAGAGAACTTCCGTTAAGTGTAATGTCTATTTGGTTCACTTGATGAGGAGTTGACATAATCTTAGTCTTTCCAATGTTGATTTTAAGTCCCAAGGAATCAAAGCTCTGGGCATACACATCTAAAAGTTCTTGAAGCTCTTCCGGCGTAGAGGCTAAAAGTGCACAGTCATCCGCATACTGGAGATCACAAATGAATCGTGTGCGTGTCTTCGTGAAAGCTCTAAAGCGCCCTATGTTAAAGAGACCGCCATCAAAACGGTATCTGAGACCTATTCCTCTGACTGTCAGTTTGTTGTCAACAATTGTTAGAGCGGTGGTAAACAAATTAAAGAGTAGGGGTGCCAGGACACATCCCTGCCTAACTCCAGTGAGGGTTTGGAAAGGTTCGGTTGCCTCATTATTATACATAACCTGGGCGTTGTTGTTTGTATGTAGACTGCGACATACTTCCACAAATTTTCTGGGGATACCTAAGCGGAACATAATTTTCCAGAGCACTTCCCTGTCCACCGAGTCAAACGCCTTGGTTAAATCAATGAAGGCCATGTGAATTTCTCCTTGATGTTCGAGTGCTTTTTCTTGAAGCTGTTTAAGTGTGAAGATTAAATCCGATGTGCCTCGGTTTGGTCTAAAGCCACTCTGTGTTTCAGGAAGTAACTTTTCCATAACAGGTGTTAGCCTATTTGCCATCGCTTTAGTGAGTATCTTCCCTCCAACAGCCAGGAGAGCTATACCCCTGTAATTTCCACAGTCCGCAGCGCTCCCTTTGTTTTTGAAGAGGTTGATTAAAAGTGTAACACGAAACTCCTGCGGAGCTTGACCACTTTCCCACACGACATCAAACAGTTTTTTGAGGTAGGGTATGAGCTCTGACGACACAGCTTTAAAGATCTCAGCTGGGAGTGAGTCGGCGCCGGGAGATTTGTTATTTTTTAGCTGCCCAATGGCGGTTGAGATCTCTTCCGTTGTTAGTGGTTTATCTAAGTCTTCGAAGGTGTCATATTGAGGGATAAGATTTATAATATCGTGATCGGCTTGACTTTGCTGGTTAAGAATGTTAGAGTAGTGTTCTTTCCATCGGGCTCTTATTTCCTGGTCTTCTTTGAGGAGATTTCCATTTAAATCTTTAATAGGGCACATATTTTTCCGACTGGGGCCGTACACTGCTTTTACTCCTTGAAAGAAATTCCTGTAGTCGTGTGAATCGGCGTACCTTTGAATTTCTCTGGCCTTGCTTGCCCACCACTCGTTCTTTATTCTTCTGATTTCGCGTTGCGTTTCATACTTAGATTGGGTAAAAGCTTCTGCTTTTGATGAGTCGTTGGGGTGGTTGATAGCGTTTTGGAAAGCAATATGTTTGCGGTCAAGAAGTTCTTGTATAAAAGCTTCATTATCATTGAACCAGTCCTCCTGTTTTTTACTTGCTGCAGTGCCAAGAATTTCCTCACTCGCACTTTTTAAACTGTCTTTAATTTGTGTCCAGGTAGCAGCGACATCTACAGAATTGGTTTCGTCTAGTGCACTCAAATTATCTTGAACTTTTTGCTTTAGCTGTTCGACGGTTTGTTGGTCACGCAATTTACTAATACAGAGACGGAGTCTACGTTTTACTTGAGTTCTTCGGTGTTTGGGTCTCATAACAATTTTCATTTTAGAGACAACAGGGCGATGATCGGTCCAACATTCGCTATCAATGCGCGCCTTTGTAATTTGGACGTCCTTGAGATGCTTCCTACGTACGATAACATAGTCCAGTAGATGCCAGTGACCTGATCTGGGGTGACGCCAGGTGCCTTTAAATTTATCCTTTTGTCGGAAAATGGTGCTTGTTATAACTAGATCATATTCGGCGCATTTAGTTAGGAGTAGTTGACCGTTAGCGTTCATGTTGCCCAAACCGTTCTTGCCTATGATGCCTGGCCAGGTGTCTGCATCTCTCCCTACTCTAGCGTTAAAATCGCCAAGAATAACGAGTCGTTCCGTTTTAGGTATTCTACAGAGGGTTTCTTCCAGCTGTTGATAGAAGCTTTCCTTGGTTTCGTGACTTGCATCCAGAGTGGGAGCGTAGCCGCTTATTAGATTTACCGCGTTGCCATCTGATAGCTCATAGCGTAGCAGCATTAGACGTTCGGATAGGCCTTGTGGTACTTGTGTTAAGTTGGATACAAGTTGATTCCGAACGGCAAATCCTAAGTAAGTACGTAAGTAAGTAGTAAGTACTAAGTAGTAAATGGAAATAACATAAACAGAATCTTAAAACTGTGTATTTGACATACACACAAAATAAGAGTTCTTCCAAAAAAAGCTTTGAAAACGGAAAGAGATTACTTTCCTAAACGTCAACTAAATACATTATTTCTGTGTTTATTCCGATTTATATTATTTGCAGAACATAACCTCTGACTTTTCCTTTGGCGTAAACGTCACGGGCGCAGAGGCTTTTTTTCCCAATAATTCTATTATTTTGTAGATTCGGTGATTTGTTTTGAAGAGGATAATAATACATGTGGTAGAAAATCCAAATAATAGGAAAGAATACTAGTTTCCAATAGATAATTCAGTTCTTTACCTTGAAAGTATTTGTTTAGTGACCTGGAGAACTTTTTGTAAGCTTGAGTTTTTATTGTTACTGGAATATCATTGTATATTTTAGGAGCCAAGTATACAAATGATTTTTTGGTTAAAGTTTTTTTAACAAGTGGTATAATATGCAACAAACTTCCCCTGGCAATTTTTCGCTTTTCTATTTTTAAAAAGTGTCATATTTATACATAGTTCTACCTACTGAGCTGCAATACATTTCGTCGATATTTAATATATTATTCTGCGTAAAAAGAGGCTTGGAAGGCGTTAAACGTTTCACTTTGTTTATTAAACGTACCAATAATTTCTGAGCCACGACAAGACATCTTTTATTACTCTTATATACCCCACCACACACCGAAATTCCATAATTTAGTACTGATTGAACAAGTGCAAAATAAATTATTCTTAGTGTAGAAGATGGAACCAGTTCCTTCAGAAAGTAAAATTTTGGCACTGTTTTCCTTATTTTTGCATTAATGGTTTGAATGTGAGTTTTCCAAGTCATATTTTGGTCAAAGAATAGTCCCAAGTATTTACTAGTCTCCTTTTGCTTAATGATATCACAATCACAATTTTGATCTTGTGTTTTCCCCCGGCAAGCTAATGAATGGTACTGAAGGGGTTGTCCAAATATAAAACTGTCTCGAATGGAAAAATTTACATACTGAGTTTTTTCTGCATTTAGATTCATTATATTTTCATTAAACTAATTCCTAAATTATTTTTAGATCGTGATTAATATTCTCCCACACAGTTTTTTTACATTTATCATGATAAAGTAAAGCGGTGTCATCAGCGAATGTAAACAGTTTCCCTCTCATTGAAGTGTTACAAAGATCGTTAATGTAAACAAGAAACAGCAACGGCCCAAGTACCGATCCCTGAGGCACTCCAAATTTTACTGTAGATACATCACTGTACATATTATTCACCCGCACTTGTTGTTGTCTATTGGTTAGATAACTTTTAATCCATTTGCAGCATCTTCCCCGAACAGCAGCATCAGTCAATTTTTCAAGTAATTTATTGTGTGATATCGTATCGAAAGCTTTTGAAATATCTATAAACACGCCAGTAACATAGTTATTGTCATCTAACGCTTTGTTAATCTCTACTGAAAAATTAACCAAAGCTGGCTCGGTACCCCTCCTTTTAATAAATCCATATTGATTCTCAGAAAAAAAAATCACTTAGACGTATTTGTCTGTGACTTGATGAGGCACATAAACAACACAGTAACACAGTAAATCGTAAATTGTATAATGAGATGGAAAGGAAAGACAGTAAAATACAAAACGATAAATTTTTGGATTACTAACACGATTTTGTGATATTAAACCTACTAATTTTTTGCTTCATAATAGTTTTCAAATAAAGACCTTGACCTTACTATGCCTACAAAAATTGGAGTTTTATGTAATAATGAGACAATTTGTAATAACTTAATAAAGGCTATATTCGTATAAAATTTATAACTTAAGTAAAAATTTGTGAAATTACAAAATTAGTATAGAATTTTTTCTACATCATGATAACTGAATTTCCTTTGGCTTCACATCCACATTCAATCCTAGGTCATACTAAGACATCGTAGAATACAATATAGTTTTTTACATGTCTAAATTCCTTGCAACCTAATTAAAACTTTAAAACACACATATTCCTCTTCTTCCAAGAGTTTCTAGTCTATAAACAGTAGAAAACAAAAACCAATTTAATGTTAAATAAAAAATTTACCTATAGCATTGGACCAAGAAACTGGACGAAGAAGAGACGCAAATAACTGAATTAACTGCCCCTAAGGCAGTTAGTTCTACAAATATCAAAACACTTGAACACTACACTCGAATACACTGATGGATGCATATTTCGGAAACCATATTAGCATCATCAGGAGATAAAGTAAGCCTTAGAAATCCAGGACCCCAAAAAGAGGATTAATTAAAGAAATAGACCACTAGCTCTTGGACAAACGACAATCAAAGGATCGAAATAATGGCTAGAAGAGCAAAATCTAGAAATAAAAAAATACTGCATCTGAAATGGACAAAATAAATAAAGAATTAACGGAAAGACTAAAAAGAAAACCTTAGATACGATCCTTAGAGCTCGGGTGGATGTCGAGAGAGTTAAAACTGAGTTTTGGTTACCTTCTGTATGGTGATCCTGAGCCACCACCGACCACAGCCAACTGGTGAGGAGGCATGGTGAGAATGACTCAGGTCGTGATGCAAATGCACATCACACGGTCTGGGAAAGTACAAACACCAATGCAAAAGGTGAACCACTTTTTGAATTTACTATGGATTATGGCTTAGGCATATCAAAAAATGTAGGTAATCCTCCTACCTTTGTAACTACACAAAGACAAAAAGTGATAGATATAACAATAGATACAATGAATGGGTGTAATCTAGTTAGAAACTGGCATGTGTCCGACAAAGAGAGTTATTTAGACCACAGATACATACGATATAGAGGAACTCCCGATATATTACACAACGGCCTGATCTGATACACTAATGGGTCTAGAATAAAGACAGACGTTGGAGCTATCAGAATAGATAGCAACGAAAAGGCTGATGAACTTATCAAGGAGCAACAAACACGTTATATGGCTCAGAACCCGTGCTCAAGCGATCAAAGGCTGGGTCAAGAATAAACATAATTATAACTGGAAAAACATTCCAGGTTAAGAGACCATGCCCAAAACAAACAGGGGAATTACTCTTAAATAACATAATGCAATTGAGAATTATAACAGGTTTCACGAAAGGATACTTTCCTGCTAAGAAGTTCCTGCACACAGTCGGTAAATTCAATGGCAATCTCGTTTGCAGACTATGTGACAAGAAACCAGAGGCGATAGATCACATTATATACAAATGTTAGGCAATAGTCCGCAGAAGATATAATATATTCGGGCAAACACAAACAAATCTGGGAATCATTAAAATTTGTCTCAGTGACGCAGACGTACCAAAATGGGCAGAGTACGTTAAGACAGGGAGAGCACAATAAGCTCATGAGGCTGCCGTGTCCTCGTAGTATATTTATAGACTAACCCCCGGGAGAAGGGGTTTTAGTCAGTAGAACTCTGATACTTCTCATACTATGAGAACCGGCGAAGGTTTCCTCTCCTTCGCTCCCCCTTAAAAAAATCGGCGAATGCAAAAAATTAACGCAATATAGGATGAAAATTTTAATCATAATTCCTGCTCGAACAACTAGAGAAATACGTTGGAAATCAACAGAGTAATATTTTCTAGATCGGTGGCGTCATTTCAAAAATTATTAATGCATAAATACTCCACATAAAACTAATTAAAAACAAGTAAATTTACAGTTGACCCATTAATCTATAGGTTACTTGACTGATGATATACCGACAACAGTTTTATAAGAATTTGGAAACACGACAGAACAGCCCAAACTAGATAATACACTGTTTATCGATAAATAAATTACATCGCATTTGAAATCAATAGAGTTCTCATTAAAGTTTTCCGCCATAATAGCTGCACAACTTACACAAGTTGAACAAGAGACATAATCGTTTATTACGCGAACGTTAGTAGCTTTCTGCTAAATTTAGTTATGTTGGTTTAAGTCTAATTCATAGCCGAGCCAACTTGCTAACTGGAGACCGTTTTATAGAAATTATGTTATAGAAGTTCACTGGACGTTTTTAATAAATTATGTGTCACAATCAAACTTGAATAACATATTTCACGAGATGCTCTAAAACTATTGGCACGGGATTCTTATCATAGATAAATGTTATACTCAAATATAACCTTATTTTTAACCCACTTATTTGAGAAATGGGGATGGAATCTAGAAAATAATATTAAATGAATCAGTTTTGTGTTTTATTTGTTGCTTTAGTATAATTTGCAGGTATAGCTGTAGCTGATGACTAGTATTATGAAAATTCTTGGACAGCTTTGAAATATAAAGCCGAAAACGACTTAAAAATGGTCAAATCCTAGTTTGGACACAATGATCTAATGTCAAACTGTGGAAAAACAAAACATTTATCCTTCACTTTTCACACTAGTAATCTACAAAATATGGGCTCATTAAATGTAGACGAAGGTACTACTGACATAACTGAGATTGAACGATAAGACGTCTATAATAGACGGGATTTGTAGATTGTTTTATGGGGTCGTTTGGCTTCGAACAGCCTTACTTAACTTCGACCTAAAAGATCTTTTGTAATTTACCCTACATCTAGTTGTTGCCCAGGATTCCAAGATTATTACAAAGCTTGTGATTTTTCTGGGGGCTAGTTTCCCTATGTCATCAGGCGTTAATTCCGCCTACACCAACGCCTTGGATTTACAAAATATATGTTCCGCAGTTTCAGTTGCAGTATCGCAATATCTGCATTTGTTGTATATCGCCTTGCCCATATTCTTGAGATGGTATCTCAAGGGGCAGTGGCCAGTTAAAAGGCCTGTAATTAGCCTTAATTCGGGCTTTTCAAGTTCGAGAAGCTTTGTGGCATTCTTTGCTAAATAAGTTATAAACTTTTTCGCTTGTCTTTGACCTGGAGTATTCCTCCAGTAGGACTTTTTCTGGTCCTTTTCCCATTCTTGGATCTTCTTCGCTATGTGTCCCTTAACCAAGCCACAAAACGGTTCGGGTCCAATGAATGGCGCTTCAGCTCCTTTTTTTGCAAGGCTGTCAGCAAGTTCATTTCCTTGTACTCCATCCAGCCTTGGCACCCACATCAAGGTAAGTTTGTTGTTGTTGGCCAGTTGCTTCAGGGATTGTCCACGTTCCCAAGCAATTTTAGACTCAAAGGTAAAGGACCTTGGAGCTTTTAGTGCTGCCTGGCTATCTGATAGTATATAGAACTTTGGATAGCCTACAGTTAGACTCTGGTACGCCCACTCCTACCCCTTCAGCTATTTTAGATCCATCTGTGTACCAGATGAGTGATCCTTGTTCCAATCGCAGTACCTCTATCTCGCTCGTGTCTGACGACTTTCAATTAGCACTTCAAACGGGCGGTCAAAGTCTTGTTTGATTGCATTGAATCAGTAAGTGTGGTCATGGACTTCAAATGGATTAACTCAAGAATCCTTAAGTGACCAACCAGATCGCCTGGTTTAAATTTATGTTCCTGGTGTAGTCGTAAGGCACTGAGTGCTGCTTCTTTCCTTACATACAAGTGCAAGGGAAGCAGGTTAACCATAGCCTCCATAGTATAACTCCTGTGGGACACGAGTGCATTGTTCCTGTAATCTCTATACAGGCAAGGCGTTTCCTCTTTTTGCAACTCTCCCTGTGCTATTTTTTCCTCTGTTTTTGGCCACCATACGCATGATGCGTAGGTCACCATAGGTCTGACTACCGAAAAATAAGACCAATGTATCATTTTCGGTCTTAGACCCTAAGTCTTACCAAACAGCCTACGGCACGTCCATATTGCCGCTGTTGCTTTAGTAAGAGTCCTTTCCAGATGTGAATTCTAGGTAAGTTTTTGATCCAGGATTAGTCCTAAATACTTGACTTCTAGGAGTAATCCTGGATCAAGGACTTACCTGGAACTCACGTCTGGAAAGGAGATTTAGGGAAGATTTACCTGTAATGAATAAGTAGTTTTAAAAAACTAACACGCTTTTATTACAACGAACTAAAAAACATAAAATGATTTCTAAATGTATCAAGTTCTAAACTATATGTCTTACCTAATAACGTTAAGAATATAGATAACTTCAATATTCAAGCAAATTTCTCACACAGTTAGCCACCGATCTTTCTAGTCCATTGACAATTTCAAATTACTTCAGAATCAGTACACACCGTCCTATTTTGCTTTATTTGGCACATAAACCTCGTACACCAAAGAGTACTAACCCCAAAAGAAATTTTGTGGATTTAAATCTGTTAACCTAGGAGGCCATTTAGTAAGCCTACTTCTTCTAAGCTATTTAGCTAGATAGACTTAATTTAAATAGTTTCGTACGTTAACACTAAAGTGGGGGCCGCATTATTATGCATGAGTATGGTAGGCTGTATCTAACAAGCCATTTAAGGCCCGATGGATTAGATTAGATTAGATTAGCAAAGGAGCTGGTTATTTAGCCTTTACCACCGCGACCTTTTCAGGTTCCTAGAATAGCTTCCTTATAGTACCTAATCCAGCTTTGTCCTTTGTACTAGACTCCACAGCTTTCATAAAGGCCCTTTTGTATAGCTGTCCGCCCTTGGCTTTTCTTCTCCGAGTACTTGGAATCTCAGTCTCGCCAAGCCTTCACAGTGGCACAATACGTGAACTGAGGTTTCCTCTTCCTCTTAGCAGAATCTGCATGTTGCGTTCTCTGCCAGGCCCATTTGACTCATGTGCTATTGAGTCGGCAATGGCCAGTTAGGCCTATTATTACTCTGATGGCCTTCCTATTCTGGCTTAATAAATCTTCCGTAAAATTGGCCGAACGTTTTTTAACGAACTCTTCGTCCTGTCTCTGTCTTAGGAGATTCCTCTACCATTCCAGAGATTTATTTTGCACCCATTCCTTAATGGCTGCTCGTAGGCATGGCTTTGCTACGCCACAAAAGGTCTCGGCTCCTATTGGGGCTTCAAGTGCGCCTTCCTAGGCCAGTTGGTCAGCATTTTCGTTTCCTCTGTGTCCCTCGTGTCCTGGTACCCATGCTAGGGCCACTCTGTTCTGACTTCCCGGCTCTGTAAGGGCCATCAAGCAGTCCCATATCGGGCCCGATGGAAGAACGTGAGTTACTCAGATACTAGTAGAACCTAAGGTTATTATTCGACCTCTTCCTACTGAACACACTGCATCATGACACGCATTTTCAGTATACCATTAGTTCATAAGTCATGTACATTTAAAAATCGACAGTTGGGAAAACAGCGGTCTATCGCAACGTAAAAAATTATAGTTTTTTCATGAGAAATATTGGCAATCCTTTTTAGCAGCGTTAAATTAACGTTATTTACATTGCTCAAATAAACGTGTTCTGTTAAACGTTCATTAAAGACCTACATCAACTGAATGATTCATTGAAAAATCAACATGTATATCTTTAATTAGAATATTGACAATGATTTTACAAAGATCTGATTTCATTAAAGACCTTGGCATTTGTTTCAATCCAAAATAGTGTTTCAATAAACATGCACAAATGGCAACACGTTCTGTTCTTAAAACTTTGGTACTATGATATGTAACTGTGGAGGTTCTAAAAATATTTTCACTCATCGGCTACCTTAGAGCGATTTCTTTTCTAGTCGTCAATCGATGACTGGATGCTGAAGGCTGGACTGTTATTGCAGATATTTGGACAAAATAAAGTGAATAATGAATATGGATTGCCATTTACTTCTATAAGGTCCTATCTAACAAAGTGCAAATGAAGTAAAACATGTAAACGGCATCCTTGTTACGTAAATATTAAAATTGGCAAAGTCCTTGGAGCATTATTTCACAAGAAAGCCGCAGTGTGTGATTAATTTTACCCAACGCACTAAACATAACAAAATGTCTTTAAAATTGCGTTTAGATAAACATTATTGAATCAAAAAGCAATTGAATTAACATTTACGAAACTGAAAATGAACAGATTAGGGGAAATAATATTACCGACTAATTCACTAATTCTTCCGCAGTTTTAAAATATTCAGGGTCTAATGTATTTCTGATAGTTGGTTGTCACGCATGATTACCCTTCGGTAATTCCCCTTCCCAGCCCCATGGTGAAGCATGTGAAAACGCACTTGAGCCCTGTTGAGTGGAAGGACTCCTTGGAGATTCCTTATAGGGGTGAAGATATAATGCTAGACTAAGTAGCAACAGTAGTATTGTAAGATGTTTACCGACACCTATAATAAAACTGGAAAATATATTAGCCATACTTAACAACTCCTAAATACAACAATTTTAGTATACGGGGTGATTTATATTCTAATACTTCAACAGATTAAAAAAAAATTGTCGTGGGTAATAAGTTAGAAGTTTTTCACACAGTCTATTAAATGAAAATATTGAATTAAAACTATAAAAATCATTCTAAATGTCCACCTTTACCTTAAATGCAAGCTTGACATCGACAAGTCAAACATTTGCTGTAGACAATATTTCTCGTAATAATAAACATACCAATATTCTTTCCTATTTTTTTTTTTTTTTTTTTAATTAACGGCGTCGACTGCTGAGGTCATTGGCCGTTTTCAGTGTAGTATGCTTCCATAATTATTTTATCCGTCCGTGTACTTTATGATACAGTAAACTATTATTAATTAAATTTTTTTGTGGAGTTCACTAGATTTAAGGAACTGTACCAATTTCTTCAGTGTTTCGATATTGGGTGCTAGGATATTTCTTACGTCATTATCTATTCCAGAGTTTCTTCTATGTTCAGTGAACAATGGACATATGACCAGGATATGTTTTACGGTTATCCTTGTTCTACAATTTGGACATCTAGGATGTCTTTCACCTCTTAATAGATGTGATGAGGTCATAAAGGTGTGCCCAATTCTTAGCCGTGTAATCATAGCTTGTTCTCTCCTGGTGAACTTTGTGTGCCATTTCGGTGTATCTAGTTGTGGCTGGATAGATCGGTACGCTGTTTCATATCGATTCCAGTTAATTTGCCATTTTTGAAAAATTGTTTTTCTTACTTCATTGATTATATCTTGGTATCTTATGGGGATATTCTCGGCCACTATATTTTGATCTGCTGCTAAACGTGCTGCAGCATCTACTTTCTCATTTCCGAGTATGCCTATATGACTAGGTGTAAATATAAATATAATCTTTTTACCTAAAAATTTTAATCGGTGTAGTAAGATTTGAATCTTTTTTGAATTCTGCTCCCTGTTTCAAAAAACTGTATTTACAATATCCCGTGCGAATGTGATAAATATTATGTGTGAGTCATCCAGACCTTTCAGTGTGAGGTTGGATAAGCACAAGAATTACATTAGAAAGAATGAAATTCAGAAATCAAAGATTTGTGAACATGCTTGGGAAAGCGGACATAGAATAAACTGGGACTCGGCTCGTCGTACTGATTGCTCTCATTTGAGGCCCTAAATGTGGCACATGATGTATGAAAGTACAAATCGAGTACTGTGTACTGTACTTTCCGACCTTTATTGGTTTTGCTCGATTATAAGATATATTCGCTAAGCTACGCTACGCTGATGAGGAGCAATAACTCCGAAACACGTGTCCGTAGCTGCATTGTTGTTTCTCTTGAGGTATAAGGCAATAACTTGTTTCTTTATTTTTATTATTATTTAAAAAAAATTGAATCTTCTTAAAAAAGAACGAAAAAAAATTTCATTGTTAAAATTATTAGCACTATTAGTACAAAGTAATAACGCATTGCTAATTATTACCTAATTAAATTGTTATTTTTTACAAATAAATGGCAACAATTTCCATGACGAGTTTTACAGTACAGACAAATCCTATACATTTAAAACTGAAATAGACAGGATGACAGTGGTGACGCTGATTTGAATCATGTTGTACAGAAAAACAGTATCCACTCCATCAAAACTAAAGAGTATTTTCTTGTTCTTGCAGATACAAGTCGGAAAGGGCACCCTTTGTGACACATTTCGATGGAACGACGCAGCACATATAAATCTCAAAGGAAATGCTAGAGTCGAGACGGACTACTAAGTTTAAATAAAAAAGTCAGGTGTGTTAAGCTTGACAACTTTGTGCCATCATTATGTATAATAAATTGGCAGTATCTGTCCTCGTTATGTGCTATTTCTTTGCTCAACATTTGCTGATATCCATTACCACAAACGCATGTTATTTAATCATTATCTTTGCGTTCTTCATTAAATATCACAGATTTTGGTTCACAGTCTAATAATACACTTGCCGAGAAAAATAATATCTTCAATATTTCACACATAAAACTGAGTTTGTGCTAAATCTCGATAGTTAAGTAAATTAGAAATGAAGCTGATTTTGTGAGTTTATGATGAAAAAAAATTTGAAGAAAAATTTTACGTTTAAACTAGTTTAAAGTATGGGTTAAGTACGCACAATCTTACCCATACAGTGGTTAATGCACCATTTGCACAAATTTCTTTGAAAATACCGTTGAATTATTATTTGTTGGCACACTCCGGCAGCAATAATAATAATCATCTTTCTGTTCACAAAATACAAAAAGTAGTTACAATATACGTAGATGGTACGTACATAGGTTTTTAGAATTATAATTATTTCTAGAATTGATCGTACAGTCACTTAAAAATGTATCATGATCGAATTGAGCAAAATCCCTGTAGCAAGGAAAATACTGTGGTTGTTTATGTTTCTGTATTTTAAAAGAGCAGTCAACTAAACAGTGGTCTGAGATACCACCATATTAATAATATTAGTATAGTCCAAGTAAGGACTTCTCTATACTAAAAAAACGCAACAAAAACTTTACGACATAATTATATCACCGCGGGCCATGGCACCATGCCTATCATCAAACGACCCGACGCACATTAAAAACCTATATATTCCTTAAAAATAATGATGTGAGTTTGAATTATTCGAATAGCTCTTTTTTGTAGACGAAAAATTCTTATGTTGTGATGTAAACAACCCCAAAATGTTATTGCATATTTAATTCTAGAGTTCATAGCTGCGTAATAATAAAACATCATAATATTCCTATTACCTACTTGTTTCAATCTATATAAAGCAAAGCAAACTGAAGATATATTTTTAGAAAGTTTATCTATATGATACATTTATTGTCATCAGCAAATATAACTATATTTTTTTATCATTGGCAATTGTAAGATCATTTACAAATAAAATATGAATAAAAGTAGTCCACGGAGAGAACCTTGCTTAAAATCTTCTGAATGAGATTTTATTTTACCGAGATAGAAATCCAAAATGCAATTACTAAACTAAAAAACAAGATGACCTCAGGCCTTGCCTTAATACTCTCTTTTCTTGTTAAGGACTGTAGCAGTGTACTAGTCAAACCTTTATTAATTATATTTAATTTATCTTTGAAAACTTTAACGTTTTCTAACACGTGGAAAAGGGCTAAAATTTGTCCAGTCTTTAAAACGGGTGACTCAACTATTACTAGTAATTATAGAGCGATTGCAATTCTGTCGAACTTTGCAAAAGTCTTTGAGATTATCCTATATGATCGCATCTATCTGCCAGTCAGTAAGAGAATATCGCTATACCAACATGGTTTTGTGTCCCACCGTTCAACGGTTACCAATTTGGCTATTTTTATTCAGTTTGTATCTCATGCTATTGATGAGTCTGGACAGGTTGATGTGATCTATACGGACTTCTCTAAGGCCTTCGATCGGGTTGATCACAGTATCTTATTTACTAAATTAGGCAACTGGTGCTTAAGTTCTTCATTACTATCGTTTATGCAATCCTACATTACCAACCGTGAACAATTTGTTTCTTATAATGGTTATAACTCTGAGCCGTTTATAGCTACATGAGGGGTTCCCCAGGGCTCTAACTTGGGACCTCTTCCATTTCTACTTTTTATTGATGATATTACCTCAATTATTGACAATCGTAGTAGGCTATTATTTGCTGATGATCTTAAGATATATAAGAAAATAACATGTCAGAAAGATTGTGTTTTGCTGCAAAATGATATTAATCAGGTTCAAAACTGGTGTATGAGTAATAGATTACATCTTAATGCCTCTAAATGTAAAGTTGTCATATTTACCAAGAAGCTCTCCAGTATTGAAAATCTTTACTATATCGATGGAATGTCTTGATTCTAGATTATCATTCATTGATCACATTCATTTAAAGGTGAATGAAGCTACTAAAATGACTGGCTTCATGATTAGGAACTGCAAAATGTTTATCAGCATTAAATCTCTAACAATCCTTTACTTTTCCAATGTGAGGTCTAAACTTGAGTATGGTTCACTTATCTGGTACCCTTATTACATAAATCATAAATTGGCTTTAGAAAGTGTTCAGAGAAGGTTTCTTAAATTTTTATCATTTAAAATTGATGCAATTTATCCTGCAAGAGGTATTGAACAAAGAACACTTTTATCTAGGTTTGAAATAAACAGCTTGAAATTAAGAAGAAAATGCAGTTCTATTTCTTTTTTACACAATTTACTAAGTAACAATATTGACTGTCCTGATTTATTGGCTCAGTTATGCTTTAATGTACCAAATTATCCTGCTAGGCAGAATTACACATTTTACTGTCCTCAAGCCAGGAGTAATCTCCTTTTGAAATCGCCCATATATACGATGTGTAGTAATTTGAGCCAAATTTGTCATTTATGTGACATTAATAATTGTTCAAAAAAGTAAGCTTACATACGGCTGTAAATAATCTTTAACCTTAACCTCAACAAAACATTATTGAATTCTAAATTGTGCACTGTAATTAGTACTGTGTTCTATCTGTTTTCTTTTTAAATATTTATTAATTTGTTATCTTTTTATTTCTTTAATACATTCTTCTGTGGTTTATTATTGTTATTATTCAAATGCACTTGTCTAGATAAGTATTTTTTTGTTTTTGTACTTTTTATTGTAATTTAATGTAATGTTATTATATTAGGAATTTCTTTTGTGAACCATTGTTAAAAAATTGTTGTTTTCGGGTGTTACCTGTTGAGCAATAAAGGTATTATTATTATTATTATTATTATTAATCTCTACTATTTGTGCTCTGCCCCGTAAATACGATATTATGTACTCATTCACTTTACCCCTCAGCCCACAATTCATAAGCATCAAGTTTGTCCAAAAGTAAGCAGTGATCCATCAGATTCAAACCTTTAGTTTAGTCCATAAATAACCCTACAATTTTTAATTATTATCTAGATTTTCGTAAATGTCATTGGGGAATTCAAAAATAGCTAAATCTGTAGGTCTGTTTTTCTAAAACCATGTTGAGCCTTATTTAATTAACTAAATTTTAATTAAAAACAGACAATGTTATTGCATAAAGTTTTTCTAAAATTTTAGATACAGTAGATAGTATAGACACCGGCCTGTAATTTTCAACGAGATGAGAGTCTCCTCTTTTAAATAGCAGAACCACGTTAGCTATTTTTAGTACATCGGGAAATGATTTTATTTCAGCCACTTTAATAACTTTTTGATATATACCTGGTATTTATAGACTAAAATATATTTATTATAAAAAAACTGATAATTGGTTTTACTAAACTAAATGTGGATTGTTTTATTATAATTTTTTCTTTTAACACTAGTGTACTTAAGGTATGCCAGTTGTTTATGACTCCAAACCAATTCAGGATCAAGATATTATCTGCGTAACTTTTATATTAATATTATTAAACATTTATCAAGCCGACCAGACCATGATCAATATTTAATTAAAATTCATTAATTAATAATTCAGGCCGTCATGAGGCCAGTATATGTACTGGTAATTGTTTGGATGTAATAAATAATTAGAAACATAAAAAATAAATAGGTTCCGATCGGATTTATTAATGTTTAATATTCATTATTTTCGACCGGTCCCTAATGAATTACCAATAAGGCTTGACTAACAAATGCGGTCACAGAAATAAACGGTATATGAAATATGTCAAATGTAACGTGAACAAGTTGTCCTCAAGTAATTAAATCATTCTCTGAAAATTTAAATGAGAGTTTTTTAGGGGCTTGTCATTGTTGTATGAATGGAAGATAAAAAATCTTACGGTTCCTGTCAGTTCTCTTATTAAGAGTCTTTTAATAATTAACTCCAGATATTACCATAATGATAAGTTTGAATGATGCCTACAATTAAAATCGTCTTTTGTTAGAACAAGCTACTGCTAAAGTAGCTACGCTGCTTACCGGTCGTCCGTTTGACATTATCATACACGTATTAAAATAATCTAAGGATAAAAAAAATTATATAAAAAAATATTTAAAAAAAATACTTTTATTTAAATGCTCTAAAAAGTAGAAAATAAACTTTGAAGTAAATCAAATCCATAATTTTGTTACATTATATAATTTTTTTATGATATAAAAGATTGTCGCGAGATTTTCCTGTGTGAAGAAGATTGCTCGCGACAAGCTTTTATATTATAAAAAATATCATACAATAATAATAATAATAATAAGTTTATTTCCGAAGGACAATAATTCTATGATTACAGAGTAAATACTAATATAGATTTGTAAATAAACTAGCTACTTCATAGCAATGCAGAACAAGCACTGTGCATGAAGATAGGAAACATTCTAAAACAGTGTAAAAAATTGATGGGTTTGATTTATTTCAAAGTTTATTTTCTACTTTTTAGAGCATTTAAATAAGAGCTCTTTTTAAATATTTTTTTATATAATTTTATTTTTTACTTTTTAGTCTTTTGATATGCTGCAATCCCCAGATATCGATTTTGAAACGAATCGGATCATAAACAATAAAGTCGTTCGTCGTCTTGAACTAAATTTTTGACTAGAAATTCGTAATCCGCGTCCCCGAAAACCCCCAGATATCGATTTTGATCAATTTGGTTCTAAATGACAAAAGTCGTTAGTCATATTGGCACCGCCATTTTGAATTTTTGAATTTCGACCAAGAATTCATAGTTGGCGATCTCGAAAATCAAAAGATATCAATTTTGATCGATTTGGATCTAAATGACAAAAGTCGTCAGCCATATTGGCGCCGCCATTTTGAATTTGTGAATTTCGACCAAGAATTCATAGTTGGCGATCTCGATAACCCCCACATATCGATTTTGAGTCGAATCGGATCATGAACAATAAAGTCGTCCGCCATCTTGAAGTCGCCATCCTGAACTAAATTTTTGACTAGAAATTCGTAATCGGCGAACCTAAATCCCTAAGACATCAATTTTGATCGATTTGGATCTAAATGACAAAATTTGTCAGCCATATTGGCACCGCCATTTTGAATCTCTAAATTTTGATCAAGAATTCATAATTGGCGATCTCGAAAATCCCCAGATATCGATTTTGAGTCGAATCGGATCATAAATGATCGGCCGCCATATTGAAGCCTCCATATTGTTTTTTCTTATATGAAAATGTTACCGGACTTATATACATGTGCAAAATTTCAAAGCTCTAGCTTAATTAGATCTAATGGAAATTTTGATTGCAAGATTTGACCTAATCAAATTAACTAACAAGTTTAGTAAAAGCTTTTAATTAAAGACTGTAATAATATGTAAATACTGAAAAGTATGTTAATGTAAATGATTTTATCTGTGTTTGAAGTCTTCTATTTGCTTTATTTTTGATAGGTACACTCACAGTAGATGACGGAGTACTAAAGTTTTATTGCAACATTTAGCAAAAAACTTGTGAAAGGATGGAACGTAAAAAAATTCTAACAGAAAAAATACAAGAAGCAGATCGCTGGCCCTTGGACAAACCATTATTAAAAGATCAATTGCCATAAAAATAACTAGACTTAGAAAAATTATTGCACCTGGAATGCCCAAAATAGGCCACGACTTAATGCACTATGGAATGATGAGACTAAAAGAAGGAGCAAACCTTAGAAATAATTACCAGAGTAGGATGAATGGACATCACGCCTCTACCTACAGAATGAAACAACGTTCGAACAACTAGAGAAACAGATTGGAAGACCATTAAGCTACTAGACAGCTTGTATCAAAGGCAAACCATATGTATACCATTGGAATGGTTCGGATAAACGACGGAGGCGAAATAAGACTACAGGAGTTAATTAACGATGTCCCCTACCAGATTATTTATCAGGGGTAAAATTCTAATGAAGATGCGGGCATATTGACGCCGACTATCTCCTAACCGTCACGAAAGAGGAACAGAATATTCTCAATTCCATAAAGAAAAAGCAAAAATAGTGCGAGACCAATCAGAAGAGAGCCTAGTCAACAAACATAACATAAAACGAGAAAAAAGGATGATGAAGAAACTGAAATAACTAGAAATATATCTGACACATCAACTGACATGGAGAGGAAATGTAACGGAAATAATTAAAATGGCATACAGTGTCTCTTTCACCGAAAAAATTAATCGACATGAAGTCTCACCAAATTTACATACACAGTTTTCATGTTACCAAAGGGTGGAATGGAAAACGTCCAATACGTCTGTCCACAAAAAAATTAATATATTGTTACGTGTTTACAGTCTTCAGTAAACACTCTGTAGGTTCAAATAACTTGCAACAAGAAAACTATTTTATTAATCACAACTGTACTTTACTTTTCTTCTTAAACTTGTCAACTCTTATCTAACCTAAAAACTGTATTGTCTGCTCAACTTCACTTCTTTATATACACCCTTAGAATGTACCAGAATCCTATTCCATAACATTCTAGAACAGGTTGGAATCCTCCAGTGTTTTCTACTATGTGCTAGATGGCTGTTCGTCAATTGGCCCAGAGATGGCGCCACCCCACCTTCCGGCCATTAACAGGATAACAGATTTCCCTTCACTTTGACCAGGGACTTAATCACATCTCTCCCCGCTAAAGGGCAGCACATAAGAGTATATTAGAAGTGGTGAAAAATAAAAATTTTTACCTAATAACAACAATATTAGATTGTGGTCGAAGAGAGTCAATCCGAACAACAGCAACTTTAGAAAATGCTTGCTTTATTTCAGTCAGATGAACGCGTATGACGTCACATGCTTGCTTGCTCGGCAGACGCCAGACCATCTGTACGCGTGGTTAGGTTTCCGTGTCGTCCTCGTTAGAACAAAGTTTGAATTCACGGCAGTAACAGTACCTTTACTATTTAGAACGTCAAATAGAGTTTGTTTATTGTTGTCAAATATGTAGGAGGGTTTCCAAAAAGGAGATTATGGTATCCGATTTTCTTTCAAAGCACATACAAGCATGACTATGACAAACATCGGCAAAAGTATCCGGTCCATCTTAGCTCACTATAGCAACACCTACAGTATCGCAGCGCATATCGCGTAGCAGACATGTGACGTCATCTGCCTAGCCACGCGTGCTCCCTTGGTGTCGGCTTTAGCCTCTACACGCTGAGGTAATTTCTATTACAAATAAGCCGAAAGCAAAATGACCACTTTAAAACTTTGTAGGTGTTTCTACCACCCATGAATCGATCATTCCAAATTAAAAACTAAATTTTATGGACAAACCTATTATTTGAATGAACAAAGACGAGGGACCACAGAAAACGTCACTATTAATAGAGGAAAAAGCGGTTATGAAAAGGATTACTTGTGCTCAAGGACTGCTAGTTTAAGTCGTTGCTGATGCACTGCACCACGCCGGTATCGCGTATAAATAAATAAATAAACACCACAGAACTTAAACAGAAGCCAGAATCCTGTGCGGAAGAGGGTTACACAATGATAAAACGCGGACATACAACCATTTCCTTCGACAGTGCCTGAGCCGGGATTTGAACCCGGTGGCGCGATACCCGTGTGATTAATCTCGATTGCCAGCTCGCGCCATAACCAACACAGCTGTCGGCCAGCCCCACGACCGCCTTATAAATAAACTTTTTGTTATTTCTGTTTAGTTTGTTGTTCCCTGTCATCAAAGGGTACAGACTCCTACACAGGAAGTATAATTTGCGTACTGCCCCGCTTATGTATTTATTGTAGGTCAGTTGAGTGTCTAAATGACCCCCAGATACTTCATAGTTTCCTTTGTTTTAATTGTATTGATGTAGTCTATATACCAATCCCGGGATCCAGACGATATTGAAGGCTTTCTCAATTTTTAGCAGTTCCATCGTGGTGCTCTTTACCAGATTATATTGGCCTTTGACATTGTTAACTATTCTAGCGATCTGTAGCGTCATGTTGCGTCCCTTCTTGAAACCAAATTGATGTTCATCGTTGATGTGAAATCCATCGACAGATCATCGACGGTAACGTGATGTGTCAGAAACTGCCAGTAAGGATATGGACTACCATAACGCATTGAACAGTACCTTTCCTGTACATATTTGAGGGCCCTATTGCCAATGCCGTCTTTCCCCGGTGTTTTGTTTTTCGCTACCGTTTTTCACTGCATTATTTCAGAGGGCTTGACCATGTTGTTTAAAAATTGTTGGTCCGTACATTCAACGTCATAGTCGATGATTTGTCCTGTTAGGTTTTGTATGCAGTCGTGCTCGAGATTATTTAGTCCGTTGGCGTTATATACTATTTCAAATTTGTCGACTAAGTTATTCGATTTTTTCGTGTTGGTCAAATCATTTTGATTTTCTAGAACGAGCATGGCTTCTCGCCTACATTTTAAAACTCGAAAAGCGAATTGTCTTGAGGATTCAAAGCTTGTAACTTCTCACCCTATATTCTATTTTTTAAGGTTCTAATGGGTGCTCGAATTCGACCCTGCAGTCTCACCATCTCAATCCTGGCATCGGCATTACGATTTCGCTCTCAATGTCGTGCGTAGTGAATTCATTGTGCGAATATCTCGTATGATCGCCTCGTCTAGTTAGTCTCTATATGACCTTATCGCTATTGTCTCGGCAACAACCCACTTGAAAGTCTGAAATATCTCAGTGAATTTATCCGCTTCATTTTCCAGTACAGTGACGGTATTGATATTATTATTTACTGTCAAGTGATCATTTATATGTTGTTTGTATGACCACCAATGTTCCTACACTATGCGCCTCTCTCATGACTTCAGGCCAGTCCAGCGTAGACGTAGCTGGCCCGACAGATTTTATCTCCTAATCAATATGTAGCCCAAGAAATTTTGTATGATATTTCTTTTCAATGGGTTGATTGTCAAAGAAAACATCAGAACAGGTAAACTAGAAAGTACGTATATTGGTTTTGTTTATACCGAACACAAGCGAATTAAAATCACACCATTTTATATTTGACATGTCTAATTTTAAAGTATCTCTTGGACTGTTAACTCTTTTACTATGCGACAGAATGATATCGTCAGCACAAATCGTACAAGTACCTTGGATATCAATGCTGGCTAAGTCGTTTATGCATAACAAAAATAAAACTGGCCCTAGCACAGATCCTTGAGGCACACCACAACTAAGAGGTTTTTCACAACTTGGGTACTTTGTGAGTGGTACGATTCAATTCAATCAAAGCATTCGCCCCTAGAACTACAGCACAAAGATTGCTGAAGCAGTATTATTAAATCTGACACATTTGTTTTTAATAGTTTATGTCCTTTTGATCTATCAACTTCCATTCTTAATATTTCTTCATACTATTTCCTAACATTATTTGCACGATTTGCATTAAATAAAAAGCTGAATAAAATAAAAGATCTCGTTGTGCCAGTCGGCCACAGAACAATTCGAGATCTAGATGAGGTTTAAAACTAAATCACACTTTTAAAAGGCATATAAATCAAATTTGGTCGTAATCTGTTCAACAATCGAAATGTGCAAAAAGTGATTAAAACTAATCAAACGAGTGTCCGGTTAACCGAGTTATTAGAGGCATAGTTTTACCGTGTGAGGTTTAATTGGTTAGTTTATTAAACACAGAAACTAATTAGTGTTAACCGACTAGATTATTTATGATCCAATAATCAATCAACGCATTTTTACAGTCCGGGTTCACTGCGGCACATTAAATCAATATTGGGGACGTAAATATAAGCTCAGGTGGATTATTTTATAAATCGTACTCGTATTCTCTGTACCTGTAGCTCAAAATAATAAAGCCTTGGCCCCCGGTGTATGGGTTTATCGGATGTGTCTTTTACGGATGTCATCCTGTTGATCGAATGATTTGAAAATATTTGCTCTGCTTGTTTGGGGTGCTGATGTTTCTATCGCACGTAACGAAAAACCAAAATCTCTGTATCACAAACGGTGAAAATATATTGAGAATTAAAATCTCGACGAGGTTACTTCGATTTTCAAGATATTTAAATAAGTTTAATATTCGAGATTTGTTAATTTTATAGAACGTGTTTCTTTTATCTTCGCATTAGATAAATTCTCTTCATGAAATTGATTAACGCAATCCCATTTAGTACAATCAAATAGTAGGAAAAATTACACACTCACTCAAACATTTTTTGCTGAAACGCATAGGAAAATTTTTATTTCGAATCAAATATGTATGTATCGTTGGATAATACTCATCTAGATCTACAACTTTTGTTTAGAACATGTTTTGCTAAAACACATAGAAAAAATTTCAAAAATCTTATTAGAGACCTAAAGCAGTACAAAACAATATAGGATGAAATAAATTGAGTTCAACTTTGGTCTATCATAACACCGATTCTAATAAACGAATCATCGTGATTATTTTTTCAAAGAAGCGTATTTCCGAGTAAATTCAAAATAGATTTTAAAAATAAAAATCCGTTGAAAATTTTCAAAGATATTGAATTTGTTTATAAGCAAAAAAATTTGCCAAATTTTTAAACAATTTGCTGGGCACTCCTAATTAACGGATTTTAATATCTCAAAATGGACTTGAAAATATGAATGCTCTTTTATATGTCCAACAATTTTTAACTTTCTAAATGCTTTAGTTTAGTCTCAGCAACATTTTGAAAATTTGCAAATTTTCAAAACGAAGTTTAGATTGCAAAATTATTATACAAAAACTAAAAGACCGATCTTGATGAAATTTGGTGGGAAGATTTTTTATATTAAAGACTTTTCTTTATCCAAGTATGAAGGTCCTACGTATAATAAAAGTATTTGAAAAATATTCCACAAATAACATGCTAGCGCGTAGTGAAATTATCCTTTCTTATGATCTTTAGGAGCGATTAAGCCAACAATCCGCCATACTACCCGATTTACCCAAACATAGGCGATTTTGAGCAGATACCGCCTGGACTATGTAGTAAGATAGGCTATTGCATCTTGCGTTGACTTCTTAATAGAGTTGTTCCTGTTTTTAAATTAAATTGACCGTGCCCTATTGCGTGAAATAATTTTAAAATTTAAAATATAACATACTCATCAAAGAAATTCTTCTAAAGTTTGCTGATCGCGGAGAGAACTGTGTACATTTCATCGGGCCCTAACAAAACTCATCGCATAATCAAATAAATTCGTATTTCTCTTAGGGTGAATTTTTTCAGATATAAAAAGTATATTTTTGCAAATGGAATTTAGAAACAAAAGTTTTAATAACGAATGACAAGGATAAGCTTTTTAGTAACATTTAAAGTTTTGGGATTCATTTCCTTTGACTTTAATTAAATAAAGATTTTTTTATCGGCAAGACAAATAAGCATATTTCGGAGTGAAAAAACTTCTTAAATGAAAATACGGAAAAGGAAAGTTATTTAATTTCCTGTGTGTATCGCAGATATTTTGTTAATACAATTGAAAAGTTCAAATCTCTTAATAAATGCAAGTTGATAAGAAAAAGAAACATTAATAAAGGAAGCAAAGCAGAATGAAATGGCAAAATTTTATTTACATAACTTTACCGTCTGTTCTCTTTTGTAGAGGAATGAATTTATTTTATTTAACTTTGTTTTTATTATATTATCGTTAACCCCACTTTACAATATAAATTGGAAATTTAAATTTACATTTAGATGGAACGAGTCTATAATAGGATTGACACCAAAGAAGGAAATTATATTTCTGTTTCTTTCAATTATTTGTGCGAAATATCACATAGGAGATGGAATACTTAATAGAATGGCAGCTTAAACTCAACTTAAATTAGCTATGGCAATATTTTCAAAAGGAAGAGAGAGTGAACACGTAAAGATTTGAATAAATTTCTTAAAATCGTTACAGAGCAAGTCACAAAAATTCGCTGAGACATGTTCATTTTTAAATGTATATCTCAATTTTTCTGAGTAAAAAAAAAGTCTACAAATATTTCTTTAAAAGCTACGACGTCATCTGTAATTGTTATTGAGACGACAAAACAAACATTGCCGTACTAATTTTAAAATTTCTAATAGTATTTATTACATATTTTAAAAGGCTTATAGCAGGGGAGCCCGCAACCAGGACTGCAACCCCAGAGACGTCAGTGGTAATGGAACTTTTTCTTCGGAGATACATAAATTATTGAAAAATCATTGAAATCTTCATGTGGTGATAAGTCAAAAATCCTGGTCGCGGGCTCTCCTGCTATTAATGCTGTATAATTAGGAGTTAACATTATTCCAGTATTAAGCAAAGTGGAGTGTAGTAGAATGGAATACAGTTGCATAGAACATAATAGAATGGAACGGATGGTATGGAAACGCAGAGAAGAGAAGAGAAGGGAAGGGAAGGGAAGGGAAGGGAAGGGAAGGGAAGGGAAGGGAAGGGAAGGGAAGGGAAGGGAAGGGAAGGGAAGGGAAGGGAAGATAAGAGAAGAGAAGAGAAGAGAAGAGAAGAGAAGAGAAGAGAAGAGAAGAGAAGAGAAGAGAAGAGAAGAGAAGAGAAGAGAAGAGAAGAGAAGAGAAGAGAAGAGAAGAGAAGAGAAGAGAAGAGAAGAGAAGAGAAGGGAAGAGAACAGACCTAACAAGGCAAGGCAGTATAGGACAGTGCATAGCAGAATAAAACAGAACAGGCTAAGATAAAAAATCAGATTTAGATAATGCAATATTTAGCCAACATTGAAAATAACATTCAGGTCAACCCAAACAACTTCTGTAGTTTTACTAAAACGAAAATCATTCTATATCCTTCCCTTCTTCTTTAAAATATGAAAATTAATTTATCGAAGACCCGCAATTAATTGTTGATAGCTTTGCTAACTTCTTCTCGAAATCGTTCACATCTCCCAATTCTGGCGTTGATAATATTAACTGCACACCTAAGATTAACTGACTCCAATGACTTAAATCTGTCTGTTATCACTGGGGAAGAGATAATTTGAGGCCGTTAAAAAAGCTAAAGCCACTATGACCATGGATCCCGATCTAATTCCTGCATTTCTTATTAAAGATCGTACCACTATATTTGCCAAAGCACTGTTAATTATCTATAATCTAATAAGACGTGCAAGTTTTCCTCACAAGTGGAAATCTTCACGTGTATGTCCTGTATTCAAAAAAGATTACTTAAACCGGATAAAATACTATAAACCAATTACTATCATTTATAACTTTTCTTGAAGTAATTCTTCACTCTTCCATGTATTCTCATGTTTGTGGCACAATCTATCTATCGATCAATATGGTTTTATGAAAGGTAGGTCAACTGTCACAAACCTTACGTGCAAAACACAATTTCATTGTAAAAGTCTGAATGGAGGTGGTCAAGTTGATATTATCTCGGATTTGTCCAAGGCTTTTGACAAGCTAGATCAAAGTATTTTTATTTCTCTCTTATTCGTTACTACAATAATTAATTGAATCACATTTGCAGGATCGATATCAATACGTTCAGTACCGAGGTTATAAATCTGGCAGGTTTTTTTTTACAAAAATCCGGTGCACCACAGGGGTCGATACTTGGTCCACTTTTCTTTGCTATGTTTATTAACGATATTTTGGAGGGCTTCGATAATAACACCCATATCCCCCTGTACTCAGATGATATAAAAATATATCGATTGATTGACTCAATTGATGACTGTGTTAATCTTCAAGACTGCTTAAATACAATTTGCAATCACTTAATGCTAGCAAGTGTAATGTAGCAACGAGTTATTCGAAGAAATATGAACAAATTAATTCGCTGTGTGTGTATTACTATTAGTTAAGAATATTTATTTTGCAAGGGATATACTACAACAACACAACCACCAAATATTTATTATACAGGGTGTATTTTCACTAGCGCTAAATCAGGACATTTCAAAGTGAATTTTGTCATTTTTTTCAAATGGAACACACTGTATATTATTGTATTTTTGAATTGGCACGTTAATTCTCTACGATTTCTGTGAATAATATTCTATACCTAAAATCGATATTTCGATAAATATTTTTACTTGTTCATTAAAAACCGTTAAATTATAATATCTTTCATTTCGAACTGATCTAGTAGCCATGGTTTTGACATAAAGTGAGAATAATTGAAAGTAGTGTTAAATTTTTAACAATCGTTTAATATTACAAAAAAGTTGACATAAATAATAGGAACAGAAAATAGTCTATTTTGGTCAAATCTCTTCCTCTTCCTATCCAACCATTTGGAAAAGCGTCGTTTAAATATTCGTGAAGAGCTGCAGTGTGGTGCACAGGTGGATGAAGGCAAAGCATAGTTACATTATTAGGTAATCCTGCAACTGGGCCTTGCCTGTTGGATTCAGTAATTAAATAAATAAATAATAAGAACAGAACAGAGTAAAGTCGAGTAAACTCTAACTTGGCGGGTCCAAAGGTCGCTTCGTCGTATGAAGTAAGAAACTATTTACTCGATAGCTCAGGTATGACAGTGGTTCTCAAACAGTTTACAATAATTTACAAATGATTATATGTCTATAACTGTAACGCAATCGCTAAATAATTATACAAAAATATTAAAGGTGTTATCATAAAATATTAGGAAATATGAATTTACTAATTTCGTTGTTTTAGTGTAATTCTGATTATACCGATATAGGCTCGGGCACAACTGAAACCGATAACAAAAAATGAATTGTCCAGTTCAGTCAATAACAATGTTAGTTATTAGAAGAAAAAAAATAATAGAAAACTAATATTTTTCGAAAACTAATATTGTTATAGTTCAGCAAGAACCACGGGAAGGTATGGACATTTCTTGCCATGAAAGGAGAGGATGGTAATATTAATAGGGGAGAGGATGTTAGTAAAATAAAATATTTCATGTAATAACAAAAATAAATCTGAAATGTCCATTAGAAGTAATAAAAATAAATTGTGTAAATTCTGCTTGAGAAAATATTTAAAAAAATATCAATTTCTATGATAAAACAAAATAAAGGAAAATTCTTAGATACTAAATAATAAATTAACAATAATTTTAATATAAAAATATAAAACTAACAACAGAGGGTTAATAATTATCAAATTAACAATAAATGTGTAGTAAAATAGTAAAATAAAATACTACAGCATAAAAACCACTAATTCCTATAACAGGAATTAAAAATTCATTGCCACCGGTTAAGGTACACAATGGCGTTTCCAAACGACTGGAAATAATGTTACAAACATTGCGAGGTTTTCCCATTGAAGATGTAGTACGTCGCAATGTTTCTAACACTATTTTCAGGCGTTTGGAAACGCCATTGTGTACCTTAACCGGTGGCAATGAATTTTTAATTCCTTTCACAAAAATTAGTGGGTCTTATGCTGTAGTAATTTATTTTATTATTTTACTACACATTTATTGTTAATTTGATATTAATTTTAATATAAATAAAGTAGAACAATTCTCACAGAAGAACACAGCGATGAAGCGATTTTCATAAACACTAAAATACAAAATACTTGAACACTACACTTAAACAATTTATTTACTCGATGCGCTTTTCCCCATTCGTTTATTAAAATATAAAAATTCTAATTGAAACAAATTTCACAGAACACCACTAGCAATAAAGCATTTTCTCACAACAACTTTATTCGACGCGCGTTTTGACATTGGTGTATTAAAAAATAAAAATATGTATAACTTTAATCACTGTCACTATGACTGACATCATCACTATCAGAAGAATCAGAATCGTCAAAAGTAATAATTAATGGTTCGACTTGAATATCCAAAAGTTTTTCTCTTTGCCAACATCGCTTAATTATCGCTCTGTATGATTGATACACTTCTTCCAGTCTTCTTTTGTACACTGTTCTAATGCTTTTTCCCAAGTTTCTTAAACGTCCTTATCAGTTTCATCAATTTTTAAATGTTTATCATAATATTGTTTTGTATTAGCTCAAATTAATTCTATAGCGTTAAATTAACAATGGTAACGTGGTAAACGAAGAACTTCATGCCCATTCTCACCCAGCAGTTCGTCAACAAAATACATTTTTTCCTTCTTATTACTCCTAGCAAGATTTAACAAGTCCGCTTTCAATGCTGTAGAAGGACAAGTAGGTTGTTTATTTAATTGTCGGGTGTGATACGAAGCATTATCCATTACAATTAAACTTGATTCTTCAAGATTTTGCAGTAGTTGCTGTTGTATCCATTCTTCAAAATTGTCACAATTCATATTATCGTGATAATCCATACTTTTATTGGTAATAGAGAAAATTAAGCTTGCTCCCGGAATAAAGCCATCTGATGTTCCTGCATGCAAAATAATGAATCACTTTCCTACAGTTGATTTTTTGTGTTTGACACTTTTTTCTGATAAATCTTGCCACGATTCTGGAACACTTCCATTGGCAAATACCCATGTTTCATCTATAAATACAACCCTTCGAAGGTTACTGTCATAGTTTTCCATATGTTTTCTTAAAAATACAACCCTTTGCTGAACTATTTACATTTGTTCACATAAATAGCGACGGTTACAATCTTTTTTATACATAAATCTACAATGTTTTAATAGTTTTAAGAGACTTACCTCAATGATTCCCTTATTTTTTAGCATTTCCTTCAAAGTATCTAATGTAAAATGTGTTTTCGATTCATAAAAATTATAAATTACTTCCCTTATTTGCATTTTAACGCCTTCACGCACATCTAATGTTTTTGGTTTCTTTTTAATTCGTTTTTTATTTTCAAGGATTACATTATTAATATGTTGGTGCTTAATTCTGCTAACTGTTCTGAAACTTATGTTTAAGGCTTCAGAAACTCTTTCATGAATTCGTTCAAGAGGTACCAAGGGTCCCTTGTTTTCCTTTTCTTTTGTAAAATAATCTATTAAATTTAATACCAACTTCTTTGACTGTTCATTTAAGACGCCTAATTTAGTTGCCATATTTACCAAATATTGTATTTTTATAATTTAATGTTATTCGAAATAAATATTTACACAGGTATCTAATTTAGAAACCCGGACACATTTAACGTTAAATAGAATGACCGGCTTAGCGACCCTCCAAACCGCAGTAGATGGCACGTCTGTTTATTGGATAAAAACTATAGATACGCCACGCCCATATCATCAGGTGATATAGGAATGGGCTGTAAAAAATACCTTAAAAAATACTACAGCTTTGGCACAATGCGGTAAACTGTTCGGTCTAACTATTTATTTATTAAGAAATAAAACACGAAGGATTGAAAGCCTATGGCCTATGTAATGTATAATAAATTTTAAAAAATGGCTGTGGATATTCGTCTGACAAGCGAATAAATAACCAGACCATTAAATACCAAGGGATAAACTCGCGCGGAATAATACAAGAAAAATGTTTAACGAAAATAAAGTTTTAACAAAACCTGCGGCGCGGATTAATAAAATAAAATGTTTAGAAGAAAAATTGTTTAACTTTTAATATAATAAAATTTAAAAAAAATCGGTAGGCAACAGGATTTGAACCCGGATGTTTTATTCCCTTTACTTACACACTGAGCTATTCCACGACGTACAATTCATGTAATATGTAGATACTCGAAAATTGCAAGTCCTAGGTATAGTGGTTTGGCAATGTCCGTTTGTTGGATGAATATCCACTACCACTAAAAATAGCTAATATATTTCATATAAAGATGAATTTAATTCTAATATGAGACGATTGTTAAATAACCAATGACAAATCTTCAGAGTTTGAGAATCGCTGAACTTATTGAAAACGTAGATTAAAATTTATCTCTCTCTTCAGTGTGTATCGCAATATTTCTGTCTCAAAATAGGTGAGAGAGAAGCTCGGCAGACATATCCGACAGTGTTTTTGGGCTATTACTTTAACTTTGTGTGCGAGAGAAATAAAATCGTACGCGCATTATCAACTCATACACATGCCAGTTTAGAGTTTACTAGACTCTAGTTCAGAATAGGATAGAATGGAATGAAATAGAATGTAATAAACAGACATCTGTCTAATTGACAGCAGAGCGCAGTAATGCAACAAGATGCACTCATGTAATGTTTATATATTATATTAAAAATCAGCAACAGAAGACCAATTTTCTGCACGACCATAGAAAAACATATAAGTCGCAGCAATACCACCTGAATTATGAACATTATTCCTGCTACATCTAAGATAAGAATGTATAAGTGTGTAGGGGTAGCTCAGGTAAACACTTATGTCCTTCCTTTCTTACATTATTTCCGTCATGCAATAACCCAATTATCCCCCATAAAATAGATTTGGAATTATATTATAAACAATAAAATGTGGAACATATTACAGAAAGAATGTGTCCCACTTACACTTTGATTAAGCAATAAAAGGGCAGATATAATATTTAACCCATTTTTTTCCAATAGCACGACATTAGCAAAGTAAACAGCAGTATTTATTAAATTGGGCAATTTATCATACAACCTGCCATATTACATTTTAATCCTTTTCATGAATAAATTTATAAGGCGCTATTTATATACGCTAACAAACATTTACTTTAGTCGGTCGCCTAAATAAAAATTCCCTGTCCATAAAAACTGGAAATGGGCAGTGTAAAAAAAGCGTTAGAAATCGATTGGACGTTGAATGATAGATGAGGCCGGTTTAAACGACTACAGAAAACTCACATTTGTGATGAGAACCTTTCTTTCGCCAGTTCAAAATCGAAAAAATCTGTCTTTGATGTTCTCAAATGTTCACACATCGTCTTATTCTCCCGAAGTCGTTTATAACGCGTTCATCTCATTGAAAAACAATGCAGGTATTTCAGCCTAGTTTGAATGCTTAAAAGATTTGGGTCGCAAAAAATAATTCGAGAACAAAGGATAAAGAATTTGCCATTCTGCTGAAATACGCCAAGAATGGATATTTAATTGTTTGCCTGTTAAAATGTGCTACAGATTTTTTTAGAAAGAACCGCGAGCAACTAAGAATTTGTTTTTGTTTATTTAAATATATATATTATATAATTTGCTCTTTGTATTCATAGGTAGTCGTATATTTAGAATAACTTAACAATTTATTTGACAATATCAGAGAAGAATGTCCATTTTCAATGCACACCTAAAAGTTGAAAAATTAGCATTATATACATATACAGGGTGGTTCAGCTGAAACTCCCCATTGCAAGACGAATACAAAAGCTGAGAAGTGGTTATTTATACCTAAAATACTAGTGAGGATTTTTCAGTTCAACCTAACCCGATTGTATCTCAGTACAGAGTTGCACAGTATAACTGTAATTGACGCATATTTTATTTCAATGTAATTATAAAAATTAGTGAGTGGCTCTTGATATTATATACCGGTACATTTTAAAAATTACTTATTTAAATGAAAATAAGTAGTCAATTTAGTAAATTTTATAATTGTATGTATATTAAAATTAATAAATCATTGCAAAATACTTCTTAGTAAATAACCAAACACATTTTCCACAGTCATTTAAAAGACGTTTTTCTAAAAGTCTTTCAACATTATTACTGTAAATGAATATTTTCTATAATGTTTGCATAACAGCTGGCAATTGTTGCTATGACCATTAGGTGTTTTACTTATTGCCATGTGTTTAAAATCAAATCATAATTAACTCGAACATTTATTTATTAGCAGTATGTTTACATTTAATTGAAATTAGGCAAGAAAAAACTATAAAATGTTTAGGCTTATATACAGGGTGTGCCAATAATGCGTCAAAGTCCAATATTGGTCTTATTAGAAGACTTTGGAAAATTATTTTTATGTGGAAGTGGTATAGTGTTAAAACGCACACATTGTTTAAACATAAAGCTGAATTTTCAATATATAGCTGAATTTTCAATATATAGCTTAATTTTCAATATAAAGGCTGTCATTTTATCAGGGCCTTCGAGAATATCTCACTTAATGTCGGTCGTACAAAAAAAATTATTTTTACGAAAATTTGTGCCGATTTACATAGCCTACAAAATGGTTTAAAGGCATTTGAAATCCATGACCTACTTTAAGAGTTATGGCGGAAAATATCGATAATGCGGAAAACGTCCAGGCCAAATATATCCATTATTTGAAGAGATACGAGAAAAATTATAAGACAAAAATTTATTGCAAAACAGAGTGTTTCAACGAGGTTTTATCTAATTTTGTTCAAAACCGCTGTATTTTGAGATTTACTCTTCAAAACTGTAACTAATAAAAATGAAAAGCTATAAAATGTAGAAAATGGTACAAGTATCGCCATCTATTGATGAAGCGCACAACCTCGTTTCCTTAGATAGATTTCCTTACTCACAATTAAAATAGTGGCAAATATACAATCGATAAAAGCAATCTTTAATCAATAATAGTTTGAGATTAGTTGCATACCACAGATTTACTTTGAAATTTGTAATTTCTATGCATAACCAACAATATGAACTGTCGTAATAAATTGTTTACAAACTGTTTTGTGAGAATTCAGTAAATATATTACATCTTATAGGATATACCATATAACAGGTTAATGAGAAAGTTAAAGGTATGAAAAATAACCACATGTGCTTACATAGTAAACAAAAATATAAAAATTGAAACATACATGAATGTAAATGAATGTTTTTGCAGACTTGAAATCGACAATTGGTTTCCTGAAGTGCTATAACAGAACAGAGATACGTAATTTATTGTTAAAAAACATGACTGAGTTCCTAAAATATAAAAATAGGTATATAAAACAATGTGAAATGATTTAGGAGTTAAACAAAGAAAATTCTGATAGTTGAAATAGTCTCACTTACAAAAACTGAATCAAAATGCTATACAGATCGTGCTAAATATAAATAAAATACCTGTTACTATATAAAATTGTTAAATGGACATAGGCCATTTTCCAAAGTCTGTTAATAAGGCCGATATTTTGGGACACCCTGTATAAGCGTTCTGTTACTAATATGTGATTATTTCACTTAACGTGCCAAGCTTGTAATTCGTAGTTCAGCGCTCGGAGGGGCACATAACCCGGGGAATAGCTGTTGGTTGCGGTCTAGTTATGATAATAATAATAATAATAATAACATTTATTTCTCCAAGATATACAAAAAAATGTACAAAAGATCAGCGAAGAAAGTGTCAAATAGAGAAAATCGTTGAAAAAAAAAATTGATCAAATATTGCAAACGTATTTGCACATACAAACTATTTTGTACACAAGTCAGGTTAAAAAAAAATAACATATAAATGAATAAAACATATAGACAGATATTCCTTATCCTATATCTTTTTTTTTTGCAAATTAACTGAAAAACTCATCAATAGTTATAACAGTTTTTCTCGAGTAACAATCTTTTGAGTTTGTGTTTGAAAATGTGTATACTGCCAGAGACTTTAATGTCTTCATCGAGAGAGTTGTATAATTTACAGCCCTGGTACAGAAAGCTTTTCTGGAACATACTTGTTCTTGAGAATCGGAGAGTAAAGGATCTCTGGATCTTGTTTCATGTAAATGTCTGGCTTGATTTCTTACAAATATAGATTTATTTTTACGGACATATAAACATACCTCAAAAATATATAGGCTAGCAACTGTTAGAATTTGTAACTGTTTGAAGGCATCACGACAAGTTTCTGTGCAACTCAGACTGGACAAAATTCGGACAGCATATTTTTGTAACAAGAATACTTTATTTATGCTTACACTATTACCCCAATTCATGATTCCGTACCTGAGATGGGAATGAAAATTAGCATAATAGAGCGTTTTAAGAAAGAATGTCCTGGCTGCAGTGTTTTGACATGAATTTTAGAGCGTAGCAGCTACTTCTTAATTTTTTGCACAAATTTTCAGGCATGTCCATTGTATGTGTTTGTCAAAAGTAACGCCCAAAGTTTATTAACGCCACAGGTTGCTATTTCAGAGTCAGTCCTCTCAAAGAGTTTGAACGTTTCGGTATTGTCAGTGAAAATTGAGCTAAAACCATTTTTGTTTTGTTTAGATAAGTTATTTTTTTTTTTGCCCAGCATATTATTTCATCATATACCCTTTCAGTGGTCATCTTTGGCTCTGTTAGGTTATTTCCAGTAATTAAAACATTAGTATCATCGGCATAACAAACAACATGAACATTAGGTATTTTTTGTAAATAATAAATTATATCATTAGCAAATAGTATATACAGAAGTGGTCCCAGGATTGAACCTTGAGGAAGTCCT
Source organism: Leptura quadrifasciata (assembly GCA_963675555.1). Taxonomy (NCBI): domain Eukaryota; kingdom Metazoa; phylum Arthropoda; class Insecta; order Coleoptera; family Cerambycidae; genus Leptura; species Leptura quadrifasciata. The sequence continues at coordinate 159,841,329 of OY776676.1, forward strand.
TCTTTAATGGCACAAGTTTTACTTTCCACTCCCTCTACCATTTTTATCTTTTGAGACCTATTGTCAAGATAGGAGGTAAAAATTTGCAACGTCGTTTCTCTAACACCATACCGTGCAAGATTAGCTATGAGCAACTGATGATCAACTAAATCGAAAGCTCGTGAGAAGTCTATAAAAAGACCTACAACAATTTTTTTAATTATCTAACGCTTTAACAATTTTATGATGGAATTTGCATAATGCAGACTCAGTACTTTTGTTTGCGGTGAAACCGTGTTGCCCGGGAGAAAGCAACTTATTTTTTTGGGAAAAACCGATCCTTGAGATGGAGTTCAAGAAGTTTTGAAAAGCTGCATAGTAAACTGATAGCTCTATAATTATTATAATCGTTTGGATCTCCCTTTTTGTATAGAGGATGCACAATTGCCAGCTTAAATTTACTAGGAAATATACCTTTTTAAATGGAAAGGTTTATTATATAGGCTAGCAGACAGCTAATGACAGGTTTACAATTTTTTATTAAATTGTTAGAAATATTGTCATGGCCGCTGGAGTTTGAAGACTTTAATTTATCCACAAGTGATTCCACATCAAGATCATGTTCCTTATTCTAAAAATAAGGACATTGTAAAGGAGATTGTGACTGGAATATTATGTTCTACGTTTTAATATTTCACCCTCTAGTAGAATACTTGAACTTTGTGGGTGTACTTTTTATATTGTTACAAATTAACTGTAATATGCAGTATTTGACTTATCCTATATCATGTATTTATGATCCACATGATTAATACATTATTATTTGTTAAAATTAAAAGTGGTTTCAGTGACTGAGAAACCACAACACGGAGTGCCACAAGGTTTTCTTCCGGGGCCTGCTCTCTTTATCGTTTATGCCAATGTTTTGTTTAGGGGCACCCAATTCAGTGACGATACAACAATATTTTTGTACGCTCTACATGGGATGTTCTAAGAAGGAAGCTTCGGTCTCCCAACCAAAGCTGTCAAGGGCTCCACTTATTCCTATGACCAAATGTTACATTTCGTGGTTACAATATAATTGACGTAGAACTTACAACTTATATGTGTATAATTTATATAAACAGTGGCTTGGTGAATACTTGATTCAATGTTATAAAGTTAGGTAAAGTGGGAAATCAACATTGTGATGTAATTTTCCCAAGCTGTTGCATTGAAGACAATGTTGTTTGGTTCCAATCAATGGAAGTTTCTTTACTAACTCATTATATCATGGACGATTACAACAGCACTGTGTAATTATGTATACTCCGTTCCAAATAACCCAAGGGAGAAATTGCCTCTGGTTCAAATCGCTCCATTAACACATTGATGGGCGTATCTGTATGTATATAAGATTTACTAAATGACTAGTGACCTAAGCGAACAAGCAGCTAACTGTTGTGTATTACATCAGAAAGTAGGACAGTATACCTCTAAACTTTCGGTTTCTTCAGTATTTTTTTGCTGACATCCATTATTTTGATATCTTCTTCAACAATCATTTTATTAAAAGTGTTGTTATCACCATTTTGGTAATTGTATCATCTGACTATATGATTGAACAAGATAGAGTCAAAATATAGTTACTATCACATCTATTTTCCAGGTTAAAAACAGTTTTCAAGTTAATGGTACGAATTAAGAGTTTACTGTTTGAGGAATAGACCTTGTCTTTATATATCAAGTAAAATTATGGTTTACTTGTTAATGCAAGCGCAGTTTCTAATTTTGAACTGTCTAACTCTACTTTATTGCTTTGAATATTTATTTACATTAGATGTATTATGTTTCTCATACCTTTAATAGAAAAGTCTTATATTACAGGGATAACTTGCAAGAGTTTTCATAACAATGGGAAATGAAGTAATATATTTTGTACGTAAGAAAGTCGGAAACGCTACTTCAGTTTTTCTTATTTGTACCCGATAAATTGTGAGCATAATAGCATGAAAATACATTATGTAACACGTGGTGCATGCGAATTGCAGCCTCTGTAAAAGGAATATTGAAAAGTGGAAATCTTAATAAATTTTCTATAGCAGACCTTCCTTTGTTTTAATATACCTGGCAAATAAATTAATTGTTGAGAGGGAAAATAATCTCCCAGCTGTATTATAATAATAATTGTATTATGTTCCTTTTTAATGTTCTATTTAAATGCAAATTTAAAATTTTATTGCATGTTAGATTTTGTGCTGCTAAGGAAAATATTCTTGCTTGCATTAAAATATCAAGCCAGATAGATGATTGTTCACCTTATCAGTCAATATGTTTGATTTAATAGGAATTTAGGTATGCATGATCAAGAGTATATTCTATTATAATATTAAATCTACTAGTATTTATAAAATGGCAAACCTATTGTTATGAGATTTGAAATTCATATACATTCGTTTATAATAATAGTGTACCATCGAATATACGCCAATTGCCATTATTTTGTTATCCTATAATCATTAACGTAACTGCAAAATGATGGTTGTCCAGCGCCCTATGGGAAACAACTGAGAGAGAGAACATTTGGACGAAACGTATCCACGAAGATGGATTGGGCGTCTGGATCCAGTTCTGTAGCCACCACGATCTCCGGATTTGAATCCATTGGATTTCTATTACTGGTACGGCAATAACTGCTATTGAAAAATAATATATAGCAACTTCTATATCATTTTGGAATCTGCACAAAATCGACGGGTTTTTAACATTAATTTCCAGGTTTGTGTAGTAAATATTTTGTACACGACAGAAGATGAAAGTTTGATGACGAGAAGTTGGCAGAAACCAAATCTTAATTTAACTTTTTTTATACTTTTGTCCACACCGCTATCGAAAAATAGTTTTCCACGTTACTATTTCGTGAAAATAATTATAATGAATTTCCATTTGTAGGCATTGCGTACAAAAAATTGACCTAAGATAGAGATTTTATATGTGTCGGCGGGTAAACAGAGTGATAATATTGGTTACCTAACAGAAAGCAACGGACCTAAATTGGACACTTGGGGGACACCTGAAGTTTCTTTATATTCTTAACATTTTGGTATTCCACAAATTGTCTTCCATCTATATACCGGGTGTTAGACAAGTATGGGAAAGGTGGAAAATCTCGAACAGTTTGCATCAAATCGAAAAATTAAAAAATATGTGTCTAAATTTTTCAAAAAACTATCTACTGATACCAAAATGACCTCGAGGGGCAACTTTAATATTTCAAATAGAAACCCCTATTTTTTATTGCGGAATCGAATTTTACGGCAAAAAATACGTAAATTTTGTTCCGGATATTTTTTTTCTATTCTTGCATGGTGTCGCTGTAATCGCAAAAAATGAAAAGAAAACATTACTGTTTCAAGAGTAGCGTCTTGTGCGCATAAAAAAACGCCCAATTCAAAAATGAAAAACACATATTTGTTATTTTTATGAAATCCAATGACATTGGATTCGACTCTCCCACCCCTAACCCAGTGGGTGGAGGGGGGCAACTTTGAAATTTGTAATGAAAATCCCTATTTTTTATAGCGGACTCGGATTCTACGGCCAAAAATACGCGAATTTTATATTGGGCATTTTTTTCGATTCTCGCAAGGTGTCACTGCAATCGCACAAAATTGAAATAAACCTTAAGCGTCCATAAGCTTGTAAATATTTACAAACTCTAGCTACTCGTGTTGACAAAAAACATTCAGTTTAAAAAACAATATCTATAATATCTTGGTTTTTATGAATGTTTTTTTTAAATGTTTGTTTCTACGAGAACGTTCAGTTCCTTCCAACTTTTGTAGAGGCAGGAGCGCACTTTTGTATGGAAAAAGTTATTTCGTTTTTCATTAGCTCTCGCGTTTTTTTCTGCATAATGGCTACTTTAACAGAGGAAGAGAGAGTTTTTCTTTTAATGATGCGAGGGTGGGGCGATAAAGAAAGGTCCTATGATGAAGTTGTGATTTTATTCAATGAAATTTTCCATGTAGATCAAGTGGGAATTTCGAAATCTACTGTATCCCGTACCATCAAACGATTCCTAGACACAAGGACAAATTAAAATCGCCCAAAATCTGGAAGACCAAATCTGAAACATCGGAAGCTCGACAAATGGAAGTGGCCCAGGCATTTGTTGAAAATCGAAGGTTATCAATCAGAAAAGTCAGTCAACAGCTTGATGTAAGTGCATTTTCTATAAGAATTTGAAACTTTTGAAATTTCATCCTTACAAAATTCACCTTCACCAAGAGGTAAATGAAGATGATTTTGATCGGCGACTTGAATTTAGTGAATTAATGATGGAAAGGAGTAACAAAAACCCAAATTTTTTGTCATCTCTACTTGTTTTCTCAGATGAAACAACTTTCGGACTCAGTGGAAAAGTTAATCGCCATAATTTCAGATATTGGAGTGACGAAAACCCTCACTGGATGCTTGAAACACACACGCAGTATCTACAAAAATTAAATGTTTCGGCAGGAGTTTTCAGGGATCGAATCATAGGACCGTTTTTCATAGATGGAAATTTGAATGGAAAAAATACCTGGAAATGTTGACTAATCAAATAGTTCCCGCAATACAAGATATTGCTGGTGCTGAGTTCGATAATGTTTGGTTCCAGCAAGATGGGGCTCCTCCACACTATCAAAACTATTAAGGGATATTGTTAGGGACTATTTGAATGGTAATTTCGAAAATCGATGGATAGGTCGAAGAGGAACTATTGAATGGCCAGCAAGATCTCCCGACCTCGCGCCACTTGATTATTTTGTTTGGGGCTACGTGAAGGGTAAGGTTTATTTCACTAAACCTCGTGATTTCGAAGAGCTGAGGCAACGCATAATAAACATTTTTGCAGAAATACCACCTCAAATGGTAAGAAGTGCTATTTAAAATTTGTACGTTCGTCTCGGACAATGCCAAGAAGTCAATGGGCACCATTTTGAACACCTGCTATAATATTGAAATTAAAACCTGCTAGTGTAGCAGTTAAGCTGTAAACTAATTGCCTCAACTGGCCGAAATCCTCACCTTGCCTTAAATGGCTGAGTTACCTCCTTGCCTTCACTGGCTGGGATCAAGAACTTGTCTGAAGTGACTGAATTAAGAGGTAAAACTACTGTTAGTTTTTTTTTAAATCGGGTTTTTTATTGCCTTATAAAAAATATAAATTGAAAATTACTAGCTGCTAATAAATTTACAGAATGTTAATAGTTGTTGTAATTTTCGCACGACCGTGTAAAATCACTGTTCTCAAAACAGCTCGGGAAATCATTCACTCTGAGATCAGTAGTTTTACTTTTCGTATTTTTTAAGTATGCGTTCAAAACTTTCATGTTTCCACTCAATTTTTTGCGATTGCAGCGACACCTTGCGAGAATCGCAAAAATGTCCGATATAAAGTTCACGTATTTTTGGCCGTAGAATCCCAATCCGCTATAAAAAATAGAGATTTTCATTACAAATTTCAAAGTTGCCCCCGCCCCACCCACTGGGTTAGGGGTGGGAGAGTCGAATCCAATGTCGTTGGATAAATTTCGTAAAAATAACAAATACGTGTTTTTCAGTTTTTAAATTGGACGTTTTTTTATGGGCACAAGACGCTACTCTTGAAACAGTAATGTTTTCTTTTCATTTTTTGCGATTACAGCGACACCATGCAAGAGTTGAAAAAAATGTCCGGAATAAAGTTTACGTATTTTTTGCCGTAGAATCCGATTCCGCAATAAAAAATAGGGGTTTCCATTTGAAATTAAAGTTGCCCCTCGCCCCACCCACAGGGTGGTGGGTGGGGAGGTCATTTTGGTATCAGTAGATAGTTTTTTTAAAAAATTTTGACACGTATTTTTTTATTTTTCGATTTGATGCAAACTGTTCGAGGTTTTCCACCGTTCCCATACTTTTCTAACACCCGGTAGATAAGAAGTACACTACTAAAGTATGGTTACTTTATTTTTCAATTCAACAAAAATTTAAAAAAATTATACACCCAATTACATTAATTGATTTAGGATTATGGAGTATATAGAGATTTCAACCAACATATGTATTTACCTACTTTCTAAACTATTAATTAGTTAATTATGATAATATCGCTAATGATGCATTAAGTTTGGAGTCCCAATTATTATCCAGCACAAAAGCCCTCATTTGCCTTTATCTTTGTCTATCATGACACATTAATTTATTAACAGCTTAATTCTGCAAAAGTATGGCTTTATCTTTTTAAAGAGCGGGTAACAAGTTAATCGGTCGCATACAGAACTATAGGAGAATTATTTATACTTATATATATATTTCATTTTAAATTACTAATCTGGAGTATAATTAATATAAAATCTTATCCTGCCGTGATATCACTTTTAAAAAACAAATAATTAATTTGATGCCTCGAGGAAAAGGATACACGGGTGTAATAAAATTAATAGGTTGGGTACCTCTGTAAGTATGAATAATTGCCCTGCATGAAATAGTAATTATTTATAATTAATACGTTACGTACTGCTACTGTTACGAGATTTAATATAGTAGTATCATTCGAGATCTTCTTTATGTTTTTTAGTCTTTAACCCCAACATTAATTATTCAATTTGTTTATATCTACAGGAGGATTACGATGACATATCATTTACTGATCTGAAAAAAACCAGTGATTTAAATAAACATATATGAATAAATTTGTAAACGTGGCTATATTCATAATTTTCTATTGTCTGCCTACCTGTCTATAGGCGAAAATAACCCATCAATAGATGGCGATGCTAATTTCTGAAATGACAAAATTGAGTCAATAAATCAATCAACAAGGCTTTATTATAAATTAAAGTACAATAGTACCTCCCCAGAACCCATCCCTGGACCGACCGTGCAACCACTGCGTTAATTGCGATAGCCGATTGCAGGATCGGGCGGAATAGGCCTGGTTCGGTTAAAAAATTGATAAAACTTAACCTAAACACCTTCTGCAAAAGCAGATAAAAGAAAGTAATAAAATTCTTACATGTCCAATTACAAAAAGACTTAACACAACTAAAAATACACTTTAAAAACTGGGGCACAAACACTTTTTAAAATTTTGCAGCTGACGCAGGCGCCTCAATCCAAACGAGGAGCCTTCTGTGAGATCTATGAACGCCGGGCTGCGCAAGGCTGGCCTAAACTTTAACTTTAAAAATTTTCGATACCATAAGGTTATGATTTTGTGAAAAATTGATGATAAGAAAAGGAATTTAGAGACAAAAATGTACAAAAAGAAACCAAGAAAAACCATACGCGACAAAAAGAATACAAACAGAAAGGAAGAAGGGGAATAGGAAAGATTTAAAGATACGAAAGGTATGAAATATCAGTAAAGGTGGATAGAGTAAGCGGAAGTTATAGTTGGTGAAGTTTGGCTACTGGGGTTGCCGGAAAATCGGTAACGTCTGGTACGGTAAAGGGTGTTTAATTTGAAATGGGGCATTATGCTCTCTAATTTGTGTTATGTGTCTTGTTAGCAGACTATCGTCCAGCTTAAAAGGTCTCTGAGGGAGGTCTACCTTCCAGAATTTAATATGAGGCGCATACATTTATTTTAGTTTTTTCATTGTCGTGGCCGGTATGCGGCACCACACCGGCGCCGCGTATGTGATGGACGGCCTGACCACCATTGTGTATAATAACTTTTTATTTTCTCTGTTAAGTCTGCTACCCCTGACCATTAGCAGATACAGACTTCTGGACAGGGAGTAGACCGTCCGTATTGTTCAATTAACGTGGGTATTAAACGTTAGTCTTTGGTCGAGTCTTACCCCCAAGTACTTCACGCATCTTTTTTTCTTTTTTTTTTATATATACATTTATTTAACGTCGGCCTATTTCCGCTACTGAGGCCTAACACCGACGCCTGTAGACGAGCTACCCCCAACCAGGAATTTTGCCGAACCTCTCCCCTTAAGAAGAGTAGGGTTCTTTTACTTGCCTAACATTTAATAGACAAGGGACCGACGGCTTTACATCCCCTCCGAAGGATGGTATATCCCCTATACAACCTACGCCTAAGGTTGTATAACTTCCGCGCATACACTGATATACAAGCCGCTGGAAGATATGTGAGGCGAGGACGCGGTCTTCGTTGGAACGGTCACCCATCCAACTACTAACCGCGCCTTACGTTGCTTTACATCACATATCGAAGTATGTACATAGTAAAGACGCATCCACGCTCGCCCCTAACTTCACGCATCTCTTGGTTGGAATTTTGTTTCCCCTGATCGAAATGGGTGTTATGATCTTATTTTCGGTGAAACGACGCGTGAAGACTATCGCCTCGGACTTTTCAGCGTTCACCCGAATCTTCCGCTGGTCGTAATAGGCCGTGTCATGAGCCATGTGCGCCTTCAGCAGCATATTCGCTGCTTGTGCGTTATTGACAAATTAAGTAGTGAATAACAAACTTTTGATATTAGCCATATAAGTATTTAAGACATTAAACAAATAATTTATTGAATGAAAGTTTTTTCTTATAGAAACATAACTTATTAAAGTATTTAAAAAGGCAAACAAGTATGAAATTATGCTTAGCATATTTTTAATAAATGGAATTTCTCAGTTTTGTATAGTAGCGTCAGACAGTATCTGATAAGTAAAAATGTCGTTTTCGGATATTTTGATGATCGTGTAAAGTATTAGTCGTGTGAGGTCTTTAAAACAAGAAGAGGCCTTTTCCAAAGGTGTATACGTGGTTTAGATACAATTTAAAGAGTATTAACTAGCCACACATGCACCAACACAATACAAGTTGCAAGGCCATTTTTAAGGACTATTTACTATTAGTAGTTACATACACGCATTCGTAGGTATGTATTTTTATGCAATAAACAGCAGGCACTTTTTATGAGCGATCGAAAAGATCTTTTTCGTATGGGGTACGAGACTGTAAATAAGTTTTTTAGGAACACAGAAAATATTTAAAACAATTTTTATGTTGTATGCACGTTGTACGTTTGTCACTGTCAGTGTTATTTGTTTTAAAAATTTAATAAAAATAAATGAAATTAGCGCTGCCTTATTTTTGAATTTAGAGTAGGTTGTTTATATTTTTATAAATAAATGTAAAATAAATTTAATGACATATCACAGGCACCAAAAACTTTACGACCTAATTAAAATACCATTACACTTTGTACTATTCCGCTCGCAAATTGAATCACTTACCTTTATAAGCTTTTAATGTACGTCACGTAGCTTGTTTGATAACACCATACACCATACCGAATAATTCACCGGCGTTAATAAATAAAAATTATCATTTACAAGCTTATTTTATGAATAATTCATTGCATTAACTAACACGGTTAATCCAGTTCTGCTTTTATTTTCATTGGCTTGTAGGTGTTTTTCTTTTAAGCAACATAATATTTAGTAAAAATACATTTTTATGAACCGATCTGCAGCATTTAAAAACAAATATTCGGAAGATTCCAGAACGTTCTTGTCATCAGCAAAATTTGATATTATAGCATTGGTATTTGTTAATATTTTGGGTAAACCACCCGTAAAAATAATAAATAATATTTATCCTAGTACACTATTTTGCGGGTTGCCTGTGTTCATTTCTTTAGCTACAAATTTACCACTTAAACTCTGCCGACGAGAAGTAACATACGATTTAAAGTAAGTATTAAATTTCCTTCAAAAAAATATGACCCAATTATGCGTTCATTTAAAATAACCCACATTTTAAAAATATTCTCGTCTACAGTTTATAATGCAATGAAGGTTGTCAATGGACCGATATCAACTTTTTCTAGAGCTCACTGTACTATTAGTTGTAAATACCGCTTGATCTGAAAAATCCTGTTTCTTAAAAAAATTATTATTCAGTAATTCTCCCTGGAACCAAAACATATTTTTTTTAAATAAAGAAAATTTACAAATACGCATCCAAAAATCAGTTAAAATAATATATTCGGACATTTATTGGAAAAAATTTTCAATATATTTTAATTTTAATGAACAATATTCTTTAGTTAATTTTTCAGACAAAAAATGCTAAATATGTTTTTAATTTTTCAATTTATTTTGGTTGTTAGTTTATAGTTTTTAGTTCAGGTTGCCGCATAATTTGTTTTCATTTTCTCGTTCGAAGTGGTTCGGATCTCATTGTAAAGTGTAGGGTCCCGTCTGCCCTTCCAGACAATTTTAGATCTCCCGGACTTACTCCATGATAAAGGTACAAAAAAAGGGTTAAAACACAAAAGTTCTGTGAGAGGGATGGGTATTCCCCGTTTCCAAGGGCGCTGAACACGATAGAAACATTTTAAGGTTTCCACTCCTCCCCTCAGCAACTACTCCTAAACTCGAAAAACCACCCCTATTTCACGTTTCTTTCCATCGTAGGCATGCGGTTCGGTTTTTGGACAGGATTCGAGTAGGCCGTGTGAAATTTAACCATACAATATCTTATCCACCCCCCGGGATTGAATCTACCCCCTCTCCTAATACTAAAGATCCCCCAAAAAATAAAAATACATGAAAATTTGGCCATCCCCGTTTTTGAGGGTGCTCAACATGACGGTAGTATTCATTTCTCCTCCACACTCCACCAACCACCTTTAAAACCACCTCCTTTTCATATTTATTGATGCTGGGCATGTGGGGATTCGTTGGATCGGGGTTTTTAAGGAGATTTCGACATTGTAAAGGGAGTTGAGTGGCAATACATGTCATCAACCCCGGGGTTAAAACAACCATCACCCCTAACATTTAGTAGATGCTGGGGGAGAAATGAATTTACCATCGTGTTCAGCACCCTCAAAAATGGGTATAAACAAATTTTCATGTCTTTTGACTTTTTTGGGGATATTTTAGTATTAGGCTAGGGGGTAGTTTCAACCCCGGGGGTGGATAAGATGTTGTATGATTAAATTTCATACGGCCTAGCAGAATCCTGCCCAAAAAATCGACCCGCTTACCCACGGCGGAAAAAAACGCGAAATAGGTGTGGTTCATGTTCAGTGCCCTCCTCGGTGTCCTCCAAACCCATGTTTCATCCCTCTCACAGAACTTTTGAGGTTTGTTAAACTTTTTCATGGACTAACTAGAGAAGGTTATTCAGGTGACCTGGAGGGCGGTTAAAACAATCTTCAAATCAAATCAACAGTAACATGCCTAATAGTTATCATTATTTTCCTTAAACTTTTATAAGAAAATATCCGCTCTCCATGAATTTATTTTAAATTACAGAAAGCTGTCGTATAGCTTAAAGGTAGTAAACATCGTTTTCTGCAGTAAATTGCTACTAAATATTTCAAACACATTATAACGTATGATGGCAATAAAAGAATTATGTTTTATTTATGGGACAATAATGAATCATTCTGATTAAATTGTAAACGAAAAGTGCCTAAATATTTAAGGAAACGAATTATATTTTTCAACAGCCTGGAACAATTTAATATGTAGATATTTTTGTATGTGATTCAAGTTACGGAACGTGTTAACGGTGAAACTGTTTCACATATGAAAGTCGTTAGTTATTTAAAGTTCGGAATTTAGAGTAGTTACTAAATAAAATAACATTTTAGGCTGGGACGCAGCATTCGAATTAAATCATTATGTTTACACTTAATATAAACACCCAGAAATAGAAAAAATATCTAGCAGGTCAAAATTCAATTATGGCACATAATTATATTGTAAAATAGTGAAGAACAGTTTATACTGAAACTAGTTCGAAATTACCAAAGTTTTTTATTAAGACCATAAAAATGCGACTATGTGAAACATATAAGAACTACAAAATATTCATGGTATGGTCTAAGTCGGTAGAAACTTTTATAATTGAAGTAAATTAAGCGAATCGACAACTTCAAAGCTTAGAGCAAACTTAAGGTGAGTTGATAAGATTATTAAAAGAATGTCGTATAGACAAATTCCGCCCTCAAAATAATAATAATAATATACTTTATTTCTCAATTAGTTGTATAAACAAGTGATTGTAGAGAGCGTGAAAGTACTAAAAAACTAACAATTAAAAATGAGTAAAAATATATAAAAGATAAAAGGTATAAAAGTCTTTATATACTGCAGTAAAATTAGTCATAAAAAGAAATCATCAAGTGAATAACAGGTTTTATCGATAAGAAAAGTCTTGTCTTTTTTTAAAAATGAGGATATTTTTGGATTATTTTATATCAGATGGAAGAGCATTCCATATTTTGCAACCATTAAAATAAAGGCCTTTTTGATATCCCGCCGTGGAATGTTGATCCGGATTAAAGTTATGTTTAAATCTTGTTTCATAACTGTGATCAACTATATATTTTTTAAACATAATCAAGTTCTTATAAACAAAGCAACTAAGTTTATAAATGTAAGTGCCATATAATGTTAAGTTTTTTAAGTTTTTGGAAGTTGGTCTACAAGATTCTCTTCTTGGCAGTTTAGCTAAAATTCTCAAAGCATACTTTTATAGAATAAAAACGCGTTGACAATGACTACTAGTACCCCAGTTAATAATTCCATATCGCATATGAGAGTGGAAATTTGCGTAATACAAACTAATGAGAATGTACTGACTGCAGTGGTTTGTCAGTGACCGTAGTGCATAACAACAGGTCCGAAATTTGTCACAGAGTTTATCTATTTAGATATCCCACTTTAAAGTGCAGTCGAAGGTGATTCCTAATATTTTGCCTGAGTCATATACATTAAAGTAATCCGAAAGTCGAGTGTCTAATTCACCTTGGTATTACGGTTTTTAAAAAGTATCGAAATTGTTTTTTCTTTATTAAAGTTTATACATTTTTTTTCAGACCAAAGTACACATTTTTTGTAAACATTTTCGGCCGAATTTATTGCTAAACTGGTGTTAGTTTCTGATATTAAGAAATTTGTGTCATCGGCATAGCATACAGTCCGCAAATTATTAATGTCCTTCAAGAAAAAACTAAATCATTGGCGAAGATTATATATAGCAGGGGACCCAAAATAGGCCCTTATGGGATACCTTGAATCACCTTCCTAGGACTACTTGTGGTGTGGTTTATTAGTACAACTTGCTGTCGGTTACTTAAATATGACTTTATGAAGTCTAATGGTGTCTAAGACGTTTATTATTATTATTAATAGTGTAGTAAAAAAAGCATTTTAATTTACGCAGTCTGGATACAGCAAGATTATGATTTTATCCTGTTTTGGGTAGTATCACCCGGAGTATAAGTTTTGGACCTCGAAAACATTGTGCTACTTTTTTTTATAAACAATTAAAGTTTTTTCACCGCGTTTTCCGAGCTTAAAATGTAAATAACTCCGGTTCTATAAGTCGGATCAGGGCAAACTAAAAACCAGTCTCTTCATAATAAAATTGACAATAAATCCTCGTTGGTTTCAAGTCTCTGAAGTACGTACATAACCTACAAAACTGAGAAAACGAGAAAAAAACAGAATTATTTTCCATTTTAGTGCCCAAGACCGTCAACTAGACCAATTTGCATTAAACTTTTAGAAAATATACTTTTTGATGTAACAACAAGACCTTGAAAAGTTGGTGTCAAAATATTGAACCCATTGGCCAAAACTGCATTTGTTATCTATTATAAAATTTGAAATGCCCGCCATTTTATGCCAATAAGTCCAAAATGAAAAATTATTTTTCAAAATGTAGATCTCGACATCAGCTTTCGAATTCAATTAAAAAGAAATTTTTTAAATGTAATTTTGGTTACTTTTTTACTTTTTTTTATGACTCAAATAACAACAATTGCATTTTTTCGGCCATTGAAATATAGTAAAATGCACTCCAATAAAATGATATTTTTTTGTCAATCACTTCATTCTTATTTTACCCTTATTAAAAGTCATTTAATTATATTGAGTTAGTGGATTTTCTATCGCTGTTGAACAAAATCTTAATATTTAAACATTTTTTACTTTTTAGTTCGGTTTGCTATTAAAGCGTGTTTTTTTAGTTTTTTAAACTATATTTTTTTCCCGCCAATCACTTCTTTTTTAATTGTCTGTAACGTATTTGCCGTTGAATAAACCCTTGTTAAATGCTAATTCCAACTTTAATACATATATTATGATGTGATATTAATTATGTACTATTAGCGGATACTCAGCGGTTTCGAAAAGCAGGCGGGTATCAGCTGGTTTCTATATGTGTCGGTGTTCATCATGTTAATTCTGAAATTCGCCCAATCCAATATATTGGTGAGAAACGTTCCGAGGGATGAATGGCAAGAGGGTGATTAAAAATGTCATGTCGCTAGCGTCAACCTCAGGGAACCGGGCACACCCTGTTGTATAATAGCCTTACTTACGGACCTCTAGGAGTGTTGACCGTTTGTAATAAAATATATGTATTAATAATAGCGGCGCCTCCGGCAAAATCTCGACAGTTAGTAGTTTTTAAAATTTTTATTTTATGATCCTGGTGAGGACATTACGAAAAAGTTGTCAAATTATTGTATTGTCATCGGTCCTTGATAAGTGTGCAAAGTTTCAGTTTAATCTGACGTTTTTCAGTCGGTGAGAATCACGTTCAAAGATTCCGTTACAAACAAACAAACATATAGGTGAAACTAATAAAAGCGTGTTAATAATTAGCTACTGAGGAACATAGTCTTAATTCTATTATTATTTATTATTGGTTATCATCTTAAATCTTTTATTCTAAATTTAAATTCAATAAATTTTGTGGTAAAAATTATTATCTACTTGCAAATAATGTACACGAAAATATGTTACAGTATTTATACAATTTTTCAAGTTATTTCGCTGTTTCAATTTTTTAAACGTATATTATTTTTACTTGAGCATATCTAAATATATAAACCTAAGGTACTCGATTATTTCGATTTTTTTATTTACAACAGTGTTAGTTTGCTTTGGTAGACTATTGACATAGTACTAGTTTATGAATTCATGCTATGTTAGATTTCTTTTCTGGTGAGTGAATCATTTTCAACAACTCTATTATGTAGTATTGTAAATTCGCATATTTCATTACATTTGAATAAAATACTATTTTAAATAAAGGATTTATTTTATTCAAATTAGCTCTATGTATTATATAAATAAATACTAAATAAACACCACAGAAATTCGAGTTATGGAACTGATATGACGGGATTATAATAATATAGCGTTAATAATAGATAAGGCAGTATCTAAATGAGATTAAAATGTAACATTTTCTCTAACTGTAAAACTGTATACTGCCATTTTTAATTTAAAAGAAGTATAACTCGACACGTAGCTTCATTTCACTATGGAATCGTTTATCTGGTTCATTAATTTGAACGTATAGTATAAGATGAACTCCGAATATGTTTTATTTCATTATATAAAACATCTCAGTATATACAAGAAAATACCAGGACATTTTAAAAGAGACTGTCATGTAGACTTTTACAGAAGTAAAGTATAATTATTTAAAATTAATTTACAATAAAAAAATTTAAGGATTCGTTTAGTCCAGTGTATTTAGAAGAGGTTCTCTAACTGAATTTTGTTTGTAAATTGAATGTAAAAAAACATTATGTATATTGTATAGTAACAGCAAGTGTAACCGTTACCTTGTAACAAAACCGAGAAAATGTGCGTGTCGTAAAATATTCGTTATAGTTCGTCATCCCCTTTGAAAAGACCATCAGGTGTGCAATGTTACATGTCTTAGCTTGTTTCCAGCCGTATTTATAACGGCTGTTTCTCATTTATTTTACAGTTAAAGGAAGCAAGTATAAATACAAAATCTATTTAAATAGTACGAATTTTACACTACTTATATGTAAAAATGTACAAATGAAGCATTTTTACAACCTCTTTATTAGCTCACTTTCTCTGTCTGGGAAAAATTCTGCAATAAAAATTTCGACTAGGTCTAAGCTAGAGCTTTGAAATTTCGCATATGCGTTTAAGTCCGGTGACAATACAATATGGTATATTTAATATCGTTCTAAATCCAATATGGCGGACACCTCAAGATGACGGATTACCTTATTCTTCAAAGCCCCCTTGACATGGGTATCAGATGAAAGGGCCTGTAGAATGCGATAAGCGATGTGACGTCATTCAAACCCAATATGGCGGACTTTACAAAATGAGGTACTACCTTTTTCATAACCCCCTTGATATGGGTACCAAATGAAAGGGTGTGATGAATAAAATACGGTAAACTATGTGACGTCATTCTAAATCTAATATGGTGGAAGTCCCAAGAAGGCGGATTACCTCTTTCTTTACAACCTCTTAATATAGTTATCAAATGAAAGGTTTCGACGAGTAGAATGCGATTAGCTATGTGACGTCATTGAAATTTAAATTACAAAATTAACTAGTACACCTAATGCCAAGGTGTAAACGGCGCGCTGAGGACTGAATAGCATAGGTGTGTATAAAAATGCAACTCGCTAGCGTCTAACCTCAGGGTAGCCAGCAGCAGTGAACCTGCGAAAAAACATAGAATTATAAGGAAGTTTTATATATCTTGATGGTATAAATTTATTTTGGCATTAGTTACCCGCTCTTCCACCCCCATTTTCACCCCCACCCTATTGTTTAAGAGAATAAAATATTAAATTGGGGTTTAGTGTGTATACGAGAACCAAGGACTTCTAAATTTTTTTTTACATTAGCCACCCCCTCTACCACCCTCACTCTATTATTAAAGGGAATAAAGTATTACATAGGGATTTAGTGTGCATAAGATTTGGATACAAAATCTGGACGTGGAAGTAATGATTTCTTGGGCAGCGGTTTTTTAAAGTAACATTTGTGTACGTGGACGCTAATAATGCGAATTTCGATGGAGCTCTACCCTGAAAATTTCACATATTAACTAGTATTAATAAGTGTAATAGCATGTATGCAATGTTTTTCGTTGGTATTTGGTGTAGGTAAGGTTTAATTTTAAGTTATTTTGAGAGAAAGTTTCAAAATTTATAAATTTCTTAATATTCATCCTAGTCAGGTTAGGGGTATGAAACACAGATAATGAATAATAAAACACATTTTCGATCATTTATTTCAAAAGGCATACAAATCCACATTTATATTTTGACGTTTAAAATGTCATAAATCCAGGAGGCCAAATTCGTAAATTTTGGGCATTTCCATAGTAACAATGTCAAAGGAGAGTAATTTTTCAACGGGAGAGTCGACGGGAGTAAATTTTGCTATTGTATTAACCTCACTCACTTTTTCAAATAAAATATTCTCAAATTATAAAACGTTAGAGTGACTGACAGTTAACAAAAATATTTTCACTTTATACGCGAGTTGAAAGAAAATTTGGAAACTTCTTCACTAATTGTTTGTTTACAATTATTTTAAAAGGGTTGAAGTGCTCAAAAAGTAATTTTTGTACTTAAGTACCGGTTATTTTATTGTCAATACAAATTTTAAAACATAAAAGTTTGTCTGATTGGAATTTTAAATCAAAGTGTTCCGTCACATCACATCACTTCCAGAATAATTAGAACTTCACCGGATCATATAAACAACTGGGAACCATTTTGAAGGCAGCAGCTAACTGGACAGGATTCACTGCGCTTGGGCACAGGTTACTTAGTTTACGTAAACAAATAAACTCTATACCAATACATCAATGCGGTATATCATTCTCTTAATTTTTAAATCGAGTTTAATCGACATTCCACTGATTTTATGTACTGTAGTTTTAAGGATTGTAATTTGTTTGTTATCATATTCACACCTAATACCACTATTAAAAGGTTAATTATTGTTTGCGACTTTAATTTATCAGTAATCGCCCATGTCAAATTACATAGAACTTGCTCCTGAGAAAGAGATCGTTGTGTCTACGACTGAGTTTGTTAAGTTCCTATGACGTAACATAGGTGGCGCCCAGGCAATTTTGAACATCAAATTAAATTCAATATTTCTAAATTAAAATTCAATTCTTTTCGTTAATATTAACCATTTACACATTTTATTCATGTAGTATTTGCACAGAACAATAAATTTCACTTTCAACTTTTTAGTATTCAATAATATTTCAATCATAGAATTTACAAGTATTTAATTTAATAAAATTATATTGTGGGATATTTTGATATCTAAATATTTGCAAGTAATAATTTGGAGTGATCTGAGTGCATGTAGGGAATATGAATATGAAATAGTGAGTATGAAGTGTATTAGTCTATGAAATTCTTATACCGGTCTTAATGACACATTCACAGGAAGCGTTCTTTAATTTTTGGCGAGTGTCACATTCAATAATCCTATTTTAACAGAGGGCTGTTTGTGGTGAACATCAGGCAATAAAGTGCGTTCGGTGCAAAAAGGTATGATAGGTGCGTTGCACATTATCAGAAGTAAATTAAAGAAAGTGAGCGGGATCTTTACAGATTCCAAATTACGACATGATCCTCCATGAAATTTCCTCAAGTAAAATCAGCAAACGCAAATACCCCACTTTTTCTGTGGCTTACTCATTTTATTATATCCAGTAAAATTTATTTATTTCACATGGAAATTGGCTGGAAAGGATGCGTGTGGTTAACTAATAAAAAAGATCGCTAATTACTCCCCCTTTTCGCGATAACGCCTTCAAAATTATTCTATAAGACATTAAATTTTACTACCAAATTATATATTAATAATAATAAAGTTGCTTAATGAATTTTAAATGTTAATTTAGGGCTTCCGAAAATAAATTATTCTTCAGCTTTTTAATTAAATAGTAATATCTTAGAGCTGGCATAATGAAAAGGTTTAAAACGCGTTTCTAAATAGTAAGTCGGGCAGGGCGTTTAACACGCGATATACATGCTTTAACTGACTACTAATTAACATGAGGAGTGTTAATTAGTGGCTCAGATACATAGTTGAAATATTAATCCCTATGGGAAAGTCGTTTTGGAGGTTACCTCTTGGTTTTTTTTTTTTTTGAATTTATTCGACAAATATAATTTACATCACTTACAATTAGAAGTGAAATTTAGGTCAAGTTTACAGTGTAACATCAGAATTCCGTATAATTTTATTGTCATCGAAGCTACATACATATGTCTGGACATATTTTCTTTTAATTATAAATCAAATTGGTAAATAAAAACCCTCAACTTAAATCGTGTTTTTAAAGTCTTGTGAGACTTACTACAGCGCCTGTTTCTTTTTTATAATACCGGATACTCTTGATAATGCTGTCTTATTAGGCCATTCATATTAGCTTAAATATAACCCAATAAAAAAAAAATTATAAAGTTTTGCCACTTGGGAATTAAACTTGTCAAGGGATGTACTTTCAAAATAAAAAGAGTTCTCAAGCAACAACTAGGAACTTCATCCCTAAAACACACCCCTAACGTGCAATTCGGTAGTTTTTTTGGATTTTATCGAAAATCGTTTGTCCTAAAAAAAAATATGCTTACAAAAAATATTCCCAATAAAATTCTGCATAAAAAGTGTTCATTACCTAAATTGTTTAGAAGAGGTTTTCCGGAGATTCACGAACACGGTATATACGTATCACTTATTTATGCTATTAGTGACTGCGATACTACGTCAGAATTCCTTGGAAAGGGCAAACATCAGTTTGTACATCTATTTAATCGTAGAAAGGACCTTGATAGTGTAATTCACATTTTAAATAATGCTAGGTCAACTCCAACAGAAATTGAGCAAGCTGGGAGGGAGCTCTATAAAGCTAAATCATTAGAGGGCAGTCTGAGTGACCAAAGTTATGCTTATTTTAATAAATTTGTTGGCCAAGCGGGAAGTTCCGTGGTTCTTTCAAAATTACCTCCTATGTTGGCAGCAGTACAACCGCATTCCCGTCGTAGTTACCTTCAAGTGCAAATATGGCATGGACAACATTTGTATCCTGAGCTTTGGGGCTGGAAAAAAATTACGATGCCCTGTCACCTGTCTATAAAACTGAGCCACGCGCCTCGGCTTCTATTTTAAAATAAATAACCTGTAGTTGCAAACAAGATTGTGGAAAGAGATACAGCTGTACTAAGGCAGACTTACATTGCACAAGTGCCGAATTGCCGTGGCCAAAGCTGTATCAATCAGATATCACAGATAATGTAGATACTACCGAAGACGTATTATAAATTTATTTTGACTTAGTGGATTAGGTCTCAAGGATATATTATTACATTAAATCAGTTCTAAAATTATACCTAACGTACATGATTATACACTGTTCGTAAATCTTTTTTGCAATCCCTAACTTGAATAGCTGATCTCTCGAAAGCCTCTGTTGTAAACAATTTAGGTAATAAACACTTTCTTATGCAGAATTTTATTGGGAATAATTCTTGTAAGTATAATTTTTTCTGTAGGGCAAATGGTTTTTCAGAAAAACGCAAAAAACTACAGAATTGCACCTTACTGGTGGGTTTTAGGGCTGAAGTTCCCACTTGTTGCTTGGAAACTCTTTTTATGTTGAAAGTACATCCCTTGACAAGTTTAATCCCCAAGTGGCAAAACTTTATAATTTTTTTTATGTATACTAATATGAATAGCCTATATACAGGGTGAACCATTAATAACAGACCAAAGTTCAGGGGTAGATTCTTTGGGCCAAAATATGAGGATATATCCAAATATGCTTTAATAAAATGCTACTGTGGAAAAAGATACAGGGTGTTAAACTTCAAATTATATTTTGACTGATCTTCGCCAAATTTGCTAGAGGTACTTTTTTTATTCTAAGAAACAATAATTTATGTATTGCATGATGTTAGATCATAGAGAGCGCCGCAGGACCTGTATCTGAAGATGATTTTTTTTCATTATTTTTTTTGACGAAATGTTATGGTACTTGTGACCAGAAAGTCTGATGAGGGTGAAACTGCTTGTATGCCCCCCTGTATATTTATAAAGGTTACTTGTTTTTTTATTGTACACAATCTGTCGACTGTAACATTTTTTTATACTCGGACTCGAGTAACGGCTAATAATAAGAATAATATTTATAAACAGAAATCCTGGTCACGGCACCAGTGAAGAGGTTTAAGCCCCAATGTTTTATTTACCAACGGAAATCCTGGCAATTTTGTTTTCTAGTTAATTGATTAGTATTTATTTATCTGAAGGATAAACAAATAAGATTGGCCATTTGCGTGATCGTCTAATTTTATTAGTGTAGGACCCAAATTTAGTTATGTGTGTGTAGTAACCCTTTTTAATTATCCAGGTTCTTTTATATAAAGTTTAATATTACTTGTTTCTGTCTGATGTTATATAGCTTAGAAAATTAATCACTCTGTTAATTTAAATACCTGGTAAACTTGAACACACTCTATTAATTGAGAGAACTATAGTTAACTATATATGTTATTTATGTAGTATTGTATTACTCAAGATTGCACTGTACATTTATAGTTGAAGTTTGTTTTCTATTTTGCTTTGAAACAAAACCATTTATTTAGTTTATTATTTATATGACGAAAAGGTAAAGGTGAAAGAATAAGACAATAATTGATGAGAAAAAATGGCAAAAAAAACCATTTTATTTTATATAAATTGATGCAACAATAGTCGAACATGAAATCAAAAGTAATGCAAATATTTGAGACAATTGTCTAAATATTATAATAGGAAACTTGCGTCGCTATAGTAATGACCATACACTATAGATATGCTGAGTGTTAAGTGGATGGATCGTTATTAAATAATCATAGAAAACCAAATAGATCGCTGGTGAGAAATCTCAGATAATCATTTGAAAGATAAACATTACTATGACATTTTACACGTCCAAAATTAGGCACACAGTAGCCTTAATAAGTATATCAAATGAAAAATAATGGAAGTGAAAGTTTCTTGTCATTGCATAAACGCAGAAAATATATAGTTCTTGAATATAAACTTGTTATTTTGCAAACGCAAATCTTCCTAGTAAAATATTCAGAAAGTGAAATTTTATGAATTAAATTCGTGAATGAAATAATAACTGAATAACTGGTAATATAATATTATATTTTCTTGTTAAAAATCAAAGCTAATATTTCATTTAAAAAAAAATCTAATATTCTTTTAGTACCACAAATGTGTTATTTAAACCTTTTTTAAACAACCCGTAACCAGAATATGAATGCAATTGCAAATAATAAAGTAGAGTCTCGAAATAAGAAAGTAATCACCTTTAGAAATTCATGCCATCTGAATTTCTGTGCGCTCGGTATAGCGTTATATCGCCTGTGAATGCTCTCTCCCAGGTTCTGCATGGTTAACGTCCTCGTAGGGCATTGTAAAGACGTTAAAACGACACTTCATAAAGTGTACGTTAAGCAGTGATTGCCTTTGATGTAAGTACAACGAACACGAAGTACTACTGAGATGCAATGGTGTATTAGAACAATATTTCCTAAGTACAGCTGACCGAAGTTTGCAAAGTACCTCAGGTGGGATTCCAAATGCATCTCCTTTTCTGAACAGTCTGATCTTCTTTTATATGGTAAAAATGACGTCACAATTCACATGAAAGCCACGAATTTCGTGGTCCCACTGGAAATGTTTACATTATAAATTTCAATGTATATATGCGTCGTAGTAACAGAAGTACTTGACGCTTATCGTGTCCATTGTAAACAAATGCTGTGACTAGGCTCGATTTTTAAGTAAATTGTTTCATACAAATGTAGCGTTTAACGTTGCTTTAAAAGAATGTAATTTAAAATGCATTCTGTAACGTTATTGTGTCCAATATTAAATGACTAAATAAATGTAAAAATTAAATGAATTAACTGCAATAATTACTTGATTTTGGAAATAAATAAGAAAAAACTAAATTTATATATGGGGTATATACAGGGTGCTTCAAGGGCATCATTTTCACGTATAAAAGATACACTTGGTAGAACTTGATAACTCCAACAATTTTTGCGGAAAGTGCCGTTAAACTTTTCAATAATGTTTTGAAAGACAAATTCAAATTTATTGAAACAAAGATTTATTGAAAAGTGTGCTTTAGTTACGCACTGTTACGCTGTTATGTATATGAGTCTCATCGCCTACGTACATAACTGTATTGTTTGAAAATAGACGAACAAAAAGGTCATTAATAAAAGCAATAAATAAGAGAAGACCCAGTACAGAGCCTTGAGGTATCCCGTATTCTCGTATCCTAAATTCTGAAGCTAAGTTTTCTTGCATAACACAGTTTTTGCGAAGATAGAGACAGGACTCCAGCTGCCTTAATAGTGGATATTCGGAAAGACCCTGCAATGATACATAAGTTTATTAAATAAGTTAGTAGACAAATGATTATGTCTATTGTATTTTTTGTTATTTTGCTGTGCGAATCAAAAATGTCTAAACTACTTGTGTTTCTAAGCTGTTTATTGCGTATGGATGTTCGGCTACTCTTGCCCCACCCACTTCGCTCGTCCGTCAAGTACATAATCGGCACAAAAAATGTCACGTTATCTCGCACAGGTGAAGTGTCAGAAAAATGTTTATTTTCCTCGATTGCATAAACGTAGAAGAAAGAAAAGTATGCATTTCTCGTTGGCTGATGTTTTATTACAGACATCACCTTCTTAAAATAATATTTCTATAATTGTATATTAATTCTTGTATGTCTGTCTAATTGTCTATGGTAACAAGAACATCATGATTTATAATGTAAACCCTTTGAACCCCTATATTATTTATTTCTAAATCATTTTGCATCGGGTTAATTTCATTACTTATTAAGCATTTTAATGATTACAAACTACTACATCTTGTCAGACTTAGAAATATATTAATAAATTAAATATATATAATAAATAATATATTATGCCTTCGTCATTTATTCAAATACAAGTATTTTGCATAATAGAAATGCATTATCTACATAAATGGTTTAGTGCAAGAACATATTATACGTACATAGTATTCTCTACTATTCCTGTCAGACTTGATAATGAAATAGAACTTCTCACACTCACAGGAGAAAAAATTAAATCGGATCTCCAGTAAGGCCCTTTAACCAACGACTTTCCGCCAACAAATAACATTAACGATTGCAAACTTGATCTGGAATATATTTTATTGTATTGAATAATGGGCAGTTCCGTGGCTATTGTTAACGATTGAATTGAGTTGTAATATAAATGTAAACAAACAATCGTCGAAGAGTGCCCGCCCATAGACGCCCAGCATTGAATGAGTTCCGGAATGAGGCACCACATCCGGCACGGCCGTCAAATTTAATAACCCTACACCGAAATGGGAGGGCTGTTATGACAGGTCCCCGCCGATGCAAATAGAAAACCCGCATCTTTGGAGAAAACGCCGAACGACGGTTCGGGCTGGATCTGCACTTCAATCATAATTATTATTGAAAAAGGCAAGCTTTTACCCCTACCATTCTGTTCATGCCTTTTTGTGTACTTGCATTGTGGAACTTTTTTCTGTTACAATGGATTGCTGGCATTCAGTATTAAGGGTAACAACATCGTACACAACGTAAAAATACAATTAAAATATTCACCCCTTAATCATTTCTTACACTTATGTGTAATTTTTAATTAAAGATGGTTCATAAATTATGCCTCGTGACTTGTTAGAAGATAGAAAAATAATGCAGACATGTTTCAATACATGTTTAATTAGAATCTCTGGTTGGATAATAGAATGTTTAACTTCAATCATAGTGGTGTCAAATCAAACATCTAAATTAGACAAAATAAATTTAAATAAAGTCGAGTAAAATCTAACTTGGCGGGTCCAAAGGTCGCTTCGTCGTATGAAGTAAGAAACTATTTACTAGATAGCTCAGGTATGACAGTGGTTTTCAAACAGTTTAAAACAATTTACAAATGATTATATGTCTGTAACTGTAATGCAATCGCTAAATAAGGTGTTATCATAAAATATTAGGAAATATGAACTTCATGCCCATTCTCACGCAGCAGTTCATCAACAAAGTACATTTTTTCCTTCTTATTACTCCTAGCAAGATTTAACAAGTCCGCTTTCAATGCTGTAGAAGGAAAAGGAATATTATTTTTAGATAACCATTCTGCAATATCATGCTTTTTCCATTGACAAGTAGGTTGTTTATTTAATTATCGGGTGCGATACGAAGCATTATCCATTACAATTAAACTTGGTTCTTCAAGATTTTGCAGTAGTTTATGTTGTTATCCATTCTTCAAAATTGTCACAATTCATATTAGCGTGATAATCCATACTTTTATTGGTAGTAGAAAAAATTAAGCTTGCTCCCGAAATAAAGCCATCTGATGTCCCTGCATACAAAATAATGCTTTCCTACAGTTAATTTTTTGTGTTCGACACTTTTTTTTGATAAATCTTGCCACGATTTTCGAACACATCCATTGGCAAATACCCATGTTTCATCTATAAATACAACCCTTCGAAGGTTACTGTCATAGTTTTCCATATATTTTCTTAAAAATACAACTATTTGCATTTGTTCACATAAATAGCGATGGTTACAATCTTTTCTATACCTATATCCACAATGTTTTAATAGTTTTAAGAGACTTACTTTAGAGACGTCAATGATTTCCTTATTTTTTAGCATTTCCTTCAAAGTATCTGATGTAAAATGTGTTTTCGATTCATAAAAATTATAAATTACTTCTCTTATTTGCATTTTAACGCCTTCACATACATGTAGTGTTTTTGGTTTCTTTTTAATTCATTTTTTTATTTTCAAGGATACATTATTAATATGTTGGTGCTTAATTCTGCTAACTGTTCTGAGACTTATGTTAACTATTTCATGAATTCGTTCAAGAGGTACCAAGGGTCCTTTGTTTTCCTTTTCTTTTGTAAAATAATCTATTAAATTTAATACCAACTTCTTTGACTGTTCATTTAAGACGCCTAATTTAGTTGTCATATTTACCAAATATTGTATTTTTATAATTTAATGTTATTCGAAATAAATATTTACACACGTATCTAACTTAGAAACCCGGACACATTTAACGTTAAATAGAATGACCGGCTTAGCGACCCTCCAAACCGCAAACTGTAGATGGTACGTCTGTTTATTGGATAAAAACTATAGATACGCCACGCCCATATCATCAGGTGATACAGGAATGGGCTGTAAAAAATACCTTAAAAAATACTACAGCTTTGGCACACCGCGGTAAACTGTTCGGTCTAACTATTTATTTAGAGAGAATTTTCGTTTGAGAATCGCAGAACTTATTGAAAACGTAGATTAAAATCTATCTCTCTCTTCAGTGTGTATCTGAATATTTCTGTCTCAAAATAGGTGAGAGAGAAGCTTGGCAGACATACGCGACAGTGTTTTTGGGCTATTACTTTAACTTTGTGTACGAGAGAAATGAAATAGTACGCGCATTATCAACTCATACACATGCCAGTTTAGAGTTTACTAGACTTTATTTACTTACTTGACAAGAAAAATATTTCAACTTTTTTATTTTTTTACACAGGTAGGTATTATTAGATCGTCATTAAGATTCACTTTTCATTTCATATAATTGCTTGAAAGATAAGTACCAAAAGATGTGTTATTTAGCAATTTTATTCAAGCAAAACTTCCAGAGTAATAAGATATTGCCCAACTTTTACATGGAAATTTTGAAAATGTGGTAGTACAGCAAAAATTATGGTAGAATTCATTAATAATATCCCACATAATGTATGCGATATTTAACACAAACTGATTGAAACGAAATGTCCATGATGATCGGTTACAAAGATACAGGTTGTCCCAATAGCCTTACTAGAAGACTTTTGAAAATTATTTTTTTTATAGAAGTGGTATAGTGTTAGGGCGCACATTTTAAAAATATTTTGAAATATACAGTGGAGCACCTTCGAGGTAATTTTTTATTTTTACATGTATGAATTTGGCGTAAGATGACCTTTCCAACGACCTCCACATTTTGCATTTTTAACGTGCCGTCGCCGAGTTTTTCGAAAAAAATATGAAAATTTTGGTCGGAACAACGTTTATCAAATTAATTCGCTGTGTATGTATTACTAGTAATTAAGAAGATTTATTTTGCAATTATGTAGACAAGGGATGTACTAGTGGTGAGAGGTAAGTGAAACCTCTCAAATGGTCAATTGCTACTATACACCATAGATGTCTTCATGAGCGTATAGCGCCATTCTGCAAGTACCTGAGAGCGGCGACCTTTCAGTCCTAGGTGGACTTAACCTACTGTTATAATATATGATTTGCAGGAAACAACTACTCAGCGGGCAAAAACCCCGATCTGCATTGAATTACACCTTACAAATCATGAAAGAATGGTAACCAATATCATTTGTCAATTCTCTGACCAGACATAGACCGGTTTCGAACTTATTCTCTCTCACCACTACTTAATTTACTATAGTTTGTATAAAACTAGCAGGTTGGCCACTATCATTTGTCTGTTCCATGACCTATGGCATACTGATGAGAACTAATAAGTTCGAAACCGGTCTCTGTCTGGTCAGAGAATTGACAAATGATATTGGTTACCATTCTTTCATGATTTGTAAGGTGTAATTTAATGCAGGTCGGGGTATTTGCCCGCCGAGTAGTTGTTTCCTGCAAATCATATATTATAAGGGATGTACTGCAACGACACAACCACCAAATATTGATTATAATTATGCAGGGTGAATTTTATACTAACGCTAATTAATAATAATAATAATAATTTTTATTGGTCATTAAGAATACACCGTAGTGTTTCGACAAGTCAAGAGTAAAGAATTAATAGATATAGAAATATGTAGAAAACAAACAGAAGTGATAGAAAAAATAAATAACACTAAAATAACAAACAACATAGATGTATAACACACTAGGACATAATTCTAGTACAGTCAAAAATAAATCCAAAACAATAAATCCAGTAAAATAACCAGAAGACAGATCTTAACCTAGATTTACATATAATTAAAGTCTGATACATTGTAGTAGGCATTGGCCAAAAGATGCTTTCTTAGGTTTGCTTTAAATTGTTTGATAGATAACGATTTTAAGGTATCTGGAAGTGAGTTAAATAAAGCAATACCA
Organism: Leptura quadrifasciata; assembly: GCA_963675555.1. Taxonomy (NCBI): domain Eukaryota; kingdom Metazoa; phylum Arthropoda; class Insecta; order Coleoptera; family Cerambycidae; genus Leptura; species Leptura quadrifasciata. Next base: position 159,869,308 of record OY776676.1, read on the forward strand.
AAGTTGTTTCGTTTTGTTGACTCTAGTCTCTGATGGGGTGTTTGTAAGTCATTGCGATTTCGAGTATCGTAACAAGATTTATGCTATTTGTTGCATAGTTGCTCAAATGCTCCTTTATGTGGATTAAATTACAGTAAATAACCTCGGATGGCAACGTCAATATATTGAATTTTATAAACCAAGATTTACAGCTTTCAAGTTGACTCAAGCCCGCCAAAGCTCTAATTGCTTTTTTTGAGTAACAAAAATATATTGAGTTTGGTTGGATGTACCCCAGTTCATCAGGTAAATCGTTAACATAGATTAGGAAAAGCAGCGGTCCCAATACACTGCCCTGAGGAACACCGTGTTCCACTGCTAATATGCTGCTGAATTTATTTTTATAACAGATACATTGACATCTTTTTGATAAGTAAGATGACATTAGATCATGTAGAACAGCTTTAAAGCCATAAAATTCAAATTTATTCAATAAAATTTCCTTGGAAACAGAGTCAAATGCTTTGCTCCGATTTAGGAAAAGTGCTAATGTAGATTTAAAATTTTCAAGGTCCTCACTAATAAAATTGACAAGTTCCCATACAGCCTGTGTGGTATTTTTACCTTTCCTAAGCCCAAATTGTTTATCAGTGAGGATATTATGTGATTCTAAATAATTAATTATTCTCACAGCAATAATATTTTCAAATATTTTAGCCGAAATAGGTAGTAATGCTATTGGCCTATAGCAGGATACGTCCTCAATATCACCGTCTTTAAACAATGGAACAATTTTTGCTTTTTTAAATGGGTTTGGAAACATACCTGTTACAAATATGAGATTAATAATATGAGTTAGGGGCCCTGATAAATATTTCAGGACATTTCAAGGTCAATTTTCTCAATCTTTTCAAATGGAACACTCTGTATATTATTGTATTTTTGAATCGGCACGTTACTTTTCTACGATTTTTGCGAATAATATCCTATACATAAAATCGATATATCCAGAGATATTTTTACTTTTTCATTAAAAACCGTTAAATTAAAATACTTTTCATTTCGAATTGATCTAGTAGCCATGCTTTTGTCATAAAGTGAGATTATTGATTGCTAAAATTTATGTTTTTGTTGATAATAATAAATAAAAGTGAACTAATTCTATCATCTATAATTTCATTGATTTTTGTAGGTGGATATAAAAGTCTTTTTCATCAAATTTTAATGACAGTTTTCGAAAAATGCATTTTTCTGGTTATCTGTGATGTTTACAAGTTAAAAAAATTCCTTTTTGATTATAAAAATCTACTAGCTTTAATACACTATTATATTACTTGTTCTGAAGGGTTGGTTAATAATTTTTTGACTATTGGCTCAGAAAAATGTCCATGTCCACACAGAAGTTTGGTAGTTTGTTATTAGACTGTGTGCTATTTAATATTTTCTTAATCTTATGCTTTTGTATTAGCATACTCAGAAGAAGAGCATCCATATAAATATAAAGAAACCTTTTCTTTCTTGTAATCCTAGGACGTTTATTAACATATTAGCCATATTGCTTAAACCCAACGTTTTAAATTTTTGATAAACATCAGTTAACTGTTAGAACTCACTTTAAATAAATATCTTAATTCAGTCGCGGATTAGTGTATATTTAAATAGGGTATGGCGTGCCACACCACGTACTAAGAAGCACGTAACTATAAGTAACACTTGGGTTCAAGGAATTAACTAATATATTTATATTACTGTTTCAACTTAATTTTTGATTTTACATGATTTTACACCTTCAATTAAAAATGTATTTTCTTTCCCAGCCATCTAAATTAAGTACCAGAGGGCAAATTTTGCTTAATATAGTTTGAACTGAAGCCGACTAAACAAAACGATTTAAGCAAGATTTGTAGTACTCTAATTCGAAAATTATATGTTCAATTTTCAGTTCAGATTATTTAGGTTCAAAGCTGAAAATACGAAGGCATAGAAAAGCAAAAACAACAAAGCCTGCATAATTTAATAGAGTTAATATTTTGTTATCACAGTGAAATAAAACAATCCATGAAACTATGACAGATAGCAGAAATACTGAAGAGATAACTTTTGACAACAGCTAAATGGCTTGCCATGGATGCGATCGCTTTTAATGTTCTACAGGTAGTTACTACTACCGTCACTAGTTAATTGTAGAGTATGATATAATTACAAGAACCAACGACTTGCCTGCAGGAAGTTCGTTCTGAATTAAATGAGATATACTTGTCCAATTAGATAACACCTGTAATATCACCATTGTGGCTTTGTCGACGATATTTTAATGATGAATCATAAGATTTTGTACACATTTATTTATTTTATTCCTTATCGCTCGGCCGACTTCCAAATCAGCCATTACATTGTTTTAGTTGCCTCCAAAAAGTTGATTGTGTGGAAAGGAACTTAGAAAGGGACGCTAATTAGACGAGTACATTTTATAAAAATCAGAACGAACTTCCCACAGGTAAATCGTTCGTTCTTGTAATTATATTTCACTACAGTCGTCCAATTAGATAACGCATACAGTTATTTAGAGTCAACAATCAGTTTTTTGGAATCCATTAAGCGACCTCTGAAGCTTAGATAAAGTCAAAACTATCATTTTGGAAAAAAGATATTCCATTAATTTTGTCATAATTTTTTGTACAAATTCTCCCTCTAATCTCTAGTATTAACATTATTATCAATTAACTCTATGAAAAGGTTCTGCAAATACATGGAAAATCCCTGATGAATTTTATTGGAATGGGTCAATTTCTACAGTTCTGGGCCATATTTTCGGGCTCAATCGATTTTTGACGCATACGAAATACTAGGCACCCGACTCGTTTAAAAAATTTCGCTTATAGTTCTGAGGTGGTACTTTCGGGACACCATCCGGGATTTGTTTTTCACTTACGTGAAAATGTCATATGGCAAATGTGGCAACGCTGTTTTGTGCAACCAAATGGAGTTGAAACCTCTAGAAAACACTAATGTTACTAATCAGTTGTTATAATATGTATATAATTCGGCGATATTTTCAGGTTATGACATTGGATGTTATATTGAATATTGAATGATAGATTTTGGGTTGAGTTGATTGAATTAGAAGACTGAATATTATAATGCACCAGCAATCAGCGGATAAGCAGATGGGATATATAAGTGCAGACTAGAAAAGGAACAGGTGGATTTCCTTGAGGCTCATCCTCAAATGGATTTTTATAGGCTTGGAATTGTCTTCCATGATCGTTTTCTGCAAGTTTCAAGGCGTCGATGGCAGATAAATGTATTAAGTCATCTAACGCTGCCATTGTCTATTTTCACTCACCAAAATCTGTTGAAATAAGTCTACTTTAAAGTTCCTAAATAATAAACAAACCACAACAAAAACCTAAGCTTGAGATATTGAGGTTATGTGGTACAAAATAAAATGAACCAAAACGATCACTTTAAATACATTCGTACACGAAATCGTTTTATCGTATAGTAAACTCCCATCCGTTGCATCTTGTCCGAAATCAGTTGCATGCGGAAAGTTCGTATACGAGTTCATAATGCTTGAAAATACGAAACGTATATTTTCATGCGACAATCTCACCTTTTTGTGCACGACATCGCCTCGGTCAAGCTCGAAAATATGGCACCAGATCTTGCTGTATACTATTTAATATTAGAATACCACCCAAGTAAATTATGGTCTGTCTATTTTACGAGGGCATTGTAGAAGAATAAGGTTTTAGAAACAGTTATCTAATTTTTTGTGAGCTATAATTCAGCAAAAAGAAATTTGAAATCCATAGCCTACTTTGTGAGATATATTACAAAAACCTGAAAAATAGGAAAACCACAAACGGTTATAGTTTCCTTATTTGAGGAGATACGAAAAAAGTTAAAGGCATGAAAGTTGATGGCAAAGACAATAAGAATAATAATATGTATCAAAAAATTCGAAAAATGCTGTTGGCTTTGACATACGCTCTTGTGTAAAAATGAAAAGAACAAATTTCAAAGTAAGGCCATGACATCATTAATTCCGTTTATTTTTTCTCTTTCCAACAATATAAAACATGTACACAGAAATTTTATATGATAGTATCAATATCTAATATTTTACGAAAATCACAATTCATATCATTGAATTGTAAACACATGCTATAACAATGAAAATTCACTTTATAATAATTATAATTCAGTAATTATTTAAACTACAAATACTCAAATTGTACACCATGCATTTTAATACACAAACGTGCTCTACGAGACACCTCAAGCATTACATTTTGGAGCATTTCAGGAGTAATTGCCTCATATGCGTTTCTAGTTCTGGTTTTAATGTCCTCAATATTTTCAGGGGCAGTTTGAAATACCTTGTCTTTAATGTAACCCCAGACGAAAAAATCCAGATAAGTAATATCTGGTGATTGAGCTGGCCATAGAATGAGTCCATAGGTTTGCCATCATAAAGATAAGGTCAGTAGGGTGCAAATGGGCAAAAATGACCCCCCCACCACTCCTTGGTACCCCCACTTCTCCTATCCGAGCTCTCACCTGATTGGTCGATTGGTGGGAAAAGCTCCGTAGGCATTTATGCATCATGGTACAGGTACAGATACTGCTTTTTACTGATTTTACCCTAATTTATGAGTGTCCATATTGTAAAAAGCCGTACCTATACCGTACTGAGCAGTAGAAAAGCCTTACATGTACCCGTACCATGACGCATGAATGCCTACGGAGCTTAACCCACGAATCGACCAATCAGGTAAGAGTTCGGGTAGGAGGAGTGGGAGGGGGGGCATTTCTGCCCATTTGCACCCTACTAGATCCAATTACTTTAGTCCCTAAAAGATCCACCCAAACATTCGTAGAAAATCTTTCTTGGAAAGCTGTCTCTCTGCACCAATGTATATTTTCTCATATCCACTTATAATGCATATTTCTATTGAAAAATCCATTATTAGAAAAAATTGATTCGTCCGACAAAAAATTTTTGCTACATATCAGCAAGTCTTACTTATTTTATTTAACAACCTTCTACAAAATCTTACTCTCCTAGGGTTATCTCCCCCATTTTAATATTGAACTTTTCTCACTTTGTAGCATCGAAATCCGTTTTTTTTAAATACTTTTCTTGCATCCTTTTTTACGCGGCAATTTCTCTGAATTTGTCTCAAAGAGGTTTCTTCATTTTGGTTATAACATAATTCAATACTCAATTCACTTTTCTTACATTATCCGCAACATGCCCTCCATTTACTACTTTTTTTGAAAATGAACCGTACGTTTTTAGATTTTGAACTAACTTCCTAAACATAGTTCGATTTGGCTGCGGAGCATCTGGAAATTTATGCCCGTAAATCGTGACTGCCATTTCAGCATCAAAATTCCAATAACAATAAATGCTAATCTAATCAACAGTAGAAACTTCATTTAAAAGGCCCATAACGATGTGTGCGATGTGTACCAATCAAAATGGGCAACATATGAGGCACTTATTATACTTACTTAAAAAACCCTCTAATTTTTAAAGTTCATTCTTGAATTTTATACTTGCTGCTCAATAAATCGAATATGATTGCAAATAGCCTTAGAGATGTATATGTAAAAAATGTTGGTTTTTCATTCCTACATCATATGGCCGAAAAATATATACAGTGTGTTCTATTTGAAAAAATTGAAAAATAAATTAAATTGAGAAACCATTTTTGGCCACCATGTGTACTTTTAGTAAACGAATATGATTTAAAAACATCATGCAGATATCTCGTAACGGGTATTTATGCACTTTCTTCTTAAAATCCATAATGGTGACTGTAGTAATATTTTCAAAATGCATCTACAGATTGCATCATTTCAACAAAAAAATCCTTACATCCAAATGGTTGGGAGATAGTCAATAAGAAAATGGGAGTGAAGGAATCTAGAAAGAGGCATCTAAAATTGTACTGATATTTATAGCATTCCATATAAAAAAAAAATTTTTTCAAAAACTTGCTTTTCTGAGTCGTACTAAAAAGTCAAAAATAATTGCAAGAAAAGCAAGGTGTCCGCAATTTGTATGATTATACGCATGATGCGCGCGCCTTGCTTTTCATGCAGTTATTTTTGACTTTTTAGTACGACTTTCAGAAAAGCAAGTTTTTGAAAAAAATATATTTTTTTTAAATGGAATGCTATAGATATCAGTACAATTTTAGAAGCCTCCTTCTAGATTCCTTCACGACTAAAAGAAGTAAGTTTAAAAAAATAATTTTTTATTTTCTACTTTTTAGTCATAGTAATTCATTGGAGCTGGGTTCTGAGGTATAATAACCCTGGCGGCATTCAATTATGTCGCCGGAACTAATATCGTACCATTTGTAAGGTAAAAAACGGACGTAGAAGTCTCTAATCAGGCGAAAACCTTTTGTATTCGACGTTTTGCCGGATGTGCCGGTTGGATAGCACATTTAATCAATTTTCACCCCCGCGCCCCCTACGTGCAGATATTTGCAAAAGTAATGATAGCATACTGTATTGTCATCCGATCTTCGTAACTGTGCAGAATTTCATCGATCGATTATGTCAGGAAGTATGTTAAATAAAGGATACAAAATTTGAAGACAAACGTGAAAACTGAAAAAACATTGCGAGTCAAAGAAAAACAAGTAAAAATGGCACTTGGTCCTGTATAATCGTCAAGTCGGACACCCTGTATACCCTGTATTTGATAAACCTAATTACATTTTCCATGACAAATTCGGGGAGAACTCCACAACTGATGATTACTTTAATATGTAGTTTCTCCGCATTTCGTATTATACCACAAAGTGAGATAGTTCTAGCCTTAAAACAAATGAGCATTCTACATTTCATATCCTTGACGCCAGCGTATGGGTTGGACGAATTTATCCAAGCCGAGAAAAATATGTCTTCTGCATGCAAATAACACCGAAGGTAATTGTTTGGGCATGTGACACATACATAAGTAATATTAATGTTATATCCTTCCTATTTTCTAGACCCCGTCCTTATAGTGGATTAGTATTTCAGTCACATCTTGTATTAAGTGTCTTGCATTAGCCGGTGTATCGGGAGTAATACATTGAAATCATCGCAAATCGGAATTCAATACACATAACCGAAGGCTGGAGCAATGTAGCTGGGACTGGAAATGGGCTAATGTATAATTATCGCAAGACCTAAACTGCTACCCCGAGAAACAAATAGTTTCGGTGGTGACAGTGAAAACTGAAATAATGAAACATGCCTTTTTGTTATTGAATTCATGACAGCTAATAGGATAAAATTATAAGAAGGAATATTCTCTAAAATACACACATATATTTCCGAGTCCTAGTTGAAATTGCGTGCGGAAGATTCTGTGTTATAAACAATTTATACAGGTAAATATGCATAGCAACAACTGGAATTACAAAACTGTCTTAAACATTGAATATCAGTTTCTACAAACAAATTCGTTATCGTTTTAATTCTCGTGATATTTCAAGTACACAAGAACACCGTCTGTGCAAAAAACAATAAATAGACGGCAAAGTGAAGACGTAACTTTGCAAGTACAAGCCAAAACTAACAAGGGAAAAGGAGGACATCAAAAAACTTGAAATACAATTGACACTTATTAAGCTAACAACATAGAGTGAAGTACGGGACTTGAAACCAGTCACGTGTTGTAAAAAAACATATAACTAAATTTTATGGAGAAAATGAAAACGATGAGTTTGAAATTGGAAGAAGAGTATGGTTATATTTATACAGAATAACACTTGTTATAACTGAAGAAATAAAAAAGTTTATTCCCGATCAATCACAATTTAATGATGCTGATGTTGGTACTAAAGAACTATCCATAAAAAGACATACAAAATAAATGTTTCCTATTTGGTTTAGAGTGTAATCTCAGAGATAACAAATATAAGCTGTCTACCTGGTCAAGAAGCATGGCCTTTAAAAGATTTGCCTTTAAGAAATACCATAAAATTATTAAAATGTGGTACATATAGTAATTTAATTTTTTTAAAAATTGTAATTACATTAAAGACAAAAATTGAAGATTACTGAAATTTTAAATTACTGATATATGAAATTTACCTGGTTGTTAAACACTTGTTAACGTGAATATAAAAATGTAATATTAATTACTGGATGTCACACGGTTAAGTTCGTTTGTTAAGGTCTGAATCAGTACAAAAGCTGCAAGCAAATGATTTCTTGGTGAGTTCTACTAATAAGGTAAACTTTCTTGATCCTACTTTCTGCAAAATAATACCACTAAACAAACTTGAAAAATCTAATTTTTACTATTAAAATGGAAAGCTGTAAAATGTAGGAATGGTACAGGTATCGCCATCTGTAAATTGTTGAGTTAAGCGCAACAACCTGCAGGTCGTCTTATGTAGATTCCCGTACTCAAGCAAATTACAGAATCGATAAAAGGAATGTATATTTAATATTAATAATAGTTTGATATTGGTTGCATACCACAGCTGATTTACTTTTCTAAACATAACCAAAAATACGAACGACCATAATAAAAAATAAATTGTTTCCAAAGTGTTTTAGAAATCAGTAAATACATTAAATCATGTAGGACACTATATAACAGGTTAATTATAAAGTTAAAAGTAATTAAAATGATCAGATTTACTTACATAGTAAATAAAATATAAAAATTAAGGTATAGGTACATGAGTGTAAATAAATGTTTAGTAAAGTTGAAATCGACAATTGTTTCCTGTGGTGCTAGAATAGAACTAAAATACATAATAGTGTAAAAAAACATGACTGAGTTCCTAAGATATAAAAATATGTACATAAAACAGTATGAAATGATTTAGAAGTTATACAAGGAAAATTCTGATAGTTTAAAACAGTTTCACTTACAAAAACTAAATCAAAATGCTATACAGATCGTTCTAAAAATAAATAAAACACTAGTTATTATATAAAATTGTTAAATGGACGTAAGCCATGTAACAATATAAACATTTTCGGTTTTGTCATGTCATTATCTTTTTTATTTTAAATGTAACTCTACACTCTCTTCTTAATTGTGTTAATGTTTTATTATAGCAAAGATTTGAACAACTTCTTGAATTATTTTATCATTTTATTTAATGATACTTCTCCACGACAAGTATAATGCTTGTTAAAAAAATTTATTGGCTTTAAAAAAATGTTTTTATAATTACTAACGTAGTACCAATAAATAAATGTGGCATGTGATATATCGTTGAAAAGGGAGGAAAATACTCTATTCAATGATGTTATTTCCCGAGCGTTTCAAAATAATTTTCTTAACAGAAGAGTAAATCTCAAAATACAGCGGTTTTGAAAAAAAATTAGATAAAACCTCGTTGAAACACTCTGTTTTGCAAAAAATTTTCGCCTTAGAATTTTTCTCGTATATCTTCAAATAACGGAGATATTTGGCCTAGATGTTTTCTGCATTTTCGATATTTTTCGCCATAACTTTTAAAGTAGGCCATGGATTTCAAATGTCTTTAAACCATTTTGTAGGTTATATAAATCGGCACAATTTTCGTAAAAATAATTTTTTTTGTACGACCGGTATTAAGTGAGATATTCTCGAGAGCCCTGATAAAATGGACAGCCTGTATATAAATCTCCAGATGGAGATACTGATGTCTTCATGTATAGATTAACCGTCTGTTATCAATGTTCTTTCGGAAAAAGAAAATATTTTTTATAACTGCCGCTTTTAATATAAATTTACTTAATTCAAATGACTTCTTGAACTTGAAGTCCAAAACTATCGCACATCCATAACTCAAAGATAATGGTCTGCAACCTGTGTTAATACCGTTTGTACAGTTCATCACAATTATTCGAATTGCTATCACACGAACTATTGGACATGAATGAACGGTTTTGTTAAACACCACACCATCCCCAGCGACGATGAATCTTAACCGAGCGGAGCGCGTGATTGCAAGTCGTTTTCATTAGTGTGCAATCGCACTAATACTACATGAACCTGACCTATATGCAACACCAAACTGCACATACAAATTAATTTTAACTTTCTGCTTATTTTGATTAACTCTGGGTATGTTTGATGTTTCAATCAATGTTTAAAACTAACCACAGTTCAAAGCTCGAATTGAAATGGAGGAAATGTATGAGCTTCATATATGAAATTAATTTAGTTTAGAAATTGCAGTAGGAATTGAGAAAGGATGATCTCATTTGCTGCACATAAGGTAACAGTTTTATGAAAATACTAATTTAGAAACACGTCAATTAATCTATTTCTTTTTAATAGTTGAAGTTTGTAAATATGTAAATTCCTATTGTCTGTATTTAATTTATTTAAATCAAGTCCCTAAATAAATTTTCAATTTTAAATACAGCGGTGTTTGAACTCAATTACTCACTCTAAATGGTTTTGGGCTCTTGTGCTTGTGAGATACTGATTTGGCACTATTTTTTTTATGTCCTTATAGGTTTTCAGCTGTATCCTTATTTAAAAAAAAATGTGATGCATGTACGTACAGAAATTGCCTTTACCGGACTCTTTAACAATTATTACGTTTATAGCATTCGAGGTGTTGCTCTTGACTGGTATAAATCTTATCTCGGTGAACCCTAATGAAAACAGACTCTAACCACTGTGAGGTTAAGTTGGGGGTACCGTAGGGCTCAATTTTGGGCCCTATGTTATTTTTACTTTTTGTAAATGAGCTTCCTCAAGTGCTGTCGCAGTATAAAGTGACCATGTATGCTGATGGCTTTATTTGTGGATATGAACTTAAAAAATCTAGAAACAAGAGTCAACAGGGCATGGATATAAACAGTACATTCAATAACCTCAAACTCTATTTGAAGGTCCTCACATGTCAAATTTCTGAGAATAATAATGGATGAAAATTTAAATTGGGAATTACATTGCACAAATTTAATCTCGAAGTTAAATACTTATTGCTACCTATTAAGAAACGTGAAACAAGTCCTAAGTGTACAACAATTGATCTCGTTCTATCACGCTAATATTCAATCCAGGATTCTATATGCAATACATATATGGGGCTCTTCATCCTATGTTAATATAATGTACAAGTTGTGGAACATGCCATTCCAAACGTGCTTTAGACTATACTTTCTCTAACAAGATTTTAGAAATCATACAAAAAACGTTGCTTATTTATACAATAGTTTTATTTTAACACAGTATGTTGGAATGGCATTCTAACACAGTATGTTGGAATGGCATTTATTCCAACATAATTTTTATTTGTGGAGCGTGCACTTTCTAAAATAGTGTTAGAGAAAAGTATTTATCAGGCAGAAGCGGCTGATCAGATGCATAGCATGTGTACACACTCCTGTAAGCCTCTCTTCAGTAAATACAGAATTTTGTCCCTATATTATGTGCAAATTTTTGAACTCGCCACTTTCACATTTAAAAATAAGCTAATAATAAGCTAATCTATGTAAAAATCAAAACATGCAGCATTATAATACTCGATATGGTATAATTTTTTTTATCAAACGTCAATAGACTCAACGTTGGAAAAAATTTACCTATAAATTTGGGACCAAAAATCTTTAATCATTTACCAAGACATCTGAAATAACATAATGCTTTATTAATTTTTCAACATAGTGTAAAAGACTATTTATTTCAGCATTGCTTCTATTCTTTTTCGGAACTTTTTGAAAGTCGATGACATATCCTAAGCGAGGTTACAGCCCCTTTATTTACCTGATTATTGTGTATACTTATTACCACTGTATCTATTGACGTATCCCATATGATTGTAAAGATAATCTAATTGGATAATAAAGATTTTATTTATTTATTACAGCACTGTTATGAGTTTATACTATGCTTTCTTGGTAAAAGCCGTTGCTGAAATAAGGCGGATTAGTGAAGAATTTTGTAGAAGGAAGGAAAAAGTTTCAAAAAATCTGTCCGCAAGTTTGAAAAAGAGGAAATAGTGCATCCCAGTAACCTGAACATTGAGAATTAAAAGGACAAGAGTGGATCCAAATACAGTGATTTAAGTAGCGAATTGTATAATTAAAAATGATAATTACTAAACTAAGTATATGATGATACTCTTCCATTGCAATTATGAAATCTACATTTTTGGCATGTTTACTGCGCGAATTGGTAGTAATATAATAGATATTAATTATTTATTACACCAACATAGCATTAATTTTATAATTTAAAAAAATAGGAATATTTTATTAATTCACTTCTCACAAAACAGAAAGTTACATATTTTCTTAACTACAGAAAACTGGATCGACTGACTATACAAGATATATTGAAAGTATTACGGGACACAGGCCTATTGAAGAAACTTTTCTCGACTTCATTTCCAATAAATCAACTCCGAAGTAATAAATAATATGAAACGTTATAAAGTTGCCATTTATCTTGAGCACTTTGCACTAGGCAGACTTGATATAGTTCATTAAAATATTTTCTTTTATGATGTACTTCAATTTTAAGCAGGAACGCTGCAAGAATATCATACTTAATTAGCTTAGGTGACTAATAAAATGCCAATAGTTAATTTGACTGTAAGGTTTATTAAAAATTAAGTAAAGGTTAATATAATAAATCGGCATAACTATTTTCTGCAAAATAAATTTCTGTGTAAACCAAATACCTTAATTATTTTTTAAACAAATGAGATAATCTTTGTTTTATATGAAATAATTCCTGAAAAAAAAAATAGTGTGACAAAACTATTATTAAAACTGTTCGATATATTGTTAACTTAAGCTGGGCGGTCATTATTTACTTAAGTTTAGATTTACCTATAAATTCTGGACAATGAAATTTATCTTTAACGATACTATTACTAGATAGATCCCACTGGAGTAAATAGTGGAATTACATTAAGGTCACACTTTTAAGCCTATAAACTGAATCCAATCTACATCATTATATATATATAAAATTGAGTTTATTGTCTCGCACTTGTTTTAGCTGAACTATATATGGGTTGGAAAAATCTGATATCTCTAATAAACTGTCCAATTAAGTATCATGGTTCAAATTAGGATGTGTGTGGCGATCATTTTAGTATTGAAAATACTTCTGGGCATGATGTGTATATGGGAGCTGTCTTTAAAAAAAACGTTGCGAGTGACATGCGACATGCTCGGGATTTGCATATGTTGCAAGGTCTGTGGAGGCCGGTCGGCAAGGTCACTGAATAAGGAGGATAAAGTTATTTATATGATGACTAGTAAAAACGCTGACTGAAATAAAATAAAATTAGGTGCGTATTTAACAATATTCGAATAAACAGTTGCTAAATATAGGGTAATATATTGAGTGATGCTTACGACATATAACTAATTATAATATATGTAATGATTAACAAAACAATTTGTTTTACTAATAATAATAATAATAATAATAATAATAATAATAATAATGGATGGCAAGTAGATGGAATAATATATGCAAATTATAGTGAATGTAAAATAAATACACAATTGCAAAACATTTTTTTTCTTTGTAGTATTGACTTAATCCGAAATAATCGGAGGAGTATTACTTATGCGCAATTCCTGTGTACTGCGTTTCTTTTTTTTTTCATTTCTAATTAATCAAGCACTGCACTACAGTAAACAAAAAGTTGTATCTGGTATTTCCAATACGCTTAAGACACTTGCGTAGGATGCAAGATCTGTGAATTTTTTTATGCAGGAGTAAAGCTAACTAAAAATAAAATGTTCGATGTCATAAGGCAGTTGTTGCAATATTTTCTAGAGTGCAACTTTAGTATCTCTTCCATCAGGATTTTTGTCCAATAAATTTGGAATAATTGCGTTTGGAACTTCAAGACATTAAGATATCATTCATAAAATTTTGGGCGTACAAAAATACTTGTGCATATTTTGTGATTATACGTATTTGATCTAAATTTGAATTACAGAAACATAAGATAAAACAGCACTTATATAATGCGTTTTTCATATTTTAAATGACTATTTGTTTCTCTTTCTATAACAATAGGTTCCATTGCATTTTTGCTACTGCTTTTGTTGGAGAAAAGAATTTAAACTTAGACTCATATACTTAGTCTTTTGTCCTAAGATCTGTCCCGAACAGGTTAGTACGTGTTGAGTCCACACGATATGATATTGCACCCAAAGCTTTTACCTAGTAAATCATTTATAATAAAAAAATTAAAGTAGGTCCTAAGACGGTGCCTTGCGAGACACCGGGTTTTTGTTTTCTTTATGCCGAAGAGCCTTATCTGTTTTTACTTGTTGAATATTGTTTCAGTTGGTTATAGACATTACCAACATAGTGAGAATTACTTTCTTTAATTTGTCCAATAACCGACTATGTGACAATGTGTCAAATAGTTTTTTTTACTGAGGTTTATAATTTATTTATTTTATATATTTATTTATTATATTGTCTGCAAGTTTTTGTGGTATTCTACAAATACTATTTCCTTTTTATTTGAGTTTTCTACGACATGTATTATCCTCTTCAAAAACAAATCATCGAATCTACAACATAATAGAATTATTGAAAAAAAGCCTTTGTTCCTGTGACGTTTACGTCAAAGGAACAGTCAGATGTTATTTTTTAACAAATAATATAAATGGGAATAAACACAGAAATAATGTATTTTGCTGACGTTTCGGAAAGTAGTCTCTTTCCGTTTTCAAAGATTTTTTCTAAGCACTCTTATTTGTTGTGTATTCAAATACACAGTTTTAAGATTCTGTCTGTCCTATTTTCGTAGATACTTACTACTTACATAGGACTGATGATATCTTCATTTAGATAATGTCGAGTTTGTTAAGTTTTTTTTTACATTGGTAGCCAGGTTGTACAAATATCTACAGAACAATTCGATACCCATTTATCTTCATTTAATAAGATTATTGCTGATTTTTTAATTTTTCTTTCTCTGCCTCTTTTGTTAAAATTTTTGCCGGGTCCCAGTTTATTCTATGTCTGTTTCCCAAGCATATTCACAAGTCTTTGATTTCTAAAGTTCATTCTTTCTAATGTAATTCTTGTACTCATCCAACCTCACGCTGAAATGTATGGATGACTCACCCACATAACATTAATCACATTCGCACGGGATATTGTAAATACAGTTTTTTGAGTTCTGCTCCCGGTTTATCGGTTTTGTTTTTGTTAAAATAGATCTCAAAGTGTTCCCCGTTTGAAATACCGTCCTAACATCAAATTTGTCACCTATACGGCGTAACTTCTCCGATAGTCTATATACATAAGGAATTATTGCTGTATAATGACGTTCTAGTTTTTGTCGTACCCGATTGTCCCTATTTTCAACATCTATGTTTGCATATATGTCTATCAATAAATGCTTCAGGTTATCGATTTTGTACTAGAACCTCTTTGATACATGTTTTCTCGTTATTTAATATTTAATTAACATCATCTAAAAGAAAATATCATCAGTTATGTGTAAGTAGTAAGTATCTATGGGAATAACATAAGAGTTCTTCGAAAAAAGCTTTGAAAACGGAAAGAGACTAATTTCCGGAACGTCAGCAAAATACATTATTTCTGTGTTTATTCCGATTTGTATTATCTACTAGAAAATAACCTCTGACTGTTCCTTTAACGTAAACATCACAGGCGCAGGGGTTTTTTCCAATAATTCTATTATTTTGTAGACTCGGTGATTTGTATTTGAAGAGGATAATACATGTGGTAGAAAATCCAAATAAAATGGAAAGAATATTTTATAAGTAGAACCCCATACTGTAATGCCATATCTCATTATGGATTCAACTAGGCTGTTGTATGTGACTAGCAGAGTTTTGTTGTTTAGTATACTTTTTAGGTTGTAGAATTTATAGATTCTTCCATTTAAATTGTTTAAATTGTCGATAAGAATTCCTCCTTTCAAATGTGGGTCTAAAGCTAGTCCTAGATATTTTTTACGGTGACCGCACTATGTACACATCCGTTAACAGATTTGTTTATTGGAATGAGTTCAATGTCATTGCAACTTTAGTTGGGAAAAGGAGATACATTTAGTTAAGCTTAAGAAAATTGGTGTCAAATTAGGTTTTTACTTTTGTAATTGCCGCAATGGCTTTTTGTTTTGTTATGTCCCAAATCTCCTCCGCACAAATTAGTACCGAGTTGATTGCATACGATATAATATCATATCATAATCATATTTTGTGTCGCGCGGTTCGGTATTACACACATTCCTTAATCCTCTAATATAATGGCTAGTTTTAAATGTTGCAAAAGTAAATCATTTATACATTTCGTATGTATTAATTGTTACAGTGTTTTCCATAAGTATTGCCTGCCACGTTTTAAAAATCAAATTCGTTTTGTTAAAGATAACCAGATTATCTGTTGTAAAAACCTTAACAACAGTAATTGCAGCGACATGGATAGTGAAAAAAGTATCCTAGAAAAAACTATTAGTGAACTGGCAGAAGATTGTGATCAGAAATCAAAGTTTATTGAAAAATTAAAAATTGACAAAAATGTGTTCATTCAAGAAGCTATGAGAGCTGATGAGGAGTCGTCTTCCCTAATAAATAAACAACAAAAAATTATCGATGATTTGAAAGAACACATTGAATTTCTAAATAAAAACGCTGAAGTTATAAGAAATAAACAGTTTGCGAATAAAGAAACTCAGACGGCTGTTTGTACAAGAAACGCATCAACTTCTACAAATTTTGAAATTCAAACGCCCAGTGGCGTATCTGATATTTTTCAAAAGAGAGCGCCAGAGCCCATAGTTACTGAAAGTCCTAGTGGAAACAAATCTGTCAGTACATGGGATAAACCACCGACACGCAGTGAAGTTACAGTGCAAAAACAAGTTATACAGGGTGGCGAAAATATTTGTAATATTGTTAATCAATCTAGTCCTATTAATAATCCTATTCATCGCAAACGACAAATTCTGTTATTAACAGACGATATAGACGTGACCTTCCAACTTAGGAGATGTTTAGACAAAAATCTTTATGAAATTATTTCAGTGAAGAAACCTGGAGCACTTTTGCATCAAGTGATTGAAAACATGGAATCATTGGCAAGTAACTTTAACTTTCAAGATCATATCATTGTGGTAGGAGGACGCAATGATATTGATAAAAACAAAGCACCCTCTTTCCGAAACATTTGTGACAAACTTAGGCTATGTGCCCATACCAATGTTATTTTTACATCTATCCCGTACTATTTTAAAGGTAGCCTCAAAAACAAGTTAATTTATAAGTTCAACACAAAATTATATCAGTTTCTAAATAGATTTAATGCATGTAGTGAAGGTCAATTTAGTTTTCTTGATATTAACAAAGACCAACAAAGTAAGTTTAAAGGCTACATTGCGGTTTCCAGTATAGTTCATTCTATTATTGATACCAACCGTTTGTACAAAACGTTAACGTTTATTCAAACCAGTGACGTCTCTGTGCCGGCTGCAGTCCAGGAATCACCTTTTCTCATGTCTGCTGTAATTACTTTAGATGATAGCACTCATAACATTAATGTAATGAATCCTACGCCAACTAATGACACTATCGACGATTCTGATACATCGTCTTCTTCTTCTTCTTCTTTTTTATACCCGCGACTTTCTCAAGTGTCTCTTCTAATGTAAAAAATAAATTAGCTGTAAAAAAAACGGTTGACATGATTTCTAATAAATCTGGAAAATCGAGTCCCAATAGTCTGTTTAATATTTTTCATTTAAATATACAATGCCTTAAAAATAAAGTAATTGACTTAAATGTATTTCTGATAGACAGCAATATTGATATTTTATGTATAAACGAACATTGGCTGGTAGAAGATGAAGTAGAATATATCACACTAGAAGGCTACTATTTAGCTTCAAATTTTAGTAGGAAAAGTAATATTCATGGTGGTGTTGCTATTTTCTGCAAGAATATATATAATTGCTCCACTATCACACAAATTAATAAACTCTCTGTTGAGTTGCATTGTGAATTGACTGGTGTTGTCTGTGACAAGTTTATAATAATAACTACTTATAGATCCCCCTCCTTAGGGGATTTTGATATATTTTTGCAAACACTCGCTAATGTGTTAAATTTTATTTCACAAAAAAATAAAAATGTAATTTTTACGGGAGATTTTAACGTTCATTTTAATAACCCTGATAAACATGTACATGCAATCATTAACATTTTTAGCTCATTTGGTTTTATTGCTTGTAATACTTCTCCAACTCGTCTGGAAAACTGTCTCGACAATGTTTTTATAAACTTTTCTTTTGATAATTGCAAACTGCACATTTTAGATCCCAAACTGTCTGATCACGCTGGTATAAATTTAAGTGTAAACAACTGTAGGCCTCCTCAATTATCTAAGAAAATTTCCTACCGACCTATTTCCGATATAGGTTTGTTTCATATGAATAGTTATTTACAACAGATTGATTGGAGGTTTATTGATGATCCTTCTTTTGATATAGATACTAAATCTAATTCTTTCCTTGATACAATTATTTTCGCTCTGGATAAGTATTTTCCAGTCAAGTCAAAAATTTTAAATAATAATAAAATAAACTTAAACTGGTACACAAATGATTTGAGGCAAATGAGAGAATCATTACATCTGCTCCTAGATGTTTACAAGATAAGTCCTAGCAATGATTTGAAAGAGTTAATCAAACACAAAAAACGTATCTATAGAAATGAGTTAATAAGAGCTAAGAAAACAGCAAATGATAATTACATACATCAAAACAAGAATCGACAAAAAGCAATGTGGCATTTGATCAATATGAATAAAAGTAGCTCAGTTAATCAGTCAGATATGATTTCTCCTGACGACTTTAACAATTATTTTGGGAACATTGCTGATAATTTAATTAACTCCTTACCGTCCACTAACGACAATTTGGAGACTGATTTTATTAATTCAGTCGGAACTAATTCAGACAAGGAATTTACTTTTTCGGAAGTAACGTATATTCAAGTTCTTGACATAATCGACAATTTAAAAAAAACTAAAAGCAATGATGCATATGATATTAATACAAAAATTCTTAACTGCATTAAGTATATAATTCTTATTCCTCTTACTAATCTTATCAACCAGTGTATCAGAAACAACGTCTTCCCCAAATTTCTTAAATGTTCAAAAGTGTTACCCTTATTTAAAAGCAATTGTATGGACAACCCAGCTAATTACAGACCAATATCTATTGTGCCCATATTTGCAAAAATCTTTGAAGTTGTACTTAAAATTCAAATCACAACTTATTTTGAAAACTCCAATTTGTTTACTAGTTGTCAATATGGTTTCAGGGCAAAATTATCAACAACCGGAGCAATAAATTCGTTGATCAACTTAGTTAACAAAGGTTTTGAGGCCGATGAATTTGTACACGTACAATTTCTAGACCTAAGTAAGGCTTTCGACTGCGTACCGCATGATAACTTACTCAGTAAACTAAAATGTTACAATTTTTCCGCAAGTAGCCAAAAACTGATTATGTCCTATTTGACGGACAGAACTCAATTTGTTTATTTTAATAACGCCAATTCAAGGTTAACTGACATCAAATTCGGTGTACCGCAAGGTTCTGTTCTGGGTCCGGTCTTATTTCTTATCTATGTTAATGACTTGCCAAATAGTACTCCATCAGCAAACTTCACTCTTTTTGCTGACGACACTTCATTGACTCATTCCCATAGCGACTTCAACATGTTATTGACAGAGGCCCAAAATAGCTTATTATCGGCTCAAAATTGGTTCACAAATAATAAGTTAGTCCTAAATAAGGACAAGACTGAGACAATGGTTTTTAGTTTAAGACAACATTCAGACCATTCCGTAAAATTTTTAGGTGTTCTTTTGGATAGTAAGTTGACTTGGGAAGAACACACGGTTTCAGTCTGCAAGAATATATCGCGAAAAATTTTTTTACTGCGTAACCTGCGAAATTGCTTATCACTTTCAACATTAAA
The DNA here is from genome assembly GCA_963675555.1 of Leptura quadrifasciata. Taxonomy (NCBI): domain Eukaryota; kingdom Metazoa; phylum Arthropoda; class Insecta; order Coleoptera; family Cerambycidae; genus Leptura; species Leptura quadrifasciata. The sequence continues at coordinate 159,889,267 of OY776676.1, forward strand.
AATTGCTTATCATGCATTAATTCAGTCTTCACTGTCTTATGCGTTATTAGTGTGGGGACATTCAGCTCATGCTTCAACAGTTTTTTCCATGCAGAGAAAGGCTGTTAGAGTCATCGCTGGATTACAATACAGAGATGATTGTAGGGCTGTTTTCAAAAATTTTAATATACTTACCCTGCCCTGTGCCTATATATTCCAATGCCTTATGCATATAAAAGTAAATATAGATAAATACATTACAAATGAAAGTTTGCATTCCTACTCAACACGTAACAAAGATAAAATTCATCCAGATTATTTGCGGCTTTCGAGGACGAGAAACGGGACAAGCTATTATGCTACTAAATTTTTTAATGCATTACCATCTGTTGTACAAGTACTTGAGCGTGAACGTTTTAAATCAGTAATTAAGCGATTACTGATTGATCATGCGTTCTATGATTTTGAAGAATTCTTGTCAACCGATTTTTCTAAATTAACTTTATAAATCCATTATTATCTGTTGTTTGTGTATTTTTTTTTCTCTGTGATATGTTATTCTACTATTTATGTGTTTTTACTCAACTCTTGAATTTTGTAATGACAAATATGTTTTCGTATTTTGTCCATATATACTTATATACCTCTGTTTTTTTTTAAACCTCTATACTTATATTTATATAGATATATATATTTTTTTTTCTTCTTTTATTTTGTATTATACTGACATGTCAAAGCACATCTGTGTATATATGACCAATAAAGATCTATCTATCTATCTATCTATCTAATATTGCATACATAATTTTTCTGTAAAATATCGTTTATGTCTATAAGGAATAAGCTAAGACCTAAGATAGTTCCTTGTGGAACCCCAATTCTTATTATTTTTGTTGTACTGTGAGCGTTATCTATTTTGACTTGCTTGTGGTCTGTTGGCTAGATAGTCTTTAAATAAATAATATACTTTTCCTCTGATACCTATTTTGTCTAGTTTTCTTAATAGTGAATATGAGATACTGTGTCAAAGGCGTTTTGTAAATCTAAGTAGATGGCTAAGATTTGCTTGTTCGAGTTGAAGTTACTTAGCAGTTGAAGTTAATATCAGCTTTAGTTGATTAATTTTATACTTACATCACACATAATGCTCAGGTGACAAATTAAACCTCAATTTAGAATTAAGGTCTTTACAGCTGTTACAATATTCGTTATCTTCGCCACAATAGGGTTTTCCCACTAATTTTATTTTAACAATTTGTGTCGTGAAAATGATATAATAAAACATTTTATTAATTTACAACAATTTACTTTTCTAATAAGAATTATTTCTAAGAAAATATCGTTAAAACAACTTGCTGATAATTTCACTGCTTTCTAAAACGGGCATTTTTACGCGCCAAAATTACGTATCTACCCGGAAAATCAATGAGATTATGGATATAATTAGTTTGTAATAGATTCTAACTGTGTGTTAAAGAAAGCTTTCCTCTAAAACTTCTCAGAATGTGAACTTGTAATGCCTGTACTGTAATTGGTCTAAAGCAGTGGACGTGTAAATATTGGCCAATCAGAATCCAGATAAATGCCGTACAAGTTATTCGTGAAAGCGTCGGACGTTAATATTTTGTACTGTAGTTTAGGTTTAACCTTCACTGACATTACACATCAGATGATTAACCTAAAACGTTAAATTTATATTTTTATGTGTGTATTGCGTGGAGTGAAAATATTATTTTATCAGTTTTTGGTTTATGTTTTATTAATTCTACAATCAAAATGGAATCAAGTGGAAGAAGGATATGTTAAAGGTGCCGCTGATAATTTACCTAAAGTAGAAAAGTGCTGAGTGCTGTCAATAAATAGAGGTTATGCTATGTTAACAGAAACCAAGATTAATAAACAATCTCGAACAGACACAACCTCTGTGATTGGATTTCAGGGTGTTGACGTCACAACGCGCCAATTTATGGCTGTTTAAAATGAACCCAATATTTTTCAAACTTCAAGTTTTTTTTTTGTTACTATTAGTAAAATTAATAAGATAATAAATATGCCATAAATCATTTTTTTGCGTGAGTTAAGTATTTCAGCAATAATTTTTTTTCTGGGAAAACCCTATTATCTATTTTATGTGAACAAGAGCAGTTTCAACCCTGATTTGTGATTTAAGCGATACGATTCTAAAGGATCCCGTACCAAATGCAGTTATTTACATCGTCAATTTTGAAGCTACTTGTTATAAAAATACGTATTGCACGTTTATTAAATAATATTCATTATTATTCTCCAAATGTATTTCGAAATGTATTAGTCTTAAAAACGACAAGCAGTGGATATTTGACATTCCTTACTTTTATAATACAAAAACTCAAGCCTAGAGGCATAGACGAGAAAGCTTTCATTTATTTGCACTTATTTTGAAAGAATCCTTGCTTGTTATTTTGTTTTTATATTTCATTAAATTCGTCTCGTCTAAGCAGTCGTCAGTTCACAAGAGAACAAAGGAACAAAAACTAATTTTTAGAACATGGTTAACGAAAAATATGGTTATTTTTCCATTATATATAACAGTTCATTTCATTAAAAAAGATTACAACTTAAAATTATACGCCACCAAATGGTAAATTACTTTATTTTTATTAACGGAGATGTATTTTTAATGGATTAAAAAAAGGTATCACATTCTCCAAATGTTATTTATGCCATTTTTTCTTAAGGGTTCCTAACTTGATGAAATATTGTACAACCCACCTCATAATAAATTCGAGGGGAGGCAGGTAAAGAAAACCAAATAATTCACTGTTATTTTTTGTAATAGAAATTCACAGTTGATTATTATACTATCGCTCCATAATGCGAATCATTGTTGGCTTTTAATATAGAGATATGACAGGTATAAAAATGATGCCCTTTCACGAACCCTTCTCCCTTCTTTAATTATCAGAGCAGATGTTTCTTACGTTTGACGTTTTGCATTTCAGACTTATTAAAAGGCCAAATTGAAATTTTCACGGCTGATATTGGGCGCTTTTATATGAATATTTAGGAAATAAACCAATAAATTATAAATGTCACGGGGTTTAGGCTTTTAATCCATTAATTATAGACCCACCGCAAAGATGTATTCTTCTGCCATTGTTACGTAGACAACAATAAGGGAATCAACAATATATTTTCTATGAGCTATTGCTCCTCTTGAAATATTGTTTTTGATTGTCAAAATTATGTGGCGCTTATAAAGACTGAGGCTTTATGAATAAGTATTATTTAAATTCTACGAATATCAAACCAGATAATATTTAGGATGTGTTTCAAGTTATCTCCGTTATGATGTTAATCAGTTTTTCAATGTTTCTATTGGATATATTATATATGTATTTAAGAAACTTTATTTATATTTAATCCAGGCGTTTGCTGCCAAATTCGAGCCCTACGATTTTTTTTATTGGGTTTATTTGGACGTCTTGAATAACATTTGATAGTTACGCCATGATACACCTGGAGCAGTTCAGTAAAACCGCGTCGGAAGGTCGAAACCGTGGATTTGCGATTTACTCAGCTTTTATGGCCCAAACGGGAACAACACCTATTATAAAAGTTGTACATCTGTAAATTCTCTACCTTGAAGGTCCTGTACAATTTCTTCGTACGCCTAAACTTTTTGGAGATACGACGGCGGACTAAGTGAAAAATGCATTTAGTTCCGCCAAAGCTCTTTCGCGCCACATATCTCGCAATTATCTTGCTTTCTATGTCTCAGAATGAAAACGAAATATTACTGTTATAGAGCTCTGATCTTTAGTCTCTACCAGAATGCTTTATACATTTTATTTACATTTATTTACAGTGAATAAATAAAAAAATGCATTTATTTTCACACCACCTTATAGAGGTAGAATGCTCGGCGCGCTTTTTTTACATGATTTCCCCAGAAGGCCTAATTCATGCCGGATCTTAAATTACTCAATATTTCCGACTCCTTCGGTATCTGCAAAAGTTATCGTCCAATGACAAATAGTTGACATTACTTTCATTCTGATAAGATTCTACGTCGTTCATTACGTCATTCATAGCAATTATAGGTGGGGTATTCAAGCAGGAGTGACTCTGGCTATGTCCACAGGCTGTTGAACAATACCGTCCTACTTTCCTGCAGCTACATTTTCCTGCACAGCCCTTCGCACAGTTGCAAAAAATTGAATTTAGCAATTGGTCTGGTGCTGGTGGTAACTGCATTGGTACTGGCTCCAAAATATCATTCGTCCTAACCCAGAACCACTGCTCAGGATCAATGTCTTTTCTCAACCATGTTTGCTTGGTAATACACTGTACACAAATGCTCTTGAGCTGTTGAAGATGTTGGAGGAAGTGATAATTTTACAGCTGTTGAAATATCGGTAATTTTCAATGGAAGTTTCCGTTTTGGGAGCACCATATATTGCAAGAATAATCTTCATTCCATTACAAATCAGTTCGTCCAAAGCGCAATTTTCTTGCATGAACACGTGTACTGCAGGGTGTAAATCTGGTCGTTTAAGTCCCTTTGTAAAACAGGGCGGAGATGTTATCGCATCCTGTCAGGGAGTGCAAAAACAAAATATGCTCTAAGCAATTTGGATATTTGTCCATGCTGGCAGTAAAATAATGTTTTGTTTCCATTTTTCCTTTTCCTAGTTTTACTTTTACGTCCAGTGGACGTATAGTAACACAAAAAAATATTTTTTTTTGTTGAGAGGCTTAAAACGTCATGAAACGTCGAGATTTTAAAGTTGAGCAAAAAAAATTTCTCTGTCGGTCTGTCTGTAACTTTTTTGTGCGCACGTTTACTCTGGAACTTTTTACGATATTGACTTGAAATTTGATACACTTATGTATTGTAATGAGATCTGGAACTAGATTATATTTTGATCTAATTCTGTTGAAGGGCTCGGGGGTAAATAAGGGTAAATAAGCAAAGCAAGCATATGAGAGTCCAGAAAATTGCAATTTAGAGCATGTACAAAAAGTCGAAGTCTCAAAATTTCTTTTGGCATCAGTTCCCCCCCGCCCACTATCACCCCCAATACCACCCCCACACTATTATGAAAGGGAGCAAAAAATTAAATTGGGATTTAGTGTGTATACGAGAACCAAGGGCTTTTAAAATTTTTTTGGCATTAGCCACTCCCACCCTATTATTAAAGGGAGTAAAATTTTACATTGCGATTTAGTGCGTATAAGACTTGGATACAATGTCTGGATCTGGAAGTAGTGATTCCTTGGGCAGCGGTTTTTTGAAAATGATATTACTGTTAGAAGTAAAATGACTAACAAATCAAGTATTTTCTCCAACGATGACGGGGGTGTTTTGAGTTCGCTGTTCAATTCCTGTCACATCGGCATCATCCCGGGTTTGTTTGACTCCAATGTTGGCACACGTATAGATGTAATCGAAATGAACGTCTTCCTCCGATGGGAAACGATTTTTCGTAGTAATGTGATCTGACAACTGTTGGCAGCTGTAAGCGGTTCATGGCTACTTGAGAGAATCAACAGCACGTCTCAATAATTCTGCGCTGTCTAATATAACAAAAAATATTTAAAACCTATTTAAAAAACGGAACTAAATGCATTTTTCACTTAGTCGGCATCGTATCTCCAAAACGTTTAGGCATACGAAAGAAATGTATAGGACTTCCAAAGTAAAGAATTTACAGATGTAGAACTTTTATAATAAGTGTTGTTCCTGTTTGGGCCATAAAAACTGAGTTAATCGTGAATCCGCGGTTTCCACGACCTCCCGACGCGGTTTTCACGAAATCCTCCAGCTGTATTGTGGCGTAATTACCAAGTGTCTTTCAAGACGTCCAAATTAAACACATTAAAACAAAATTTGTACGAATTTAGCACAGAGGTAATTGCACATCAATCAGAATAAACTATTCCACTTACATGGTATACAGGGTTTTAGTACTGTGTATACTACAATCTAAATACTAAGATACAGTAGTGTGGAGAAGGGACATGGCAACACTTTTGGCATGTACAGCTATAGCTAATATTACATATAACTTAACAGTTTACTTCTGCTGATACTAAAAATATCTGTCGTTTCTTTTTTATAAATTCATTTGTAGTAATGAGGCATTGATCTACAGGCGACCTTACATTATATTAAAATTATTTAGCTCTCTTCCTTAATATTATAAAAATACCAGGAATATTAATTGCAATTTCCGCTAAAAGTCAGAATCATTAACTTTATTGAAAACGTTAAATATAAATAGTAAGTACCTTAGAGTTATTTCTGCTTTTTTGGAGTGAGTTAATATTATAATCTAGTAGTTGTGTTGTATAGCATATAAACAATGGCCTGAAGTTATGTCTTCTAAAGAATTGAGTCCTTAGTTTTCTTTTTGTATTTTGTTCTATCATATCAGAGCATAAAATTGTTTTTGAATTCCATGTATCGTAGTTAAATTAGTATCGTAGTACTAAGTATTAAATATTAAGTTGGTAATTTTTTGATTTCAAGTATACGTGACAGTAATAACTGCGTGACTTTTTTGAGGTTAATAGACGCAATTAAGTGTAATAATTTCTTAAAGATGGAAAGACAAAGCAATTAAAAGAACTGTGACAAAAAGATATAATCAGTTGAGGAACCTGGCATGTGTTTCGTTAATAATGTGAAAATGGCACCGTAAAAATGTTCAATACTAATTAACGCATTCTCAGAACACGCTGTAATTAGCTGAAATGAGGCTTACTTAATTTAAACTTGTATTTAAGCTTGCTGGACTGGGCCGCTTTATTAGCTTATTTGTTAAATAGAGACTGCAAAGCATGTTTTTAGATTACAACTAGAGTAGTAAAACTGTTATTAACTAAAAAAAACCATCAACGTTTATTTGATATTAATTTGCTTATAAAAAAATACAAGTTAATCAAAGCAACAATCAAAGTCTGATGAGAACAAAACATGACGAAGGAAGATGTACAATTTCTAGAGGTGTCCAATCATTTTATAATACAGTACAAATTTCATTTGCTATGAAAGTCTGTTACATAGCTCACTTGTCCTTAGCATTTTATTGCTTATAATACATTTGAGTTTGGAAATTATTACCTATCTGTTCTCAATGAAAAAAAAATAAAACGTAAGAAAGGTAAAAAGATTTAGAAATGTTGAAAATTACAAGTTGTGCTCGAAATATCTGGAGGCTCATTTAGACAATTGACTGATATGCAACAAACACATAAAAGAGGCGATATGCAAAGCAATTTCTCTGTCTCTGAATCAGTACGTTTTGTTAACAGGACACAGAAGAGTAAATAGCGGTTCATATGCAACGCGTGGCGCAGCACGTCGGTCACTACAAAAAAAAGGTACATTTTGTCCTGGAATATAAGCTCCTGAACTTCATTTCCAACTCGAACAGATATATTACAGGTACATCGTTCGACTACACTAAAATTACCTCTTAAAGATCTCAGTTCAAATGTGCTTTTAGAGAGCGGAATATTAAAACATAATATTTTAGTAGCAAACTCCTCTGTAAAATCCTTATTTTACTATAAAGAACGTAACTAGACTTCAACCAACAGCTACTTCCTGGGCTATGTGCCCCGCCGAGCGCTGAATTACAAGTTACAAGCCTGGCGAGTTAAGTGTAATAATTGCATATTACCATCAAAACGCTAATGCTTTGATTGCAACAAACACCAGCCGAAAGACTGATCCTACATAAAGGAGCTCTTGAACTATGCTAAGCCCAGTCAGGCTATTTATTTTTCGATTGCAACAGACACTGGACCGCTAGATGGCGCCTGCCGATTATTTTACATGTCGCTATTCCAAAGATACCGAAATGTACTAAATAGTCAAGTGATCCTCGTGTGGGTCGTCACATGTCTACCTTGCACTGACGAGAACCAACAGCTCAGAACTGCAGTCTGCAAGTGATGTGTGACGACTGGCATGAGAGCTTCTTTCAGTAGGATCAGTCTTTCGGCTTGTGTTTATTGCAATCGAAGCGTTAGCGTTTTGATGGTAATATGCAATTATTACACTTAACACACAGGCTTGTAACTTGTAATACAGCGCTCGGCGGGGCACATAGCCCGGAGAGTAGCTGTTGGTTGCAGTCTGGTTAAGTTCCTTATAGTAAAATAAGGATTTTATAGATTTTGCGACTAAAATATTATATTTCTAAAAGATTTCATCAGCACAAACTTGGGGAACACATAAATAGGAATAACGTCAAACAAAAATTGCCTCACCAGGAGCTGTCATATATTGGCAGCATGCGCAGGCAGTTACTCTATACTTTACCAAAACATAAAATTTTTGGGCTACCACATTTCACCTTTTCTATTCACCTTTTTCTTCGTTTCTTGTTATTTTAATTTGTCACTTTCTTGTTTTTAAATTATTCATCTCAAATTTTTAGCAAGGAATAAAATTATCTAAAGTAATCACACTTAGAATGAGAATTCGAAATTTACGATAAATTTCTATTTGTTAATATGAATTCAATTCTGTAGACGTTTAATATACAAGGTGTCCCGTAATAATATGCAAACAATTTTACTCTAGATTCCCTGTCGAAAATTAAGATGGGTTGTTCGTATAAAATTTTTCAAAATAACCCTTCCCTATCCAGCTACACCCCTTTAAAGGGGTGTGTCAAAAAACGGTTTTTAATTTCTGTCTCAAAATAACATAATCGGAAAAATACGAAATTTGGCACATCTCGATTACTAATCAAAAGGCATCTATATTAATTATTTCTTCCACCTAGCGTATACGCAAAGGGGTGAAATTAACTACAATTCTTGAAATTTTGTAAATATCTTTCTGTCTGCTTTCTTTTTTTAATTAAAAAAAATAACTAAACATTAGAAACTTTTTTATCTCTTGAAAAAATTATTGTATTAGTATAGTGTAAAATACTAAAATTGCACGAGACAATACAAATTGAAGACGAAAGTATTGAAAAGCAAATTTATTAGTAAACAAAAAAAACTAACACAAAATACACAATAGATGAATTTAAACATTAAAAAAATTTTAACATGAAGACAGCGATTGTTGTTTGGAGATATTAAAGCATTTGTTCAAAATGACGACCTCCAACTTGAATACACGTTTGTAACCGTTTCCTAAAATTGCCATACAAGCTACTTAAAACATGTGGAGAGTTTCGAACTTCATTGGTAGCATTAAAAATTCTCTCTCTTAAAACTTCGACGTTAGGGACAGGTGTCGAGTAAACAACATTTTTCAAGTGGCCCTAAAGGTAAAAGTCCAATGGATTCATATCTGAGGACCGAGGGGATCATTTAATTGTGGCTTCTCGCCCCCTTACAATCCATCGATTTCTAAATGTTGAGTGTAGCAATTCTCGAACCACTAAAGAATAATGAGGTGGCGCACCATCCTGCATAAACCACAGTGTTTGACGAAATGCAAGAGGTAAATCGTCTATAAGTTGAAGCAGGTCATTTTGTAAAAAGTTTAAATAAGCTGGACCATTTAATCTGTTTGGTAACTCAAAAGGCCCTATTAATTTATTGCCTATAATTCCGGCCCAAATATTTATTAAAGTTGTATTGATAGCGTCAAGATTATCGTCGCTCCATAAATGCTGGTTAAGAAAATTTAAAACTCCATGTCGAATAAAGCAGCATTCATCTGTGAATAGTACTTTTCTTGTAAAATCTAACGGCTTCCTAAGTATAATTCTACAAAAATCAAGTATTACTGGAAAGTCACGAAGGAACAGCCTTTATATTCTCTGTAAATGATAGGGATAAAGTCCTTGCCTTTTCAAAATCCTCCATACTGATGTTATTGTTATGTGGAATTGAAGACCATCCTGTCTAATACTACATTCAGGATGTTCACCAAAATAATATAATATTAATGCCTCCATTGCATCTCTTATTTGTCTCCGACGACCACAATCATGACTTCTTTTTATAAAACACCGCCTTTCTCATAACCTCAAGAGAATATTAGAAAAAGTGCGAACATTTGGCACAGTACGAGTAAGGAAGTGACGACGATATCGTTATTTTGCCGCTGAAGCATTTCCTTCACATTCACCATAAATTAAATATATGTCTGCATATTCGTCATTACTAAAACTATGTATTTTAAAATCTGGTTAGAAAGCTACTAGTACCTATTAAGTGGTAAGGAACTATTATCTTATTACTTCAAGGGCAGGAAATAACGTAATATTGTCAAATTATAATTTGGCACCAGCCTACTTTTAATATTTTACACTAATATAATTCTTATTGTTCATCAACGACATTGCTAAGTGTATCGAATGTAAATATTTACTGTTTGTGGATGACCTGAAAATATTTAGTAACATCTGTTCTCAGGTTGATTGTGCACAGATTCAAAAAAGATCTTCAAACAATTTATGCTTGGTGTGTTGATAATGATATGATTCTTAATGTCGAGAAATGCTACTCCATGTCGTTTAGTCGCAGGCTGTCACCCACCCTCTGAGTACAGCATTAACAATGTGAGATTACGTAATGTAACCACTGTGAAAGACTTGGGAGTTGTATTTGATTCTAAACTTTCTTTCTCAGAGCATTTTGAAAAAATGATTGCGAAAGCAAATAAAATGTTGGGGTTTCTTAAAAGAATGGCTCGAGACTTTTCAGATCCTCGTGCGTTAACTACATTATATATTTCTCTGATTAGATCTGTTATGGAATACTCCAACATTGTTTGGTCATCTTACTACAACAGGCTCGAATCTGTTCAAAATAAATGCATTCGATTCATATGCTATAAACTTGGCACAAGGGGAATTTTTTTAAACTGCGAGGAAACGAAATTATATTTGGGTATCAATTCCTTACATACCAGGCGTCAATATTACGATGTTTGTTTCGCATTCAAAATTATCAACAATTACATCAGTCCGCCTGATTGCTTGGAGTCTATGTATTTTAGGGTACCATCTTTCAACACTAGAAATGTGTCCATTTTATCTATACCTTGTTGTAGAACAACGTATGCAATGTTCAGTCCTGTAAATAGAATAAGTTCAACTGTGAACAAATTCTACAACGAACTTGATTTATTTAAAAAATCTCTTGATGGTTTTAAAAATCAGGCAAAACGTGCTATACTGCAGTAATCCTTATAAATAATCATATTTTTACTTATATATTATACTTGTTATTAGTCTTTAGTATTTGTATTTATTTGTCTTCACATCTCTTTCATATAATGTTTATTTTAATTGCTAATGCTATTGTCTGCCATGTAAATATATTTATACGTAAGTAAATAAATAAATAAATAAATTATTCTCATCGCTTTTGATTGATCACTTAGGCTGATGTAATTTAATTTTTTCTCAAGAATGGTCGATTTTACGAAATTTTCAAGAGATAAAAAGTTTCTAAGTCAGCCATGACAATGATAATTTTCTGTTTGGCATATTGTCGAGTAAGGTTGAATATCAATACACCAGGACAACATAAGCAGTGAGAAAATTGATAAGCTAGAAAGAAGCCGCGCTAGAAGAGACTTAAAGGGACGCGAATTGATCACATTCTAGTATCTTTAGTCCCAGTGATCAGAGGGCTCGTATATTCTGACCCTTCCAATGATCGCTTGCTTTTATGGAACAAACAGGTTCGGTAGACTAATGAGCAAAGCTTCAGTTCAATGGGTTCTCAGCACAATAAAGCGCAAGGATAAAAAAATTATGTCTTCATCATCAATTCATATGTATATTTTACAATTATAATTCCGTAGTCGAAGAAAATCATAATTTACTTCATTAATTAGATACATGAAAGAAAAATATTAACTACAACTTAATTTAATTAACAACTTTCAAAATTGCTGACATAAATTATTTGGTAAAAGCTAGGTTAAAATTAAATGAGTTAAAATCATAAACATAATTTTGCTTCTTTGTCTGCTCGTGGCACAAATCGCATTAAAGCAAAGTGTAGGTGCTGAAGAAAAAAGCTCGGGGCGGCGAATTAGAGTCGCACTGTCGAAATTAATGCATAAAATACAAAGAAGTGCCGGGGTGATACACAAAGAATATAATCAAACTGTATGCTGAAACGTTATAACTTTATGCATATAAACATATAAGGGTGCATTGTGCATGGAATCCGAATTACCTTTGAAGTTAAAGTTATAACCTACCTAAGGCGTTGCTTTTAGGTAAATCTGAACAACGTCCCTGTTTGCATTTCAATTTTCTCGAGATAAAAATCACTTTATATATTACAAACAAACTACGCTACTTGCAGTAAAACATTTTCAATATTTACATATAAAGTAACTTCGGTATGTAGTAATTTTTATAGGCAAAATGAAAGAAAATAAGAAATGAAAAATTAAGCCAATTATAATTATGCATACTCAGGAAATAAAGTAAAAATAAACAGATATTTATTTTTGTCAACATAATTGTTCTGGATGATAAGGAAATTAGTTCCATTCAAATTTCTCGGTTGCTTTTAGGAATAATATTTTGAAATTTTGGCGTATTATTTTCGACACAAAAAGCCACATTTTGTACTTATTAAGTGGAAAATATCACTTTCGGTCCAAACGGAAGTAGCAACAACATTTGATTTTTAAATAGCAACCTACATATATTTTTGCATATTTAGATTCAAAATAAAATTCTCGTTACAACGATGTATCACAAGTAAGTAACTGTTTTCAAAATGGCGTCATACATTCGAAAAAGTGAAAAATCCAACCTGGCAACTGCAAGACTGTGTTCTCAAAAAATTTACCTAGTAGGCCTTGAATCTGATGTATCTTATTGTCGCAGTTCAATAAAAGTTTCTTTCGTGCCAAAACCACTACTTTGAATTGAAAAACAAATTTTCGAAAAAACTTAAGAAGCAAATTCATTTTATTAATTTTTTTTAATGGTAACCCTATTTTTTTACTTGCACCAACAAAACCCAAAACATTAACCTTTCATTTGATGTATAATACGTCTAGTTTGGATACTAATTTACTTTGAAATTATTGGTTTTCTGTAGATGCTACATTTACCAATTAGTATTGTTTAAAAAATATACAGAGATGAAATAAAATTTGCAGAATTCATTTATAAAATATGTTATAATAAAATTATAGCATTCCTTCAAATTCAGTACATTTTTGAGCCCTACTGATGGTTTAACTTACCACCCGTTCTAACATTTACGCAGTTATTGTTGCAAAAGCTTGGCGAATTTTGGTTTCCAGCTCCTGGAGGTTTAATAATAATAATAATAATGCGTTTATTTCAATAGACTATTACAGTATTGGAATTGTCAAATACAAAATAGAACAAAAAATAATAATAAATATATGTACATATATATGGACGCATATACAGTTAGAGGTAGATTACACAACATATGAGAAATAGACAAACAAACAAAGAGATGTACAACTATGGTCTAATAAAGGTATATCAATAAATGAGTTATTTAATTATCACAGCATTTGTAGGTACCTACGGTACAAATTGTAGAATCAGATGGGGAACATTAGACAAAGAGGTAGTATTCCTCGTAAGAGTAGAAACAATGTTCCGCCAGGAATCTTTTTACCATCTTCTTGAATATCAAAAAACTACTCGCATCTTTTATAATTTGTGGGAGGTGGTTATACATTTTTATTGAAGAAATAAAAGGCCCTCTTTTAGTCTGCTCTAATCTATGGGGCGGTACAAAAATATTTTTTTGCGATCGCATGCTAAATTTATTAACATCACCACATTTTAAAAGACTATCAATGTTTTTCCTGTCAAAACATACAGACTGTAAAATATATATACAATAAATAGTGAGTATACCATGCTGTTTAAAAGAATCCCTGCAGGATGTATTGTAGGGAAGTTTAAACATACTTCTCATAATTCTTTTCTGCAAAATGAACACCTTGCTAATTCAGTGCCCCTTATTTGAAGAAGTGCAAAGTTTCAACTAGCCAGTTTTTTCGTCAGATTCTCAATATGAGCCTCCCATGATATATTCATATCCATATGAACGCCTAAGAACTTCGTAAGATCATTTTGATGGAGATTGTGATTTTCTCTGACCAAAAGGCTGAAATCTAACTTAGCACGAATCGGGGAAAACATTAAAAGCACAGTTTTTTGCTGATTTAGAATTAGGCCATTATTGCGACACCATTGTGGCATTTTATCAACACATAAAGTGGCATTTTTGCTTAGAAGGTCTACGTTTGCAGCAGTTATGATAGAGGAGGTGTCGTCTGCAAAACGGGTTAAGAAGCAATTGTTTAGGTTAGTTACTAAATCGTTGACGAAAATAATGAACAATAATGGACCTAATACACTGCCCTGTGGTACCTCTGTCAAGACATTAACACTATCTGAAAGATATTATATGCCATCAAGTACAACTTTGACTGTTTGTGTTCTCTCCAATAAGTAGGACTTAATCCATTCCAATGCTGGGCCACGGATACCGTATATTTCAAGTTTTTTTAACAACAAATTATGATTTATGGTGTCAAAGGCCCGAGATAGATCGAAAAAAATGCCAGCTGATAGTAATTTTTCATCAAAGTTATGCAGGATTTTCTCATAAAAAGAGAGAACAGCATCTTGTGTTGATTTATTCTTGCAAAACCCATATTGCCTAGGGGTTAACAAGTTATATTTAATTAAAAATGAATTTAATCTGATCTCAAATGCCTTTTCATAAATTTTTGAAAATATCGATAAAAGAGCTATCGGTCCATAGTTTTCCATGGAATGTGGATAATTTTTTTTTGTAAACTGGAATTATTAGCGCAGCTTTTAACTGTTGTGGAAATTGTCCATTTTGGAAAGATACATTTATGAGGTATGTCAGAATACTAATCAAAAAAGTACTAACTTCCTTTATTAAACAACATGGCACATCATCTGGGCCTGATGATTTTTTCTTGCAAACAGAGTTGATAATATCAGCAGTCTCAATCTCTGTAATGGGCATTAAATATATAGTGTTGTTATTAACTTCTGTGCATTTGTAACATCAAAAGTCTCAAAAATAAATGTGAAGGTAAGTTCACTTACCGAATCGATAAAGTTTGTGTTGAAACCATTTGCAATATTTTGAGGTTCAGTTAAAATCACATTTTTCTAATTAATTATTTTAGAAGGTAATTGCTTTTTATTACGACCAACATTAGTGTTTTCACTAACCATACCCCACATGGTTTTAGATTTATTAGAAGAATTTATTAATTTGTTTTGATAATAAGCCTTTTTTGAATTTTTTATATTTTCTTGGTGATTAATTTTTAATATGTTATATCTTAACTTGAGGTCGGAATTATTTGATAATTTTAATTGTTTATAGAGGTCTCTAATAAAAATACCTTCTTCAATAATGTTACTGGTAATCCAGGGTTTCTTTTTAGTAATTTTGCGGTTTCTTTTTAATTTTACAGGGAAAGCTATATTAAACAAACTAGTGAATGTGTTATGAAACACTGTAAATTTTTTATTTACATCAGGTTCTAAGTAAACCTCCTGCCAAATTTCTTTTGTCAATAAAAATTTAAAATAGTTTTTATTTTCATTTGAAAAGTCTCTTTTACTGACATTGCCAATATTACATTCCGTTTGCGCTAAGTCAAATGTTAACAATTGAGCATTATGATCAGATGTAATAATATCAATCGTTTTTGTAGAAGTTAAATCTGTATCTATGTCAGAAAAAAACATTATCAATTAGGGTCTTTGAATCTTTCTGAACACGAGAATATTCAGTAAAACATTTATTGTATCCAAAAGATGATAGTAGATTTAATAAATCACAGGTACCTTGATTATTTGAAAGAAAGTTGCAATTAAAATCTTCACAAATAAATTTGGGACCCTTAATTTTTAAGTAGTACGTTAATAATTTTTCAAGCGAAACAATAAAAGTTTCAAGATTAGCATCAGGGGATCTATATAAACAACTTACATTAATATTAATATTATTTACAGTAACCACAACAGATGTCGCTTCAAAGATTTGTTCAGCAGGACCAAATTTTGTGATATCCTTGACACTAAGAGAAATATCCTCTCTAACTAATATGGCAACACCGCCTCCTCTTGAATTTTTTCTACAATAATAGTTAGCAAGATTACGAATAAACTCGTTCTTTGACATACCCCCCACAGGAAAAAATCCATAGGGCTTAGCTCAGGTGATCAGGCAGGCCATCTTATGCGCCCATATTTCGAAATAACTCTATTTGGAAATCTGTTTTCTAAATAATTAGAGACATCTCGAAGGTTATGTGGCGGAGCCCCATCTTGTTGGTAATAAATGGTTCTTCTGAAATTCATAGGTAATACTCCTAATAAGCCCTCAATTTCACTTTCCAAAAAGTTCAGGTATCTAATTCCATTTAAAGTCCACTGAAATAAAATAATAATCCTCTAGTATCCACCCAAACATTTACCCCAAACACTTCTTGACGATGTCCTTCTCTAAATGTATGTAAATTTTCCTGAAACCAGTAACGCAAATTATTTCGGTTTAAACATGCCGTTGTTAGTGAACCGACGTTCATCTGTGAACAGAATTCTGGGAACAATATTTCTATTTTCTAGTAACCAATTGCAATAATGAACTCTCCTACCTGCATCAGCTTCATATAAATGCTGATGAAGTTGATATTTATATGATGTATATCCATGTTTTCTGAAAATTCTTCTAACAGATTTTCGGCTAATCTCTCACTTCCAATCTCACATGTACTTGCATTTTTATTAATATCCACGGATGCTAAAACATTAGTCTCTGTTTCCTTGTCAATAATAAACCTATTTTGTTCGTTTCCATTGGCTGGGAAAGTGGAAGTATATAACGCAATTTCTTTTTATTATTGAAATGGGCTTAAAATGTCATGAAACGCCGAGGTTTTAAATTTGAGCGAAAAAAAAAATTTCCTGTTTGTCGGTCTGTCTGTCTGTCGATCCGTCTATCTGTAACTTTTTTTGCGCACGTTTACTGTGGAACCGTTTGTGATATTGACGTGAAATTTGGTTCATGTATGTATTGCAACGAGATCTGGAACTAGATTATATTTTGATCTACTAAATATTTCAGATAACACTATCGGTGGTTTGGATCAGAGTCTGACAACTGCATTGGTCTTGCTTGACTTTTCTAACACTTTCGATACTGTTGATCATGACTTGCTATGTGCCAAATTACAGTATTATGGCATCGAAAATAAGACACTGATGTTTTTTCAGAGTTATTTAAGTAACCGCTATCAAATTATTCGAACTAATCTAGGTATTTCTCAACCAGAACCAATCCCTTCCGGTGTACCACAAGGATCCATATTGGCTCCACTATTGTTCCTGGTATACACATTTGATTTATATACCAAGGTAGAAAACTGTAATATACAGTCATATGCTGATGACACACAAGTTTATTTAAGATTTGATCCGACGAAATATGACATTGCAGCTGATAAAATAAATGAAGACCTTGGAAATATTAGTCAATATTGTAAAGAGCATAAGCTAAAAAATTAAACTCCAATAAAACAGTCACTATGCTATTTTGTTCTCGATCGCATTATGAATATTTAAAAGTAAATCTACACTTGAAAATTGCAGAATACATTACACGACTTGAGAAAATTTGACCACATCAATGACAAATTTAAACAGCTTAATTGGCTGAATATATATAGTACCTGGTTGTATCATCTTTTAGTTTTCGTTCAACGTCTTCTTATAACCTCCACCCCTGATTAACTCAAAAGTAAACTCGTGCCTAGAAATGAAGTACATGGTCGAACTGTCAGAAATAATAACAAGTTAACAATGCCGCAACACTCGTCTGCTATATTTCAACGGTCCTTCTCATATACTGCCGTACATCACTACAATATGTTTAATAATACGACAAAATGCTACTCTCTAGTTAAGTTTAAAAAAGAGCTTAAGGCATATTTATTTGCTAGGCAAAAATAATTATTCATAAATCAAAGTTTGTTGCTACTTCCGGTTGGACCGAAAGTGACATTTTTCACTTAATAAGCGCAAAATGTGGCTTTTTGTGGCACAAATGATATGCCAAAATTTCTAAGTATTATTCCTAAAAGTAACCGAGAAAATGGAACGGAACTAATCTCGTTGTCACTCGGTATATTATCAAAATCTATAAAAATTAAAATTCAATATAATAAAGACGTATTCATATCACACGAAACATCTTAAGATTAAACATTTTAATCTGGTCGAAATCTAAAGTAGCTAGAACTTTATAATAAATTATATGTTACCGTGACATACAATTTCTAAAATGGACATTATTATAAACTGTAAACAGCACGCAACCAATTATATGGACTAGTAGCTACCATATTAATTTTTGCAATTAGTATTCTGGCGCCATCATCTGTAATGTCTAGCTTTACGTTTCAATCTTACAATACATGTCTCTATTAGAAATAATTATATATTAAAAAAATTTAAATCAGATAATATTGTAGCCATTAAAATTTTTGTACGTAAAAGTTGGTTTTTACGAAGAATAATAATAACTATTTATTTGTTAGTGACCAAAGCAACGACTTTCTACGTTGTATAATTTTAGATAACCGGTTGGGCAGAATGAAGTATCATCCATTTTAAATTGAATTTTTTGCAAATATCATCACATAAGAGGCGCGGGGATGAAAATTGATTAAATATACTATCCAACCGGCAAACCATAAAATGCAAAAGGTTTTTCGCCTGATCAGAGACTTCAACGTCCATTTTTTCCTGAACAAATGGCACGATATTAGTTCCGGTGGACTAATGGAATGCCGATGCCGTTAGGTTTGTACCTCGGAACCCAGCTCCAATTAATGAATTTATGCAAATTGATTCTCTATGTTATAAAGAATTAAATGATGATGCTACTGAATTTTTCAATGACCATCTGAGAAGCTTTTTTATGGTGCGTGGTCCTGGGAGTGGGGGCTCGCATGAGGATTATTTTCCAAAAACTAGCATTTTTAATGTCTACAAATCACTTTTACAAAATCCTAAAACATTTGAACATTACATTCGAATACACTACTCGACGCATGTTTCGCTAACCATGTTAGCATCACCAGGAGATTATTAAAACTGAAAAGTTCTTATTCGTCTACCGATGATGTTAAACTATATTTGGTACGTTTTTAGGTGCTATGAATTTTTTTTTATTTTCGTCCAAAGGGAACTTAATAAACTATACTTAATGCATAATTGTGTCCATGGTAGTGGAATTAAAGTACCGTATACTGTTATAGTTCCATAAACCAGAGACAGGAAAAAATGGCAAAACTCTTAAAATTTGTCAAAAAATCAACTCTTTCACCTTACCTAATCAAACTATAATAAAAAAGTCTTTAAGACGCTTAATTTTATAAAAAACTACTATTCTTTACGAAAAAATCTGAAAAAAATCCACATAACACCGATAATGCACAAATAGTCCGAATTTATCAACAACACCATCAAACATTCATATTAACCAAATTACAGTAAAAAAGTTACAAACTACGGCCCCCTCACTGTCTCGATTCACATCATAACCATTTTCCACACTCCCAGCCACAATGTTATGTTTCACTTCTACCAATTTTTATTATTAAACATTTTTCTCTCAATTTTAACTTCCCATTCAAATTTCAAGTCATACTTCAAAACACACTTATTTCCATTTCGTGTGTTCCGCTTGCTGGCTCATTAATATCAAAACTTTCTTCTGAAACATAAACTACGTTTCAAATTAAATTGAGTACCCGTCATTTATTCACCGCAAACCAATCGGCACAATTTCATATCATTTTAGCTCCTTGCGCACAGACCTTCGGGACAACTTTACGGAGTCGTTTCAAATTTAATCAATGTTTTCAACTAATTATCGTTAATAACTTTTAAATTCAAGTAGGCTCGAACTTCTCTCATATATCAAAAAATTTCCCTTTTCAATGCTGTTACGGTGATATAAATTTAAAACTAATCCAAATTTTCTATTTTTAATTTTTCTGATGCAATATTCCGCAATCGAGCCTGCACAGAATGAGCGGGGACATTTCCAGACCATTCCAGACCTCCGTACTTGGGGTCGCCGACGAAGCGTATAAAAAGCCAAACGCGATAAGCTTGGGCAAGTCAAGTTCGATACGTGCGCCGTGAACGAGCCACTACAGCTACTTCCTTGGCCATAACCAAGTAAAAAAGAGTTTTCAAATCAATTATAATCTTTGCTCAGTTACATTAAATAAATTTAGTCTTGTTCGTTTTAAACCAAGTGTTTTACTTCAAGAAAGCATATACTTACTTGGTGAAGATTTGGACCCTGCCTTAACAATAACTATTTCGAATGAAGCAACCTACTACAGGGTTAATATAGGGTATATCATTTGACCCTATCCGACGTTTTACGTGTGACCCCCCCCCCCACTCTTCTCATATCAAAAAATTAAGTGCACCAAAGGCTCCCAGCGTCTCTATCCAAGTTCTGCTGAGACTTTTTTATTTTACATAAAATTCCTCTAGCGTATAGATGATTTTTGTTAAAGTGTTCAAGGCGGTAGTTTTATGATCAATTTGTCGAAATGACTGTGCAAGATCAACTTATAAGAGAGCAATATGTTTTACAGAGCAGCTTTATTTCTAAAAACCTTGAGTTTGATGTACGCGTATCTAGTTTCGGTCACTATGTAATTTATCAAAAATTGCCATTTAGAATAGCCATTGTATTTGCAGTTATTAAGAATTTCAAGTGGAAATGACGCAGATATGTTTTGAAAGAGAAAACTTTCTTCTATAAATCTACAAGCATTTTACAATGCAGATATTAAGGCACTGGACTTGTTACCTGCTGACGTCAGTAAAGAATAAAAAAGAATTGCAAAACTTCCACTACTTATTTAAAAAATATATATAAAAAAATGTAAAATCAGTTGATTAAACTGTTAGAAAAAATACCTTACAAACGAAGCTTCTTAAATGCGATATGATCAGATCGAACTAACGATCATAATTCCAAAGAAAAGAAAGTATGTAACAGAAGTAACAATTTTGATATGTGTGACTATGGAATTAAGTGATCTTTATCTAAAATAGAATAGGCTTGGAAATTATAAGCTTGTATGTGTTACTCTGCATTTGTTAGTTTTAATTCATTTGTTAAAAGTAAGTCACCAACACTGAACAAGTAAAAAATGTTGATATATTACTAATTTGTAAAATACACGAACGTAGGCTAAAGCCTGGTTAATCCATAAATTTGCTCGAAATGGATTATTTATTTGCATTAATGGATCCAGATTTAATAAAAAATACGCTTGTATACAAAGTGCTTTGAAATTTTATTCAAGCCATGAGAGATAATCCCGCTGTATGAATGTTTGAATAAAAAAATCCTATTACAGGCAGTCCCTATCGGTGGCTTATTGATACCAAGATATGATCTAAATGGCTCCTTTCACATTTGTAAAAGAATTTCTTTGACACGTCCCGAAAGACTTATTTGCCTTCGAAAACAAAATATTTACTTGAAATTCTACGAGGTGAACTCGTCTGAACTGAACTCGTTCTTCAGATTAATAAATCTGTATTGTTACTGTGTATTCATTTTATGAAATACATTATTATGTATTAAGACGGTGAAATTGCATATCAAATCTTTGTTCTTAAACTCCGAACTTGATTATATTAACGCCGGTGCCAATAGTTCAATATTTCATAATCTCCCATTTCTAAACGCTTTTAGAAAGCCATTGGTTGGGAGGGTGGTCAATGAAAATTATCAACCACAGCACTTAGGCCCACCATTGGGCCCTTTGTACTTCATCCCCGTAGGTAGACCCCCGCCTAGGCCTTCAACCAACCTAATCTTGTGAAATAGGTGGTGATGCTGCCTAGAGGCATCTCCCTTACATCGGCCAAAATATGCGAACGTTCTCCCAAAATGGATTATCTGATTGATAAAACGGCAGAACAGTCACAGAGTTCATGTTGCACGGTCTCATCTTCGTGTTCACAATCTATACAGAGAGGTGTTTCGCTTACTCTCATATTGTGTAGATGTTTCCTTAACGGACAGTGTCCAGTCTGGATTCCCGTTATAAAACGTAGGTTCCTTCTGGACATTGAGAGGTAGTCCATTATTGGACTATTGTTGGGATATATTAGTAGTTCCCCAGCAAGTTGACAGTTGCTTGTTTCATTCTACAGCTTCTTGAATTCATTGTGGGTGTTTTCTGTAATAACTTGTGTTATTGCCATGATCGATAACAGATTGGTCGGGCCAGGCCCTGCTGCCTTCTTGGCCAGTCTGTCAGCTGCTTTGTTGCCGCTATACTGCGCACGTCCTTTTATCCAGCATACCAGGATGTTATTCATGCTGGAGTCATCCACAAGTGCTTGGTGACATTCCCATACTGCTCCTGTGGTAATTGTGTAACTTTTCAGGGCTAGTAATGATTGTCTACGATCTTCGTAGACGCTGATTGGTTTGTCCGAAGTTTGTCTACGGACAATCTCTTTTGCAGTTATGGATATGCCCGCCAGTATTGTCTGTACTACGCTGGCTCGCCCATCTATAGCCTATTTATATTGGACTTCTGGAGTATATTCCACATCCTGCCCCATCCTTCATTTTTGATCCCTCTGTGAAGATGGTGATCACACCTTCGCCAGCAGCCTCATTCTCATTACTCTTCTGTATTATGTAGGGTCTGTCAAGCACATCTGTAGAAGCGCCGTCTTCCTGACAGCCTCATCCTATAGGCGACTTTTGGCATCTCCACAGTCTACATTTGGTTGTAAGGCAAAGGAATTTAAGGTGTACCATTGTTGTCAGAGCCGCTTCTCCTAGGTATATATATCGTTGGCGTTGTTCGTATAGCTCCGGTTATGCTTAGGCGGCAACTCTCTGCACTTTTCAGAAAGCCGTATTAACAATAACGATTAAGACTTTAAGAATTTTTACTAGAACCACCTAAAAATATCCTATTTTATTTATTATCTGATTATTTAATCGAC
This sequence comes from Leptura quadrifasciata, assembly GCA_963675555.1. Taxonomy (NCBI): domain Eukaryota; kingdom Metazoa; phylum Arthropoda; class Insecta; order Coleoptera; family Cerambycidae; genus Leptura; species Leptura quadrifasciata. The sequence continues at coordinate 159,912,297 of OY776676.1, forward strand.
AACAAATATGTTTTGTCTACGGCATCTTCCGAGTGCAGCTTTTTGAAATAGTTTTATTTTCTGCCTTTTATACTTTCCGCTTCTGTTTGCAATGGATATTTATTTTAGACTTTTCGTTTATGAAATATCACCTAGTTCACACCAGAGAGCTGTATAGATCCCATCATTTGATATCTATTCATTTATATCAAAAGATTCACAGAAAGGTCCACAGGCGAATTAATGTACGGTGAAAGGATTTCTGGTCCCAGATCGATCATTACGTGTGAGCTTTCATATAAATTTACGTCGAAAAGGAGTTTTTGGTAAAAATTTATTGACGCCTTTTTTGTTTTATATACCTAATTTTCAAGATCCTCGTTCAAAATAGACAATCGGTTTTCTAAAAGGTTGTGGGTCAATTAATGGCAGGACTTGGTGTTTTATAAGGATTTATGATTTTCTAGAAAATATTTAATTATGCTAGGAGGTTTAAGAAATAATTGACTTAATGCTTAATTTTTTATTAGTCTGTCAAAAATTATTTTGCGTGTGGTAAACGTTTGTATCATTTTTGAAAATGACAGCAGGTATTGTTTTGTGTTATAATAAAGAAACTTCGTTTTTAAATTAAATTAAATCAAGTGTAATAAAATGTATCTGTTTATTACAATTAATTTTAAAAACTCAACAGAACTTACATTACAGGGTAAGGACTGATATCCGATTGACAGAATTTATATAAAATTAATATTCTTAAACGTAAGAAGAACATAAAATAATTTGGTATAACAGTTCAGGCTACGTTTTCTCATAGATACTCTCACTTTAACAAAAAATGATGGATTCTCGCGATAATATATACCTCAACAATTACAAAAATCTTCCGTATATGCTTGTAGCTATTTATTATATAACCAACTATATGACATTATTAAATTAGTTAGCAGTATGTGAATAAATTCAAATCAAAACTATATAACTTTTTATGTAGTAATTGCATCTACATTCTGGACGAATTCATGATTTTTTAATCAGTAAGAGAAACTTTAACATTATTTAAAGTCATATGTTTGTAATTTATTATTTATTAAGATTGTAATCTATATCAATGTTAAGTTGACATTTACTTGGACCTATTCTATTCAATTTTTATAATTGACATTTAAAATGAATAAAGTCTATTTATCTGTCTATTTGCAGGCATCCTTCTCCAATCCTATGAAGAAGAGAGAAGGAATAGGAACAGCGTATATGTAAGATGTTAAATAGCTCCATAAATAAAATTTCAGCGGATAAAGGTTTGGAGAACGAGGTGGTCATGGAATAGGTCCTCCACGACTTGTCCATTGACTGGTATAATTTTCATTGAAATATTCTCTTACGACCAGGGACAAATGGAGTAAAGCACCGTTAGGCATAAAAAAATACGTGGTCTTATGACTAGTGGAATAATCTCCAATAAAAGTAGTAAATCATTTCGAAGAAAATTGAGGTCCATTAATATTTCAGGGTAAAACAAATGAACCAATTTGACAAATGAGAGCTCAGTCGATGTGACAGACTATCGATGTCGGCATTATTGTACTGTATCTGTAATTTTACTCTTAGGTCACTGTAATTTATTTGGTTTGTTTATCTACTAGAGCTATTTGCATTATTTATGGAACTGACTACAGGATGGCGCCAGTTGTATTGAAATAACATTTTTTATGTTATAGTTTGCAGTTTAACCGCATTTAACATTTAATTTGAATAAACAAATTCTGATTTTTTTTTTTAAACAATTAGTAAATCCTTCATTACGAGAACACAATCGGAATTGTTTGTGTTTATATATATATTTCTTCAATTAAGTTAGTTTATTTTTATTTTAAAGTTCCTTATAGAACTAGTAATTTCATTAATTTTTTTGCAATATTATTATAATTATTGTAACAATACTTTATTCTTTGGCAATTTACCTACATAATATGTATTTACGATTATATAATATCCCTTGGATATTTCTCGAAAACGGTTGGAGTTATCAAGTTCTGCCAAGTATACCTTTTATACGTGGAAATAATAATAATAATAATCTTTATTTAATAACCATATTACTACAATATTAAGAGAATTATACAAAAATAATGTCTATTAAAATAGGTTATATTGAAATCACTCAGTAACGAGTTACCGAGAGGTCCCGTCTTCCATATAACCTAAGAGCTTACACTTAAAGTACAAACATATATGATACATGCATCCAAAATGCAGCAGCATTAGTAAAACAACAAAATAAAGTAAATACAGTAAAGACAGAGTAGACTCTTAGAGGAGAAAAGATAATACAAAAAAGATGAACAATAAGAGATATACAAAAAAAAGAAAAAATACAAAGAAAAAATACAAACAACTATGATGAACTGACATATTAAAAAATTAAATTAAATTATATATATAATATAAATATTAAATATTAAAATGGGAAAAGCATATCAAACACTTAAATGAGAAGTTAAGGAAACTAATTTATAAATTTTACAATCTGAAAAGTGTCCTAAATAGAAAAACTCTTTTAGTGACGTATAACAGCCTAGCAGAATCCATAATTAGGTATGGCATTAGTGTTTGGGGATCAGCATATAATACAACCCTCCAATCTCTCCAAATTATACAAAATTATATATTAAGGACAATTTTTAATAAGAAAAGTAGAGATAGCTGCCGAAATATATTTGTAGAAAATGAAATACTGAATGTGAGAGGTCTGTATATGCACGCTGCTGTAGTTTATACACACAACAAGAAACATATATTTGGAAGAAATAACACCAAAAACAAATATCAAACTCCAAAATATAGCAAAGCAGTCTGCCAGAAATAAATCAAATACAATGGAATCAAACTATACAACCAGCTACCAGAACATATAAAAGCCCAGAATAAAAAGAAATTTCAAAAAACAATGTAAAAAATATCTAGTAAAAAATTATACCATACGTCTTCAACTTTTAGCCTAATTAAGCAAGTAGTTCCATCAAAAACTTAACTATCCGCCCTTTGTAAATTTGTAAATATGTAAATGAGTATTAGTCAAACTCGTTTTATCTTATCTTATTTGTGTTTCTTTTTATTATTATCTGCCTCCTGTCTTCCTACCTTTCTAGCTTTAGTAAACGTAATTATAAGTATTGTAATATTAAGTATAAATGCAATAAATTAGATATAGTTAAATATAAAATTATGTGAGCAAAAATGTTATACTGCTAGACACAACATGAGGTCTCCTCAGGTGTCATAACCTATACAAATAATATATGCAATTATAATGTAATAATAAGTATATAGAGTATAAACAATTGTGAAAATGTAAAATTGTAAAAGATGTTGCAGTATTAATAAATAAAAAAATAAAAAAAATTATGAAATAATTTTCAAGTAGCATTTTTTTAAATTTGCGTTTGAAAAAAAACTATTTTTTTATTTATCAAATCCGGTGGCATAATATTTAGGACTTTGCAAATCGTATATGAAAAGGATTTTTGAAAACCGGTGGTGTGATGACGTGGTATAGTTAATAAATCTTTTTTTTTATATACATTTATTTAACGTCGGCCTATTTCCGCTACTGAGGCCTAATACCGACGCCTGTAGACGAGCTAACCCCAACCAGGAATTTTGCCGAACCTCTTCCCTTAAGAAGAGTAGGGATCTTTTACTTGCCTAACATTTAATAGACAAGGAACCGACGGCTTTACATCCCCTCCGAAGGATGGTATATCTCCTATACAACCCTCACCTAAGGTCTTTGCAACGGATATTGACATTGTGTATATCTGATCTGAATGTTAATTTACGGTGTAAGTAGACGAGGTTTTTAAGTAACAGTAGTTTGCTAAATAAAGTGGCACAACTCAGAAACCTCCTTTTATTCATAGGTAACCAGTTCATATCTAACAATTTTTGCGTGACTGGGTGACATTTCCGAAGGTTGCAAATTAATCTGACACAATAGTTTTGGACACTCTGTAACCGCTGGCAATTAAGTTTGGTTAAACATAGTCCATAAACGACGTCACAATATGTCAAATGTGGGAGAACTAACCCTTCACATAGAATTATTTCGATCTTTGTGTTAAAGATCTCGCGATTGGCATAAATCAATCTTAAATTCGAGAAGGCTCTTTTAATAATGTGATTAACATGAGTGTCAAAACGTAACATATAGTCAGTATATAATCCTAGAATTTTACATACATCAGATTTATCAATTATTTCATTGTTCAGCTTGATTTCCATACTTATGTCCGAAAACCATAACTTGTGACTTTGTGGGGTTTATCGATAGGCAGTACTTTTCTGAGATATCAAATAAGTTTTGTAAGTCATTATTTATTAAATCATTTGCTTCCTGAATTTTTGACTCTTCGTAAGACAAATAAATTTGTGTGTCGTCTACATAAAAGTGGCTCACTTTTTGCTCGTAGTCAAACAGTTTTTAAATGACAACGTATACACAGAGGACAATAAAGGATCCAATGTGGACCCTTGTGGTACTCCACTTATTTTATATGGTGATGTGGATACTTCATTTTTATATTTGACTATTTGGCTTCTACCTGTAATATTGTTACGTACCGGTCTCCTCTAGGCCATATACGCACTAGGGGGTAACTCGGATGGCAGAAAGTAAAAGACAGCTTTAAAAAAATATAAATGACATTTATTTCATTTGAGACAATATGAGATGGGTGAACTTAAAACTAATAAAAATGAACAAATCTTACTTACATAATCAGTGTCACTGCCCGGCGCCTCCACCATATGTTACGTACCGGCCTCCTCTAGGCCATATACGCACTAGGGGGTAACTCGGATGGCAGAAAGTAAAAGACAGCTTTAAAAAAATATAAATGACATTTATTTAATTTGAGACAATATGAGATGGGCAAACTTAAAACTAATAAAAATGAACAAATCTTACTTACATAATCAGTGTCACTGCCCAGCACTCCATCAGGCCAAGAAGATATTTTTTCTGTACTTTTAACTGCACTCTCTCAAACCCCAAACGTCAATGATATTAAAATTTAGCTATGACCTGCTCCTCAAAATTATTGCAGTCTATGCAATTGCTTAATTAAACTGACACACATGTTTTGCAATACTTTGTTTAAATTTAATGTTTGTTAATTTTGCAATGTATGAAAAATAATGTAAACAAATTATAGAATTTAGGTTGATGACTTTATACTTTAAATTTATTGAATATAATTTATCTTTTAAAAATATATGAAATTTTTTCCCTTCCTTTTGACAATATAACTTTTAATCAGTTCCACTGTATTAGTACTAAAACCTATTAGTGTAAATTTGCAAACAGTAACCGATGACTGATTCTATTAAACGCTTTGGAATAGTCTAGAAGCACTAATGTTGTTAACAAATTCTTATCCAAGGCTGATAGTATATCATTGGTCACTGTTAGCAATGTCGTGGCACAAATATAATTTTGTCTGAAACCTGACTGGTTATCGGGTATTACTGAATTATGTTCCAAGTGTATGGTTATCTCCACGCCCTCATCAGATTTTCTGGTCAGAAGTAAAACAACGTTTCGTCAAAGAAAATATGAAAAAAATTCATCATCAGATATAGGTCCTGCGGCGCCCTCTATGATCTAACGTGATGCAATACGTAAATTATTGTTTCTTAGAATAAAAAAAGTTCAGCAACATTTTACTAAAGCATATTTGGTTATATCCTCATATTTTGTAGCCCAAAGAATTTACCCCTGAACTAGGGCCTATTATTAATAGTCCACCCTGTATATAAAAAACCTTAATTTCTGCAATATTAGCCGCTCGATAGGAAACCATTTTCACCCTCAACAGGTGTGATTATAATATGTCCGTGCGGCTCCAGTCAGGTCACAAAAATATTATAATTATTATTATATAACTTGTACTACTTAAATTCAAGTTATATATTTTTAAAATAATTTAGATAATTTCTATCCCCAGGGATTTTGTTTATTATCCGAACAATGGAGCCGGTACGGAAAACGTACTTTTTTCATTTAAATTGATGGCTTTTCGGCTAATTTATTTCAGCCTCTTACGCAGTTGGGTAGAAAAACTGCCCCTAATTTATTATTTTCAGTTACAGTGCGGTTTCCTCCCTCTCTCGTTACGCCGCAAGTGATTATTTTGATTTTGTATGATCCAAAGAAATAACTTGCTGGAAGTTTTATAACTAGCTAGTCCAGGGTCCGACACTGAAGTATTTTTTAAAGTAGCGTATAATTTTTAATGTTTCAGCAAAAAATTATATAATTTTGTGACACTGTTTTAAACAATAAAACGAGATGGGAAATGAAGATGGAAACTTTGTAGTAGAGATATGTATAGCAACATGTATGAAAATATTTTCATACAGCGAAACGAAAAATCTGAAGTACAAGTCTGAGTTTTTCTTGAAAAGTAAATTTAATTGTTAATTGTCATAATTTCATAAACATTATTTAGATTACGACCACCTATTACAACATTCATTGATATTTATTAGTATTAGGTTATATAGGTCATTACACCATTAATGATGAAAATTATATGTGTCTTACTGACATCCATGAAATTAACATCATTAAAAATTTAAGTAATTCAAATAACAGGGACATATATGGATTTAACTGAAATATTTAATAACTGTATAGAGAAGCAGATGTTTCCAAATGCATTCAAAATAGCTGAAATGATCCTGATTCCCAAAGAAAGTAAACTTGAAAGATGAATAACTTTAGGCCCATCTTCATTCTTCCTAACATATCAAAAATTCTTGTAATAAAAAAATAGAATTGTACAGTTTTTGAAGCTAACAGCTTATTTATTCGAAATCAGTGAGGTTACAGAGAAAACAATTTACCTTAAAAGCTATTGTTAATATAACTGAAAAACTACTAGAACGAGACTAAAATGTTATACTATGTGGATCGCTCTTAGATCTAATCAAAGCTTTTGATTGCGTAACTAGATATCTCTTTCACAAGCTCGGCTACTATGGCGTTAGGGAAAATTATTTGAATTTGTTTAGATCATATTTACATAGACAGACAGTAGCCTTGCCATCAGGTGACACATTAAGTACACTACCAGTAAAGATTGGGGTACCACAAGACTCAATATAGGGACCAATTTTCTTCTCAGATTTTATTAATGATCTATCAGTTGGTGCTACTTTTATTATTTGTGCATCAAATTTAGTTGATGTAAAAATTAAATGTTATAGAAAGTAACTCCCTCTCTACTAACTCCACCTATCATAATTATGATACAAAGAGGATCTAACTATACCATATCACCGCTTATGTAAGATCCAACTACCTATTAACTACTTAGCAATAAAATTATATAATAAGCTACCACATTACTTGAAGGATACGTTGACTAGGGCATTATACTCGTTTCTTAAGAAAATATTAATTGCACGCACTTTATATATAATCCAGGACAATAGGGGTTTCCCACTAATTTTATTTTAACAATTTGTGTTTGTGAAAATGATATAATAAAACATTTTATTAATTTACGACAATTTACTTTTCTAATAAGAATTATTTCTAAGAAAATATCGTTAAAACAACTTGCTGATAATTTCACTGCTTTTTAAAATGGACATTTTTACGCACCAGAATTACGTATCTACCCGGAAAACCAATGAGATTATGGATATAATTAGTTTGTAATAGATTCTAACTGTGTGTTAAAGAAAGCTTTCATCTAAAACTTCTCAGAATTTCAATTTGTAATGCTTGTACTGTGATTGGTCTAAAGCAGTGGACGTGTAAATATTGGCCAATCAGAATCCAGATAAATGCCGCACAAGTTATTCGTGAAAGCGTCGGACGTTAATATTTTGTACTGTAGTTTAGGTTTAACCTTCACCGACATTACACATCAGATGACTAACCTAAAACGTTAAATTTATATTTTTATGTTTTGTATTGTTTGGAGTGAAAATATTATTTTATCAGTTTCTGGTTTATGTTTTATTAATTCTACAATCAAAATAGAATCAAGTGGAAGAGGGATATGTGAAAGGTGCCGCTGATAATTTACCTAAAGTAGAGAAGTGCTGAGTGCTGTCAATAAATAGAGGTTATGTTATGTTAACAGAGACCAAGAGTAATAAACAATCTTGAACAGAGACAACCTCTGTGGTTGGATTTCAGGGTGTTGACGTCACAACGCGCCAATTTATGGCTGTTTAAAATGAACCCAATACTTTTCAAACTTCAAGTTTTTTTTTTTGTTACTGTTAATAAAATTAATAAGATAATAAATATGCCATAAATCATTTTTTTACGTGAGTTAAGTATTTCAGCAATAATTTTTTTTCTGGGAAAACCCTATTAGTAATCGTCTTCCAAAAATCGACCTCCCCGCAATTTTGTTTTTTAAACTGTTTACTATGATGTATCAATTTACACCTGAAAGTTACGCCACCGATGCACTGGAGCTTCATGACATATAAGAGGTCAAAGGTCGCTGATTTTGTTATTTTTTGTTATCTCGCTTCCTATCGCTACAACGTGAAAAACACCTATTACAATTACTATTTATTACCTTAATTATGTAATAAATGTAATGTAATAAATTAGTTACCTATTCACGTCGGTAAATTGATATATCATAGTAAGCAGTTTAAAAAAAAACAAAATTGCGGGGAGGTCGATTTTTGGAAGATTGCATGATTTTCAAGCTAATTGTCCTGGACTAATAGCTCTATTGAATTTCTAAAAGTTATGATTTTTACTTAAAATCTTTCAGATTATTGTATATTTGATGAGATATTTTTGTGTTGTCTTTGAGAGAAATTATATAAAACATATATGTACTTTTATATTGTATTGTTATTATGCATTCCTTTATACCTTAGACATTTGCATTTGCAAAGAGTTTAATTGAAGTATTGTGGTTCTGCTACAATAGTTATGTATAAAATCATATGTTTTTACTCATTAAATTCGTGTTTACGGCAACAACATCAGTACATCAAAGTGGTATGTATTTTTTCTTCTTCAACATATAAACATGTTAAGTATATGACTGTCTAAGTAAGCATTATAATGCAATTTTGAATAAACGATGTAAATTTTCACGTCACAAGATACTGTGCGCTTTATCATCATGCCTTATTGTGACTCTGAACTATAAGCTGCTAGTTTTCGGACATTTCAGATGTATTTAAGTTATTACTTGCAGTTTTTACCCTAACATTTGATTAGTTTTCATCTGATAAAGCGATTAAACATGACTGGTACATTAAGCAAAGGAACTTTCTGCAATCTCATGCGTGTTTATAATTTCGGATGAATAATGTTCCTTGTCATATATATATTAAGGAACTTTCTAGAGATCAATCCGATAACGGATGTTATTCACGAAAATTAACTTTGTTTTAGTCCGTGAGAAACATTAATTTACCTCAAGTTAAATATTTGTTTATTAAATAAATATTTTAATTAAAATGGGCCGGAAAGATTAACCCACCCAATAATCGTCGGAGACCAGTTTATTAAAAGTTCGTGGCTGATAATTAAATTTCATACATAAATAATTAGCCGAAGACGTAAAATAATAATATTAGCTTTGTGAGCTATTTTCAATGACTTGGCCGAACAAAAGGATGAGTAATAGAGTAGAAATACTGTTAAGAAAGTGTTGATTTACTAATTATTTCTGTTTCTCAACAAGAAGTTTTATTTAACAGAGTTTCTTTCGTAGGATGAAACTATTCGACAGCATAAATTCTGACAGTAGAATTTAGCAAAAATTATTTATTGAAATATTTTTATTTGATTTAATCTGAAAAAATTCACTTGGTATAGAATTGTATGGGCCGTAAAGGCGAGAATAAATGTTGTCACTTAAGACGAAATATAAATATTTTTTAAAAAAGAAAAGGGGCCACTTAAGGCGACTACTTAAAACTACTCTTTTTAACCAGGTTTCGGCCTGGGAAGCTAGTGCGGGACAATTAGTCACGAAAAGTATGCGAGGACAGGGGGTTAAGAAAGCCTAACTAGAAGGTGGGTATCTACAACTTTGGTTAAATAGTAACCGGACCGGAAGCACTAGCAAATGAGCTTATTACACTTAAAACCACTTTTAAATAACTTGTTCCACTGAATCACGTCACAAGTACTAAACATAAGAGTCACTCCCAAAACTGAACTTAACTTTGGCTGGTTGCATGCAGGTATTTATAGTGTATGGGAAAGTTTCGTTTGTCGGGCCCCATCGAGTCTCGCATCCCGTTATAAAGGTCTGGAAAGACTTGGAATCGCTCCGTGCGGGCGAGGATGAGTCATCGATTACATGTTGTGCAATACTGGAAATTTTAAGATTTCGAAGATGAAAGTTACATAAAAAAATCGAGAATGTCAATAAGGATTTATTAAAATTAGAATGAAAGTCGGATCTATTTCGGTTTAGAAGTTATTAGAGTTTAAGAAATCTGACGCGACCCCGTAAAGTATTAACGGAGGTCCGATGTTTAAAAGTTGAAATGAAATGATAATGTTCCCGATAGGTGTGTAGTGTCTGAAGATAAGATATTAAAATGTTCCTAACGAGTACGAGTCGAGTTGAACCGAGATATTGTATGCTATTATACGAGGAGTGATCAAAAATGGCGAAATTTAAAATATCATTGCGAGAACTTGAAGTTTGAACTTTAAGACTCGAGGCCACGGAACGTGATTTGAAGTATACAGGGGGTGATCGAAAAGTAAGAAGAGTAAAATGCGAAGTGGTTGCAAGAAAGTTGGGAACGAGCTCGAAGGTTAAGTTTTGACGTAGTTACGTATACGAGGGGTGGTCAATAAGTATTAAAATTTTGAAAATGAAATTGTTTATAGAAAATTTATGGATTGAAATAAGACGATGAAAATTTGGGTTTCGATAGTGATATTGGTTAAGTTGATGAATATATGAGGGCTGTATTTTTAAGTGACGTTTTTCTCGGTGAATCGGTGACGAATGGGCTTGAATGAATGTTTGAGGTTGGAATTTAGTGAATTTGCGTTATTTATGAATTATCGAGTGTCTGCGAATTTTCTCAGATTTCTTTGAGTTTGACTGTGGTTTTTTATGTGAATGGTGTCTGGTTGACTTTTTTTATGTGGTTTGCCATATTGCATGGGGTGATCTGAATTTTTGGTGACTTTTGGAATTTTTTATTTTTTATTTTGGACTTGTAGGGGGCATACCCTACAACAATTGGAACAGTCACCCATCCAACTACTAACCGTTGCTTTACATCGCATGTCGAAGTATGTACATAGTAAAGACGCATCTACGCTCGCCCCGACAATACAATTGGTAAACGACAAATGTAGGAAAGAAAGACATACGGTTTTTGAAAGAAGATGCGAATGAATATTTTATTATTTCTTGTCTAAAAGAACTGACGACCCATAAAATATATTTCGTAATAGACTAGAATATATCGTCTAACTTACTTAATGCATAAATTCAAACAGTATTTGACAATAATCGAATAGAAATGAAACTAGTAACATTTTACAACAGTGATATTGAATATCATATCCCTTTAAATATTTGCTATACATTTTACAGTAACATATATTCGGTGATATAGTTGGACTTACAAGAAAGTAGAGACTTAAAATCTCTACTTAACGATGTAAATAAATCACATTTTAACCTGTCTCACGATAATGTTTATGTAATTGTTATTAATGAAGTAAATAATATACGTTCATGTTAATATCACTTTTAACCTTCCTGAGGAAACTGATGAAAATAACGATGTGCAGACTACTAAGCGAGTGACTATCCTTAAATTTTAGGGGAGACATTACACTCCATTTGTAAAATTTATTTCTCAAGCAATTAAATATAAAGAAAATCTCGTAATTATATTATATTGTAATGATACTACATACTTAGGTAAAGCAAGACTGTAATTTTTACTCTTTCTTTAGATGAGGCCCAAATTTATTTAGACATCCTAAATATGCCATAAATAATTAATTTAATTGAACCTATAGAAAAATCATTCGCCATTGTGCTGGTCTGTGATTAAAGTCCTTTGTTTGTATATTCTGGTCATCATTTACAATTCCCGGAATAATGAAATACCCTCATAATTAACTGTTTTTTATAGTATTGGAGACATTCCCGTGTTCCCCTCAACGAATCCTATTTAAACAATAGCCAAGCAACAATAAGCAACCACGGACTGTCCTTACATTTTCAAATGTTCAGTTCCTTTTAATCAACTTTTCTTTTTCTTTATTTCGCCCCTTCATTTAATAAAAAAAGCCGCAGCGATAATTGCAAACAACAAAGAGAGGACCCCTTTAGATGATTTGATTACATCCATTGAGTTTGTGGGTGAAACAACGCTGAATAATAGAAGATAATGTTGGGGTCGAAATGCAATGGAACTTTGCCGGTCACTATCTCTACCCCGGAAGAAGTCAAATCCGCATTTGTCTCTTCCAGAACGACAACATGACAACCTAAAAACAAGGGAGCAGCGGCCAAGTTGAATCTGTGAGCCTGTGAGGTCCATAAGCCGAGTGCCGACTACTGATAAGTTTTTATTGGTGCCACTGTAGTAGATCTCTAGTTTCTCCTTTTGCTATTCTATGCCGACATAAATCCAGTAGCCGCAACAAACTGCACAAAACATACAAGTTTTAATCTAGCAGCTAATATCTCTGCTTTAGTTACCAAGCAAACTATATGGCAGTACATTAAATTGGAATCCTGTTAACATTCACATTTTTTCTGGCTTCCGTTTGCTATTTTATTTTGCATTCAGCTTTTAGATAACTACATATTAAAATGATGAACATTCGTGGTTTCGGGTGATATTTGAATTTAAATATGTGAACAAACTTTTTATGGCTATAGAAATATCTATGTGTATATTTTATCAGTTTTAAAATGGAGGATATTTTTGTAATAATAAAAATGTTCATTTATTCCAAAAAACTATGTACATAGTATAGAAAAAGTCAGAAAAACACAAATACAGAGTAAAAGAAATACAAGGTATAATAAGTTGACAATTTGACAAACAAGAAAATAAAATTAAAATATTCGACAGTGACAAAGAAATAACCTAAAATAAATATAAAATATAGCAAGAGGCGCAACATAAAGTGTTAAAAAACAAGTATGAGCTAGGTATATTAATAATTGAGATATTTAAAATATTACAGAAAAAATTATCTCATAAAATTAATTTCAATGTTGCCTTAAATAAAAAAGTAAAGGTATAAAACAATAAATAACGAATGACAAATTAATTTTAATAATAGAATACAGAAAGAGTAATAAAAATAGTGAAACAAGTGATAAATATAGTTATTTATTGTACAAGTGTTTTAGATAGCCTTTTATCCACGCAAGAAAATCTCGAGAACGAAGTTCGAGAGTATATTTTTTATAACGTTTTATCCACCATCACGGTCATTTAGAATGTTCATCAAAAAATGATTTGACATTTCGCTCTGTAACGTCAAAAATTATTGAATTTAATTTAAAAAATTTGGAAGGTGTTGAAACTTCGACAAGCACTACACATTCTGAAACCCATGACAACTACAAGCTTATTATTAATGGAAGCGAAGTAAAATACGGTAAAAGAAATAAGGAAATGTCTATTAATATAAATGTTAATATCAATATTCATAAAAAATAAATAAAATGTAATTGATTTAAGATAGTATTTTTCATTATTCCACTAGTGAAATAAAGCAATTTCATTATTCCACTAGTGGATAAAGTGGTACTTTATATGGTTCATAAGCGTGGATAAAATTCCAATTATAATCTGATTGTGGATAAAAATATGTGAAATAGATATTATAGTAATTGAGATACTCAGAAATACCGTTAAAAACATTTTCCTGTTAAAATATTTACAGTTTTTTTCTTAAACAATTTGATTTTCACCAAATATTTAATATCAGGAGTTAACTTTTTATACAGGGTAGGGCAATAGTGCGTCTACGATAGCTAGAAATTGTTTAAAAAATTGCAAGTAAACTACAAAAAAACTATAAAAAATCTATAACTGGAAATTATTTTAGAATACACAAGGCAAGCCAAGACGAAATTACAGGACCAAGTCCTTTTTTTTTAAATAGAATGCTATGTATATCAGTACATTTTTTGAAGCCTCTTTCTAGACTCTATTCATTCCTATATTAGCATTGAATATCTTGCAACCACTTGGATGTAATGAATTTTTTTGTTGAAATAATGCAATCTGCAGATGGTTCTTAAAAAAATCTTATGTGTATACCAGTCACGAGACATTTAATTAATGTTTCTGAATTATTTTAATTCCCTAAAAATGTACAGGGCGGCCAAAAATTATTTTTCAATTGAGAACATTTTAAATTGAATTTTCTCAATTTTTTCAAATGGAACACTCTGTATATTTTTCGACGATATAATGTAGAAATGAAAACAAACATTTTTTGTAACTACTTCCCTAGGGCTAATTGCAACCAATTTCGTTTTATTGAGCAATAATTACAAGATTCAAAAATAAAGTAAAAAAAAAGTTTCTTCAAATAACTCAGTAGAAAAAATTGTAATAAATTTTTCACATGTTGTCCATTTTGATTGACACACATCTCTATGCGATTTTCAAATGAGGTTCCCACTGTTCCTAAAAATGCTGGCGTGATAGATGTAGTCAGTTATTAGTCTTTCCTTCATATTTTGTACTGTTGGTGTGTCTCTATAAATAATTTTCTTCACGTATCCCCCATAAAAAGAAATCCATTTTTCTACGATCTGGGTATCTAGCAGGCCATTTAATGGGTTCATTGCCAATAATCGTGGCAGATAGTTTTCCAAAAAATGAAGATAAATTGCTCCAGTCAATGTACCATCAATGAAATGTGGCCCTATTACATGTTCTCTAATAATTCCTCCCCAAACGTTTATAGACCATCTGTATTGGTTATCAATAATAATGGAAACTGTGCCAATTAACAAATCCATTTTTATGAAAAGTTGCCTCATCACCGAATAAAACAATATTGAAGAAGTTGACATCATGTTGCATTTCACCTCTTTCCCAATTACAAAATTGTAGGCGCTTTTGAAAATCGTCATCAGATAATTCCTGGTGCATTTGAATATGATATGCATGCAACTTATTTGTTTTTAAGATTCGACCCACAGACTGTCTACTTATTCCTACTAATGGGCTCACTTCTCTTTGACTAACATGGGGATTCTCAACCGTTGCCAGCACCACAGAAAACTTATTTTCTTCGTTCACAACACGCTTTTTTTATATTCGACATTTCCAGTTTCCAGAAATCTGTCGAGAAGGTTTTGGAAGCTGCTAACATCAGGAATCCTTCTTTCAGGATAACGTTGGTGATACATTGTATGGGCAAGTAAAAAAATTCTGTCTGACTCGCCCAAAACAAAAGTCATGTCTACAAGTTCCGCTTTATTAAAATTCATATTGTTAAATTCCAAATATTTTAAATTCAATATAAATTATAACGACCGATAAGTGTGATAAATGCTCCTTTGTACACGACAATTTATACCAAACTGAAGTTTTATTGCTTATCTAATGACGAAAACAGCAAAAAAATTCACAAAAAAACATTACAGTAAAGGACTGGTTAAATACTATTTACTCATTACAATGGATTGGAACAAATGGTGCCACTAAATGGCCTCATTTCAAAATTGCATAAAGACGTGTGTCAATCAAAATGGGGATCGAACACCTATTATAAATTTTTCTAACGAATTATTTGAGGGAACCTCTTTTTTAAAATTTATTCTTGAATTTTACACTTATTTATTCATAAAACGAAATGGTTGCAATTAGCCATAGGGAAGTACAAAAAATGTTCGTTTTTCATTTCTACATCACATCGTCGAAGAATATTCAGTGATTTCATTTGATAAAAATGAGAAAATTCAATTTAAAAAGTTCTTATTTGAAAAATAAACACTTATTTATTTATAAAACTATTGCCCCACACTATATAAGGCACTTGCAGATAGGTTGGAATATTATAATTCCTATATTTTATAAAATTTCCTTCTGCTTTAAAATTGCTTATTCAATGATGATTATCAATTTTATTTTCGATTTGGATTGTTTCGAGACTACTGAGAGATGGCGCTAGTTACGCTCTACTGCGGTAGAACTTAACAGTGTATTAGCCATATTAGCTATATTAGCTAGAACATGTTAAAAAAAATGTTGAACTACTTCGCCTCTGCAACTCATCTGTTCAAAAAACCTAATAACTCCACATTTTAGAAAATTAATTATCAATATTGTTGTTTTTGAGAGTGGTCAAAAAAAAATTCAAGCAAAACAACTCCAAGAGCGACGTATGCCTTCTTAATGAAAATTCACCGAATGTTGACTAAATATGTACTAGCCGTGACTACAAATATTGACAAATATTTTGCTGATATGAATTCTTATTTCTTCAAGTAATTTTCTGGATTTTTCGACTGTGTAACAGTTATACTTAATACCATTTTCAATCAGATATTTCTAAATTCATATATTTCTTGGTAGATAAATCAGGAAAATAATTTAAAAGGTGATTAAAACAATTTGCATATTTTGTTCTTTGAGTATATAACAAGAGGAATATTTTTTGGACTTTAGATTTCGATGAAACGAGGGTTCATCTGTCGCAGTCGAATATCTGGGCCAAGAAAAGTTGCACTACACGTTACGAAACTTTAATTCAAAATGTTTGGCAAGTTTTTAATGTAATTTTTCGGTCTAGGTAGTGGAGAAACAAGAACGTAAAAAGCTCTTAGATATATGCAGTGGTAACTCGGTTCTATACATAATATATCAAATAGAAATGATAACGTGATATGACGACTCCGGCGACTGTTACTGCTGTCACCTTATACGTATCGCTTTTAAGCTGATCCGATCCGTCAAAAGGACATTTGCAAACAGAACATACACTAATTAATGGAGATTGTACTCCATTGGAAAATAATGATGGCTTTACTACTGTGAAAAATAAGAGAAACCCACGAATATACAGAAAATTCCTTGTAATAACTGTGTTATTTGCACACATACGCCACTATCTCATGGAATGTGCGATAAAGGGCCGGTGGCGCCGCGAACAACGGCTTGGATGATTCTAGAGTGGTCGAGTACATTCGATGCGGGTATATATAGAGTGGGCCCAAAAGTACTAGGACAGTTTTGATATGAGATGAACATGGGAACAAATAGAATAAAGAATAGTAATAAGTTGTGAATTATAGTACTAATATGTATAATGACTTAATAACTATAATTAATAAATCAGTGGTTTATGAAAGTTCTTGTTGCAATTTATTGAACCTACATACAGAGTGCTTACTGGAGATTGTAAACATGATCAACTTTAGCGGAGAGGATGGGTATCGACTTAGTAACACGTGGATACTGGTATTGCCAAGTACCAGCACCATAATAAGTCACGGTCAACCAAGCAGGACGAATGAGCAGCCAAGCGAACCAAGCACGACCAATGACCAGCGAAGCGAAGCGGCGCCTAGGTATATAACGTATATTCAGTCTTTAGAATCCTTCTGAGGGGGCTGACAGGATGATCAGTGAAACATCAAGTCAAGTTCGACGGCGACGGCAAGACCCGGAAGAAACTACTTCATTGTACAACGGCCGTGAAAACCTCCTTCTACTAAGAAAAAGAAAGAAAATGTCTAGAAGAAAAAGAAGAGAAAAAGTAATGACGCTAGGAAGAATTAAGGAAAATTATACAAGTACAACAGGTTACTATCCTTTCAGCTACTGAAGGAATATAAAATGAAATAAAGGAGGATATAGGCGTTGTAAAGGCTGAAGTTAGTGACATTAAGAGAAAAGTTGCAGATATGAAGGGAAGAAGATATAAGTGAAGTCAAAGGGAAGCTAAACATGGTCGAAGAAGAAGTAGAACGACTTAAAAGGCAGTTAAGGGGAAAAGGAGGCCAGCTAGTAGTATCGGCCTTCCTTTGATGGACAAACTTCTTAGCCAACCTACAACAATTTTGGGTAACTGCTTGTGCTAACAACTGGAATAATGAAGAAAAGGCTATGGTGTTAGATCTAGCATTGAGAGGGCATTAGAATTATTGGAGATGATCCCAGCGGCGCAGTAAAAAGGTTTTAAAATTTTAGAGGCTGCATTAGATCTAAGATATGGTGAGAACACTTTGCTCAACTATATCTGATTCAGTTGAAATTGCATATGTAAAAAGCAGCGGAGAGCTTACGAGAATTTGAGGAGTAGAGACTGGCACATTGACTGGCAGGTGACGCATTTGTTGACGGTGTAAAAGACGAGATCAGGCGGGTCCTTAGGCTATCTCGGCATAAGAGTAGTAATGAAGTATTGATTCATACACTTGAGGTAGAGACCGCCTATATGGATTCCTCATCGCACAGAGTACGAGCCGTCTCTGTGAAAGAAGCCCAATCAGAGGAAACTCAATTAATGTCCAAGACATGTTCTCCAGAGAAACAAGAAAACCTACAAGGAGGTGTAGCCCAGCGGGAGTATCCGGTATTACCAGTGCAGCAAACTATGGCATATGATGCATGATTGTCGAAAATGGAACCCTAGAGAAGTAAACGCTGCAAAGAAAGAGGAAATCCGCTCCGACGAGATGAGATTGATGCTAACATATATACAGAAAATAGTCGTGCAAGTACTGAGCGAATTAAGTATTCTATATACCTGACTACACCTTCTATTGGAAAGGTCTTCCCACCAATTCAAGAAGACAACATGGAGTAGGATTTGCCGTTCGGAATCAACTTGTATCCAACTTAACACAAGTACCACAAGGCCTATCCGAGCGTTTAATGCTGCTACGCTATGAGCTATCAGATGGCAACGCGGTAAATCTAATAAGCGCCTACGCTCCCACTCTGGATGCAAGTCACGAAACCAAGGAAAGCTTCTATCAACAGCTGGAAGAAACCCTCTGTAGAATACCTAAAACGGAACGACTCGTTATTCTTGGCGATTTTAAAGCTAGGCATCATAGGCAAGAACGGTTTAGGCAACATGAACGCTAACGGTCAACTACTCCTAACAAAATGCGCCGAACATGATCTAGTTATAACAAACACCATTTTCCGACAAAAGGATAAATTTAAAGGCACCTGGCGTTACCCCAGATCAGGTCACTGGCATCTACTAGACTATGTTATCGTACGTAGGAAGCATCTCAAGGACGTCCAAATTACAAAGGCGCACATTGATAGCGAATGTTGGACCGATCATCGTCCTGTTGTCTCTAAAATGAAAATTATTATGAGACCCAAACACCGAAGAACTCAAGTAAAACGTAGACTCCGTTTCTGTATTAGTAAATTGCGTGACCAACAAACCGTCGAACAGCTAAAGCAAAAAGTTCAAGAGAATTTGAGTGCACTAGAAGAAACCAATTCTGTAAATGTTGCTGCTACCTGTACACAAATTAAAGACAGTTTAAAAGTGCGAGTGAGGAAATTCTTGGCACTGCAGCAAGTAAAAAACAGGAGGACTGGTTCAATGATAATGAAGCTTTTATACAAGAACTTCTTGACCGCAAACATATTGCCTTCCAAAACGCTATCAACCACCCCAACGACTCATCAAAAGCAGAAGCTTTTATCCAATCTAAGTATGAAACGCAACGCGAAATCAGAAGAATAAAGAACGAGTGGTGGGTAAGCAAGGCCAGAGACATTCAAAGGTACGCCGATTCACACGACTACAGGAATTTCTTTCAAGGAGTAAAAGCAGTGTACGGCCCCAGTCGGAAAAATATGTGCCCTATTAAAGATTTAAATGGAAATCTCCTCAAAGAAGACCAGGACATAAGAGCCCGATGGAAAGAACACTATTCTAACATTCTTAACCAGCAAAGTCAAGCCGATGACGATATTATAAATCTTATCCCTCAATATGACACCTTCGAAGACTTAGATAAACCACTAACAACGGAAGAGATCTTAACCGCCATTGGGCAGCTAAAAAATAACAAATCTCCCGGCGCCGACTCACTCCCAGCTGAGATCTTTAAAGCTGTGTCGTCAGAGCTCATACCCTACCTCAAAAAACTGTTTGATGTCGTGTGGGAAAATGATCAAGCTCCGCAGGAGTTTCGTGATACACTTTTAATCAACCTCTTCAAAAACAAAGGGAGCGCTGCGGACTGTGGAAATTACAGGGGTATAGCTCTCCTGGCTGTTGGAGGGAAGATACTCACTAAAGCGATGGCAAATAGGCTAACACCTGTTAGGGAAAAGTTACTTCCTGAAACACAGAGTGGCTTTAGACCAAACCGAGGCACATCGGATTTAATCTTCACACTTAAACAGCTTCAAGAAAAAGCACTCGAACATCAAGGAGAAATTCACATGGCCTTCATTGATTTAACCAAGGCGTTTGACTCGGTGGGCAGGGAAGTGCTCTGGAAAATTATGTTTCGCTTAGGTATCCCTAGAAAATTTGTGGAAGTATGTCGCAGTCTACATACAAACAACAACGACTAGGTTATGTATAATAATGAGGCAACCGAACCTTTCCAAACCCTCACTGGAGTTAGGCAGGGATGTGTCCTGGCACCCCTACTCTTTAATTTGTTTACCACTGCTCTAACAATTATTGTTGACGACAAATTGATAGTCAGAGGAATAGGTCTCAGATACCGTTTTGATGGCGGTCTCTTTAACATAGGGCGCTTTAGAGCTTTCACGAAGACACGCACACGATTCATTTGTGATCTCCAGTACGCGGATGACTGTGCACTTTTAGTCTCTACGCCGGAAGAGCTTCAAGAACTTTTAGATGTGTAGGCCCAGAGCTATGATTCCTTGGGACTTAAAATCAACATTGGAAAGACTAAGATTATGTCAACTCCTCATCAAGTGAACCAAATAGACATTACACTTAACGGAAATTCTCTTGAAGTGGTGGATCAGTTCAATTACTTAGGCAACGTTGTTAATGACAAAGCAAACATGGACAGCGAGATTCGCAATAGAATTAACGCTGCATCTAGAGCACTCTGGGGACTTAGAGAGAGAGTATTTGACAACCACGATCTTGCTTTGTCAACGAAAATGGCTGTCTACAGAGCAGTTGTCATTCCAACACTGCTATATGGATGTGAAAGCTGGGTCACTTACCGTCGTCATGTGAAAGAATTAGAACGTTTTCAGCAAAGACACCTCAGAAGTATGATGAAAATCCGTTGGTTCCATCACATATCAAACGTGGAAGTACTCAAGAGAGCAAACAGCCTTCCAATTGAGGTGCTTATTTCAAGAGCACGCCTAAGATGGGCAGGTCACGTTCATCGTATGCATGATAACCGCCTTCCTAAATGTACACTTTATGGTGAATTGCTAAGCGGTAGAAGAAGGCGTGGCGGTCAACGAAAGAGGTTCAAAGACGCTCTCCATGAAAATCTAAAATCCTGCGGTATTGCAGACGAACAATGGGAACAACTTGCAGCGGACAGGACCGAATGGCGAAGGGTTGTGGCCAGCTATCAAGGAAATGTTGCTGCAAGAAGGCCGAATCCAAGACCTAACCAGGTCTATGTTTGTCCTGACTGCGGTCGACATGTGCTCTCCCGAATTGGCCTCTATAGCCATAGTCGTGTGCACCGTAGATGAATGGGAATTACAATAGACTACACCTTTTACTTGTTTTTTATTGTACACAATTTATCGACTGTAACATTTTTGTACTCGGACTCGAGTAACGGCTAATAATAATAATATTATTAATAATAATAATACCTGACTATTGTAAATGTTAAAGAATACGATAAAACCTTCGATATACTTTTCGAAACTGTAACAAAATCCAAATATTTCGCATGAAAAGCGTGCTTCATGTAAAAATATCGTGGAAGAGGTTTTTAATATTTTTAATCATATTTTCGCCCTACGGAGCGTTATTTATGCAAAATTTCAATAACCCCTCAAGGAGCGTAATTTTAGAAAGTGTAGTATATGTCGCTGCACAGGGACGTAATGTCGCCCCGACCACCAAAATTTAGAAACAGTAACAAAATTTGACTTTAATTTCGGAAATTTCAAAATTAAAAACCCTTTTACGAATCCACGTTGTTAAGCACTGCAGCTCAGTCTCTAGTCAAAGTATTTCGAAAGTTTTAGCGAAAATAGCCTTTAGCGACAAGGCACCCCCATCACTTCCTAGCAGTCGATTTTGATGGGAAAATGATGAGTTTTAACGGGATTTGCCCTAAACCGGTTCCTCAGTAATTCGGTGTCAGAAAAATATAGTTACCATGTACTCATATGTGCATGGGACCGCCTTGCCTGAACGTATGAAATTGTAATTGCAGAATATAATTCAAAGTCGTTGCGATTCAAGCATTTTCAAGATCCGAGGAGCAACCAAAATTGATATTGAAATAAAAATACGTGAATAGATAGGCAAGCAAAAGCCCACCAAAATTTTATAAACATTGAACTTTTATTGAATCTTTTTGTGTAATCGTTAGCCCAAAAACCGTGCAAGAGAAATTAAGTCTCATGCGTAACGTAGTTCATATACACGCCAAGTTAAAGTTTCTAGACTTTACTCAGCAATTTTCAATGTTGTAAGAGTATCTGATTATTAAGAACGTATATTGATTATTATTTGTTCACCATAAAAAGTAATTATTGCATTCATAAACTAAAGTATTCTAATTGAGCCGATTGAATAAATGAAGTAATTGATGCAGTACCTAATTTGATTAGTAAGTAAACTATAATTATTCAGGTTTATTATATATTAATTATTTAGAATAAAATGTTTATTACAATTTTTACAGGCACATTTATATTTATTTATCGTGTGCTCAGAGTTTATATTTTTATTAGCGCACAGCAAAGAAATAAAAGCTTAAGTGGCAGTTTAAGCTCTTTCATAAAACACATAAAACACAATATAAAAGTCCTTTATTAATGTAAAATGCCAAGACCACTTTCATTTATAGATACTACCGATATTAAGCAGTAAAATTTGATCATATACTAAAACATAATAAGAGTGATTTGTATTCCGGTATTTTTATCAACCCGATAACATTATTCATTCACGCTCCCCTAAGCAACGTCAATTTTATATAATTTATGCCATTGGTTTTCCTCTATCGATAAAGTAGTTTTCGGCGTAAGCCCTCTATCCCCCGCAATTTTATTGGCTTTGTTTCGGAGCTTTACTTCTAGAATTATTGTCGCCATATCTCTATCTCTGCATCGATAAAAAATGAACTGTTATACCTAGTACCCTCGCTATGTTAGGAAAATATCGTACAAATATTGAAACCTTATCACAGGATTCACACGATAAATAACGGAAGTAATTATTTTTCACTTGTGTCTGTGAAATATGGCATGGGGTCGTGGAAATTGCTTACAAATGAAATTTTGCCATGTTGGGAATGGTATTTATTGAGGAAAATATTTATTTTCGTTTTTATTTATTATTCTACAGATAGCATCCTGTTTAAACTAAATGGATTGGAATATTGATAAAATATAGTCCAGTCCAAATCCCTATATATATTAACGTATATCGTTTGCGTCTTGTGTTACAAAAAATATCCCTTACCAAGAATTAAACCGAAGAAAATTAAAACTAATTATATTAGTACGTATTTGTGGATGAATATTTTTCCTTTAGTTGACTACATCTAGTTTTTCAAAACGTATCATAAAATAATTTTTAATTATCCCAAACAAGCAGTTGGATTCCACTATAAACTGTGGGTCCTCATCTCTCCTTCTGAAATAAATCTAAATCTCCCCGGCATTTTTCCAAACGTTTTAAAACCTCACCACTATAGTATACGAATACTGTATTTGACTCCAGCACAGCCAACCATGTTACCATAATAATTATTAATACTAATCTAACGCTAATGGTCCTGGCTTGATGATAATCTGAGAGGGATTACTGCTCTTTACCCCGATGCGTTGCTATGGATGGGTCAAGCCTTGTAGAAGTGTGGGCCTGGGTTTTAGCCTACCCTACTCACTGTTGTAAGCTGTGTATGATATCGGTAAACCTCTCTAAGTTCTGGCCCATAAACTACGCCGGTTGGGTCGTCTCTTTTGGGCCATTTCACTTAAATTTAATAAGCTAGCAATGCAGCAATAAATGAAAGAACTCATGGATAAAAAGGTGCTGTGAAGTTTCGTTTGAAAACACACAAATAAATAGTTTTCCTTCAAATGTCAAAGAAAAGTGACCTTAATGACAATGAACTTAAACTGCCATTTCTCTGACACCTAGTCTGATCGATTTCTTCTATCGTACAATTTTGCCACTCGGTGCCTTTTTTTGAACATTTCGGTTTCAAATCCCCGTTTCGCAATATCCACCCCATTCAGTAGGATTAAGTTCAGGCTAATCAAATTACATCACTTGCCAACCACTGCTACGCCCGCAGATGGTAAATAGAAAAAAAATGATGGTTTACTAAAATTTATATTAATTAATGAGAGGTCTTGATGGGCACCTCTCAGGGACTTGTAGCAAATATTTATTATAGTGTGCTGTTCGTGGTAAAAGTAGGAACCACACACTTGCTAGCTCGTCGGGGGGCAGCGGGTAAGACAGCTAGGTGGTGAACACACAAACAGTAATAAACCAATTAGTCCAATTCGAAGAATATATTACAATATAATAAATGTACACACATGTATTGAGTACCATATAGTATTAATTTATAGTTACATTAAAAAACAGTAAGAAAAAAAAAAACGAAAATGAGTGGCAAAAGCAAAATTACTGATAATATGTATATAAAAAAATATATTTAATAGTCAGTGCTAGGGCACTTATTTAGATGCAAAGTTTACGGTACTATGATGTAAGCTATAATTACTAAGTTAAATATATATACATATGTACAACGGCTAAGGAAATAAGACACTTAGCTGAGCAACGGTAGGTAGGTGTTGGTAGCCCAGGGACAGCAGCAAGCCTGGAGCCAAAACCCACGATGTGGTGAACCAGAGTGCTCCCAATTACGCCACCATGAGACAGCCAAAGATCCACTCAAATCAGGGGGAAGCAACGTCAAATAATGTTGGATGAACGATACACAAAACTTGAAGTGGAATAGAATAAAATAAAATAAAATAAAAGCCCTGCAAAAAACAAAAGGTTGTCGAGTATTGGCCAACATATTACAAAAACTATAGAACTCACGTGGATGTGGTGTGGCTTTAACGTAGCCTCCAGGCAACAACCCACCGGAGGGATTTTCTCAATTCTATAAGAAAATTTATAATTGTAAGTTAATAACGATACACGTGTTCCCCAAAATTAATGGTTTAATCCAAAACGAATCTGTGACGCTTGAAACCCAAACTCCAAATAGCTGACACAAAACTTCACAACAACCGCAATTGATCCCAATAGTACAGAACAAGTACAGGAAAGTCTTCGCAAGACATGTGGTTGTAATGACTACCAAATTAATAATGGCTCTCTCGGAAAAATTATAAAAACCAGAATTTAAGAAAAACCCATCAAAGGAAGTGAGTGAGCGACGTACCACGTTAATCGTTAATCGACGGACAAAATAGATCCTATGATTATGCAATCGTATCATAACTATGACAAATATAGTCTTCCCTTAGATTACAAGGATTAACAACCAACATATTATTTAGTGAAGGCAAATTTAAATTATATGGGAAAATTGTCCAAACCACGTAAATCATATTACCATCCTGCTCAAGCGCTCGAGTCTGCGACAGTACTACACCTAGAAAACACAGGGCCGGAACGCCCAATAGTTGCAAACCTACAAATTTCAAATATCTTAATAATCCACGTCCCCAACGCTAGTGCATCAATTCTGCATCCAGGATGCTCATGTAATAAGTCAGACTGTTTCCTGATATCCCAAATTTAAAATATGGCAGAAATCAGGACGAAACAATAAAATTGTGGGCTAATACGGGTCCTGTCACTTCGCCGTATGCTAGTCTGCGCTCTTGCGCTAGCCCGTCGTGAACGTAACGGAAGCGGTTTACCTACTATGCCAACCACAATTTTGGTTTTGACAGCAAAAAAAACTGACCTACACGAAACCTGGAGGAAACTGTTTATTAATATGTTATTGTAATAGATATTATTGGACTATCGAATATGCCAAGGTAGGTCACTAATTGTGTTCTTTATACGATAATAGAAGAAACGGGCGTTTTTGTTTGTTTTCTTTCCTAGGTTATGAACTGTTTTTAACTAATACAATTTATTTAATAAATGAAGTAACATAAAACATTTGTGTACTCGGGCCTTGTAAGTCATAATTTAATCAAACAAACTGTCGTATGATGGTTGATAAAACAAATTTCATTTTAAATTACTGAACTCAAACCTTGAAGCAAAACGATACGCGATGGAAAAGGATATTCCCGAAATTCGTCCTAGACATACATGGTGGCACAATAATTAACTAATCAGTAAAATATTCAATATAAAAATTGCAACAAATGGCGACATAGAGCGATTCCTTTCCGAGGAACAGAAGAGTAATGGCTATTTATCTTATTTTATACCCGGGAAATTTTCAAGTGTAACACCACTTTAAAAACACTCGGAATTGATTTAATTATAGATGAAAAAAATTCCACCCCCTTGATGGGTGAAAACAACCTCAGGCGGTGATTACGTAATCCTGATTACCTACCCTATCGCCTACCTCAAAGAGACGCCCCCTACAAAATATGAATCCCCCCCCCCAAAAAAAATTCCATCCATTTGAAGGCTGAAAACAACCCCTGGGGTGGTTACACAACCCTGGTTACCTACCATCTTATTCAAAGAGACCCCTCCTATAAAATAAATTCCACCTCTTTGATGGGTTAAAACAAACACTGAGGGTGGTTACACAACCCTGGTTGTTCCCGTTCCCGGAAAAGAGAACTTTGGGGGTAGTTTTTGATCAAATCACCACCCCTGGGGTAAGGATGGTTGAGGCTAAATCCGTCGAGGCACCTTCCATTTTACTCGAGGTAACAACAATTAGTCGAAAAACTGGGGAAAATAAACCGGTTCCCGGAAAAGGGGACTTTGAGGGCAGTTTTAGGTCAATTTGAGGGAATTGTGGAGGTGGAAAAATTGGTTTCACCCCGGGCATCGATTCAGCACCGTGTTTTTATTTACTATTATTCACTCAAATTATGTTTTTTGGCGGCCAACGCATCTATGATTTCTACTTACGAAAAGAAGTTGTTAAGGATTACGCCATAATTTTACCTTCATCTTTAATATAGACGATATATCAGTTTCCTTAACTTGGCGCTGATTTTTTAAAGCATTTCTGTTTAATGGTAGATTTGAAAAACAAACGTTTAGTGGATAATAAGCACTAAAAGTTCAAAGTACTAAATAATATGTACGCATTAAATTCAATAAAGAATTTTTTTCCGTTAAAATACCATCTTACATTGCAGCTATTTGTGTTAGTTTCTTTGTCCATTGGTACGTTTATTTTCTCTTTTATTTTTATTGTTATAGTTAAACGATTTATTTTAACCTGTATTTTGGTGTTGGTAGTACATTATTTTTACATAGTTAGACCGTTATTACTAGTAAAGGCTTATTTTAAACAATGTTGTAATTTAATTTCGCCTGTACAGAATATTTATGAAAATCTTACTTAGGTTATGTGCTTGACTAATAAATAAATAATTTCTGGTTGTATAAGATTACTGTAACAATAACCCCAAAAGACGAATTTAAATATAAAACATGTTTTACAAATGTCTGGAAACAGAGTGGTATGAACGCAAACAAGTTTTTAAACGTATTCCAAGTTCCTGTTATTTTACCTGGAAATAAACAAGGGGAAGCTTAAATACTTTATATTCTTTAATAACACTAACTTTGGTTCAGTTTATTTTTACTTCTATAAACTCCTCAAATTTTAAAACCAATCTTTCTTCTCAAATTTAAATCCACACTAAGTGCTCGGAGTAAAGTTTATTGGAAGTCGCCAACGAAATGTATGAGCAAATATGTTTATTAGTTCCAAAAGTTCCTTAATCCCTTCGTCGCTCATTTTTCATCACCTTCAGATAGGATATCGCTATTTTGTGTAATTACATTGTTAAATGAAATAAAGTAAATTGCTAAACCTGGAACTTTGTTTAAATGAGGATCGCGCTAAAACTTTACTTACATTTTCAATAAACTTAATGCTGAAACTTTAATTACAAAAGAAATATCGCTGAAACTTTTCATTAACTTTGTCATTATAACTGATGAATTAAGAAGGTTCTAATTTGTATCAATTTTCGCAAATTAATTAATAATTTTGATAAGCATTTTCTTGTATTTCATTTAATAAGTTAATTTGGCTAAGACATACATACATCGGCTTGATATACTTTTATAGCAGTGCCACAATATGTTGATGGGATATGTTATCAATATTAACTATTGTTATATCAATCTATTTAAAAATTATCTATATATAGGGTACTTCAAATGAAAATGTAGATTGGCGAGTCCGAAATACGTTAAATGATAAACTAATACCAAACCACATTAGTTAAAATCTGTAAAAGACAAAATTAGTGAACCTATGGCTGTCACTGTAAATAAATCTCTCGTGGAAGGAATTTTTCCAAACATACTTAAAATAGCGAACACCATACCAATATATAAAAAATAAAACCCACATGTTATTGAAAATTACATAAATAAATTTAAGAGGGTGACAAAAGATTTCTTTACTGACAATGTTAGCTATCATTTAAATAAAAGTTTTCGTGTTTGTCTCTGGTTTTATGTTTTTGTATATTTTCTGTAGATGCATTAAGAAAGTTTTATTATTTATGTTAAATTTTGTGTTTATCTTTGTATTTTTACACAATTCTTTTACATGTCTAGGTAATAAATTGTATAATTTCATTGCGATAGTATAATTTTTTTTTATCACAGCTGCTTTATTACTTTTTAGAATTTTGACATTATTATTTTCTCTTGTTGCATAGTTATGTTTCATTGGTCTCGTTAGATCTGGGCGTTTTTTAAATGTTAAACTTGAGAGGATATAAATTGTATCAACATCAAACAAGTTTTTGTTGTCCAATAATAAGTGCGACGGATATGATTTCTGTTTATTTAGTATAACTTTAATGATATACTTTAGCACAATTTTTAGTGGACATAGATGCGTCATATATGTTCCACCCCAGTTTTTTATACTATATTGGATTATTGAGACTACCAGTGCCTGATAATTTTAATTATTATTTTTCTTGATAGTAACTATCGAAGTTGGTAGAATTTGTATATTAATTTCCTGATATTTTTTACTACATATTTTATATGATAATCCCATTTTCAAAATTTGTCTACATACACACCCAGATGCTTAATTTGATCTACTGGGGTAATTTTTCCCGTACACCTACACAAAGTATTAATGTTACACTTTTGATCATAACATATGGTTTGTATTTGACTGTCCAACTTTATTTAGAGGGGATATGATAAACTTAACCTTTTCCTTGTTCAAGGTGAGCAAGTGTTTAATTGGCCATTTGTTTACTATTTGAAAGCCAGACCCAGCATTCTTTATAGTATATTCCCAATTGCCAATTGCTCCCGTTAAATAGTAAGACGGTGTCGTCAGCCTAGAGATATTATTTTGGACGGCGCTTTTAAGTTAAGATTCACTGGATCATTAATGTAAAATAAAAATAATATAGGGCCCAGAACTGCCCCTTGAGGGACTCCATAATTTATTTTCTTTCCTCAGAGTCAATCGATACGGATTGTTGTCTATTTGTGAGATAATCTTGCATTAACTTACTTGGCACATCTCGTATGCCGTTATTGTTAAGTTTTTCAATAACTTTTTTATGGCAGACCGTATCGAAAGCTTTTGCAAGATCCAGAAAGATTGAAAGTTTCATCATTGTTGTTCATTGCTTTATAGATATGACTAGTTAATTCATAGATTGCATCATGCGCTGATTTTTTAGAAGAAAGCCAAATTGAAATGGAGATATTATGTTATGTTTTTGCATGTGAGACATTATTCTTATCTTTATACACTTTTCTGCAAACTTTGCGGAGTTAATTAAAAATATAATGAAATTGATAGAAATATTTGGCATCAGCAGGATGGAGATACACCACATTTTGCATTTGAAGTAAGAGCCTATCTCAATCAAGATTTTCCCAATAGATGGATCGATAGACGCCTGCCTGTTGTCCGGAAAATGTCGATATGGAATTAAAAATTGGCGTGTTTTAGGATTTTATTCATAAATTGTTAATTGCGTAGATAATGAATTTATACCTTACTTATGGACCTCACTGTATATCGACTTGTCAGATATATTATTTTTTGTAGTGTCCAATAAAAATCTATCTATCTATTAACTCTATTAAAACATAATATATTTAGTCGCAAAATCCTCCGAAAAATCCTTATTTTAGTATAAGGAACGTAACCAGACTGCAACCAACAGCTACTCTCCGGGCTATGTGCCCCACCGAGCGCTGAATTACAAGTTACAAGCCTGGCGCGTTAAGTGTAATAATTGCATATTACCATCAAAACGTTAATTCTTCGATTGCAACAAACACCAGCCGAAAGACTGATCCTCATTAAAGGAGCTCTCGTGCCAGTCATCACACACCACTTGCAGACTGCAGTTTCGAGCTGTTGGCTCTCGTCAGCGCACGGTAGGCATGTGACGACCGACACGAGGATCACTTGACCATTTAGTACATTTCGGTATCTTTGGGATAGCGACATGTAAAATAGTCAGCAGGCGCCATCTAGCGGTCCAGTGTCTGTTGCAATCGAAAAATAAATAGCCTGACTGGGCTTAGCATAGTTCAAATGTGCTTTTAGAGGACGTAATATTAAAACATAATATTTTTAGTCGCAAACTCCTCCTAACTATTAGCTCTATTATTGTCACACTTCTTTTTTATATTAATGTTGCAATTAAAATATAAAGTAAATTTGTTTTGTGGTTGGTACTATACAAACTCGTATATAAACAATAATTTATATTCGATAATAATTAATTAATGAATGTTGTAAGTCTTGTCCGAGCTGTTGGGTCTACGCCATGTTAATATTCTGTAAGAGCTTTGTGTGCCTTCAGGTAATTTCCCACAACTTTCATCATCAAATATGAACATTAATGGCCATCATTACCGTACACGGCATGTCGGGCTATTTTGGATATTGAATATCGCACGTTAAACCGTTCAAGTTTTGCACTAATTGATAATAATCCGAATGAAGTGTGCATATTGCGTTTTACACCTACTAATACTTGATGACGATGTTGATTTGCGTTTTAAAAGACAATTGAGTTTACTGTGCAACAATGTAATAAAACTGATCAAAAATACTAGAAGTAATACTAAGTTTTTAAAAAAATATGAATAGAACAACAAATATGGGAGAGGCACAAAGTGTCAGCGTTAATGTGCTGCGCATCTTAGCTCAATTTTGGACCGTAATTACTGATAGAAATATGCATCTGGGGATAAAATTGTGTAAGACAGTTTCTGTAACGAATTTTATAGTATTAATTTTGTATTTAACTATTTTTGTCGCAAATTCAACGAGAAAGTCGAAAACTGCAAAAAAACAAATCCTTGCCACTTCCCCTCTTTGGAGGAGGGTTCCGGGCCTCGAGTGGGAATAATTAAAGACCTCTCACTAACAACCACATGAACCCTTTTCTAAGAAATTTTTTGTTTCAATTATTTCTGCTGGAAAATACATTGCGCCTGGTATATAGCTGAACAATTTTTGGCCACTTTAGTCACATAATGAATTATTTAGTTCGTTTAAAAATTATATTTTTAATAATTAACAATTCCTTTATAAAGTTGATTACATTAGGAAAACAATGCTACATTAAAATTATAATTGCGAAATGAAAATGCAAAACAAATAATACAACCGAAAAGCGGGATCCAACAAAAACACGGAGAGTCAACTGCGGTATTAATTTTTAAAATACACATTGCATAAATGGGATTGATAAAAATTTCACATATGTTCATTATTTG
This sequence comes from Leptura quadrifasciata, assembly GCA_963675555.1. NCBI lineage: Eukaryota > Metazoa > Arthropoda > Insecta > Coleoptera > Cerambycidae > Leptura > Leptura quadrifasciata. The sequence goes on from OY776676.1 coordinate 159,944,410, forward strand.
GATAATATAATATTTACTATAACAAAGCGACGCACACCGCACAGGGCCAACGTATCCATGCAAAAGGGCATTGTGAAAAAGTCACTCACTCATATCATTTGGACTGTGTCTATGAATCAGAATGACAATAACACAAAGAGGTTGTGTGAGCGGCCAACTCATAAACGTCGACAAAGCTACTACATTTTCCATTAGAAATAGGCGAAAAGAACAACTGTTTGACATTTGGCGGAGGATCGCGATCTTTTGTGTTTCGTTGGAGTATGTTGTTTCAGCATAGCACATTCCTTTGTTTGCCCCTATGTATTATTAAATTTTTGATAAGGCAGGTGGATGCGTATTTATTAAAACAACAAGACTGTTATTACAGGGGCGAGCGTAGGTGCGTTTTTACTATGTACATACTTCGGTATGCGATGTAAAGTAACGGCAGGCGCAGTTAGTACTTGGATTGGTGACCATTCCAACGGAAACCGCGTTCTCGCCTCACACATCTTCCAGCGGCTTGTATATCAGTGTATGCGCGGAAGCTATACAACCTTAGGCGAGGGTTGTATAGGAGATATACCATCCTTCGGAGGGGATGTAAAGCCGTCGGTCCCTTGTCTATTAAATGTTAGGCAAGTAAAAGATCCCTACTCTTCTTAAGGGAAGAGGTTCGGCAAAATTCCTGGTTGGGGGTAGCTCGTCTACAGGCGTCGGTGTTAGGCCTCAGTAGCGGAAATAGGCCGACGTTAAATAAATGTATAAAAAAAAAAGACTGTTATTACATAAATATAAAATACTTGTTTATAAGATTTTATACCAACCCAACAAGGAAACTGAAACGGACGGCAAAAGAGAGGAGCGTTGGTGGGAATTTTTGTATTTCTTACCCATTTCCTACGTACCCATTACCCCCCATTATCCTAATAAATGATTCTCTTGTATTAAATGTTTGACAACATATGTATATTCATATTGTATATTTATGTAGGTATATATAATCATTTATAATTTATAACTCAGAAATGTATCGTGATAATTTATAAATAAACATCATTATTATTATTATATTCATCGACAAAAAGTGATTTAGTTTAAATGTATCCTACAGGAACCTTTTAAACTTTGCTTCATTTAGCAATTGATCCGGATTTTAATTAATTTAATGCTTATCCGCATAAATAAATAAATAATATAATAATAATAATGATTATTTGTCAAAATAAGGGTGTTTATAACAGGGTGTCTCACCGGGAATTGAATTGATCGATATAGAGAAAAGTACGCATCAGATAATTTTGAAAATTTAGATAATTACTAATGTCGGTATGGCCAATGTATCTAAAATAATTACAAACAGCTGGCACTTCTGCTTATACCGGAAGTCGATACCAACTTGCTTATTTCAAATGGAACACCCTATATATTTTAGAGTTTTCGAAAAGAGCATAAAATTTTGAGTCGAAAATATGTAGCATAATCTAAACCTAGCCATTTCAGAGATATTTGACATTTTATAGAAAATTTGACAGGTGCAACGGTTTGCAAGGACCGTTATAACTTTCTTCGTGTAAAATATCCTCATTTGATTCTTGTCACGTAAAAAGAACACAAAGAGAGTTACGTTTTACAACTGAAATAAATTCAATAATATCATACCAAGTGTTCCGTCTTTCGCGTTACATTTTGTCAACTTCAAACCTCGAAACTTGTTTAGGTCAAATGGAACACCCCATATTTTTGTACGTTAAGTTGTGTACAATTGAATTCCCTTTTTTCTGATATTAGCATTGTGGGGGTTAAAGTTACAACTTTTTGAAATATTTGCGATTTTATTAGAAATTCATGAATTGTAATCATTTCATCAAAATAAGGAACTAAGGAACTAAGGAAGGAACTAAGAAATAATCAGTCATTATCTTATGTCAAAAAATGCCAGCACGTTTAAATTTTACCAACGAAAACTTTTTAAGTTTGTTTATTATTTATGGAAAATGTGATAAAGTAATGTCAAGAACTTGCAGCACATTTGCTATTCGATATCCAGAAAAACGGAAACCGTCACCAAACACTGTAAAACGCATACTCGAAAATTTTAAAAATTATGGCTCTGTCAAGGCAAAAATGCAAGGAAGAATGTCTATTGCTGATGACAAAAACATTGAAATAGGCATTCTGGGATATTTTCATGCATTTCCAAGGATGTCATTAAGACAAGCTGCTCTGGAATCGGAACTATGCAAGGATTCAATTCACTGAATCTTATTAAAACATAAGTTTCACCCGTTTTCATTCCATATGGTTCAAGGATTAAAAGAAATAGATTTCCTAAGACAGAATTTTTTTGAGTTTATTCTAATAAGGTCTGAGGGTTACGATTCTTATTTGGGAAATATTATATGGATAGATGAAGCAAAATTTACTAAAAATGGACTTTTTAATAGACACAATTAGCATTATTGGAGTGACTCAAATCCTCATATGTTCAGAGAGCGAAACTTTCAGGAAAGTTGGCATTGAACTCAATGTTTTCTGTGCCATAAGAAACGATAGAGTGGTGGCATTACAATTTTATCAGGAAAATTTAAACGGTAAATTAAATTTTCTCTTCTGCTAATATGTATAAGTAAATTTTTGTTTTTTTTTTTTTTTTAGGTGAAAGATATCTGAATATCTGAATTTGGATAATAACTATTTAGAAAATTTACCTCTCACCGAACATAGAAACATTTTTTATCAGCACGACGGTGCTCCCCCACATAACGCATATTTAATTAATAATTATTTACAAGAAACTTTTTATGATCAATGGATTGCCAATAATGGACCTTTCTTATGGCTTCCTGGCTCGCCCGATTTATCAGTTCTGGATTATTTCATTTGGGGAACTATTAAAAATAAAGTTTCTGTGAGCCCATTAACAACCATTGAAGATTGTATGCAAAGAGTAAGAAATGCATTTCAGAACATATCACAGGATTCAATTAGGAGAGCTTCCTATAAGGAACTAATCCGAAGGTGCGAAAAATGTGTCGAGGTTCGAGGGCGGAATTTTGAGCAATTATTAAATTAAAATGAAATCATATTTTAAATTGATCTTATCTCTGCTATTTTATTTCATGCCATATCTTCAATTCGATTAATACGCACGTTACAGTGTTAGTGTTACTTTGCGTTTTCGTGGATATCGAGTACCAAGTGTGTTGCAAGTTCTTGATATTACTTTATCACATTCTCCATAAATAATAAACAAATTTAAAAAGTTTTCATTGGTATAATTTAAACGTGCTGGCATTTTTTGACATAAGATAATGACTGATTGTTTCTAATCATGGCTATTTTGATGAAATGATTACAACAATTCATGAATTTCTAATAAAATCGCAAATATTTCAAAAAGTTGTAACTTTAACCCGCGCAATGCTGATATCAGAAAAAAGGGAATTCAATTTTACACAATTTGACGTAAAAAATATAGGGTGTTCCATTTGAAAACAAGTTTTCGCGTTTTGAAGTTGACAAAATGTAACGCGAAAAACGGAACACTTAGTATGATACTATTGAATTTATTTCAGTTGTAGAACGTAGTTCTCCTTGTGTTCTTTTTACGTGACAAGAAGCAAATTAGGATCTTTTACACGAAGAAGAGTTCTTGCAAACCGTTGCACCTGTCAAATTTTCTATGAAATGTCAAATATCTCTGAAACAGCTAGGTTTAGGTATAGAATATGCTGCATATTTTCGATTCAGAATTTTATGTTCTTTTAGAAAACCATAAAATATATAGGGTGTTCCATTTGAAATAAGCAAGTTGGTATCGACTTCCAGTATAAGCGGAAGTGCCAGCTGCTTGTAATTATTTTAGTTGGATTGGCCGCACCGACATTACTAATTATTTAAATTTTCAAAATTTTCTGATGCGTACTTTTCTCTATATCGACCGATTCAGTTCCCGGTGAGACACCCTGCATAGTACAATAATAACAGGGTTTGAACTACATAAAAATTAGTCCGTTCATAATAATTTGGTTATAACTCCTATTCGACATGTAGTTCAAGAATCCAAAGAATCCTCAAAAATTGGTGGGGTGGAAATGAGGTTTTTGGGGGGAGGGAGGGGTGAGACATTTTTTAAAATGTACTTTTTTGAAAGTAGAGATGTAGGGAGTCGTTTTATATTTTTTTGGTATGCTGAATTGAATGAGACCAAAATCATATCGATAGGATCAACCCTTAACGAATAGAAAATGATTCTAATAATAAAAATACGATAAAACGCAAGAAGATTTTATTAAAAGGAAAAAAGATGTACAGTATTAATGTAGTACTTACAAAATTTGTATATGAAGTATGTAGTACTTAGTAATAAGTATTTTATTCATCTAACATGTTGTACTCTTCGTTAGTGACGTCATTAAAGTCTGAATATTCATCAAAGGCCTCTGTTGATATGGTTAACACGTCTGACGAAACTGTAATATCGGTACAATTGTTTATGCAGGCCCCTCCCTCAAAAATTTTGCACAAAATTGAGCATTCCACACCGCTTTTTACACAGGAGCACTGAGAAGTGGAGCAATTTTCCTTGCAGGCACAGGAAATCAACTTAAGGATGGTCTCTGAAGCAGCGTAAAGGGTTGTCCTGATTGGGTTCAAATCATTGCCACGACGAAACCAACCCCACTGTTGTGGGTCCAGTTTATTCCCGAGCCACAACTGTACTTGATAGAAGGTACGATATGAATGTTGTACAGCACCTGCTGATGTAGGAAGAAGTGATTCCAGCTTTGCTACATTTTTAGTGAGTGAACTCTGGAACATTACGTACCATAGTTCATCTAACGTATGTTTCCTATCTTTGAAGTAATAAATATACAAAAAATAGTCTCTCCGGCTTTTTCTATTTCACTGTGAGTTGCTGTTTGGCATACGTGTATGGTGTGGCGCAATTCAGGTTCTGTCTTAAGCAGCTTAATGATAAATTGATTGATTCCATAAATAATTGCACTTGTGGTGTCGCAACCACTAAAAGAGTGAGCGAGTAGGATGTACGTGTTAATGTGCATATGTTGGTTCTGGTTCCAAATTAAAAAAAAAACACTTCATATTAGTAATGCTTATATACAGGGCGATTGATAAATGTAAAATTCAAAGGGTGATTTTTTGGATGAATTTATGATGCCTACCTATCTTTTCTCATTTTTTCACTATTAGAACCATTTTTATTCATTAAGAGTTGATCCTGTCGACTTGATTTTGGTCTCATTCGATTTAGCATGCAAAAAACATAGAAAACGACCCTCTACACCTCTACTGTCAAAAAAGTATATTTTATAAATTTCCTCCCCCTCCCTCCTCTTAAATACCTCATTTCCTCCCTCCAATTTTTAGGGACTCTTTGGATTCTTAACAATTCTTAACTACATGTCGAGTAGCACTAATAACCAAAGTTTCAGGACGGACTAATTTTTCTGTTGTTGAGGTACGTTTGGTTGCAATTTTTACTGTTCTAATATACATATAGTTATAGCTTCTTATGAAATAATCCATTCCTCTTAGCGCATTAACATTAGTTTTTTAATTTTCAAATATTCAGTTGATTACAAATTGCGTAAGAATGGGTAGTATCTTATAAATGTTTACCTGTTTGAGTAAATATATATCTAATAATAGTTCTATATTATATTTATATTTTTGTCTTTCTTAATTGATAAAGTCACTAGTTTTATTTATGATTCTATAATTTAGTATATTGCGCTTTTGATGATTTGATCAAGTACAAAGAACTATTTTTACCTTTTGGTGCATCAACTCGGTCTCTATTTCTTCTGTATGATTGTGGGTTTTTGCGCTGATGTTGAAGGAATAGCCCCCCCAGAAAACAGTAGAATTTTACAGTCTGTTTCTTTGAACGTTGGTTGATGTGGTTTCTCTTCATATTTTTCTTTTTCTCATTCTTTTAGTTGATCTACAGTGTAGCTACTTTTGTTTATGTATAAGACATTTTTTAAATTATTTCTTCTAATCCTTGGTCTTTGGCTTCTTTCAAGTGCTTTCTGAGAACTTTTGTGTTTCTTGTAATTCTTTTGTTAAGCTATTGACAAAGAAATACGCTATCTTTTAGATGGTGACAGTTGCTAAAAATGTCTAGCTTCTCATGTAATGCCAGGAACGTAACTGCGATTGGTCTATAATTGTTTTTTGAATTTTTACTAAATTTGTAGCCTATATTTATTTTCGATTTTGATATGTTAGTAGAGATTTTAGATTTAAACAAATTGGTTACTTTGTTATATAAATTTTCATCTTCATCTTCCTTGACTAGAAAGATAATTATATTATTTTTTATTTCTTCTCTCTTTGTTAACCCCAGTTCAATGAAATAATAATAAATAAATAGTTTATTACAAAAGGAAATATGCATACATAAGTGAACTTGTTTATGCAATGAATATGAGGTTGGTTCCCTGTGAAATAACTTAATACTCTACATATGTCCCAACTTGTTAGGCCTCTCTCAAGACATTGTGTTACTAGAACACTATTCGTCTGAGCTTTTTTCCAAACCAAACTTGTATTTTTTGAAAACGCAGACCTGGTACACGTGACCACCTCAAGTGTGTGAGCAAAATTTGAAATAATTAGATAAAATAGTTTTTAAAAAAATGAGGCTCAAAATATTTTGGAGGTGACAGAATATTACTCACAAAACTTCCTGAATAGATATGATACTTTGTATTTGCAAAGTTGGTAAAACGGATAGCTGTTCTCTTGTAAAATCATTATGTTCAATCATGGAGCATCATGCCAACCCTGTTAATTTATTTATTACCAATTAATTAACTTATCTCTTGTACATCAAAGGAGTTAATTAATAATACAAATTTAAGTTCACAAGATAAAAGATAAAAATATATTTAACCGCCAACGCTCTTGTTTACGCACTTAATTATTTTTAAAATACCTTATCACACGCAACTTAGAACCTCGCTAATTTGATACACCCTTATAAAACATGGCATATCTTATTAATGACAGAAAAGTAGAATTTCATAAGATATTATGATTTTTTTTCATTTTTATCATACTATTAGTCTGAAAATAGAAAGAACAGCGATACGAATTTACCCTATATGTTTATACCTAAACGTAGAAAATTTACAGTGAATAAGTCAGCATGTTCAGTTGTATTAACCATTTTGATCACGTAAACCCTTAAACACAATTGTTAGTAAAAGTAGTGTGCAGTGGGACATTACTGTTGATAGCGCTACAAAACTTTATTTATTAAACAAATTAAACCTACCTCTGAGCTTCTTGTGTAAGGAAAACTTATTTTTATTTAATTATTCCGACATTACGCTAGAATGGATCCAGCACTTTCCTAGAATGATATTCTACTAACAAATTGTTCGTATTTATACGAAGGTTATAAGTAAGTCAAACGTAGCAGCCTCATAAATAATTTAAAATAAATTTGTTAAATATAATCTGCTTTCAAACATTGAAATCATTAATAAACAGTATAGCGAATAGAAGCACTAACCTGAATGAACCTTAATATACAGGATAACTTTATTTAAATAATAGTTTACAACCATGGAAGGTTACTCAGTTTACCCTAAGTGATAAAGAAGAGAAAGAGGACAATGTAATACAGAAATTATATAAGTTGGCATAAAATAATAATATGTAATGTAATGTAATGTAATAATATGTAGCCGTTTTTATTTTTATTACCGTGAAAATCAAATTGATTGGTGTGTATATTTTTAGAAATTTTTTTACTGCTTGCATGTGAACGTTATAAATTGATTTCCAAATTATTGCATACTAAAGTTTTGATCGCACAATTGAGGAATACAACATTTTAAGCGCATCTACATTACAAAAACTATTGCAATTTCTTATTATAAAACCTAATAATTTGAATGCCGAGTTTGTGGATAAGTTAATATCCTCTACAAATTCCAAAGTCCCTTACATTTCGACACGCTCATATATCTAATTTGTTAGACGTACAACAAAACCTTATATAGTTTATTTGCTAGACAATCCTCGATGGTGTGTACGTCACTAAATATTTTTAAACCATCTACAAACAAACGTCTCGCGTAATCAATCTATGGTGTCAACTAAATCATTTATAAATATAATAAACAAAAGTGGTACCAGGTTTCAACTCTGAGGCACCCCTGACGTTCCAAGATAAGTATTTGATTTAAAACCGTTATATTGCACGTATTGTAACCGGTTTTCCAGGTATGATATGAAGAAGTACGGATACATATTCTGTCATTGGGGATAAACCTCCAAACGCAGATATAAAAATATATGATAATTTAGTTGAAGTGCACAAAAACACATATTCTCTTTTACCTTCGCGAAGGAGATATAATGGTATAATTTAAAACATTATTTTATTGCAGATATTATTATTAATATTCAGTGTGGTTCAAAGCTTACGTGTTCGGCTGGCAATCCAAACAAGAACGTGAAGTTCATCAGCAGCTATAGGCCCATATCGGCGCTGTCGACGAACTTCAAGTTGGCGGAGAAGCTCGTCCTGATGAGACTAGATGATATTCAGGGGGAGATTCGCATTGACGATGAGTCCCAGTTTGGTTTTAGGAGTGGCAGGAGCACGGTGCAACAGGTAGCTAGGATAGTTAACGACGTCAAAGTACAATACAACCTCGGGAAGAGCACCACCATTCTCGATATTGAGAAGGCGTTCGACACCGTCTGGATCCCGGAGTTAGTCTACAAATCACACCACTACAACTTCACCGAGCTCATTCATTTGTTCCTGGTGGGAGGAACCTTACAGTTTCGAGTGAATAATAAACTATCAACACGGCGAGACATTCGCTCGGGAGTCCCGCAACGATCGAGCCTCTGACCAAAGTTGTACAACTTGTACGACTCCGACTTCCCAGAGTTCCCGAATTCGAAGCTGGCCTAGCACGCCGATGACACAGCCATGTACGAGTATTATCATAACGTACAAACAGCGAATATGCTGCTGAAGGCGCACATTACTCGTTCCACGGCTTATTATGACCAGTGGAAGATTCGGGTGAACGCTGAGAAGTCGGAGGCGATAGTCTTCACGCATCGTTTTACTGAGAACAAAATCTTAACACCCATGTCGATCAGGGGAAACAAAATTCCAACCAAAAGATGCGTGAAGTACTTAGAAGGGGTAAGACTCGACCAAAGACTGACGGTTAATACCCATATAAATGAGGACAATGCGGACGGTATACTCCCTGTCCAGGAGTCTGCGTTGGTTCATGGTCAGGGGTAGAAAATTTCACCTACAAGATAAAAAAATGTTGTATACAATGGTGGTCAAGCCGTCAATCACATATGCGGCGCCGGTGTGGTGCAGCATACCTGCCACGACAATTAAGCAATTCCCAGTGTTCGAGCACAAATTATATGCGCCTCATAACGAATTCAGGAATGTACACCTCCCTCAGAGCCTCAGAAATCTATATCCACGTTGCAACGATATAACACTGATGCGGACTACATCCAACGCATCTCTCAAAATTTCTTTTTGTTCAAGCTGGGCGATAGCCCATTAACAAGACACAACGCAAATTAGACAGTATAATGCCCCATTTCGGATTAAACACCCCTTACCAAATCAGACGTTACAGATTTTTCGTCAACCTCTGTTGTAGCCAAGCTTCACCAATTATACCTTCTGCTTACTCTATACACTTTTACTAATATTTCATACCTTTGGCTATCTCGAAATCTTTCTTGCCCCCTCTTTCTTTCTGTTTGTGTCCTTTTGTTTACTGCTTTTTTTTGTACATTTTTATTTCTAAATTTATTTCCCATCACGAATCTTAAATAAATTAAAACATTCTGAAATCAAAAATTCTTAAAGCCAAAAGTTTAGGCCAGCTATGCGCAGCCCGGTGTTCATGCGTTTCGCAGAAGGTGCCTCATTTACATTGAGATATCTGCGCCATGCTACGTCAAATTTTAAAATTACAATCTGACGTAACTAGTTGGTCGTCGTCTGTTGACTAACGGTATTTGCCGGCCGACTGACAGTGGAGATGGTCGGGGTTCTAAACTTCTTGATGTATCAGGGCGCCAAGTAAATTTTTTTTCTCTCCAAATACCAGCTCAAGTACAATGTAACCTTAAATTTACTAAATAAATTACTTAGCGAGACGATAATGAAAAATTAAAATTCAGTTTTATCTTTTAATAACAATAAACGAAGTAGGTTAACTTTATAACATTAACAGTACAATAACGTCGGGTATATATGGTATAGCAGACAAATTCAACACTAAAAAAAATGTATCATAGATGTTTTAATTAATTGACAGAATATTTTCAGAAATTGTTTAGCAAAACTTAAATAAAATATATATATATATATAGGTACAGTGGTGAAATTTTTCAAAGCAAAATATACAATATATTTAAAAAAAATCAATATATATATGGCGCAAGAAGGATACAAATTTGCAGGCAGCAGGGCTTCAGCTTTGGCTCAAATTTCAGGAATGGGCAACTTCCAGCCTATCAATTAACCCAGAAAATGGATGGCTCCTCCACAAAAAAGAAATTCCGGTCCAGCAAGGAGAAGTAACATAAGTACGTATAGACCAGTCGAAAAATGTTATTCGTATCAGGGGAGACAAAAAAAAATGTAGGAAAAACTACGAAATACTAGGCGAAACCGTAGGTGAAAAAAAAACCCTAAAAATAAATTTTTACCACTGAACAATTTACTACAAGTGATATTTTGCTAGTTTGAATATAAAAATAAAATAATTACCTCGTTTCGGAGGGTTTCTTAGAAAAATGTTGTTGACCTTGGATGTCCTTGGCCTCGCGTAAATTTGGCAAAAATGGCTTTTACGTATAGATCCTTCCAATGAAGACAATCGATTTCCAATACCATAAAAATATGCACTCATCCAAACATAAATGGAAAATCGAAAATATAACGTTGCGAATATATCCCGAAATGGTGAAATTACTTGTTTCAAAACTCGCAACGAGTACGTAAAAATACCACTTAATAAATTGCCAAGCGTTCGAGCGAACTACACGTGAAAAGTGACAGCCTACCGGAAGCCAAACACTATTGTGAAGAAATAAATCTGTGTTACCGATCGCCAATACAGTTATAGGAATCTACCTATAAACTAATTAAAAGTTATTGGTTGCCTAGCTTAAGAATTACAGAAATAGAGAGCCTAAGTATATGCAACACGCTACACAACAAAATGTATAATGTCATGCCTACACTTAATTGCAACAGATTCCTTACAAGTGCGGATTCATATAGACAACTAAATAATAAATATTACGCGTGACGACGGATAACACGAATTCGTTGGACATTAAATGTAAGAGATAAAGTAATGATTTAGAGATTATTTTTAATAACGTATAAATGTTAAATTGAACGGTAACAACCAACTGCAAAGATTTATTTGCGTGTTGCAAAAGGTGCTTAGGTTAAGTTTTAAAATTAGTTTTTTTAGGCAAACCAAACCCGGTCCGCCCGACCTTGCAATCGGCCGCCGTGATCAATACGGTCGTTGCACGGCTGGCCCCGGGGCAGGTTTTCTTGTATACATATTACATAAAGCTATTTGGAATTGAATTGAATTGTTAGGCTTGCAAACAAGGAGTCCCAGGTTCGAATCCTGGCTAGGGTATGGATATTTAGCGGTGTTTTTCATGTGTTACAGAGTTGGTGGCAGTGGACTAGGCAACGTTATGTGAGAGACAACACGGCTAGTTGCTGTACCACTCCTGAGTTCGAGCCTCATCTGCGGCAGATGGCAACGTCGTAGGGAATGGTCGTTGTATGAGTGCTTATGTATACGTGTCCTGGTTCTCCAAACTCCGCCAGTATCTTAATTTAGATAAGTAATAAAAATAAAAAAAAAATAAAATAAAATTTCAGTAAATTAAAATTAATAATAATATCTTTTGTTAAGAAGGTAACTTTGCCATTAATATAATTTAATAAAACATTTCATCCCAACCAACTTTGGAAAGAACATGTCGAAAACTATTTTCTGAGAAATTGCGGAAATATATGTAACATCTAACACTCTGTATATTTAGCATATAATATTCTGTATATTTATAGATTTTTGTTATTAGACTACTATTGGGGTATTAACTCAGAAAATTTGAATCACTGGCAAATTTTCTTTCTGATGTAGCCGATTGAACTATTAATGCACTGAATAAAATACTAAAAATAAGTAAATTCCCTTTTTATAAAGTAAATGAAGAGCCAAAGGGCTCTCTGGCATTTGAGTAATGTACGTTCATTTAAGTGTAGTCCATTACAAGCAATAAAGAAAACTTTTTAGCTAGAAACTTATATTATTTTTTAACACAGTAAATACATAATTTCGTAAACATAATAATATAAAGTTTTTAGCAATAAAACGGCTTTTGTGCATATACTTCGTTCAAAGCTATAAAAAATGTAAATTTCATTTTAATGTTTTATTCGTGTCTCTATCTCTCTTAGTAGACATGGAGAATATTAGAAGAATTTGCATACGGCATGTTGTCGTAAATCGTAACAAGCGTATTTGTTATTCGAAAGATGATATTCAGGTAAGTAACCCAATTTAGTTATATCAGGGAAAAGCTGCAACCGATGCATTTATCACGAATGTATTCCTCGGTATTATCACGGGATGTTTCTGTCGATAATATAGCAAACGTGGATAATTGAAGTTTGCCTGACATTGAAAAGCATTATGAAAGGTAGTATGAGTGCTGGTGTTAGTAAATGCGATAATCACAAAATGAAACGGTATGCCAAAAAGCAGTTTACCACCTTGTACACAGTTTCCATAAACACTTGGACACTACTCTAGAATACACTGCTTGACGCACATTTCGCTATCCATCATTGCTATACATCATCGGCAGATAATTAAAACTAAATTCGATAATGGGGCGAGCGTGGGTGTGTCTTTACTATGTACATACTTCGATATGCGATGTAAAGCAACGTTAGGCGCAGTTAGTAGTTGGATGGGTGACCGTCCCAACGAAGACCGCGTCCTCGCCTCACATCTTCCAGCGACTTGTATATCAGTGTATGCGCGGAAGCTATACAACCTTAGGCAAGGGTTGTATAGGGGATATACCATCCTTCGGAGGGGATGTAAAGCCGTCGGTCCCTTGTCTATTAATTGTTAGGCAAGTAAAAGATCCCTAATCTTCTTAAGGGAAGAGGTTCGGCAAAATTCCTGGTTGGGGGTAGCTCGTCTACAGGCGTCGGTGTTAGACCTCAGTAGCGGAAATAGGCCGACGTTAAATAAATGTATATATAAAAAAAAATTCAATAACGTATTCTGTAAGTATTTATATTCTGTTATGTAGTGTTGTGTTATGTTATTCACAATATTATATACGTATATTACATTACATTACACCACACTACACTACACTACATTACATCACATTACATTTCATCACATTACATTACATCACATCACATCACATCACATCACATCACATCACATCACATCACATCACATCACATCACATCACATCACATCACATCACATCACATCACATCACATCACATCACATCACATCACATCACATCACATCACATCACATCACATCACATCACATCACATCACATCACATCACATCACATTACATTACATTACATTACATCACATCACATCACATCACATCACATTACATTTCATCACATTATAATATATTATTGTCCATTATTTGTTACATTCTTGATAAATCTAGTATCCATCTTAATATTGTTATCAGGCATGTTGGGCAACGCTAGACTTTATATTTTTCTGTATTTGAAAAGGGCCATTCATTCAACATTAATAACTTAGGATAATCAAACATAACCAATGGGCAACTGCTCAAGTATTTCACACTCACACAAGAACGCAATTTTATCGACGGTTGAGTTTCTGTGCCATTAAGTTTTCTTCCAAATTTATTGCAATAGCTGTTCAAATGTTTCCATCAGTTAAGAGCTCATGTACATTTTCAGTCAGTGTTGCAACTGTCACAGCAAATTGAGTAACGTGAAAATCAGTAGTTATTTTCAAATAACAGTGAAGATCATTTATAAAGGTGAGGAAAAGGTGAGGTCCTAAACTACTACCTTGTGAAACTCCAGTTAGCACCAACTTGTCATCCGGTAGATACGATTTGTTATCGATTTTTAATATGACTCTCTGAGGCAATGTTCTAGGTAGGTCTTATTCCAAGAATTAAGTATTCCTCTTACATCATAAGCCCACATTTTATTAAGTAGCAATTCATGATTAATCGTGTCAAAAGTTCTAGACATATAAAATAACAGACATTTACACACTCTTTTCATCAATATTTAGAAGTATGTGTAAGAAAGTAATGAAATTGCTCTATAGTTTGATAATGATTATTCTTCATTCATCTGTTAAGAATGGGTACCAACCACTGGCGGCTCGTGAAATTTTGGTAAGTTATAACTTAGTAATGGAACAGGAGACCCACGTCATACTTTAATGGATCACTAGCAAGGCCTTGCGGAAAAAAATATTTAATTGGAATTTGCGAAATTTGCTTTCAAAAAGTACGTTTCTCACCCTTGGATGTAGGGAAGTACTTGTAAAATATTTGCAACGTATTTGTTTTCAGAACAGGGAAGAAAATAGTAGGATAGGTTTTTATAGTTATTAAGGTATCAAGGGTGTTATAAGGATAATAACGCACCGAGGTCGGCAGTGTAATTGTCCAGGGCCTCTGGCCCGAGGGAATGTACGTCGACCGAGGGCGTCATTATCCTATAACACCCGTGGTACCTTCAACGTTTAATGTCCTACAAGTCTGTTATTTAATTTGATTTCTTTTTTTTGATATCTACGATTTATTAATTTGTCATCTAGTATGTTCAGAATGTTTTGATTTAAAAGAGAATAAAAATCAAAATTGATTGTAAACGCCGCCGTTTGTCAATTGTTTCTCAATAACGCTGTCATCATTTACTTGTTTTGGGTTGTGCCTCATAAAACCAAAAAGGTATATGAGAAAGAATACTGCCGCTTTGAAGAATGACTGAGAGAAAACTCTTTATAATGCCCTAGGGCAAGAATTAATAAGTGAAAATAATGATTTAAGAACAGAAAATAAAAAATTAAAACAACAAATAGTTGAACTAGAAGAGAAAATAAAAAAAGTAACTAAAGAAAATAATATAACAATATATAAAAAGCAACATGCACCAAGCGACACAGGAATTTTTCTAGACAGAAATAATGAAATAAAATCACTCATAGCAGATCAAATGGAGAAGAGTTTGTCCAATGTACTAGAAGATCTGAGACAAATAAAACTTAAAATAAATAATCTGGAAAATGTAAACAAAACAAAAAACGTAGTACAAAAAGGGGAGTCAAAAGAGGATAATACACTTCAAGATCTAAAAATTAATCAAAACATAAGTAAACCAGTGACTCCCAAACAAAAGTCAGGACATATACCAAATAATCTAGAAGCTAAACAGAGACAAATAATGAACGAACTAATTAATTTAAACTCGAGTAACTCAAAAAATAGCCAGGTGGAAAAAGGAAACCAAATGAAGATACAAGAAATAAAAAATGATGAAGAAATTATCAAACCAAACGAGGAGAACAAAAGCATATTAGAGGACAATAATGGATTTATATTTCCCAGAATAAGAAAAAATAAACACAAAGCTGTCATAGTTCAAAATCAGAATTCTACCAAATTAAAAGCAGTAAACCCATTAAGCTGGATATTTATATCACAGTTAGAACCAGATGCAACCGTCGAAGACGTGAAAAGCTACCTGAATGACTATGATATAAAGGCCATGCAATGTTTTAAACTTAAAACATTTTCAAATGACATCACATCTTTTAAGGTTGGAGTCAATCAACCAGATGAAGACGAAATGTTCTTTGAAGACATGTGGCCTGAGAAAACCATTATTAGACCTTATACCCCTAAAGGACGGAGAAATTTTCGGAGAAGCCCTCTCTATCCCAGTATATCCGATCATGAGTACTTAGATGTAACAAACGTGGTGACAATAGATAGGAAAAGGCTCCAATAGGGTCCGAGCCTGTCTGTGGCGTGGTGAAGACATGCGAATGGAATGAGTCTAATAAGCCTAGCAGAAGGTGCAATATGCAGTTTATGTCAAGAGGAGGAAGAGGAAACCCAAGCTCGGGTATTATACCACTGTGAAGGGCCAGCGAAACTGAGAGTCCAATTAGTTGAGGAAGAGAAACCAAGGAATATATTAAAGGGACGCTACAGTAAATCTGGAAAATCATGGTAAAGGTCAAATACCCAGCACTTTCATTATTTATCTGTCACCATACCATTTTATAATTCATTCTGACGATGTTTAAATTCAGAGTTCAAGAAAAATCTTTCTTCCTGACAAAATTACTATTTAGAGATGTAATTGCATTTGTTCATTCTATCAATGTACAGTCTTTTAGTACTTGATGGTCAATTACTGAACTAAACCGCAAACCTATCAACATAAAATAACCGTTAAAGATTAATTAGATATTAATATTATATACAGGCGACAGAAAATTATAAATAACCCAATAATAAGAATTCGGAGAGAGAAATATTCAAATTTTAAATAGACACTGTTTTTCAACCTTTTTTAGCTAACTAAAAAAAACTTTGTGTACTACTAATACTAATAAGTCATTTCATCAATTTTAGTTTGATGTTATCGATAAAACCATCACACACAAAGAAATCCTAATGAAGAACACAGCCAACACATGCTGCTATTAAATTAACTCTTTCATAATCCAAAATTGAAATTAAAAGGTTAAATTTAAGCATCCTGTACTTGTATGTTTACCGCCCCACAGCTCACTAAAAGGGTCCATTAGCATAAAGACCCTATAATGCTGAATAGAGTATAGGATAGATCTCCTGATTACGCGCTCTACATAATGACTGTTATTAAGATGCATTAAAGTCGTGCAGCAAGGATAATATTTTAATTGCTGGACGGATGGTCAGTGGCGTAGAGGTACATGAAATATTTACGACCGAATTAGAAAATAAACGTCCCATGGTAGGTACATACCAAGTCGACAGACTTGTGTAAGAAAATCGATAGGAGAGGATGATTTACTTTGGGTCATTCAATGAACCACGGAATTAACTTACTATATTTTTGGACTAGAAAAAATAATTGAAAATCTTTTTTTTCTTAGGAATCGGTATAAGTAAATAGAAAAACAAAAGTATGTCAACAAGTAGAACAATTACTGTGTTTAAGCAGAAAGCAAGTTAGAGTCGTGGTAAGTCTCTTGACTGAACACGGCCTTTTCAGGAAACACCTGCACACCATCGGAGTTTTTAACAACCCTAACCCCGACTGCAGGTTCTGTGGAGGAGTAGAGGAAACTTCCACCCATCTCCTAACCTCCTGCCCCAGTCTCTTGAACTAGAAGCATAATTGGCTTCCCTATGCCGGAGGAAATTAGGAATGCCCCGCTGGGAAGGATTTTGCCCTCTGGTTTGAAGTCCGCCTGGATGAAGACATCCATTGATCAGCTAGCGGATGCAGAATGGGCCACAAGGACTAAGTGCTTCCGTTTATTATTGCGCCGCTATGAAGAAGAAGATGTTGAAAAGTAACATCGGTGCCCTTCAAGCTGATCATAGAGCAATTAGAAGGTCACTCAATTCATAAATGCTTTCTTATAGACAACGTTGTGTTATTATGGTAATGATAGAAACACGTGGGGCATGTTAGACTAAGCCGGTTCTAAGTTGACTAAAACTAACAGTAGCACAATATTATATATTTCAATTTCAATGATTATTACTATTATTTTTCTTGCTTACCAATTGCTAAAAAGTAAAATACTCTCGCATAATATATAGGGTGTTTCACTTAAAACTACACAGGTCAATATCTTCCAAACCAACGAAAATATTTGAAATCCGCAAAAAGGGTTATGAAGTGACACTTATATGCAATTATTTATGATATAAATAATGGCGTCATTTGTTGCAGTTTCGGCGTCGCGAGGCTAGGAAAAGAAGATTCGATGGCAGCAACCTTAAAACTGCAATATCTGTATAGTATTTTTAATTCTGAACAATTTGTATAGAATACATTTTTCCACTTAATTGCGTACTTTTTATTCACTTCATACTTTTAAAGTTCAATTCCACTTGTTAGTTAAACAAATCAAGCTGTAACCTTCAATAACGAACATACAAAAGTACAATCATTTTAATAAAAAAAATATCATTTAAAATGAACACATAAATTCAATTCAAAATCAACAATCAATAAATAAATAAATTGACAACATAAAGGAAACAATTACTAAACGAAAAACAGATACTTTAATGAGGTGTTTAACTGTTGTAGTATTTATAACAAAAAGAATCACTGTTATAATTATTGTAAACTAACTTCAATAATTGTTCAAAATTTTGTCCATTTTGGTTCACGCACATACTATATCGAAGTCTGAGCTCAGTATCCGTCGCAGCTAATAAAGTGTGGCGAGTAATAGCACCACAACTAGAGAAAATTCTATTAACCAATTACGTCATATCGTTCATAGGTTCTGTATAAACTTCATTTTTTAGGTAACCCCATAAGAAAAATCAAGAGGGGCCAAATCTGGTGACCGTGCTGGCCACTTAATTGGTCCATTTGTCCCTATCCAAAGATTCGGAAAAGCATTATTTAAGTAGGTAGTAACAATTATTGCGTTATGAGGCGGAGCTCCATCTTGCTGAAACCACATGTTCTGTCGAATAATCAGTGCAACGTCGTTGAGTAAGTCTAGGAAAACATTTTGAAGGAAATTTAGATATCTTTGCCTAGTCAAAATACCATCATACAAGTAAGGTCCTATTATAGCGCCATTTAATATGCTACACCACACATTTACACTAAAAATGGATTGATTTCTTGTTGATCGTATCCATCTTGGGTTTTGATCGGACCAGTAACGGCAATTATGCTTATTTACAAGACCATTGTTATGAAAGCGACTTTGATCACTCCATAAAATATGTTTAAGGAACGAATCACTTTCTTCGCACAGTACTGAAAATTTGGCCATAAAATCTATCTTTCGTTCATAATCAATAAGACGTAATTGATGAACAAGGTGCATTTTGCAGGGATAATACCTGTTGTCTCTAAGAATTCTGTGGCAAGAGGAAATTGAAATTCCAACTTCCCTATGAATTCCTCGTATAGATATGTTTGGATTATCAGTTACTATTTGCAAAACTTCTGCATTTGATCGTTTCGTATTGGTTTTGTACGCTTTCTCTTAAATTTTGCAAAGCTACCAATCATAATTAAATTGTTACATAAATTTAAAAAGGTTTTAAATGAAGGCTTACGTCTACCTGGATAACGATCGGAGTATAATGTTTCTGCTAGGCGTGAATTTCTTTCACTTTCGCCATAAATACATATATCCAATTTTTCTTCATTTGTAAACTGAACCATTGCACATTGTAGAAAAAAAATTAATATTTACTTTAATCACGCTGACAGAAACGATTTTGTCATATTGAGTCACTAGATTATGTTTAACTAACAAGTGGA
Organism: Leptura quadrifasciata; assembly: GCA_963675555.1. Taxonomy (NCBI): domain Eukaryota; kingdom Metazoa; phylum Arthropoda; class Insecta; order Coleoptera; family Cerambycidae; genus Leptura; species Leptura quadrifasciata. The sequence continues at coordinate 159,964,037 of OY776676.1, forward strand.
ATTGAACTTTAAAAGTATGAAGTGAAATAACTCAAAAAGTACGTAATTAATCTGAAAAATGTATTTTATATAAATTGTTCAGAATTAAAAATACTATGCAGTCATTGCAATTTTAAGGTTGCTGCCATCGAAAGTTCTTTTCCGACGCCCAAACTCCAACAAACGACGCCATTATTTATATCATAAATAATTGCATATAAGTGTCACTTCATAACCCTTTTTGCGATTTAAAATATTTTCGTTGATTTGGAAGATATTGACCTGTGTAGTTTTAGATGAAACACCCTGTATAAATATTCCTCTGATGCATTCATTCCACATGGCAATATTTCTAAAGCAAAATCTCTAGTTACCATACTATTACAAAGGTATTGAAAAGATATGAAAAAAGTATTAATAATTATTTGATGGAATGTCAATATTTTGAACATGTGGCGTTATTTTCCAAGGAAAATTTATCTGCTTCTATTCTGTTTACGCTTAGTTAACAAAAAGAAATTGCAAATCATTTTTTTGAAATGTAAAGTAAATATTTATTGGACTGAATCAGAGAGTATTTCAACAAACACACAAAAGTGGAATATAAAAAAATATTGAAATGGAACAATTGATATTTTGTTGGAACTTCAGAAGAGAATAAATAGTAAATAACAGTGGGAAGGGATTACGTATTAAAGCTGTGCTGGGTAAACATCTCTTGATAATTTTAGTTATTATTCATTAAAAATAAACTCGCCTACCCTACCTAATTAAATTTAATAATTTTCTTAAAAAATAATATTATACTCGCCTACAAAGAAACGAAATTGTCAATAATGTATTTGGTAACACAGGCTAAAATTGTGAAACCACTTTATAGGTATTTTCTTTTAAAGTAAAAAATAAATAACGAATGTTACTTTATCATATATCATGTGGCTACACATTCGAGGACAAAAAGTTGGTCTCGGGTAGGTACACATCGAGGGTACTTTCTCATCATTTCATTTTTATTTTATAAACCTTATTGGCAGAACGTAAAATCACCTAAACATATTTTTTTAGCTGTCTTTTTTAGAAATAACTTCCTTGGTCCGGGCTGATCAAAAGTTTTCGTAGGTACAAAACCAAAAATTTTTTGTTACCATCCGCACCAGACCACTCATAAGGCAAACTCGGCAGACCCCGGTGATGACCCTGGCCCTACCAGGCCGTTAATGGACACAAATTGGTTAACTTCCTAGACCAGAGCGGACGTTAAGGCGGACACAAAATAATTAGCGGACACCGACTACACTGTTTGAAACCAATTTGCTAGTTACGGCGACTGCCAAATGGCAAGGCAGATCTATCACAACAAATCTATTTTGCATAACCCAATTTTTATCGCAATCATTAGATGAGGGGTCCAAACAGACGTCATTTATACAGACTTTTTTAAAGCATTTGATCGATTGGATCAAGAAATCTTACTGCACAAACTTCATCTAAATGTTCTTTCTAATGGACTGCTTTGGTTATTTAAGTCATGTCTAAGCGGTAGAACTCAATTTGTACACTATAATGGCTATAAATCTCATGAAATAACAGCCAAATCTGGAGTTCCACAAGGATCAGCCCTGGGACGCCTGTTCTTAAATATATTTGTAAATAAAAACCTTAATTGTAATACCCTACGCTATGCCGATGACATGAAATTATTTACAAACATTCGAAACTCTAATGACTGTCTAAATTTGTAAAGTAACCTCAGCAGATTAAATACATGGTGTGTAAACAATGACTTATATCTTAATGCAATAAAATGTAATGTTCTTACTTTCAGTAAAAGTCCGAGAAAAATTATATTCGACTATAAAATTGACGATATTCTCAACAAACCTGATACGTTTAAAGATCTACGTGTTGTCTTTGATAGTGAATTATCTTTTGTTCCTCACATGAATCACATAATTCAGCAATCCTTCAAAATGTTAGGCTTCATATGCAGAACTGATCGTAGTTTTACAAATATCGACACTATAGAAATGCTGTTCAATACGTTCGTAAGATCTAAATTAGAATACGCCTGTATAATTTGAGCCCAGGATACGAGACTCATGTGAAAAATTTAGAAAATATTCAAAGACAATTAAAAAAATTTCTTAGTTTTAAAATTGATGGTTTTTACACCGCAGGACTAACTACTAGAAAGATGGTCATTTAAATCTTTGGAACATCGAAGAATTTATTCCATGTGTACATTTCTCTTTAACATTGTAAATAGCAAAATAGACTGTCCAGAAATTCTCGACCAAATTAATTTCAGAGTTCCATCTATATCGACACGTAACCGCGTAACTTTTTATTCACCAAATGTCCGTACTAATGCTATGAACCTTTCGCCATTATCTAAAATATGTCAAAATTTTGATAGTTTTTGTTCGAGTATTGATATTTTTCACACCAGCCCTAAGACATTAAACTCACTTCTATTAAAATAATGTATAAATTTTCTTTCTCTACCTCTATGATTTAGATTAAGTATTATGTATGTTGTTATATGTGTTATTCCCATCACCTCTGCGAGGAAGTAACTGGCAAAAAAGTAAGTTTGCTGGAATTTCGTGAAAGCATAATCGAACTTTTAGAAAGCGCAGAGAATAAAAAAGATTTAGATAGAGAATCCACACAGAAAAAAAACCATGTCATTGAGACAAACTTCCTGGCAGTGCCAGGATAGGAAGAAAATACTGCAGAGGATGTTACAGAAAAAAACTAAAAAAAAAATCTCAGAAAATAAGGTTAAGAAAGTTACTAACTTTTGTAATTGTTTGGAATGTTTTAATTCTTCTCACTATAAATAGTTTTTTTTTCATATAGGTACAGTGCTTATATTATCATTTTTTCATGTACTGTGTCATATTATTCTGATGATACTTCGACATTTTTTACTAGTTTTTAAGTGGTGTACTTTTATTTTTTAATACATATTTATTTTTTCTATAGAAATAAATGATCATTTATATAAAAAAAATGTTTTTTTTTACTAATTAGCAGAAATATTAGAATAAATATATTTGCTTCTTTGCACGTGTCAAAAGTTTATCACAGAAGAGCATGACGCCACGAAGTGATAGTGACTATTTCAATATTAGTATCAAGTGTGTCCGCCCTGGCCCATATAGTACATGCAATTTCAAATCATTCATTTTCTAAATAAATTTGACGGCATAGATTTCGAACAAATATTACAACAATAAACATAATATTTTTAGTCGCAAACTCCTCTATAAATCCTTATTTTACTATAAGGAAAGTAACCAAACTGCAACCAAAGTTACAAATCTGGCGCGTTAAGTGTAATAATTGCATATTACCATCAAAACGCTAATGCTTCGATTGCAACAAACACCAGCCGAAAGACTGATCCTACTTAAAGGAGCTCCCTTGCCAGTCGTCACACGCCACTTGCAGACTGCAGTTTCGAGCTGTTGGCTCTCGTCAGTGCAAGGTAGGTATGCGACGACCGACATGAGAATCCTTTGACTATAGTACATCGCGGTATTTTCACAATAGCGACATGTAAAACAGCCAGCAGGCGCCATCTAGCGGTCCAGTGTCTATTGCAATCGAAAAATAAATAGCCTGACTTGGCTTAGCATAGTTCAAATGTGCTTTTAGAGGGCAGAATATTAAACATAATATTTTTAGTCGCAAACTCCTCTATAAATCCTTATTTTACTATAAGGAAAGTAACCAGACTGCAACCAAAGTTACAAAATCTGCTGATAATCTTATTGCACTCTCCATGGATAATAAACACATCCATTAAAACTGTGTTTGTATCTATCTATCATTACAAAATGACAGAATAAAAATTTTATGGCTCACCCGTTATGATATACCAAATTGATAAGGTTACAGAAGAGTTCATATAAATCGAAAACGGTGCGCATTAGGGATAGGGTATATCAAATTTTTAAATAGGTAAATGTATCACCTTTCCGAGTCAGTACATTCCATTTTAAAAACGAGATGCCCCCGGCCTTGCCTAGCCGCAACTAAAAAAATATCTTTTAATTTCTACGTAGGTAGGAGAAAACACGATTTACCGAAAGTCAAATTTTTGGCAATAAATTCAGAAAAAATTTTTTTTATGTCGAAAACAGCTTGAGATAAGTATAGGGAAATATTAACAAAAGTTACTCAGAAAGAGACGACGATCCAAAAAATGCAAAAATATACAGGATATTCCATTTAAAATAACGAAGATGTTGCCAGTTTTACGTATGTGGCAACAACGCACTTTTGAAAATATTTTAATTGGAGAAATCATACTCGGTTATCTTGGTAACTAAAATTCCAAATCAATCGATTGGTTCTCCATAAACTTTTAATACTCCACCCACCATGGCTCACTCTGTATATAACAATATACAGGGTTACTGGTAAATCGATACATTCCTTTGGAGATGTGATGGGGCATGAGTTAAGGAGTAAATCTAGCCCTAACATACATTATGCAAAACTCAATAATTTTTGAGATATTTCAATTTTTTTGTCTTAAAAGTTAATTTCCGAAAAATCCACTTGACATTTTTAAATTTTTTTTTACTGGATTACTTGTCCAATATTATATATATCCGTTTGGAATGAAAAATATCCGGAAACATTTCGATCGTGTGAACAGTTAAAATAAAAACTTATAAAAATTTTATTTTTAAAATCAGTTATGAAATTTACCTATTAGGTTTTTTCAACAAAACATTAATGTAGCACGCGTACAAATTATTATAAAAACTTCCTTATTTCAATAGTTATCTAACTAGGTAGAAATGTTTAATGTACCCTTGATAGTTCTAATAAAAAATTAGTAAAGATAATGCTGGTGGCGGAATTTATTAAACGACTAATCGTTCATTTTCATTCAAGTCAGTCAGTCCTTGACTTTGACGTTTGTGCATATATGTCATTAACCAGTCAATACTATAGAAAACCTTAGACAAAGGATAGTCGATGCTGCCCAACACATAAGGCATAATCTGACAACCAGAGTAACATGGACGGAAATATGAAGACGCTGCCGTGTCTGTATACAGAATAGGGGCTCCCATTTTGAGCAAGACATATAAAAAATAAAGTACAGCTTTGAAATTAATGAAGAATTAAACTCTACTTTTAAAATGTTTTTTACTGTTTATCTAAAAATAAAATTCGTACTACTTGTGTTATTTTTTACTAGTATTTTCTTAGAACTATTAAGGGTACATTGAACATTTGTACCTTGTTAGATAGCTATTGAAATAAGGCAGTTTTTGTAATAATTTATACGCGTGTTACGTTAATATTTTTTTGAGAAAACCTAATAGGTAAATTTCATAGCTGATTTAAAAAAAAAATTTTTTAAAGTTTTTATTTCAGATGTTCACATGATCGAAATGTTTCCAGATATTTTCCATTCCAAACGGACATCTATAATATTGGACAAGTAATCCAGTAAAAAAAAATTTAAAAATGTCAAATAGATTTTTCGAAAATTAACTTTTAGGACATTAAGATCTACTTTTTGAGAAAAACAAAAAAAATTAAATATCCCAAAAACTATTGAGTTTTGCATAATATATGTTAGGGCTAAATTTACTTCTTAGATCATGCCCCATCACATCTCCAAAGGAATTTATCGAATTACCAGTAACCCTGTATAATACGTAATATAATTTTAACAAGCGTGGGAAGAGCAAGAAACAGAGAAACAGAGAAAACAGAGACTATGGAAAAAAATAGGAACTATTGTACAGTGTTCAGTGTCCTAAGTTTATTTATACTACAATTAAATACGTCAACTTTGTCTTGCATGCATAGAAATGCGGTAAATTATGTCAAAGAAGGGAAAAGTGACATTATAAGTGAAACCAGCATCAAACGATTTTAATCCGGACTCGAACAACACAGAACAAGCTTGACATCTAATCCGTTTCAAGCAAGTCCTCGTTTAGATAGATCACCACCACCTTTAACACCAATACCAGACAGACAGAAAATTCCAGCTCATTACCTGAATTGTTGGACTTGTAGAAAAGGGTAACTAGGTCCCAAACACACAACCAAGCCAAGTTAAACTCAAGCCAACTGGTAGAAGTATCTACATCCAAGGAATCACAAAAATCCAAGCCGATATATGAAAATATTCTTTTAATTTTATTAGATATTATCGACAATAATTTTTTTGAGAATATCAATAACAACAGTGTTTCCCATATGGTGCAGACTTTTTGGTGGACATTGTATATTCACCTAAATTCATTGAATCCACTACATTTTAATAGAATTGATGAAGTACTAGAATAATAAGTTTGCAGTAGTGCACTCATAAAACTAATGTAAGTACACAATATAAACTCTACTAAATTACAAAATAACACGTGTTCTCTGTATAGAAAATAAATGGTGTTTTCTTTCAAAACTCACATCCATTCCATCCAGTAATATTTAAATGTGCTTTTGACAAATTAAAAGTGTGCGTTGGCTTTTCTTGGTTATTTCAAATAGAAATTTTGTTTCATCTCACGCCGCAGTACCTTTATGTATACTTGTGACATGGGTTTCTGTGGACAATGCAAATACATAATTAATTATACGGCAAAAAGTGCTCGTGTTTTCTGTAACTAGAGGCTATGTGTTTGAGTTTGTACGCTACTGTGGCGAGTCTATTAACAATGAAAGCAGTAGCGGATAATTAGAGACTTAAGCTGCATTTATAAATGTTTAAATATGGACGAGGCTCGGCATCTGTCTTTAATGGTGGATGGAGACTACAGTCTGCAAAAAAGTCAAAAAGTTCTGTGATAATTAAAATATTATGAAGGACGTTGTCCTCGGGACTTTCCTACTTAAATATTCATAGAGCCATTAGCATCATTAGCTATTTTAAAATGCTTTAATTTTGTTGAGTGAATTTAATGCGATTAGGTAGAATGCAACGGGAGAGATATGATGGATATACAAAAATTTATTTGAGGGACACTTTTTATTTTTAAGCCTACATTTTTAATTAATAATATATATTTTACCACCTGTCTCTATTATTGCTTTCTGGAATTATTTTACTGATGTAGGAAAAAATTTAGCTAACAAAATTAAATTATAAAAAAAACTAACTGAGGCAATAAAAACCTTGCCTAATTCATCCTTTCTCTCTGAAACTAATGAGTTGGAAGTCATCGAAATTATCCGTGATTTCAAAAATAAAAAGTACCTGGCATTGATGGCATACGATCCAAAACATTGAAGGATATTGCTAAAGAAATAGCTAAACCTCTAATATACATAATAAATAGATCGTTTAGCATAGAAATATGTCCATCATTATTCAAAATAACTGTAATAATTATATTAATCATGGGGCAATCTCTCTGATCTCGAATAAAGCGAACATTTTTGAAAATACTAGCTTCCTTCTTTGTTGCAGTTTTTCGTCAATAACTTGAAAACTACTGCCTCTAGCGAAAAACTGTTTATATACTAGCTTAATCTACGTAAAATTTTCTCAAAAAAGATCCTATAAACTTTTGCGCTAGGGTCAATACTTAAGGCGATAATATGGAGGGGGAAATAGAATTTAAAAAAACTGTTTTTATTGTTAAAAATGAAATGGTTATTATTAAAAATAAAATAATTAGTGTGCAAAGATGTACCTCGAACATTAAATTTCGTCAAAATCGAAAGTTTCTTCATGACGCTTTCAAAAATTGTCTTCAGAAAAAGCTTCTCGCCAGACTGTTCAACATCCTCAGGTGATGTTGAGATTTCTTGTAACGTAAAAGAACTTCGAAAAAGGCACAAGTGTACCACGTAACTAAACATATAATATCTACAGCTAGCAAAGTTTGGCAAATTCCATCCTCCTCAAAATCCTCTAAAACTTTGGAATTCTACAATATAAGTCAAAATGTTGTGACTGTCAATTGGGTTGCAGCGACTGTGATACATACATCCATAAATACTCCATATCTTCTTAAATATTGACCCTAGCGCAATAGCGTATAGAACCTTTTTTATAGAGAATTTTATATAAATTAATCTACTATATGAACATTTTTTCGCTAGAAGCAGTAGTTTTCGAGTTATTAATGAAAAATTGTAACAAGGGATATTTAGAGACTCCCTCCCTTTAGCTTCACTCCCAACCATCAGTTTGTTGTTAAGGACACCTTCCCCTACAACTGTGTCAAAATATACATGTATATTTTCTGCTATTTGGCCTTTTTGGTCTTCGTTGCCTGTGCTATATAGTAAAAAAATTAAGAAGAAATTTCTACAATATGCTCATTTAGACCGATGGATAATCATTACTTGGAATTACTTACCTAACGACATCTACGATAATATTATTTTTGAATTGTTCGACTTTAAGACATCATTATAATGAATGTATTTTTTATATCTTAAAATACTGGAATAAATAGAAACTTTTGATGTGTCTATATAGGTACCCAAAATAAACGAAGTTCCTTATCCTTAGAATATTTAAGCTCTGGTGATTAAAAACAGGCAAAGCATTGAAATTGGAGAATATTAACGATTTATAAATGGAAATATCTCACAATAATTTTGACGCCCTTTTTATACAATAAAGGCTGGATTGTGACAAAGTATATTCACACTCCCTCGAAAACAACTTAATTCCGTAAAATATGAATGACAGGTTTCCAAAGAACGGACAAAAAACCTACTTTTATGCTAAAAGTTGTTAGGTAAACAATTTTCTTAAACCAAACAAGCGTTAAAATATGAAAGAGAAGGGTTCAGTAGACAAGTTTAAGGAGGGTGTTTACCCCTTGAGGTTTTAATCCAGTGAATTTAAGTTAGGGGTGCATTATTATATTATAACTCACCACAGCAGACGTTCACAATTAAAGTATTAATAAATTCAATACTTATAACAACAAAGCGGACGCATATGTATTTTTACTATATTTTAATTAAAGTAAGATATTTGAGACTATACAGGGTATACCAAATTATGGTGCATGCATTGCTATTTTGGAAATTGTTGGGAATAGAAAGACTCTTAAATTGAGAAGTTCTGAAGGATTTTATTACATTCCAATGAATACCAATGGGACACTTTTTGAAGATATTACCAAAACATTTCCATCGGTATTTGTTTTTGCGTTAATCATTTCCACTATCTTCCTTTACCTTTTGACCACTTTGCTTCATTTTTCTACGACCTTTTTTTTCTAGATTCTAGAGAAATGTGTGTATTTTTTATATCCACATTATTTGAAAAACCGGATGCTTATATCATTCTGATAAAAAAAATGGCGCCCAATGTGGGGCCTAATGTAATGATTTTGAAGAAAATTTCTAAATAATGTATTAATTTGAACAAGGAAAACAGCCATGTTGTGTAAAATATGCTAAGAATTCTTCAGAAATGAATTAAGGAATATATTTTTTCATTCCAATATATAAAAAAAGTTCCAGAAACCCACCGAACCTTCGAAACCATAAATTTTGATTTAATGGACTCAGCTTGGCGGGGAAAAAATCCTAACGAAATTTTAAGATGATTGTATTCCAAATAATGAAAGTCAATATTAATATGATCTGCGAAAGTATATATGGATAATCGGGATCGGGTGCGCTATTAGAATATTAGATCTAGCTAGGTGTATCATTATATGTAATTCCTTTTTGTAAAATTTTTTTGTGGTTGATGTAAATATTTAATGACAAAATAGATAATGGGAATACCAAAGTGCTCTAAAATTATTAGATGCTTTAGATAATTCAAATAGCTTCGTAGGATAATTATTGATATAGTCTAGTATACTGTAACTTGGCGTGTGTATGTATGAGTTAATATTTCTGTACGATTTCATTTTCTCTTGTACACAAAGATCCAGAAATATTGTCCACGTAGACAATGTTTGCTTTAACTTTGCGTACAATATGGGAGAAAATGAAATCGTACGGAAATATTAACTCATACATACACACGCCAAGTTAAAGTATACTAGACTATATCCTTTAAAAGGAACTCACTAATACTTGCTATTAGATGAAATTTTACTAGTTTTTACATCGCTTTTTGTTTTCGTATGCGTATAATGTTAGACAAAACATAGTTTACATTAAACATAATATTTTTAGTCGCAAACTCCTCTATAAATCCTTATTTTACTATAAGGAAAGTAACCAGACTGCAACCAAAGTTACAAATCTGGCGCGTTAAGTGTAATAATTGCATATTACCATCAAAACGCTAATGCTTCGATTGCAACAAACACCAGCCGAAAGACTGATCCTACTTAAAGGAGCTCCCTTGCCAGTCGTCACACACCACTTGCAGACTGCAGTTTCGAGCTTTCGACCTTTAAGTAGGATCAGTCTTTCGGCTGGTGTTTGTTGCAATCGAAACATTAGCGTTTTGATGGTAATATGCAATTATTACACTGAACGCGCCAGATTTGTAACTTTGGTTGCAGTCTGGTTACTTTCCTTATAGTAAAATAAGGATTTATAGAGGAGTTTGCGACTAAAAATATTATGTTTAATATTCCGCCCTCTAAAAGCACATTTGAACTATGCTAAGCCAAGTCAGGCTATTTATTTTTCGATTGCAACAGACGCTGGACCGCTAGATGGCGCCTGCTGGCTGTTTTACATGTCGCTATTGTAAAAATACCGGGATGTACTATAGTCAAAGGATTCTCATGTCGGTCGTCGCATACCTACCTTGCACTGACGAGAGCCAACAGCTCGAAACTGCAGTCTGCAAGTGGTGTGTGACGGCTGGCAAGGGAGCTCCTTTAAGTAGGATCAGTCTTTCGGCTGGTGTTTGTTGCAATCGAAGCATTAGCGTTTTGATGGTAATATGCAATTATTACACTTAACGCGCCAGATTTGTAACTTTGGTTGCGGTCTGGTTACTTTCCTTATAGTAAAATAAGGATTTATAGAGGAGTTTGCAACTAAAAATATTATGTTTAATATTCCGCCCTCTAAAAGCACATTTGAACTATGCTAAGCCAAGTCAGGCTATTTATTTTTCGATTGCAACAGACACTGGACCGCTAGATGGCGCCTGCTGGCTGTTTTACATGTCGCTATTGTAAAAATACCGGGATGTACTATAGTCAAAGGATTCTCATGTCGGTCGTCGCATACCTACCTTGCACAGACGAGAGCCAACAGCTCGAAACTGCAGTCTGCAAGTGGTGTGTGACGACTGGCAAGGGAGCTCCTTTAAGTAGGATCAGTCTTTCGGCTGGTGTTTGTTGCAATCGAAGCATTAGCGTTTTGATGGTAATATGCAATTATTACACTTAACGCGTCAGATTTGTAACTTTGGTTGCAGTCTGGTTACTTTTCTTATAGTAAAATAAGGATTTGTAGAGGAGGGAGAGCGACTAAAAATATTATGTTTAATAGTTTACATTGTCCCTTGTCTTGTTTGTAATGCAAACTAAACCAATCATTGATCCCTTTTTCAATATTGGGTGATACATATTCCTAACTATTTACTGATCCACTACCAATAAAATAATTCCAGAGATAAAATTAATATATTTTCAAAAATTTGGCGCCCAACGTGGGGCCAGATATTCTTAAGTATAATTACTGAACTTTTTACGTCAATAACTCTAACGAAAAAACAACATACATTTTTAAGAATATATCACATTCTTTACATAGTTATAATCTATTAGAAATGCATTTGAAATCTGATAAAGTACATTTTAGTGATAATTCTATATAGTTAAAATAATGGTATAGAATATAAACAACAATATTTGGATCAAGAGATATAATATGAATTTAATGTATTGCAGGCAAATTAGTAATTATATGAACTTCGCCATAGCTGTAATGATTTATCAATGAACATATCATATAAATGCTAAACATAGAGTAAATAAAGTAACTTGATTCTGTATAATATACATCAAACTAATAATTCATTTATTAAAGTAACTTGTGCCTAAACTAATTTATTAACAGCAACATATTTCATGAAGGATATCTTTTAGAAATTTAAATTCAAGTGAATATATTCTACAGTAATAATATATACGGTGATACCAAAATACCCTGCTACACACTATTAAAGTTTTTTCGATTTCTACTAAAACACAGTGCTCCCCAACTTGTATACATATATATACAGGGTGAAGCTATCGACCCTAGTGCTAAAAATCAAAACCTTAATAATAAATTTCAAATAAATTATCAATCCTAATCAACAATAAGTTTACCGACTCCTCGAAGAGTCTCATAAGCTCCAGTTTATTTTATTTTCACCAAGCTGAAGGTACGTTCGTGTTCACAGGGAAACCGCGTCCTCGCCTCACATCCTCGCCCAGCGGTTTGAATATCACTGTAAACGCGGAAGCTATATAATCTTAGGCAAGGGTTGTGCAGGAGATATACCATTCTTCGGTCCCTTGTCTATTAAATATTAGTAAGAAAAAGATCCTTACACTTCGAAAGAGAAGAAGTTCGGCAAAATTCTTGGTTGGGGGTAGCTTGTCTACAGATGTCGGTGTTAGGCCTCAGTAGCGGAAATAGGCCGGTTGGTTGAGCGGGGTAATTGGGCGTCTGAAAAACTCCTTCAACTTCTATGGCCCGTAGTCCCCCTGGGCTTCTAATATAGGAATTTCAAACCTCGTGCCTTTTGGAAAGATTAGATTTCTTGGCTTTAGCTACATCAATAATTTTCAAAAAGGCATTTAATTTAGTAAATTCAGATATACCTATGTCTCTTTTCACTTTAAGAGTTCCTTTAGGCTCTCTATGACTCCATAGTCATCGACTATGACTGAAATTATTAAATAAAAATTCACAAAATTACCATTATAACAGATCTACTTAGATGGTATTTATAATGTATTCACGACATGCGCGTTAATGTGCAAGTATTAAGACAAAGTTATCGGTAAAAATAATAAATATTGTCCAATCAAACCTTTTTCTATCACTTAGAAAGGACACTTTAATATCCAAATTTTTTCAAGCATTTACAGCAGATACTTTGTGTCTGTAAAACGTACTTAAATGGATACAAGATTTAAAAAATATATTTAAGATAGGTGTAAATAAAGTATTGAAAAATAACCCTGTAGTTATACTCAATATCAAATGCTACTATCGCATACATATCCGCCTGTTAAATGAGTCACTAAAAAATTTCAATATACCCATACCTCACAACACCACCAAATATTATAGGGGATAATCCATTGTGCATATTTTATATTTCTGATAAGTGAACCAAAATAATTACAATTATTTATGCACCCCACTATGATAATGAAATGAAATAATATCAAGGCAATTTTGTACATAAACATAAAAATATAAATTTTATTGTAGTACTTTGCATATACTGGGGGTGTGTTAACATGCACAAGTTTAATTAAATGCAGTTAAGTAAAATTAATGTCGTGTTAAGTCATTAAAATTTAGATAAGTTGCGTCACAGTAGGTGGCGCCACATAAATTTAAATGTAGTTAATAAGGTTAAAAATATAATTGTGCGAAGTAATTTTATACTATATCTTTGAAAATGGGATCTAAGTCTTAGTGATGAGCACGTGGCTTTCATTTCGAGGTTGAATCATATGCGACATATGAATAAGCGCATCTACACATGAAGCACATACGCAGCACGGTGGGCCACCGTGGCGCTGGGGCCGGCGCCGGTCGCGCTACTAAGTTTAGAAAAATGTATAATAGCAAAAAAATATTTTTATGCTGTGTTATTTACTTTCTGAGAGGATATTGCTTTATAGCTTGTTAAACCCGACATCAGGGGTTGAAACTTACAATTAGTCTTATATTTATTGTTCCTAATTACGGAATCAAATGGTTTATAGTCTGTGAATATTTACAGGATGCACTATCATGCCATAAACATCAAAATAGTGTCACATTAATTTCTATGACTTTATAAGTGCACAGTGACAGTTTTTTTGTTTAGTATTTGGCTGATTTATTGATACATATAAGAACATTTTAAATTCCAGATGTAGGACACCGATGCTTTCAGCAAACATATGGTTATAAAAAATGGCCATTTTTATGACTTCTCAATTTCGTCCCAAGGGTTGAAATCTTTCCTTTTAGTTTTTGAATAAACACGAATCGAAAGTGTATAAGAGTTTCCTCAAAAGTATACTTGGTAAGTATTCATATTTTTTAATTGATAATGTAGATTATTATCCTTGTTATTTTATTATTATCCTTGTTTATTATCCCCATTTATGTAAGCGGCAGATCTCTTATCTGCCGCTTACTTAAATGGGGCCAGTTTAATTAAAAATAAGCTGTAAATAGAGCTGTTTGATTTTTACAAAGGAAGGAGGATTATTAACTTGATTGGTAAGCTAAAGGTTTTATAGCACCTACCTAGTAAACTGAAGAGATGGATTTAGTTTCAGTTATGATCTAGCAGAAGTTATAGTCGAGTTTATCTACTCCCTGGCACTCAAAAAACGCAACAAAAACTTAACGACTATTATCGCCCTTGAGCCAAGCGACAGACTATCATCAAACAAGCCGACGCACATTAAAAACCTATAAAGCTAAGCGAGTCAATTTGTCACGGAATAATATAGAGAGTAAAGGTATTTTAATGAGGTCGTAAAGTTTTTGTTGCGTTTTTGTGCCTGGAAGTGCTGATCTTGACTATAAGTCAATAATCTTATCATTTCTAAACGTTTTATACTTTTACAGTACTTCTTTTTTACACATTTATAAGTCTGTCCCTTATCGGATAGTTTTATTAATAGAGTTTCAAATAACTTCAATGACAGTGAGATCTAAGCTATCATCATAATTAACCCTTGTTTTCATAATCCGAATATGTAACAACCAAATTGCCGTTTCCATTTATTTAAATAATAAAAAACAAAATAATATTACCTTTCAAATTTAGACAGAACTTCTAAAAAGAATAATACTATTGCAAACCGCTTACCATATAATTTCCATGATTATTAATACCTTTTTAGGTGTCGTTTTTATACCTCAAAAGGAGTTACAAAATAAGTTTAGTACTCGTTTGAAAAGCCAAACACCTTTCCCGTGAATTATTAATCGTACAATTGATACCGTCGGAAGTTGTAAATAAATTATTAACCCAAGTATATCGTTTTTCTATGTGGCTGGAAGAAATTGAATATTAACAGCCTTGTAAGTGTTATTACCTATAATAAAACAATGTGTTTGAAGAGTAAATATAACACAATTTATGTCATTTCGTAGCGGGGTCAAGTACAATTAAAATTTTTATTATGCGATGACAATTTACAAACGAGAATTTTGATTTTATGTTTCAGACGACATTTTTGAAATCATAGCATACTGACTACCAAGTATACAGGGTGTGTCACCGCGACATTAAACTGTCTGTATTTCAGAAGCTGCTAAAAGTACATCTACGATTTTTCTTCTACACAGGTTTTCCATGGTACTTTCCAACTAAATATTTATATTTTTCTGCCACTTCTGATCATACTGAAAACATCAATTCTACTGCGCTAATGCTGTAATGGATAAATTCGTATATACAAAATAGGAAAGTAAGAATAAAATACAAGAATGTAGGTAGACACTTGGAAGTTTCACACGGTTCTGTACTGGGCCCACTACTATTTATATTATACACCAATAATTTGATCAATTTAAATGAAGCTACCATGACTGTGATGTATGCCGATGATATAAGCTGCTAAATAGTTTCCGATTTTCCAGGTAAAATGAACACTAAGTTGAAACTTTGCTAGATAAAGTTAGAGCCTGGTGTCAGCGTAATAGATAGATAGCTTTATTCAACCCATACATATATACATCAGAAAGAGAACATACATATATATCCGAAGAAATACGTCAGTACAGAATTTTAAAAAAAAAACATCCAAAACATAAGTGAATATAAAATGGCCAAAACTACTATACAGAAAAAAATAATTCAATGTATAACAAGTTTCCTTTTGAAAATATACTGGTTTGGTGATTCTCTAATTTATTGTGGTAAGTGATTAAATAATTTACCGTCATTGTATTCAAATTTTTTTTGATATAAAGATGTGGCGTGAGAATTAGGTAGAAGTTCTGATTTATGACGAGTATTATGATCGTGAGAGGCTGCATTTTGTGTAAATATAAATCTGTTTTTAAAAATATAGCAACATACCTCATAAATGTAAGTGCCAATAATCGCTAGAATTTGAAGGTGATGAAAAGCATCTCTACAGGAATCGCGATAACATAAATCTGCTAACATCGTAACGACAACTTTCTGTAAAATGAAAATACTTTGGTTTCGATTTGGTTCATAATATCGTTTCTTAAATGAGAGTGAAAGGAAGCAAAATACTGGGTTTTGGGAATATGGATACTACAGAAGTTTTTAAGGAATCGTAGAGCATAACAGGTTCTACTTAATTTTCCACAAAGAATTTAAATGTGTGAATTCCAATGCAACTGGCATTCTAAAGTGATACCTAGCATCTTAACATTATCACTAGTTTGCAAGGGAAATTATTGTTCAAAATGCATATGGATCTTTGTGATATGAATAGTACACACTCTGTTTTGTCGTGGTTTATCAGTAAATAATTTTCTCAGCCCATGTTATGACTATATCATATACTCTACAACAGAGTGTCATAAGAATTTCTACACTTTCAGCTGTTATCAAGATTGTGTCATATGACTCGATGTAACAAAGAACTACCATCGATATCATGCGGGAAATTTTGAATATTCTTGTTTTGTTATTTCTGTGAATACAATAATTTATAATCCAAAAAATGGTATCAATGCGTTTGGTAATAATAGATATTTATGTTGAAATTACTTTGCACATATCACTTAGTCGACATTTAAGGAGCCAGGTGCAAAAATGATAAGAAAGAAATTTATTTTTTGTGCCTTCCTTTCAAGATGACGGCGCGAGCGATCTTCCTCCAGGGTCGCAAACTCAGGGTTATGATGAGGACAGTACATTTTACGATCCTACCAAATTTCACCTCTTACGACATTTTGCGTGGTAGACTCCTTTTTTTCTCTCCATTGAATACTGAAAAATGTATTCTCTCATTTTATTATTTTTACTATTATTATAGTTAGACAACAATTTTAAGGGATCGGATATATTTGTGTCTGTGCGTATAAGTATATGCCTGTATATGTGGATAAAGGTGTATATACAATAATATACAGGGTGTTGCATCATGAGAGGGATATAGCTTAATAGGAGGTAGAGAACATCAGTGGTAACCGGAACCTCCCATAGAAATGTCTCATTGGGCCTTCATTACGAGGTTGCTGGGTGTTAAATAATTTTTGGCCAAACTTGTTTTTTGTCATAACTTTGACAGGGAATGAAATAACGGATTCATATTTGGTACGGCTAATGTACTAACGAGCCCCAAGAGGCACATGTATAAAAAAAATATATCCAGGTCCGGATTCACTATAATTTATGTTTCTTGTTTGCATCAATAAAACATCACCCTGTATATATTTTTTTGAAATTTCGATACGATATTCGAAAAGAGCAAGAAAAAACAAACAAAATGGCCTATTTCATTTTTTTGTTACGCCTTCGTGGTTATTTAAATACGTTGTTAAATGTGCAAGAAAATGGATTACAGAACCCTATTAAATGAGAGGCACGTGAAATAAATAGTTTTATAACTAAAATTTTCAAAAATTCTATTGAGCCTAGGTGGTCTGGGTGAATCCTAATTCCGGCACGTTTTAAAGGTCCATTTTGGTAAAAAACTGTGGTCCTAATAAGTAATCGGGTATGAAATAACAAAATTTTTAATCAATCACAGTAGGCTTGTTCAAAGAATAAAAGTGACAGATAATTTAAACCATTTAGGCCTAAGCAACCAGTTACTTTCATCAAGAAAATCATCAACATTTTATACTTAATAAAAATTGGAAAAGAGAAAAAACTAAAATCTAAATAAATAAAATATTTTCCATTCAATTAACAATAAATAACAAAACAATAACTACATGTGTTTAAAAATAAAACGTAATTGACACTAAAGTAAATTTTCAAAATGTCCTCCCCCACATTCTGTGCATTTTTTTGCGCGTTTAGAAAGGTCACCAATTGCTCGAAGTATCATTTCTGGATTATTCCGTATTTCGTCGCAGGTTGTAACGATGCGCTGGATTAAATGTTGTCTACTTTCAATTTCAATGCTATAAACCTCGTTTTTTAAGTGGCCCCATAAAAAGTAATCACAAGGGTTACAATCAGGAGATCTTGGTGGCCATTCATGTGGACCCCCGCGTCCAATCCATCAATTAGGATACACATTGTTTAAGTGTTCTCTTACTTGAAGGTTAAAATGTGGTGGGGCCCCATCATGCTGAAACAACATGCCTCTTATACCGATATTTTCTAACATATTCGGTAAAATGTTTTGAAGAAAATCAAAGTAAATTTCACCATTCAATCTTTCTTCAAAAAAATGTGGCCCTATCAAATGTCTATTCACAAGTCCGACCCAAACATTTACAGAAAACCTGTGTTGCAAACGGCGTTGGCGTACCGCATGTGGGTTTTCCTGTGCCCATTTATGATTATTTCGTGAATTGTTTACTCCATCCCTTGTAAATTGTGCCTCATCCGTAAATAAGGTTCTGTAAATGACTGGGCGATGGTTAGACAACCAATGACAAAATGCCAGGCGGGGGATATCGTCGTCTTTTTGAAGACGCTGTACCTGCTGGATATGATATGGATGGTAACGTTCTCTTTTTAGGGTTCTCCATACTCGCCAATGAGGAATACCAGTTGCCAAACTGATTCGTCTAGTGCTCATATTTGGATTTTCTTGAACTACGTTTATAATATTGTTTTGTTCCTGCACACCTTGTTGTAAAACACGCTCCACAACTGCAGAATTAGGAAACTTTCCGTGTTGTCTTGCATACTGGAACACCGTACTAAAGGTTTTATGATTAGGGCATCGACGACCAGGAAAACGCAGCCGATATTCTCTTTCCGCCGACCTACCATTTCCATTACAGAAACCATAGATGAATATTATGTCAGCATATTCTACGTTTGTAAATTTTACTGGCATAGTTAAAATATTTTCACAAGTTTTCACTAACTAAATGCGGATTATTGACACATTAAATTACTAACAAACAATTATTCAACTGTTTAGGAGATTTCTTTTTATTATCTTTCACTTTGAACAAGCATACTGTGATTGATTAAAAATTTTGTTATTTCATACCCGATTACTTATTAGGACCACAGTTTTTTTACCAGAATGGACCTTTAAAACGCGCCGGAATTAGGATTCACCCAGACCACCTAGGCTCAATAGAATTTTTGCAAATTTTAGTTATAAAACTATTTATTTCACGTGCCTCTCATTTAATAGGGTTCTGTAATCCATTTTCTTGCACATTTAACAACGTATTTAAATAACCACGAAGGTGTAACAAAAAAATGAAATAGGCCATTTTGTTTGTTTTTTCTTACTCTTTTCGAATATCGTATCGAAATTTCAAAAAAATATATACAGGGTGATGTTTTATTGATGCAAAGAAGAAACATAAATTATAGTGAGTCCGGACCTGGATATATTTTTTTTATACATGTGCCTCTTGGGGCTCGTTAGTACATTAACCGTACCAAATATGAATCCGCTATTTCATTCCCTGACAAAGTTATGACAAAAAACATGTTTGGCCAAAAATTATTTAACACCCAGCAACCTCGTAATGAAGGCCCAATGAGACATTTCTATGGGAGGTTCCGGTTACCACTGATGTTCTCTATCTCCTATTAAGCTATGTCCCTCTCATGATGCGACACCCATATGCCTGTGCTTTTTATACTTACATTTTTATTTGTTAAGTTATTATTAATAAAAACGGTGCATTAGCCACACGGTCATTTAAGAGAGTTTTGTTAATTTTTTAAAGGGTTAATAAGACTCTTTCCTTTTGAGATCTCGCATTAATAAATTCATATGTATTGCTTTTAACCTATTTCCCACCACATTTCCTTAGAGGTATTAAAGTTCAACCTTCCTCAATATAAAGTTTACAACGTAATTTGAATGAACTTTGACTAGACATTCCTGAACTTAATCAAATTAAACGCATTCCACAACTCTCAAATACGTTCTTCTGTAAACATTTTGCAGTAACAACTGAAATCATATACAGGAACCCTAGAATGTCTCAAGAGTATCACACATTCATTAAAATCTCATCAAAATTTACGTCGCTCCACACAAAGTGTTCTTAACGTGAAATTTTGAACATGCTCCTAAGTAACCGGAGGAACAAAAGGCATTGTATAAAGATAATGTAAAGGCAAAGAGCGTTGACCACAGCCCGACCCATAATTCAGAGGTATAATCCAATTAGGTGTACATTTTCCGTTATATTTGAAAGTGAGAATTTACCAAACTGCAGAGTTGCGGTTAACTTTGCTTTTGTAATAGCTAGGTCTTATTGTGAATCACGTTGTATTCTAGCAGATCCTTTATTTACAGCAATTTAGGTGTTGTGTAATCCTGCACTCATAACGTGACACTAACGAAGGGTGTGACATTTCTAGTCAACTCTGCTTTTCATTAAACTCCGGAATGTTTCCCGAATCACGGTATTATATCTTAATCGAAAATCGAAAGCTGTCGACGGAATTAAAATAAAAACTGCCGCAAGCAATCTGAGAGCTTTATCTTTACGGTAACTTTTTATTACGTTTGTTAACTAATATTGCGCGTTTAAACTTTAAGTACTTTTTACGAGAAATGAACGTGAAATCTTATTTGTAATTTTAACCATCAGTATTTTAGTCTTTAGTATGCATCAAGTTTTACTAATTAAAAAAGAATCAAAGATACAATTTTAAAGTGATTTTTTGTTGTTGAGATCGATAAATATTGACTAATTGACTTGCATTTTTCTGACAGTTGTAAATGAGTAAGATATATTTATTCACCGTTGAATACAAAGTTATTGGTTGAATAGAACAAAGTACAATGTAGCTTTTGTCAGGACAAAATAAGAATAAAATATACATACTATGTTTAGTGAAAAAAAACATACTAAGGTTGATATACAGATTTGGCAAAAGTAGTTTCATATATAATACAGTCATTCAGCGTTAAAAAGAGGCCAAATCTCCGAAATCTGAAGTACTGCTCCGATCTTCTTGAAAATTTAGAATTAAGTTCATCTTACCCTCCTCTTCAAACTTGACTTGGTCGCAAAGTGTGCTTTTTGTTTTTAAGGGGTAGAAACTACCCCTTACTCCAATAAGTTGAAAACTAATAAATTAACGCAGTGATGGGCTATAAATATGTTAAATATCAATTGTTTTTAATCATGGATCTAATATTTCAATATTTTACTATTTAACTACCCTTTAAAACAACCCCTCACACGACCATTAATAAAAAAATGTGTTTAAAAAGCATGAAACCTTTTTATTTTGAACTGTAATAGGAGAATTTTTCCCTTTAAGTATAAGAAATCTGATACTTTATTTTTGTAATGATGCAACCCCCAAAAGCCACCCCTAACAATAAAACTTAAGAAAAATTGAAAACTAGTAGATGGAAGCAGTAATAGGTTATCATTATGTTCAAATATGTTAAATATTTGTTGTTTTTTATAATGTAACTAATATTTCGATATTTTACTATGTAACTACCCTTAAAAACTACCCCTCACACAATTATTACAAAAACGGCTTAAAAAGCATAAAATCTTTTTATTTTGGATCTTGAATAGAAAAAATATATTCTTTAAGTGTAAACGACCTGATATATCATTTTTCAATATGATTCAACCCCAAAAAACCACCCCTTACAATAAAAATTAGGGAAAAAATCCTTTCGAAAGCTCCAAGTAGTGGATTGCGTAAAAAAATTAAAATAAATTGCTGCTTATGATATAATGAAATTTTTCTAAAATTTCCATCCCTTAAAAACATCCCTTTCAGGGAAATTAAACTTTTAAAACTTCACATTGTAATTATAATAAAATATTTATTTTACAATATTAAGATGATTTTTAAAGTGAATATTAATAATTTAATTTTAATTTTCAAATTTATCCATTTCCTCACTATCAACTTCCTTTTCTTCTTGGTCAACTGGAGGACAATTTTGGCAACTGTCACCTGAGCAAGTGCCGCAAGTTTCATTGAAATATAACCCAAGTTTGCGATACCCACAAGTAGAGCCACACCCTTTTTTGCAATTGCAAAATATCATTTTTAAAAGTTCTTCTGGTGCAGGCATATAATATAATAATATATATAATTTTCCTACGTTATCTCTAGAAAAATGTATTTAGTATTTTAACGATAACTCGGCTTCCTTTTAAGCTTCTTGCGTTCACCCACACATCATTTTGTAGGGAATTTCATAAGCCACAAAGCCATGATGATTGCAATATTTCTGCACCCTTTCGTTCAGAGAATTTTAAGGTTGAAAGGCTAAAAAGAGGTTTCCTTCGCATAGAAATCAAAGCCCATATCTAGCTTAATTTTTAAGCTACATGAATTTAAAGAAAAGCCATTATTTTTTGAGTTATTTTGAAAAAACAACGTATTTTTTTGAAAAATTGAAAAAAGAAAATTTACTTAAAACAACTTTTTTCAAAATGTACATTCCCTAAACCATTCAAACTTTTAGAACGTGTTATTGGGACATAAGTAAAGTTAATTTTCCATGGGCTACGATTAATTTTAATTTTGCCGCTCATGGCGCCAATTCTATTGTCAATTTTTTTAAATTTTCATGCTAGAGACTTTTATAAAAGTTTATTTTAAAGGTCTAATAAAGTACTTTTAAAAAGGTTATGAATATTTTCTCTGAAAAATTACTAATTTTTCCGTTATTTGAGTTTAAATCTTTAGATAAATTTACGACAAACAAGAATTCGTCTTCAATGACTCATAAGTCGCTTAATATGACCTAAAACATTAAAGAAAAACTAACGAATCGCTTTGTTCTTTTATAAGCTTCAATTTTGATAAGAATGGTTTGTTTTTTCCAGAAAACGTTTAATTTTTGAGTTATTCACGAAAAACTTCACGTTTTTTATTGAAATTTTCAATCGCGAATAATTCAGAAATTATTAGGTTGTAGAAAACCTTTATACTATGTTTTCTTCTTAAAATTTGATCCTCTATCGATTCCCGGTGTCATTTTGAATTTTTAAATTTCCACCTCCGAGAAAGGGTGGCATTCACCCCCGGGGTGGAACCACATATCGGCACTAAGTCAGGTTTGTTATTTGCATCATTTTTGAGCTACTTTCAAAATTTCAAACAAATCGGTTGAGTTGATCAGATTTCGGAGATGAATCGGTTCATTGATTGTACTAATATCCCGACGTAAACGAGTACGAGAAAGAAAACAAAAACTGAGGACAGAAAGCCGGATATACTAATCCCAGCACGCTCCACACTTCGTAAAATGTTATTTTTATCACTTTTTAGTATATCAACGCAGCGCATCAGTATTGTCGTGGTAACCGGTATAGTAGAATGCGGTCGCAGTGAGATGGGAGGGCGAGAAACTTTCATTCGTGCGCTAATGATATAACAATCATCTGTCTCGCTTTCACGTAAGCGATTTTTGTTTTCTTTCTCACGATCGTTTACTTCGGGATACATAAAATCACTTTATATGTATATTTGTACCAATGTACATAAATACATAAAATCGCTTACACAATTATAACACGCACCTAATGTTCAAATAATGTATAAAAGTTAAAATAATTTTTTAACAAATTACGAATTAATTAACTTTCGGCATTGAATTGAAATTCAGTTCCTCAATAAGCATGAGAAAAAAATTGATATATGATCCTTTGTTCCGCAAATCCAGGGCACGGTAGATGAAAATTTAATTTTTGAACGATATCTAGCATTTTTTCGAGGTTAGGGTGTTCACTCGATACCTACCAATTAGATTCTGGCATTGAATTAAAAATGAGAAAAGTTGATTTGATTGTTTTATTTCGCAATTCTATGCATTTCATTTTGAGAAATTTTTAGGTTAATTTTGAGGTTATGGATGACCTGAAATCTACATAGCCGATTCTGGAGTCAAATGTGGATATAGTTGCTAAAGAAACGGTTGATCAAACACTTTTTATTGTTTTACGCTGAGAGATAAACCTTGCAATACACAATAATGCCTATTATTTATATATTTTAGCTATTTTTTTAGGTTATCTTAAAATTGTTTGCTAATTCGCAAATTTTGACCTCAGGTTCGAATTCAGTGGACGAAAATATACCGGGTGTAACAGGATCATGGTATACCCCCTTTTCTTCTTTAGTTTTGAAGATAATTGATTGAAATTTAGGATATACTAGGTACATACATAATTAGTATCACTTTTTGACATACAACTGATTTTTTTTCCGGTTTCGCCGGACTTTCGATTTTTAAATGGAACACTATATTTTTGCATTTTTGAATTCTGCATTATTTTCTGAATCCAACGATGCCAAATAAGTGACATTTCAGACACCAATTTTTTTTATATTATAATTTTTAGTTTTCCATTTAAGTGTGCCACGACGTTTCCAATTTATTCTAAATGACCCGTGTAATGCTACAAAAATCGAAGTCCCGTTAAAAACACAAAATTACGTGATTTATGACCAAATATAAATTCACCAAAATTGTTTTTGGTGCAAACCTCAATTTTTTAAAATGGAACCATATCGGTACCGTGGTACCATTTATTAGTAAAATTAATAAGGAATTTATTCATATGTCGTGCAAATGTGCAACAAATACAAACAAAATTGCAGCAAATAGAAAATAAGAAAATACAATTTTGTTCTAATTAAATGTTAAGAACTAAGGTGGCTTTGAAAACAATGAAATATTTAGCTTGTCAAACATTTGTTGGTTTAACGGTGTTTTTATTGCGTCTTTAAAAATTGTTTAAAATTCTTGTTAATTGTGTTTAAAATGCCGCAAATTTATACAAAAAATGGAAATGTTGACATGTTAATTATTTATGGGGAATGCAAAAGAAATGCAGTTGCGGCTACCGACCTTTATGCCCAACGATATCCTGATAAACAATGTCCAGCGAAAAATTGAAAAACGTGTTGAAAACCAATTCCGAAGAGAGCCCAACAATGATCCCGAAGAAAACTTCATTATTGACGAAGGAACGGAAATTAATGTTTTGGCTCGAATAGAAGTTGATAAGACTGTTTCTTTAAGGCAAGTTGGGTTTGAATTAGACATCAGCCACCAAACAGTAAGTCGAATTTTGTACAAATACCACTCTAAATCTTTTAAATATCAATTGTATCAGCATTTGTACGAAAGTGATTACGAACGTAGAATGGAATATTGCAACTGGATTTTGTATAATAACGTGCAGCTAAATAATGATTTTTTGGGACTGATTTTATTTTTGGACGAGTCTAGGTTAACAAATTTGGGATTATTTAACCGACGAAATACAAAATATTGGTCACAAGATAATCAAAATTTATTACGGGAGGGTAACTTTCAAGAGCGGTTTGGTTTCAATGTTTGGCTTGGAATAATCGGTAGTAGAATCATTGGTTCAATAATATTTGAAGGACTTCTGACTGGTGTCAGATACTTGAGATTCCTGGAAAATGAGATTGAGGACATTTTAGATGAGCAATTCAAGGATAGTAATTGATTACCTTCAACGGAGATTCGGAGAAAACGTAACGTAATTTCGACGAATGGTCCTATGAGGTGGCTTCCAAGGTCACCTGATTTAACGCCCCTTGATTTCTTTATTTTGGGTCATTTACAACCCGTGAAGACCTGGAGTGAGTAAGATGAGCAATTAATAGCATAACGGTCCAGCAATTGGCGAACGTTCTTCGAGAGTTCAGAAGTGCATTGACGTTAATGGACAGCATATTGAACAACTGTTGTAATGTTTTATGTTAATTTTTTGTATTCCAAAACCACCTTATGTGTAACAAGGTTTGAAATGTCACTTATTTGGCATCGTTGGATTCAGAAAATTTTGCAGAATTCAAAAATGCAATAATATACAAGGTGTTCTATTTAAAAATCGAAAGTTGGCGCAAAAGTGAAAACAAATCAGTTGTATGTCAAAAAGTGCCGCTTATTATGTATGTAGTACATCCTAATTTTTTTATCAATTATCTTCAAAACTAAAGAAGAAAAGGGGGGTATACCATGAGATACTGTTTCGCCCGGTATAGGAACTAGCGGGGTACCGCGACGAAGACATTTTTGTGTATGTGTATGTGTGTGTGTGTGTGCCTGTGTTATTTGACAGAGAATTAGCTCTATTATAAACGTAATAACAATAGTAAACTATGCTTCTAAATTGATTTAACAGCATACACAGATCGTTATAGATTTAGTTGTCATATTAAATTATCTACTTGTGTCTTTACTTAAGTTTTTACAAACTTTTGCCGTAGTTTTGTTGTTTACTGGTTTGTTTATTGAAATTATTTAAATATTTCTATTTAAAATCATATCAAATGACACGAGTAAATTCGTTATAAATTGTAAAATATTTAAATTCTTTTCTTTAATTTTTATCATCTTTGAGGCACCATATTTTACAATACTTTTGAAATATTACCTTATTCCTAAAATTTAACGAATTCAGTAATATTATGAATACATTTAAACAATATTAATTGCCTCAAAATTATCTATTTCAAAACTAATGCATAAATCTCCATTCGTGGAAGTGATACCCGATATCCAGCGACACTTTTAGACCGGATCTTATTTACTTTTGTAATCGAAAACCACCCGTATGTTTTAACGGTGCCAATAAATCATTTTACTAAGCAGCCACTCGGAGGAATTCCGTCTGAAACCCGGTAGCCGGTTTAGAACTATCAACTATCTAGGTATTTTAATGTGTCTCGTTTATTATCATACCGTACCATTATAAAATAAAAAGCCCACATATTTTTGTATTGTAACCCATAGTGGTTTGTTGACAATTATTGTTGGAATGTTGGTTATTTTAAGTCCAGGTGGTCGGTTGTTATACGGATATATGTTTTATTAATATTTTAACGTTGTTATTTATTTCCACCATCTGTTTTAAAGATGTGGATAATGTTCTGATCGTAAAAGAAGATGTGGTTGATAAGTTAAGTATATATTTCATGGAGAGTTGTTGAGGAAGATCCTCATCGTTAGCGTCCGTGTGTAAATGTGGTATGCGAATTATTCGGGAGTATACTGCCATTTTATGATTGAATGAAGATAATCTAATTTTCATTTGTAGCATAGTACAGGTCAGATAAGTTTCAATATGGAAATTAAATAATAAGCTGATAGGACGCAGTCGGATAAGCATGGCGATGGTGCCCTCGTAGTTATTGGACTAATATTTCTTGTGTAAGGCATCGGCACCTACTAATCTCTAAAATATTTTGCTCGAAAATTAGCATATCAAAAAGTTAAAAGAAGCATTATTTTTTCTCATAACTGACAAGCAAAATATGGCGACCGATGTCGCTCAAGTTTTATTATTGAGGGTTCCTTGTAATACCTAAATTTTATGATTATTTTGTCTAAATATAATACCATAAAAATCGTCGTCGTGCATACATGAAATAGAATTACAATAAATTGCACAATAGTTTAAAACCAGACCCCGATAAGAAATTATTTTGGTGTGGCGAGTAGTTTTTCGTTAGCGCATTAGTATCACTGCTCCTCCATTGCCTAGAAAAAAGACAAGAAATTTTTAGTGTGAACGCGAAGATGAAATACCTCCATTGCAAGTTTTAAACCATTTACATAAAAACAACTTCTACGAAGCTATGCCGAATGTGTGGATAAGTTTGCGCATCCTGCTATCAATTCCAGTGGCAAGTGGCGAACGCAGTTTCAGTAAGTTAAAATTGATCAAAACTTACCTCGGATCTTCAATGGCTCATCTCCTTTACACAGGAAAATCTCGCGACAATCTTTTATACATATAATAAAAATTGTATAATGTAACAAAATGATGGGCTTGATTTACTTCAAAGTTTATTTTCTACTTTTTAGAGCATTTAAATAAAAGCTTTTTTTAATAATTCTTTTTTTCACTATAAATTACAAAAAAATTAAGGATAACATCATTTGGATAATGTTCAATTCTGAAAATTGACGAATTAAATGAAACAATAAGATACAATGACAAAATAGTGGCTAGCTTTGACATTGGGCATCTTTCCATAACCTACTGTTACCTCCTTTCCATGGCAATTTACGTCTCTTAATAAAATGGAGTGAAAACTGTAGGAAAATTAACCAACTATGTGGTTTTTGAAAATTTAATGAAATTTGATCTATATACAGAAAGATAAGCTGTGCAAAAGCTATGCAGAAATGTAGAAGCTATGCAGAAGCATATACAGAAATGTATAAATATATAAGTATATAAATGTAGAAATATATAAATATATAAGCTGATTTCGTAAACTGGATGTTAAACACTTGTTAACGCGGATATAAAATTGTAATATTAATTACTGAAGTCCGCAGTTAAGTTTATATACGTTCGAATCAGTACAAAAGCTGCAAGCAAAATGATTACTTGGTGAGTTTTACTAATAAGGTAAACTTTATTTATCCCACTTACTGCAAAATAATACCACTACACAAAACTGAAAAAGATAGTTTTAATAATTAAATAGAGAACTGTAAAATATACGAATGGTATATGTATCGCCATCTGTCAATTGTTGAGTTAAGCGCAACAATTTGCAGGTCGCAAATTTTACAATTTCCTTTACTCGCAACTAAAATAGTGGCATATAATCGATAAAAGGAATCTATAATAATAGTTTTTATTAGTTCCATACCACAGCTGATTTACTTTATAATTTGTAAATACATATATGAACAGCCGTAATAAATATTAAAATGTATTGTGAGAACTCAGTAAAAATATTACATCTTATAGGATATACTATATATAGTAATGAGAAAGATAAGGAAAATAACCATATGTGCTTACATGAAAAAAAAACATGACTGAGTTCCTAAGATATAAAAATAAGTACATAAAACAATGTGAAATGATTTAGCAGTTATACATGTAAATTCTGTTAGTTGAAAACAGTTTTACATACAAAAACTGAATCAAAATGTTACACAGATCATGCTAAATATAAACAAAATACTAGTTTTTATATAAAACTGTTAAATGGACATAGGCCGTGTAACACAACTACAAAATAATCCAAGATATGCATACATATTTTTAAGTAAATTGTTACAATTGTCATTTTTTCCATGGTATACTCGAAAAACCAAGCAATATCTCGGCAAGATAAGGTATTTCTTGATTTTTATAAAATAATTCTCTTGGGGGTGAAGTTAAGTATAGGGAATCCTCAAGTAACTCACACTATAATTCAATTTCTTTCAAATGATGTCAAAAAAACAGTAGCTGCCATTTGAAAAATCGACTTTTTGACGATTTTCATTGAGACATTTGAAAACCGCCTGCGCCCATATGGTACAAGATGGAATCATCCATGGGACGTCAGGCGTTAGCCTGGACTTCCAGCTAACTACTTCATCAATTTCGTTTCATAGTTTTGAATGGTTTGTGATATACAAATTCGTCCGTAAACTACTACATCGGCAATTTTTTTCGAAAAAATTGACATGTATCAAAAGCTGTAACAAAAAAGTTAACATAACTTAAGTTGTCTAAACTTGGAATTGGAACCATGTAAAAAATATAGGTTTCCATTTAAAATAAGAAAGTTGGTACCGACTTTTGGCACACCCTGTATAGCTGGAGGATCGAAAATATTTTAAGTAGAACAGGCATGATCTATTATCGCTGCATACCTAGTTAAAAAACTTCCAACGAACGGCATACGTCCTCGACAATTTTTTTTCAAGAAAAGTATAAACATTTATTTTTCTATTATTTCCATCTACTTTAATGTACATTTATAATAACTACATTCATTAAAAAATACCGTGTACATTTCCACCCCGTATCATTAATCGTTCGTAGCGCATCTGTTTGAAGAGGATTCACCTCTTTAATAAAAAGGGTAAAATATTCCCCTCGCTATATCGTAAAAAATATCAAAGTGGAAGCAGATGTGATAATGAGGTTCATTAGCCGCTTTCTTAGAAATTTTAAAAATCCACATAATAGACCAAGTAAATTAAGGTAATGGTTTTATTACCCTAAATTAAAGCAGAAACTTAAGTAATGTTTTTATGGCTCGAAACATGAATGTTAAGCTATTCTGTGGAAGCCATTCAACATTAATTATTCTATATAAAGAGCCATTATAAACTTGAAATAAACAATGTATAACGAGATTTTCAACTCTTAAGTATGTACAAACACAAAATAGGCTGGTAGAAATTAAGCACTAAATGACAGTTTCTAAATATTTCAAGAGAAAGTATATCCATATGGTCACTAGCAAAGTAAATTTGATGTATGATTAGGTCTTTAACAGGAGCCTAACACGGAATGTTATTATTAATATAACTGTGTAATTTGTTTTTATTAAACATATTTCATGTGCAACTTTACAATCGAAATTATAGTGCCATTTACCGAAGGAGATTCTTTGGTAAGGTCCGAACGAAACCTTTGTGAGATTTACTATATTAATTTTATTGTCTTTACATCGTTTATACAGGATTCATCATTTCTGACAGTAACAACAATTAATGCTCTCCATTTGGCATGGGCATTTTCGAGATTTCCCTAAATCATCTCTTCCGCGTTTCACTAGGACCATCACTAGTGCGTATGCGTCTCTGAGATGTAAATTTGACCTATGCACATTGTTAAGTATTTTAAGAGATCAAAACTAGGATTAGCACGTTTGTGCCAACAAACAATCAACTGCACTAACAAGTGAAATGGAATAAAATCTAATAATAGTAAAGCAATGAAAGTGTAGTTTACAACTGTTTTCGAAAATGTAAGGGATAAAATTATCTATATAAGTTTCGATTGGAAAGAATAGTTTCACATTGTATATACTCCAGAAATGAAAATGAATGATGTCTTCTAGAGAAGCACATTGAAAAATACCTGTCACGAATATTTTTAAAACGTATTTGTATCCATCGTAATGGTACGGTCGCCAGGTTTAAACTATGAAAAAAATAGTAAATCATTTTAAACTTCAAAAAGCGGTGCCCAAGCGACAATTTAACTTAGAATCTCAACAAAATATTTTATTTTATGACCTATAAAATGTCGAATTGTGTCCTCATCTATGTAAATTTCTGTACTATTAATCAGAACACGGATGATATAAACATTTTATAGCCACATTTTTTTTCTTTAAGCACGAATTTTAACTGCTATTTTATTACTTTTTCAATCTCCTAAAATTCTACTAGACCATTTATGTTAAATATTGGTATTTGAAATATTTTTCTTAATTTGAACGACCGAACATTTATTTAATTTTGAATAGCTATTTGGATAATTTTAGACTTCCGTGTAGTCGAACTAAGTCATAGTAAATCATTACGTTAAATTAAAACAGTATATCCAGACGCATCTGTATTAACATAATACCAAAGGGACTAATATTAGCAACAGATTTCTGCGTACGTAAAATATAAGGAATCCTACTCTTGCCGCCAACATCTTGAGAAATAAGTTAAGAAATCACAACACTGCAATATATTTACTAATATAGTAAAATGTTACTGAACCGCGTTCTCGCCTCACACATCTTCCAGCGGCTTGTATGTCAGTGTATGCGCGGAAGCTATACAACCTTAGGCGAGGGTTGTATAGGAGATATACCATCCTTCGGAGGGGATGTAAAGCCGTCGGTCCCTTGTCTATTAAATGTTAGGCAAGTAAAAGATCCCTACTCTTCTTAAGGGAAGAGGTTCGGCAAAATTCCTGGTTGGGGGTAGTTCGTCTACAGGCGTCGGTGATAGGCCTCAGTAGCGGAAATAGGCCGACGTTAAATAAATGTATAAAAAAAAAAAAAAAATGTTACTGGACTGCTAATAGAACAAGGAACAATTCTTTCCTATTATTTGGGTTTTCTACCACATGTATTATTATCCTCTTCAAAAACAAATCACCTAATCTACAAAATAATATAATTATTGGAAAAAAGCCTCTGCGCCCGTGACGTTTATGCCAAAGGAATAGTCAGAGTTTATGTTTTGCAAATAATATAAATCGGAATAAACACAGAAATAATGTATTTTGCTGGCGTTTCGGAAAGTAATCTCTTTCCGTTTTCAAATAATAATAATAATAATAATACTTTATTCATCTCTGGGGCCACATACATTTGTAGATAAGATAAGTCACACAACATTACATACAAAAGTTAAAACACAGATAAAAATATATAAATAAAAACTATAAAATATACATACATTGGTAAATATTCATAAAAAGCTACATTAAAAGATAAAATGATTAGATTAAAAATACTAGAAGGTTATATTTTTGTCCGTTCGTAGTTTTAGAACAAACTCCCCAATGGTATAGAATGCATTATTTGCTAGATAGTTTTTTAGCTTCTTCTTAAAAGCTTGAACAGGTAAGCTCCTGAAATCCACAGGAAGCAGGTTATACATTTGAAAGCCTGAATAGAGAGGCGATTTTTCATGAAAGGAATGATGGTGTTGGTTTTGGCAGATATTGGTTTTATTCCTAGTATTATAGTTGTGCATGTCAGCATGTGATGGAAATTTACTTTTATTGTCATAACTGTATAATAGACATTTTAGTATATAAACACAAGCGATTGTTAAGATATTTTTCTCCTTAAAGATTTCTCTACAGGAGGTACGACTATCAAGGTTATATATTAATCTAATAACACGTTTTTGTAGGATAAACACTCTCTCCATGTGGGTGGATCTACCCCATACGACGATATTATAGCCAATGGCTAAGTAGAACAGAGCATAATATACAGGCAATAGATAGTCAGAGTTAAGTTTGTCTTTTAGTTGTTTAATAGCGAAGTAGGCCTTATTGAGTTTTTTTGAAAGAAAGGTAATATGATCTTCCCATGTTAACTGGCTATCAACAATGGTTCCAAGAAATTTCGAGTGTTGTACAAGTTGTATGGGTATGTTATTAAGGACAAAGTTAAAATTATGCGGTTTTCTAAATTTGTTATGAAATTGAATTATAACTGTTTTTTCATTGTTTATTATCAGACGGTTTTTAAGACACCAGTCATGGAACTGAGATAAAGTGGTTTTAACTTTGTTCTCCACTACTTTTGGATCGTGATGTGAGACAACAACCGATGTATCATCCGCGTATAGAAAAACTTTGCCTTCGCTTATGTGGTTAGGAAGGTCATTCACATACAGGAGGAATATTAATGGTCCGAGGACACTCCCTTGTGGGGTCCCAATGTTAATATTAAAGTGTTTTGATTTGGCGTCAGCTTGCTTAACATAAAATACTCGGTTAGATAAGTAAGACGAAAGGCATTTATTGATGGTGCCACGAATTCCTAAGGTATTAAGTTTATCTGAAACGAAATCCACATGAAGGGTGTCAAAGGCTCTTGACAAGTCAAAAAATATTCCTATCACAATATCACCAATATCCATTTTATCACTAATTTGTTGGATAAATTCATTAGTGGCAGTTTCTGTTGAATATGACTTCCTGAAACCATGCTGGCAGTCAGTCAACAATTTATAGGACTTTAAGTACTCATGAATTTTCTGAGAGATGACCGATTCTATTATTTTTGATATTACACTAAGTAACGCAATAGGACGATAATTTTCTATATTTCATGGACAGTCATTTTTTAGTATTGGAATCAATACTGCTAGTTTTAGTGCGTCTGGAAATTCTCCATATATCAGGCATAAATTTATTAAGTGTGCAATGGGTTCAGATAGAATGTCTCGACAGATTTTTATTAATTTGATTGGGACTTCGTCGTCTCCGGTGGATTTTTTGTTATTTAGGTTAGTGATTACATTTTGTACATCCTGTTTAGTTACGGGAGTGAAGAACATATTTGAGATTACATTCTTAGATGTAGTACAGGTCTCAGATAGGTTCTTATGGAAATGACTGTGTAATCTGTCTGTAATGGTAGTTGAAAAGAAGTTTCCAAAAAGCTCTACTATTTCTGATTCATCAGATACTACTCTATTCTCATGTACTAGTGAAATACGGTTTTCGGTTATTTTTGTTTTATTTTCATTAACTATACTCCATAGAGTTCGCGATTTATTTTCTGATTGTTGTATCTTACTGATGTAGTGGCTCCTTTTTTCGTTTTTAATCTCAAGTTCGATGTGTTTTTTCAAAAGTTTATAATTTGCATTTAGTTCCTCAGAGTTAACAAGTTTTCTTATGTAATTTAGGTCTTTTAAGTTTTGGAGTTTATTTAACAAGGAAGGAGTGAATTGAGTTTTGACTTTATTTGTATTATTGTTAATTTTTTTTGTACATAATGGAAAGGCAGCTTCCATACACCAATGAAGATGTTCCCAGAAAAATTCATAGGCAGTGTTAATGTTATCGAATGTACTGTGATATAGAGTTTCAAAATATGTTGAATCGGACATGTAAAGTTTAGTGAATTCTGCTACCGAAAATTCATTTATCTTCCGAAATGTGCAGACTTGTGCCTTATTTTCGACAGTAGGGAGTGCTCCTGTTATCCATATAACTATTTGGGCAAAATGATCGGAGATACCCGGATCGAAGTTATTTAGAGTTAAATTTTCTATGCTTATGTTTGTAATTACATAGTCAATGCTACTTATTGTTGAAATGTTATCTTTGTATGCTATTCTAGTTGGCTCATAAAACAGTGATGTCAGGCCATTAGATGCAATAATATCGTGTAGGAATACCGAATTTGAGACGGAGGAGAGTTTATCTATGTTGAAGTCCCCGCAGATAATGATATTTTTAAATTTATTACCTAATAATGTTAGCATATCAGAAAGCTTCATGATAAATGTGCCTATATCACTACTAGGAGATCTATATATACAGATAATGACAGTGTCTTTCTTGAATGAGATTGCTGAGCATTCAAAGTGAAGTTCCAAGGATAGATTACAAATATTTGGCAATTCCTTACAAGAGGATGCCAAATTATTTTCAGCAAATATTACCGTGCCACCGTGCAGTTTATTTTGTAGACAATAACTACTGACCTTCTGGTAACCTAAGAAGCTTACCTGTTCAAGCTGTTCATTTTTTGCCCAATGCTCAGTAAAGCACACAAATGTAGCATTAGTATCCCTCAGAAAAAATTCAAGCATGTTGTTTTTGTTTCCTATAGATTGTATGTTAAGATGAAGTAATGTATAATATTGCATTCCATCCATTGATGTGTTTGTTATATTTACTGGTGATCTAGTTGTCAAGCTTTTGGTGACGCAGCTTGAGTTACTGGGAAAAAAGAAGGAGAAACTTGAGAAGACGAAGCAATAGTAGTGGAGTCAGAGGCTTGGAAACTCGAAAAACTGTTCTTGTTCCTAATAGCTGACTGTTGCTGAGTATTATCCTGTTGATTGTCCAGGAAGCGTTTTCCCATTCTAAAATTAAATCTAGAGAAAATAACTTCCTCCGGCCAAAAATTTACATCATACACTATATCAAGGAGACCTGGATCTACACCAACCATAAAACGTTGATTATTAGGTGTGGGATTTGTCATATTTAACAGTTTGATGGTAATGTTAGTAGATTTAGTTTTTTCTTTGATGTAGGTCTGGATATCATTTTCTGTCGTAACATCTTTTACATGCGGTTACAAAGGTTTTTTTTTGGAAGAACTCTTATTTTGCTGTGTATATCAAATACACAGCTTTAAGATTCTGTTTATGTTATTTCCATAGATACTTACTACTAACGCAAAACATAGAACTGATGATATTTTGTTTTAGATAATGTTGAGTTTGTTAAGTTCTTCTGTTAATATTGGTAGCCAAGTTGTACAAATATCTACAGAACAATTCGATACGCACTTATCTTCATTTAATAAGATTATTGCTGATTCTTTAATTTTTCTTTTTTTGGTATCTGTTTCTTTTGTTAAAATTTTTGCCGAGTTCCAGTTTATTCTATGTCCGTTTTCCCAAGCATGTTCACAAATCTCTGATTTCTGAATTTCATTCTTTCTAATGTAATTCTTGTGCTCATCTAACCTCACACTGAAAGGTCTGGATGACTCACCCACATAACATTTATCACATTCGCACGGGATATTGTAAATGCAGTTTTTTGAATTCTGCTCCCTGTTTATCGGTTTTGTTTTTGTTAAAATAGATCTTAAAGTATTCCCGTTTGAAATATCGTTCTAACATCAAATTACATAAAGAATTATTGCTGTATAATGACGTTCAGGTTTTTGTCGTACGTGATTGTCCCTATTTTCAACATTTATGAAAGCTCTATCAACAAAGGCTTCAGGATATTGATTTCGTACTAGAACCTCTTTGATAAATTTTTTCTCGTTATTTAATACTTCATTATTAGATGAAATTATTTTGGCCCTATCGTATAAACATTTTACAACACCCCTTTTAACATTTATTCATAATTCATAATTTGGCATGTTGCAAAAGTTGTATGGACTTTTCTAAAAGAAGGTATTTCGCGCCAAGGCAAGTTTTAATGTAAAATTATGACATTTCTTTTATGTTTTTAGATAGAAAAATCACGATATATCTACAATTTATTTCGTTTATTTAATGCATTTGGATAAATTGAGCTTGTGTTTCTCGTCTTTACATTATTTTAATGTGTGTAATAGAGCTATTGAATATTTACACAATGTATATAAATGCCAAGTTTTTTAAATTCTAAACACATGTTTCTGTATTCGGCTCTTACTTTTAGTGCGTTAGAACTTGACCCAAGTAACACTAACGCTCTTATTGCGATCTCCAAGGTCGCTTTAAAACTATACAATAAAACTTAGAGTAAAACCAAATTATCTTCAAGACAGTCTTAGTACCACCATCAGCAGCTTCTAGCCAAAAAGGGCCCATCCTAAAAGGGCCTTCAAGACTAAATTTTAAAACTATATTAAAACCATTTAATTTTAATTTTATATTCTTAAAAAGTTCTTCAAGGCACCTTTAAATTTATGTATTAAAACTTATTAACTGACGTTTTGCACTTAAAATATACTTGCAGCAGACTAAATTACCTTGAGAATCATTATAATCAATCCTAAAAGGGTTTTATTTTGTTTACTAACGTCGGACAACTTTTGTGTGAAATAGGTAAAATGGCAAGTCTATATAATGGCAGAGTGGTAATACCTATTAGAGCAGATCATAAATAATATTCAAATGCAATATACTTCTACATAACATGAGTGCCATCATTTAAAGTTTTTTTTATTATTTAAAAAATATCGTCAAATTTTATTTTGCCCCTAAACATCTAAATGCATTTTTTTATTAAATTGCATGTTTGGACACGCCGTTCTTCAGTTATTTAAGGATGTAAGGCGCATTTATTTTAATGCTAATATTTTTTTCCCTAGCTGTCGAAAATGTTCATCGTGGTGGAGTCTGCATTTTATATACAACATGGCGCGATCTTGATTAAAACTGATTGCAAGTTTATAGAACATTTTAAATCTTACAAGACTTAAAATATCGTTTTATTTACCACTTTAAGTACAATTGCTCCCGCAAACGTCTATTTACTCTAATTTTAAAACTGAGTTGCTTTAATATGTGCAAACTCGTGGTCTTATTGATTTAAAGTGATTTGGCGTGCGAATGAAATCCTAACCTTACAAATTGTGTGTATATTGAGAAGATGGCGTTTTCTCCGAATGTGGAGAGGGTATAATTAGTTTTAATAAAGTCGTCAAAAATCCAATAGGTATTTCTTTTAACCAAATTGACTAAATTATTGAGTATATAGGCTTAAGATAGAATAGTTTTCTTAATGGGTTTTAACATTAATAGTACATTAAGAGTACTCCATAAAACTACATTAAAACTATTTGTTTCAAAATGGATTGTT
Organism: Leptura quadrifasciata; assembly: GCA_963675555.1. Lineage (NCBI taxonomy): Eukaryota > Metazoa > Arthropoda > Insecta > Coleoptera > Cerambycidae > Leptura > Leptura quadrifasciata. Next base: position 160,002,050 of record OY776676.1, read on the forward strand.
TTAAAACCATCCTTTAAAAAAGCAAATTAGTTTTAAAATAGCCAATGTCAAGAGTTTTTGTATTTTAATTTAAAGAGTACATTAAATTCTTTACATTAGAATAAGTGGTCTTTAAGAACTATTAGTTTACCTTAAGGTGGAAATATTCAAGAATATGCATAACTTCTTTAAAATATATATATTGGTAAAAAAGTATAAGACTACCGAAATAGAACTATGACAGGTGTAATGGTAGGAATTTTTACTCAATAATTTCAGTTGTTTGCAAAATAGTTAGATTTAATTTTAAAAATTAGGTCAATTTTCGTATTTACTAAATTTAAATCTAACTATTTCGCATATGTTTAAAATTATTGAGTGAAAATTTATAACACTACTTTTGTTATACTTCTACTTAGGTAGTCTTATAGTTTCTTTGCAGTATGTGTTTTAAAGTAAGAAGTTATGGTCAAAAACAGTAAATATTTCCTAATCGGACCTCTCTCTCTCTCTTGGATATGCTCACCTTAAGGTAACTTTAAAACCAGTATCGTTTTATTGAATATATTAAAACACTTTTAAATCCTAAATAAATCAAAAGTATCGTATAATTGTAACTTGGGGAAAAATTTATAGAGGGGGCTAGTAACAACTTAAAAATAAAAGTTGCATCCGGTAAACTGTATTTTCTGTACAAGATAATGTACACATTTTTAAGAAAAACTTACTCAGAATTAAAAAATATAATGTACCAAATTTGATAACCATACCTATGCATACTTTGTTGTTTATAAAAGTTTAATTTTTAAATAGTTGATATGCGTGCTGAAAATGGAGGAACATGGGGCAAAATAAATATACTTAAATTAGCAATACATTTATAATATTAAGAAACATTAAAATTTTATGTGTAATATTTTTTAATAATTATAAATAATATAGTATTTAAATTTGGTAAGTACGGTGTAACACCCCTTGGCTTAAAACCAGGAAATGCTTCAATTATGCGAACGGCAGCTCTGGGTTATGGGAAAGCGAGGTCGTGGTTCGATATTTACTCATTTGTTAACTTGCAAAAAAAAATATAAAATAGTGAATATATATATAAACAAAAAAATAGATGTTCAGGGCGCCACCTTAACTTACTATATGAACCATGAGTATTGTGAAAGCTAAGGAAAACAATACTGAGTACCTCTAAGTTATGTAATAAGCTCACCAATGATATATATCCAGCTAAATGAGTAGAAGAAAGGAAACACACATGTTAATAATAAGTTGACTTTAATATTTGACAATGGGACAGTTGAATAATTTATTTAGCAATAGCAAAAAAATTTAGTTAAGTTGAAATTTGAATGATTGATAAAAAAAATATTAAATTATGACAAGGTTTAACAAGTATTATTTAAGAAAATTTTATGTAAAAATATTTATGTGAAAATGTATGAATCCTTGAAAAATGTTAAAATTTAATTAAAATGGTACCATTTCTTACAAGTAAAAAAAAAATATATGAAAAGTAGAAATTTAAATCAAACAAAATGTTATAAATAATACCACCCAACAGAAGGCCCTGGTGTAACTTTGTTCCAGAATCAGGTATGACTGCAGGGACCCCTCTACAACACGCTGCCTCCACTCTCAAATTGTCTCCACTGCCTACGTGGTCCAAAAAAAAATCGACGACTCGGATTCTTTCGCTTATTGACCTCTTGCTTCTTAAAATAATACCATCTGTGTGTGGCCGTTACATCGGAAAGATGATATACCAATAATGATATCACACCAAAGAAAATTGCCTCATATGAGGGATACTGGCAACCCTAAGATATAAAAAAAATACACCTTACAAAATAAAATTCAAACGAATTCGCAAGACTTACCCCAAGTGACCTGTGGGGGCTCAGTATCGGTTATAAGCCTAAGCTTATGGCGTGAATAAAAATTATGGCTTGACCAAATTTACTAGTTAGGCTACTGCCCCAAGCCTAAGCACTACCGGCTCCTTCAATGGATCACGCTTAAAATGGCTGCTAAGATAGTTTAGCTTTCTAACGCGGTCTTGTGAATTTAAAAAAACTAACGATCCCTACACGCAGGTCTTAATTACCAACTCAAATCACAGACTTGTGCTCTTGGCAAGATCGAACGATAAGAAGAAGAAGAGGAATTTAAAATATCTAAAATATAACCTTAAAATAGAGAGTGTGCTACTATGTGCTTCTGAAGAAATAAATAAAACAAAATCATAAGAAACATGCTGTTAAACCAGCCAGGAAGAGAAGACGTCGTGTGTTTACTATATTTCGGTGTTAACTGAAAATGAGATGTCAAGTGCTTTTCAACCTGAACAAGTTATAATTGCAGTGTTAATTGTCTGAAACGGTGCCGCATTATTTTCATTATTATTTACTTATATATTTAACTGCATGTGAAGCATGTTTTTGCAGGAAGGAAAGAATAAAAAAAATATTTATATTTGTCTAATAAATTCCTTTTCAGGAGATTTTTCACTGCAACCAGTAATACATTTATCCACATACTGGGTGGCCTAACTCACTATGCACCAGTTTACTTTTTAAATTGATTACTATGAAAAATGTAGCATATGCAATGCTACAACGGTCGTGAGCAAAAAAAATAGGACAAGTCTTATAACGGTATTTTGCTAAAATCTAGTTGTGACATCTAACTTTAATTTTTGTGACATTGTCAGTTAGTTGTCATAATTTATTGCAGTGTGCAAAAAACTAATATGCCTCATATAAGCGATTTAGTTAAATCTGGAGTTATTGCTAAAGCAGAAGATGGATGGTCAACGAGACAAATTGCACTGCGTTATAATATTGACAAAAATTCGTTGTGTAACATTTTAAGAAAGTGGAGAATAAATGGTACGATTAGTAGAAATCCTGGATCAGGGCGACGAAGGATATCAACTCAACAACAAGATTTGCAATTGGTAAATGCTTTAGTAGAAAATCCATTTTACTCAGTTATGCAGGCTGCTGAAGAAACGAATTTTCGTGGATCGAGTAGTACTCGTCGCCGGCGAGTAAGAGAATCGGAGCTACGCTGTCATGCAGCAGCACAGAAATACTTACTTAAAGCTGAACATAAAGAAGCTCGAGTAGGATTTGCGCTTGATTTATTAGCGCATGATGTAAATTTTTGGAACGATGTAATCTTTACAGACGAAAAACTTTCCAGTCAACACACAGTGGTCGTATTCGTGTTTACCGCCCTCCGAATACTCGATTCAATGAGATATATACATCTAACAATGATAAAAGTGGTAAATTTTCCGCCAATATGTGGGCTTGGATATCGGCACGTGGTCCTCGTGTTTTGTGGCATATTGAGGAACGATTTAATAGTGAACCGTATATTAGGATTTTAAACAGTATTATGCTCCCTTCTGTGTTATAATTATTTCCGAATAATGAGTTCATATTTCAACAAGACAATTGTTCCGTTCATACTGCTCATACAGTAACTAACTGGTTTCAAGGTGACAACATCAATGTTTTTAACTGGCCCAGTCATAGTCCAAATCTTAATCCTGTGGAAGAAGTGTAGGAACTACTCTTAAGAAGTATCCAAAAACGAAATGTGAGACCACGGAATGCCGAAGAATTACTGGAAATAGTAAATAATGCATGGGAAAATGTTATTACTAATGATTATTGTATAAGGTTATTTAATTCTATGCGAAACAGACTTATAGAAGTTATAAATAGAAATGGTGCAACGAAATATTCATAGTTAGTTTCTTGTTAAGTAGCATATCCTTTGTCCTTTGATCCAGGATTTCTACTAATCGTACCGTTTATTCTCCACTTTCTTAAAATGTTGCACACCAAATTTTTGTTAATGTTATAACGCAGTGCGATTTGTCTCATTAACCATCCATCATTTACTATAGCAATAACTACAACATTAAAATAAAAAATAAATTAAAAGTGATCTGTTTTATTTCGGCTACTTATTACATATTCAAATAGTGACAGATTTACATTAGAAAAGAAAAGTTGTCCTATTTTTTTCTACTCACGACAGTACGTCATATTTTCTAATTCTGAGCAAATTTTTCTTATAAATTTTTTTAATATCTCGCATTTATCTGAAGCGCCTTTTATCAGTTTTTCACATTTCAGCAAAATAAAAATAAGTTATGGGTAAAGCAAGGGCAGTATACAGAATATTGTGTTTAAAATTTAAAAAAATGCATTTGCACTTGTAATATGGCTTTGCCGTGTGCATATTTTATGATCTTTTTTACGATTGAAACAAATCTTCAGTTACAATACCGTAAATGTAAACTGCAAAACGAGAAGCCGTATGCAATTTACAAACAATTTTACCCATTTATTTTTAATTTATATGTAATTTCACGCATTTTGTGTAGCATCCACTGAGTAATCTCCAAATTTAAAAAAATCCTCGGTCAATATATCAAAACAATAGTTTTTAAGTTTGGTCTTCCATGTCAGTGATTATTTCATTTCCTTTGAAACGAAATAGTAGAAACAGCTGTAATTGGGAAAAACTTACAAATCATTCCGTGTTTAACAGATACTATAATATAACTTCGTCTGTTGGCCCAAGTACCTCAAAATTTAAAAGACGCTTCCATCATACCTTTTACATTATCCTCTACTTCCTCTGTTCTTTTACGCGGTTTTATCTCTTGGACAGTGCCCGATCCTCCGAAATTTTCTTGTTAATAGTATTAAAATGGATATATCGATGCATGGTGATACGAATACGTAGACTTGCAATAATAATGCAAAAAGAAGTTCTTGTTCTTCGAAGGGAAGTGAAAAATGAGTTCTCTGCCGATTACCTAAGCAGTCAGTGGACAATTAATATATTTTTTCTACGCCTATTATGTAATATGAGTATTATGATGTCGATTTTAAATAGTAGTGGGGTCGATCTAAATTTGCAAACGGATAAACGTAAATAAAATTAAAACTGCTGCAATTTTTTCCACAAATCACGCAACAAACGTGCACAGTGTACTAATGTGCCTATTTGAGTTCCGCTCATATGAATTTACGTTTTGACGGACATATCAAAAAGTTAATGTAAAAGTCGTATTCGTCTTTAACACACATTTATGCCAATCGTCATACATTTAATCTAAAATGTTCCACTTCAGATGACTGTTCAAGTATATGCCTAAGTATTTAAGGCTGTTCGCTGAGGCGATTCTCAGGTTTTCTTTTCCATTTGAAATGTTTAGGACGTTAAAGGGAGGTAGGTATCTAGCATAGGAAGTAAAAGTTATGTAATAAATTTTTTAATTTTATGGTCAAGTGTTTATTGCAAAAGATGATGTTCCTATAGCAGGACGGCTGCCCTGCATATTCTGCAATTACTATCAGGTGATGATGGTTAGAACGTCATTTTCCAGAAAAATGGATTGAAAGATACGGGCCGATTTGTTGGCCACCTGGAAGTCCGGATCTAACGATAATGGATTTCTACTTAAGAGTATTTTTAAAACAAAAAGTTTATGCTATTAATTTTCACAATAATTTAGAATTATTAAAAACCAGAATTAAAGAAGCAGTTCCTTTCCAAAAAATCCAAAACAGTTATAGAGCTATGTGTTGAAGCTGGTGGCAACAATTTTGAGTAATGACGCCACATGTATGCTCGAAGTTCAGTTCGAGCAACGAGGAGCAGCAGTAGGCAGCTTTCAGTGAGAACCTGAAGATGGCAGATCAGATTCTGCCGAAACGTCGTTTAGACAACCGTGACTCCTGGAGGAGTCGACCATCGACGCGGGAGAGCACCCGGAAGTACAACAACACTTCATATATACATATTTATAATATTTTTGAACAAAAAAAATAATTTTTTATGTACAATCAACACTTAATGAAGCTTGAAGAAGTTCGATTACATCCTGTATTATATCAAAGATGGATGACAATGCTCTCACATTTTTTTGCGGTGCTATATACATTCGTAATAATTTTACACAATGCTTCGCCGCATGCCGTAAAACCCCTATTTTTAAATTATTGTCCTATACATTAATATTGATCTACACATATATTTATAGATAGATATCAAATCTATACCTATAATCATCAACTTTTAACAATATGGCATTAGATAAATAATTTAGTGCCTAATTATTGTATTATTTATAGCATTTATTAGGGAATAAAGTAATGACTTTTTAATGTAGCGGTTTCATCGTTCCATTCCGAGTCTAATGTATATAATAAACGACCACTTTACAACCTACGTGACAAAAGACAGTCGTTTTATTCTATCACTTCCATAAAGATATAATAAAGTACAAAACTGGTTCCCATTCATGATAAACATAAATGCATTTGGTACATTAGCATTACAGTCACCCAAAAACTTATTATCTTAAACCGTGCAGAATTTGCTAACAAAGGTAAAGCAGTTTGTTTTTGCATTCATGGGAGAGGAATTTTCGCTGTTAGCTAAACAGTTGTGGCTAATTAATAAATAAACGCCTACATACCAATCCAGCGTACTATGCACTAAGATGTTATGCATGGCTAATAAGTTTTCTAACAATCGATTTAATAAGATGGGAAGTTTGTGCGGTTTTTATTTTTTAGTTAAGAGATCATAAACGAAGCGTTCAGTTGGGAACTTTACGGTTGAACTATATAATTGTTAATTGGAGTTGATTTTTTAAGCTAATTTATATAAGGACAACTTTTATTAAGCAGCGTTGATGAGTGAGTCAATCAAATAATATGCTCTTGTGAAAATTGTAATCTGTACAAAATGTTTAATAATTTACTTGCAAAAATGAAATGCCAATTTCACATAATTTTCCGATAATATCTATGTTATATTGACAAGACTTACCGATAACTGTTTCTGTTATTAACAGATCAATATCATCGTCTACCGTATTCTTGTTAATTTCCTCGTACTGAAGTGGGTTTTTGGTATTGAAAATACTTCTGGGCGTGATTTGTATATGGGAGCTATCTTTAAAAAAAAACGTTGCGAGTACTTCGTAACATGCGACATGGTCGGGATTTGCATATGTTGCAAGGTCTGTGGAGGCCGGTCGGCAAGGTCACGGAATACGGAGGATAAAGTTATTTATCGGATGACTAGTAAAAGCGCTGACTGCGAAATAAAATAAAAAACCGCTGCCCAAGGAATAACTATTTCCACATCCAGATTTTGTATCCAATTGTTGTATACACTAAATCCCAATATAATATTTTACTCCCTTCAATAATAGAGTGGGGGTGGCAATGGGGTGGCTAATGCCAAACATTTTTTAGAGTTCCTTGGTTCTCGTTTATACACTAAATCCCAATTTAATTTTTTACTCCTTTTAATAATACTGTGCGGTTGGCAATGGGGGCGGTAGAGGGGCCTATGCCAAAAAAAAATTATAAGACGTTTCGTTCTTGTATACACACTAAATCACATTTTAATTTTATTTACTCCCTTTCATAATAATGTGGGGGTGATGATAGTATGGGTGGCTGATGCCAAAAACATTTTGAGACCTTGACTTGCTTTGCCTATTTACCCTTATTCACCTCACTTACCCCCGAACCCTTCAACTTCCAGAGTAAACGTGCGCACAAAAAAGTTCAGACAGAACGACAGACAGGAATTTTTTTCGCTCAAATTTAAAATCTCGAAGTTTCATGACATTTTAAGCCTATTTCAACAAAAAAATATATATTTTTTTGCGTTACTATACTTCCACGTGGAAGTAAAAGAAATGCTAGGGACAAATATTTGCGCCTACTTTCACCTTACGGTAAATCGATAGGTGGATACGCGCCATCTGGCTTAAAACTGAGATAATTTAGGAATTGTTGAATCGATTCTAAACTATTGATATGATAGTTCAAATGTGCTTTTAGAGGGCGGAATATTAAACATAATATTTTTAGTCGCAAACTCCTCTATAAATCCTTATTTTACTATAAGGAAAGTAACCAGACTGCAACCAAAGTTACAAATCTGGCGCGTTAAGTGTAATAATTGCATATTACCATCAAAACGCTAATGCTTCGATTGCAACAAACACCAGCCGAAAGACTGATCCTACTTAAAGGAGCTCCCTTGCCAGTCGTCACACACCACTTGCAGACTGCAGTTTCGAGCTGTTGGCTCTCGTCAGTGCAAGGTAGGTATGCAACGACCGACATGAGAATCCTTTGACTATAGTACATCCCGGTATTTTTACAATAGCGACATGTAAAACAGCCAGCAGGCGCCATCTAGCGGTCCCGTGTCTGTTGCAATCGAAAAATAAATAACCTGACTTGGCTTAGCATAGTTCAAATGTGCTTTTAGAGGGCGGAATATTAAACATAATATTTTTAGTCGCAAACTCCCCTATAAATCTTTATTTTACTATAAGGAAAGTAACCAGACTGCAACCAAAGTATTTGTAACTTTGGTTGCAGTCTGGTTACTTTCCTTATAGTAAAATAAGGATTTATAGAGGAGTTTGCGACTAAAAATATTATGTTTAATATTGATATGATAGTATGAGACAACCATAAATGAGAGGCATTACGAAAAATAAAGTAGAGTAATTTTTTCAGGTTGGCGATATCACGACAATTTCGCGCTACAAATCCATAGGTCTTATTTGCTTCGAAGACAATAGTATTCAAATGCTAGCTGCCAGCAAAACTAAGTTTTTAATCAAATATAACACTATTATCACGAATGAAATGGTGCTCATTGGAGAGGCTAAGAGTCAATCCGAGCAAAACAGTTATTGTCCCGTTCACCAAAAGGGGAAAACTTAATTTTAGAACTCCTATGCTGAATGGAACGATGCTAAACTTTTCCAGTAAAGTCAAGTATCTAGGAGCAATCCTGAATCAAAAACTTACCTGGAGTTCACTAAGATAACAACGGCAAAATTGAGGCAATGCGATTGGTACAAGGGTCACTTATCTGGTATACAGATGGATCTAAGATGCCTGAAGTGGTAGGGGTGGGCGTAGTAGGTCCTAAATATAGGGCATCCAAAGCCCTCGGTAACACCCCCTATAGATCTGTGTGCCCAGGAATGCCTAAATAAAGGCATTCAAAGGGTAAAGATCTGTATACTATCAGATAGCCAGGCAGCATTAAAAGCTGAAAGCTGTAAGGTCCTATACCTTCGAGTCTAAAATTGCCTGGGAATATAGACAAGCCCTGAAGCAACAGGCCAATAACAAGAAGATTACGTTGATGTGGGTGCCAGAGCATGAGGGAGTACAAGGTAATGAACTTGCTGACAGCCTTGTAAAAAAATAATCTGAAGCACAATTCATTGGACCGTTTTGTAGTCTGGACAAAGGATACATAACGGGGGATATCCAGAAATGGGAAACGGATCAGAAAAAGCCTTGCTGGAGGAATACTCAAGGCCAAAGAAAAACGAAAAAGTTTATAACTTATTCGACAAATAATGCCACGAGGCTTCTCAAACTTGAAAAGTCCGAATTAAGGCTGATAACAGGCCTTCTAACTGGTCATTGCCCCTTGAGATATCATCTCAAGAATATGGGTAAGGCAGTAGATGACAAATGCAGTTATTGCGATACTGCAACTGAAACTGCGGAACATATACTTTGTGAATGCAGGGTATTAATCCGCACTAGGCTAAAGTTCCTAGAGCGTGCAGCTTATGATCAAACCTTGCTTTTAACACCCTATAAATTTTAAGCAGGGATCACATTTATGGTGATTTTACATTGTTTAAAAGTCTATACAAAAATTTTGCTCACTAGGATTTTCCTAGAGAGAATCCTAATTTTTCTAGACTATTAACTTTGCCAGATAGATTATTTTCACTTAAATTTACCGGTTTTGTATGCTTTTTATAAAAAATTATACGTTCCCTTGCACCTCACCAATGTTAGTGTAAAATAGCACTTTGTTACTTTTTCAAAGAACTATGTATAGTATACTATAACGTTTTAGGACGTAAGCTGCAGTATCGCTTTATAGGCAGAATTAATTTTCTGTCAATTGAAAGTAGAGAAAGCTTTAAAACTCTCCTACTTTACAACGCAGTATCTCACTGAATCGGTAATATAGATAAGGTGTGTCGTGTGTACTGGGTCCTAATGTGGCGTTATATAATACAATGTAATGTATTGTAGAGAGTTTCATTGTTTTGATATCGGACATTTGCATGTACTTCATATTTGGCGCACGTCGTTGAGTTATAAATGGTTATTGTAGCTGTTTTATTGGATAATGTTCACAAAATTGAGTACACAGTACACGTTACTACAATGTGTTTATCTCAAAGTGTGAGATAACTACTTATTTTGTGTTTTTTTGTGGGAGAACGCGAGGTAAATGCTGGCCGCAAACGCGAAATTGCTTTATGAAATGCATTTGCGGGTTGTAACGGACGTTAATGTAGTACTATTGCACCTATTTTACGAAGTCGTATGCGTATATATCATAACCAGTCATCATTTGTTATGATGATAGTATTAAAAAAACGTTTATAATGGCCATGTGGAAGCAAATAATATTCAACAGTCAGTTATTGGAAATAGCAATAGCAATTTTTGCTAATTTATACAGTAAATAAACAATAGATCCCTTAAAAAGCATAGCTTGTAGATTGGCATTTCATGTATAAACTTAAAATATAAAATGGTAGATTACAACTTTAGTTTACAGTAAATGTTATACAGAAAAGGAAAGTTTTAGGAAATAATTTAAAGAAGATAATTATACTCATATACAAACCTGCATATATGTACTCATATATACATGTGCACATACATATTACATATACTTATGAATTCATACATATTTCAGAATTAATAAATATTAATGATTTTTTATATCTATCATTCTGTCTACAGCATGACGATCAGTTGAAAATAAAACTGTTTTAGTCTGAATTTAAATTGTTTTATCGAATAGACTGAATTTCAGAAGGCAAATTATTATAAAACCTAGAGGAAAGGAAGGTGCAACTTCTTTGCCTGATAGTTTTTGCTGAATAAGGCGTTTGAGCAAGGTTTCTAGATCTAGTTCTAGTTGAATATTGATCATCTTCTCGACATAGTGATATTTTATTCTTAAATAGGTGAGTTAGAGTTTTTTGAAAATATAATTGTCTCATATCAAAAATTTTTGTTTCAGAATACAGGGCAGGGCGTCACTTGAGAAAGTTCTTTCCTTTGGATATATAATTTAAAAATATATTTTTGTATAACTTCTAATTTCTTGAGGTAGCTTTTGACAACACCACCCCATCCTAATATTCCATATGATAGTCTCGATTCAACTAATGAAAAATATGTTATCCCATACTGGAAACATCCAGTTATTTATTAATGTTTAAATTTATATATTAGACATCTGAATGTCTTTAAAGTATTGCGTATGTGAATGTCCCGTTTAAGACGACTGTATATTTAGCGTCATTTGTGGATTTGATTGAAATCTGATATATACTGAAGCTATACAACCTTAGGCGAGGGTTGTATAGGGGATATACCATCTTTCGTAGGGGATGTAAAGCCGTCGGTCCCTTGTCTATTAAATGTTAGGCAAGGAAAAGATCCCTACTCTTCTTAAGAGAAGAGGTTCGGCAAAATTCCTGGTTAGGGGTAGCTTTCTACAGGCGTCGGTGATAGGCATCAGTAGCGGAAATAGGCCGACGTTAAATAAATGTATTAAAAAAAAACATGCCGTTAAAGCAATCTATTATTTTAGCTAAGTCACTTTCTACTTGTTTTTTTAGGTTGCTCCAGGAGTTATTTGTATAAAATACTGCAGTATCATTTACGAAACAGAATAGATCCACTGGTATTCAGAGTAAGTAAGTTATTTAGATAAATTATAGACAATATTGGACCCAAAACAGTTCCCTGTGGAACCCCAAAGATAACTCATTTTTCATCGCTTCTTACATATTTATCATAACATATTGTTTACGATCCACCAAGTAACTCTCCATCAAACTCAAGGCTGTCTCTCTTATTCCTATATCCTCTAAGGTATCGAGCAATTGTTTATGACAAACAATGTCGAAAGCCTTGGCTAGATCTAGGAAAACGCAAATAGAGGGATTATTTACATCCACTGATTTATACATGTTATTAATAAGTATACAGATATCATCTTCAGTAGCCTTTCCTTCACGAAAACCGTATTGTTAATCATTAAGTATATTAAATTTATTAGTGAATCTAACTATTCTATTATTTCCACGTCCAGTGGAAGTATAGTAACGCAAAAAATATATATATTTTTTATTGAAATAAACTTAAAATGTAATGAAACGTCGAGATTTTAAATTTGGGCGAAAAAACTTCCTGTCTGTCGGTGTGTCTGTCAAGTTTTTGTGCGCACGTTTACTCTGGAACCGTTTATGATATTGACTTGAAATTTGGTACACTTATGTATTATAACGAGACTGGAACTAGATTATATTTTGATCTAATTCAGTTGAAGGGTTCGGGGGTAAATGGGGTAAATAAGAGTAAATAGGCAAAAGAAGCAAGTAAGAGCCCATAATATTGCAATTTAGGGATGTACGAAAAGTTAAGGTCTCAGAATTTTTTTTTGGCATCAGCCACCCCCCTCCCCCCACTATCACCCCCCTCCCCCCACTATCACCCCCAATACCACCTCCACACTATTATGAAAGGGAGCATAAAAAATTAAAATATGATTTAATGTATATACAACCCCTCTACCGTATACGTATATACAACCCCCTCTACTACCCCCATTGTCAACCCCACCCTATTATTAAAGGGGGTAAAAAAATTAAAATGTGATTTAGTGTGTGTACAAGAATGAAACGTCTCAAAAATATTTTAATGTTAGCCACCCCCTCTATCACCCCCATTGCCACCCCCGCCCTATTATTAAAGGGAGTAAAAAATGAAATTGAAATTTAGTCTGTACGAGAACCAAGGACCTTTAAAGAGAGTAAAATATTACATTGGGATTTAGTGTAAAGACTTGGATACAAAATCTGGATGTGGAAGTAGTGATTCCTTGGGCAGCGGTTTTTTTTATTGTTTTTTCAAGGACTTACCACGTTAGTGATTAACGATATGGATCTATAATTTGAGACGCTAAGTTTGTCACCATTTTTAAAAAGAGGTTTGATAACTGCTAATTTGAATGCATCCGGACAGATCCCTGTTCCCATTGTATTATTTATTAGGTGAGTTAATAGAGATGATATCTCTTCACTGATATTTTTTAATGATTCTGCTCTTACTAGATCATATCCAGGTTCCTTATTTGTGTTCAAACTACTTACTACTTCTATTACTTCTTCCTTAGTTGTAGGCTGTAAAAAACCGAATTTCTAAGAGTTTTTCTTTCAGATTTAGGACTGATTGAAGCTTTGATTTTTTTGCAAGGTTTTCTCCAACGTTAGCAAAATAAGTGTTGAAACAATTTGCAATTTACGTATCATTTTTTATCATCATACCCGAACTATTTTTTATTTCTTTTATTACATTAGCACTTACAGTTTCATTGTTAATTTCTATTACGGTATCCCACAATGCTTTACTATTATTCCTATTATTGTTCATTTTATTCGTGTCATAATTTAATTTAGCTATTCTTATAAGGTAATGAAGGGTGTTTTTGTAAGTTTTAAACTCCTTTTTTTTATGTTTTCATTATTGGGATATTTTTTCATCAGTTTATAAAGATTATATCTTTTATTTATAGATTTAACAAGACTGTCAGTTATCCGGTTTTTCGCTTTACTTCATGGTAATTTGTTAGATTGAATCATATATATGACTAACAGGAAGAGCTGGCTGAGGCTGGAAAGTCATGTATCGCAGTCAAAAGACACTTGGGTTTCCTCAAGGGTCAGTATTGGGCCCACTTTTATTTATGCTTTATGTCAATGATTTGCCAGATTTCATCAGTAGGGTTAGTGGTACTATGTTTGCTGACGATACCACTACTACAGTTACTGCTGACACTCCTGACACTGAAATAGTTTACTTACACTTTCATAAACGCAAGACAATTGATAATATTGATGTTCAGTTTTCTTCAGATCTCTAAATGTTTAGGACTTTGGTTCGATGAAAGACTGTCTTGGAATAAACATGTTGATTATGTCTGTTCAAATTCAAATAGTGCTTACTTTGCCAATTTACAACTAAAATCATATTTGGATCGGGAGAGTCTATTAAATGTATATTATTCATTAGCATTTAGTCATATTGCAAGTAATATAGCATGTTGGGAATTGCAACTGATATAGGTCGGGTGTGTGTTTGTCAAAAAAGGATACTACGTTCAATATTTAATATTGAACCCCAGGCATCAAGCACGGATACTTTTAGAAGCAATAATATGCTAACATTGCCTAGTATTTTTAACTTAAATTGTGTTACCTATGCAAAAAGTAATAAATCCAATTTATTAAAGTTAAATGAAAACCACGAGTATTCAACGCGTCATAGAGATATGCTACAAGTTCCTAGGCATAAAAATACATTCTTTAATAATTCACTACACTACAACTTCTTAATCATGTAGAATAACTTGCCTAGTTACTTGAAAAAAATCAAGTCACTAAACATTTTCAAAATTAAATTTAAAAAAATTCTACATCAACCTGCCTTTTATAATATTAGTGATTTTTTAAATGAATAATAGTGTAGGCATATTTAGAAAATATCTATGCGTATACTTTTCGTTTGTTAGACATTTTTATATTTTATTTATATGTACATTTTTAATAATAATGATAATAATAAAAAAAACACCACAAAAATTAGACAACCCCCAATTCCAGAAGCCAGGGGTTTGTGCGGAAGGGGGTTACACATTGAAAAAACGTGGACATACAACCATTTCCTCCGACAGTGCCAGAGCCAGGATTCGAACCCGGTGGTGCGATGACCGTGTGATTAATCGCGATTGCCACCTTAACCCACTCGGCTATCGACCAGATATTCTTATACATTTTATTTTTTTACATTTTTATATTTTAGTTATCATGTTTTTAAGTTGTATTTTTGACTACAAAATACTGTTTTTTATGTTTTACTTAGTTATTCACTATTATTTTGACGTACCATAATGTACATTCAATGTATAGCTAAATGATTAATAAAGATAAATAAAAATAAATAAATAACACCACAGAAATTAGGTGATAGATGATGTTTCTATCTATCCTTGCTTGATTACCGTCCATAATTATAAAGAAGGAAATAATTCACATAATGATTTGTAAAAAGTCTCAAATCCGAAGGACCTTGGTCAGTAGCCTATTGAATCAATTGTTGATTCAATAAAGTTCATTTATTATTATTATTATTATTATTAGAAAACTAATAGTTTTGTATAAGATACTTTCATAAGATGCAAAATCTGCGATTTTTTTTTTCACAAATCGACCTCAGGGGACCCTCACTTGACGTAAATCGTCAACTTATTAAGTTTGTTTAACCTTTTCGGACGAGATATAATTTGACAGAAAAAATAATTAAAACATCTGTAATTGATTCATTAAATCACGTTTCCCTTTAAGGGTAACATTATAATTAATTTATAATAATGCGTCTGACTGCTAAGTAGATATACTTTTACAATTAAGTGGGTCCTAAAGAGTTGGGATGTAATTTAATTAACTGTTTTGTACAGGTATCGCAGTAATGCAATTTATTTAGAAAACCGATAGGGACCAATTTAGCTGTCATTAGCAGATACGGAGTTAGCTTAGAGTTTTAAATGCCAGTGAAAATTGAAAACATACTCTTATGGGTTATTGCATTATAATATTTCCTACTTTATACACGTCAGTGGAGATGGATAAGTTCAATTTGTATAAAAACGATTTGTATTACAAATAAAGAAAGAATGTTAAAATTATGGAAGTCCTAAACAATCTGCAAACCGACAAGCATTAGCACTCAATATTACACTTCCATCTCTTAAAAAAATCGTACAAAATTTGTGCTTCAAGATTTTGGAACACGCATTGATTTTTGCGAACGTTCCAAGGGGCTATTGCTTAAAACACGAATGTCGTTCATTGCTTGCTGTTGTCAGATGAAGCTGATTTTCGTCCTTCCGGATATTGTTGATTATTTAAATTTGCATAAAGTTTACTCCTTACATCAATCTGGATTCCGAAAGTCTCACAGTACTACCACTGCACTGCTCAATCCATATGATAATATTTTATTATTATTATTAGCCGTTACTCGAGTCCGAGTATAAAAATGTTACAGTCGATAAATTGTGTACAATAAAAAACAAGTAAAAGGTGTAGTCTATTGTAATTCCCTTTCATCTACGGTGCACACGACTATGGCTATAGAGGCCAATTCGGGAGAGCACATGTCGACCGCAGTCAGGACAAACATAGACCTGGTTAGGTCTTGGATTCGGCCTTCTTGCAGCAACATTTCCTTGATAGCTGGCCACAACCCCTCGCCATTCGGTTCTGTCCGCTGCAAGTTGTTCCCATTGCTCGTCTGCAATACCGCAGGATTTTAGATTTTCATGGAGAGCGTCCTTGAACCTCTTTCGTTGACCGCCACGCCTTCTTCTACCGCTTAGCAATTCACCATAAAGTGTACATTTAGGAAGGCGGTTATCATGCATACGATGAACGTGACCTGCCCATCTTAGGCGTGCTCTTGAAATAAGCACCTCAATTGGAAGGCTGTTTGCTCTCCTGAGTACTTCCACGTTTGATATGTGATGGAACCAACGGATTTTCATCATACTTCTGAGGTGTCTTTGCTGAAAACGTTCTAATTCTTTCACATGACGACGGTAAGTGACCCAGCTTTCACATCCATATAGCAGTGTTGGAATGACAACTGCTCTGTAGACAGCCATTTTCGTTGATAAAGCAAGGTCGTGGTTGTCAAATACTCTCTCACTGAGTCCCCAGAGTGCTCTGGATGCAGCGTTAATTCTATTGCGAATCTCGCTGTCCATGTTTGCTTTGTCATTAACAACGTTGCCTAAGTAATTGAACTGATCCACCACTTCAAGAGAATTTCCGTTAAGTGTAATGTCTATTTCGTTCACTTGATGAGGAGTTGACATAATCTTAGTCTTTCCAATGTTGATTTTAAGTCCCAAGGAAACATAGCTCTGGGCATATACATCTAAAAGTTCTTGAAGCTCTTCCGGCGTAGAGGCTAAAAGTGCACAGTCATCCGCATACTGGAGATCACAAATGAATCGTGTGCGTGTCTTCGTGAAAGCTCTAAAGCGCCCTATGTTAAAGAGACCGCCATCAAAACGGTATCTGAGACCTATTCCTCTGACTGTCAGTTTGTTGTCAACAATAATTGTTAGAGCAGTGGTAAACAAATTAAAGAGTAGGGGTGCCAGGACACATCCCTGCCTAACTCCATTGAGGGTTTGGAAAGGTTCGGTTGCCTCATTATTATACATAACCTGGGCGTTGTTGTTTGTATGTAGACTGCGACATACTTCCACAAATTTTCTAGGGATACCTAAGCGGAACATAATTTTCCAGAGCACTTCCCTGTCCACCGAGTCAAACGCCTTGGTTAAATCAATGAAGGCCATGTGAATTTCTCCTTGATGTTCGAGTGCTTTTTCTTGAAGGTGTTTAAGTGTGAAGATTAAATCCGATGTGCCTCGGTTTGGTCTAAAGCCACTCTGTGTTTCAGGAAGTAACTTTTCCATAACAGGTGTTAGCCTATTTGCCATCGCTTTAGTGAGTATCTTCCCTCCAACAGCCAGGAGAGCTATACCCCTGTAATTTCCACAGTCCGCAGCGCTTCCTTTGTTTTTGAAGAGGTTGATTAAAAGTGTATCACGAAACTCCTGCGGAGCTTGACCACTTTCCCACACGATATCAAACAGTTTTTTGAGGTAGGGTATGAGCTCTGACGACACAGCCTTAAAGATCTCAGCTGGGAGTGAGTCGGCGCCGGGAGATTTGTTATTTTTTAGCTGCCCAATGGCGGTTAAGATCTCTTCCGTTGTTAGTGGTTTATCTAAGTCTTCGAAGGTGTCATATTGAGGGATAAGATTTATAATATCGTGATCGGCTTGACTTTGCTGGTTAAGAATGTTAGAGTAGTGTTCTTTCCATCGGGCTCTTATTTCCTGGTCTTCTTTGAGGAGATTTCCATTTAAATCTTTAATAGGGCACATATTTTTCCGACTGGGGCCGTACACTGCTTTTACTCCTTCAAAGAAATTCCTGTAGTCGTGTGAATCGGCGTACCTTTGAATTTCTCTGGCCTTGCTTGCCCACCACTCGTTCTTTATTCTTCTGATTTCGCGTTGCGTTTCATTCTTAGATTGGGTAAAAGCTTCTGCTTTTGATGAGTCGTTGGGGTGGTTGATAGCGTTTTGGAAGGCAATATGTTTGCGGTCAAGAAGTTCTTGTATAAAAGCTTCATTATCATTGAACCAGTCCTCCTGTTTTTTACTTGCTGCAGTGCCAAGAATTTCCTCACTCGCACTTTTTAAACTGTCTTTAATTTGTGACCAGGTAGTAGCGACATCTACAGAATTGGTTTCTTCTAGTGCACTCAAATTCTCTTGAACTTTTTGCTTTAGCTGTTCGACGGTTTGTTGGTCACGCAATTTACTAATACCGAGACGGGGTCTACGTTTTACTTGAGTTCTTCGGTGTTTGGGTCTCATAACAATTTTCATTTTAGAGACAACAGGACGATGATCGGTCCAACATTCGCTATCAATGCGCGCCTTTGTAATTTGGACGTCCTTGAGATGCTTCCTACGTACGATAACATAGTCCAGTAGATGCCAGTGACCTGATCTGGGGTGACGCCAGGTGCCTTTAAATTTATCCTTTTGTCGGAAAATGGTGTTTGTTATAACTAGATCATGTTCGGCGCATTTAGTTAGGAGTAGTTGACCGTTAGCGTTCATGTTGCCCAAACCGTTCTTGCCTATGATGCCTGGCCAGGTGTCTGCATCTCTCCCTACTCTAGCGTTAAAATCGCCAAGAATAACGAGTCGTTCCGTTTTAGGTATTCTACAGAGGGTTTCTTCCAGCTGTTGATAGAAGCTTTCCTTGGTTTCGTGACTTGCATCCAGAGTGGGAGCGTAGGCGCTTATTATAATATATATATATATAATATTATAAAGGCCTTATACAGGGTGTCCCACGACGAACTGCGGCGATCGATATCTCGAAAAGTAGACATCGAAAAATTTTGAAAATTTGGTAGTAAACTAATGTCGATGGGGGCAACTCGGCTAAAATATTTTCAAGACTCTGGAACTTCCGGTTATACCGGAAGTCGAACCAACGTGCTTATTTTAAATGGGACACCCTATATATTATTACATTTTTGGAGTTTACGCAAAATTCTAGGCCGATTTTGTGTATCATGTCCTATACCTAGGTCTCTCCGTTTTTGAGATATTTCAATTTTTATGTCAAAAATGACGTTTGCGGGCCCTAAAAGAATTGTCAATTTTTCCTATAAGGAAGCCTTTATTATCTAATTTGGGTTCGATTCTTTGTTGAAAAAGACCTACTTTAATAGAGTTTTTATAATATTTTGATAAGTATTAATACAGAGTGTTCAAAAAATAAGAATAATGATGAAATTGAGAAGACTGTCGAAAATCAATTTTTTTCAAATGGAAACCCCCAATTTTTATAATCTTATCTTATTCGCCATTAAAAATAAGGGTAAGTTTGTATATGGATGTCTATTCCGAAAATTTTTAATTTTCGAGATATTCCCAATTCAATATTTCTATATGGGGATTTTGCTATGGATTTTAAGTTACTGTTAGTTGGCTATGACGGCGTTGAGTGCTAAACAAATGTATGTAGCTGTCACTTACCATTTGACAAGCATCAATTATCATGCCGGGGCGCTTAAATTATATGCACGAGGATTACTTAAATTGGTTTATAATCTATGGAGAATGTAACAAAGTTTTGTCAAGAACGTGTGAAATATTTGCTAATAGATATCCAGATAAACAAAAACCGTATCCGAACAGTATTTAATGAATAATGGAGAATTTCAAAAAATTTGGCACTGCAACAGTTCATAAAATAATTAAACAAATGCAACTTAGATACAAAAGGTTCTTACATAAAATACTAACAGTATAACTACTTATACTCAGGAAAATATTTTATTTTAATAAGTGTTCAAAGTGTCCACCCTGAACTTCCAAACATTTTTCGCACCTCTTGATTAGTTCGTCATGGGTGGCCGCTCTAATAGAACCTGGAGATAATCTTTCAAAAGCATTCCTTACTCTTGCCTGACAATCTTCCATTGTTGTGACTGGATTAAAATAAACCATATCTTTTATTGTTCCCCATATAAAATAGTCTAAGACAGACAGATCAGGACAACGGGTAGGCCACAGAAAAGATCCACTGTTAGCAATCCATTTATCGTAAAAAGTTTCTTCCAAGAAGTTGTTAACTATGATGCTGCTGTGTGGTGGCGCGCCATCGTGTTGGTAAAATATTTGCCTATGTTCAGCTAGCGGTAAATTGTTCAAATATTCATTGTCTAAATCTTGTAATATATTCTATTATCTTTCACCTAAAAAAAAGTTTATACGTAATTTGAAAAACAGAAACTATTTAAGTATTAATTCATTACCATTTAAGTTTTCTTCATAAAAATTAAGTTTTACGACTCCATCATTTCTCACAGCACAGTACACATTAAATTGCCAGGTTTCTTGATAATTTCGCAATCTCACGGCATGGGGATTTGAATCACACCAAAAGTGGGAATTATGTCTGTTGAAAAGTCCATTTTTCATAAATTTTGCCTCGTCAGTCCAAATTATCTTGTCCAAAAATCGAAAGTCACCTTGTGACATTGTTAAAATAAATTCGCAAAAGTGCTTCTGGTCAAATCGGTGTCCTTTAGGTGTTGAACTATAGAAATGGAATAGGGATGGAATTTGTGTTTCAAAAGAATTCTATGAATAGAGTTCTTGGAGATTCCTGTTTGTAAGGCCACTTGTCTTAAGGATGTCATAGGATATGCCGCAAAATATCCCAAAATAGCAATTTCAAAATTTTCATCATCGACAATTGGTTTTATTTTATGAACTGTTGCCTTAACGGTGCCAAAATTTTTGAAATTCTCCATTATTCGTTTAATACTGTTCGGAGACGGTTTTTGTTTACCTGGATATTTATTAGCAAATATTTCACACGTTCTTGATAAAACTTTGTTACATTCTCCATAGATTATAAACAAATTTAAGTAATCCTCGTGCGTACAATTTAAGCGCCCCGGCATGATAATTGATACTTGTCAAATGGTAAGTGACAGCTACATACATTTGTTTAGCACTCAACGCCGTCATAGCCAACTAACAGTAATTGAACTTAAAATCCATAGCAAAATCCCCATACAGAAATATTGAATTGGGAATATCTCGAAAACTAAAAATTTTCGGAATAGACATGCATATACAAACTTACCCTTATTTTTAATGACGAATAAGATAAGATTATAAAAATTGTGTGTTTCCATTTGAAAAAATTGATTTTTGACAGTTTTCTCAATTTCATCTTTATTCTTATTTTTTGAACACTCTATATTAATACTTATCAAAATATTATAAAAACTGTATTAAAGTAGGTCTTTTTCAACAAAGAATCGAACCGAAATTAGATAATAAAGGCTTCCTTATAGGAAAAATTGATAATTCTTTTAGGGCCCGCAAACGTCATTTTTGACATAAAAATTGAAATATCTCAAAAACGGAGAGACCTAGGCATAGGACATGATACACAAAATCGGCCTAGAATTTTGCGTATAATCCAAAAATGAAATAATATATAGGGTGTCCCATTTAAAATAAGCAAGTTGGTATCGACTTCCGGTATAACCGGAAGTGACACAATCTTGAAAATATTTTAGCCGAGTTGCCCCCATCGGCATTAGTTTACTACCAAATTTTCAAAATTTTCCGATGTCTACTTTTCGAGATATCGATCGCCGCAATTCGTCGTGGGACACCCTGTATAAAGGAAGGGCAGTTGTATCAGTATCACTTAATTTTTCCAAGGCATTTGATACTATTGATCACGCTTTACTATGCACGAAATTATTTTTCTATGGATTTAATGAAAATGCTGTAGCTTTCTTTAAATCGTACTTATCCAATCGACGTCAATTAGTACCTGCCATTTATTCTATGTCCTTACCCCAATTAATATGATCAGGTGTTTCACAAGGATCCATTGTCGGTCCTCTGTCCTTTGTTATCTATACAGCCGATATTTTTGACCAAATTATTTACTCTCATTTGCAATCATATGCCGATGATACTCAACTCTTGTAAGAGTTTAATCCATCGAATACCGCCCTAGCTAATACCTTATTAAATGACGACATAAATTCTATTTGCAGATATTCTACGGTGCATAACTTAAATATTAGTCCCAACAAATCGGTAGCACTATTATTTAGGTCGAAAAACCGTAGGGAGGTTCTAAATGCAGCTTTCTCTGGTTAGGTTAGGAGACTAAAAAAGGGCTCACCTGGAAAAGCTAGGAGGATTTAGTTTTATAGTCTAACCTTATGT
This sequence comes from Leptura quadrifasciata, assembly GCA_963675555.1. Classification (NCBI taxonomy): domain Eukaryota; kingdom Metazoa; phylum Arthropoda; class Insecta; order Coleoptera; family Cerambycidae; genus Leptura; species Leptura quadrifasciata. The sequence goes on from OY776676.1 coordinate 160,024,598, forward strand.
TTTTTTGATCGCTGGCTCCGAATTTTTCACGTCCCACCAAAAAACCTCAACCAGAAATACATACTCAATTTTTGTTCATTTCTTTTTGAAAAATGGCTCGCAAATCTAAAAATATACAAAAAAAAATAAACATAACAGGTTCTATGTAAATGCTTTTTTGAAAGATCAAACGCAAAGGCACTAGTGCGTCGTCAAGGTTGCGCTCTGAGACGCAGTGCGGCAGGCGCACAACGAACATCGGCAACTCCGTAGATTCTCTCGTGTTGTCTTTCGGCGCTCGTTTTTTCCCTCTTGCGTGCCTTTTGTTGTCCATTCCAACTCTCCTCATGTGTAACCGTTGGAGCGCATCAGTGCAAAATACGTTGTGGAATTGAACGCACGTCGTTTCATCTCAGCTCGTACGGATTTCCCATGTTTTTTTTCCGTACCTAGGAGGCCTAAAACTTAAAAGTGCGTCAAGCCAAGGGAGATGCGGACTGCTTAATTATTCAAATAGCGATTGAAGAGGCCTCGAAACATACATCGGAAGTGATAATTGTTGGTGAGGACGTAGATTTATTGGTTCTTCTGATAGGTCTATGTAAGGCCTCCAATATTTATTTTTTAAAGCCCGACCGAGCGAAAGTGTCGCCACAGTTTTTTTCACTTTTAAGTCGAGAAGAAAAAGTAATTGCTGACACTACTTCTATGCGTGCTGCTCCACCGGAGCTTTTAATGCAAGAAAGATTGCCGAGCAGCATGCGGCTTAGGAAAAGCAGGCTGCGATGTGTGCTTTCAATGCAACAACACCTGTGAAAATGCTCCAGATGAAGTCATCGAGTACCTGATGGAGATTGACAAAGATGACCCTGATGAATTAAATGTAGAATTGCTAGGTGAGGAGATGGACAGGGGAGAAGACTCACTGGAGCAATCTGACGATGATCCAGTTGAAAGATCAGACACAGAAAACACCGAGACTTCGATAGGTGAGTTGATTTTTTTCCATTTTCCTCCCTATTTCTGTCTATGCCTCTCACTCTAATTCTGTCCCTTCTTCTCCCCCTCTCAATGCATTTATCTCTCTCCTTCCCTGTCTGAGACGTAAAAATGTGTACACACACACGTAGTCAGTAGTCCAAGGCTGACTTTATTGTCACTTTAAAAGAAAAAAAATTAGGTAGATTGGATATTTTTCCATCGTGACGTTTTTCCTCATGTTTCATAGGCTGTTGAAAGTGATTCTAGCTCAGAAACTGAGGTCTTCCATGAGCCTGGTCCTTTACAATTGTAAAACGACGCCGGATGAATTAACTTAATAGTGAGAAATTATGTTAAGTGGAAAGACTTGACATAAACTTTGCAACATTAAATTTTAAATATTTTCATTATTTCCCGATGTTCAAGCGCTTTCAAACTTTATACTCAAATTTTTGTAAATTGTTAAATATTTTTAGCTTTTCTGGCTTCCTCTAATCAATTTATAGTGATCATATAGTGTCTTTTTTTAAATTAATAAAAATAAAATAGTTTTGAAATACTCGTTTTTGTTGCAATTTTTTCAAAATTTGTGGAATTTCCGGTAGGAAGGGATGGGAAGTGAAAAATTTGGAATCACCGTCCCAAAAAACATAAGGTAAACTTATAAAACTAAATCCCTCTATTTTTTCCAGGTAATATTCTCTATTGCCTGGACTACTTGGTGTTTTCTTAGATCAAAATTTACGATTTAAAGAACATAAGTTGTTATTGCAAAAAACTTATACCAGAATGAAATCTTTATATTCAACCAGACATATTTTAAATTTCAAAATGAGGAAAATAATGTGCTAATTACTTGTGATGCCTGTTTTTAACTATTGCAATATACTACACTACCCATGTCTAGATCAATCTTCAAAAAATCATTTACATACACATATTGCCGCATCATTTTCAACCTACGAAAATATGATCGTGTATCGGAAAAACTTATACAATTGAGATGATTAAAGATGGACAATACAGTAAAATTAAATTATCTCACATTTTTGTACTTCTTGTTCCATTCACCAGTTCCCCTGTACCTTAGGGAAAAACTTGTCTTCAGAAATATCATGCATAACCGTAATATCAGGCATCTAAATACACTCACAATGCCTCACCACTCGACTGTTCTTTTCCAACCAAGTTTCATTTACTTCCCTACAATGCTGTACAACTCTGTAAAACGCAACCCTTTCGTCGCCAAATGAAGCATCTATGCTAATTGATCTTCAGTTAGAAATAAATTATGCTTCTTAACTTTAACTATCTCTCGAGATTTTAAACACAAGGCTATTTATTTCTAATAAGATTTTTGTATTTCAAGATCTTTGTATCCGAGAATACAATTTTTCAAAGCATTTGAATTTCTTAGATTCTTATTGCAATTTCTTTCCTTAACTATACCAATTGATTAAGAATTTCAGTATTATCTACGAGTTTAATAAGTAGTAGTTAAGGTATGTAAGAAAGACGTTAATATTTCTAAACTATAAGTACGTTTTGATTGATATGCTATTATACTTAATGTCAATATCAGTACATTACTTCTATTTTCTAAAGTCGTGCTTCTTCTTTAATCATATACAGTTGACTCCCACTGGATCACATTAGTTCACCTCATCATTAGACCCATATATGCGTAGTACTCGGCATAATAAAAGAATCACGGATGTAGGCCTCACGACCAGTAGCTCAGATCAGCCCTCTTAGCTTTATGAATATGTATATTACTTCGTCCCGTGCCTATTCTTGGAAGATGATATCTTCATGTGCACCGACTGAAATCGTCTTGTGATGAATAGATATATAGATATGTATGTTAATACCGGTGTTTAAAAACGCATCATGCACGAAAAATTATCGCACAGTCACGAAGAGGTAATACAATAAAACGACATCAGCTCGACACAATAGGCAGATTTGTTGAGGACGTTTAGGAGTTGGATGAGCCAGTAGCGTAACAACGCCCACATCTACTGTCGTAAGCAGTTGATGAAATATTTGGTTAAATTAAGATAATGTGTTTTGGTCCTTTGTTGTCAAATTACGCTTAGGAAAAATTGTGCACACTACATCAAACATATTATATATATAAATTGATATTTTTAAACGAGACTATGTGATCGTTTGTTCTGAAAAGCCGCAGTTTTATTTAAATGTTAATTTGTAATCGACAAGCGCGCGATGCAGTAATAATGAATTAAGAGAGTGACATCGATTAAGCGATTTTTTACAAATAATTAATATATTCTTACGTTGTTAACCGGTCAAAAGATAATTTTAAAAAAATCGACCAATAGGATTTTATTGTAGTGAACATTTTGCACACTTATATTTTCTGATCAATCAGTTTCTCTTATATCGATTTGTTATCATCGGTAACGTAAGCAGGAGGTGATAGAGTGGAATTTTTTTAACAGTTGCATAGAGCAACACTTTCGCTTACATTAACTTGACATTTCATTCATGCTACAATTTTGCTTATTTGTTGTATTAGGATTCGTAAGATCTGGGACCTCGTTTGCTTGACCTGACGTTAGGTAGTAATAAAGCGTAGGTTCAATAATTGGAACACGGATTGTCACTAACCACTGATTTATTGAATCCCAAACTACTGACAATAAATAGTCCTTATAACAAACTAATTATAACTTGCATCTATTATAGACTTTTCTTATCTGATCACTTGGCTAATCTCAGAACTGTACTGAACTAACTGTCCCCCGCTTCTTATATATTCGGTGGCGCTTATTCTCGATTTTTTCATTTCACTCTAGGCTGCTCCGGACGAATTTTCCTCCCTTCAAGTACACTCTATGAAAAAGCGCCATCTCTGGTTCGACTGTCGAATCATCATCCCGTGCCTAGTTTCTTCCTATTATGAGATTAACCCTCTCCTAGAAAGAGAGCGTGAGCATGCACATAACAATATAAAAATGGACTCAAAATAAAGTAAAAAATTATCCAAAAGAACCCCTCACATTTCTTATGGGAAATGACCCCCAGTGAAACTCGCTTGAGTCGATATTTGTTATTCCTCTTGAGCTCCTGATCAAAAGTCCTCCATGAGGATCAGGAGTTCAAGACGAATAACATATATAGATTCCAGCAAGTACCACTAGAGGCCATTTCCCATAAGAAATGTGCGGGGTATCACTGTTGAAATAATTATCACTTTTATGTTATTACTGTAGATTTTAAATTTCATATTCTGTTTGAGTCCACACTAATTTTAAATATGAATAAGCCAAATCAATGAATTTGTTATAGAGGCTCAAATTACAAGCGAGAACAGTAACAATAAAAATTTCTTTTAATTGCCACCACGTGTAATAAATAGTGCAATTAATATATAATTGTCAGCATTGAAACAAAGAAAGGATACATGTTTAATGTAGGATTACTGTCAGTAATAGTTGCAAGTTTTCAAAGAGAATATTTAATGGAACGGGTTGTTCTGAAGTAAACTTGTCATTTGACTATTTCAAGACGTAAGACAAATTAATGGGGGTAAGATTTTTGATATGATTATTAAATAAAAGAAAAGTAGCCGACATTAGAAATACAGAAAACTTCTTAATATCACAGTTCGCGTTCATGTTATATGAACTCAATTAACCATCAAGCTTTTCGCGAAGACCATATTTATTCAGCTTTTTGAGCAAAAATATATAGTCCAAATCTCACTTCTTGGCCTCTCTTCACACAAAAACTTAGTTTTTTCAATAACAAAATCTGTTTATTAAATATTACTAATAGTCTAAAATAACTTGTTTTTAAACATTTAACCTTTTATTCAATAAAGAAAACAAAAAAAGAGAAAATATATAAGTTGTTAATATTTTTTTCTTTCAACTGTGATCTGCCTTTATTTGTAATTTTTTTTCAAAATTCCGTTAACTTTGAAGGCAACGCGCGACCGGAAGATATTTAAATAATATTTAAACATTATTTTCTGTGGTTATAATATATAAGAATTTGAGCTATTACATTCGGGAAGAGATTAATTTAAAAATATTAAAAATTATCGTAAAAATGTGAATTTTTCCTTTCGGCAAATTTTAGAGCACATGCGCAACCGGAAGACATAAACCGATTTTATTTCTCATTTTACCTCTTTATAGTCTGATTAATTAGCAACTTTTTCGTATTATTATGACTTGAAAAAGTCTTTTTCGGTCCACCCTAACATACATACAGCTCCGAATTCATGTTATTATATATTCTATGCATTTTGTTCAAGACTTTATTCGATACTAAATAAACAAATATAAATCGATCGTTTTATTTCTAAGCTTTCTATAGTGATAGAGATGAACATATTTCAAATTACATGAATTTGCAAATAAATCTTTTATAAGCATTTGTACTGAAGGACTGGAAAATCTATTACAATGCAAGAGACAATTAGATTTCTCTTTATGTATAAAATAAAAGTTTACAGGAGTTAGTGAACTAGCAATTTCTTATGGTTTGTGTTATTTTTAACCGAAACAAATTTTATTCACCTGTTTCTATTATTTCTGGTTGATTGCCTGACTTTTGTCCATAAAGAATACCCCCAGCTAAATCGACAATATCTTCAATCTGATTTCAAATAACTCAAAAGTTTGATACAAATTATATATAAATTAATGTCGTTTGTGATTTAACATTAAGATAGCTTTAATGTAGCCTAATTTCCATAAGCCATTTTTGTTTTCGTAAAATATATTTTGGCATATTAACAGAAATTTAGGGAGTTTTTTTATTAACACAATTTCTTTCTGAGAATTATGGTGGGAACCCCAACAATCAGATATTCATTGCAATAACTATCATATATTTATAACAAAATTAAACCGTTATTATGAGATCAACAAGTAATGGATACATTTATTTCCTGTGTAATTCACGAGATTTAAGTAAAATCCCAAAACACGTCAATTTAAGTTTAAAGTGACATTATTTGAACAAAATTGAACAGCTATTGAAAATTCTTCACGTATACTGCTGATCTAATTCTGATCATGCTAGCATATTAATCTATTCCAAAGCTAAATAACTCAAAAGATGAAAAGTCAACAATAATCCCAAAAAATATAGGAAATCTTTCATTCATGCCTTTTTAACAATTTGTCACTTTTAAGCTTATCAAATGTATTTTCAGACAATGAAAGTATTCTAGTGAAATCAGAAGTGGATCAAAGTATACAGGGTGTTTTTGAAATACATGCTTATATTTTTACTGTGACTCCCGATGGAATGTGAAGATTTTTAAATTTAAAAATTCAAAGAAAAAAAATATTTTTAGACTCGCCTTTACCCACCTCCATTCCGATGCGCACAAGGTAAATTATTCACTCTTATACAACCGAGTTTACACTGTTGCCAAATCTGCACAAAATGATCCAATTATAAACACACATCTAAAATTATTGGTTCCGCATTCAATGCCTTCCGACAGTATATACGACCACTATAATGAGTAACGAGTTGAAAATGTAAATGGTACCTTAAATGTTGAACAGCTGACATAAACGTTCTTCTATGGGGAACTGTGAAACATTTTCAAGGACATTTTCGCCTGCCACACCATAGAAAGTTACAATGTGTGTCCCTGAATGTTTGTAAAATTTTCCAACATTAAAAACTTTTAAACACAGTAATTCGCTATTAACACGTAGAAATGTGTCATAAATCAACGCATCGCTTCTAACTACTACTTAGTGACGGTGCACTAATAACAGCAACAAGTTCACGGTCAAGTATTATATATATATAGGAATAGCCTTTGGCTAAACTTCGCCCTTTAAATAAAGACGTTTTATTATTATTATTATTATTATTATATAGAAACTGATCAGTGGCATAACTCGATAATAATCGACAGTTATTTGCAATATTTAAAATTTCTTTTCTTATTTATCTTTCGGTTTTTGAATAAATAAATATTGTTCTATGTCTGTATTTCAAAAACACCCTGTATATAAATATCAAAAAATGATTTATTTCTATTGATACTGAAAATTAGATATTGAGCATGTGAAAGTTTTACTATATTTGTTTGAGATTATTCATTTCTCTTGAGGATGTCTCTACATAATATTTTCGCTAACTATGTAAGCATCATCGTGGATGATAAAAACTGAAAACCAGTTTTATCAACCCCCGATTATGCTACCATGACAAGTGAAACGCTCGTCGAGTAGTGCATTCGTATAATAAACCATTAACATCTTTTTATAAACAGAGCTTATCTGCGTCTTCTGCTATACCTCTTAACACATGTAATAAATTTATGTTTTTGACAAGGTTCTTTCCCTGATGTATGTAAGATAACCAGAATTGTGCCAATTTTTACAAAGGGTGATCCTAACATGCCTGACAATTATCGTCCAATATGAATTATACCAGTGTTTGGCACGATTATTGAAATCATATTAAAACATTGTATCATGAGCTATTTCGAATATTATTATTCATGAATCGATTTGGATTTCAAAGTAATAAATGCACTGGTGAGGCTATGTTTGGTTGTTTGGGTTTTTAACTGAAGTCTACACAAAAAGAAATAAGGTCGAAGCAGTTGCAGCTGTGTTTTGTGATTTGCCAAAACTGATGGTTGAGAGGTGAGCGCACTTACCTCTCACCAAAAGTTTGATCCCCGGTCGCGGCAGTGGAAAATACTGTGAGAGGGATTTTTCCACTATACACGGATATTGGATGTGTATCTCTAAATATGTAGCTCCCTCCCATAGAAGACTCTTCTAGAGCCTTCCGGGATAAAGGGGGGTCATCATTATCTGTGGAGTGGTATATTTATAAAAGCCTTTGACTGCGTGAACCACGTTATATTGCTTGACAAACTCCAGTATTACGGAATCTTGGGCACATCTCTTCTCTGGTTACAATCCTTAGTGACCGCAACCAGAGAGTAAAATCACTAGAGAACTACTCTGATGAAGTTAATATAAGTTGCGGCGTCCTACAAGGATCTGTGCTCGGGCCAGTTCTCTTTTTACTGTACATTAATGGCCTTGTATCTATAAATATAACAGGTAGTTTCACTCTTTTTGCTGACGATACAACAATTTTATGCCACAATAAGAGCCTAGAGATATTACATGAAGTGATATGCTCTGACATACAATTGGTAAAAAAATGGTACGTTGTGATTATGCTTGCTCTTAATATAACCAAGACCAAAATAGTAACTTTTTGATGCAATTTAAAATATATTCTCTTAGATAGTAATACACTTGAAACCAGAACTTATGTAAAGTTTCTAGGATTGTATATAAATAATAAATTAAACTTTAATGAACATGTAATGAACCTCAATAAGAAATTAGCTAAGGTATGTTATGCAATTCGCATAATATCTAACGATCTGGGTTAGTCACGGTATAGGCAGCCTATTTTGCCCTGATAGAAGCCCATCTAAGATATGGTATTTCGTTTTGGGGATCATGCAGTCAGCAACTACCAAACAGAATTCTTATTTTACAAAAAAGATCGTTAAGATATATTTGTAAACCATGTTTTAGAGACCCATGTAAGCCGCTCTTCATCTCTCATAAAATCTTAACAGTAGTTTCAATGTTTATACATGAGACTGTGAGTATAATTCATAAAAATAAAAATGTGTTTGACTTGCCTGATAACCACTATAATACTCGCCAAGTTGATAATATTCAATTGCCGTTACAGTAAATTGACGCTAGTGTTCCATTTTGTACTTTGTAATAAATATAAATTTAAAGTTTCATATTTTTTGCAGTTTGATCACTATCAAGTAGAAATTCCTTTAAAGCACATTCTACAGTAAAAATATGAAAGTTATTTTTCCCAATATGGCTCGCTTCCTATTATCTTTATTGAATTTAAAACCGACACATCCACAAAATTGTTCTCGAATTTTAAAAACGTTCACTGCTTATAATTTCTTCTGAATTACTTTTAAATCTAAATATTATTTGAGAATATCAGCTCCCCAGACAAATCTTATAATGGCTATATATTACTAATTACCACAGTTCATGACAACTCTCAAGTATGTTGTGCGTAGACATAATTAATACTGATTGTTTCGAAAGAAAGGGCCAAACTTTGCGCTAGTTTGGTTTCAAAGCACACCATTGGGAACCTCTAAACTACAAGAGTTAGAGATTTGGTTAAATGGAAAAAGTTTAGTAACTTTTCTTTATATAAGGAACCAATTCTAGAAAAAACGACATTTTTTACTATTTAGTTTAGTTTGGTGGTGATCAATCTCATTTTATAAGTTAGAGACAAGCGTGGATATAATTGAATCAGGCATACTGTATGGAAATATATAACAATGAATTTTTAAGAAGTTATCATTAACAATTCTGAAAGGAATTACCATTATTTGCCAAATATTATACAATTATCTGTTGGAAATTCATCCAAGTTAGACGACAACAACAGTAAAAAATGTATTTATATTATATCACATACAGAGAACATTTGCAAGTTTGAGTTTTTGGTGAATTTTTCCGTTTTCAGGTCATGTGAAGCAAAAAAGTGGTTTTAAAGAAAGATCTGTCTGCCGTATCTCTCGAAGAAGTATAAATGTGGAAGTCTAAAGTGAACAATTTGGGAGCTACACATTATTTCAAATTAAAAATAGGTTTAGAGTAATAAACAATTCAATAACAAAAATTATTTGCATTACACTACAGTACATTACTAGTAATTTATGGTGTTAAGTGTTAGCATTCTTGAACAATCCTTTATCGTAAATCATGTAACGACCCTGGTTGAGTTACATAAACTGTTGCCTTGAAATACCCCACGAAAAAAGTCTAAAGGTGATAAATCTGGTGATCGAGGTGACCACTCCATCATCGGACCTTTTCTATCTATCATTAAGAAACTGACGAAAACAATGCGTAATGCAATAATTGCTTATCTATTCGTGGTTTTTAACGTTATTATGTACTCAACGGAGTAAAAATTGATGTTTCTTTGTGTAATCTATATTTGACTTCTTTTTTAAGAGTTGATGACAAGAAGGCACTGCCTACGCCCTTAGTGTGTTTTCCAAGCATCTGTCTAAATATGAATATAGTCACTGAATCTATCCAAGTTGTAATTAAAAATATTGATGCTGTCAGATGGAATTTCACTATAACCAGCAACTATGATGGGTATATGAGTGATTACTTGCAGAAATTAAAAGTTTGTGTGACATTTTAAAGGCTTTTTTATTTTAGACTGTATTGTCATTTTTTCTGAGAGAAAGCAGAAATTGAAGGAAATAGAATTATCGAACCAATACTTTTTCAACAATATTTAGATTTTCTATAAAATGGGATTGAAGGACTTTTGAGGAGACTATACTTTCAACCAGATGGGACTTTTCCCCATGATGCTACCAAGTACTATACCATTTAACAGATATGTTTGATGAACGGGTAATTGCAACCAACGGTCCTAAACGTTAGCCCCCACGTTTTCCGCATCTTACACCTCCAGATTTTTCCTATGGGACCATTTAAAAGAACGTATATATTATGCATTTCCAGTAATTAATGTTTGAAACTATAATGCCTATTATTTGAGCAAGTTGCATCATTTCCAGAAGTAGACGATGCGTAGAAGAGGAATATCTGTTACTTTTGATAGTCAGCGAAATAGTTATTGTGTTTGTTAAGTTATTTTTCACAGTAAGCTAATAAAATATTATCCTTAACATTTAATACACAGAAAATATTTTTGCAATTTTTAAACTGAATTAATTTATGTTGATTAGAGCGCATCTTCTAAATTATCGGACAAACAATTTAAAAAAATATAAAATATAGGAATTATAATAATCCAACATATCTGCAAGTGCCTTATATAAATAAGGATTCAACAAATTAAACAGTCTATGAGATGCGAACTCCGGATATTGAAGATATCACTTGCACTGCACTGCACCGGTCTGCAGTCAGTAACATCCTGAGATGAAGGAGGCCTCGCATCTTCCTGGTAGCATTCGAGCATTCCAAGTCATTGTATTTTAGTGCTAACTGTGTTTAGACAAAATACGCAAATTTTACCATATAATTCAGTGCTCGTAAGGGGAATAGCTGTTTCGGTTTAATTTGTTGAGTCCTTATTTATATAAGATACTTGCACATAGGTTGGAATATTATAATTCCTATATTTTATATTTTTATAAAATTTCTTTCTGCTATAAAATTGCTTATTCAATGATGATAAACAATTTTTGTTTTTCATGGCTTACTAAAAATCATTTATACTATTTTACTGTCATAATGACACACATTTTTGGGGTTTAATACTTACTCAATTTTGGATTTGACGATTTGACGATTTGGATTGGCCTTGAAAAGTTGTATTTAACTGAGGCGGTGCTACAGCGTGGTGCCATTCGAAAAAAAATCTTTTCTGCAATAAACTAATTTCGAAGTATTAGAATGCATGTCATTATTAAAGTATATACGAACTTAATTGAAACCGTATAAAAACTAAAAGCCGGCAAAAACAGTCGGCATCTCTTTATTGTACACGGGCGGAGGTAAATAGAAATGCTTGTCATAAGAAAATGATAAGATTTTCGGGCACTATTATATTATCCTCTGTTTGAAATGGTCTCCAGAAAGCCATGAAAAATTAGTAAATAATTAAAATATTTCACCTTTTATATAGTTGTAAATATTTATAAATATGAACAATAACTAACTAAACTCCTACGCTTGATATTATAATATGTATTTATGCACTGCACTGGCACATTGACAGCACACCTCATCGACTTCTGAGAAACGATTTACAAATTTTTGCTAGTGGGCCTGTCCGTTTTATTATCTTTAAATCAGTGCAGTTGTAGATGGTTCATTCAGGCTGATTACATTGCCAGTCTCGGACTCGCCTGCACAGTTTCAACTACCGTTCGAATCTCGATACCATTGCTAAATATATAGGACAAAATATCAAGTTCAGTGCGCACGGTCCTGTGCTTTAACACTGACCAGTTTCAATTTTGCCCGTATAAAGTATAAAATTATTGGTTAAAAGTCAAATTTATATTTTTCCATATTGTTTATATCATTCATGATGATTTAAAGTCAATCTCTAGGTTCAAAACAAAGCTTGGCTCTCAACAATCCAGCCGGCATAAAACTCACCAGAATAGTCCAGACCTATTTAGAATGCAATAATATACAGAGTGTTTCATTTAAAAACCAAGAATTGGTGTCGCTTCCAACGAAACCGAAATACCGAAAAAAATCTCTATTTAAATTAATTTAATTAATTTTTTGCTTGCTCTGTACAGCTTTTATAGGCAATTTTCACATGCAATTTAATTTTTTATTTAAAATACTGAGAGAGAGAGTTCATAAACATTTTAATATTTCTTTTAGCTCTTGTGTTGTTAATACTTTCAGCATTAAACCATGGTGGGATTTTTCTTTTACATTTAGGAAGTGTAATAATTCCATCTTTACAATTTTTTTATTAACAGATACTTTCACAGCTTTACCAACAATTCTATACAGGGGATTGAGGTCGAATCTTAGCGTGAGATTAAATCTCATAGAAATATTTCAATAAAAGTTTAGGACCCATTTAAACACCAATTAATCCATGTAATAGGTACCCCGTTCGATATCCACCAAAAAAAGTCATCGGTGCCAAACCAATTAATTGCAGCCCACATAATCCAAAAATAATAACAGTAAAAGAAAAATCATTAGTAATGACAATGAAGCTTTTTTCGTGGTCTGAACTGTTCCATTAACTAAAAGGCGGACCATGACTAAGGCCAATTTATGTGCTAGAATTGAAACTATTCAATATATCTGATTAGTTTAAAAGCACATATACTGAATTCGTTCTTCTTATTCTCGACAATGCTCCGCAACATCGATCATGCATAGAAATAGTGGAATAGCGAGGGTTCTTTATTTTATTAACCGCAAAATTGACTTATCCCAACCCCAGCGGCTTCTGTGCGGCGCTGTGGAATTACAGAATATACAAGAGATGCGTGTGCCTTCACACCCACCAGTATGGATTCCAATAAAACTTCTAATTTTATTATTTCTTTCAGTTGTGTTTGTCATCTTGATCAATTACCTTTGGGCAAAGTGGTGTGGTAAATATTAATATTTTATCGGGGGCTTGACGCAAGGCGCAAATTCGACAGATATATATTTTATGCTGATTGGATATATCAAGAAAATCTACGATACGATAGCACACAATAACTATTAATTTAATTTCCTTATAACGCTATATTTCAAATATATATTCAAATTATATATTTGATTTTCGAAAGTAAATATTGCTGGCAATTAAATTGATGGATATTTCATAATTAATTAAACATTCGTTAAATGTTCGCCGACCATTTGGCTCAAGTGATGTATTTAAGCAAAAAATTACTTAGAATGTAGAGTGCCATTTTGATGAAACAGGAAGCGCATTAGTATAAAGTATATAAGAAAACTAAATTGTTATACTGCAGACAGCGATTTTGTACTTTGCAAATGGCATTCAAATTTAAAAATAATAAAACCTTAATTAACTATTTCGATGCAGCTGAAGACAACATGGATCACGATCCTGATCAACTATAGAATTATTTTTATATTGAAGTTATTGAATGCAATCGTTGCTAAACGCCTATGTTACATACTTAACATATGTTTTGAAAAAGATTCTTTCCAAATATACTAAAAATATCAACTGCGACACCTGTATACAAAACAGCTGATAGGACAGTAGTAAATAACTATAGACCCAACTAGGTAATCAACAATATTGCAAAAGTTTTAGAATAATGTATAAAAATCGGCAGCTATTGGAAGCGGCTGAAACCTCCCCACACGGTGGATCTTTGAAGCCGAAAAAGCATTAAATTGTGTGACAAAACGGCACTAAACGTAATCGATCTCATCCAAATCATTTTCAGATCTTCTGGGGCACTAAAAAAACCCTCAACGCGGCTCGTACTGCAAGTTTCATTTATGCGAGTTATTACCTACATTATCGCTCGTTGAATAATATACTATTAGGATATTAACAACTTTAACATCACTTGGACGACTAAGAAAGTCTAGTTACCCTAAATATTACAGATTTGTAAAGCAGCAAACTGAAAATTGGTAAAGTGATAATCTATAATAAATTAACCAACGAAGGTACAGAAAGCATATGATATTGATATTGTTACATCTACCTTTAAAGTTTGTGACAATCCACTGGTGCAGTCACTAAAAGTTACAAATATGCCGAAATCTTATTAACATGACATGACAACAACGTTATCGAATGACAAACGATGACAATGACAATCGTCAAAATTTGCTCATTGCAATCCGATCGCTCGCGGCTGTCTTTGTTAAATGAAACATTAGCATTTCAGTAATTTTACTAGATTTTAGAGGAATATTTGTAGTTTAATTATTCGATTTATCTGTATATAAATTTAAAAACGGCACTAAACGTAATCCGCTCTACTTCTAGAGCAGTGAAGAAACCCTCACATGTGAATTGACACGTGATGTGACAAGTTTCACGACATAACGGCTACGCGCATCGATCATGTCACGCGAAATGCGACCTATGCATCATATTTGCTTTGTTTTTAATTTTTTTCACGGAAACCAAATCGAAAGGGTGGAAGTGTGATATATCGTTGAAATCAGAATTTTAACTGTTTTTCAATGGTTTCAATGCAAGTTTTTTTTTTTTTTTTTTTTTATACATTTATTTAACGTCGGCCTATTTCCGCTACTGAGGCCTAACACCGACGCCTGTAGACGAGCTACCCCCAACCAGGAATTTTGCCGAACCTCTTCCCTTAAGAAGAGTAGGGATCTTTTACTTGCCTAACATTTAATAGACAAGGGACCGACGGCTTTACATCCCCTCCGAAGGATGGTATATCTCCTATACAACCCTCGCCTAGGGTTGTATAGCTTCCGCGCATACACTGATATACAAGCCGCTGGAAGATGTGTGAGGCGAGAACGCGGTTTCCGTTGGAATGGTCACCAATCCAAGTACTAACCGCACCTGTCGTTGCTTTACATCGCATACCGAAGTATGTACATAGTAAAGACGCACCTACGCTCGCCCCCAATGCAAGTTGAAAGTAATTATAAAATAACCAACTTGTTGCGTCAAAACGGCACTAAATGTAATCCGATATCAACCAAAACCTTTTCAGACCTTCTGGGGCACTAAGGAAACGCACATGCAACGTTTCATTCAAAACCGTTCAGTAGCTTCGGCGCTATCGTGCTAACACACATACACACACACACAGACATTTTTCAAAAACCACTTTTTTGGGTTCCTAGGACCCCAAAACGTAAAGATTTGATGTTATTTCAATTTTCGTTTTTGAACCAATTTTAGTAACCTCTCACAATTTTATTGTGGTGAGGTTAAAATAGAGTAGTGGAACATTTTTAAATTATAATGAAATCCTTTCTTCTAATCAATATGGCTTTAAGAAAGGCATGAGTACTGAGAATGATATGTATGAGGTTGTAAAAACTATATATAATTCTGTAAATAATAATAAAAAACAATTCGAAATATTTCTTGATTTGGCCAAGGCCTTTGATACGCCATTGCATGGCATTTTACTTAACCAACTCAGCGAATATGGTATAAGGGGTACAGTTAATGACTTGTTTAGAAGTTACCTTCAAAATAGGGAGTAATGTGTAAAAATTGGTAAAAGTATAAGTAATTTAAAGATAATGAAATATGGTATTCCTCAAGGAACGGTTCTAGGGCCAATTCTTTTTAATATGTATGTCAATGAATTACTTCAACTTCCAATTAATGAAAAAGTAGTAGCATATGCAGATAACACCATTCTTTTGTTGAGGATGACTCCTGGGAAAATGTTGCCAATAAGGCGGTGGTAGAGTTTTCAAAACTACAACAGTGACTATCGGAAAATTACCTAACAGTTAACCTAGATAAGACTAAAATTATATGCTCTATTTTGACAGAATTTTGCAAGTCCAGAAATAAGGGGTTATATAATCTAGAGCCCAGGTACATGTAAGATCTCTGTCCTAGCGTTTTGTTCATCAGGGGAGTTAGGTATGTGTTTTCTTTATTACGCGTATTGTACATATGTTTGTTTTTCGAGGTTGTGGAACGGTGGTAAGTTCTTCGCATTTGTGCAAATTGGCAAGAAATATGTTTTATTAAAATTTACCGTGAGTAATTTGTGGTCGAATCATTCTTTGATTTTCTTTATGTCTTCCTCAACTATTTGTTTTAAAGTCAGCCAACTATCACTTGTATAAAATATTGCAGTGTCATCTGCGTATGTTATTATGCTACGTCCACTTTGGACAGAAAATAAGTCATTTAGATATATGTTAAAAAGAATGGGACCTAGCACAGTCCCTTGTGGTACTCCATACTCCACACTTCTGATATCACTAACACAGTTATTAATTTTTATATATTGGTGCCTGTCTGAGAGGTAGCTTTTAAATAAATTTAGAGGAACTCCTCTAATCCCTATGTTATTTAGTGAGTCTATGCCGTATGCAAGGCTTTGGATAGGTCTATAAATACACAGAGCGATACTTTATTGCTGTCCAAGGCAGAGTACATTTTAGATGTTAGTTGAAGAATGGCGTCTTGCGTGGATATGCCTTCTTGAAAGCCATATTGCGATTTAGATATAATATCATATTTGTTGATGCAGTTTGACAGTCTTTTCTTGAGAATTTTTTCAAACACTTTAGAGTAAGTTGTTATTAAACATATAGATCTGAAGTTAATTATTTGTTGTAGGTCTCCGTTTTTATATATGGGTAAGACAATTGATGTTTTGAGAGCAGAGGGATAGCTCGAAATATTTATTTATAATATATGCCAAGGGTTCCGATATTATTGGTGATATAATTTTCAAAAGTTCTGCTTTTAATCTCTCACTTCTACGGAGCTGGTTGGTGATATAAACATAGTGTTCGAAATATTTTTATTTTTTGGTGCAATATAGTTTGGGTCAGGACTTATCTGATCATATAGATTTTTTCCGACTGCAACATAGTGATTATTGAACAAATTTGTAATATATTTAATATCATCTATGACCTGTCCATTACTAAGGATTGTGTTTATTCTATGTTTGGTATCTATGTTATAGTATCCTATAAATTTTTCGCGTCTTTTTTATTAGCATTAATTTTATTTTTAAAGGACTCAGTTTTTGTTTTTCTAATTAAATCATTTGTCTTATTTCTGTATGCTAATTAATTTTCTTTGAGGATATTGTTATTCGGTTCTTTTAACAGTTGACGATACATCCGATCCCGTTCATTTATTGACGTTATTAAACCCCAGTGATCCATGTTTTACGTTTTCTTTTTTTTACTTTTGTTGTTTTGGTACATTTCATGATTTCACTCTTTACTATATTAATAAATTTGTTTGTTGCAGCTTCACGATCATTGATTTGGTAAATTATGTCCCAGTGAATTTTTTTCTAAATTTCATTGTTATAATATTGGCGTTCGTTCTTTACACTTGTATTTTGTATTATAATTTGTAAATATGTAAAATAGTGATCATTAAGTATTGTTTCTATTATTATGGGAAGTAGCAGTTCTAGATCTGTTTTTGTTTGTACGAATATATGATCAATACAGGAGTTACTGGTTTCTTTGCACCTAATATATTCATTTATTGTCGAAACAAGTCCAAATTCATTCATAGTATTTAAGTATTCAATAGCACTCTCAGTATTTTTTGATATATCTATATTAATGTCGGGAGCAAAAATAAAATAATCGGTTTTATTTAAATTACTTTCAATAAGGTAGCTTCTTATATCGTCCACAAACTCTGTACAGCATGTGGATGGGGATTTATATGCAGCTACTATACAAATGTCTTTATTAAGAAATTTTAAATTGACAGAGATTATATTGTTGCTAGTTAGTGGTATGATATTTTATGAGAAATTATATTCTGATTTAATATAGATAATAATGTCATCGTTCTGCTTAAAGGTACTTTTGTCACTTCAGAATTCAAAATCGACGTGTCTCGGATTTTTTTTTAATAAATATGCACATTAATTGAGATATTGAATTTATTCCATGTGACTGTTTCACACTGTATAAAACTATGAAATACCACGAATCCAGTACTATTTCATGACAATATATATTTTTGAAGCACGGCATTTAATTTAATAATTACAAAATTTAATATACAATAATAATTTTAATAATTTTTGAAACCGTCATGATAAATACACAGATATCCTAGGATGTGCACCACACAGTTTCAAGAGTAAACAAAAAATGTTAATTAAAATTGATTAGTCCATATGGAGTTTGAAATAGACAGACGCGGGCCCGAGGCATAACATCAAATTTTGTAAATACAGATACGCCCGTATTATGATGTTTCAAAAAATTAACAATTATTAATGGAAATATCAAATATTGGTTTTATTAATAAATAATGTAAATTATATTTTGCCACTTTATGGTTCAAATATATATAATATAAAATAAACATGATTTATTTTATACGGATAATGATATAATCAATTATTTCAATTATAATGTTATTAATGCAGAAAATTAATAAATATTACCTTACTCGTTATAATTTTATGTCTGCAGCGTGCCGGCGGGGAAATTGCGACCGGAAACACTTTGGGAACTTTTTAGGGTATCTTGTTGAAATAATTGTATTCACAGTTGATTTCATCCACCCTACCTTCAAATTTTAAATATAAACTATTGATGTATCATCGGAAAGCTTATTGTAAGAAGAATGTTAATGTCGTAAAACTTATTTTGCGTACATTGTTTTAAGTTAACATATTCTCTTACGTTTTGATTTATTAACTAACCACCGTACGAGAACCAGAAATTAGGAAAATAAACAATCCATCTTACCTACATTAAATGATAAACAATTTCGTAGTCTGCATTAGAAACTACGGAATTAAATCGAAATATGTGGGTAGTTGTAAGTATTTACAAAAAATGCAAGAAATTAAAGTTAATTTATTTAAAAATTACTTTTATTTTTGTTAGATTGAAATTGCTCTATGTATGTAAAATATAGGAGAATTACTATTTACAATCCCTTTATAAATCAGAGATTAAGATATATTCCCAAACTAACAAAAATAAAAGTTGGAATGATTCTATAGGTTCAACAAGAAATATCTTATATACAACCAAAAATTACACCAAGATCCCCTTTTATGCTACAACGTAACGTAGTGGTGTTATTGAATTTATAAAAATGCAATAGTGTTTGAGCACTACTATACTTCTGCCGAAAAGTTGAGTCAGTAACGCAAGAAATAAGCGGCACTCTCGTCAAAGGATAGTAGCTCTTATTTGATACTAAAGCGACACCTCGTTCTACCATATAATCCCATTGAATCGAGAGAAATATATTAAGTTTTATCCGCCTAATAGAAATGGAAACCATGACTACCATAAACAATTTTAATGATCTAGTCGACCGCATAGAGCAAATGATTTAACGTGCCGCCTTTATACCAAAGAATTTGCTCGACTAACTATTCAGTCGTAAACAAACTTGGAAAGAAAGAAAGAAATCGTATATCCCGGGCACTCAGTGGCGCCACATACGTATTTATGTAGGTATATATAAAATAATAATATTTCATAAATTAAAAAATAAATACAATTAAATTTGTTTTCACGCCAAACTCAGCCAAAAAGAAAAACTGGAGTTCCTTTAAGAAAATTTTTAATGGGAGGCATAATTTTATTAGGAGTGGAATAATACTTACGTAATCCGACATTAAAACTGTAGAATAGTTGATGTTTCATTAGAACCATGCCAGTTATTCTTATTGCCCAGCAAGGACCAACGTGGAGGCGTGAGCATATTCCTTGCAGGGAAAGGAAGGTGACAGGGTTGTTAATTAGGGAGTAGCAGGGTAAAAAATAAAATAAACAAATAGACTTACAACTTAAAAATAAATAACTGTTCTAACGACATAAATAAACTTTCCTGTTAAAATAGAATAATTAAAAACATACCAAAGTTAAAAATAAATAACTGTTCTATAACAACATAAATAAACGTTGTTAAAATAATATAATAAAAAACAAACTTATCAACAATAATTTTCCGCCTTACATAATTATTAATATCACAATCACTGCATGACACTATCACTGCTGGCTCCTACATTTATTATTATTGGCTCAATCACTGCGTCAATCCGAATATCCCTATTCCACATTTTTCTTCAACTTTTTTAACGTGCGCTATGAATTTTTGCTAATAATCAGCTGTAACTCTTTTTAATCCACTGGATAGAAGGCCTTTCAAAAGTTCTGTTTTCTTCTGCAACATTCCCCTTTACTTCAGCTCAAATAAGCTCAATGGGATTGAGTTCACAGTGGTAAGGCGGCAGCCGTAATACCTCAATACCTCTAGCCATTTCATCCACAATATATTTCTTATGTACCGGCGAATGCTGTTTAGCTATAGGGTTAGCAATTAAGCTTTCAGCGAAGTACAATCGACTAGGATACCTTTACCATCTAACCATTCTTGAATTTGCGCTTTTCGTCATGCACTGGTTGGTAATTATTCCAATAATCGACTGTGGTACGGGACGTTATCCATAATAACGACAGATCTGGGTTCAATCTTAGCGAGAACTTTTGCAAACCATTCCTCGAAAACATCCGCATTCATGTCCTCATGATAATTTTTTTCGACACAAACGATAGAAGTCCATCTTCCACGAATCCTGACTCACTTTCTATGTGCGTTATTATTAAATTAGTTTCCCGTTGGCATTTTTAATCCTGTTGATCAATTTTCCATATGGCTTTGTCGAACACTTTTTAGATTTCTATCTTGCCAAAATTGTGTTACAGTATGTCCATTTAATCACGTCTCATCTAAATAATAGCATTTTCTTCCTCTTTCACGGGCAGCTCTAATTGCCAGAATATAATTCCTTGGCCAACAAATAATATCATTTCTCTCAAGTAGGAGGCTACTTCTCTTTCCTTTTGTAAATACAAAGTTCATATCATGTAAACATTTTTTTAACGTCGATTTGCTCATTTTGGGTATATGTTCATCATCATTCAGCGACTGTAAAATTTTCTTAACAGTAGGGATTTCATTATCATAGGAGAATTTATGAACTTTACGTCGAGTTCCATTTTTCTGAAATTTGTCTAATATTATTTTTTTCTTCCAGACTTCGCTTTAGGTTTTTGAACATCCGCTTCATTTTTTCTTCTCTTAAAATTCTGCAAATGGTCCTCTCACTCACGCCGGTATACCTTGAAGTCATGTTAACTAAACATGTTAATCCTGATTTCTGTACCATGGGATGATCTTTTTCCAATGCATGATATATATTCAAAATAATTTTCATGAATGAAGCATAATGGAGACTTTCTAGGAGTATTAGCTTTTACCACTTCATTTGAACAACCGGGAACCGCTTCCATTTTTGCACATTTAAAAATATTACGATATCTCATAATTACACCTACTTTCACTAAAGTACTAACAAAATAAAACTTTAAGACACTGTGATACAAGTATGTAATTTATAAACAAAAATTAATGCCGCCCAATTCATAAACAATTCACACTACAAATATTTCACACAAAATATAATTTTAAGGCACTACGATACCTGAAATACGTAATTTATAAACAACAAATTAATACCGTCCAACTCATAAACGACCGCACTCTATGTACACTGATTTTAAACTGAGTTATAACGGTTTAACGCACCAAATACCGCTGAATACGTGGAGACTTTTGCCAGATTTAAGTATAATATTTTAAATTTAAGATATGGTAGTTCATGCATAGTTAAATCAATCCGAGGACTTTCATTCCTTCGAAATTGATGTTACTCGTCGAAATTCTCTGAGCTTAAGGAAAATAAATAGGTAACGGCGTAAACATATTATATTAGGGAATTTGCAAAACTCGTAAATCCGCACGCCACTGGCTCTACTGACTGGAGTTTTCGGCTGAAGTATAACATAAGACCATGGCTTCCCATTTAGAGATACTCATAAACGGTTTATTACTGAGGTAAAAACCTTCAATGGCTATTAGTTGCCATTTTGATTCTCTGCAATCTTTTTTTTTTTTTTATACATTTATTTAACGTCGGCCTATTTCCGCTACTGAGGCCTAACACCGACGCCTGTAGACGAGCTACCCCCAACCAGGAATTTTGCCGAACCTCTTCCCTTAAGAAGAGTAGGGATCTTTTACTTGCCTAACATTTAATAGACAAGGGACCGACGGTTTTACATCCCCTCCGAAGGATGGTATATCTCCTATACAACCCTCGCCTAAGGTTGTATAGCTTCCGCGCATACACTGATATACAAGCCGCTGGAAGATGGGTGAGGCGAGGACGTGGTCTTCGTTGGAACGGTCACCAATTCAACTACTAACCACGCCTAACGTTGCTTTACATCGCATATCGAAGTATGTACATAGTAAAGACGCACCCACGCTCGCCCCTCTCTGCAATCTTCGAGACCAGACGAAAAACGTAAATTTTTAAATCAAGAGCAAATAGCAATGTTATGTGCACGCTTACGTCACTGGAAACAGAAAATTCGAGAACGGCGCCAGAAAAGTCGAGAATGTTTTACCGGAACATTCTAGAATAATCTATTACATTCGGCGCTGGTATGTATAGGGTCTGGATCGGCGCAGTAGAGCAGTTTGATATTAGAGAAGCAAGTGAACAGATGGAATAAGAACAGTAATAAGTTGTGAATTATAGTAATGAGACTATAGTAGATAGACTTGTAACTAGCGTGTACTTATGTGTATTAAGACTTAATTGTTGTAATTAAGTGATTAATAAATCAGTGGTTTGTGAAGATTCTTACTGTAATTATTGAACCTACATACAAGGTGTTTACTGTAGATTGTAAACACGTAACAGTAGATTATGAAAACTTGGCTTTTTCTGTTAAACCATTTATATCTGGAATGAATAAGAGTGGACTCGAGTTTGGTCCTTGCATAACTCCAAATGTTGCAATGTACATTCTGTGTTCAAGTAAGTAGCCAAGGACTGGTAAGTCACCATTTGACAGTTTATTTCATCGATTTTGTCGAATTATTATATATAAGATATATAATTTTAATGAAAGAATTTTTATATATATAAAAAAAAGGAAATTGTTATTGTGACAATCCTTTCGCATTCATTAAAAAGCTTATTAGGAAGTATATTACTCCCGTATAAGCCAATTTACTTTTCCTCTTTAATCATTAAACTTAACCGAACTTTGGAAGTTCGCTTTATTGTTTTTTAATTAAGATTATTTTGGTAATTATTAATTTGGCCGTCCCTTACCTACCACTTTACTTAAGATCTTACTCCTTAATTTACGCTCCCCATAAAGTGGTTCGTACAACAGACATTGTTATGTTTTATGGCGGCATTTCGTAAAACAATCTGTAAGATAATCGCTTTTTGTGAAAATTCATAACAAAGATCATAAAAACCAACTGGTGCTTTTAGCTAAGTTCTGCCTTCCTCTGCCTTAACTAACAAATTTATTGCGCTTTGCTATCTTTATTAAATATAAGGCAAGCCAGCTATTCATAATCCGTCATCTTAACGTATGCCCAAACTTACTTGGCTCAAGTTTCTTACTAAAAAATTGAAATATGGCTCTGGAAAGTTCGGAATACCAAGCAGTATATATGTAGCTGGGGAATAGTTGTTAGTTATTTTTATCGTTTTATGAAAATTGGACGATAGTTTCCTAAATCATCCCTGGAAATGTTATATATAGAATGAGTACGAATTCTGGGAAATCAAAATGTATCTTTGCAAAAGAAAATTGTACAAATCAAGAGTTTTTATTATTGTACTCAGGCGCATCTAGTGAATTCTGTGTAATAAATTGTAAAATATGTTAAAAGCTATGTAGTGTTTTTATTTATTTATTTGACGTACATATGCAACAGGCAGAAAAAAAACCAATAGAATGTTAACCATAAAATAATAAGAATTAACACAAACATTCACAGGGACATTTAAATAAATATTGCCAATAAATAATAATACAGTTTATTAGAAATCAGTACAAATATACACACACAGTTATAAAACTCCTAGATGGAGACATATTTCAAATAAACTAAAAAAAATAGTCACAAGATGATTTAGGATCATCTGGCCGTAACCAAGTAAACTTATATACTGGATGTATGTATACGCATATACGCACATACATAAACATACAAATACACATATCTATCTATACATAACATAACTATAAAATATTAATTTATGAATAGATACACAGGCAGGTAGGTATATGATGCCCATTCAATACCAACTTCTTTCTATGACATCATGTATTTTATTAACTCAATTTGAAATTGTCTTTTTTGAAGAGACTTTATTTATTCTGGGAGTCCGTTAAAACATCTTGGGCCCAATAAAATCCAGCTGCGTTGTGCTGAAGTCGTATCCATTTTTGGCATGTGCATACTTATTTTGTAATTTTGCTTGGTCTTATAAAAGGTAGCTATTGTTGTATTATTTTTTAGATACGTTTCAAGAACACTTTTTACAAAAAATAATTGGCTTAAATCAGCAACAAATAAAGAGAAGATCCGATGAATATAATTGGTTTTTACTTAGTAGTATTTAAAAAAAAAATTGCATAATTTCTAAGTTACGCATGTGACTATTTAGAGTTCCTCCTCATGCGATTATTCAATAGTTTAGGTTTGGTTTAGGTTTTTTTAGGATTTTACAAGAGCTATGTATACAGATCTAAGTTGAAACAATGGTAAGAATTAGTTAAGTTCTTTAAATTTAAATAGTATACATCTAATTTTATTCGTAATCGATTTGATGTGTTCGTCCCAAATCAGGTGAGGTTCTAGGATTACCCCAGGTATTCTATATTATTATTCGCCACTTTAATATGCTGCGAATTCCCCGTATTCAATGAGTTGAAAATGGGTAATCCTTTTGAGTACATCACAAACTGCTGATATTGAGTTTTTTTTATATTTAACGGTCTGGTCGATAGCCGAGTGGGTTAAGGCACGAGGTGGCAATCGCGATTAATCACACGGACATCGCGCCACCGGGTTCGAATCCTGGCACTGGCACTGTCGGAGGAAATGGTTGTATGTCCGCGTTTTTTCAATGTGTAACTCCCTTCATCACAAGCCCTGGCTTCTAGGATTGGGGGTTGTCGAATTTCTGTGGTGTTTATTACTATCATTATTATTAAGTAACTTTTATCAAATTAGTTCTTAAATAATATAAGATCATTTTCAACTTTATTTTTCAGTGTGTTCCAGAAGCTGCCTTTGTACATAACTGCCGTATCGTCAGTATAAGAGAAAATTTGACCAACTGTAGGAATATCGTAATTATAATTAATATATAGAATGAATAGAACTGGTCCTAAAACTGTTCCTTGTGGCAACCCGAACTCAACATAGTATGAGAGAAGTAAAGTAATGAAGTTAATTGTTATTTCCAGCGAAATTGGATGTTTGTTAAAGAGCAGGCTTTATTCACGTCATTCTCATTAACTGATTGGAGTTTTAACATATAGTTTTTCGAGGAATAATACATTTTCCTGAGCTTAATCAGAATCGTTAATAAATTGTAATTATACACACTGTAACATCGACGACAAATATAACTTTTTCACTTCTATAATTAAAAGTTGAAAAAGTTGCACTTAAAAGAGAAATAGTTAACAAAGCTAAGTTTGAATAAAATAAATAAAATCGACCATTGCAAGAATGAGCCAAAAAAATGTGGGGTGAATTAAAACCTCTAATAGCCGGGAGAGGCGGCTGTGATTAAAAAAATCAATATTAACGAGGAGGAAGTGTCAGATCTAACGAAAACGAGCAATAGGTTTTAAAAAAAATACATTAATAATTAACCAAATTAAATTTATTGGCGAAATTGGAACACCGGATAATGGGCATAGTGTATTTAAACTTGGTAACTACAATAATTGCAAAAGGTCGTGTTTTCTTTGCCAACTAAGGGTAGCCCGGACGAAATAACAGCTCAAATGTGCTTTTAGAGGGCGGAATATTAACCACAATATTTCTAGTCGCAAACTCCTCTTATTTTACTATAAGGAACGTTACCAGACTGCAACCAACAGCTACTCTCCGGGCTATATGCCCCGCCGAGCGCTGAATTACAAGTTACAAGTCTGGCGCGTTAAGTGTAATAATTGCATATTACCATCAAAACGCTAATGCTTCGATTGCAACATACTTTGCTAGAGACAGGTAAAATTCCATCAAATCTTAATAAATCTACAGTTATACCAGTAGCTAATAATAGTTACCAAGCAACGTGCTTGAGAAATTTGCCATAAAATTATGAGAGATTTGTTAACGTCAGAAGGACATTCGGTCAGAATTTTTTTTTAAAAAGAAACAGAAAAACTCCACAATATTCAACATGCGTATTTGTGACTTTTTGTGGTATTTATTGGAACTTTTTCTTTGATTAGCGCGCTTATAGATTGAGAATTGGCATTGCCAAAACGTTACATTTTGAAATTTATTTGGAAGACATTATGAAGTTGTCAAAGTTAAATATTTATGTTGTCATAGTGATTGAAAATTTCCCGGAATTGTGTTATAGTCCAAGAATGGCGTCATCGAAAGGGGGTAATAGTTACTTTAATCTTGTATATATTGTAGAGAGTATGTAGAGTCCAAGTTTTAGACCTCCAAACCCTTTGCAAATTTTTGTGTGGACGAAAAAACCATGAATTTTTGGCACTTTTTTCAGTTTGTGGTCTATAATTTAAAAACAATGCATCCAATTGAAAAGTCATCTATTACAAAATTAAAGAGCATCACATTTTGCTTCGAATGAGCAGCTCAAAGTTAAAATTTCATCAAGAGGTATGGGGTCATTGGCAGTCGAATAACAAAAATTTTTACCAACTTGTAAAAAATTCACACTGGGTAACTTTTTTAACGTCTTCAGCTCTGAAACGGTTAATGTAACTGAAAAAATCCATAGAATAAAAGTTGTAGAGCATATTATTTCAAGTTCACAGATTACCTGGTTTTCCAATTTCGATCAATATTGAGCAAAATACACTCAAGATCCAAAATGTCCTACATATAAATATATTTATTATTTTCTTTTATTCCTTTTTATTTAATTTTTCAACATTAACTTAAGAAAACGGGTTGTTGAAATAAAAGCGTAATGTACAGAAAGGCCCAACGTTAATTAACCAAAAATAAATATTTACCCAATAGTAGTAATACAACAAAGTATAAAAAAAATTAAACAAATACAAAGTGCAAGAACAATACAAGGTGTAAGAAAAAACTGAAATTAAGTAAAAATGAGATTTGGAGAAAACGAATTATTTGCGTGTAGTGGTTATCGAATCCGTTTGAACTGGGGCTGACTAATGTCCTCGTACTGAAATACTGCATTCTATCTTCCTGATTCATTGCAGCAGCACCACCAACTTCCTCAAGCTCGAAGTAATCTTCGTCGTTGTCTTCGTCTTCATCCAACTCAATCTCAAGAACGTTCTGACATGAAAGGCCAGAGCAGTGTTTATAGGTCAAAGGGGAGTTCAGGTGTGATATCCGACATCTGAAGCTTCAGTGAAACTTTATTGCATATATACGAAACCATTTTCAGCAGCATGTCGGGTGCAGCATCCTTTGATATTGTCATAGGCACTAAACCTGACGATCCTTTCTTCCGACCCCATTGGCATGGGGTTGTTACGTTTCCCAGCCAAGTTTGCACTTGTTGATAAGCGCTGAGTGCCACCTTGCTGCAGCCGATGTTGGTAGCAACCGTGCTAGGTTGACCAATTTTTTGAGGCGGATTTTATAAAAAGCTCGTATCTCAGCTCGTGCAAAGATGAGCTGTTCCTCTGCCTGTTTTATCAAGTCAAGAGAAAGAGTTGGCTCTAGAAATGTAGCTGCTTGTGCTTTCAGGTGTGAAAAAATGATGTCGTGGTGTCATACTCAGTAAAAGCATACATAAAGAGGACATGTGTGGGATCAAAGTTGAAGGAAGTGTTTGAGTATCATAAACCTGGCTTTTTCCTTTTCCCTGGTTTGTGGAAGTACAAGTTCTCGTACTTACTTCCAAGGCCCATTAGGAGAATCAGAACGTCAATGTCCTCGCTAACAATTGCCACACTGTCAGATTTTGCTGCTTGGGCTGTTTCTACAATTAATAAATCTGCATCTTTTGCCTGTTGCGCTTGAATTGCTCCTTCCTTAAAGTTTTGTATAAGCATCAAAATCAAATGGTTCTTATTGCTCTCGTTTACAAGAAACTTTTCCTGTGACACTGCAGCGTTTGTATCTTCACTGAAAATGATGTCTGCTGAAGAACCTGATGTCTTCAAACGATTTTTTACAAGTTGCTAAAAATTGTTGTTATTCGACTGCTAATTACGCCCATACATCTTGATGAAATTTCAAGTTCGAGGTACTCATTCGAAGCGAAATTTAATGCTCTTTAATTTTGATAAGACTTTTCGATTGGATACATTGTTTTTAAGATATAGGCCGCAATCTGAAAAAAGTGCCAAAAGTTAGTGGTTTTTTCGGCCACACAAAAATGTGTCAAGGTGTTGGAGGCCTAAAACGTAGATACATATTCTCTACAATATATACAAGATGATAAAAAAATCTACTACCTCATTTATTGTAACTATAAAGTACCCCATTATTAAACTATTATATTAGTGTAATGTTAAAATAATTGGATGATTTGTGACAAGAAATAACGAAATTTAATTGGTTGTTAAGAACTGTCAAAAAAGATTCAGATACAATAATCTGAAAATAATCCTATGTCGCTGTTAATACATTTAAAACTAAATTAAGGTCTTTGTATTCTCTGAATTCCTTTAATAATATCAATATTTTATTATTGTGTATATTATACTTTCTATGTAATTAATTATACTTAGTTGTAAGTAAATTTGAATGTCGTTTGATATTATGTCTTAAGCTAAACTTTAACCATAAGAGTCTTGTACTATATTGTATTGTATATTAATTAGTCAAGTTGCTAAATAAACATTTATATATACGCACAACAAATTTATGCATGAATTATTAGAAATTTGCTTTACAACTTTCTTTCAAACCATAGTAATATTCGACTAAAATGACTAACAAACTATCAGTGGGATAGTTGGACACTGTACATAAAGCTCTGAAACTTCCGTTTAATAACTACTTCATATAAAATAATTGGCAGCGAGAACAAAGCATTAGTCAAGCTTGAAAATAGCTGGAAGTCCTCTTCATATTTGGATTTGGATTATGTCCGACATGATCGGAACAACGATCAGAATGTAATAGTGTAATCTCGAATACCTAAGCTCATATTGCAAGCCATTCTGCGCCAACCAACTATTCTGCAATTATATTAGCACATGACCTAATTTGTTAACACTTCTCTTTAATTAATGAAACAAGTTTCCGTGTTCGTATAGAAAGTTAAACGATTCATTTTCGAATATAACGAGCTTGATACAATTTCTTAATGAGGCTGGTTCAGTAACGTTACTTTCTCATCTCATCTTCAAATAATTCAACAGAAAAATTATAATAAGTGCTCCACATGATTGACACATCTCTATGCGTCTATCAGATGAAATTTCTACTATTTTTAAAATTGCTGATATGAATAATTATTCTTTCTATCATATTTTAGATTGTATAACAGTAGAAACTTTATTCCAAAGATGTATAGAGATAATATTTCATTCAAAATAGGAAACATATGGAGCACTTATTAAAACTTTTTCTGTTATATATTGGAAGCAATGCACAGTTGTTTTATCAAATCTCTTACAAATTTTCCTCATATTTACCTGATTTCATCTGCTATGGTCGATTTAAAAAAAATAGTTTTCCTAATACCAAAACGCATCTACTTCTGTTAAAATTTTTGTCGAATCTCACTTTATTCTGTCCCTTTTTTTCAAGCATGCTAGTATTTTTTTATAGTTTATTGTATTAATAATTCTGTAAGTATTTCTACAAAATTGAAAATTTGGTTAAATATCTTTTAACTCGTAAAATTTCAGACAAATTCGCCTCTGTTAATCCTCCCTATATGTATTTGTATATGAAAATTAACAGTACACATATCATTATAAATTCAATTATAATAAACAATATTTCTGGAATTATCGAACTAATTTTCATTGCTACCACCTATGTCATATCAACAGCGGTCCCATAGGACATAGGGTGTATGATTATTTTGTTTCATTTATTACAATAATCGAGCGAATTTTCATGGATTTTATAACAAAACATAGAAACATTTGGCTAATTGCAAAAATAAAACAATCTAGAATACTCTATATACAGGATGGACCATTTATAATAGGCCATAGTTTAAGGGTAGATTCTTTGGGCCAAAATATGAGGATTTTGCTGCATTTCAAATAGATTGGGCAGAAATCTTAGCTTTCAATGATATAGATGCTAAAGCCGAATGGTTGCAAGAAAAAATGATATTTTTGTTGGACTTTCGCGCTCTTTTTAAAAGGATAAAAATCAGCAGACAGTCTGCACCCTGGATCACTGAAAATGTAAAATTCATGATGCGCTTAAGAAACCGTGCATTTTCTAAATATAAATGCTACATTCGTAAGCCTGATCATAACAAGGATATTGCTATATCTAAGTGGGTATATTACAAACAGTTGAGAAATCTTGTTACTGCATCTATACGTCGCGAAAAGAAGGCATTCATTGAATATAAACTTAGAACGGTAAATAACTCAAAAGAATGGTGGGCAGCAATAAATAAATTAAAGGTGGTAAATAAGTCGGAAATTGATATACCAGAAAACCTAAATGATCCAAATAACTTCAACGATTATTTCATAAATTCTGTTCCTGTAACAAATGTGTCTGAAAATCTCATAAATATGCATAAGTCGAATGTCTCTATGTCAGTGACTTCTAAGTTAAAACTCCAACAAGTAAATGAAAATGATGTCATTAAAGCCTGTTCTTTAATCAAGTCTAATTTCGCTGGTAATGACAAAATAACACTCATAATGCTTAAACTCTGTTTACCTTATTGCTTAGGAGCACTGACACATGTGATAAACTTTTCGATTGAAAATAATGTTGAACCCAACGAGTGGAAAAAAGCGGTTGTGAAGCCATTGCCAAAAAAAAATTCTCCGGAAACACATAGCGACTTTAGACCTATCAGCTTATTAAATGTCATGTCTAAAGTTATGGAAAGAATTATTCAGAACCAATTCATGATTCACATTCATAATAATAACATTCTGCCCTTAAATCAGTCTGGTTTCCGTGAAGGTCATAGTACTATTACAACATTGATAGATGTCACTGATGACATTTTAAAAGCTGTAGATGAATCCAAAGCTACCACAGCAGTTCTACTGGACTACACAAAAGCTTTTGACTGTTTAGACCATGAATTATTACTCAGCAAAACTTACTTTTTTTGGTGTTGATCCAAACTCAATTGGTTGGTTTAGGAATTATTTATCTGGAAGGTCTCAAAGTGTTAAAACTAATGTATTATCGGAATCAATGGTTGTCAATAAGGGTGTCCCTCAAGGGTCGGTATTAGGGCCTATTTTATTTATTTTATATATAGCTGGTTTGTCAGATGTCATTAGATTCTGTAAGTCACAATACTATGCGGATGACAGTCAACTATACTTATCGTATAACCCGGATAATGTTGACGTAGCAATAGAAAGAATTAATACCGATTTACTTGCTGTTTACAATTTTTCTATAGAACATGGCTTGCAGCTAAATGGAAAAAAATCAAGCGCAATCAATTATAAACCTAAGCGGTTACAATTTTCAGATCAATCGTGTACTTTATTTATCGGTAATGAAAAACTTGAAGTAGTTGAAACTATAAAAAATCTTGGAATCTGGTTTGACAATCATCTCACTTTTAGTAACCACGTCACAAAAGTCTTGCAGAATTCATATGGCAAGCTAAAATCACTCTATGGTTTCAAAAATGTACTACCTACTTCTACTAAGTTAAAACTTATTTTATCTATTATAGAGTATGGCGATATTGTGTATGGTCCGTGCCTTACAGTTGCTGGACAGTACAGACTGCAAAAACAAAATTCATGTATGCGTTTTTCTACTAATGTGCGAAAACGGGACCATATAACACCCTATTATCACCAGTATAAATAGCGACCAGAAATGGCAATTGCATCTAGTATGTATGGTTCACAAAATAATAAATAAAAACCTGCCTAAATATTTGTATGAGAGGCTGGTATTCCGTGCCTCATTGCATAATAATAGCCTGCGCTTTGTTGATATATAAATCGTCCTTCTCATATCTATCAGCTAATTTATACAACAAAATTCCAGAAGTGTTTAAATCTCTTACATATCAAACATTTAATAATGAAATTAAGTCTGTGTTGCTCAATGGCTAATTATATTACCAATACAATACCAGATGTGTATGTCTATCTTATTACTTGTTTAGCTCCTTACTTTCTCGCCTATTTGTTATAATGTATCTTTTAATATGCCATAGTCTATATATTATTGTTAGCATTTAGTTATATGTATACGTTTAATAATCGATCTGCATTCTTTGTGTATACCTCTATCTTATGTAACAACTGAAGCCCGTGGTTGGGACTTATACCAGCTTTTAGCTGACACCCCGCCACATTAAATAAAGTTTATTATTATTATTATTATTATTATTATTTAATGAAACAAGATGTATTTATTCAAAAGTGTGCTTTGGTTATGTTTTAGTTCTGTCATTTACGTTTCTTAATCACTTTATTTTGTTCTTGTGTTCCTCGAGCTAATTTCTTTAACCTTTATTTACAATGCCTAGACATAATAATTTTTCAATAGTTTTTGACAATTTTAGTATTATCAGAAATTAATTTGTTATTGATTGTTAATTTGATAGGTGTTCATTTTGCCAAGTCTTTGATTCACAATTTTCCATGTTTTCCTAGAGGTATTATGAGAGTTTTGTATTTTATTATTATAATTTCGCAGTTTAAATATTTAACTTATGCTGTATTTTCAACGTATAACGTAAAACAACTTATACATTTAAGCATACGGAGATATCGCGAGATGAATGGAAAAAAGTATGATTTTTCTTCCTTTCATTTTTCACAAAAATACAATTTTATACATAGACGCTCCATTTTTTTGCAAAAATAATATTAGATTCATATTCAGCGACTTCGAAAACATGAAAAAACTGGATTCGGCCATTAGAACTGTGTGGTAACTTACTCCTATTTTTAAGTGACTTTCTGTCACATATTGAATAAATAGAATCCATTTCCCCAATTCAGTGGCATCATCATGATATACCTAACAAGTGAAAACAAACAGATTTTAAATTCAAACATAATTAAATAATATACTCGGCATCCGAGAAATAACTTTTGCTGACTCCGCCCACCTACGCATAGTGCTCTCATGGGACAAAGGGTGGCATGAATTGTTAATTATTAGTACACTATGGCCATGGGCTTAACCACGCCGCTGTAACCAGTAATGCTGTTAAAGAATAATCTAATCACTTTATTCACCATCAATCAAAGTAAAATATAACATTTTGCAGCGAGTAGCGCTCGCTATGTGTATTCATAATCATATTAGTGACCACATTACATTTCTAGAGGGTTTAGTTTATTTTATTAAAGAAATTTCAATGACCAAAAACCATGCAATGTTTGTTTGCGTTTTCGAAATAACGAGGTTAGTGGTTACAGTAATCAACTGCAATATGCTTTTATATTCGTCAGAATGTATCGAATGGTAAGTTAATGATATACTTTGTTGGTATGTTTTTGATGCAGGTAAAAAGGTAATTAGATCCGAAAGCTTTTATAGTCTAATTTTAGGGACATCAAAACATGAAAACTAGTAATTAGAAATAATCACTGTGTTCTCGGTAAAAGTTTATTTACTTCGATTCATATTCTAATTTCGTCATTACAAATTAATGCATATCAAAGTAGCTACCATAATATTTGTATATCTATCTCCATCCAATTTGCACCTGGGACCCCTAATGTAATAATAATAATAGATTTATTAGTCCAACAGACATAGGTTCATATAAGGGATATACATTACAAATATAACTTAACAGTAATGGTGACATTATACACCATTCGTCTAGATATCCTTGTGCTACCTTTTCTATTAATTAATAACTCCACAGTTGAGAAGGATCGTGCTCCATGCTGTTGTCATCTGCAAGTTAGTTAAAGCTTTATTAATTTCAAGCTTGATGCCCCTTCTCAGGGTACAAAAACGTTGTTTGTAATATAATACTTTTTTCTTATATCTTTTATGATGATGCCCTTTTTGTTTCATTATAATTTGTCCAGTATACCATATAGAATACCCCTAGTAATGATGGATGATGTGCATCCTCCTGGACAAGTGGATCCATACCATCAATTACGGTCATATTTACAGAAGGCGAAGTGATTATTAAATTCAATAACCTTGAATTAGAATTACTAATGGGTTACATGAATTAGCTTGCTGATTAGAATGCCATTCGGGAATATTGAAATCACCACTTATGCTCGACAAACTTTAAAGAGGTTTCCAAGTAATCAAATACTAATGTATAATCATAGCTAAAAAGAGTTGGCGGGATATATACACAGATAATGTACACGACTTCATTATTTATTTTAGCCTTTACACCAACTAGGTCAACTAAGGGAATGGAGATATCAGCAATAATTTTTCAGAATGATGTATATTGTTAATGGCGACAGTACACTACCACCTCTGCCAGTAGTCCTGTCATATCCATAGGCAGTGTAATTATTTCCAAATAATTCAGCTGAGTATGTACCATCTTTCAACCAAGTCCCTATTAATGGTATAATATCAATATTACCTAATTTGTTCATTAAAATTTTTGGCTATTTTGTACTAAAAAAGAAAACCAAATAAACAACACAAATATGGCGCTACAGATATCTTTGTTAATATAACCTACGCCCCGTTCAATAATATTGTTCAATTACAGTTATATTTGCTTCATCAATATCACTGTAACAGTCAGTGCTAACCGGTGTCATCTGAAAAATAGAAATAAAATTATCGTACTTAGACTGGAAAAATATCATCGAAAATACTATTATACTTGGGCCAATAATTCGAATCAGTAATTGTGACCAACAAGAATGGATCGGACAAGCAAGACGGCCGCGCACGCACTGCCATAAGCATACTAAAAGCATGAACATGGGCCATCTAACATTCCTTTACTGACTCGACTTATTAGCCCTAGTTTAGAGTAGCGTAAAGTAGAGTAGAGTGGAGTAGAGTGGAGTAGAGTGGAGTAGAGTAGAGTAGAGTAGAGTAGAGTAGAGTAGAGTAGAGTAGAGTAGAGTAGAGTAGAGTAGAGTAGAGTAGAGTAGAGTAGAGTAGAGTAGAGTAGAGTAGAGTAGAGTAGAGTAGAGTAGAGTAGAGTAGAGTAGAGTAGAGTAGAGTAGAGTAGAGTAGAGTAGAGTAGAGTAGAGTAGAGTAGAGTAGAGTAGAGTAGAGTAGAGTAGAGTAGAGTAGAGTAGAGTAGAGTAGAGTAGAGTAGAGTAGAGTAGAGTAGAGTAGAGTAGAGTAGAGTAGAGTAGAGTAGAGTAGAGTAGAGTAGAGTAGAGTAGAGTAGAGTAGAGTAGAGTAGAGTAGAGTAGAGTAGAGTAGAGTAGAGTAGAGTAGAGTAGAGTAGAGTAGAGTAGAGTAGAGTAGAGTAGAGTAGAGTAGAGTAGAGTAGAGTAGAGTAGAGTAGAGTAGAGTAGAGTAGAGTAGAGTAGAGTAGAGTAGAGTAGAGTAGAGTAGAGTAGAGTAGAGTAGAGTAGAGTAGAGTAGAGTAGAGTAGAGTAGAGTAGAGTAGAGTAGAGTAGAGTAGAGTAGAGTAGAGTAGAGTAGAGTAGAGTAGAGTAGAGTAGAGTAGAGTAGAGTAGAGTAGAGTAGAGTAGAGTAGAGTAGAGTAGAGTAGAGTAGAGTAGAGTAGAGTAGAGTAGAGTAGAGTAGAGTAGAGTAGAGTAGAGTAGAGTAGAGTAGAGTAGAGTAGAGTAGAGTAGAGTAGAGTAGAGTAGAGTAGAGTAGAGTAGAGTAGAGTAGAGTAGAGTAGAGTAGAGTAGAGTAGAGTAGAGTAGAGTAGAGTAGAGTAGAGTAGAGTAGAGTAGAGTAGAGTAGAGTAGAGTAGAGTAGAGTAGAGTAGAGTAGAGTAGAGTAGCGTAAAGTAGAGTAGAGTGGAGTAGAGTAGAGTAGAGTAGAGTAGAGTAGAGTAGAGTAATATAGAGAAGAGAGGAGAGCAGAGAAGAGAGGAGAGCAGAGGAGAGGGGAGGAGAACAGAATAGAATAGATTTTTATTCAGCATAAGCTACTTACAATGCTAATATAGTTCTGTACATAGTCGTTATTGTGCTCTAACATATGTAAATAGTATTGTAACAATCTTAGTAAACATTTTTGCTCATTATTTTTTGATGTCGGTCTATCAAATAAGTTTATACCCAAGTTTGATCATGGCCTCTAATACCAAACTTTCTACGTTTATCTAGTAATGAGAATTTTTGATACTTTGACCGGACCGGAAACAACCATTTAATCGATGAACTACTTAACTAAAATTATATGGAAATATTCGAAATTAAATATTTTCCATTTCGATTAATAATACCTGCTAGCTGTTAAAGGGATTTAATAACAATTATTCAGGCAGTTATTCCGAACATATGCATTTGTGAAACTGACAGTAATATTATTTTAGTTCAACATCTGACAATCAAGCTAAAACAAGTTAATCTGTATAATTGATTGGTTTATAAACCTCTATTATTTGACATAACAGTAATAATTTGAAATAGGAAATTATTCGAATCGCCTAACGTTCTATGGTTGTAAAATCATGATAATCCTGTATGAAGTAAATCTAGTATAATTGTCTAAATTAAATTGGTATCACACTATATTGATATCAAATAAGGGATATTATTATTGATTATGAAATTAGTAAGACTTCCACAAAGAAAAGTGCGTTTAAATTGAAAATAGCCTATAAACTTATATGTGTTCAAACTATCCTATTTAGAAAAACAAATATTCTTTCAGCAAGACGAATGTACACCACATTCTACAATTCTAGGTAGACAATTGTTAGAACAAGACAAGAGGATATGGACAAACAGCATGGCCAGCCTGGTCGCCAGATCTAACCCCGTTACATTATTTCTTACGGGGGTATTTAAAACAGAAAGTATATTCAAACGATTTAGAAGACGGAGTAGATTTATTAAAGCAAACAATTGTGGAAGCTGTTGCAACCATAAATGAAGATGTGCATGAAAAGTTCAGAAAGAGAAGAAAAATGTGTACTAGTAGGTCTACATGTAGAATAGTGTTGAACTAAGTTCATTGAAAGTTTTTTTAAAGAGGTATTTCCTTGCGTTGTAACTAAACACTGTATTTAGATTCTTCTTTATAATTGAATAATAGCTATTTTTGTATCAAGGTCATAAAGTTGATCTTCATCGGTTGAATTTGAAATTTGCGACAGAGGCACAGCCGAGGCCAGGCAATCTTCGGATAAGACCGAGAAAGATCATTTGACCGAGGTGCACACAACATTTTTTTAGGCAACTACCTCAAAAAGTAAAATAATAGCTATTTATGATACGACTGTGAAAAATGCATGTTTAAGGCACGGGTATGAAAGTTGCACAATGAGGTATCAATGGCAATTGATGTACTATTACTTGCTAAGTCCAAATCTCAATATGAGACGGCGTATATACGCTTTAAAAATGGTGCAATGAGAAGAGAACGAGGCACCCCACGAAAACTGTATTATTGGCATATTTCCAGCAGAAATCAAAAATACAAAAGCCATCGTCACTTTGGAGCCATTACTTAATGTTGAGGATGATGATATCCAAAAATAAAAATGTTGACATAAGTAGATATTATTATTATTATTAGCCGTTACTCGAGTCCGAGTATAAAAATGTTACAGTCGATAAACTGTATACAATAAAAAACAAGTAAAAGGTGTAGTCTATTGTAATTCCCATTCATCTACGGTGCACACGACTATGGCTATAGAGGCCAATTCGGGAGAGCACATGTCGACCGCAGTCAGGACAAACATAGACCTGGTTAGGTCTTGGATTCGGCCTTCTTGCAGCAACATTTCCTTGATAGCTGGCCACAACCCCTCGCCATTCGGTTCTGTCCGCTGCAAGTTGTTCCCATTGCTCGTCTGCAATACCGCAGGATTTTGAATTTTCATGGAGAGCGTCTTTGAACCTCTTTCGTTGACCGCCACGCCTTCTTCTACCGCTTAGCAATTCACCATAAAGTGTACATTTAGGAAGGCGGTTATCATGCATACGATGAACGTGACCTGCCCATCTTAGGCGTGCTCTTGAAATAAACGCCTCAATTGGAAGGCTCTTTGCTCTCCTGAGTACTTCCACGTTTGATATGTGATAGAACCAGCGGATTTTCATCATACTTCTGATGTGTCTTTGCTGAAAACGTTCTAATTCTTTCACATGACGACGGTAAGTGACCCAACTTTCACATCCATATAGCAGTGTTGGAATGACAACTGCTCTGTAGACAGCCATTTTCGTTGACAAAGCAAAGTCGTGGTTGTCAAATACTCTCTCGCTAAGTCCCCAGAGTGCTCTACATGCAGCGTTAATTCTATTGCGAATCTCACTGTCCATGTTTGCTTTGTCATTAACAACGTTGCCTAAGTAATTGAACTGATCCACCACTTCAAGAGAATTTCCGTTAAGTGTAATGTCTATTTGGTTCACTTGATGAGGAGTTGACATAATCTTTGTCTTTCCAATGTTGATTTTAAGTCCCAAGGAATCATAGCTCTGGGCATACACATCTAAAAGTTCTTGAAGCTCTTCCGGCGTAGAGGCTAAAAGTGGCTAAATAACCTAATATCATTTTAGAAAGGCAATTTGAGGACTACAAACCGAAGAAGTCCAAAGTATTGAGTAAATAAAATATCCAATATCTTTTAACGAGAGCTGATGATCAAAATTTTTTGATGATGAAAGTATTTCTAATCTTATAGAATAAATATAGTTTATTTCTAAAGTGATTTCTTTTAAGGTTACGTTGAAGTAATAACTTTCCTGTGCCTTTTGCAAGGTAGATCCAATTTTATGTCTCTATGGATTGGACTATGATGTAATGTTCACGTTTTAAAAAAATATTTAGGCGTTATGTAAAATTACCATTAATCATTGCTGCACCTAATGGCTTTTCTTGAGAATTTTTTTCTGATCTACGCACCATAAATTCACGTTATTAGACAATAAATTCGATATAAGCAATTAAAAAAAGCATTGGAACGTAGCCATTTCCGTTGTTACTCAAATTTATTAATGCTTTTAATATTTCGCCTCTGTGTTATATCTGAAAGCCTACACAAAATACTTAAGAGGAACAACATATCACTCAAGGGAGATTTACAATATGCCTCTTATCAAAACAAAGTTCTTTTATCAAAAAAATCCACGGGATTCTTGTCAAACAAAAAATAAATTTAAAACATTTTCAGGCATCACAAAGCACATGGGTGAGTGTTATAAACATAAATTTAATTGTACAGGAAAATTTACATATCTCATCATTTAGATAAGTCTTCTTAGTGGTCCTAATGGATTTCTCTGGGTACAGTTATTAAAAGGCGCCTCTATTTTAAAATCAAGCCATTCTGTTATCTTAAATTACCCCAGTTACTCGTCTAGAGACACATGTGCCTTGCCATCTGAGACGTCATTAGAACCATTTATCAAATATAGTGTTTCAAGAATTGCCGCGCCCATGTTCTTCACCCATATAACATTTATAGAACCACGTACTTACACTCATTAGTTGTCTTTCGTTAATTGTTTTATGGTAGAATTCAAAGAAGTAAGAAACCGAGAAAAAAAGATTACATGATCAACATATTTCGGAATATATCGAGAAGTATTTTGTGCATAACAAGTAAATAAAAATAGAAATTTTTTAAAATAAGTAAAAGAAGAAGAGCTTGTAAAAATAATTGTATGTATTATTTTCAGTTCTATTAACTATGTTTAATTAATAGAAATTTACAAATAATGATTAAGATAATTTTTTATGCTTTTGAAGCCCGATATTTTGAGCCCTCACAAATTAAATTTGGTCAAGGACTGAGCGAGATACAAAAACTGGAAATTTAACAATTTTTTTAACTCCTACTTACAGATACTAATAATCTAACAGGAAAGTGTTTTTTTTTAATAATTTCTATGTGAATTTAGTAAATTTAATTAGATGAGAGGGAAGAGGGGATGAGAAATTGCTAGACATGGAATGCCTTCCTCACCATTCTACCATAATGTCTTATCATTTTCACCAAATTCCACCATCTTTCTCTTTGATTAAATCAAATCTAAAGCTGGAAAAAACAACTACCCCTGAGCCAAATTCCTGAGGGCAATCAGTCTTTTGTACTCAAGACCGTGG
Source organism: Leptura quadrifasciata (assembly GCA_963675555.1). Classification (NCBI taxonomy): domain Eukaryota; kingdom Metazoa; phylum Arthropoda; class Insecta; order Coleoptera; family Cerambycidae; genus Leptura; species Leptura quadrifasciata. The sequence continues at coordinate 160,065,215 of OY776676.1, forward strand.
AAAAACTGGTGGATAGATAAATTAAGGATAGTGCATTGGTCTTAAAACCAATTCATCTGGCCCAATATTCATAACAGACATAGAAAACTACAGAAACAGTATTCCAACATATCACATGAAGGACATGCTGTAAAAAAAATTAGGCCTCCTTCAAATAGAGAGGGAGTTCACCAACACTTTATTGTATTCCATTACCAAGGCTGCTCCAGGGCTATTCGCATCAATGCTTGGTGCCACTCTAGGAGCTCAGGTAGCGAAAGAATATCCGTAAGGAGGAGTATTCCCTTGTGGAGTCCTGTAATGGACGGGATCCTCAGGCAGGGTATCTAGCAGTAAATTATTTACCGCCCAGGGATATACTGATGATGTAATCATCACAGTAAGGGGCAAACTACTACTCAATATTATGGTTAGAGAGCTTATGCAGAAAGCCTGAAACATCGGAGAAGAAGAAGGACTTAAGGTAAGTCTCCATCACGGTTAATTCATTCACCAAAGGAAACAGAAGAACTAACACCTCTAAGACTCTCAGATAAAGAACTTGCAATATCGGGGTTGATAAAATATTTTTATAATTGATATCGATTACATACGCAGCCCTAGCCTGGTGGTCTATGCTTTTGCGATCAACAGGAATCTGAATAAAAGGTTGCACGCTCGGACATAACGGGGCAATACAGTCAACTCGCACTGTAGCCACGGAGGGTTCCATTATTCCCCAACTTTACATAGTTATACAGGGGAAGAAGCTCTAGATGTTGAGACACAGTGAAGTTTCTAGAAAATGACAAAGCTGATGAACCTGTTAAACAAAGATCGGCTACATGACTGCTTGGTCTAGAACCAGCATTCGTAGTGCCAAAGCGCAGTGCAAGGAGACATAACAAACTGGGCTAAGGAAGGATACAATGGTTAAACATACCGGAACACAGATACGTAAGGCCTTCATGGCTCAATCGTGCACAAATGATTTCAGCAATTGCTTATGCTAAGCAGAAATCAGCTGAGAACAGTAACTTGGTTGCTTGTATTATATAATCGGGCTGTATGAGGTAATCAAGACTACAGACTGTAGAGAGGTGCCTGAAACGATACACACACTCCGTTAGTGGGAGAAAGAAAAGGAGAGAAACCTATTGACCCGGCTTCATATAGGCCGATATACCTATTGGACGTGGAAGGAAAGAGGAGTCGAGGAAAGTCTTATAAACCTAATAGCGTCGTACCTATCAGGGAGAGGGATCATCCTGGAGGCAGAAGGAAACTATAAGACAAAGCGGATTAACAGCGGCATACCACAAGGCTCAGTACTGGGCCCAACCCTGTGGAATGTAATGTACGATAAACTGTTGAGGATGGAGCAGTCGGAAGGGGTTACCCTGATAGGATCCGCGGACGATGTGGCTATGATGGTGATCGCTAAAGGGGAGGAATTACTTAAGAACACGGCAAACATCGCTCTCCAACGAGTCTCCAACTGGCTGCAGGATAGAGGGCTCCAGTTGGCAACGGAAAAAACTGAGGTCACCCTCCTAACGACAAGGAGGAAGATAGCCCCGATTCATTTTAGCGTGCAAGACGTGACAGTAACTCCGTTGAGGGTAATAAAATATCTGGGTGTATGGCTAGCCACCAAGCTTACGTTCGCTGAACACGTAAGCAAAACTGTGCAGAAAGCGAAAGGAACAACCACAGCTCTTACCACCGTCATGCTGAACATAGGAGAGCCTAGAGCATCGAAGAGACGTCTTCTGTCGAATGTGATACACTCTCAAATGCTGTACGCCGCTCCTATTTTTCATAATATGTTGAGAAACCAAAAACTTCTCAAAAAACTGGCTAGCACACAACGGAAAGTTAATATCAGGATATGTTCCGCATACAGATTTTAGTGGGTACGTCTATCCCAGGAAGGGAAGGAATCCCACAAACACCAGACGGAGGTTCCCATGAAGATTCCACCCCCCCCCCCCCCCAAAAAAAAAGTTATTACATATCTTAGTTAAGTGTTAAATTGCCTGTATGTATGCACATTGACGTTCAAGTATAGCTATATTCATGATCTCCTCTTCTTATAATCTTTGCTCCCTATCCAGTAATTGGGTTCATTGACCTGAATAGTGTATGTAAAAATAAAATAAATAAATAATATAGAACCTAATACCGATCCTTGCGAAACACCCTTTAACACAACAATATTTATATTTATTCCTATCAGCAGTTGCCCAACTAAAATCAATAATATTTTAAATTGATTTACTTTTTAAAACAAAAGAGTTTTATGTGCCAGAAAATATTTTGTAAAATTTATTTAAAGTAAATAATTAATATAGAATATTCTCATTTTTGCTGAGCATATCTGAAATAGTAATTATAGTTACCTGTTATAATTAGGTTACGTTATTCTCTCTTTACAACTTGTACAACTGCTGCAAGCAATATATTTCTTAATTCTTTGAAACTTTGGTCGAGTGGGTTGGACGTGCATCAGTTCAGTTTCCTTAATGAACGGTGAAATAGTTTTTAAATTATTTCGAGTTTCCAGCAAGATCTTTATAACTTATTTATAGATTCCAGCCTTAGCTGCAGACCTGTTAGTATTAATTTTTTATTGTTTTGTAAATTGGACTCGTCTAATTAGTTTCAGATAATAAGTTTTACACTTTATCTAAATATACTTTTACGTATTTTAAACATATCCTAGCTGAGAAAAATCTGTTCATTAAGCATTTTTACAGCGTTTTATTTTTAGATTACTATCTGTAATGACGCTTAATTTCATTGGTAATATGAACAATAATATTAATAAATATACCATATTTAGCGTTTCCATCGAAGCCCACATATTGTTTTATCATTTAAGGAAATGCATTATCAGAGTATTTTCATTATAACTGTTATTTTATGAAGTTGCACTATAAAATTTATCACAGAATTTATTTTAAAACTGTTCAGACTTTATTTATTATTTTATACTATCAGTTTGAATGCCCGACTAAAATTCTTACGAAAAATATTTTAATATTTTAAATAAAGTTCCCTCGCGTACGGGGGACTATACAAACAACGCCAACTGCTCTTCAGTGGTGCAAAAAAATTAAATGCAATTTATTTATTTATTTATTGCCCAACATAAGTTAATCCAATTACAGGACAAAATTACAAAAAATAGTTTTATAAATATTTTGTAACGAAGCATTTTTCGTTACGGAAATACGCATAAAATTTATAGTTATTTGTACGCTGTATAATATTTAGCAAGCAATATTCACTATTTGACTATCGAAATATTTATTTCAAGTCAGATTATTTGTGCACTAGGAATTATTGTTTATACTTTGAAGTAATTAAATCAATAATTAGTCATTTGTGGCCGATTAAATCCGTTTCTTTTTCGTAGTTGGTTAGAATAATTATTTGAAACCGATTTCATACATTACAAAAGTCAGAATACTTTATTTATACTAACCAACGCACGTAATAATAATTTACCGGTAGTTTAATAACTTAATATAGCCGTCCTCGCTGGCTTGTATTCAATACAGTGGGCCATGCGCGATACTAGAGCACGTGGGACTCCTCGCAATGCCCCGAGTGGGAATCTGGCTATAAAACTGACCGAAAATTCCTGTAAAATCAGAATGTGTTCCAATTCTCGAAACAACCAGACGTCTACCAGTGCAGAGGGTCCACCGCTGATACTGTAAAGAGTAAGAAAACTTATATATATTTGGCTAGTGCATTTATTATTCCGTATTTATTCTGATTGAAATTTTTATCCTGTTTGAATATTTTTGGTATTTATTTCATATTTACTGACTGATAATTTTTAACTTTGTCACCGGAATTTTATGCATATTTTCTGATTGAAATTTTTACGCGGTTTAATAATTCTTGGTATTTATTTCATTATAAAACTTAGTCACCGGGATTTTATTGCTTATATTCTGATTGAAATTTTTTACGCTGCTTAAATACTCTACTATTTATTTCATATTTAGTGATTGCCGTTTTGACACTTGGCTTATTAAATTTCACTGTTTATTTTCTGATTGAAAATTTTATACTGTGCATCCAGAAGTCTGTTACCTATAATTCGGTTTCAATTCATATTTAATTATTTGAATATTTTCACTTTAATATTTTCACCTTGTGACTGCCTTTTTACCCTTACTTGTATTTTTTTAAGGACCTGCGTCCCTACAAGTTCCTACTTGCCTGTATTAGGACCTGCGTCCGGCTGATCCTTTCTTACTTGTACTCAGGACCTACGTCCCTACAAGTTCCTATTTTCCCCCTGTATTTTAGGACTTGCTTCCCTACAGGGTTCTCTCACCTTTTTTTTTTAGTCACATTATTGTTTGTTCCGAACTAAACCTTAGTAAAAGGATAGTTTTAATTAAGCTTTTGTTTGCACAGTCTATTGAGTTCATGACAAGAAAATTTGCTCACTTTGCCGATACTTAACCTCCGGTACTATTAATAAGCACTAGCCAAATTTTCGGTCTGTTTTATAAACTGCTTTTATTACTATAAATAATTCTGCTTGCTTCGCATTTTCTGGCATCCGTACACTGTCTGCTTAATGATCGTTTTATCATAAACTCGCTAATTCCCTCGTTTGCACGCTTTCACTGCTCGATTAACCGCCTACGCTTTTGCCGCTAACGTTACCACATTGCTTGCTACTCTCCCTCTACTATTATTGTTTATATATATATATCTGTACATGAATTTGTGTTAATTGTGATTTTTCTGTTTATTTAGAACTGTAACCACAGGTTTACTGTAATATATACTTAAATATTATTGGAACTTCTGCGTTTTACTGTTGTGTTTGTGAAAATCTATTTTCCCTTATTGACCCACTGGAATTAACTGATTCTTCACTGAGCTGCTTAGTCTCGCTCATTCGACTTGTGGGTAGTGTTGTTCAAACACTTTAAACTTGAACTGGCGCCCGAGTACTGAATAAAGTTCGAGTGTCAAAGTGACAGCCTTAGTTCTCGCACCGTACGAGAAAAAAAGCGTCACAATTTACAAATAATCATACATTTAAATACATGCATGGAAAATAGCAATAAACAAAAATAACATTAAACAATAGTAAAATACTATACAACAATACTATACATCTAGAAAGAAAAAGGGAACTGCTGCTAAGTAGCATGCCAATAGTGATATAATAAATAATAATAAATAAACACTACAGAAATTAGACAACCCCCAATTCCAGAAGCCAGGCCTTATGGGGAAGGGGGTTACACATTGAAAAATCGCGACCATACAACCGTTTCCTCCAACAGTGCCGGAGCCAGGATTCGAACCCGGTGGTCCGTGTGAACCCACTCGGCTATCGACCAGACCTAGATATCCTAGAAATAATTAAATTAGATGGTCGTAAAAATGCTGGTGAGCTGCTTGCATAATTTCATCTAAATTACAATGATTAATATCGCATAAATTAGATATTTTATTGAAATTATTACTCATTATATGCATTGGAGATTTTGTCAGTGTATTAGTTCTAGAAGTGGCCTAATAGAAAGTAACATTCTGGCGTGAATTAAGTCTGGGAACATGGAAATAAACTTGAGAAAGTAGGGTCGGTGAGTAGATTAAGTTGTGCAAAAGTTTATACAAAAAGATAATGCTCGAAATAGTCAGTCTATATTCTAATGATGGTACATCAAATCTGGCTAGCAAGTACGTATGATTATAACCCCTTTCAGGATAAGTACCATCGCCCTTAAATGCTAAAAATTTCAAATAGCGTCTTTGAACGTCTTCAAGAGCATTTTTATGTATATTGATACCATAGCAATGTTGCGTACTCGAGTCTAGAGCGAACCAATGTAAAATAAGGAGTTTTAAGCACAGTCACATTGGAAAAGCATCCGCAGTTTCTATTAATAAATCCTAACATTTTTAGCGCCAAATTAGGTTTGTTGGATATGTTCTTCAAAAGCGTGGCGTGCTCCAGGCTCTGAGATATACTCTGGTTTTGTGTCCTGATCTTTAGAAATGAACAAGCGAACAAAATTCACTATAAAGAAGTGCAGGGTATCCTGCCGTACCCTTCGCTCTTTGGGGTGGAGAGTGTTACCTTCTTTCCTTTATTATATAATTTTGGGAATGAATTGAGGCAACATATGCGGACGACCAGCTGGTTTAAGCCGCAGCAAAGAATCGTAGGTCCGGAGTATTCGTACGAGTGGAGAAACTTACCCTTTTCGAATGTACAGATTCTTGTTTAGTTCGAGAAAGGGAGACAAAGAGAATTGATGTTAATTGGGCACCATTTATAGTGGGAATCAGTAGAGTTGTCTCTTTTTCTCGAATAACCAGTCTCCTATAGATTAAATTGAAATTGAGTATTGTAGACTGTGAAAGTTCTGGAACAGCAATTCTGGCCCACAGTTGTCTCTTGCAAAAATAGAATCTAAGGGTTTCCTTTGGCAATTTAGTTTACATCTCTCAATGAAGTGAAGTTTGAAAATTATGGAAAAATTGTTCTAGTATATGGTTTAGAAAACTTAATGAATGTAGGTGCTAAGTTACGTAACATATAACGTAAACATAAAAGGACTGGTGATAGATTTTAATCCATAGAGATAATATTCCTTTTAACATAGAATATAAATTAATAATTAATATAAATTTGAAGAGTTCAAATTATCAATGTGCAAAAGATCAAATTTTCAATATGAAGAACATTGCCAAAAGAACTGAAAAAGAAAGAAAAATTTTTTTATATCCATGTGGTACATATAGTATTTTAATTACTTATTAATTTAAAAATAATTGAATTTAAATTTATTTTAAAAGATTGAAATTACATTAAAGACAAAAATTGAAATTCATTGAAATTTTACATTACTAATACATGAAATTTACCTGGTTGTTAAACACTTGTTGACGCGGATATAAAAATGTAATATTAATTACTGATGTCCACAGTAAAGTTTGTATACGTTCGAATCAGTACTAAAGCTGCAGGCAAATGATTTCTTGGTGAATTTTACTAATAAAGTAAACTTTATTTATCTCACTTTCTGCAAAATATTACCAATTCACAAACTTGAAAAATCTACTTTTACTAATTAAATGGAAAGCTGTAAAATGTAGGAATGGTACATGTGCTGTCATCTGTTAATGGTCATCTTAATCGCACTTCTTAGATTTCCTTACTCAAGCAAATTACAGAATCGATAAAAAGAATCTATAGTTAATAATAGTTTGATATTAGTTGCATACCACAGCTGATTTACCTTGCCATTTGTAATTTCTACACTTAACCAAAAATACGAACTGTCGTAATAAATAGTAAAACGTATACAAACCGATTTGTAAGAATTCAGCGAAGATATTACATCTTGTAGGATATACTATATAACAGGTTAATTAGAAAGTCAGAGGTAAGAAAAATAACCATATGTACTTTCATAGTAAACATGAATATAAAAATTGAAATATAGATATATGAATGTAAATAAATGTTTTATAGGCTTGAAATCGACAATTGTTCCCTGAGGTGCTGTAACAGAATAGAATAGATGCATAAGTTAATGTTAAACAAAAACATGATTGAGTTCCTAAGATATAAAAATATGTGCATAAAACAATGTGACATAATTTAGCAAAGAAAATTCCGAAAGTTGAAAACAGTCTCACTTACAAAAACTGAATCAAAATGCTATACAGATCGTGCTAAATATAAATAAAATATTAGTTATTATATAAAACTGTTAAAATGGACATAGGCTATGTAACAAGAGATGGCTGCCCTTTTGAGAAGAAACAAAAACACGCAGGAGAAAAGGTCTATACCTCCTACACCTACTCTAGGAATCTTCTGTTCCACAAACTAGAAATAAATTTCAAATGGTTAAATTTTCTCTGCTAACTTATATTACGCCACTGTGGCGGTAAGAAAATTTATATGTAACAGGAGAAATCACTGTAATTTGAAATGGATATCATTCTATAAAATTGTTGTAGTGCGGAAAACACATTAAAAAGTAGTATAATTTGTTCTTACTAAACTTACCGACAAAAATGGAGTGTTACTATTTTTTGGGAATCATGTTCATCTTCCCGCCTTTGTACCTCGTTACATATTAGACTTTAAAAAAAGTATATACAAAAAATGTGATGAATTTTATCTTCTTTAACATTGTTGAGACATTCTCGTCGTTTGGGAGTTATATTCAAAAAACTAATTTTTTGTATCTTTTATTCAAGATGGCGGCTCGAGCGATACCCCCCTAAGGTCGAAAAACTTGGATTTTTTATCAACATATTTAGAAATTTTTACTACCCCATATTTTGTAAGGCAAAGACCTTTTTTAACCCCTACTAATCGGGTTGATAGCCACAACAATCGTTCAGTTTGTGATACTAACATGAGATTTGGCATACTTACAAAATGTTTAGCACCAAATAGATTGTGATATAGTGCCAGTTTTTTTTATTAAAAAGAAATATATTTTTTGAAACATATCGGAAAAGCGATATTTAATTGTTTTTCTGTTAATCAGCGGAATAAATACTATTACTACTACTAGTTTACTAATAAATTTAACCTCTTAGCTTCAATAATACAGAAGTCAGCAATACCGACTTGAGTTTGTTCACCCTGTATATATGATTTTTTAGCGCATGAATAAATTAAAAATAGTAAGCAACACATAATACACGTGTTTTATTTTCATCCTCACCTTTATAATAATTTACACCAAAATCAAGGGACTAGGACCACGAAAGTCAGTATGTCTACCAATGTTTCATGCACTAACTGGATGCGACACCACTTCCTCATTTCTTGGCAAAGGAAAAAAAACAGCTTGGGCAATACGGGCAAAATTTGATGATTTGACAGAGGCTTTGCTAGATATAAAAAACGAGTTTAGGGTGGATTCTAAAGCATTGGAATGTATCGAAAGATTTGTCATTCTGCTCTACGATAAAGCTACTCCTATCTGCGATATTAATGAAGCACGCAAATATCTTTTTACGAAAAAACAAAGGCCCACAAGGCTTGTGCAATACGTTAGAAGAGCTTCTTGCAAGGTATCTTTCTTTGGGGACAAAGTTTGATCTCAAGAGTCCGAATATTCCTGATCCTGAGCAATGGGGGTGGAAATTAAATGAAGGTGTTTATCAACCGCTATGGAGTACATCGCCAGAAGCTTTGGTAGCTTGTCAAGAACTTCTTTCTTGTAAATGTAAAATTACCTGCAGCCAAAAATGTTCATGTGCTAGAGCCGAGTTAAAGTACACAATATTGTGTTTATGTGATGGCGACTGTTATAGAACGGACAGTGAATAGTATTTTAAATTAAAATTAATAATAACTCTTTTTGTTTACTAGTTTACTTGGCAGTAAAATTACCCTTAGTACATGCATGCAGTCTGTCTAGATGTCCCATTTCCATACCAATAAATGAAAGTCTTAAAGATTTCGAGAACTCTGAGATATGCAACATTGAAAAGTTATCTTTATGACAATAGCATTTTTTAGCATTATTTGTTCAGACAATAGCATTATTTGTTCAGACCTCATCTTTACCTACAAAAAACATGCAAAAAGGGACACATAAAATTGACAATTACCTAAAATATCACTTAGAGTACGTTTTATAGTCATATATCTCAGAATTTTCGGAATCACTTTGGCTTTCGATAAATTGATGACTAAGATTTTGGAACACACTGTATATTTATTTATTTTTTTACGTCTTCAAATTTTAGTTTTACCGTTTATTTTTGTAAACACTTTATAAAAAGGATAAAGTTTATGTTATTAAAAGTATTAAATAGACATTTTATGACTCAAGGTCACAACTATCATTCTTGAAATTTTTTTGATTGGAACTATATCCTATTGTTTTTAGTACCTTCTGAGCTGCCTGTCCACCAAATTTCATCTTAGTATCACAATCTGAACGATTCTTATGAATTATTGAACTTAGCAGGTCGACTATACTGACTGGATTATATCAACTTTAGGTATTCACGAGAGTAATTTGCATACGTTTTCTTACAAAATCGAAAGGAATCCCGCTTGATATGGCCTATTTATCCTCCATTATAATAACGGAATATATGCAAAAGAGATCTAAAATTGTAATGCCAACAAAGATGTACATTTGCCTGGTGAGCACATATTTTTCAAATACCTCTGGGGTATCATAAACAACGAAATTTGCCCAAACAGCTACTATATAATTAGTACATCATTTAAATTTACCTCTAGGACCGTTAACTGAAGCATTTTTCAAAGTATTGGCAGCCGCAGTGGTGTTTACTCTACAAACAAAGTCCCTTTGAAAGAAACGAGAGGCGCACGAGGTATTTTATATTTACTTTGGATGACTTGATGACTGCCGGCATTGCTTGTGTTTGAGTCACCCATGCATGGGGTGGTTTTCACGAGTTGTTCTAAATGAGCTTTACAGATGTGTAATTACTTTTCCAGACAATCATAATGTTTGTGGTTCTCTGAATAACTTTTATATATGTGGGTATTTATTATTTTCATGGATTTAAATTCTACGAGTTTTTTTGTGCTGTGAGAATAGTTGTGAAGGGTAATGGCTTCTAACACATTAACGTTTATTTATGGGGTAGATAACTCTTTCACTTTTTTCTCCTTTGTAAGTAAATATGTTGACGGGAGTTTTCACTCTTAAGGGTTTAGATAAACTTAGCTGAAATAGAAATACTGAGCCAGTCGTATAAAGCCGCTGTAGGGGGTTAACTACGTAATTAATTAGAATAAGCTGAAGTCACAATCATACTAGTCTGAGTTACTATAATCGGTATTTGCTTCATGCTTAATGAAGAGATAAAGCTGTTTATAAAGTTATAGAATCATATAGAGATAAAAAGAGACAAAAATTCACAGATCTTGCATATTACGCAAATCTCTTAGGCGTATTAAAAATACCAGACACAACTTTTTGTTTATTGTAGTACTTTGCTTGATTAGTTAGAAATGATTAAAAAAAAGAAACGCAGCAGCCAGGAGCTGCGCATAAGTAGTACTCGTCCCATTATTTCGGATTAAGTCAATACTACAAAGAAATAAATTTTCAATTTATTTGTAATTATTTAAATTTATTTGCAATTGTGTATTTATTTTACATTCACTATAATTTATACACATTATTCCATCTAAATGAAGACTAGTGCATATCGAATTGTTCTGTAGATATTTGTACAACCTGGCTACCAATGTTAAAAGAAGAACTTAACAAACTCAACATTATCTAAAAGAAAATATCATCAGCTCTATGTTCTGTGTAAGTAGTAAGTATCTATGGAAATAACATAAACAGAATCTTAAAGCTGTGTATTTGACATACACAGCAAAATAAGAGTTCTTTAAAAAAAACTTTGAAAACGGAAAGAGATTACTTGCCGAAACGTCAGCAAAATACATTATTTCTGTGTTTATTTCGATTTACATTATTTGCAAAACATAACCTCTGACTATTCCTTTGGCGTAAACGTCACGGGCGCAGAGGCTTTTTTCCAATAATTCTATTATTTTGTAGATTCGGCGATTTATTTTTGAAGAGGACAATAATACATGTGGTAGAAAACCCAAATAATAGGAAAGAATATTCGTAGAATGCCACAAATAACTTTCAGATAATATCCCATCTAGTTGTCATTCATATTATTATATGTAAATTTTTTTTGTTAAGCATTTTATATATTATAATTAGTTATACAGTGTGGCTACTTTTTATATTGAACAGTATTGTGATATCGAAACTACAGCAATTCTAAAGTCGGTTAAATGAAAAAAAGTTTCGTATTTTGAATGTCAATGAAATGGGCTACAAAAATTAAAAATATTCTGACTGGTTTCGGAGATATCACGATAAAATCCCAAATAGCTCATTTCTTGTTTTTTCCCTAGCGCTATTATTACGAAAAAAAAATGAAAAAAATCGTTTGAATATTTTGTTATAAATTGACGTTGCTGCAACTGGTCGTATTTAAATTTTTATTACAACGTTTCGTCTCCCCAGGGCCACCATCAACAATATTTTTTCAAATACGGACCTGTCTTTTTTATTTAAAATTTTTAAAGCATTTGAAATGCTAAATTCGTGGGTATGTCACACTAGGCAATTTTACAACGTTTCGTCAGAAAAATAATCACCTTTCATTTTATTGGCATTGCCGTTTACAAAATTGATCATTTGAAACTTTTAAAGTTTATTTTATGAACAGTCCAATGTATTGACTAACTTTACTAGTCTAGTTCTGCTCAATATTATTGTGGAAAATGGGTACGAAATAAAAAATCATTATCAACTTAACAATTCCGATCTACTGTAACTAATCTGATATGTGTTACTCAATTTATAGCTGAATCTATAGACTCGCAGACACAAACTGATGTTATTTACACAGATTTTTCGAAAGCATTCGATAGACTCGATTTTAGCATGCTACTTCACAAACTGCATTTATTCGGCTTATCTGATTCCCTATTAATCTTTTTTAGGTCATACCTATATGACAGGACTCAATATGTTGTATCCAATGGTTCTAAGTCTGCTGATTATACCGTAACATCTGGAGTTCCACAGGGATCCATCCTTGGCCCCCTGTTGTTTATTATTTTTATAAACGATATTGTAGATGTGTTGGATGTGAATTGTCTTATTTATGCGGATGATTTAAAGATTTATGATAACGTTAACAGCCTCAATGATTGTCTGCGTCTTCAAAGGAACTTAGACAGTGTAAAAGTTTGGTGTCAGGAAAACAAGTTGTCATTAAATGTCAGCAAATGCAATGTCATGTCTTTTTCTACAAAATCCACGCATATAAGTTTTGATTACAACCTGGATAATGTCAATCTGAACCGCACCTCCACCTTTCGCGATCTTGGCGTAATTTTTGATACCAAGCTTTCTTTTGCCGCTCACGTTGACACCATTACCTTAGAAGTAAGTAAGACGTATGGGTTTTTGGTGAGAAATTGTCGTGATTTTACTCGGTTAGACGCAATTAAACCTGTCTATTTTACCTTTATTAGATCTAAGCTCGAGTACGCTTCTCTTGTATGGTCCCCATATTACATCACTTATAACAATAATTTGGAATCAGTCCAACGTCGATTTTTAAAATTCCTTAGTTTTAAATCGGACGGTGTTTACCCACCCTTAGGTGTTCCGCAAGAGGAGCTACTTCATAAACATGGCATGACAAGTCTTGAGAGTAGGCGTAAATATTTTTCTCAGGCATTCCTTTTTAAAATAATACATAATAAATATTATTGATTGCCAAGAATTATTGGCTAAATTAAATTTTATGGTACCCAGGGTAAACTCAAGGAATAGCCTAACTTTTGATCTGTCAACATCTCGTACTAATGTTCTTAAACACTCCCCGCTTTATACAGTGTGCAATATCTGTAATGCTAATGGTAGCCGTCTTGATATATTTAGTTGCAGTCTAAATGATATTAGAATGTATTATTTAAAATGAGCTTTGTTCTTTTACTTTGTTTTTTCTTACTATTTTGTTGAGTCCTGTATAGTTTTTGTATTTATTTTAACCGTCTTTATGCTGTATATAATCGTACTTAATCTATGTTCTTGTTCTATTAATGCATAGTTGATATTTTGACATGTTTATATTTTATCTTTTATCTTTCTTATTGTATAGAGCTTATTTATTAGTGTTTTTGTTTTTTTTCTTATCTTCCTGTTCTGTAATTGGGTTCTTTACCTGTAGAACAGTGTACTATTATAAATAAATAAATAAATAAATTGTATTTCTTTAAACAATAAATAAAATTTATAAAAACATAGTAAATTGGTGTGTGAACAAGTAACTTTACAAAAATTGCTGAAAATGATCACCATTCCTCTGAATAAAAAGTCGCGTTCTCTTAGACATATGTTTAGTAGCTTTAGCAATCATATTTGGGGTAATTTGGGTGAAAGCTTCAACAATTCTCCTACGTAATTCATTGACATCTTCGACCACGTTGTAGTAGACTTTGTTTTTGAAGAAACCCCATAAGAAATAATCTAGAGGATTTAAGCAAGGTGAGCGAGGTGGCCACCTTACTGGTCTATTGGTCCGTGTTCCTTTGAAAATGTCTGTTTAAATATGTTCTGACTGCATTAGCATTGTGATGACCACAACCATCTTGCATGAATCATTTTATTTTTCTTCGAACCAGTAATGGCGATTCATTGAATACTTCGTCCAATAAATTCATATAATTTTCACTGTTTAAATCGCCCTTTATGGACTTTGGTCCAACTATAATGTTGCCGATTATGCCACACTAAAAATTTACTAAAAATCGTACCTCAGGCCATACTTGATGCGTTAGATGGGGATTAACAGTAAAAGTAAAAGTAAAAGTGTTTGTTTTTCCTATTAAACATTCCAGAATTTTTAAAGGTAGGTTCATCAGTCCAAAGAATGTTATTGTAGAAATATCTATTATGAGTTAACTTTCTCCTAAACCAATGCAGAAGGTTAGTCTGCGGCCTGTGTCACCTCCATGTAATTTCTGCACTGTCTGAAATTTATAATCATGATATTTGTATTTCTTTAATATTTTTTTAACAGTTGCTGCCGATATTCCACATTCACTTACAATATTTCATGATGAATTTTCGGGGTTTATGTATATTTGAGCTAGTACATTAATATCATTTATCGTTTCTCTCATTTGGTGCTTCCGTTCCAATCTATAAACACTGCCAATTTCGCATAAATTCTTGGACGCAGTGTAAATAGTATTTCTTGTCGGATGGTGTCTGTCAGGATATAAATTCGCATATTGTTGCACTGCCTGTCAATATTTCTATAAATTTTAATGTAACCATCATACATGTCTTTTTTCTCATCTACAGAATAACGAACCATAGTGAGAAGTATAATATAATTGTTTAGTTAGCAGCTAACAAAAATAAACATCACCAACACGATAAACTATAATGAAATGACATTTAATGAAATTATTTTGTTTTCAAGGCACACTGAAAAAAGGTGAATAATATTGAGTGTACTTGTTCACACACCAAGTTACTACGTTTTTATAAATTTTATTTATTGTTTAAAGAAGTACAATTGTTAAGTTAGTTCAAATGTGCTTTTAGAGGGCGGAATATTAAACATAATAGTTTTAGTCGCAAACTCCTCTATAAATCCTTATTTTACTATAAGGAACCTAACCAGACTGCAACCAACAGCTACTCTCCGGGCTATGTGCCCCGCCGAGCGCTGAATTACAAGTTACAAGCCTGGCGCGTTAAGTGTAATAATTGCATATTACCATCAAAACGCTAATGCTTCGATTGCAACAAACACCAGCCGAAAGACTGATCCTACTTAAAGGAGCTCCCTTGCCAGTCGTCACACACCACTTGCAGACTGCAGTTTCGAGCTGTTGGCTCTCCTTTAAGTAGGATCAGTCTTTCGGCTGGTGTTTGTTGCAATCGAAGCATTAGCGTTTTGATGGTAATATGCAATTATTACACTTAACGCGCCAGGCTTGTAACTTGTAATTCAGCGCTCGGCGGGGCACATAGCCCGGAGAGTAGCTGTTGGTTGCAGTCTGGTTAGGTTCCTTATAGTAAAATAAGGATTTATAGAGGAGTTTGCGACTAAAAATATTATGTTTAATTGTTAAGTTGATAATGATTTTTTTATTTTGTGCCCATTTTCCACAATAATATTGAGCAGAACTAGACTAGTGAATTTAGTCAATACATTCGACTTTTCATAAAATAAACCTTTAAAGTTTCAAATGATGAGTCACCCATTGTATTTCTTAACAAGTAAAACAGTTTTGTGAAGGGCAATGCCAGTAAAATTAAAGGTGATTATTTTTCTGACGAAACGTTGTAAAATTGTCTATTGTGACATACCCACGAATTTAGCATTTCAAATGCTTTAAAAATTTTAAATAAAAAAGACAGGTCCGTATTTACAAAAAATATTGTTGATGGTGGCCCTGGAGAGACGAAACGTTGTAATAAAAATTTAAATACGACCAGTTGCAGCAAAGTCAATTTATAACCAAATATTAAAATTATTTTTTTCATTTTTTTTCGTAATAATAGCGCTAGAGAGAAAACAGGAAATGAGCTATTTCGGATTTTATCGTGATATCTCCGGAACCAGTCGGAATATTTTTATTTTTTATAGCCCATTTTATTGATCCTCAAAATACGAAACTTTTTCCCATTTAACCGACTTTATAATTGCTGTGGTTTACAAGATAGCAATACTGTTCAATATAAAAGTAACCACCCTGTATATCTTAAGCATCACTCGGTATATTACTCTATATTTAGCAACTGTTTATTCGAATACTGTTTGCAACAAATACGCACCTAATTTTATTTTATTTCACAGTCAGATAATAATCCTCAGAATTTTAAGACCCTAGATTTCTTTGATAAAAAATTATTGTAATTGTATGGCATTCAGTTCTTCAACAATCTGCCGTCCCTTAAATGCATATCTACTTTAAATAACTGCATTTAAAAACCGATTAATTCTTGACTAGCCGGCGATAGAAATACACATCCCATATCGTCTTCACACTTGTGTTGCCAACCCTCCTATATAAAAGTCCATCAAATTTTCTCACCCACCTCTATTATTTCCATCACTTTGTTTTCCGTTATTCATTGCAGCCCCCTCATAATACTTATCAGGACATCCCCTGGTCTTATTGTCTTGCATGACATTTAAACAATGCGTCGTTCGGGATGCTCCATTTTGGAAAATATCGATCAATTTGTTAGACACCATGACAAAAACGAATAGGTTAGCCGTTGCACTTTTAGGTGGTGTGAGAAAGACAGGGGTGTAACAGAAATATGTAATTTGGCATTTGTTATTGGAGCTTAAAATTAGCCAGTAGATAAGGAATGGAAGAAATGCCAGACAAACTAATTAAATGCAACAAGTTTTCTTATTCGATATCGCTTGCTTTAGTTTATCCATACGAAGTCATCATTTATGTTACAGCATTATATACAGAGTGTCTCAAAACTTCAGGGCACTAACACACGGGGTACCTCAAGGCTCCGTACTGGGTCCTCTTTTATTCATTACCTTTGTTAATGATTTTCTTCATCTGTTATCATCAATTATTTTACACATTTATTTTACAGCTGACTGTAAAAAACTTCAAGATAGCCTTCTGAAAATACAAACTTGGCGCGACTATAATGATCTGCCTCTCAACGTCAACAAATGCAACGTGATGTCTTTTTCTAGGAAAAAAGAAAGGTTTCTCTAAACTATAAACTTGACTTCACATCAGTAAAACGAGTCGAAGTCTTCAAGACCTGGGTGGCCTGCTTGACAACAAACTGACATTTAGTAGACACGTTGAAGACACAGTTTTGTCTGCAAACAAGAGTATAGGTTTCGTTATCAGAAACTCGTCAGGTTTTACAGACACTGACTTGTTAACCGTACTAATTAACTCACTTTGTTAAGTCTAAATTAGAATACGCGTCATTAATATGGCATCCCGGATATGTCACATACAGCAATATGCTCAAAAGTATCCAAACACACTTTTTGAAAGGGGGCAGTCATATTTTTACATAAGCTAATAAATAATAAAACCAATTTCCCTGAAATCATCGGAAAACTGTTATTCCATGTACTACGTGCGAATACACATCATACAACATTTTATCTTGCTAGACCCCGAACAAATGTATTGACTTTCTCTCCCTTACATTTCATGTGTAACACCTACAACCACCTGCAAGATGAGCTTGATTATTAGATTGTATACACTTTGTGATATTAGATATAAGATATGCCGACGATACAGTAATTATTACTGATAACCACGAAGATCTTCAGCGGCTGGTAAATAAAATAAACATAGTGGTTAGGGATAACGGCCTGAAAATTAATGTTCAGAAAACAAAACTCATGATTGTGAGGAGAAATCCCTTACCCCTGCAAAATGTCGCCATAAATATCGATAATGCGCCCATAGAACGATTACATACATTTAAATATCTGGGTACCTTATTAAATGACGAATGGGATCCACAACATGAAATAAAATGCCGCATACAGCAAGCGAGGCAGGCATTCACTAAATTGAGGCCCTTCCTATGCAACCAAAGTCTGTCCTTTTTAATCCGGTACAGAATGGTCAAATGCTATGTGTGGTCAATCTTACTCTATAGAATGGAAACCTGGACGACACTTAAAGTCACATCAATTAATAGATTGGAAGCTTTTGAAATGTAGTTACTGAGAAGAATGCTCGGCATATCCTGGGTAGTTAGAATTCGTAACGACGACGTACTGCAAAGAGCGAATGTGGAGAGGCAGCTCTTTAACTTGATTAAAAAACGCAAGATAAACTACCTGGGACACATCTTAAGAAGACCGAAATACAGAATACCAGAACTAATCCTACAAGGAAAAATTGAAGGCAAGAGAGGAGTAGGGCGTAAACAAATGTCCTGGTTACGGAACATTAAACAATGGACTGGAATAACTAACACCGGCGAACTATGTCACGCGGCCAAGGAAAGAACCCTCACTCTGAGATAATCACCTACGCATAATTGCATGGTAGCAGAAGAAGAAGAAGATACACTTTGTAGTTTTTAACTGTGTTATACTATTGAATTATATTATTGTCGTTATTATCTTACGTTTTTTTACTTTTTCTTCAATGATTCCTCTTCATTCTATTGTAAATATGTATTGTTCTCATCCTGTAATTGGTTTTACGACTATTGGATGATGTATCTAAATAAATAGATATCAGATCCAATGGTCTAGATAAGACTTTTTAACTGTAAAAATGTTTGCATGGCTCTTAACTAAAACTTAAAATACTTGATAGCAATGTTCCAATTACTTCATTCCCTTTGTCTAACTAAAGACTAGCAGGTTGGCCAATATCAGTTGTCTATTCCATGACCTACGCATACTGATGAAAACACAAAAAGTTTGAAACCCAGACAATTATCTGGAACAAGGGCAAATTAAAACCTGCAAACTATGGAATATTGGGGTGGGGAGGAGGACGAGTAATTGAAAGTCTCTAAACAGTTTATGTATCTACAAGAATTAATACTAAAAATAATATAGGACAGATTCTTAACGTACCCCACACTGATAATATTGATCAAGAATGTTTCACGTTTGTTCTTGTATGCTTGATATCTAACCCAATTCATATACTGTGTAGATTTACGTTTTTTAAAATTTCAAATTTTTTGTCAGGTTGTATTTGCTTTGAACAGTTCTCAATCAACTTTATTAATACCTTAGAACTTACGTTATTATTATTTAAATCGTAATACAGCTCTGCTTAATTTTACACAAGTATCGTTTACATTAAAAATCGTTTTATAAAATATCCTCATAGTCAAGACGGGGGATGCGTCACTGATGATGGGTATCACCCATCATATTCCCCAGGAGGATAATCATTTATGGTGGTGTCCCCAGTCTCTCATCACCGGTCGATAGTTTATATAGCGTCACTCACACAGCCTTTTACAAGGCAGAACAGACTATTGTTTGCAGAGTAATATGATTGAATATCGATTTTGTTCATGGATAACACAATTATTATTTAAAGCCCATTGTACTAGAAAAATAAATCAAGCTTTTAAAGTGGAAAATTAATAGCTGTCGGTTTAGTTAACAAAATGATTTTAGCACGATGAAAGCCTTATGTAGTGGTCAGGTCAAAGCAAAGAGCGATCCATCTTTTTTTAGGCTTAATCGAACACTTTTTTGCACACATAAAATGAATGAATTTATTTGTAACCATTATAATAATAAATAATAATTTTATGACCCAACAGAAGAATCAATTACAGGAAAATTCATAATAAAGGAACATGGTTTAAATACAAGATGTAAATGCCAAATCAGCATAGTGAACGTAACATAATAAGGGGTCATCTTCTAAAACTATCTGTCAAAGACCTCAATGTGTTAAGATGGAAGAAGAAAAATGTGACCCACTACAAATTATCACAGGAGTGCCTCAGGGCACGGTACTGGGACCCATATTGTTCTCAATATACATTAATAATATTGCTTGTATAAATAACTTAAGTGGCTATCCTATTATCTATACTGATGACACGGCTGCTGGTTTTGTTGAACCTCTTAAAGTAATCTATAATGTATGTATTAAAACGAGTACATTTCCTATCATCTGGAAGAGATCCCGAATTTGTCCCGTTCACAAAAAATGTAATAGACAGGTAATTGAAAATCATCAGCCGATTTTAATTATATGTAATTTCGCTAAAGTCCAATAGATTGCTATATATATGAAGTCATATACCCCTACGTTGAAGGAAAGATCGTATCCAGGCAAATGGTTTTGTAAAAAATAAATCCACCGTTACTAATTTAATGTGTAACACATCTCACAATATCTCGACACCGGCATTCAAGTTGACGTACTGTATATATATTTCTCAAATGCCTTTGACATGTTCGATCATGGTTTATTAATAATTAAACTTCAAACTATGGACTTTTCTCAGTTACTTATTAACTTCTTTAAATCATATCTTAACAATAGAACAGAATATGTGAAATACCGCGGTCATAGGTCAGTTGAAATTAGTACCACCGCAGGAGTGCCGCAGGGCTCTATGTTGGGACCTCCGTTGTCCATACTATTTATTAATAACATCGTGGTGGACCTGAATGTCGATGTCTTACTATATGCCGATGATGTCAAACTTTTTCTACTATAAATACTCCAGGTGACTGTAAAAAGCTTCAAGATAATCTTCTGAAAATACAAACTTCATGCGACTATAATGACCTGCCTCTCAACGTCGACAAATGCAACGTGATATATTTTTCTAGGAAAAAATAAACATTTCTCTATGATTATAAACTTGACTTCACATCACTAAAAAGAGTCGAGGGCGTCTAGGTGTCCTGTTTGACAACAAACTGAAATTTAATAGACACGTTGAAGACACAAACAAAAGTCTCGGTTTTGTTATAAGAAACTCGTCAGGGTTTACGAAGACTCATTTGCTAACCTTATTATTAAGTCTAAATTAGAATATGCGTCATTAATACGACACCCGGGATGTCACATATAGTAATATGCTCGAAAGTATCCAGAGAATCTTGAAATTTCTGTCCTACCAGGTGAATGGTGTATATTCCCCTACACTTTTAAGTAGATTCTGAACTCAGTCTGAAGGAAGCAAAAAGCAGGCAGTCATATTTTTACATAAGTTAATAAATAAAAAAATCAATTGCCCTGAATTAACCCAAAAACTGTTATTCCATGTCCCACGTGTCAACACACAACATTTTATCTTGCTAGACCTAGAACGAATATACTGATTTTTTCTTTCACACATTTCATGTGTAATACCTAACCTTCAACCGCCTGCAAGATGAGCTCGATATTTTCCATAGTTCTGTTTCGTCCATTAAATGCTTGAATTTACACTCTGTAGCTTTACCTGTGCTGTAGTTTTTACCTATGTTGTTTTTTTTTTTATACATTTATTTAACGTCGGCCTATTTCCGCTACTGAGGCCTAACACCGACGCCTGTAGACGAGCTACCCCCAACCAGGAATTTTGCCGAACCTCTTCCCTTAAGAAGAGTAGGGATCTTTTACTTGGCTAACATTTAATAGACAAGGGACCGACGGCTTTACATCCCCTCCGAAGGATGGTATATCTCCTATACAACCCTCGCCTAAGGTTGTATAGCTTCCGCGCATACACTGATATACAAGCCGCTGGAAGATGTGTGAGGCGAGAACGCGGTTTCCGTTGGAATGGTCACCAATCCAAGTACTAACCGCGCCTGTCGTTGCTTTACATCGCATACCAAAGTATGTACATAGTAAAGACGCACCTACGCTCGCCCCCTACCTATGTTGTATTATTGTATTTTATTATTGTTGTTATTATCTTACATTCTCTTTCTTTTTTCTTCATTCTATTTTTTTTTTATACATTTATTTAACGTCGGCCTATTTCCGCTACTGAGGCCTAGCACCGACGCCTGTAGACGAGCTACCCCCAACCAGAAATTTTGCCGAACCTCTTCCCTTAAGAAGAGTAGGGATTTTTTACTTGCCTAACATTTAATAGACAAGAGACCGACGGCTTTACATCCCCTCCGAAGGATGGTATATCTCCTATACAACCCTCGCCTAAGGTTGTATAGCTTCCGCGCATACACTGATATACAAGCCGCTGGAAGATGTGTGAGGCGAGGACGCGGTTTCCGTTGGAATGGTCACCAATCCAAGTACTAACTGCGCCTGTCATTGCTTTACATCGCATACCGAAGTATGTACATAGTAAAGACGCACCTACGCTCGCCCCCTTCATTCTATTTTAAATATGTATTGTTCTCATCGTGTAATTGGTCTTACGACTGTTGGATAATGTATATAAATAAATAAGTCGGAGCATCGTGGGAGGCCTTATATAAAAGGGCCGAAGATGATCTCGAAGCAATTCGGAATTTTCTTAGACAGAGCCAGCTCAAGCTAAATGAAGAGAAACGACAT
This sequence comes from Leptura quadrifasciata, assembly GCA_963675555.1. Lineage (NCBI taxonomy): Eukaryota > Metazoa > Arthropoda > Insecta > Coleoptera > Cerambycidae > Leptura > Leptura quadrifasciata. Next base: position 160,087,791 of record OY776676.1, read on the forward strand.
TTTTTACTTTTACCGGCTACAGATGCTGATCAACCATCAAGACTAGATCTTAAGTTACATAAAAAAAACTGTACCGAACCAAATTGTCAATGTCCTACAAATAAACAAGAGGTTGATACTAAATTTGATTTGGTTTGGGGGCAGACTTCACGTGGAGATCCGTTTTGGTCCTTTTTAAATACTCTGTTATGTGTAACGTGAATCCGCACCTTTTAGTAATTAAGCAAGCAATACCCATACTCTAAGACATCGAGTAATTTTACCAGTACAAGTAAACTTAATATAGCGAGCTGTAAAACGAGCTTAAACTATTCAAGTAATCTTGTAACTTTTAAATCGAACTCCAATTCAATTATTTCTCGCATCTTTCCTAGATTAGAAACAGAAGTTGGAAAGTAATTGCAATTAGTCTTGTGGCACGGATGCAACGAGACACACAGAGCAAACGTGGGGCACATCAAGCGATTATGGGATAGTTTATGGATGTCATATATTAGGAAACGTTGCTGCACTGAATCAGGGTAGGATTAACCGAATTGAAAGCTCTGAAATACAAGGTGAAGTGAGAGAATAGGTTACTGCAATCTGATTGGGAAGGTTAGTACAGTTTATAACAGTTGAGAAGTAGACATTGAACGTGTTGTGTAATTACTTCCGCGTCCAGTGGAAGTAGGTATAGTAACGCAAAAAAATATATTTTTTTGTTAAAATAGGCTTAAAATGTCACGAAACGTCGAGATTTTAAATTTGAGCAAAAAAAATTTCTGTCTGTCGCTGTATCTTTCTTGTGCGCAAATTTACTCTGGAACCGTTTATGATATTGACTTGAAATTTAGTACACTTGTATGTATTGTAACGAGATCTGGAACTAGATTATATTTTGATCTAATTCCGTTGAAGGGTTCGGAGGTAAATGGGCTAAATAAGGTTAAATAGGCAATGCAAGCAGGTAAGTGTCCATAAAATTGCAATTTAGGACATATACGAAAAGTTAAGGTCTCAACATTTTTTTTGGCATCAGCCACCCCGCACTATCACCCCCAATACCACCCCCACACTATTATGAAATGAAACGTCTCAAAACATTTTTGTGGCGTTAGCTACGCCCTCTACCACCCCCATTTCCACCCCCATTCTATTATTAAAGGGAGTAAAAAATTGAATTTGGATTTAGTGCGTATTCGAGAACCAAGGGACATTAGCCACCCCCTCTGCCATCCCCGCCCTATTATTAAATTGAGCAAAAAATTAAATTGGAATTTGATGTGTATAAAAGAAACAATTGTCTCTAAATTTTTTTGGCATTAGCTACCCCCTCTACCACTCCCATTGCTATCCCCATGCTATTTTAAAGGTAGTAAAATATTACAATGGGATTTAGTGTGTATAAGACTTGGATACAAAATCTGGATGTGGAAGTAGTGATTCCTTGGGCAGCAGTTTTTTAATTCGCTGTTCTAATGTATTCTTTGAAGTCAATATCTTTAACCCTTGCCCGACAGGGATTAATAAATAATTTTTGCATGGAATCAACCCAAAAAAAGTGAACATTATTTTTACGGTAAGGTAAGGTACTCACGCGTTATTCAGTAAATGAATTAAAAGATGAGAAAAATATGCTGCTGATGGAATTCGTGGAAAAAGACGAACACAAAAAAAACGACGAGAAAAAGTTAAACAGCGTACGCAAACTTTCATTCAGAAATATTTATTAAAAGGTGTAAAAAACTTTTCAGCATTTATAGATAATATATTTTTAATACACCAGTTTATAAATATCTTTCAAATCTGATTTAAGCAATTCCATATCACTAATATAGTTAACATTGTGGTAAATTTTTAAGTCATCGCTTTTTTTTTATACATTTTATTTAACGTCGGCCTATTTCCGCTACTGAGTTCTAACACCGACGCCTGTAGACGAGCTACCCTCAACCAGGAATTTTGCCGAACCTCTTCCTTTAAGAAGAGTAGGGATCTTTTACTCCTCCGAAGGATGGTATATCTCCTATACAACCCTCGCCTAAGGTTGTATAGCTTCCGCGCATACACTGATATACAAGCCGCTGGAAGATGTGTGAGGCGAGGACGCGGTTTCCGTTGGAATGGTCACCCATCCAAGTACTATCTGCGCCTATCGTTGCTTTACATCGCATACCGAAGTATGTACATAGTAAAGACGCACCTACGCTCGCCCCCAAGTCATCGCTTAAAGAAGGAGCGGACATTATGAGTTGTTAACTATATCTTTGATAAAAACATTAATTAGACCAAGGTCAGTTGACCCTTGAGAGACACCTAATTCAGCGTTAAATTTGACAGACTTGTGCCCACGGTAGAAACATATTTATATGCATTAAAATATGAAGTAAAGAAAAAATAAACTCAGCCGATAACCTAAAATTTATCAGCTTATTTAATAAGACCATAATCAAGGCAGTCATGATGGGTTGGTATGGAAATGAATTTTTTAAATCTTTGTAACTTGCGTAACTAAAAATTGCTTTATGCCCATGCTTTTTTTACTTGCGTCATATTTTCGGAAGGGTCTGTCGGCGTCGGGTCCCCCTCGACCTCCGGGAATCAACCCCGCCATCTCGTCGGCCTTGAGAACTGACTGACTTTAGACTACTGCCATTCTAGGCTCCACAGCTTTGATATGGGTTCCTTAGTGCAACTATCAGTTCTTAACTTCGCAGTTAATGTTCTTACGTTAATTTTTAGCGGACTAAGTACTAAGACTAAGACTAAGTAAGTTACTTTGGTATGATGTAAACAGGAGATACTATTTTTTTATGTAGCTCATAGTAAATAAATTCGTGCTAAAGCATTTTCTGATTGTTATGAAATGCTTTTCAGCTATTCCTTCTTTTCTTCCAAGTTTGTTTTGTATATATAATGTCTGTGCCATTAGCAAATCTAAGAATTTTGCTAACAGATGGCAGTCTTAATAAATCGTTAAATAAAATTGGCCCTAGCACTGTTCCTTGTGGAATACGGTATTCTATTATATCTGGATCGCTCACAGTACCATCTATTTCAACCCGTTATTGTCCGTTATTAAGATAATTTTATCCGTAAATGAATTTTCTAATTTTCATTTTTATCGCTAAGTTTTGAGAATTTAAATAGTTTATTTTACGTTTGCTAAATATTTCGTAATTTGTAATACTATTAGATATTCTAAATCGATACGTATATAAATGAAAAATTCCATATATTGGTAGTTAATCTTCTCCATCATTACTTATGGACAAAATTAAGAGAAATGGACTCTCATAAAACTATTAGACATGAAATCCCTCAAAACCGACTCTGGCACTGATCCAGTTACCGAAAGCACAGCGGCCAGTGCGATTCATCCCGTGTCTGCCGACACTATATCCGCGACTCATCCGACCATTTCTACTTATCTGTAAGATGAATGTGACCATTACGCTGCTACTTCAACTGCCGCCAAACGAGTTTCAACCCGTTTTCGACCATTTTCGATCATGGTCAACTGATATGCGTTTTACTTACTTTATCTTTTCAAAAGTTTGCAAATGGTTAAAGAAAGATGCATTGGCGGAGGGCAACTTAATTTGGAATGGGACTATATTAACATAATATAACAATAATTTTCTTGGATTATCTTATTCTGGTTATAAATACAAGTGATTTTAAATTGGTTGGTATAAATTTGTTTGATAGTATATTATTCAGTTAATTAAGCTAAAATAAGCTACTAATAAAAACAAAAACTATAATGTAATAATATAATGAATTATATACAGTAGCAGTATATTGTTTTATATGGAGTAAAATAACATAAAACATGTCATTTTCTCTCTTTTTTCAGACGTCGAAAAAAAACACCTGTAGGCTATGTTGGAGACAAAGTCACTGTTATTTAAGTTTGAAATATTTTCTTAACCGTCCCTCAAATCAATGAGATCACTTCTTGAAAATGTAGACCATCAAATCTACTGAATTTAAAGACATTTTACGAGAAAGATGCTGGTTTTTGTTTTAGTACTTTCTGTCATAATTTTTTATCTTATTCATTTCCTATTTTGTGCGTATTGGTTAAGGTTCCTCCTCCATTCATCTTCACAAATTACCTCTTGAAATGTTGTATCAGAATATCTGTTCTTATTTGTTGTACATTTCATTAAGTTGTGTCTTGAAAAGATATTTTACCGAGTGACAATACCCTATTTTACAACTAGAGACAATTCTTTACCAACTATAATTATACCATCTGATTTTACTAATCTATTTTTAATTGCTGTCTTTGTAGATTGATATCTACATCATATTTGATTGCTGCTTTAATTACAGTTATTATTAAATTTTGTATTATGGTTATTTACTAACTTACTAATTTAGTCATTTATAAACCTATTTATTATATATCGAACTATTTTAAGTTAACAACGCAATGGGATTTTCTTATGAAGTTAGGTATTATTTTAAAACCACATATAGTTGACAACACCCAATTTCAAGGCCAAGGCTGTCCGGAAGGAGGTTACCCATTTGAAAAAATGCAGACAACATTCATTACCTACCGCCATTGTAAATATACGTGTAAAGTAAATATTAAAACACCATTTTGAAATAAACTATTGTGTTTATTTCAATTACTACCAAAACAATAAACCTCAGACGTGGTGCAGCAGCACAACACGAGCGATTTAACTAGCTGTTACCAGAACTATACACGTTGTTACAATTCCCACAAATTTTGCGTAGTAGTGAGATTCTTAACATTAGCTTTGGGGTTTAGTAAAAATGACAATAAATTTTGTAGTTTTAGTATTTAAAAAATTACGAATTTCGTAACTTTTTTATTTATTTATTTATTTATTTATAATAGTACATTGTTCTACAGAGTTCTACAAAGAACCCAATTACAGAACAGGAAGATAAGAAAAAAACAAAAACACTAATAAATAAGCTCTATACAATAAGAAAGATAAAAGATAAAATATTAAACATGTCAAAATATCAACTATGCATTAATAGAACAAGAACATAGATTAAGTACGATTATATACAACTTTTGAAATTATACCATTTTCAAGGCAAGTTTTTAAAGAATAATACAAAAAGTTATCACGAAAATATCGTTTTTTTCGTTTCCATTTACTGACCTATTAATTATCAATTATTTTGTATAACAACAATGCAGACTAAATAATTGAGACACGTGTTCTTTTTCTCTAAATGTGGTTAATATGTCTAAATGCCAAATTCAGTATAAATAATTGTAACATCTTTTATTTTCTATTCCCTCTGGTTTATATATACGCCACTGGCATACGCAGAAACGTTCAAGCCCTACTTTAAAAATAATTTATGGTGGTGTTGATAAACATGGGAATAAAGCTTGAAATTAAGGAAATTAACAAGTTTCCTTAAAAGTATTTTTAAATTAAGTTGCTCTTAATTATTTTTAATTAGCTACTGAAATTTTTGATAAAAATGTCTGACTGTGGGGAAATTAAATAATGGGATTTTATAAGAAATTCCACGATGAGTGTTGTTAAAAATGCGGGTGTACAATGTCGGCGTGTCACGTCCCTATTCCAGTAAACTTGAACTAGACTTAAGTCAGCTATTCACAGCACTGTCTATTAGTTCAAAGCTTTAGGCTTCATGCAATCAGAATTGGACAAAAGCAGCATTATCAGATAAACAAGATCTTTATATTCACTCACATGTTCTACACAATTTGACTTCCTGTTGCTGGATGGTGCGACTGATAGCACCACGCCATATGTAGTGATTGTCTCAAAGCCTCAGTGAAGCACTTTCTCATCAGCTTCTTAGTATTATCAAACCCAACGTTAGGATCAGAAAACTTGTCTGCATTGATCTGCTGCAATTTATTTCGTGAACTTGCAAGACCAGATGTGAAAAAATTTGAGGTTCCTGAAAAAGCGGGAATAATAATAATAAACAACTTTATTAAATGCATTATGGCAAGGTACAATTTCTTTTTCCTCAGGTGGAACTAATAATTATTGAAACAGTTTTATGCAACTTTCTAAAGTTTTCCCAGATAATACAACTTTTGTGTCCTATTATTCAAATAATTTTTTAACATCGTTATTGCACTTTGACTTAAACCTATAAAGTGTGGAGTATCTATCAAACAGTATTAAGGCTCCAACGTGTTTTTAATAATATCATCGATTATATTGAGAAATGCATTTCCATAATTATGTCCCATAAGAAAACCTGATTGATTTTACTTAGCGAAGTGGGCTCGAGCTCCACCTGCTGCGAAGTAATTTACAAACATAAATTACCCCTTATTAGAAGTAGTTCGGATCCCACCATAAACTGTAGGGCCCTGCCTCTTGTGACCTGGAAGGGGGTTAAAAAAACAAAACGGAACAAAAACAAACAAGAAAAACGCTATCTAGTATGTATGATAGCTTAATAGAAACTAAATGTTTTCACATGCGTAAGCAATTCGACGACATTTTTTGAATACTCGTTATATCAAGCTCAGTTTTACTGCCTGAATGAATCATATACTGATTATTCCTTTCCATAGAAATCATTTGGATAATGCGCTAACGTTGTCTGTATATTTATTTTCATTCTTAAATAACAAGTGTATATTTCTTGCATTATTGTTTTGCATATTGTGTATTTTATGAATATCGTGAAAATGATTGTTTGTCTCAGAGTTAAATAAAAGAAAAAATACTTTGAGCAGAAAATAACGCAGCCAGACCTCCCAGAACAGGAAGGGAAGTTTTAAAGCATCGGAGCAAAAAAATAAATGATGACAGGATGATGCTAATGGTTTAAAAGTGATTGACTAAGAGACATTTAAATGTGTTCGCGATGCGGTTTAGCCAAGGAAGATATTAATCATCTTTCGAGCATCAAAAACGGTGACAACAAGTAAACAACAATACTTAACAGAATAACGCATTTAGGTTCATTCACGAACTGCCAGAACGAAAACTACTGATAATGACAAATGGCTCAAGCAAATTTAAGGATATTTTATATATTTAGTACAAGTCTTACATAACCACCAATTGAAGCTGACTGTTGATACAAAGTCGGTCATTGTTTTATATAAATAAAAACAAAAATTCATAGCGTCTGTAAATAACTCTAAATGTAAGTATTAGCTACTCGCGTCATAACGAAAGACACAAGCATTCGCAAAAAAGTCAAATAAACTGATAGAAAAATATTTTCAACATTCCCATTTGTGAAAGTATCACTTTACACGCTTGTTGTATAAATAACTATTTCTTAACTTGTTCAAACTTATTGTCTTAAATTCGAATAGTTTAGTCGATTCTAACACCTTATTTTGTATCTCATCTTCATCTTCAAATATATCGTCAATACTATTGGCAATAGATTCAAATACTATCAGCATGATATTTGTTAAAGTTTTCTTTAATAAGACTTATAAGACCTCTTTTTATTACTACCCAATAAAGTTTTTATTGTCTGCCACATCTGTTTACTGTCTCCCCTACACATATCTATTTTCGTTTAAAATGAATTTTCTTTTCTTCTCCAATTATTTATAAGATTTTATTTCTTTTGTGCTTGTAATCCGTCCAGTCTTCCTTAAACTGTGTAAAGTGGTATTTTTCGTATACTTCGTTACATTCCTCCTCAGCACATTTAATTTTATGGTTATACCAGTTGTTTCCTGTGTACCTTGTTTTATTTTGTAAGGGCGAAATTTTATTTACTGTGGCTATAATATTATTTACGAAACTAATATACATTATTAAAATATAATATTTTAGCCGCAAACTCCTCCATAAAATGCTTATTTTACTATAAGGAACGTAACCAGAGTGCAACCAACAGCTACTCTCCGGGCTATGTGCCCCGCCGAGCACTGAACTACAAGTTACAAGCCTGGCGCGTTAAGTGTAATAATTGCATATTACCATCAAAACGCTAATGCTTCGATTGCAACAGACACCAGCCGAAAGATTGATCCTACTTAAAGGATCTCTCATACCAGTCGTCACACACCACTTGCAGACTGCAGTTTCGAGCTGTTGGCTCTCGTCAGTGCAAGGTAGGCATGTGACGACCGGCACGAGGATCGCTTGACCATTTAGTACATATCGGTATTTTTGGGATAGCGACATGTAGTCAGCAGGCGCCATCTATGTTGCCTCCCTAAATCCATACTGTTTGTCAGAGATTAAATTGAACTTGGTCAAAAAACTTGTCATTCTATGTTTTAAGATTTTCTCGAAGATTTTTGATAAGGTTCACAAGAGAGATATCGGTCTATAATTTGACACATCAAGTTTATCACCAGATTTATGTAACGGCTTAATGACGGCTATTTTAAACGCTCTCGGAAATGTACCAGAATCAATGGCTCTGTTTATGATATATACCATAGGTTGTACAAGATAATCAAGACATTCTTTTACCGTTTCTGCCTGAATATTATCAATACCAGGTGCTTTTTTAAGTTTAAGCTCCCCTATTTTTCTAACTTCCTGCTCACACGTATGTGTCAAATATATTGAATTTTTTATACTGGTCTTTGGAAAATTGGTTTTGACTGTGGTTATTTTTTTTGCTAAAGTGCTTCCAACAGTGCTAAAAAAATTGTTAAAAGAATTTGATAATTCCTGAGGATTTGAGCTAACATTTCCATTGATTTTTAAATTTTTTACTGAATCAGTAGATGGTTTTCAATGTTTTTTATGCAGTTCCACATATTTTTCGAATCATTTTTATTTTTGCTAATTTGTGTTTTAAAATAGTTAGCTTTAGCTGATTTTACAATTTCCGAAAGAGTATTTCTATATATTTTAAATTCGTTCTGTATATTTATGTTTTCTGGATATCTTTTTGCTTTTTTATAGAGTTCATCTTTTTTATTTATTGAATCCACCAGTCCTTTGCTAATCCACGGGTTTCTTTTAATTTGATTTCTATTAAGTGTAAACGTTTTGCTGCTTCTTTTTATATGCTCATTTAATTTTGTTATTAACAAATCAGTTATGACATCTACACTTTCTAGCAGATACAAGTCTAACCATATGTATAAATATTTGGATACACTGTTGGTAGCGGTTCTAATTTATACATATTAGTTAAAATAATATTTATCACTGTAGATGTGATATTTCTAATCCTAGTTATCTCGGTTCATTATTTGCTTATACGCAGTATCTTGTATTAAATTGTATAATTTTTTTGTTGAGTTGTTTTTCTTGTCATTAAAATTTATATTAAAATATATATATATATATATATATATATATATATATATAAAATATTCAAAAATTATTTTTACATATGTGTTCACTTTCAAGTTTTTGTCCAAAAAAATCTAGGAACTCCTCGTAATTTCCAATTGGTGAACGATACGATTATTATCACTGTTTGATTATCGCGCTGGATTTTTATAAATAATGACTAATAAGTGGTAAACCAAATAATCCAATCGATCAATCACAAGTCAATATGCATGTATTTTACCTAAAATTCAGCTTGTCACAACAAAACCTCCTCAGAGTTTAATTTTATGCGCAAATTTTGGTACCAAGCACACTATTAGTGCGGTTATATCGCATCCGGCGCGGCGTGCAATCCATGCATTACTTAGTTATAAACTGTAAACAAAATTGGAAATGAGCAGTGTATCAAGTTTAAGCTCTTACTATTCGCACCTGAACTAAGTTTCATCCTCTAGCATCTGCGAATATTCCCAATCTTGTAGCCGGCTCTCGATTAAAATTTGAACTTTAGTAAGGAAAACTTAATTCGAATAATACTTTACTATCAACGACCTTAGTGTATCGGAGTACCTGCTCGAATTTTAATTAAAGCAAATATTATTCTAGTTTAATTAAAATGGAACGCCGTTGCAATAGTAAACATGTCAGAGTAATGACCTGATTTCAAGGATTGTACTTGGAGGAGTGAAGGCTAGAATACAGCAAGCGGCTACATAGTCTTGCTCTTATCACGAAAAGCTTTCGCACATCGCGGAAGTTCCGGTAGCTCTCGTGCCTTCATACTTCTCGTTTATGTGCAGAGTTATAGGTACGAAAGTTCCAGTTATTGCTGCAATTTCTTCAGTTTCTTACCTTTATTGGCAACGACTTTGGCGTTCCCGGATTAAAATGTGATAAAATTCTCGAGTACGTTTTATTCGCAATGTATTCGGCAGAATAGTTTATTACACATTACGCTTAACGTTTCCTAGATAAATACAAAATAAGCAGCTTTACTGAAATTCTTTGTGTGGATATATACAAGCTGTCCATTTTATTAGGGCCCTCGAGAATATCTCACTTAATATCGGTCGTACAAAAAAAACTATTTTTACAAAAATTGTGCCGATTTATATAACCTACAAAACGGTTTAAAGACATTTGAAATCCATGGCCTACTTTAAGAGTTATGGCGGAAAATATCGGAAATGCGGAAAACGTCTAGGCCAAATATCTCCGTTATTTAAAGAGATACGAGAAAAATTCTAAGGCGAAAATTTTTTGTAAAATAGAGCGTTTCAACGACGTTTTATCTAATTTTTTTCAAAACCGCTGTATTTTGAGATTTACTCTTCAGGCTGTTAAAAAAATTATTTTGAAACGGACGGGAAATGGCGCCATTAAATAGAGTATTTTCCTCCCTTTTCAACGATATATCACATGCCATATTTGTTCATTGGTACTACATTAGTAATTATAAAAACATTTTTTTAAAACCAATAAATTTCGTTTTAACAAGCATTATACTTGCCGTGGGGAAGTATGATTAAATAAAACGATAAAATAATTCAATAAGTTGTTCAAATCTTTGCTATAATAAAACATTATCACAATTAAGAAGAATAAAGTAAACAAAAACAAATTAATAATAAGAAGAATATAGCACACAGAACATTAATATTTATCTAATCCTCAAAATAATTTTTAAGATATCATATCAAGTGTTCAAAGCGTCCACCGCGATTTCTTATGCACAAGCGAGCGCGACGAGGCACTGCATTTAAAACATTACTCAGCATTTCGGGGGTAACTGTAATACATGCCTGTTGAATTCGAGCTTTTAGGTCCTCTACATTTTGCGGTGTCGTCGAAAACACCTTATCTTTAATATACCCCCATAGAAAAAAATCCATTGGGGTTATATCTGGAGAACGAGGGGGCCATCGAATAAATTCATTGGTACATATCCAATGTTGAGGCAAAAGTTCGTCTAATCTAGGCAAATCTGGAAATGTAGGGAGGAGCTCCATCTTGTTGAAAATATTGAAAGTTGTGTCGATTCTCTAAAGGTAGGTCATCTAAGAATTCATTAAATTCATTTCTCAAAAAGTTTAGGTACCTTTGATCACTGAGGTGACCATCATAAAAATAAGGACGTATTAAGTTGGTGCCTAAAATACCTATCCACACATTTATTGAAAAACGATTTTGAAACCCAGTCGGTCTATGCCAGTGTGTATTTTCAGAAGTCCATTTGTAATGAATCTTGTGATAAAAGAAATCCATTATTGGAAAAATTTGCCTCGTCGGACCAAAGTATTTTACTACATATTAATGGATCGGCACGCTTCTTTTACAACAGCCACCTTGGTTTGTCCCCCGCTTGTAAATTGTGAACTTTTTTGGATTTATAACACCGACAACCATTTTTATTTAAAATTTTTCTAGCACTTGTTTTATTTATATTGAATTTCTCTTAATTATGTTTCCAAATTTTATGTATTTTTATTTCTTACATAATTAATAACTCGGTTTACCTTATTTACATTATCAGTAACACTGCTCAACCTTGTCTTCTTTTTTAAAAATGAACCATTATTTTTCAGTTTCGTAGCTATTTTCTGAACAGAGTTTTATTCGGCTGTAGTGCTTGTGTAAGTCTGTTTCTAAATTCTACTTGAGCTCATTCAGAGTTAAAATTGCATTGGAAATATGTAACGAACATATTATAACGAAAAATGTAACTGACAATCATTTTTGAAAATTCTAAATTCCTAAACGAGTGTTATTGAGTGAGAGTTTAAGTATTAACTGAGATGAATTGTCAAAAAATTAAATTGTCAAGTTTGTTCATAGCCAACTATTTTAGAATAATTGAAATAATAGTGAAATCATGAAATATAAACAAATGGATATTATACTTAAATTAATTGGTAAAGACATTTTAACTTTCTGAGCAAGGAGTGACGCTTTTATGGAGGACCTCTATACATTGACATAACTGCGAATACTCTTTCCATAGTTGAGCCATATTGCTTTCTTGATTATTATTTTGTTTTTGTTACCTGAATTTACTGTATTCTTCTCAAGTGTGTTAATGTTTTATTATAGCAAAGATTTGAACAACTTATTGAATTATTTTAGCGTTTTATTTAATCATACTTCTCCACGGCAAGTATAATGCTCGTTAAAAAAAAATTATTGGTTTTAAAAAAATGTTTTTATAATTACTAACGTAGTACCAATGAATAAATATGGCATGTGATATATCGTTGAAAAGGGAGGGAAATACTCTATTTAATGGCGCCATTTCCCGCCCGTTTCAAAATAATTTTTTTAACAGCCTGAAGAGTAAATCTCAAAATACAGCGGTTTTGAATAAAATTAGCTAAAACCTCGTTAAAATACTCTGTTTTGCAACAAATTCTCGCCTTAGAATTTTTCTCGTATCTCTTGAAATAACGGAGATATTTGGCCTAGACGTTTTCCGCATTTTCGATATTTTCCGCCATAACTCTTAAAGTAGGCCATGGATTTCAAATGTCTTTAAACCATTTTGTAGGTTATATAAATCGGCACAATTTTCATAAAAATATTTTTTTTTGTACGACCAATATTAAGTGAGGTATTCTCGAGTGCCCTGATGAAATGGACAGCCTGTATATAGGAAGTGGATCGGCGCACGGAATTTAGTTTTGATTAGATAAGTGATAAGATGAAATAAGAAACAGTATCAAGTTGTGATTTACAGTAGTGAGACTATAGTAGATGTAACGTGTAATTAGTGTGTATTAATGCGTATAAGCATTTAATTATTGTAATTAAGTGATTAGTAAATCAGTGATTTGTGAAGATTCTTGTTGCAATATATTAAACTTGCGTACAGAGTGTTTACTGAAAATTGTAAACACGTAACAATTGGTGTCAGCAGCGGAATTGCAACACGATTTCTGGAGAATGTTCCATAGTGTTCTATTAGGAAACCACTGCAAATATTGAAATGGTTTAAACTGGAAAGTGATATAGATATTAGACAAGACTTATTTGCGCTAGTGTGAGAAAATTTCCAGAATATTCTATTTGGAAGCTAATGCAGTTAACTAAATTCTGTCAACTGGAAAGAGATATAGACATCAAATAAGACCTATTTGTGGCATTTTGAGACAATTTCCAGTGCCTTCTGTTTGGAAATTAGCGCAGTTAGCCAAGTTCTGTCAACTGGAAAGTGATATAGACATTAAATAACACCTATTGTGACATTTTGAGAAAACATCCAGAACATTCCATTGGAGATTAGTACAGTTAACTGAGTTCTGTCTGCTGGAAAGCGGTATAGACACCTGGTATAGACTTAAATAAGACTTGTTAGTGCCGTTCCGAGAAGTTTAATGGAAACAGAGAACATGGCTGCTGAAAAACAAATGTTAGGTATGTTTGCCGAACTAAGAAAAATTATGGTAGAGCAGAAAGAAACGACGTCAAAAGGAAAAAGAAGAACAAGAAAAACGACGTCAAGAAGAAAGGAAAGAACAGGAAAGAAGGCAACAAGTACAAGAAAAGAGACATCAAGAAGACAAAGAAGAACAAGAAAAATGATGTCAAAAGGAAAAGAAGAACAGGAAAGACGATGTCAAGAAGAACGAAAAGAACAGGAAAGGTATCGACAAGAATAAGAAAGGAAATGTTTAGAAGGGCGCAAAGAAGACCGTCAATTAAACAAAATTAAGGAGAACTTGGAAATAAGATTTCATGGGTAAAAACAGGAAGAAATGACACGGCAGGTGCAACAGGATGCTATCCTCTCAGCCACTGAAGAATTAAACGAAATCAAGAAGGACATAGGAATTGTAAATGCTAAAGTTACTGGTGTCGAAAAGAAGATTACAAATATGGAAGGAAAATTTCGTACAGTTGAAAGATAAACAGAACGGCTTAAGCGACAGTTGATGGAAAAAGAGATCAGTTAGTAGTGTCATCAGGTCCTCGATTACAACTTCCCTCCTTTGACGGACAAACTTCATGGACGAGGTACCACAAACAGTTTGAGGTAGCTGTATGCGCAAACAACTGGTGTGATGAAGACAAGGCTATGGCATTAGTTCTAACATTGAGAGGACAAGCTTTAGAATTGTTGCAGATAATCCCAGTGGCACAGCAAAACGATTTTAAAGTTTTAGAAGCTATACTTAGCGTAAGATATGGACTAACACTTTGCTCAACTATATCGGACTCAGCTGAAATCGCGTATGCAAAAAGCTGTGGAGAGCTTACGAGAATTCGAGGCTGCAGTAGAGAGACTGGCACACTTTTATACGTAAATAATGACTTTTCTATTAATTTGGATAATATTGGCAATATACTTATTGGGCGAAGATCTTTAATAAATTCCACGGGTTTTTTAGTTTTTGGTATTGGCATAATATTTGCTATTTTCGAGGAAGTTGGAAAATATTCCTACTCCTATTATTACTATTATTGTCATTATTATTATTATTATTATGGCATGGCGGTATTCAACGCATACAATAAAAATGGTAATATGTAAGTCAGCCGCTGTTGCAACGTTAACAAATTCTTTATATATATAAAATACCTAGTTAAGTTATCGCCTGAACTAAAATAGAATTACGGCGAGGCAGGTTGTGACAAGCATTTTATCAGCTCTGCTTTATTTGGTTTTTCAACAAAAAGTAATAAATTGATAGCAATTCTCAACAGCAATCTTCAACGAAAATAAAAAGTAACGAGCGACTTGGGAAGCTTCTTATAAGAATCTTTATCCAAAAATAATGAGTATATTGATTACTTGTAAACGTAAGATTGGTCTTATTACTCAGGGTTAATTTAGCTCGGAGTACCTGTATTTTATTTAACATTGGAAGTTGGAAATATAAATAAAGACTTAGTTACGCCCATTATTGGGGTTTGTAAGTATTAACTTCCCGCTATTGAGTGGGGACTATGGGAACCGTAAGAATATTAAGTATAACTGAGAGTTATCTGGTTAAAAAATAACCTGCTTCTAAACTAATACATTTATTATATACAATTTTTATTTCTAAAATAAAAACAGAAAATTTATATCACTATAGTGATTTAATTAAAACAATAATTTAAGAAATAGTACTAGTACCGTGCGCCCGCACTGAAAAAATTTTCCCGCTTACTAATGATGTCAGCTGCCTACTTCTCAGTTGTAATAAAATATACTATTGAAAGTTCATTAATAGCTGCAAACAATGATCTTTAGATTCCTTAGCAATGCTAAACAATGCTTGTCAACAAAAAGTAGAGATGGGGAAATATTATTCGAAACTAAACAGATAGCAAACTAATTTGTTTTTCAGAAATGGGAAAAATATTAGCAAACAATATTAAAAAAGACCCAACATTTTCACCTCAAAGGTCGCAAAGCAACCAGTCGTTATATTGGCTCCCAACAGATAAAACGGAAATCAAAAACTTAATTTGCGAATTAAAAAATAATAAATCTACCGGAGTAGATCATATGAAGACGTAAACTCTGAAAGCTGTTTTACTTAATATCACTGATCTCCTAGTGTATATAATAAATAAATGGATAAAAGAAGGATTATGGCCCACTGCTTTCAAGGAGTCGGTAGTAATACCAATCTGTAAAACTGGAAATAAATCACTTATACAAAATTATAGACCAATATCCCTAATAACAACCCTATCTAAAATATTTGAAAAAGTAATTAAAGTGAGACTAAACTCATACCTGAATAAATTTAACCTTCTGCCTGATAACCAATATGGTTTCAGAAAAGGAGTCTCCACAGAAAATATAATAATACTAATACCTATTTAACATTAGATAACTTTGTCTATATACATTTATTGATCTTAGTAAGGCGTTAGACCCAGTCAGCCCTGAATTACTCTTACAGACACTTGAATATATTGAAGTCAGAGGCACCTGCTTAAAATTTTTCAAAATTTACTTAACCAATAGAATTCAGTCTGTGAGAGTGAAGGATACACTGAGCGAGTGATGAAATATTAAGTATGGAATACCACAAGGCACAGTGTTAAGGCCGCTGTTATTTTCAAAAGAAATTTAAAAAAATATATTCTAAACAGCGTCACTGTATAGAAAATACAATTTTAAACGCTTTTTGTTCTCATAAATTTTCTGAAAAAACGCATAGATAATCAAAGAAAACTGTAAATATATGTTTTTCCGTTTTTTCGCAAAACTAAAGGGAAAATTGCAAGTCTAGCACGACAGTCAATAGAAAATGTGACTTTAAACATTTTTTATTCTTGTATTTTTTTTAAATGCTTCGTTTATTTATTTAAGATCTATGTCGAATCTGGGCATGTCGGTATGATCTTTAGTTCTGAAAGCAGCGTCTATCTCATTCCACCGAGGGCTCCTATAATCAGTACCACTATTTTAACAAATTGGCCTGGATAAAGCCTGCGGCGTTCGAAGAGCAAATCTCGATATTTTATCCGTTTCTCTTCCTCTTTCAAGACAATGGTGCTCTCAGCGGGGGCTGAGAATTCCACGACATACATTGTCTTGAGTTGGTGGTCGAGGAGTAATATGTCAGGCTTGTTGGCTTGTATTTGCCTGACGGTGGGAAACGAGTAGTTCCAATAAATTAGACACTTCTCATTCCCCACAACGGACTCAATATCCCCCGGAGCGTAAGGCAGCACTTAATCTATCAAATACGAGTGCCTTAGATGATAGTAAAGCACTCGTAATGCTGTGTCGTGTCTGTGAATATAGGCCGAGACTGCGTATGTCGGCCAAGCCGACAGTAAGTGCATTACAGTCTCCGGCGCCCTGCGGCAGGCCCTACAGCTGACATCAGGGACCTCCTTACCCATGACACGACGTCGATAGACGAGGGTGTTAAATACACCATCCTGGCAAGCCATTATGAATAGCTCGGTCTCGGAATTCATCTTAAAAAGGCGAAGGTCAGCCTTTCGGATAATCTGAAGTCTTCTATATTTTTGTAGAAGGCTTCGTGCAATGGCTTATCCTTATGGAGCTGCAGAAGGATGTTGTTTTCTGCAGCTCTAATGTGGGCTTTTAGTCGAATGGGTTCCAACTCGGTGGCAGAGTCGGGGTTTACCCGCTCGACGTCGAAGATGAGACCAAGTTCATCGGCATCTTCAGTTCTAAAAGTAGCGTCTGATTCATTCCACCGAGGGCTCCTATAATCAGTACCACTATTTTAACAGAATGGTCTAGATAAAGCATGCGGAGTTCGAAGAGCAAATCTCGATATTTTGTCCGTTTTCCCTCTTCTTTCAAGACAATATTGCTCTCAGCGAGGGGCTGAGAATTCCACGACATACATAGTCGAGATGGTAGTCAAGGAATACTATGTCAGGCTTGTTGTCTTGTATTTACCTGACGGTGGTTCCAATAAATTAGACACTTCTCATTCCCCACAACGGCGTTACTATTATTATTATAAGTGATCATACACTTTTCGTTTATTTGTTCAAAAAAGCCAAATCCATGAATGCTTTAAAGCTAAAGTAAACTACCATGCACCATCCAATTATTAATATTGACAAAAAATTATAGTAGGTCGACTTACGTAATAGATAGTTGACAAAATTAAGAAAAAAATGATTTGAAATATAATATGATTGTATAAGAAATGTTCGACAGATAAAATCAATGAATTATCTAGTATATTAGTTAGAATGATTTAATGTGTTTACCAACTTTTTGCGTGGACAAAAACAGTTTCTGTATTTCGCTTGCTGCGAAATTTATTTTGTTGTTTGCGAAGCAGTTTATTTGTATCGAACTATACGCAACACCCACTGATGTTAATATTCATCGTAAAAAACATGAATGTAGACAAATATCTTAAGGGTAGTTTGTGGTTTTGTCGTGAAAATATTTTTCCATTGTTTTGTTTTTGTAGGTGCGCTAAAAAAAATAATTAAATGTACCTTCCTTTCCAATAACAATTATACAAATATACAGTTATTATAAAAAATATATGACAGATTTGCGAATAGAAATCACTCATATTAAGGAAGCAGATGGAATAATTATTACTAATTAATATGGATTTTTTCACGTGTATATTACTAGGAGATATGTTTGTATAAACTCTTAATACGTATACAGGAGGATATTGGTGTTCGAATTTGAATATAAATCGCCGCAGCGTTCAAGGGTTTCTAAGTAATTTTATATATGGTTTTGTACCGTATAAATTATTTTATAAAATGATTACATCTATTGCGGAAAATCTTTCAGTAGTTATAAAAATATGTTCGAAATCAATCTTCGGAGATATTGAGTCCATTGTCGACAACGAGAAATGCAAAAGTCATTGGAACTACTCGTTCCCGACAGTCAGGCTAATCCAAACAAACAAATCCTTCTTGACCACCAGATAGTGAGGTGATTTAAGTCATCGAATTCTCGACACGTGCTGAGATAAACATCACCTTAAAGGAGGAATAAAAGCGAACTAAATACGGAGATCCGAGTGCTATACATAGACTTTATGTGTTGCATAAAATGTAGTCTTTCATTGATTATTATCCTAGGTTTTTGGCATGCGTAGAAAAGGACAGATTCTCTCGATTATTCACTATCGATTGAACAAATGGCTTTAAATAATGTAGATTATTTTCGAAACAGAATAGAATATCAACCGATTTGGTTGGGATAATCGTAAGGTTACATTGATGTGAATATTAATAGATGTATAAACTTTGGTTGATCAAATTAGTGGCAATGTCTGCTTTAGATGGCTCAAAACAACAAAACAATGCAGAAACTGAATCGTCAGCTTGCAGATACGAATTTTTTGTTACCTTAAATATATCTGATGTATATACAAGAAACAAAAGAGGACCAAGAACAGATCCCTGAAGAACACCTGACGTTATTATTGTTTTAAAATCAGATATCGCTAAAGCAATAAAACACACATTATATGGCACCATTAGATTCTTGTGTGAAATTTATTTCTTTATAACTTCGGAGTGTTTTCATTTTAATGTGAGTTTTGATACAGGTGATATACACGATAGTGAGACAAATTTCGAGGCTGATTCTAATTGCAAATGAAAAGGGGAGGACGGGACAGGATAGTATAGAATAGGATAAGGGATATGTAAGAACAGAATAGAACAATATATTTCAAGAACATGTTCACACGTATGGAAATAAACGAAAGATTTTTTAAACTGGATGTAGCTCTAATGGTTCACTTTTTGTGGTCAATATAGTTTCCCAGTGGGCAAGTACATACTCCAAAAGATTATGCTAGGTATATAAGATAGACAAAGCGTTGTCGTTTATAGTAGAGATTTTAACAGAATAATAATTATTTTGGGCTCGTGCCCGGTTTTTGAATGCTCACTTAATTTACTTAATTAAGTCTCAGTTAGACACTTCTCCATAGAATTTCACTATAGGTATATTAAATTTTGCACAAATATAAAATAAATATAAAAGAATACTGCGCCAAAATTGCATTCCTCAAAATTTTGTGTAATTTCTTTAAATACTTTGACAAATTACATGGTATTAACAAATAAAATATTTTTAAGCATTTTATAAATTATATGTAATTTTTACGTAATTTTATGGCAGTAGCAATATAAAACTTCAGCTAATAGTAGTTCTGCTGAGTTTGCTTTAATATCGATAGAATGATCTCAATTTAAATATTAAATTACAGCATTTAGTTTCTGGTAGTAGTGCATAAGATTATTGTATACACATATGTCTTATTATAAGAATTCATATTTTTAATTGTAATGTTTATAAAGTTCTATGGAAATTGCATCAAAATTATTGCTTAAACGAGATTAACTGTTGTATAATTCTTCAAAATTTAAACTGAGGGAAATGAAATAGGGATACCTCATTGTTCCATTGTAGGAACCTTTCTTTTTATCTTTATATTAACGATGTAGACATATTAGTACTACATCATGTCTTACATAGATTGGAAGATTGACGTGCATTGCCAACTCTTTCTGATTTAAATACGAACTTTTCCATTGCGAGGTCCTCGAAAAATTAATATTACATTCCTAGTCCACATTTCTTTGTATTTGAATATCATAGAGGTAAATTTTATTTATTAATTATTTCAATTTCATTCATTTTCAATTGTTTTATTAATGTGCTTCTACTTATTAAATAAATTCAATTCAATTTCTTTAATTGTATGTAATTAAAATTCTACATGTGACCACATGGTAATAAAACATTTTTTATTTCTATTTTCTTTTGGCAGTTTAGTTCTAATCAGCATATTGAAAGCATAATTGAAAGCATATAGCAAGCATATATTTCAATAGCAAGTATATTGCAAGTCTCTCAATTTAGCAAGCATCAATATTTGTGGCTAGTATAGAGCAAGAATTTGCATCCAGCAAATATTCATTAGTATTTTGCAAACATTAACAAATTTTGTTTTTTTATTTGTGCTACTTTATTTAGCTACATATACCTTTGTAATAATATTAAATATTTAAATGAAACCCTTAGGTTTCGTCCTATTTTTTGGCCTGTGCCAAGACGCTCAAGCCTTTAGTTTTCTTTATTAATTAATACCTGATGGTTAAATAAATTGCTAAGAACATCTAGACTACTTGTTGACGAAACAACAGCAATCTGGACTGCTGTATCAGGACGTTCCGGCTTTACACATTAGTCTTATTATTTTTTGTATTAAATTCCATTTTCTTTGTACAATTTTTTTTTTCGATTCAAAATTTCATACATATTTTAATAAATTTATAGTATATTTTAAAATTACTTTTAAGTTTCATTTTTACTAATTTATTTCCTAAATTAAACTTGTAAACTTCAATCATTTTAAATATACTTTATTGTTCATTTTAACAATAAATTTCAGTCTTATATATATCAGACTGATTTTACTTGCAGATAGGTTGGAATATTCCTAATTCCTATTTTTTATATTTTTATAAAACAAAATTTGTCTTATATGTCACACACTCAAAAAGGGTAAGTCTCACCTCTCTTGAAAGTCGTCAGAACCCCCGACTCATCATTTTGACTTGAACCAGCTAGTCGTTCGCAACTGTTATTTTTGTTTATTTGCCATGCTAACAAAAAGGGAAATAAGTAGGTAACAGTACATTCTGTGAGTTGGAATTTATTCAAAGCTGTTTTTATACAACTATTTAATCTCAAATTTACGAACTGTCATCTAGAGAGATAAACTAATGAAAATATATTGTTCAGTTTTTTCACTTCCATACGCAAATGGACGTGAACACTAGTTACAAAATATTGTTTTGCCGTTTATTACAATAAGTTAAAACAACTTATTTCACCAACTTTACTATCAAATCAAATTAAATCAAATCATTACTTGTAAATTGGTTCGGAAATACAATATATTGCGATTTTCCTCAATATAATTTTAAACGAATATTTTTTTATTCAACAGTTCCGAACAATAACATTTTGTGCCAATATTTATTCTGTTTAAATTAATACAGTTATTGCGTACTTGTACATCAATTCATTTATTCAATTATGAAAAATCTGTACATTTTTCTACCTACATACGCTCAAATAACATTAAATTGAATTTCGCTCGATTTTTATTCGTTTGCCGGCTCATATGTCGGCTATTCAAACAACAGTAAAATGAAAATACATATAGCGCTACTTTGAGTCGATACAGTAAGTCATAGGTAACATTTGAATTGGAAATATAAAGCCGTATTGCTGTCTTCGATTATTTTCAACATGCCCGAGGCCTTAAAAATGTATCAGCATGCACTTTCGTATATCAATAATAGTAGAGTAGTTTTTGTTACTCTGGCATGTGATTTCCACTTTTACACAGTCATGGCAGGCGAATGCATGTCGCAGAAATACGAAGTTTCTAGATGGTGACAACGCCATATTGTTCTTAAGATATATTTAGTTAAATCACAAGTCAACAAGGTTGACGTTTAGACGGTATAATGTTTAACGCACAATAAGGACCACATTTTCTTTTTGAATTTTTTATCACATTTGTTTCTCCATTCTCATTTTTTTTAGTTGCGTTCTTCTGCGGAAGGGCAACTTTGGCGGAGTTTTTCTCAGCCTTGTTAGATGAAGGTTTGAGAAGTCTCACTGTGGATCTTAAGCTTCGGTACCAGTTACGGTGCGGTACTGTTGCTCGGGCGATAGTTCCAGTTTTAAGTGTTGGAACAATACAAACCGGTTAAGCAGGGCTCAAGTGGAGAAACGGTAATATCCGGGGGTCAAGGGAAAACTAGACTCCACAAATACACCAGTACAACTTATTTTGTCCAGATACGCTAAAATTATATAACTTACTTCCTAATACTCCTGCTGGTACGTTTGCAGTTGGTTTAGGCGATAGTCCTGGGCTGACTCCTAAAATTTCGGCTCCTACACTAGAAGGAAGTTATCTATACTAACAATACACAAATCGCAAATAATACTGCGTGCTAGCAATCAAGCGGATAATTAAGATATTTAACTTAATACAGGGAACGGCTAGCTTGGCGGAAAAATTCCATTCAAGGCAACTCGAACTGGTACAGGCTGTAGTTTTGGACTAGACTCTGGTGTCAAACTTCAGATCCCATCAAGAATGAATTGATCGGTAATAAAGGGGCGAGTGTCGCATAGCCTGTGCTTGCTGGTAACTTCATACCTTTATATAACTTTTATACTTACGTCAACCTTGTTGGCTTGTGATTTAACTAAATATATGTGTGTGAAGACACGTCTCTTAAAATCAATTTTTTCAGATTTTAACCATGCTCCCTGATTCATTTCATATATGTATTAAGTCCATTACCTTCTTTTGTTCCACTATTTAATAAACCCGTTATTAAACCTCTGTTCTTAAAATATGGTAATTTACTTGCAACATATGTTGCATTTTTGCATGACACAGGGTATTTCTAGCCTCATTAAAATCGAGCTGGCTTGTGGCTTCTAATATATCTTGTCAGTTTTTAAATGGAATAAATGAAATAAATGCGCCGAGGAGCAGTTAATAAATACCCTCACCATGCTACATTTATTGTAATAATCAGAATTATGTTTTGCGGTATATTTAAACAGAGTTCCATAATGAGAGAATTTAGCGTGTTTCCAACCACACAAACCCAACCCGAACAATATACAGTGGGAAATTACAGCTTGATGTTAAAATTGCCTCCAATTAGAAGTTCACTAAAACTGTTTAAAACTGACTAGGTATGCTTATAATTCTGGAAGTACTACTGTTCCACCGCTTAAAATCCTGTTACACATACGTAATAAATTTTGGTTTAATTATTTAATGTCGGCGTCGTCTTGGATAGGTCCTTAGCATTTGTATAATTAATAAAACGGAGCGAGAGATTTTTAGCGAATTTGTTGATCTATTAAGAATTCAGAATGGTATATAATTCGAGATAGTATTTAATGGTAATTTGGTATTTGTTAAGTTATGGATTAACATTATTTTAATTAATATTGGGCAGTTTTACAAGTAAATATCAGGTAATGGTTGGAGGTGTAAGCTTTTTAATTTTAATACAGGCTATATCACAATTAAAGAAGCGTTTGAATCAGATGACTATTCATTGCATTTTAAGAACCAATTTATTGTATCCATATTATTTACAAAGGTCGGGCACTGAATCCCCAGGCAGTGCTGTGTATCAGATTCTGAAAATGGTTTACTCGAAAATGTCTTCGAAGCCCTTTATCACATTCTTCCAGGCGTGTCGCTATGGGGGGGAATAGGGAGGGGGAAACTCCCCCCAATCGTGGTTGAGTTGAGAGATTGAAGCTTCAGGTTGGGAAATTTGGGCCATATCCTTGAAAAAATACGAACGTTTAAAGATATAAGAAATTTTTGACGAATTGGATAAATAATCTCCACTTCCTTAAAACTACAGAAAATAGGGTACTTACATCCGATTCTCTAAATGAAAGCGTTAAAGAAATTGCTGTGATAAAATTTTAACACGTTAGGCAGCTACTTGGCTGCATCAGCAACATGTGTTCATGTGCTTTGGATGTGATCTTTATGTGCCCAATATTTAAAAAATATTGCGGCTTCTTGCTTTATTGTTCGTTAAACTCGACATCAGGGGTTGGAGTTTACAAATAGTCTTATATTTACTCTCCCTAATTACGGAATCAAATGGTTTATAGTCTGTGAATATTTGCAGAGTTCTCTGTAATGCTCATAAATTTTACAGTAGTGTCTCATCAAATTCTATGGCTTTATAAGTGCACAGTGAGAGTTTTTTTTTATTTAGTATTTGTCTGGTGGAATGCTATATATAAGAACATTTTAAATTCCAGATGTAGGACACCGATGCTTTCAGCAAACATGTGCTTACAAAAAATGACCATCTTTATGACCTCCATTTCATCTCGAGAGACTTTTATAGCACCTACCTAGTAAACTGAAGAGACAGATATAAAAATCTAGGAATAAAAGTGCAATATTATAATTTTCCGGCAACACTCGCCAAGCGGTAAGCAAATATACAGTGTGTCCCAGTTTATGTGTTACACTTGATATTCTCTGTAATTTTTTAGATAAATTTTTTGTTTAAAATCCAGTCTGACTTATTTTTTCCTATGGAATTCGATGTCGGTTAAAAATAGATAATAATAAAAGTTACGGCTGAAAACCGATTTTTTAAAATAATTCAAAATGGCTTGCATAATTTTAATTGACTATAAAAAGGAAATAAAAACATGTATGTAAAATTTTAAATATCACTTCCGGCTTACTCGAAAATGACGTTTCCCAAATAATAAATTTAAAATCGAAAAGTTTAATTTTTCAGAAAGCTTCTTATCATTAAATTGTTGAAACTTCTGAAATATTTGGAAGAAAATAGATAATAATATTTTTGTTATTGTTTAGCTTGTATTCCTGTATTATTGAAATAAAAACGTGTAAAATAATAAAAATAATAATAAATCAGTTTTGTAAAACTTTCTCACAAAATATAAATTTTAGCATAGTACCTCACTTATCACTTTTTTACAAAGAATTGTGAGATTAATGTGATGGTATGAACAGAAAATGAAGCTATTTAAAAAAAAGAAATTTTTTAGATTATTTTCAATTTATAACATAGAAGCTAAGTTCAAATTATCATTCCATTTGGATCTTTGGAAAAGTTGTTGGATTTTCATGAAACCGTCCCTAATTTCGACTTTGCCACCCTTGATTTAGAAATTGTTATAAGCAATAACCTTGATAATTTGTAACCTTGCAAATGTCAAGCAAAATAAAACAATAAAATAATTTTCGTGCTTTTCGCTAAAGATTTACTGTTGTTAAATTTTTTAATAAACGCGTACTTTCCGAGATACAGTGAAATTTCCAAAAAAAGGGGAGAGGGAAACCCTAATATTATATAAAAAATCCGAAAAAATTCCTGTAAGTATATTTTTAAAATACAAAACTTTTTTTAATTTTCAGTTTTCCCATAAAATTCATACCTGCAAAGTTTTCCACGAAAACTCTATAAAATAGTACGAACTTTGATAATGAAAATTCGAGGGAGAATCACTGAAAAACATTTTCTTAAAAATCTGGAAAAATTCATAATAGTAACAATACTTAATTTTGTTAATGTTCATCTGTAATAATTATAATTTTTTTCCACCAAAAAATGCTCGTATCTCAAAAAAATATGCATTTGAAAAAGAATTAATTAATCAAAAAGATGGAAATTTTTTACAATGTTCTACTATCATGAATTTTTTTAGATAGTTTAGAAAATATTTTCTCACTGATTTTCCTTCTCAGTTTTTGCTATTTGCTATAGGTTGTTCTGGAAAACCTCACAGGTATGTTTTTCTGTAAAAATCAGCATAGAAAAAAAAGTTTTGTATTGTAAAAACATATTTACCTAAATGTTTTCAGAAGTTTCTATATCTTACTCAATATTACAATATATAAATATAAAAGAGCAGTTGGGAATATTCCTGTAATGAGAGTTGGGAATTATTAACACTCCTGCATTCTTCCGTATTATTTAGTTCAATTAGGATATGTAAATAAATTTTACTGTGAGATGATAAAATATGATTTTATAGTGGAAAAACCAGTTGTGTCAGCTAGTAGAAGAGCATGAGTTTTTAAATCTTTTATTTGCATTAACAAACATATATTTTGTAATATTGCGTATAATAATCGTTTCTTCAATAGAATAAAAACTTCGCCATCTTTATACCGACTGTAGATAGAAAACGGCCGTATGACTCTGCCAAAAACCCTTAGGTACGTGTATGTAATATGGATGTAAATATTAGGTTTACTAAAGCTGTCACCAAACATATCACGATATAACGAGGGGGATGAAACAATTCATTATGCTGGAACATAAGTATCTTTAAGTAATAATTTAAAATGGTATGACTGATGATCGAGAGGTGAGCTCACTTGCTTCTCACCCAAAAGTTCCGGGTTCGATCCCCGGTCGTGGCATTGGAAAATATTATGAGAGGGATTTTTCCACTATACACGGATATTGGGTCTGTGTCCCTTGTCTCTAAATGTGTAGCGCATTCCCACACAAGGCTCTTCTAGAGCCTTCCGGGATAAAGGGGGTCGTCATTACCTGTGGTGTATTTATAAAAAAAAACAATTATACGAATAGTTCATCAATTAAATATTATAATTTCATTTAAGATCTTTTATTCACTAATGAAACAATTTGGAATGACCTAATAAATAGCTACAAGGGAAACTTCCCTAAAAGTGATATTATAAAGGGACAGTTATAAGTTGAAAGAGGGCACAAAGTGTAGCATAGTCATGGCACGGTTAGCCCGGAATTGTGGTACAGTGCTTACGACAAAAAAGAATAAACTAGCTCAGCATCTCGGGGTGTAACTGTACCCTAATTGTAAGTTGCTCTCATTTCCCTAGCATGACAATAAAGATAAAACAAACTGATTCACAAATATAACACTTTGATACTGCAACAACTGATGCGGGACAGATTATATGTTTCGAATTTAACAATATGTGACTAATAGGTTATGTATTGCTATGTAACAAAAGATTAAAATATATATTTATAATACCGTTTGGTAGCTATCGTTGAAAGAAATAAGTGGCAATTAATTCCCCAGACGGTATGTGAGGTTGCTTGATATGAAAAATACAGCGAATAAACTGAATAAGAGGGTATAAATGAGATGTATTTACCCATTGGAATCCATGGCTTCGAGTCCCCAAAGTGATAGTTTCGTAGATCCCTCGGTTACGTGGTTTGCCCAGATCACGGCCGCGAGGGGGTCCTAACCGGCGGCTTTTAGAGCCGTACCCCAGAAGCGTGGGCGCTAACAGCATGCCGAGAGGCGCACGAAGAAAAAGCGTGCTAATAACGTACTAGTAGTGTACCATAAACGAACCATAAGCATACCATAAAAGCGTACCCTGAACGTGCCGGAAGCAACCTAAAATAATAAAAATCACATATCATCAGGTGAAAGGTTGGCCATGGAGAACATGCTTCCCACCCACTTAGTAGTGATAGTTTTCTCTCGAATCTAGTTCTATAAAATAAAACAATATCCAAAATAAGAGACAACTGCAGTTGATTGCCTAAATTTACAAATCTCACGAGGATGGCTATAGATAAACTTGGCAATCGTCAACAAGGCGGCCGCGTGCTCTACGAGACGTAGATTGAATGAATCATAGCCGAGACGGAAGTTCTTTCAAAGCCCTCTATGCTGAAGTGATGCATATGTGATTTTATATACTTTATAGAGTACAGTGGGTTGCCTATGGTCGAGCACTGTCCCTTGAGATATCATCTCAAGAACATGGGCAAGGCGGTAGACAACAAATGCAGATATTACGATACTGCAATTGAAACTACGGAACACATACTTTGCAAATGCAAGGTGTTAGTCCGCATTAGGCTAAAGTTCCTAGAACAGGAGCCTGAAGACATAGGGAAATTAGCCCCCAGGAAAATCACAGGCTTTGTAAAAAGTCTAGGAAACCTGGGCAACCATTAGATGTAGGGTAAATTACAAAAGATCTTTTAGGTCGAAGTGAAATAAGGCTGTTCAAAGCCAAACGATCCTAAAACAATCTACAATGACAAGTTACATAGTCTGAGGGAAGTAAATCTGTCACACCACAACAACAATTTTCAAAAATAACTGTTAGTCCCACAGTGTCCTGTTATTATTATTTTTTAAATTCCGCATATTTTCTGTATAAAGTCACTCTCTATGCTATTTTTGCATTAAAGACCCGCTCTGACTTCGGTCGGTGCCATTTTCAGCTCCACGTAGCATACTTATAAAACTTCCCTGTGGACAATAATTATGTTTCCTTATTAGAAGCCAACACACAGCTTTCAGTTGACGCGTGCTAACATCAACATTAACAATTTTTCTTCGACTTATTTACCTTTTGTATTCTTTGCTGAGGCCTCTAGTACAGCGTAGATTTTTGTATTAAAATCCTATCTCAAAGTCAACTATAGATTGATGAATACCGACGAATTCACATTAAAATTAATTCCAGATAAGTACAAACAAACAAGCATAACGACATATCCATCTATATTATATAGTGGTATTTGTTCCAATATCGACAATAATTACTAAAATCCGTAGACGATACTGGGTTCGAGCCGCATCTCCGGCACTGGCATTGTCGGAGGACGTGGTTGTATGTCCGCGTTTTTCAATACGCACAAGCCTCTGGATTCTGAAATTGGGGGTTGTCTAATTTCTGAGGTGTTTATTTATATTTATTATTATTATTTATTCTCCCTAATTACGGAATTTATTATAACGGTATGTTCAAAAGATATACGCACCATTTAAAAATGCAAAGTGTATCTGTACAAATATAATTACGCCGGATCCAATATGTTGCTGACATTTTAAAACAGGTGCTAAGTATAATCAGTGTTATTTACAATTCGATGTCGGTATTCATAATCCTTGGGAATATGTCACCCATTTATTAAAATATTATTTGTTGTGACATTTAAATACGCCTTTTCAACATATGCGAAAGCAAAAAAGTAAATAAGTGCATCAGTTATATTTTAAGTCTCTGGATTATGCATAAAACATGTAAACAAAATATGTACTTAACTTAAAAGCTTTTTTAATAAAAACTTTGTTTAAAACCTCTATTTATATTTAAAGACATATGGCTTTTAGTATCCTTAATTATCTTTGTATTGTTCTTGTAACCATTAACAAGTTTATAATGCTAAAAAAGTAGAGATAATCACATATTAGAATTGTACAAAGTTCCTCCAAAGCATATTTATTAGGTTTTTGGATGGTGACCATTCCAACAGAAACCGCGTTCTCGCCTCACACATCTTCCAGCGGCTTGTATATCAGTGTATGCGCGGAAGCTATACAACCTTAGGCGAGGGTTGTATAGGAGATATACCATCCTTCGGAGGGAATGTAAAGCCGTCGGTCCCTTGTCTATTAAATGTTAGGCAAGTAAAAGATCCCTACTCTTCTTAAGGGAAGAGGTTCGGCAAAATTCCTGGTTGGGGGTAGCTCGTCTACAGGCGTCGGTGTTAGGCCTCAGTAGCGGAAATAAGCCGACGTTAAATAAATGTATAAAAAAATATATTTATTAGGTACCCAACTATTACAAAGATTAAAATGAATAGCTTTGTAAATTTTACAATTATATTAAATAAACAGACAGGATTTTTTTATACATTTATTTAACGTCGGCCTATTTCTGCTACTGAGGCCTAACACCGACGCCTGTAGACGAGCTACCCCCAACCAGGAATTTTGCCGAACCTCTTCCATTAAGAAGAGTAGGGATCTTTTACTTGTCTAACATTTAATAGACAAGGGACCGACGGCTTTACATCCCGTTCGAAGGATGGTATATCCCCTATACAACCCTCGCCTAAGGTTGTATAGCTTGCGCCATACACTGATATACAAACCGCTGGAAGATGTGTGAGGCGAGGATGCGATCTTCGTTGTGAACACGGAAACGACCCTCTGTTTATTAAATAAAAAATCTGGTGCAGTGGGGGTTTAGAGCTGAGACCCCAGAAGGCGCTCGTGCACTTATTTTCGATGTGTAGAGTCTCAGGGTTTGATTTCTGGAAGTGCTTGATCGGGTCGAATGCTACACCCTGTATATTGTATTTTGCACTATGTTTTATCACTTTGTTTAATTTAGCACTGATTTGATTTTTTCAGCTATTGCAGGGTCAACGGCTGCACCCTGTATATTATTATTCTTGGAAAAAAAATAACACTATGGTTTAAAGGAAATACAAAATTATTTATTAAAAGATGTTGAACAGAGTTGAGAAGAATTTATTTTATTTTTACAAGTTTCTTTTGAAGTTGAAACTAATCGACAACAGAAATTCTAGTTCAAATGTGCTTTTAGAGGGCGGAATATTAAACATAATATTTTTAGTCGCAAACTCCTCTATAAATCCTTATTTTACTATAAGGAACCTAACCAGACTGCAACCAACAGCTACTCTCCGGGCTATGTGCCCCGCCGAGCGCTGAATTACCAGTTACAAGCCTGGCGCGTTAAGTGTAATAATTGCATATTACCATCAAAACGCTAATGCTTCGATTGCAACAAACACCAGCCGAAAGACTGATCCTACTTAAAGGAGCTCCCTTGCCAGTCGTCACACACCACTTGCAGACTGCAGTTTCGAGCTGTTGGCTCTCGTCAGTGCAAGGTAGGTATGCGACGACCGACATGAGAATCCTTTGACTATAGTACATCCCGGTATTTTTACAATAGCGACATGTAAAACAGCCAGCAGGCGCCATCCAGCGGTCCAGTGTCTGTTGCAATCGAAAAATAAATAGCCTGACTTGGCTTAGCATAGTTCAAATGTGCTTTTAGAGGGCGGAATATTAAACATAATATTTTTAGTCGCAAACTCCTCTATAAATCCTTATTTTACTATAAGGAACCTAACCAGACTGCAACCAACAGCTACTCTCCGGGCTATGTGCCCCGTCGAGCGCTGAATTACCAGTTACAAGCCTGGCGCGTTAAGTGTAATAATTGCATATTACCATCAAAACGCTAATGCTTCGATTGCAACAAACACCAGCCGAAAGACTGAACCTACTTAAAGGAGCTCCCTTGCCAGTCGTCACACACCACTTGCAGACTGCAGTTTCGAGCTGTTGGCTCTCGTCAGTGCAAGGTAGGTAGGTTCCTTATAGTAAAATAAGGATTTATAGAGGAGTTTGCGACTAAAAATATTATGTTTAATATTCCGCCCTCTAAAAGCACATTTGAACTATGCTAAGCCAAGTCAGGCTATTTGTTTTTCGATTGCAACAGACACTGGACCGCTGGATGGCGCCTGCTGGCTGTTTTACATGTCGCTATTGTAAAAATACCGGGATGTACTATAGTCAAAGGATTCTCATGTCGGTCGTCGCATACCTACCTTGCACTGACGAGAGCCAACAGCTCGAAACTGCAGTCTGCAAGTGGTGTGTGACGACTGGCAAGGGAGCTCCTTTAAGTAGGATCAGTCTTTCGGCTGGTGTTTGTTGCAATCGAAGCATTAGCGTTTTGATGGTAATATGCAATTATTACACTTAACGCGCCAGGCTTGTAACTGGTAATTCAGCGCTCGGCGGGGCACGTAGCCCGGAGAGTAGCTGTTGGTTGCAGTCTGGTTAGGTTCCTTATAGTAAAATAAGGATTTATAGAGGAGTTTGCGACTAAAAATATTATGTTTAACAGAAATTCTGTCTTAAGTTGCTTTTAAAATATATTTGAAAAATGTTGAAAAATAATTAATTTGGGAAAAATTCACTTTGACGATTGAGCCTCGTAGGCGAAGAGAAAATAGAAAAGGGGCCACTTAAGGCGAGGTCTTAAGACTAACTCTTTTTAACTAGGTTTCGGCCTGGGAAGCTAGAATTGAATAGCTTGTCACGAAAAGTTTGCAGGGACTGGGAAGGTATCTACAACATTAGTTAAATAGTAACCGGACCCGTTCAATAGCATAATCAGCTATTATACAAAAATTCACTTTTTGAAACTTATATTTTTCCACATGAACACTACGCGAATACTTAAAACTGGAGTCACTGTCAAAACTGAACTTAACTTCGGCTTGTTGCACGCCGGTATTTATACTGTTTTTGAGAAGTTTTGTTTGTCGCGCCCCATCGAATCTCGCATCCCTTTATAAAGATCTGGAAAGGCTTGGAATCGCTCCGTGCGGGCGAGGATGAGTCATCAATTACGACATGTTGCGCAATACTGGAAATTTTAAGATTTCGAAGATAAAAGTTATATAGAAAAATCGGCAATGAAAATAGAATGAAAGTCGGATCTATTTCAGTTTAGAAGTTATTAAAGTTTTTATTAGTAAAATCTGACGCGACCCCGTAAGGTATTAACGGAGGTCCGATGTTTAAAAGTTGAAACGATATGAAAATGTTCCCGATAGATGAGTAGTGTCTGAAGGCAAGATATTAAAATGTTCCTAACGGGAACGGGTACGAGTCGAGTTGAACCGAGATATTGTATGCTTGTATGCTATTATACGAGGAGTGATCAAAATTGGTGAAATTTAAAATAGCAATCGAATTGCGGAAATTTGATGAAATGAAGTTCGAACTTTTAAGACTCGAGGCACGGAACGTGATTTGAAGTATACAGGGGGTGATCGAAAAGTAATAAGATTAAAATTTGAAATGGATGCAAGAATTGAATGAATTGAAGTTGAATGGCGTGTTTGAAGGTAAGTTGAAGTATATAGTATAAGTCAAGAAGTAATAAGATTCTGAAAATAAAATTGTTTATAGAAAATTTACGGATTGAAGCAAGACGTTGAAAATTTGGATTTAGATAGTGATTTTGGTTATGTTGATGAATATACGGGGGCTATATTTTTAAGGGACGTTTTTTGTGAAATTTCTTTTATAAAATTACTGGAATGAATGTTGGGAGTGGGTTCTCGGTGATTTTACGTTCCATGTGAATTATGGAATGTGCGTAAATTTTTTCTGATTTTGGTGACCTTGGATGTGGTTTTTTGGGGTAAACTAGGTCTGGTTGATTTTTTTATCATGGTCTGTCATGATGCCTGAGCTAATATGAAATTTCTGTTAATTTTGCATTTTTTTAATTTCTGTTTTTGACTAATAGGGGGAATACCCTATAACAGTTGGAACGGTCACCCATCCAACTACTAACCGCGCCTTACGTTGCTTTACATCGCATAACGAAGTATGTACATAGTGAAGCATTAAGATGACCCCCGTCACTACTTGGTAAATACAGCAATCACTGATTTTTGAGAGAATGGATTGACTTTCAATTCATACAAAAGCATATTATGGCCTTGCATTGTCGGGTACATCGAGCATTAGCCACTTTGATCAATAGGCCTGAATTTCATTAAGTTTGTTATTTGGTAAATGTGGTCGCGTAAATCAGATAAATAAAATAAACAACTCATTTTATTATTTAATCTATTAGGCTTGTGTAAGAATATTACCTTGCTTTGGAGATAGATATCGAACTAAATAAAGAATTAAAAAAGAAACTAACCTAAACCTTAGTATTGTCTATTCTAAATTACGCTGATATTATTTATGACCCATGTCTTCATACCAGAATTACTAACAGAGCAGAATAGAAAAATCCAAATTAACTATGTAATTAGTTTTCAACTAGGTATACAAAACGTTACCACATAACTTGGGAAAATTTTCGAACTTGGATGGCCCACTATTCATGTTTTTTCCATTAAACACCTACTTACCAGTCAATGCCCTGAATATCTAATAGAGAAATGATCATCTCGTTACAATGTTAAAATTAGCCAGTCTCATCATCTTACTGTCGCTAACTAGAGAACTACTTTTTTTAAAATATCATTTAGTTATTACGCGATTAAACTCGATAAAAGCATAGCACTGAAAATAATGTATCATCATCATAGTCATCATCAGCGTCATCTTCATTATCATCATCATCATTGTAATTATTATTATTCATATTATATATTTTATACATGCCCAAAATAATTAATTTATTATTACTTACAATGCTTATTTATTTATATTTCACTAGTATTTGGTATAAGAAACCGCATATAGGTCATGTGCCAGATACTCAAGTAAGCATTTAATTATTTTAAAAATGCGCGGCATAAAATTTCCTCGTTTGAAAAGTCGAGGACATCGTTAAGGCAATAGCGTAACGTAAGACGTGTGATGAAATACCTAAGGGACTCAATGAGTTTCAATCAAGGAAAAAAAATAATTAGAATAGAAGAGCTTTGCCACACTCGTTCTACATATTTTACCTGGTCAAACCAGTTTCATATTTACTGCAAATATTTATTTACCATTGACTTTTATTACATAGTCAAATAATCATAATTATAAAAATAAAATTTGGTATCGAAGAGTGAAATTAAACTATAGTATGTATTTCAAATGTGCTTTTAGAGGGCGGAATATTAAAACAATATTTTTAGTCGTAAACTCCTCTATAAAATCCTTATTTTACTATAATGAACGTAACCAGACTGCAACCAACAGCTACTCTCCGGGCTATGTGCCCCGCCGAGCGCTGAATTACAAGTTACAAGCCTAGCCATACTTAACGCGCCAGGCTTGTAACTTGTAATTCACCGCTCGACGGGGCACATAGCTCGAAGAGTAGCTGTTGGTCGCAGTCTGGTTACGTTCCTTATAGTAAAATAAGGATTTTATAGAGGAGTTTGTGACTAAAAATATTATGTCTTAGTATGTATTTGTATATGGGTATGCTGTGTTACGCTTGATTTTGTCATGGCAAATATAAGTATTAATTTTTACATTTGTTTTGTAGATTAAAAAAAAGGAAGTTCACTTATCAGTATTTTAGTTAATTATTTTCAATTAGTTGAGTAAATTTAGTCATTAACATTACTTGTAATTTTAAAAATCATATATTCAACAATAGTTCAACACTTAATATACAGGGTGGACCATTAATAATAGACCATAGTCCAGGGGTAGATTATTTGAGAATATGAATATGAGAATATAACCAAATATGCTTTAGTAAAATGTTGCTGTGGAAAAAGATACAGGGCGTCAAAATTCAAATTATTTTTTCATTTTTTTTTTTCAATAACTCAACAGCCTCTTGACTAATCTTCGCTAAATTTGCTAGAGGAACTTTTTTTATTCTAAGGAACAATAATTTATGTATTACATCACGTTAAATCATAGAGGGCGCCGCAGGATCTGTATCTTATGAAGAATTTTTTTCATATTTTTTTTTGACGAAACGTTATGGTACTTCTGACTAGAAAATCTGATAAGGGCGTCATTTCCACGTATGAAAGGTGCACTTGGTAGAACTTGATAACTCCAACCGTTTTCGAGGAAAGTGCCGTTAAACATTTCAATAATTTTTTAAAAGACAAATTCAAATTTAATGAAAAAAAGTGTATTTATTGAAAAGTGTGCTTTGGTTACGTTTTAGTTCTGTCATTTACGTCATTTAATCATTTTATTTTGTTCTTGTGTTCTTCGAGCTAATTTCTTTAACTTCTTTATTTACAATGCCTAAACATAATAATTTTT
This sequence comes from Leptura quadrifasciata, assembly GCA_963675555.1. Classification (NCBI taxonomy): domain Eukaryota; kingdom Metazoa; phylum Arthropoda; class Insecta; order Coleoptera; family Cerambycidae; genus Leptura; species Leptura quadrifasciata. Next base: position 160,123,632 of record OY776676.1, read on the forward strand.
CAAATAGGGAAAAGAGGAATATGATATGTGTTTACGCACAAAATAATTTTAGCAGACGTGCTGTGCTGCATTGTAATATCCAAATAGAATACAGCCAGACCACAAAATTTTCAAAGATCTATTTCGTTGTTTGGAATATATGGGTTCATTTCGCCATAAAAACAATGTAGGACGACCGAAACCAATTACTTCAAATCAAGAACTAGAAATTTTAGTTCATGTGGATGAAGATCCTCAAGTCAGCTCAAGTCGTTTAGCAGCGGCAACAGGAGTGAGTAAACAATCTGTCCTAAGAGTCTTACATAAAGAACGCTTCTACCCATATCATCTCACTCCTGTACAAAACTTACTTCGAAGGGATCTTCCACAAATGCTACAACTTTGTCAATTTGTTCTAAATAAACACAACACGGATCGAAAGTTTGTTTAGAAACACTTTATTTACCGTCGAAGCAACTTTTAGTCGCCGAGGTGTTTTTAACTGGAGAAATACCCATTAGTGGGAAGTAGAAAATCCTCATGCCATTAAAGAAGGGCATTTTCAGCAAGAATTTAAGATTAGCGTTTGGTGTGGTATCATCGGCGATCAATTATTGGGATAATTTGTCCTTTCTCTAAATTTAAGTAGACAGTCTTATCTGTTTTTTCTTCAAAATACTTTTCCTGATATATTACATGCTTTCATGCTAAACATACGGAACAGAATGTGGTTCATGTAAGATGGAGCTCTCCCTAATTTCTCTATTGAAGTCAGGAATTATATTGATGAGACTTTCCCACGAAGATGGAACGGTCGAGAAAGTGAGTTTGCTTGGCCACCAAGGAGTCCTCATTATAATCCTTTGGATTATTATGTGTGGAGACATATGAAGTCCTTAGTCTATGCAAATACTATCAAATAAAGAGAAGAACTGTGGGACAAAATAAACAACGCATCGAATTTTATTAGAGGACAGGAAGATGTATTTTTCAATGTAAGAAAATCTTTTATGAATAGAAATAGAGTACTGGTAGGAGCTGGCTGGGCGCCATCTACAACCATTTTATATTACCTAGAGAGAGAAGTGTTATCTGTCTCATTCGCGCACTTCTAATATACATTGAGTTGCATGTCTGGGTCAGTCTGTGGACGTCAGATGATAGAGTCGGGATTTACCTCGGGACCCAGTTTCTCTTTGAACTAGAGGAAAACCACTTTACTACAATATATGGATATATTAGAGGCACAGGTACTACAGTGAAGAATAGAAAATGCCAACTCACAAGTTAAAAACAATAATAAAAGTTTATTGAACCAAAACTTGATAACAGGAACGGTAGCCGCCGAAGGCAGCCTTAAAAGTAACGCAGAGCAATATTAAAGGCTTAAAGTATTACAACAAGCGTGCAGGTAAAGCTCAAACACAGTTAATTACACACAAACACAACGGATCCTTTCTACCAACGTTTATAACATGCCCTTGGAAAAACAAGTCATTTTTCTTCATGAATTGCTGTCGTATCCGCCAACAAATAACGAAGAGAGACACTTTCTGTTGATTCCTGTCGGATTCCCCTAAAATATAGCTTCGTTAGATGATTTAAGTTCAATTTATTTTAGGCATATCAATTGGAGATGCTGGAGAGGCTATTTTGTAATAGATTGCAATCCCAAGCTAATAATATTAACTTCAAATTGACAGCGTAAATCAAACTAGAATATCTTTCGCAATATTTTTTAAATAATCTATAAAGAAAGGGCCCAAGAATTGATCCTTGCAGAACAGCAGATATTACTAGGTACTCGATAAATATCCTAATTAATTTATTCCTCCATGTTCCATATTTCTATTAGAAACTAGCAAATTTTTTTTATACAAACTATACAATAATAAATGCATAATGTTTAGTAAAATTTACTAAAAACGCATTTCCTACAATATACACCGCCTACTACAGTCATCATGATATGAATTATAGCATATGATTTATTGGAAATATTGACATAAAAAAATTGAAAATAAATACGATTAAAAATTATATATCACGTTTATTTTCCCAGCTCTCGAAAAGGTAAATACTCTCCCGCATTGGTGCACGTATGAAGTTGCCCCGAAAAGCTTTACCGCCCATTCAAAAACAACAATAGCAATAAAATTCGTGTTAAAAGTGTTGTGGTTTGTTTTAAGCGGTGCATTCTTTCATTTCCAGTTTTAAATAGTCTTTTTATAAATAGTACTCACTGATAAGTGCAAGGTAAACATTGTACAATACACATGAGCCTAGAGCGTTTCTTTCCATTTAAGATCTATCCGACACACATGTGTCAGTGTCTTTATAATATACGTGTGAACAGACTACTTGTTTTTTGCTCTCGTTTCGTTGAAAGAAACTTTTCAGCGTTAATCTTTCATGAAATATTTCTTTGCTACTTAGATAGGGTCGGTTTCTTTTCATTAACAAAATATTTAAACAGAGAGGTATATTTTATGTTTATCTTACTATCATACTATTTACTTAACGTATAAAAGTATACATTTTTAAAATGATTATTTAATAGGGAAATGTAACAAAATGTTTTAATTTTTTCCCCCATATTCAGGTGATCATGATTTTTTAATTTACTTGTTTGATTGCTATGACAATCAGATTTTGGAGTTCATTTACCTTTTAAAAAGGTAAATTAGTATATCCTCAATTAAAACCAGTATGCAGAAATATAAATATTGAGTATAAAAATGCACAAAAACGATCTGTTAAATAGCATAAAGACCAACCGTTTTATATAAAAATTGATTTAAAATAGCTGTTGCATTCTCACATACTTTTAAATTGTGTAAGAATATTTTATATTTGAAGAATCTTTACATGTCAATATTTAATTTGCCTATGATCAATTTTTGTTTAAATAAAAAAAGGGTCAAAAATTGAAATATTTTTTTTGTTTCTCAGTCATTTTAAAATTCTATAATTTGAACTATCGCACATTTCTTGATGGCGGGACTTCACAAGTGTGTACATTTTTGCCAACAATTACGGTTTTTTTTTGTTTTTTTTAGGGGTGAGCGTAGATGCGTCTTTACTATGTACATACTTCGATATGCGATGTAAAGCAACGTTAGGTGCGGTTAGTACTTGGATGGGCGACCGTTTCAAAGAAGACCATATCCTCGCCTCACATATCTTCCAGCGGCTTGTAAATAGTGTATGCGCGGAAGCTATGTAACCTTAGGCGAGGGTTGTATAGGGGATATACCATCCTTCGGAGGATGTCAAGCCGTCAGCCCCCTGTCTATTAAATGTTAGGCAAGTAAAAGATCCCTACTTCTCTCCTTAAGGGAAGACGTTCGGCAAAATTTCTGGTTGGGAGTAGCTCGTCAATAGGCGACGGTGATAGGTCTCTGTAGCGGAAATAGACCAACGTTAAATAAATGTTAGAAAAAAAATTTCGGTTTTCAACTGTTTCAATGCCTATTCTGATTTGAGATATTAATTGACAATTTTACTTTGTAAGATCTAAATTTTCCCTAAGTTTATTGGAATTTGCCCCAGTTCGTTATATCTCAAATGTGAGTGGGAATTTGCATAATAGAAGCTCATGAGTACATCACGACTACAGTGTAATGACATAAACCTCAAGCCATAATAGTTTTATATTTTATTTATTACACAAAATATCTATCTGTTTTTCCCAATCCAAGTATCTATCAAATGTTATGCCTAGCATTTTGACCGTTCATAGAAAGCAATATCAGTTCCACTAAAAATTGACATATCCAGATTTCGGCGTAAAATAAACAACAGCATATTAGTTTTATTTTATTTAAATTAAGTTTGTTTTCCTCAGACCAATGAACTATCTGTGAGTACACTAACTCAGCGAAGTTTTTAATAACATTTAAGTCATTTTCAATGATTAAAATATTTGTATCATCCGCATAACAGACACAGTAAATATTTGGCATTTTATTTAAAAATATTATTAAATCGTTGGCAAAAATATTAAAAAGTAGAGGCCCCAAAAGAGATCCCTGTGGAACTCCATGCGTTATGTTGCATTTTGCACCTTTTATATTATAGTTTAATTTAACGATCTGTGTTCTATTGTTTAGGTAAGAGGAAAAGAGGTTTAAAGCAACTCCTCTGACTCCATACCTGTCTACGATGATGAATAGAATTGCATGGTCAACAACTTCAAAAGCACGAGAGAAATCAATAAATAACCCTAAGGTATATTACTTGTTATCGAGGGCATTAACAATTAAGTCTTGGAACTCACAGAGTGCTGGTTCAGTGCTCTTGTTTTTAGAGAAACCGTGTTGACAAACAGGTAGTAAATCATTCTGATACAAGATATAGCAAATTCAAATAGTTTAGAAAAACTGCAAAGCAAACTGATGGCTCTGTAATTTTCGTAATCATTAGTATCACCTTTTTTATATGAAGGTTGGACAATAGCTAACTTGAAAATGTCTGGAAATTTCCGGTGTTAAAAGATAGGTTTATTAAAACAGCCATTGGCTGATAGATACTCAATTTACAATGTTTAATTAAATTATTGGAAATATTTTCGTATCCACAAGAGTTAGACGATTTCAGCTTATTTGTTAAAGATAATTATCTCATGATAAGACTGGTTTTCAAAAAAAATGATCGTTCAAAAGAAGGCACATTGGAGCTTAAAATGATTGGATCAAAAACAGAATTTTTGCTTATTGCGGATGGAATTTTTTTGACACTTTCTGCTATAGTTATAATATTTGACTTGTTTGATTTGTCTTTTATTTTATTTATTGTGTTCCACATTGCCTTTGTTTTGTTATATGCATCTTGAATTTGCCCTCTCATCATAATTTCTTTTATCTATTGCAAGTGCTTTGCAGTATTGTTTTTGCAAAAGTACACTAATATTCCTATAAGCTTGATTCATTTTCGCAAAGTCGCTAAAAAGTGTAACCATATATGTGTTTGCATTCTCTTAATTCGTCAGTCATCCATTTATCATTCTGTGTGTTTTAAACAGTGATACCCTTTTTAGAGGGAGACATAGCTGAAAATAATACATTATGGTATCATTAATAATCCTACAAGCCTTATTTGCACTATCTTGAGCATACATTTCTTGCCAATTTACCCAATTACAGAACTGTACAATGTTCTCTTTGCAAAAATTTCGACCATGAACAAATTACCATCAAAACGCTAATGCTTCGATTGATGGTAATATGCAATTATTACACTTAACGCGCCAGGCTTGTAACTTGTAATTCAGGGCTCGGAGGGGCACATAGCCCAGAGAGTAGCTGTTGGTTGCAGCCTGGTTACGTTCTTTATAGTAAAATAAGGTTTGTATAGAGGAGTTTGCGACTAAAAATATTATGTTTTAATATTCCGCCCTCTAAAAGCACATTTGAACTGTATTTCTCTTGTTTTAAAATCTTCTATTACTAATTATTTTTTCTTTTTTCAACTGCATTTTCTGCATTTTTGCTTTTAATCCATTATTAACTCATGTTAGTTCTTCATTTATTGACAGTTCCACAGCAAGTTTGATGAGTAATTTGGATAAGATATTAATTTGGTATTTTAAATTCCTCATTATCACTGTCATATTTTATACCAATATAACTTGTATTAGGTGTTTGGATGGTGCATTGTTGTTTTTGTTGACAAGGGGACTTACATAATTACTGGATTACCTGATTTATTATTTTTAGGTACCCTCTATACTTTGTTCACTTCTTTTAGATTCTGTACAGTTTTTTTGCGATGGTCAAGCAGTTTTCTGAATGGCTCAAGATCCCCTAGTTTCACTTCGATATATTCAAAAATAATATAATTATTTTGTACTTTGTGGCATCTAGTACATAATAGGTAATCTGTACAATCATGAGATTTCTACCCTGAAACATCTTTACCTATCTACAGAGGTATTTTAGATTTACTCATTGATTATAGTGTGATTAAATTTAGAGGAAATAAAGGGGAAATTAAAGGAGATCTAAGGGGGAAACTGGAAAATCATTACAAAATGGGAAATTTGGTATATTTTGCTGCAGTTTATCCCTAGTATAGCTATGTTTATGCGAAGGATATTTATGTTTAGAATTGTTGACGCAGTTATTAGTTATTTTTATGATTATTATCTAATTAAATCTGTGATGGGAAATAAGCACTAGTATTATTGTTAAAAATTCCAAAAGTGTTCGTTTCCTATTATAAAAAATATTACAGAACAAACGGCCTCGCTGGTGCGATTCATACAACTTAAACTAGAGTTTATTAAACCTTTTTTAACTTCGGGATTTAACTTTTTGGTCATTCCCTCGCCCATATTTATTTCATTTAACTTATTCTCACGTCACATTCCAAATAAATAATCTAAATCAGTGGAATACATATTTCATATCGATTAAAATTAGAATTTAACCCCGGCATCTATTAATATTCTGTAATTCCTGATTCAGATATTCCACATACACCTTGCAGATATATCGATTCCTGCTACACTCTCAAATAAAGATATTATAGCTTTGATATTTTAGATTCCTTTGATATCCTCATACCTCAAGGGTATAAGGGATAACTCGCATCCTTCCTTCGACAAATATATTTAAAAGGCTGTAATTGTGTATTCAATACACAAATATAAACCTCTTAGTCAGTGCTTACAATATTTTATTTATGGCGAAATAGATTTTTAATATCGTTTTTTACGGAGACGTTGTAAATAAAATTTGAAATTAGTTGTTGGTTATGAATTCTATGGAAAATGTACTTCGTTAATAGTTATTATGGAAAAAAAAATAATAAATATTGCCTTGTTAATAAAATAATAGGGCCAGCGTAGGTCCCCCGATTTTACCACAGTCAATCGTATCGTCATAAGTAAACTAAGAGCTAAAATGCGATAATTGGATGGGTGACCCCAAAGGATGTCAAAGCAAAAAAAATAAATAAATTAGAAACACAGTAATTAAGGAAAAACTACTCTTAGGAAGTTACCTAAGTCAAAATTTAATGAAAAGTAATCTCATTCAAATTAGCTAAAATCCATAGACGTGAATAAATTTACCCAATAATATTAGATGCAGTTACGAAATACGACTCAATAAAGTTGACAATTCATAAACAAATAACCGAAATCATGAAACTATTTTACCATACCTACCGAATTTACTTTCATTTTCGCTCTACGGAGCCTTTTTTATTCAAAATTATCAGAAACTCATCAAAGAGTGTAATTTTAGAAAGTATACTAAATGTCGCGGCACGGGGACATAATGTCGCCCCGACCACAAAATTTAGTATAACGGAAACTTCGGAAATTTTCAACATAAAAACCTTTTTACGAATCCATGTTGTTAAGCACTGCAACTCGTGCGTTGTGTTAAATATTACAAGTTAATCCAGTCTCTAGTCAAAGTATTTCGATAGTTTTAGCGAAAATAGCCCTTAGCGTCGAGGGTGCCCTATCATTTTCTAGCAGTCGATTTTGACGGGAAAATGATGGATTTTAACGGTATTTGCCCTAAACCGGTTCCTCAGTGATTCGGTGTCAAAAGAGTGTAATTACGATGTACTTAGAACGTGCATGGGACCGCCTTGCCTGAACGTATGAATCTATAATTGCAGAATATAATTCAAGGTCGTCGCGATTCAAGCATTTTTAAGCTCAGAGGAGCGACCAAAATTGATATTGAACTGAAAATACGTCAATAGACAGGCAAGCAAAAGTCCACCAAAAAATTATAAACATTGAACATTTTACCGAATCTTTTTGTGTAACCGTAACTAAACACTGGATGGTAGTTGGTACATTATGAGTCGTTCCGTTCCTCACTATGTGTACACGGGCCAGACTATAGTTTGTAAATGCATTTTTCTTGAACGTTTTTTAAAAATATAATTTTTTAAAAAGATTTAATATATATTTTTTGAATTTTATATTGTCTTTTTCTTGTGTCTCAAAATTCCTTTTCAGGTTTAAATTTAAGAAAGTGTGTTACATTTATACTGTTACGACGTCCAATTGGTACCATCAGTGAAGCAATTAAGCAAAAACGAAACAGTAAGTATAAATGTTGTATTATTGTCCGTCTGAAACAGTCGCTTTGAACCCTTCTGTATGAAGGTTTAAAATATCCACTTTGGAAAATCTAATAAAAGTCCTTCAGACATGTAAAGATGGATCGTTCACACCATAACGAATACTTCGCTGCAGTTACCAAAATTTTTATTTTGCAATAGCTCCTAAACTACTAGTAAAACTGAATTCATTTGAAATTTTGGTGAAACCATAAAAAAAACATAATTTTTAGTTGTTCCAATCGACAAAACATCAAATTTCAGTAGAGCTAAATAAAATATCCGTAAATTTCCATTAGCCTGACAAGTTTTCGCACACAACAGATGTTTCTTGGACCCTTAATGTCAAATCTCTGTGGGCTCTAGTTCGATATTCCATCCAACCTATCTGAGTTGGGTATGGTTTGAAAATTAATTAATCTTTTTAATGAATAAATAATAGTAAACAAAACTTATGTTAAAACATTCAGAATTGAATTCCTTTCAGATCTATATAACTGTCAATGAAAGAATTCATTATATTAATTAAAAAAATTACATTTCAAGCAACAGTCACGTGACTCGCAGCCAAATGAGCGGCAGAGGCACGTTAAACGACATTTATGAAAAACGTTTCGGAGAGACTCTCGAATCTATTAAACCCAACAGTCAAAAGGTTTGTAAACCAGTCTTTTCGGCTGTAAAAGCTGTAGCAAATTTGGGCAGGAAAATTTTTTGACAAATGAATTGAAGCAAATCAGTCGCGAGTCATTACTTCGTTGAACACGAAGAAAGAATTCATTCTAAATCAAACTTTTCAGTAGTTTTCTAAAAACAAAAAGTGAACTTTTTATGTGAACATTTAAACCCAAAGTCAATTTAATTTTTTAAAGCTTTTATTTTCAAACAACGCATTTAAAGCAAACGCAAATTTGCGTAGAAGTAAATATTTGCTGCTGTGCAGTTATAAATATATAGTTTTTAAATATTCGTGCTAAATATTTTTAATCCTAAATTCTTTTAGAATATTGAAAATAGTGGAATGATTTTAGTTCAAGCATTGATTCCGACTGAAGTATGTTTTGAGCTAAAAATTCTGTCAGTCTGATAAAATGGGACTTGGGGATGGGCGCTACAAAATAAACACAAAAGTACTACATAGAGGACTACTCATGAAAAATGGGGCAAATATATAAAATTATCTTCCTTTATTTAATACCCGTATATTAAAATCGAATATCGATTCCCACTTTTCATTTAAATTTCGAATTGGGATGGATGAAAAGACTAAAAAAAAATAAACGATAAGCTTTATTACGTTAAAAATGTACGTTTTCACATATATCCGTGCACGGTGACCAAATCGAATAAAAAATGAAACACGAAATACACATTGTCAGGGGCGTCGCACAAATTTAGTGAACTGACTAATGCTCTGAAAATATGTGATTTTACACGTATAAAAAAAATAATTTATGCAGTATATTTATTTCATTTTGAAGAATGCGGTTGACATCGTTAGAATATATTTTTATTCGAGTGAATTATGACAATTTAACAGTTTCACATGTAATGCTACGTTCTAGTGGGGCATAGAGCCATTGGTGTGACCCTTGCAGACAATCCCCAGGTATCCTTGTGCGATATTCAATAATTTTTTTTATCCTACACCTACCCTACACTAAGTAACATTAACTGAGGTGTTATTTTATATTTACATATTTTTAATAATTTATGGTAGCTTTGTTTGTAGTTAGTTGCTTTACAAATATACTCGTTCTGCAGACCTTCTTATGAATCCACGATACCGATTGAAAGTTAGTGAAAAAACTCTCTCAATCTAAATCTATGCAATCATTTGCCTACACAAATCAAGCAGTTACATCCAGTTAGCTTTGAATCAAAAAATTTAAAAAAATTATCCTAAAGCACTGCTTTTATTCTGTTGATGAATATCTAAGAACTCTTTACAGTGATCCTATAGGCATGAATGTTATATGCATCTACTTGCGGAATATTTGCCATTTTAGTTCATCTTTTCTCTTTTGTTTCGTATTTATTCCCTACTTGTGTGTTTGTTACCATTATTTGTTTATCTGTCATATACATGTAATTCTTGTGGTATACTTAATATTAAGATATTATTTTACTTTGATTGTTTCTGTTAATTGCCGACTAGTAACTAGCCATATCCATGTATTCAGTGGCTTGCTACATATATTGTAAAAAATATGAATAAAGTCAAATAAAGACTATCTATCTGTCCATCTACCTATCTACATATAGGAAGTTCGATAAAAAATACGTACCTATTTAAAGTATCTAAATTTTATTTTTATTCAATTCCAGATATGACTTACGTACAAAAATAATAACATAATGTGAACATGCCTGTAACCATTCTCAAGTAATTTAAAGACAATGAAATTAATTTGACCATTGTGATAAATCAGCAATAGTTATTCTTCAGAAGAAGGCGATCTTTTTGTCAATTTTCTTACATCTTTCACAATACATAACTATCTGTACAGCGTACAATGTTCTATATTCATTATATCCGTGAGTTCACTATGATTTTTCCCAGACATAGAAGTTAATGATTTATCCGCGATTAGGTTTATATATGAATTTTTTAGAACATGGTTTATATTATTCACATATACAATGAATAAAAGGGCCTTCAACATACTACCCAGCGACTCCCCAGCTTATTTAATTGTAACCTGCTTAGAATCATTTGATTATCTTCGAAGTTTATATGTTACTTCTACGTCCAGTGGAAGTATAGTAACGCAAAATTTTTTTTTTTTTTTTTTTGAAATCGGCTTAAAATGTCATGAAACGTCGAGATTTTAAATTTGAGCAAAAAAAATTCCTGTCTGTCGTTCGGTCTGTCTGTAACTTTTTTTGTGCGCACATTTACTCTGGAACCGTTTATCATATTAACTTGAAATTTGGTACATTTATGTATTGTAACGAGATCTGAAACTAGATTATATTTTGATCCAATTCCGTTGAAGGGTTCGGGGGTAAATGGGGTAAATAAGGGTAAATAGGCAAAACAAGCAAGAGTCCATAAAATTGCAATTTAGGGCATGTACGAAAAGTTAAGGTCTTAAAATTTTTTTTGCCATCAGTCACCCACCGCCCTTACTATCACCCCCATACTACAACACTATTATTAAAGAGGGTAAAAAAAAATGAAAATGCGATTTAATGTGTATACAAGAACAAAACGCTTCAAAAAATTTTTTGGCGTTAGCTACCCCCTCTACCATCCCATTGCAACCCCCACCCTATTATTAAAAGGGGGTAAAAAAATTTAAATGTGATTTAGTGTGTATACAAGAACGAAACGCCTAAAAAAATTTTTTGACGTTAGCTACCCTCTCTACCACCCTCATTGCCCCCCATCCTATTGTTAAAGGGACTAAAATATTACATTGGGATTTAATTAAAATGTGATTTAGTGTGTAAACAAGAACAAAACGTCTAAAAAAATTTTTCTGGCGTTAGCGTTAGCCAATTTTCCAGCCTTTTATAATTCTTTAACAGAGACAGACTGGAATTTTCTGGAAGATTATTCGAATGCAAATGTTTCCTGCGATAAATTTTATGACAAATTATACAGTATCTTGGATAATTATGTGTCAGTTTATAAAAAAGGTACATGTATATGCCCTGCTTGGTTTACTCCGGGCATTGTAAACTATATAAAATTTAAAAATAAACAGAATGGAATATAAACAATTCAAAACTCTATGATCTCAGTGAGTTTTATCGTCTGAGAAAAATTATTAAGAGGCTGATTAATGTTGCAAATAAAAAGTATTTGAAAAATGTCCGAGACTCAATTATGTAAGAAGCAAAACTCCAGAATTCCAGGTAGTATGACGCATAACAATATCTCTTATGACAGCCCTCAGTTGACTGTCGAACTATTTGGGGAGTATTTTAGTAGCGTTTACCTACCTCAAAATAACAATTCATTGCTACCTCAAAATATTGATTCGAATATTACACGTGTCCACTTTCACTCCAGACGATTTTGTTAAAGTTTTAAAAAAATTAAGAAACAAATTTACTTCTGGACCTGGCGGAATATCATCTTTTTTTGTAAAGGATAGTGCATATGTTTTTGCCAAACCTCTTTCCATTTTGTTTGGTTTAGCGCTGAAGACTGCGACATTGTGGAAAATGGCTAAAGCCTGTCCCATTTTTAAAACCGACGATCTATTTACAGTTAGCAATTATAGACCTATTTTCGCTCTGTGTAATTTTGCAAAGGCTTTTGAAATGTTATTGCAAGATAATATCCTGTTAGACGTGAAGAATTATATTACTCAACTTTAGCATGGCTTCATGGGAAAACGATCTGCACTATCTAACCCATGTTTAGTTATGCAATTTATTGCTGAAAATATCGATAATGGCAGTCAGGTTGACGTTATCTACACAGACTTTCTAAAGCCTTTGACCGCATAGACCATCCAACTTTACTGAAAAAATTAACCTTGTTCAGCATTAATGATTCCATTGTTTTATTACTTAAGTCTTACCTTTACTATCGTAAAACGAGCGCGGCAATTCAGCACTCGTGCAGCGGGATGCCGGGTGAGGAGCCTAGCGCTACCGCTTCTCTCCTTTCTCTCTCACAAATACACATCCCACTCCGCTCGTCTGGTTTTATAAATGTATCACGCGTGCGTGAATTGATTGCCCTTGAAAATGAGCCCGGCCCGAAGTCCCTAACCCTTTCCCTTGCCCTTCTACAGGGTAAAAACTTTGCGGACCCCCCTCTCCCTTTAATCATCCGATCGCAATCTGATCGGACTCAAATGAATGAGCGGAACACAAAGTAGACACATTAGTACACAATCTTACGTTTGCTGCGCGATTTGCGGAAAAAATTGCGGAAGTTACAGAAGTTTCAACTTCATTTACGTTTACCCTTCACCCTGCTCCCCCGCCTCCCCCGAATTAACCTAACCACTTTAAATTTGTACACAGTACTTAAGTCCTAAGCGTCTATCGGAGGAAGAAAAAAAAAGTCCCTAAGTCAGTTTTTTCTCCGAAAAAAACCGCGAAAACGGCTCTCGGTAAGTTCCCGGCACAGCGAAAAATCTTTATACAAATCCGTACTTTCAAATCGCAATATCTTCAGAACCGCTAGACCTATTTCGACGAGTCAAAATTCAGTTTACGCGCTTTTTTGGGCCCTTCATTTTATCCATTTTACACTTTTTCGATCAGAATCAAACTAGTAGTAGTAGTTGTAATAATTGTTGGGGGAGGCCTGGTGCCTGGCAAGTAGGCCACAAATGGGCCCTTTTTACCTACCCCCTGACGTCCCCTCAACCGTTCACTCCTACTCCACCTCCTACTCCCTCTTGAAACTTTCCTGATCTCTTGAAACCTTCCTGAAGGTCAGGACATGTTTCCATTCGAGAGAGTCCATTTCCTCTTTTGGGAGCGTTGTGGCGCCGAAGAGTTCATACCTCAGGCGCCCGAACGCTTCACATAGTCCCAAGAAGTGAAACGATGTTTCTTCATCACTTCCGCATCTTGGGCAGGTGGGACCTTCCTCAACCCCTATCAGTGATAGGTGTCCTCTGAGCCTGCAGTGACCAGTTAGGACTCCGACCAATTGGTTCAGAGTCCTCCGGCTTCTGCCTAGCAACCAGGCCGCCCTTGACTTGTTCGGCCCCCTTACGAAGTCTCGAGCCTATCTACAGCCACTGCTCAGCCTCCAATGTTCCCTCAATGTTGCATGTGCCCACTCATCAAGGGCCGTAGCGACATGTTTCCTTGTAATTCCCAACATGGGCTCCGGGCCAAGACAAGGCTCCCTGGCTCCGAGCCTAGCCAATTCATCGGCTCTCTCGTTTTCTGGGATCCCGGTATGTCCCGGAACCCATATCAGGCTCACTTCCTTGTGCCTGGCAAGTTCCTATAGGGCATCTCCGCACTCCTAGACGAGGGGAGACCTCGTCCTGGGAGAGCAGACCGCCCGAAGTGCTGCCTGGCTGTCGGAACAGATACAAATATTTTGTTCCGTACCGTTCCTCGTTTCTTCCTTATATGCCACTTTTAGGATGGCATATACCTCTGCCTGGAAGACTGTAGTGTACGATTCTAGAGCAAAGCTCTCCTGTACTTCCCTGCCGTTCGGGGGAAAATTAATCTTTCCTTCTGCCCACTCTTCTCTACTAGGTAGGGTTAAAGTGTACTTTCTTTCTAATCTTAAGCGGTCAGTTGCCTCCCTCACCTTAAGGGCGGAGATTGGAATTTCCTCCTCCGCCAATCTGGCAATGGCTGCATGACCCTCTGCCCTTCCACTACATCGCCAGCTACCTGAGTCTCGCATTCTTAGATGGGCCGCCATGGCTTCCTTCTTGATCCAGGCTGGAAGCGTTGGCAGCCCTAGCATTACTTCCAAGGCAGCTGTAGGTGTCGTCCTCATTACGCCTGTTATCCCAAGACAAGCAAGTCTTTGAACTTGTGAGAATCAAACTAAGTGAGTTATGCCCGAAAAACTGATTTTCCCTGTCTTTACATGTAAATTACCCCCTTCCCTTCTCCACCATCTCCCTCGCGCCCGCAAACATGACCAGATGATAGAGGAAGTCCGACTACATAATATACACACAAAAGAAATAAAAAAAACTGTCGTCTTGGGGCTTTTTTCGTGCCAGATCAATCCCACTACATAGTTAATTTGCATTTATGGTATTTGAATTACGTTTTTGTTTTTTGTTATTTTGTATCTAGTTAGTAAGTTCAAAATAATGTGTTATTTTTTGAGTTGTCCTGTTATTAGATTGTAAAAATCTGCTGGGCAAATAAATAAATAAAGTTAGGTGTCTGATATTTTTACTGTTTCAGTCTAAATTAAATTAAACACTTTAACTCATCCTCCAGATCTTAAGACATCTACACTCGCTGCGTTTCAATAGTTTTTCGACAAACACCACAACATAGTTCGAGATACACCTTATCATTTAAAAATCAATCGACAAGTTTCTAAATGCTATTAATTTGAAATTGGATAAATATGACGACGCGCCGCTGCTTATTATTGAGTGTCCATAGTGTCAATTTTTATACGAACATTCTTCGTTCTCTACCCTGGTGGTATCATGATGAATGGGGGTCTCGACGCTGGGCCACCGCGACAAGATAAATACACTTGTCAAAATTTCAATTTCCGAAACCGTGTTCCATCCAGTGGCCCATTGGCATCAGCATGCAAATTCATGCATTCTGTCTGCTCAATACCGCTTTCTCTATCCTACTAATATCCGTTAATAGGACATGTCCTCGTTCGATAAAGGTCTCTATCAAAGGATCTCTTCCTTCATCGTTGTATTATGCAAAAGAATAATTGAATTATCGACCCACGTCGTTGTTTGATAAACAACCCTGTGGTAATTGATTTATTTCAATAAATGACACATATTTGTGACGCCTTTATACTGGACATAAATCAGCACGGTCTTTTAATTACATTATAAAGAAAAAATTAGCAATTTATCCACCCAAAGGTAGTCAAAAAACAATGCTATAGCGCAATTACGAGTAACATTGTTATGTTTCTGCGATATAATTCTGGAGAATTTGAAAATTTTCAAATCTGAACAAGTTCTCAAGATGTATGTCCTTAGCTATCAATTAGCAGTTTCTTATACACTTCTCTTTGATGTAATTAAATCATAATGATCTAATTATTGTCTTGTTATCGGCGAATTTTCTTAATCTTAATATTTGCAGGCAAATTCAATTAGATACCGCAACACTTTCTCCTGTACGATCATCTTCTTATGATACATTAAAGATGATACGCTGAATGCCTAAATAAAATGAAACGTTCATTTATAATAAAATAGTGATAAAAAATAAAGCAGAGACTTTCGTTAAATCATATATAATTAGAGGTGATTACAGAGGGTGAAACAAATGGAAAAAGCCGGAAAGAAAATGGAAAACGTTCTGCATCAAGCCCATACCTAAGAAAGGAAATCCGGAACAACTGATCTACGATTTAGCTCGAGGAACACATGAACAAAATAAAATGATTAAATGACATAAATGACAGAACTAAAGTGTAACCAAAGCACCCTTTTCAATAAATACACTTTGTTTCATTAAATTTGAATTTGTCTTTCAAAAAATTATTGAAATGTTTAAAAGCACTTTCCTCGAAAACGGTTGGAGTTATCAAGTTCTACCAAGTGTACCTTTTATACGTGAAAATGAAGCCCTCATCAGATTTTCTGGTCAGAACTACCACAGCGTTTCGTCAAAAAATAATATGAAAAAATCCCTCTTCAAGCACAGGTCCTGCGGCGCCCTCTATGATCTAACGTGATGTAATACATAAATTATTGTTTCTTAGAATAAAAAAGTTCCTGTAGCAAATTTGGTAAAGATCAGTCAAGAGGCTGTTGAGTTATTGACGAAAAACGAAAAAATAATTTAAACTTTGACACCCTGTATCTTTTTCCACAGCAACATTTTACTAAAGCATATTTAGTTATGTCCTCATATTTTAGCCCAAAGAATCTACCCCTGAGCTGTGGCCTATTATTAATGGTCCACCCTGCATATGGTTCTTGCTTTACTCAAGGAGACAAACACCGTTTACATAACTGAGATCTGAGTTGTGTTGTGAAAATAAAGTTAATATTCCCCCTCCCCCTATGAAACTTCATTCTTTCAATCAACCTTTTCGTTCATAGCAGCTCGGTGACAATAACAATATCCCAACGCTTAGCATCCTTAAATACCCCTAATTGTGTTTACCTGAATTACTCTTATTTTAACCTTAATTACCCTACATTGTTCATATTTTTTACATAAATTACCATTGGTTATCCTTAAAATTCTTCCATGTGAGGGCTTGGGAGACTAAGATGGCTTGGAACATGACTTGAGAAACACACTGTATATTGAAGTTTACATTCTATGTCTAAATAAACATCTCTGAAATTAAACATAATATTTTTAGTCGCAAACTCCTCTATAAATCCTTATTTTACTATAAGGAAAGTAACCAGACTGCAACCAAAGTTACAAGTCTGGCACGTTAAGAATTGCATATTACCATCAAAACGCTAATGCTTCGATTGCAACATACACCAGCCGAAAGACTGATCCTACTTAAAGTAGCTCTCCTGCCAGTCGTCCCACACCACTTGCAGACTGCAGTTTCGAGCTGTTGGCTCTCGTCAGTGCAAGGTAGGCATGCGACGACCGGCACGAGGATCCTTTGACTATTTGGTACATCCCGGTATTTTTACAATAGCGACATGTAAAATAGTCAGCAGGCGCCATCTAGCGATCAGTCTTTCGGCTGGTGTTTGTTGCAATCGAGGCATTAGCGTTTTGATGGTAATATGCAATTTATTACACTTAACGCGCCAGACTTGTAACTTTGGTTGCAGTCTGGTTACTTTCCTTATAGTAAAATAAGGATTTATAGAGGAGTTTGCGACTAAAAATATTATGTTTAATATTCCGCCCTCCAATATAATTACCCACCACAACAATTACATCCCATCACACTAATTACCACACCATTATAATTACCGCAACACTCTAATTGCCCCCACCACTATAGTTACCCACCACTACACTAATTGCCTCTCATCACTATAATTACGTCCCAGCACTTCAATTACCACCAGCCACTACAATTGCCCCCCACCACCACTTACGTCTCGCCCCCTAAGCCCCACCCCCTGATTACCTCCTACCACCCTAATTACCTTCCACCACTCTCATTACCACCACCACCACCCCCTTAATCTGATCACTGATCATGATCGTGCTCCGGCTGTCATTTCCATACTACTTGTACTGTAGTGTACTGTACTGTATTGTATTGGGTTGCATTGCATTGTATTGAATTATTTTACATTACATTGCGTTGCGTTGCAACTAGTCATATTTATTAAAATTAACGAGATACCTTAATGTTTTTGAAAGTGTTCCTAGAAGATTTTTTTTTATAGATTATTTGTCTTTGTAGTCGTTCCCCATTACTAGTTTTATTAATTGTATAAAAGTAATTGCACCCTGTATAATAAATAATAATAATAATAGTAATAATTTCAATAATGGTAATACCGTAATGGATTATTGTTTATTATTTCTCTTCATTCTGTCTTTCCAATTTGAAATGCGGTAAATAGTTATCATCTTGATTGCAGGATTTATTACAAAATTACGAATTACAAACTTGTTATTTTTTAACGTGAAATCAATAGTACTCAAAGTTAACGTTTATTAATATTGTATATTGATCGTTTATTTTCTTACTCGGTAATGTTGCTTTTTGTTAAAGCGCCTTTTTATCCTAAGCGAACACGAGCTTAGCCTGGTAATCGAAAATTGGTACTTAAAAGCTTAAAAGATGGGATAATGGATTTTGGCTGTTCTAATTTACTTAATTTACACTTCATTGCTAAACAAAGGCTGTTTTTAAATTACCTGCGGGTTAATATAAAATCACTTGAAATTTCAGTGTCAACCTAATGGATATTCCACCCAAAACAATCTAAACTATCTGGACATCCTAAGTATGTAAATACGTGATGTGCTAGGTGTGATAATAATTATTTTAGAGTAGATTCATGAATTGAGAATAAATAATAAATAGGTCAGTTAGTGTGAGAAAATCTCGTGAATTATAGATTTTAATTTAGTTTATTTTTCTTTTATCTTATCGGCAGATCTAAATAATTATAACCTGACTTTTTGTAAGTGTGGAGTACTTGTTTTTATTATTGCTAAAATTCTTTTAAACGGGTTTCTTTTTTTTTTATACATTTATTTAACGTCAGCCTATTTCCGCTACTGAGGCCTAACACCGACGCCTGTAGACGAGCTACCCCCAACAATTTTGCCGAACCTCTTCCCTTAAGAAGAGTGGGGATCTTTTACTTGCCTAACATTTAGTAGACGAGGGACCGACGGCTTTACATCCACTCCGAAGGATGGTATATCCCCTATACAACCCTCGCCTAAAGTTGTATAGCTTCCGCGCATACACTGATATACAAGCCGCTGGAAGATGTGTGAGGCGAGGACGCGGGGTTTCTTTTTTAAAAGGGGGAGAATTGCTAAGAGGTCGAAGGAACTGAAACGTTTCAATACTGTCGGCAAGAAGAGAAAATCGTAAATTAGCTAAAAAAGATATAGGTAAGTGATACTTTTATTAAATACTTAATAAAGAAACCCGAAAAGATATGAGAGAGAGAGAGACGAGGAGGTTTATTTCGTGCCGAGTAGTTTTGGGGATATGTTATTAGAATCTTGTAATTTATAAATTGAATTTTTTGTTTTGTCTAGTCCACTTAGGGACTTTTAAATTTCTGTTCACCTTACCAACACTCAAAGTGAAATTCTGTAGTATCTGCGGCTACCCAGAGATGTGGCTGAATTTTACAATAATTTTTTTTCAGCCATCCTTTCACATTTGTTTACTTATATCTGTAATTATCTTATTGACACCGGAGATGTTGTTAAATACCTTTTTGATTGCCCAGTAATGGTATAGTTATTATTTAAAGTTGCAAGAAAATCAATCCTGCACGGCTATGGGAGCATGTGGTTCTGTACTGTGTTCTGTCATATTCGGATTGTGATGTGATTATGGCGTCGGCGGAAGCGATTGGTTTTTTGGAGAGCGTTTTTTGTCTTGGGTGCGGCTCCTATCTTTTTTTTTTGCTGACCACCGGCAAGAGTGCCTGGAATCATTTTGGCTATACTTTAATATTCGATCTTTTTTATCATCCGCAAGGAATTTATGTTCATAGCCTTTCAGAAGGTATTCTACACCATTGTGTGTTGCTGTTGGTAAATTTTGATGTTTATACACGAAGAGAAACTTACCCTCGTGGAATTGTATGGTCTAGGTAAGGAGCATGGCCACCACTATACCTTCATTAATCAGTCCTAACGCCTCAATTATCTTCTTTTAGGCACTTGAAATTGCTCACTGCTGTTCTATGTAAATTGGTTTTAATACTTGGTTTTGACACGTAGGTCCTGGCGTTTATTACGCTTTTGTGAGTCGGTGTCCCTGGTTATTTGCGCGTTCACGAAGCTCAAAACTTCAGAAGTCTCAACGGAATTATTAGGGCCCTTAGAAAAAAGGTAGCAAACCTAGTTGCATTTTTTATATAACACCACTTCGATTGGCAAGCCATTTTTTTACATATTTGGCAGACCTTCTCAAAACTTACTGACTTTTAAAAATTGTTTTATCTTGTGATTTTGTTCGGTTAATTTTTTTAATTTTTGCTCTGTTGAAATCTGTCTAAGTTAAAGGTAAAGCCCTTTTGACATATTTATAGCAAAGGATCATATTCGATGTCTGATGGTATTCTACGTAAATCCTTACTTTGAGCAGAGATCATGAAATAAAATACCGATGTTTTCAGCAACTGATTCACTTCACGCTTTCAGTAGCCATCATCAGGTTAATATCCATTACCGGAAATTCGAAGGTCGTTAAATTTTTTACATGTTAATATTATTTCGATATTTAGGCATGTGCGTCTATTTTCATTAAAGTTGCACACGATCGAACAAAGCCCTGTTTCAAGGTTATCATTACAGATGTCGGCGTCGGGACGATTAATTTGATACTCATATCGTAGCAGAAACCTAAATACAGCGACCACGATCATTACGGCAAGCAAAACACTATTTCAAAGTTATCTTATTATTTTAGGCGTCCAGATGACTCATTTCCTCTTTGGGTCATTTTGTAGTATTTCATAAGTTGTGACCAACATCATCACCGGTTTGGGATCAATATGTGGACAGAGATAATATGTTGGGTCCTTTGGAAATCCAAGAAGGCTTAATAGTTAAGGTTGCTAAAGAAGGAGCATAATTGACATAGCTGTTGGTTCGTTAGTGGATGGTGCTACTGTTGATACAACAGAAGGCATGTACATGTACAAAATACAAAATTCTTTTATATATGTTTATCTTCGTTATATCTGGAGAGGCGAGTTTTCATTTTTGCCTCCTTTGGTTTACGTAACACACCTTGCCTTCAGTTTTTTTTTAGGTGTGGGGATAAGAAAGTATTTACCAGGAAAAGGTAGAAGCTTGTAGAGGACTTCCACAGTGACAAGAGACCTAGGTCACCGTTGATTAAGGACAGGCTACATAACTGGCCTAGGATAGTTTCGGCTGGTTGTCATTCTGTATGTCACACTTCCGCTAGGTTGCAGAACTCCCTCTTGCAGACATGCCGAAAAGTTTTATTACTTTTGCGCATAAAATCGGTATTTTGGGACACCCTGTATATTTTTTCTTATTAACATATTAAAACAAAATTGCATACAAGAGCCCATTTTTTATAATAAACCGACCCCAAATTGATTTGACAGCCCCCAACGTCATCACAATTTGTAATTTTATGTATGAAACGTCATATTATAATGGCGTTATTCTACTAATACAGCTGGCAATTATGTATGTTGTTACCCCTCAAGTAATAACAAAATTCATTTTAGTAGGTTATAAAGCTCTATCGGCGGGGTGTATAATTTAAAACGTACACCTAGTAAGTTATGCAAATTGAGGCCACGGCGAGAATCTTAAGCGAAAATAAAGTCAATTTTAATTATGTATCTGTGAGAAAACGACTGCCTTTTTTATATAGTTTGTCCCACAGCTTATACTGGTCTGATGGGAAAGGTGTATGCAATAGAAACAGAAATGATGATAGCAAAAAACGAAAAGTATCACTATGATCAAGTATTTCATATTACGGTTTATATTTATTTTCTATAATAAATTAGTATTTCGCTTACTTGTTTAATGAGATTAACTACTACCGAATTGGTTATTTATTACATAGTAGAACTTGATTATAATTTATATAATTAAGTATATAAAAAAATTTTCAAGATTCAAGTCAAGTAATATCTCTGTGTATAGCTGTTAATTTTAAACGTAGCAGAAGTTTGTTCAATTTATATCGTAAGTTCTGAATGATAAAATTTTCACCAAAGCTTTCGATGAAGCGTTCGTGCGATATTATCTTGAAAAAGCTTGGACGATTTGGAATATTCAAAATTTAATTCAATTATTTTATTCTTCATTAACAGAGAGAAAAAGTTATATAGAATATAAATGTTTCAAATCAGATATAGGTATTGTGCAAGAAGCGATGTTACTCAAGGATCTAACTTAGGCCCACTAATATTTCTGATATTTCCTAATGACATCACTTTAATTTTAAACACATATTTTTCTATACGCTGGTGAATGAAAATCATCACCAATGATCAAAGCTGCCATTCATTACCTGCGATCTACTGTCAAATACCCACAATACCAGGTGAAATAAATATAGAGGATATATAGATAGATATATAAGTTACATATAGCAGTCTTAAAAAAGTGTACCGGTTAAATTAATATGAAGACTGATTTAATAATACTAATTTTATTGTCGCTCTTATCAAACTCTTCAGATTCTCCACATTTCATTTCTTTATGTTTTTTAAAACGTAACCTTTTACCCTGTTGGACGTAAGTGTACCAGTTTCATGGATATTTAAAGATATTAATTCTTCCGTTAACAAAACCGTTGAGTAATATCTGTTTAAAACACGTAGCTTTCTGGCGGTAATGTATCGACTGACCTAGGCCTAACTATTTATTTGACAATGGCTTTGTTGATCCTTGGTAGATTTCAAAGTTCAATGTAGTTCCTGTACTTCCTGTGGATGTGGTAAGGATGGAAATTTTTAAACCAGCTGATCCAGGTTTATTTCTTACAAACTAACGGACTGAACATCTACCAAGAGACGGTATCATCTGCTCATCAATGGGAAAAGACATTTTTGGCTTCCTCTCAATCAAGCGAGACTTATTTTTAGATCTATTATCCGCTGAATGTTTCAGTATGTTCTTCTTATCAGCATCGACGGCCAAATTGTTCTTGATATGAAATGTTATGCGTAACAGGTAAAATATGTCGCTAGTAATAATACCAGAAACAAGTGGGCATTGTAATTTGCTGCTTCAGTTCAAATGAATTCGTGGAAATTTCACACGACCCGTAAATGTGTAAACAAAAAAACTTTTTATTCCTCCTGGGGCAACATTCAAAGTTTTTCCCATTTTAAAAGATTATCATTTAGATGTGTTCGAAAATATGCTAGGGAGTTAGTATTTCATTCTCATCTGCATACCATTCGTCCTCTGGATCATCTTTGTTGGCGAAAATACTCTGTTTCCAACGAGGTTTTACAAATCTAGCCAACTTCATCATCAAAATCAGACACTCATCTAATAGTAGAATGCAGCTTTTCACAGCTGTCTAATGAAGTAGATTCTTCCGGGTCTTGCTGTGGTCGTCGAACTTGACTTGACGTTTCGTTGATCATCCTGTCAGCTTCTTCAGAAGTATTCTAAAGACTGAATTTGTTGTATTACACTACTCGTTATATGCCTAGGCGCCGCTTCGCTTCGCTGGTCATTGGTCGCGCTTGGTTCGCTTCGCTGCTCATTCGTCGTGTTTGGTTGACCGTAACTTACTACGGTGCTGGTACTTGGCAATACCAGTCTCCACGTGTTACTAAGTCGATACCCATCCTCTCTGTTAAAGTTGTTCACGTTTTTCATAATTTCCAGTGATTCCCTAATGATTCGCGGATAATAGCGCGTATTCCTGTCTAATATATTGACCTCATCGTAGTCGATTTTATGGTTCTCGCTATTATGAACATGTTCTGCTATCGCCGACCTATCTGGTATTTCTTTGATGTTCTTTGATTCTGCACTGGATACTCCGTCCTGTTTGTCCGATGTAGCTCTTACCACATGTGCACTTTAACTGATAAACGCCCTTTGATAACAGTTTGGGGACAGGGTCTTTGACTGAGGGAAGCATCTGCTGTATTTTCTTCACGGTTCGAAACCGTACACCTACTTTCTTTTTGAATAAAATCTTCTTCAGCCTATCTGTGACTCCCGCGACGTAGGGTAGGCATGCATACGTTTTGGTTGTTGCTGTTCTTCTTCTGTAGTTCTTCTCTAGTTATTTACTACCCGTTGTATACTGCTTTGACTGTATCCGTTCTTTTCTAAAGCTTCTTGGATATTCTGTAGTTCCTCGGGTTTGTTATCGTCGTCGTATATTGTGTTGGCGTGGACCAAGGTTCTAATTAACGCTCTCTTCTGTTGTGGATGGTGGTGAGATGTCTCATGTAGGTAACCTCGTCATTTTAACATATTTATATATTTACATATTTCTTACATATTACATCGATTTTGTAAGACGAGCGCAGCTCCCTGTTTTTTTTACTAAAAATGTTAAAATAAAATTGTTCAGGCGCGATTGCACTTAAATTTCATTTTGAACTTTATGGACCACAAACATAAGGAAGTCACAATTGTAGCCTCGTGGAGTTTAAGGGATATTGATTTATATATTCTACTTGGTGTTCTATAACTAATGTATTTTTTGTAGGTCAAACTTTTTTCTAAGCGTTGTGTGAGTATTTAAGTTGAGTTTATCATCTAATTGAGTTCCTAGAGACTGAACAGTATCACGAAATCCAAATTAATACTGTGGATTCTAAAATTCAATAAAATTTGAGGTGTTTCCGTATATTTCTTCCAGCTTTACATACCTTTAGGAGAAACATTAACGGACGATAATTAATTTGCCATTTATGGTTGATGTTTGGTTGAAGCATAACAATAATAAGTTTTGTTTTTCGTTCTGTGGGGAAGTAGTGTGCATTCAGACATGACTCATATATCTTAATAATATGTTAGTGAACAGTCAAAGTTAACCAACTTTATCAATTTTTTTAAATACTATGAATTTTAATACTGTCGCAACTTATTTTAATAGTATCATTTGGTAAGCTTTGAGAAAAATGTGTAAACAATTCCCTGACTGTTACTAAATTGTATTTTTCGTCAATGATACATCACCAAGTCTTAATTATTTCTATGTACAGTATTATAGTTGGTCATATGCCAATATGTAATTGCAATGTTTGAAAAAAATGAACCAACAGATGGTAAACCTTGGAGGTAACTCTTTCAAGCAGCTTACCTGTATGTATATATGTAGATATATATTTAAAATCAACATGTATACATCAGATGCAAGCGGCAGACTTCTTTTACATTGTTTGTCCATCCTGGGAAATACGCACAGACACGGGTATATTTAAAGTGCTCTTTAAACAAAGCTCCCCAATAAGAATTGCACGTCAACGATGGCGGCCAAATGCTAAACGGACTATTTAAGATACAATTGACGACTTCTGAAAATAAATTACGCTAATCTTATCTTTTAACTTGAATGGTTTCGGCTCGCCTTGCATACTCTGACTTCTATATTTTACAACCGGTGTTGTGTTTATAAAATACATTGCTGTCTGTTGAAGACGTTAATATTTCACTGGTTTTGCTTTGTTCATTTCTTTCACATGTAAACAGGGATTGAAAAAGGACTACGAGGTGGATTTATTTTATCAGAAAATGGATTCTTACGGGCCTTTTTTATTTTGTTCTGCTTCAGCGTTAATTAGGTATTCTCTTTGTTTTGAGTGATCAACGAACTAGGGTATAAATTCTTAATAACAAAAGTGCGTATTCTTTGTTTAAAGTGATAAGGTAACAAAATAAAAGAGATTTTTGACGTTAAGATATTAACAATAATAATTATAATAAGCTTTATTGGTGTCTTATGCACGAATTTTTACATAGAGGTACAAGTTAAAATAATTCTAAGATAGATAGGGTTTTGTTTTAAAAAGACTATGACACATTAGCCCTAAAATTAAAATTGATTAAAATAGCTTACGGGAATGTTAACAATTGGTGATATTATTGGCTAATACCTACATTTACGTTAACAATTACCAGTTAATAAAATCAGCCTCCAGGAATTCATCAATTGAATAAAATGCATTTCTGAGTAAAAATTTCCTGCGGAGGTGTTGAATTTGTTAAAGTTATGTTCCTTCACATGAATTGACAGAACATCGTAAAACATTGTACCATAATAACTGTGAATTTTGTTCAACCTTAAAAAAATTACATTTATTTTGTCCAGATTTCGTGTTGGAGTAACTATAAATTTGCCGATGGGTAGTGTAATTTTTTTTATTCTCTTTTACTGCAAGATAAAGGCACACGGTAATGTTACAATACCCAATCTAATAAATTCAGGTCTACAGTCACCTCTATACTTAAGCCCAGCAATTATTCTGATTTATTTTCTTTGGATAGCAAGACTATGTACTCTACTAGCGGATGAATGTTCCCAAATCAGAATAGCGTAGGAAATGGCTGAATGAATTAAGCCGTGATGTTTTCTGTAAGATATTGCATTCAAAACGGCGTAATAAATATATATTTTCACTTGCTTTTCTACATATGTAATTTGCCTGTATTTCCTAGCTTAACTTTTGTCAAGATAGACTCCTAGGAAATTTACCTCGTTACTAAAGGATAAATCGTTGTCGTCTATATTTTTTAGCGTAAAAACCAGATTTAGTATCATTGTGGCAACTAGAAGCTAAGAACTAATTTTGTACCAAGTTTTGTGTCGAATTTATTTCAGATATTAAGTACTTGACATATTTAAATTAGTTTGTTGCTGTTGTGTCATCAGCGAATAGAACAAAATTTGCGTCTAATGCTTGGTAGACCATTTACATAGATCAGAAATAGTGTTAGCCCTAATACTGATCCCTGAGGACTGGTATTGCCAAGGACTACCAGCGTAGTAAGTCACGGTCAACCAAACACGACGAATGAGCAGCGAAGCGAACCAAGCGCGACCAATGACCAGCGAAGCGAAGCGGCGCCTAGGTATATAACGAGGAGTGTAACACAACAGATTCAGTCTTTAGAATCCTTCTGAAGAAGCTGACAGGATGATCAGCGAAACGTCAAGTCAAGTTCGACGACCACGGCAAGACCCAGAAGAAACTACTTCATTTTATTGTTTGTGTTTCTAGAATTGTATTTCTAGAGTTGTGTTTCTTTTAATGCCTCCAAACTTTCGACTTTGAGATTTAAATTTAGAAATTGTTTACTGTGATATTTAACGCCTTGACGCGGAAATCATAGCAATATACATATAATTTGTTAATTAAAATGAAATAAATTGTCAAAATCTGTAATTTAAATAATTCTCAATTATTTCCAAAATATTAAATGGTAAACATGAAATTCAGGTAAACTTTATTACAACCTTTTAGCCCGGGTAGCTCAATATAACCTCCAGCCGTACAGTATCACTTATGTGCGATGTTCAGCTGCTATCTCCTAAGCGCCTTCACAATTCAAATGGTATATCGGTTCCACTAGGAATCGTTTTCTGGACCTTAAAATAATTCATGATTAAACCACTTTCTACTACTTGTCAAAATCTTGAAAAACTCGACTTTCTGTTTCTACTTCCCAATTCTCTAGCTACGTATATTCCTTCTTTTTACTTATCTTCAATTAAATAAAAAACAGTCAATTTTCTCTGTTTTACTCCAATATTTTACTTTCTTCAAAATTTTTCACCCCTTCAATTTTGACAATTTTCTTGTTGATTTTCATATTCCCTAGCAATCTCCAATTTTTTTTTTTTTCATAATCTCCTTTACATTTTCTTCAAATAATAAAATCGCAGATACCAACTTGAATTTTTCATAACATCAACTTAACAACACGAATTGGCTCTCATCATGTGATAAGTGTGTGCTCTCTTATAATCCATGAATTCTTGTATTGTGTATGGCTCTACCTCGACTAAGTCATTAAACTCTTATCTTTTAAATTGTCCAAGATATTTAATATTTTTTAATTTATTTGGTAATATATTAAAAAACTTCATACTAGCATAACATGGACCTTTTTCAGACATGCTTAATCTGTGGAGAGGAAAACTGTAGTTATTGTGTCGGGTATTGTAATCATGACTACTTATGTATTGTTCAAATTTATTTTTATATTTAAAACCAAAGATTAAAGTTTCAAAAATGTACATTGTACATTGCTACAATAGTTAAATATCTGTGTTGTTTAAATCTGCTTCTACAAGTGTCATCTAAGGCTACATCATGCATGATACGAATTACTTATTTTTGGCATATGAGAATTTTATTAACTTCTATAGCAGCTGCTCCGCCCCAGAACAAAATTTTAATTGAGCCTTTTCCCAGTTTTACCACTTTGCCGCACAAATTAAATTAAAAATTTGTATCTACTTGAAGATATTAAATGCGTTCACAGTTCGGGATGTTATTAATTGTTTTAATAATTAGTATAACAATAATTAAGTGAATTAAAATCAATTAACCGATTCTATTTGCCACTAAATTATGTTATAAAAACTCTATCTGTTTTTAATGGCTTAAATATAAACATTGCAGTATTTATAGACAATATCTGTCTTCCGTAAAATTCTGTGATATTTTATCAAACAACAAATAAAAGAAAACAGAAAACAGAAAACATGCATGCAACTCTTTACCCAGAATAAAATAAAATGCATTTTGTTCACAATACACAACTCAAATTGACCTGATGTATTCATTAGCTTAAGTACAAGTAAAATCATATCAATATATAATGTGATATGACCTAATTGGTTACAGCTCAACTGTAATATGCAATATTTAACTGATCCTATATCATGTATTTGTGATCAGCGTGATTAATAAATTATTATTATACACTATTTTATAGGCCACTAGAAGATAGGGCGAAACCCATTAGCTTTTATGTAAAAAAAACATACTGTGTAGGGAAAAGCCTGTCACCACAAGCAAATCCTGGAACGATTGTAACTAATTAGTTAATCAAGTTTAATTAATTGGTCTTCCGGATCCATTACATAATATCCAGATGAAGTTTACGAGACTTGCAAAGAAATCCATAGTCAACGGATATCCTTAGACTATGGAAATACCTACACTTTAAAATCTTTGCGAGCCTTACACCATCCTAGCAGAAGTGTACCTCTCCATCAGGGTGGCATCGGGGTCCCAGTAGTTCACTTCCGTCATTGACCATTTTTTTAAATATTGTAAGTTAAAATGTCCAGAGAACAAAAAAATAGCTTGAACAAAACTGAAATGCGCATGACCGTAATGGAGATATGAAGCCATGTACCCATTACTTTTTTATATGGCATTAAAAAGTAATAAGGTAAATTATGCGCAATGCCCACGGGATCTAAAAAATTGCTATACGTCTTTTATCCATTTTAATCTAATACAAAAAAAAACTATAACCGTTGTAATAAACAACAATTCGGCAAACTCAGACTGACGCCTTAAGGGATTGCTAAGAGGGACAATAATTTGAAGCGTCTACTTTGTAATACCAAGAGAATAGAGGCACAAGTGGGAGCATCAAAAGGGTCACTGTCTTAGGCCCCAAGAGGACGTTATAATGTCTTCTGAATGTTAATCATCTACCGTCTTCTCATAATTTCTTCGTTGCCTCGAATTGCCCTTAAGCTAAATGTCGTCGATGGTAATGAGCGTTCATTACGTTGTATACGGAATTGATCATGAATACCGCTCATACATACAAATTAAATCGGTACAAGGAACTAAATTGTCGCTGAATATCTATTAAATGTCAATTAAAGGAAGACGTATGGAAAGTAACAGGTTTTTTGCATATATACATACATAAAACGAAATATGAAAGCTTCTATTAAAGATATGACGGAAATGAAATATTTAAATACGAAAAGAAGAATGTGATAATATAGATTTTCACAATTATACAAGTGTAGTTCAAAAGTAATAAAAGTATACAAGTGCATAAATAAAAATTTAAGTGTGGAGTCAAATTAGAACTTGAACTTCTCCAAATCCAAACTCCGACAAATTATTGACTGACTCACCACCTACCTTTAGAGAATCGACACAACTTTCAATATTTTCAACAAGATGGAACTCCTCCCCACAATTCCCAAATTTGCCTAGATTATTTAGACGAAATTTTGCCTCAATATTGGATAGGTACCAATGGATTTCTTCGATGGCCCCCTCGTTCTCCAGATATAACCCCAATGGATTTTCTTCTATGGGGGTATATTAAAGATAAGGTGTTTTCGATGACACCGCAAAATGTAGAGGACCTAAAAGCTCGAATTCAACAGGCATGTATTACAGTTACCCCCTAAATGCTGAGTAATGTTCTAAATGCAGTGCCTCGCCGCGCTCGATTGTGCATAAGAAATCGCGGTGGACACTTTGGATATGATATCCTAAAAATTATTTTCAGGATTAGATAAATATTAATGTTCTGTGTGCCATATTATTTTTATTATTAATTTGTTTTTGTCATGAATTTACTTTATTCTTCTTAATTGTGTTAATGTTTTATTATAGCAAAGATTTGAACAACTTATTGCATTATTTTATCGTTTTATTTAATCAAACTTCTCCACGGCAAGTATAATGCTGGTTAAAAAAAAAATGTTTTTATAATTACTAACGTAGTACCAATGAATAAATATGGCATGTGATATATCGTTGAAAAGGGAAGAAAATACTCTATTTAATGGCGCCATTTCCCGCCCGTTTCAAAATATTTTTTTTAACAGCCTGAAGAGTGAATCTCAAAATACAGCGGTTTTGAAAAAAATTAAATAAAACCTCGTTGAAACACTCTGTTTTACAAAAAAATTTCGCCTTAGAATTTTTCTCGTACCTCTTCAAATAACGGAGATATATGGACTAGACGTTTTCCGCATTTTCGATATTTTCCGCCATAACTCTTAAAGTAGGCTGTGGATTTCAAATGTCTTTAAACCATTTTATAGGTTATATAAATCGGCACAATTTTCGTAAAAATATTTATTTTTGTACGACCGATATTAATTGAGATATTCTCGAGGGCCCTGATAAAATGGACATCCTGTATAATGTCATTTTTACAACAGTCTATAGGTAACTGTACAATATTAATAACAATTTACATTGGGAGCTCCATTTCTTGAAAAAAATAATTTTTTCCTTCTTTCCAGATAACAAGGGAACTGTTGGCCCTGAAGACTTCCGCTTGTACTTAATTTAAAGCAAAATAACTGCTCTATAACTTGATTTCCCATGACTTCCATCGTAAGATGAGTGTTTTAGCCGATTTTGGAAAAAATGGTCAATTTCTCGAGACCTATTGAAACTACGGAACTGCTCAAATTATGGCAAATTTTGTTTACATTAAAAGTGTATACTGTAACTTATGTTATGTAAATATAAAAGTGTTAAGACAATAATAATATACAGGTTATGTCCGGAAACTACGTTTAGAAGTTATTTTGTCGTAATATTTTAGACATAATTGTTATCGATTCAAGTCAATATTTATATTTCTTATACAAAGAGATCATGTAATTCCCAAAAAGATTAAAAAAACAATAAAAATGACTGTCATATTTTTGTGATCATTAGGACTAGTTTTGTTAGAAAATTCCAACGCCTATCTCGTTATTTTTTACATTCCCCATCTTTCTTGTCAATCACATGATCCCTTCGAATAAAAAATATAAACATTGACTTAATCGATTTATGTGTAATAAATATGGGACAAAATAGCCCCTAAACGTAGTTTTGGGACATACATCTGGGTCTATAATTAACTGTGCATCGTTTTATCTCTTTTATATTTACATAAAGATATTATTAAAGGTCAAAAGTATATTACACTAAAAAATGGTACCAAGAAGGTGCCGTGCTGTCTTTATTAGGGAATTGTAATCGCTTCTTCAAACAGAGCTATTTGTGTAGGTTCCAATAGTTTCCTAATTAAGAACTGAACTATCCTTAGAGCATAAGCAGATGATTTCAAACGCAGTTATTGTTTGGGCAACTACATGATAAATGAAATGATAAAATCACCAAAACAATTTTTATAAATTGGTCAAGTTCATTCCAGGTAAGTCACATTATACATTCATAGTATTAAAGAAATATTATTTTCTCACGTAATTTACTTGAAACGTCTACAAATTCTCCTCAAATTCAATTTTTTGCAAGTTGCCTCGATTTTACTAATGTATTCTTCAGCTGAGCTGCACACGTCTTTCTCCATTATTCAGCAGATTTTGCAGAGAATCAAAGGAATTACAATAAAAATTCACTGACAGAATTTCACTAATGGAAGTCTATTTTACAACGCACTTCCGTCAAATATTTGAAACATGCCTTGAATAACTACAGCAATCATAATAACCTGAATAAATCGTGCTTTATATTGATTTACTGTATTCTACAACTCACCCTCGAAGCATATGTGAATATTATGTGATGTGGAAAGCCAAGTCTCCCCTTGACAATTTTTAAAAAATATGTTACAAAGGGTGAGACACCCATAACCATATGATAAGGTATACAATTACTTTACGTCATGTTTCAGTCTTATAGTAAAATATATAACCAAATGGGAGAATATTCCACTTGCACGTAATGGATATAATAAAATTATATATCGCCAAACATATGCAGCCAACTATTTTTATGAAATTCAATATTACCTTTATAATAAACGATAAATAATATAATCAAGTGGAACTATAATTCTTATTTGATAAGTATTTGGTGACATGACATTATTGATTTCATATTTACCAGAATAATGATCAAAAAAAGTTTCCTTATTTTGGCATATAAGTAGATAAAATGTCCTATGTGACATTCGTCGACCCTAATACTTCCAGCACTTCATTTACTCTAGTATAGATACCGCACTTTAATATAATTCTCATATCTTTGTTCTGTAAGTTTTGCAATCGATCTATTTCACACTGTTAGATATAAATTAATACCAGAAGAATCAAATTGTGGTAATACAATATTGCTGTATATAAACTTTCTACTTTCAATAGACCAATAAACTCTTTAAAACACAATATTTTTAGCTACCTTTTTGCATACATAAGTGATATAATTTCTGGATTTTAGTTTGTTATCTATGATTATTCCTAGATATTTAATTTCCTTGATGGTTTTAATTAATTCCTCACAAGCTCGAAGCTCTAGACCGTATTGTTCTATATCTGGCTGCTTCTAGATCTTGCTGTCTCTATTTCTATTTATTAAATTTATGTTCCTCCATAATAATACTTTTTGCTTTAGACATATTCAGCTTCAGTTTATTTACTTCTACCCATCCACTTACCTCTTTCAGGATTTTTTTCATTCTAGTCTCCAATGACGCGCCAATTTTCTCCGTTATATAAATAACTCATCTACAAATAAATGATAACTGCGGTTACTAAACAAATTTGCGATGTCATTAGTGCATAAAATAAATAAAAGTGTCCCAAGAATAGTTCCTTGTGGTATACACAAATTTTAGAAAGGTGGTCTTGACTTGACTTGACTTGATCAACGAACTCTTAAGAGTTCGACTTCCATATCCAAGAACATCTAGAACCTCCAATAATGGACGAAGTGGCAACGGCTATAAAAAAGCTGAGTAATAACAAGTCCCCTGACAGCGATAACATTCCAGCAGAACATTTCAAACACGGTGAGAAAAAACTAGTGGAGTATAATATGGATTGGAGTGTATAACATCATCTATAAGAAAGGGAAACAGTTTAGACTGCCAAAATTAGAGGAGGATTACTCTTTCCAATACGTCATATAAGATCCTGTCCAACATCCTAAATGAAACATTTAAACCATTATCAGTCAGGATTCAGACGAGGCCGCCCAACAACAGACCAAATATTCATCTTGCGCCAAATCCTAGAAAAATCTAAAGAATTTAACATTGATATGAGCCATCTTTTCATAGACTTTAAAGCAAAGTATGACAACATTCTTAGGCCGATCTCTCAACATGTCATGAACGAGCTCGGAGGCCCAAAAGAAGCTAACATGCCTGATCAAAACGACCATGGTTGACACCGCTACACGTCCACAATTAAACCGACGACCAACATATCGGAAGCGTTCTAAATACACGGAGAACTGAGATAGGGAGATGCGCTGGCGTGAACGGGAAGAGAGGCTGCGCAATCTTTCAATAAATATGCGGGTATTCCATCAGGACCCATCGTCAATTTTGATTTGATCTTCTTCAAGACGATGGTTACTACGTTTACATCAAATTGCTATAAATTCTTAAGTCTGTGATTGCCTAACAAAGTGTCAATGAAATTATTGTCAACATTCTAATATTTTGCCTATAGTTTGATATTTATTATGCTCGAATTGTACCATGAAGTATTTTTTTTCTTATTTAAGGCGAGCAATTCTGGTATATACGAATTATAACTTGTTGGAATATCTCGAACAATTTGCATCAAATCGAAAAATAAAAAAATACGTGTCAAAAATTTTTCAAAAAACTATCTACTGATACCAAAATGACCTCCCCACCCATCACCCTGTGGGCGGGGCGAGGGGTAACTTTAAAATTTCAAATGGAAACCCCTATTTTTTATTGCGGAATCTGATTCTACGGCAAAAAATACGTAAATTTTATCCCGGACATTTTTTTCGATTCTTGCATGGTGTCGCTGTAATCGCAAAAAACGAGAGGAAAACATTACTGTTTCAAGAGTAGCGTCTTGTGCCCATAAAAAGACATCCAACTCAAAAACTGAAAAGCACGTATTTGTTATTTTTACGAAATCTATCCAATGACATTGGATTCAACTTTCCCACCCCTAACCCAGTGGGTGGGGCGGGGGCAACTTTGAAATTTGTAATGAAAATTCTTATTTTTTATAGAGGATTCGGATTCTACGCCCAAAAATACGTGAATTTTATATCGGGCATTTTTTTTTCGATTCTCGCAAGGTGTCGCTGCAATCGCACAAAATTGAAATAAACCTTAAGCGTCCATAAGTTTGTAAATATTTACAAACTCTAGCTACTCGTGTTGACAAAATAACATTCAGTTTAAAAAACACTATCTGTGATATCTTGGTTTTTATGAATGGATGTCTCTTTTTTTAATTGTTCTTAATAATAGTATTTGTTTTGTGACATTTCTACGAGAACGTTCAGTTCTTTCCAACTTTTGTAGAGGCAGGAGCGCACTTTTGTACGGAAAAAGTTATTTAATTTTTCATTAGTTCTCGCGTTTTTTTCTGCATAATGGCTACTTAAACAGAGGAAGAGAGAGTTTCTCTTTTAATGATGCGAGGGTGGGGCGATAAAGAAACCTCCTATGATGAAGTTGTGATTTTATTCAACGAAACTTTCCGTGTAGATCAAGTGGGATTTTCGAAATCTACTGTGGCCCGTACCATCAAACGATTCCTAGACACAAGGACAAATAAAAATCGCCGAAAATCTGGAAGACCAAAATCTGAAACATCGGAAGCTCGACAAATGGAAGTGGCCCATGCATTTGTTGAATATCGAAGGTTATCAATCAGAAAAGCCAGTCAATAGCTTGATATGAGTGCATTTTCAGTTCATAAGAATTTGAAACTTTTGAAATTTCATCCTTACAAAATTCACCTTCACCAAGAGTTAAATGAAGATGATTTTGATGGGCGACTTGAATTTAGTGAATTAATGATGGAAAGGAGTAACCAAAACCCAAATTTTTTGTCATTTCTACTTGTCTTCTCAGATGAAGCAACTTTCGAACTCAGTGGAAAAGTTAATGGCCATAATTTCAGATATCGGAGTGACGAAAACCCTCACTGGATTCTTAAAACACACACGCAGTATCCACAAAAATTAAATGTTAGGGCAAGTGTTTTCAGGGATCGAATCATAGGACCGCTTTTCATAGATGGAAATTTGAATGAAGAAAAATACTTGGAAATGTTGACAAATCAAATAGTTCCCATAATACAAGAGATTGCCGGTGATGAGTTCGATAATGTTTGGTTCCAGCAAGATGGGGCTCCTCCACACTATCGGGATATTGTTAGGGACTATTTGAATGATACTTTCGAAAATCGATGGATAGGTCGAAGAGGAACTATTGAAAGGCCAGCAAGATCTCTCGACCTCACGTCACTTGATTATTTTGTTTGGGGCTACGTGAAGGGTAAGGTTTATTTCACTAAACCTCGTGATTTGGAAGAGCTGAGGCAACGCATAATAAATATTTTTGCAGAAATACCACCTCAAATGATAAGAAGTGCTATTGAAAATTTTTACGTTCGTCTCGGACAATGCCAAGAAGTCAATGGGCACCTACTATAATCTTGAAATTAAAACCTACTAGTGCAGCAGTTAAGCTGTAAACTAATTGCCTCAACTGGCCGAAATCCTCACCTTGCCTTAAATGACTGAGTTACCTCCTTGCCTTCACTGGCTGGGATCAAGAACTTGTCTGAAGTGGCTGAATTAAAAGGTAAAACCACTGTTAGTTTTTTTTAAATCGAGTTTTTTTATTGCCCTATAAAAAAATGTAAATTGAAACTTACTAGCAATTAATAAATTTACAGAATAGTGATGTTAATAGTAATAGTGTAATAGTTAATAGTTGTTGTAATTTCCACATGGCCATGTAAAATCACTGTTCTCACGACAGCTCGGTAAATCATTCACTCTGAGATCAGTAGTTTTACTTTTCGTATTTTTTTAAGTATGAGTTCAAAACTTTCATGTTTCCACTCAATTTTTTGCGATTGCAGCGACACCTTGCGAGAATTGAAAAAAATGCCCTATATAAAATTCACGTATTTTTGGCCGTAGAATCCGAATCCGCTATAAGAAAATAGGGATTTTCATTACAAATTTCAAAGTTGCCCCCGCCCCACCCACTGGGTTAGGGGGTGGGAGAGTCGAATCCAATGTCATTGGATAGATTTCATAAAAATAACAAATACGTGTTTTTCAGTTTTTGAATTGGACGTTCTTTTATGGGCACAAAACGCTACTCTTGAAACAGTAATGTTTTCTTTTCATTTTTTGCGATTACAGCGACACCATGCAAGAATCGAAAAAATGTCCTGAATAAAATTTACGTATTTTTTGCCGTAGAATCCGATTGCGCAATAACAAATAGGGGTTTCCATTTGAAATTTTAAAGTTGTCCCTCGCTCCACCCAAGGTGGTGGGTGTGGAGGTCATTTTGGTATCAGTAGATAGTTTTTTGAAAAATTTTTGACACGTATTTTTTTATTTTTCGATTTGATGCAAACTGTTCGAGATTTTCCACCGTTCCCATACTTTTCTAACACCCGGTATATATTTTTGCATTTACAATAAAATTTTGTTTATTATTTATATTTTCATCGCTCGATAAATGTGACTCAATAACATCTTATAAACCTATTGAGAATATTACCTCTAGCTGTGCCGATCTAACTTTACGTAACAGCTGAAATAATCAATGTGAGACCTGGATCCAGAAACAATATCTTTGAAAAAACAAAGGCGCAATTAGTATGCGATTAACATTTGGAGTATCCCTCTCTAACGGGCCTTCTGCGCTTAAGATCGCACCTCAGCTAAAAGGAAAACGCTTTGCGAGGAAATGGTGCGGAAAGGCCGATATGAGTCTGCCTTGCTGATATTTTCAAGAGATAGTCATTATAATCTCATCAGATATAATTTGCATTTCACACAGTAGATTGACACTAAGGTCTTTTACTTAGTGGTTGAAATTTCAACTAGATATCATTTGATTTAATTTCCTGACAATATTTATTTTTCTCACTAACAGAAAAAGTAATTACATTATTATATATTTATTTTGTTATCCTTCTGGTATAAGTCAAAATAAGTATTCTTTATCGTTCCTGCACCCTTTTCCACACAGAAGTTTATTAGAGGCTTATTGTTAACACCATCTGTAATTTATAAAGTATAATCACTTTATCCAGAGATACACAATACATAAGATTTCCTTTATATATCTAATTTAATCAATATAAAGGGCGCCATAAAGTCAGTTTGGGTCTTTAGGAAGTAATTTCATCATATTTAATTAATTCTTTGCCAACCACATTTCTCTTATTCCGTATTTTCTAAAATTGCCAGAACGTGCGAAGCTTGAAATAAAAAATAAGAGGGTCATAAAAATAATAAATGAAATACAGTACTTAAAGCCAAACTGGGGAAACTAGTTATTATTTTATTTACTGCGCAGACATAACAATATCGCCATATCTCTAACTCTTCGGATATAACTAACGTAATAAAGAAAAAGGGAGTACGAAGGAAACCATTGGGAAATGTTAATTTTTCATCTATTTGTCATAAACGTTCTCGTTCGCGCTACCAGTACATAAAATTCAGAATAATTATTTGCCGATATGATCTTTTCGTGGTTAAATACATTATACATTAATGCAATAACATTTATTGACTGATTTGAGTTGAAATTTAAATATCTGTATGTATAGGTTGGTTTAATATAAATACTTCTTTTAATAGTATTATTTAATATTTTAATTAAAACATGTAAAAATGGTAGTTTGTTCATATTTTCTACATCTAAAGTTTTTCTTTAATAGAAGGTTCCAGCACATTTTTTAATTTTAAGTCCACTTACCCTTATTCCTACTTCTTCTGCTCTCTTTCTGCAAATAATATTAATAAATTAGATCGTTTCCAATTAATTTTATTTATTTACTTATTTATTTATTTTGATTTATTTACATACACCATCCAACAGCCAAGGCCAAATATAGGATGGGAAAATACAGGTTTGTGAACAAATATCAAAAATTACAAGTTAATAGGTCAAATATATATATATATATATATATATATATAGGTTAAAATTTTAAAAATTTAAACTTGGGTATGCAGTCGTGTGGCACAAAAAATTAAAGAAAACTCTTTATTTCTGTTCAAGCTTTCGAGGCTTTATTGTCTCTTCATCAGGAACGGATATTTTGAGGTTATATAGAAGTTGCACATGTGAAACAATTTTTTCGAAAATATGGACCAACACTTATTACTAATAGTAGTTAACAAACTTACAAGTTAAAAATTATTTAAAGCATAGATGGATGTCAATTGATAAAATAAAATTGTTAAAAACATTAAATTTAAAAAGGATTTAAAAAAGCATGGTATCCTAAAGGGATCCATCTTGTATTGTGTAATAATTAACAAAATGGACTCAGTTCAGGAGTCCATTTTGTTAATTATTTAAAATGAAATTTTAATCAGATTTTATTAATATGTGTAACTAAACTTAAGTTAAATGTTTTATTTATAACAGTAGGAGTGTAGCTATGTGTGTGGGATCGACCACTAGTTACGTTTTAAGAAATTTTCCTGCCATGTGTTTCGACGCAGGTTTATCAAATTAACCTCAAGTTAATGTCTTGAGAAAGCTAATAAACATTAGCGAAAGCTTGACAAT
Organism: Leptura quadrifasciata; assembly: GCA_963675555.1. NCBI lineage: Eukaryota > Metazoa > Arthropoda > Insecta > Coleoptera > Cerambycidae > Leptura > Leptura quadrifasciata. The sequence goes on from OY776676.1 coordinate 160,162,992, forward strand.
AACAAAAAGTTTTCTTTTTGTATTGGCCAAAATACCTTATCACTGACTGCAACCTCAATAAATTTTATGTTTGTATATATATATATATATATATATGAAGTGTTGTTGTACTTCCGGGTGCTTTCCCGCGTCGATGATCGACTCCTCCAGGAGTCGCGGTTGTCTAAACGACGTTTCGGTAGAATCTCATCTGCCATCTTCAGGTTCTCACTGAAAGCTGCCTACTGCTGCTTCTCGTTGTTCGAACTGAACTGACGTTCCCCGCGTTGTGCGGCTCCTTATATATGCTCCAGTCTAGGGCGCGCCTGCGCGTTTGGCTACGTGTTACCGGTCCCTCACCACCTGTGGTAGGCGTAGCGGGCGCCTGTTCCAACCCGGCGCCTCGCTGAAACGTCACGCTCCACGTGACTTCTCGCCGGTGGTTGGGCATCCTCGTGTCCAATCGGTGCCGCAGAATGCCGTGGTTCTCCTTGATTGGTCCGCGCTCGGCTCTGACTCCTCGTGATCGGTCCATTTCGGGCAGGTTGCTGTGCTTCTTCACTAGTTGTCAATACTTGAACATGCCTCCTCGTGATTGGTTCGTCCACGGTGGATCGTCGTGTGTCTTCGGTTACGTATTTTCCCCACAAGAGAGGGCTTCCAGGAACTGGGCAATCTCTGCGTATCATCTCGTTTATTAAGATTTTGTGGTCTATTTTCGATCTCTATGACCTCTCTGGTAATCCTTGACCTATAATGCTCGAAATTAGCTACTGTTCTGGTGTTGTCGAAGTCTATTTTGTGTCCTGTGGATTTTACATGCTGTGCTAGGGACGATGTTTTCTCCTCTTTTCGTACTGCATTCATATGTTCTTCCTTTCTTACACTAATACGTCTGTTGGTCTGTCCTATGTATGATTTGTTGCAATCTTGGCACGGGATTTCGTATACTCCTTGGTTTTCTAGGGTAGTTTGGATTACGGAGGACTGCACTGATTTTTCGGTCTGTTTTAAATATTGTTTCTATGTTATGTTTACGTAGAAGTTTGCCAATTTTATCTGTCGTCCTTTTCACGTAAGGTAGATATGCCTTTGCTACTGGTTTCTCGGTTTCCTCCTGGGTTTTTTGTCTGTATGGCCCCAGCGACTTCTGTATTGTATACCTCGAAAATCCATTTTTCATTAGTGCTTTCTGAAGTGAAGACATCTCTTCGTTGATATGGTCGACGTCTGCCAACCTCTGAGAACGTGTCACTAGAGTCTTTACTACTGAATTTAATTGTGCTGGATGGTGATGTGATGCCGCATTTAGATATCTGTCCGTGTGAGTGGGTTTTCTGTATACTGTGTGACCTAGTGTCCTATCTGGTTTCTTTTTCACTAATACGTCTAAAAATGGAAGCCTACCTTCTGTTTCTACCTCCATGATAAATTTGATCTTGTCGTGAATGCTATTCAGGTGGTCTAAGAAACTATTTAGTTGTTCTCTTCCATGAGTCCAGATTACGAATGTGTCGTCCACATATCTCAACCAAAGTTTTCGTTTGAGTGGTGCCGTTTGTATTGCACGAACTTCTAGGTCCTCCATGAAGAGATTAGCGATGATCCGATTCATTCTAAATGATTCGTGTAATGCTACAAGAATCGAAATTCCGTTAAAAACAGTAAATTACGTGATTTATGAGCAAAAAAATTCACCAAAATTGTTTTTGGGGCAAAACCCAATTTTTTCAAATGGAACCATATCGGTACCGTGGTACCATTTATTAGTACTATTAATCACGAATTTATTCATATGTCGCATTAAAATGTGCGATAAATACAAACAAAATTACAGCTAAAAGAAAATAAAATAATACAATTTTGTTCTAATTAAATGTTAAGAAGTAACTAAGGAGGCTTTGAAAATAATAAAATATTTAGCTTGTCAAACATTTGTTGGTATAACGGTTTTTCTTGCTGACGTTTCGGAAGATAGTCTCTTTCGTTTTGTCAAATTATGAGATAGTTAATTAATAGAACTAACAATATGGCAAATTTTTTACTTAAAATTATTAATGCATTATCTGGAAATACCGATTTAAATATTAAAAATAGTAAACATTAATTTATGAAAACGATATTCATGAATCACACCTGATGGTTAGTTTTGATGTAGTTAGTCTTTTTACCAATGTTTCGGTAGATGAAACCTTAACAATAGGTAAAGGTAGGTTGCTGAATGATGATAATTTGGAAACCAGAACTAAATTAGGTGTAAATAATATAATGGAACTATCAACAATGTGTATAAAAACAAATTATTTTCAATTGGAAAGTGAGTTCCATCAGCAGGATTTTGGTATGGCAATGACGTCTCGATTATCATCAATTTTAAGCAACATATTTATGGAGAACTTTGAGAACACACATGTTCAAAATTTATAAACAAACCGATTGTCTGGTGGAGATATGTTGACGACATCTTTACAATTTGGCCCCATGGTGTTGATACCAAACTTGAAAGACTCTACAAAAACATGTGCACAATCCCTAACAATAAAAGCTGATACGTCATCATTGATCGCATGGTGCAAGATTTTTGGGAACGATGGCACTTGGAGCATTTAATCTCATTACAAACTCGGCAACGCTGGAATACTGACAATTTTGTTGTAAAAATTGGTACTCTAGTTGTTCTAGATCAACCTCATACCTCTCATTTACAGTGGTCAATGAGCATTATAGATTTATTTAAGTTTGAAAGGACAACATCGTCCGAGTAGTTGATGTTCAGACGTTATAAAAGACCTGTGGTTAAACTCTGTCCATTACCTATGCAGTAATTCTGTTTTAATGTTTTGTTTTTAAATAGTTGTACTTTTATTAGTATTTTATTAGCTCAATAATAATGATTCTTATCGTTTTGTTATAGCCTACAAGAATTTTAGTGTTCTAAGGTTCTATTATTAGTTTTTTTTTTGTTGATTACTTCTGAGGTTTCTTCAGGACGGGGAATGTTTGCGTCGCTCTGTAGACTTTATTGGCATAGAATTTTACTTATTGGAATATATTTATAAGAAAACGAGACTCGTCTTTTTTTACTACAGAAACAACGATAGAAATTCAATAAATATCAAACATCCAAATAGTTTTTATATTGCATAATTTTACTAATTGATCCGAGCAGCCTATAATCCATTGACCATGGAGTTCCCCAAGGCAGCATTCTATGCCTTCTGTTATTGCTCATATATGTAAATGATCTGCAAAAAACTTTTCAATTTTCTATTGTTTTATTTACAGATGGCACAACTTTTGCAAAACAGATAAAGGCAGACCTTGCTGAAATAAGAGTAAAAACCGCAGCTGACTTATCATCTTATTGATTTAACACTAACAAGATATACTTACATAGATACAATACAAAGATCTTATTGATTACTACAATACCTATAACACAGAGTCTGTAAAAATTTTGGTTTTAATTAAACCAATATCTAATTGGTTGAATCTAGTATGACCACATAAGAAAATTGTCAGCTAGATTCTTGCAACAAACTTTTGCGGTAAGACAGATAAAATCTAAAATTAGTTTGGGTACAGCAATTCTGATATATCATCTATTATTCCACAATAGGTGAAACAGCTATCAGAGCTTTAGTTGGAATAACTCAAACGGATACTTGTATACCATAGTTTATTGAATTTAAAATAATGATCCTACCATCATCAATAATTTAATACAATTTAGTTCACATTAGAGAGCACATAAACAACTTTACACATGTTTCTAATTGAGGAAGATTAGAAAAACAAAGTGTACTAGAAGAAGTCTGCATATATAATAGTGTTCAACTGAATAAAATGTTTTTTTTAAAGAGCTTTTCCTCATTTTGCAACTGAACTCTGTATTTGAGCTTTTCAGAATTGAAAGACTTTGTTAAATGAAATTTTCATTAAGAATGTAAACAAGATAGTTTGTTTAAAGTTGACTTGAATTTTCTACTTTCTAGACTACCCTGCATAATTTATCTTAAACTTGACAACTGTTGATGACTTCCTAAAACAAGCAAATAGAGTCTACAAGAGTACGATACTGTGGTACGCACTCTATTATTCTTTATAATCGATATAAAATTGTTGCCTTGTAGTACGGTAAACTATATAGCGTTTACAGTAAAAATCAATATTATCGATGATACCTTGAACAGCAGCTGAACGAAAATTAGTGAAATTAGGTCGATATGGAATTTTTACCGCGCTTCTTATGACAAGTCGTATATTATTTACGCCAAATAAAAGAAACAGTCCTCAGGCCTTGTAAAAGAAGAGTAAGGCCACAAATTAAAAATCAGATATACAGTTAAAGCCTCCTGGTCTCGTCTACCGACACCATCCATATGTCGATGCGCCGGCGGTGGTACCCTCAGTATCTTCCAACATGTCATTATGTAATTACACGAAACTATTTTAACCGAATCAGGACATCGGATCAAAATTATACGAACAATTTAAATTTTTGTTTAGCATAATGTCGCTCAATGTCTGGTTGAATTTCGTTGGCGTTATACAGGGCCATAAAAAAATTATATATGCGGCCGGTGTTTATCGTCGAAAAACAATTTTAAATATTTTTTGGTAATTTTTAACCTCAATGAAATTACGCGAGTTTAGTAGTGTATAATTATGTGATTAATAATGTTAAAAAACAGATTTATTAGGCTGTAATTCGTATATTTTATTAAAGAAAATAACATGTTTGATATGGGACGTCTTGTGTGTTATTGGGCGATAAAATTCTAAAAAAAGCTTTTTAATAGTATGCTTACCAAGAAAATTAACTAATCCCTGAATATTTGTTATCAAGTTTTACTCTATATTTCGGTTATAATATATTTTTATTCATGGGCAAATTCTCTTCGTTTTAGTTTATGTTAAATCTAGGCATAATTTTTTTTGTTGACTAGTGATAACCAAACAAAAACAACTGTTGTCTACTAAGTCCCGATCCCGCAGCCATCAAGTTACTTCTTGAGTATTTTAATGATTTACTCACTGAGCCACCTTGTTAACTACCGACAAATTTCTGTATTGAGTGTAATATCAAAAATTATAGAACAAATAATAAGAAACCGTATAATACTATTTTTAGAAAAAATATGATTTATTAACAAATTCTCAGCATGGTTTTAGAAAGGGTAGATCGACTGAGAGTGCATCTGCTAAAATGTTTGAGTTTGTTTACAGGCAATTGGATAACGGGAGGTATGTTGTATCTATCTTCTTTGACCTTTCTAAAGCCTTCGATTCGGTTAATAAAGACATTTTAATTAGTAAGTTAGAGGCAATTGGCATAAGAGGTCATATATTAAATTGTTTGATTTCTTATTGGCAAGACAGGAGTCTAAATGTAAATTATAATGAAGTGCAATCTGACCGATTCTATATTGTTTTAGGTGACCCTCAGGGATCTGTATTAGGTCCGTCTATTAAAAGCGGATATACCATGATGTACGCGGATGACACTACGGTAACGGTACCGGCTAGGAATCCGGAGGAACTTTATAATAAAGCTCAAATTGTCATGAATGAAATGAATACCTGGTGGGATCGTAACAAGCTAATACTGGACGAAAATAAGACAGTATTTATGAATTTTAACCTAAGGCGTCCTGTTGTCTTACCTGGAATTTCACTAGGTGACTGTCCAAAGTTTTTAGGCACTTTAGTTAATAGTAACTTATCGTGGGAAGAACATATTAATTATGTATGTAGTAAGTTGAATCAGGCTTATTTTGCCTTATTACAAGTTAAGGAAAATTTAAATGAAACAGGACTTGTAAATATGTGTATTACGCTGTGGCGTATTCACATTTATCTCTTAACATATTTATTTGGGGGTCGATCTTCCTATATTAACAGAGTATTTATCTTGCAGAAAAGATTAATAAGGTTATTATTTAACTTAAACTTCAAGGAGAGCTGTAAGACTATATTTATAAATAAAAAAATTCTTATAGTGCCGAGTATTTATATATACAAATGTTTACTTTATGTCAAGAACAATTTAGAAACATTTGAAGGTTTATCGAACCGTCACTTATATAATACGCGGAACAAAAATATATTATCCATCCCCTTACATAGGACCTCAACATATAAAGATTCATTCCAGTATAATTGATTTGTATTATATAACAAGTTACCAAGAAATGTACAAAATATGACAGTACCAAAACACAAAAATATTTTAAAAATCTATTATTGAAAAATGGTTACTACAATATTGACGAATATCTAACACATGAATTATTATAAAAGTTGTTTTATTTATACTGAATGTTGTTTGTTTAACTTTCTGTTAGTGCTAATTTGTTATTTTTCTATATATTTTTTATTTTTTATCTAGTCAAATGACTACATTTACATGTTGCTTAAATGTTGTTTGTTATCCGTTTTTGTACATTGTTAGTGTTATATTTTTCTCATTGTTATTTATTTGTTTATTTATTTTATTACTTTTATTATATTTATTGTACTGACTTACCATATATACTTAAATGTATCTTCTCTAAATGGTAAAATAAATGATTATTATTATTATTATTATATTATTTACCATTTGCTAAACGCTAAAAATAGTACTCGTACTAGATCAGAATAGTATATTCTGTAACAAGGTTAGAATGAAAATTCGAAGCGACTGACTGGAACATTCCCAACGCGAGTGAAAGCGAGCGTGAGGAACACGAGTAGATAGAATTTTCATTCTAACCGAGTAACAGATAACAGACTGTATTTTCTCCATTACCATTAGTAAAAAAAAAGAAGCGCGATCATTTAGAGACGTTCCCAAGTCCGGCTGCGGGAAAAATTTCCCCCACCACACGTCACTCCCCTCCATTCGAGCGCCCGAACGTCCAAAATTCAGAAATAGCCAGATTTTCAAATGCGTTTTTAAGGTACTAAACAAAACCTTACGAAAATTTAAAATCAATAGAATTGTAGAGAATTTCATCAGGAACAAATAGCTTTTCGAAAAATTGTTCTATGACCATTTTTGACAATTTCCACGCCGTCAATCACACCAGGCATTCATTTCATCTACAGCTGTTTCAATGTCAGAACTAAGCTCATCAGTGCTAGATGCAGATACAGTAGTATCATCTGCATACATAATTGTGAGTCCCTTGCTAATGTGCGACGGTAGATGATTGATATAGATGGAAAAGAGTATAGGTCCCAGGGTAGATCCCTGAGGTACTTCCATAGTAATAGCTTGTGGGATAGAGTAAGCTTTATAACATTTAACTGTTAGGATTGTTATCAGTTGTAATTTACCAAGGGCACTGATAATTACGTGACAATTTTTTTCTAATAATGAACCAAAAGCTTGTTGCTTAGCAATTACCCGACGCCGTAGGCGTACTAAGCAACAAGCTTGAGGGTCATTATTAGAGAAAATTATCAAGATTCATCGGCGCAGGCGGTAAATTCGGTGAGATAATTTTTTGAAATTCTAATAATATGTCAAATCGTGAACGTGACATTTTAATTAAATTATAAAACTGTCAATAATTTTTCGTTGCATAGCAACATAAGTGATAATCTCCCTAGGGAGATTATCAATGGTAATATAACAAGACCTCGATGAATAGTCGGCTATTATATTGTTGTCAATTTGACGACACCATATTTGGCGTTAATAATCTGACTAAAGCCCGAGAACTTTAGCTCGAGGGATTTAGTCTTTGATTATTAACGCCAAATGTGGTCGAGGCAAATTCGAGAGCACTCGAGAAAAATTGTGATAATATAATAGCCGCTAATTTATCAAGGTTGTTATATTTTATTGGATTATTTCTTGAATGAGTTAATAATTGGAGATATATATATTTGACGTTTGAAAATATTTGTATTTGCCCTTATTTCTAAGAAATTTCAAATATTGTGATAGGTTAAAAAATTCAATTTGACACATGAAAGAAATAATCAGTGTAATAATTGGATAAATTTTGACATGTGACTAGAAATGGACGGATTTTATTGGATTTCTATTTCGTCAAAAAATTATCCATAAAAGACATTAATAAACTGAGAATATTACCTCTTATACATATATTTTCTAATTTACTAAATAAAGCAGGACCATTTACAGAATCAAAGGCTTTAGGTAGATCGAATAAGATAGACACAATATATTTTCCTTTATTCACCTCATTGTAAATAAAATCAAATAACTCAGTAGATTCACTTTCTACTGATCTTTCACTTCTAAAACCATGTTGGGTATCTGTTAATATATTGCCTTTTTCTAAATAATCTGTGATCCTGTTGCAAATACTTTTTTCTATAATTTTAGAGATGACACTAAGCAGTGATATTTGCCTGTAATTTTCAATGTCATCTTTCTGGCCTTTCTTATGATTAGGTATTACCATGGCAATTTTAAGTTCCTCAGGGAAATAATCTTCTATGATCATTTTATTAACTAAATATAATAATATAATATTCAACACAATTTTCGACTATACACTAACTAGTGCTGAATTTCGTATATCAACTACCCATTTTTTCAAGGCAAAGTACTATTGTTAGTTTTACCTGAATCAAATGTGTTTCAATTTAAGGCAACATAACTTCAATTTCAAGTGAAGTGTGAATTACAAAGACCTAAATTATGTACATGTGAGGACCACATGTCTGTTCGATTTAAGTATTCCTTAAGGGCTCTTCAAAGTTGTCATATCCGATCCACTTCAGTTAAAACTGTAACTGTTTTTTCCTACGTTTGAAGGATTGTTCTCGTAAAGTAAGTTTGTATTGTGAAATTTGATTTGTGAACATTTTTTAAATGCGAGATCCTGGCAGCATGTAACTGAAACATAATATTTTGTATGCTTTTTAGGTGATAGGTTTAGATTACGGCGTGGAAACTATACGGCCGGTAAGGGGAATATATACAGAGTGAGCCAATATTGCGTCGGACCTAGATATCTCGAGTTCTACGGTAGCAAGTAAACTAGATAAAAAAGTCTATAACTGGAAATTATTTTCGAACATACAGGGCGGCCAAGACGGAATTACAGGACCAAGTGCCTTTTTCAAATAGAATGCTATGTATATCAGTACATTTTTTGAAGCCTCTTTCTAGGCTCTATTCATTCTTATATTAGCATTGAATATCTCCCAACTTCTTGGATGTAATGAATTTTGAAATAATGCAATCTGCAGATGGATGTTAAAAAAATCACCAGTTATTTTTCTTACCTCTAAAACTTCGTCCAGACACACCTGTTATATGATGTATTTACTGGATCGTCACAATATAGTTTGAAAACTTATCTAACAATTTGCAGAATGTCAACACTTTATAAGTAGTTATTTAGTTATATTTGCATTTTACCAATTTATTAGTGAATATTAAAGATTTTATTCTATACCAGTTCTATAATTTAATTGTGAATAGAAACCTAACTAGAAATGGAATCCGATTGTAGTACACTTCTATATAAATATGTATGTCGCCCATGAACAGATGGCGTTCAATTATGGGTTTTAAGAAAAACTTATATCAATATCAGTTACGAGACATCTAATTAATGTTTTTGAATCAGTTTCATTTCCTAAAAATGTACAGGGTGGCCAAAAATTATTTTTCAATTAAGAACATTTTAAATTCAATGTTCTCAATTTTTTCAAATGGAACAATTACAAAATTCAAAAATAAACTTAAAAAGAGAGGTTTCTTCAAATAGCTCAGTAGAAAAAATTATAATAAATATTCCACATGTTGCCCATTTTGATTGACACACATCTCTATGCGCTTTTGAAATGAGGTTTCCACTGTTCCTAAAACTGCCGGTGTGATAGATGTAAAGGATGTTATTATCTTTCCTCCATATTTTGTACTGTTGTTGGTGTGTCCCTATAAACAATTTCCTTCACGTATCCCCATAAAAAGAAATCAATTTTTGTAAGATCTGGGGATCTAGTAGGCCATTTGGTCAGTCCATTTCTTCCAATCCATTGATTAGGGTAAGAATTATTTAAGTGGTCTCTAACTGCAGGCTATTACCTACCAACAACCTATTAAGGATTTCTCGAAGAATTCAAAATTATTTCAATCTTAATTTTTTTAATTATATACTGGCGTCTCAATCTCAATATAATAATATGCCCTCTTGATTGACTAAAGAATATATAGTTTCTATCTCCAATGTCTTAGAAGTAATGCATATGCGACAGTCGACGGGAGATAATTAAGTCTATAGAACTTGTCCATGTTAACCATATTGTCCTGCTTTGTTACCTTGTCCAAGTATATATGTATATAATCTCACAGTAATTGTCAACCGTGTTTCAAATTCAGGTCTCTAATTGATGCGTTGTACCAGGATCTAACCGTGAGACATCGCCTAGAATGAGAAATTCCTTTACCGGCCTATTAAACAGGTCTAACGTGCGTGCAGATGGATTACGGAAATAGTTCATGCATTTAAATGCGTTTTATCCCTCATATTAGAGTTATTTTCTGTGAAACTTGGAGAAATTCAATTTGCCAAGCCACAGGAAACTAGTAAATTTTCATTGTGCATACAGAAAGTCAATGAATAATTTAGTATTAATCAGTCTATAAAAAGAGGCAAGTAATTGCCTAAAATACTTTCCATTTATTTCAATTCCGATATTCTTTAAATTAACGTTAAATTCATTCGCCCAAATAATTTTGCCATCATTGTTATACCAATTATTGACATGAAAATATAATAAACCAAGAGCTACTATATGAAGACTACACTCGAGTACACTACACGCATTTCGCTAACCATGTCAACATCATCAGGAAACGAATAAGACTGGTTTTTACTTATAATCGTCTCCTGATGATGCTGGCATGGTTAGCGAAACGTACGTCGAGTAAAGTATTCGAGTATAGTGTTCAAATGTTTTGCCGTTTTGTAAAAGTTGTTTTTAGACATCAAAGATATTGATTTGTGAAAAACAGTCCCTATATTAAAACTCTCTCACCACCAGGAACCAAATCCAATGCAGAGTTGTCTTGTTAAACAGGACTACGTATCATAAATGTTGAGGGTGGTTGACAGGCGCTCATTAAAAAATTCAGTAGCTCTTGGTCTGTCTATAATGCTCAGTTGTGTTTACCTACTGCTGTGAAAATCAGGTACGAGAATATAACTATTTTAAAAATGGCAGTGACAATAAATTTCAAATTCATAACGAAAATTGTCCTCAACGAATCTTATAACATTACTGTACGTTTAGAAATTGGATAAGGAAAGTAGCCAATAATATGCACACAAGAAAGAAAATAACTTTATTTCATGTAAGCCTACAGGATATGAAACATCAATAGCAAAATATAAAGTACAGTATTAAATATAGCATACAGCAAATTAATATTTAGAATATTAGATGTTTTCTTGTTTTCTTAAAAAAGAAAATATTTAGATGTACTTTGATGTATTTAGATTAGATGTAAAATTAGATAATAATAATAATAATAATAATATATTTATTCACCAAAATAATTTGAACAAGTGCAACATAAATACGGAAAACAATATATCTGTGTATATAGGGTAAATAAACAGAAAAAAATCCACAAAGGAGAACCTGCACGTGGATCAAAAACTGCGCATTGACCTGCATAGATAATTACATATTTTACAATTTAATTTTATTTGAGAGTGATGCGTAAAGTGAAATGATACTTATTGCTTTTCTTAAGATGTTTCTAAACTACATTAAACAACAATATATTACTATCACAAGCACATAAAAGTATTAACAAAATAATATGCACTATACAGATAATAATTATAATAAATACAACGCCATATAAATAATAACTTATACAACACGATATAAATGATAAACACAGTAAATACAACACTATATAAATCATTAATACAACAAGTACAACAAATATAACAGTTTGTAATAGGTAATAATATGCACTATATGAACTCTCGACTAGATATTTTTTTTTTTTTTTTATGATTGAGCAGGATTATTTTTTACATCAATCATGAGGTGAACTGACAATCTTGGAATTTCTAATACCCATTTTTTAAGTTTTTTCTTAAAAAGTTTAAACGAGTTAACACTTTTTAGAGATATCGGTACTTCATTATACATTTTAGGAGCCAAGTAAATGTGACAGCGTTGTCCTACCGTCTTAACCATTTTAGGTACTGCAATAGATTTTTGTCTATGTCGTGTATCATAACTATGAGCAATGATGTCTTTTGTGTTTTTATACTGATATAGGATCAGACTTTGAAAAAAACACTGTCTTATGTCTAGTATTTTAGATTCCTTATATAGATCATCACTTGGGTAAATATAACTTTTGCTAAATATTATTTTTATAATCCACTTTTGCATTACTTCAAGATTTTTTAAGTAACAATTTGTTACGCCCCCCCAAGCAATGATGCCATAATATAAATGTGGTTGGACTAGTGCAAAATATATGGTTTTTAGGTGGTCTGTATCAAAGATTCTTTTAAGATATTTAAATTTAGAAAGAAGTGATCTTAATTTCTTAACTAAAAAATCAATATGTTTATTCCATTTAAGATGGCAATCAAGCATGACTCCGAGATATTTTATCGATGTGGCAGATGTTAATTTAATGTTGGTATTATTATATGTAATGCTGATATCCGAGAAGTTTGGTAGTTTATGAACGTAACTGGTGAATGGTAAATAATATGTTTTGGTCATATTTATTGTCAACAGTTTACTACTGAAGAAATCTATTATTACTGGAAAGTCATTCTGGATGTTAGATTTTATAACATTCCAATTTTTTCCTTTATAGCACAAAACCGTGTCGTCGGCAAAACTGATGACTTCTCCTGTAAGGGGAAGGGGAAGGGGGGAGATGTACCATATAATTGAAATATTTTATTCTTATGAATTATTACACAATATTAAAGCTAAATAACATTTGATATAAATCGCAAAAAGTTATTTGGTATTTAAAATCTTAAACAGTGGCAAGTAAAATAGGGTAAATAAAAGAAATGAAAAAAAGTTAGATAAAATTACATATTAAATTCATAAAATTCTTTTAGGGTATAGAAACAATTGGAACATAGAAAAGACCGTAATTATCTTTTAAATTTAATTTGATTATTACCATATTTCATGGATTTTGGCCGCATATTATAGATCGCACTGTAGCCATAAAGTGCACTCTTCTTATAGAGGGAAAATTATTTATACATATGTTATCAGCAGATCTTGTGTCTTTATTATATATACTATTGTGTCTATAGAATATTTCTAAATTATTTTTTACAAATAATCTAGCTTCATATATGAATATGGTGTTACATGGCCTATGTCCATTTAACAGTTTTATTTAAAAACTAGTGTTTTGTGGACCTGCATATAGTTTTTGGATTTAGTTTTTGTAAGTGAAACTGTTTTCAACTAACAGAATTTTACATGTATAACTGCTAAACCATTTCACACTGTTTATGTACTTAGTTTTGTATCTTAGGAACTGTCATTTTCTAAATTATTATGTATTTCGTTCTACATAGCATCCCAGGAAACAATGAACATTTGTCTACAAAATTTAGTTACATGAAATATCTATTTTTCAATTTTTATATTTTTGTTTACTATGTGGGTACATTTGGTGATTTTTCTTACCTTTTCTCGTTACTATATTAGTATATCCAATAAGATGTAATATATTAACTAAGTTCACAGCATAGTCAATACGTTTTACTATTTATTTACATCTGTTCATATTTGTGGTTATGTATTGTATTACGAATTCTGAAACAAAGGCTCTGGTATTGAATAAAAATTTATTATAGATTTCCTTTATCGATTATATGCCACTAATTTAGTTGTGAGTAAGGGAAGCTACAAGGCAGGTTGTTGCGCTTAACACAACCACTGACAGATGGCCATACTTGTACTATTTTTATATTTTATGGCTTTCAATTTAATTAGGGAATTAAATTTGTCAGGTTAGTTTTTTTTGGTAGCGTTGTTTTCCAGTAACTAGGACAAAAAAGTTTACCTTATCAGTAAAACTCACCAGGAAGTCATTTGCTTGCAGCCTTTGTACTGATTCAAACATATATAATTTTTAACTGTGGACTTCAGTAATTGATATTACAATTTTTATATCCCAGTTACAAAGTGTTTAATATACAGGTAATTTCATTATACTCATTAAAAATTTTTTTAATTAATCTTCAAATTTTGCCTTTGATATAATAAATAAATAAATAAATAAATAAATACACCACAGGTAATGACGACCCCCTTTATCCCGGAAGGCTCTAGAAGAGCCTTGTGTGGGAGGGGGCTACACATTTAGAGACAAGGGACACACACCCAATATTCGTGTATAGTGAAAAAATCCCTCTCACAGTATTTTCCACTGCCACGACCGGGGATCGAACCTGGAACTTTTGGGTGAGAGGCAAGTGCGCTCACCTCTCGACCATCAGTCAATTATTTTTAAAATAAATTTGAATTCAAAGTCAATTCTTTTTAATTTAATAAGGAGTTAACATACTATATGTACCACATGGTTTTAAAAACATTTTTCTCTTTTCTTTTCATTTTTTTGGCAATTTATAGTTTTTATGAAATCAGCTTATGTACAGTCAGCTTAAATATATTTCGTGCAGCTAACTTGCTTATATATGTACTTTTAACTTGCTTAAATTTTGTACATGCATTCATGCTTAGACATTTACATGCTTCGATGCTTATATTCTTAGATACTTAAATTCTGAGATACTTTTTCTACATTCCTGCATAGTTTTTGCACAGTTTATCTTTCATAGATAAAATTTCGTTATCTTTACATTAAACCACATAGTTGGTTAATTTTCCTACAACTTTCGAACTTTCACCCCATTTCATTGAGAGACGTAAATTGCCAAGGAAACTATAGAATTCATTCTTGCAACAAGAGACAATTGTGGGCCTGGATTGCTGTCCCAGAACCAGTCACCTCAACCATAATCCATCTAGGATACTGGTATAAATTTGTTTTATATATATATATATATATATATATATATATATTTCTTAAATTTCAATTTTGTCTTTCACACCGATTTGTCTATTTTTCATGTAATATATTTTAACATTCATTTTAAACTATCTTTTTATTTCTCTTACCAACAATTTCAGTCTGATCTATAGTAGACTGGTTATTCGAGAAAAAGAGACAATTTTGCTTATTTTACTATAGATGGTGCCCAATTTAACATCAATTTTTCTTTGTCTCCTTTTCTCGAAATAAACAGAAATCTGTCGCTTATGCTGTACATGTCAGAAAGGGTAAGTTTCTCCACTCTTACGAATGCTCTGGACCCACGGCTCTCTGCTCCGACTTAAACCAGCTAGTCGTCCGCATATGTTGCCTCAATTCTTTCTCAAAAATAAATAATAAGAGAATGGAGTTAACAATGGAAGAAACTGTTAATATACTGTTTGTTTTAAATAGAGATCTGCAGGATTCCAGAGGTGCATATGAGTAAATACGTCTTAGAATTCTTTTTTGTTCAACAAAAACCCTATTTATGTCTGTTGATTGACCCCAGTACACGATTAAATATTTCAAGTGGGGGTACACTAATGAGTAATAAATGTTTAGGAGATAGTCAACATCCATTATAGACTTAACATTGCGGATTATATATTAAGCAGAATTCAATTTAGAAATTACGTGGTCAATGTAAGTCCTCCATGGTAGGTTTTCTTCTATGCGGAGACCCAGAAATTCAGTATTAGGGACTTTCTCGATTTTAGCGTTGTTTTGTAATAACTCTGCAATTTTGGTTTGAAATATCATATATTTAGTCTTAGAAGTGTTAATGATTAATTTGTTTGATGAGCACCAGGTGTACAAGCTAGATAGTAGATTGTTGGAAATGGTTTCAAGCATTTTAAGAGATTTGGCAGTAATACAAATGGTAGTATCGTCAGCCAACATTGTTAGAAAGATATTTAATTCATTATAAATATGGAATTCTAGGTTATTGATGAATAAAATAAAAAGTAAAGGAAAGAGTACACATCCTCGCGGAGGATGAGGGAGACGCCTAAATTGAGGTTGCAGGTAGTTGAAATGGTATTACCTAATTTTACTAAGATTTTCCTATTTGATAAAAATGACTTAATCCATTTATTTAATGGACCTCTAATAACTAGGGTTTGTAATTTTTTAGACAAAAAATTGGCTAGAACGCAGTCGAAAGCACGAGTTAGGTCGAAGAAATAAAGCAAGAACTAACACTTTTTTGTCAATTACTTTGTATATAAAATTTGTAAATTCATAAGCAGCTGTATTTATAGAGTGCTCACCTCTGAATCCATACTGATGTTCTTATAGTAGTCTAAAACTATGGACAAATTTTTATAATCCTATTATGAACAATTTTCTCAAATAGTTTTGAAAAACAACATAGTAAAGTTATTGGCCTAAAATTTTCTACTAACTACTTTATAATTTTTTCATTGTAATGTGATGTGAATGTTTCATGCGATCTACACTTAAAATATTCAATTTCTAATATTTTATTTTAAATTCTGTATGTAAGTATTAAAAATATTCTGATATTAATTCAGTAAACAAATCATTTTCCATAGTAGTAGTTTCAAACAATCCAGCAATTTATATATTGATAACATGTCATAAATAATCAGCTTATTACACATAAGAAAATTAGAAACTCATACGCTACCTACTGCAGTAACTTTTTTTTTAAATTGTAATGCAATTTTAATATTGAACATAAATACAGCTTGTGACCAAATCACGCAATAGTTTGCATGACTGCATTAGCATTATCAATAGTAGATATATCAAGACTAGTTTTATTTATACGATGTTGGATAAGATATCCGTAAAGTGGTTTGGCAAAATACCATTTTGCATACCCTTTATTAATTTCCAACCTGTTATGGAGTTAATAAAATAATGTAAGTAAATGAAATTAAATTATAAAGAGCATATAGCAAGCTTTCGGAAAATATTAAGCAAATCAAACCATATAATAAGAAGTAAAACAATGGCTACTGGATATAAATTGAATAGAAATAGATACATTCATTAATTAGTAATCAGTAGGGAGTTTCTGTCTTTAACAAAGTTAAAGAAGTTACAATTCCTCACATTTTTTGTATGAAGGTCTAATATGTAACGAGTTACAGCCGCAGGAAAATGATCATTTTTTACAAAAAATTGTAAAAATTTTTGTGATTTTTTCACAAGCTTCGCGATCTTAAATGTAAATGATGCTTGAGCCACGCAATTATATTATTAGTGTTTTCCCTTTTTTGATGATCCTGGTCAGTTAATTTCCTCAATGTCATCATCACCGGTGCTTCTGAAGATCCATTGTTCTTCCATTGATAAATCTTCGTCATCTACGTCCTCACACAACAGAGCACTTCAACCCCGCTTTCCTGTAACCACATGTTTCGCCGCACCCTTTTCGGTGAGCGAATGAAATGAATTTCAATAAGTTCTCGGGTGCTGGTTGCTCTGTCATTGTGAGTGGAGCGAGCCACGTTTCCAGCCCTAGTCCCCTGAACACATGATACCGCGCAGCGTCCTTCGTTGATGGCAAAGAAGCAATATTGAATTTGCTTTTTGTTGTAGATTTAAGGAAATATTCGTAGCGGACTTCTTCCAAGGTTCCTTTTTCATGTTACTACATAAAGCAACGAGAAAACGTGCTCCAGCCTCTTCGATGTGCTCCGGTCTTGCATCGTGATCTTTAAAGATGCTAATGGTGGGCACTGAGTCCTGCGGTTTTCTGGATAAGTGAACAAAATTCACTGTAAAGAAGCGCGCGGTATCCTGCAGTACCCCTCACATCATTGGAGTAGGTAGAGAGCTGCCATTTTCAAAAGAAAAACACGCACAAGGGAAGGTCTATACCTGTTACACCTGCTCTAGGAGTCTTCTGCTCCACAAACTGGAATGTAACTTAAAATTGATAAATATAATCTACTAACTTCAAAAAAACTAATTTTTTGTACCTTTTATTCAATATCGCGGCTCGAGCGGTGTCGCCCCCCCCCCCCCCCAGGTCGAAAACTTGGATTTTTTGTCAAGGTCCAGACGTAAACAACATATTTAAACATTATTATAATCCCACATTTTGTAAAGCAAAGGCCTTTTTTGACTCCACTGGCTGGATTAAAATAAATACTGTAAATCTTTATTACATTTACATTTACAAATTTTTATTCCCTTTTTTATTGTTAGGTTTTAAAGTTTTAGGTTTTAATACTAATATCTGAAGTTTCTCCTTTATCAATTTTTTTGTTCTTCTTTGTGAACAAATTAAGAATATGTTACTTAAGTAAATTCAACTATATTCTGATACGATACCACTAGCTTATTATTTTGCATTCAGGTTCTTAGGAACATTCGCTAAATCAATAGATCTTTTACTATAACTAAATATTATACATGTGTTTATGTATACATACAATAACATATTAACTTATTAATTTATTAATTAATAAACTATTGCCTCCAGACCCCAACGGGTCTTTGCAAATACTGATTTGTTTATTTATACTTGTAGATATTAAAATTAACTACTGTATGGTTTTTGTTACTCACGTAAATTAATAAATATTCTATTCTATTCCACTCTGTCCTGTTTTTTATTATTCTATTCCACTCCACTCCGTTCCGCTCCGGTCCATTTCGGTCCGCTCTAATCCGCTCCAGTCCACTCCGGTCCTTTCCGGTCCGCTCCGATCCCCTCCGGTCCGCTCCAATCTGCTCCAGTCCACTCCGGTCCGATCCAGCCAAAACCAGTCCAATTTTACTTGAAAGAACCTTAGATCGGCGCCACAGTTTTTTGAATTTGTAAATGTTACACGTAAATGATCAGATTCAAGTTTTCATGAAAGAATTGAGTTGATTCAAGACAGTTTTTCCATAAGGTAAAAACGAGAGGTAGTAATCATAACTTTTTTAAATTTTATCTTTGTACAAATTGGGGTGTTAAGCCCTGATTACTGCAGATTGAGCTTATTAGAGTCAAAGGTCCTGTCAGTTCATTAGACTCGTTACGGAAAATATATAGGCTAATGTTAAATAAATTCAATTTGTCGTATTTACTGTGGGGGTTCGGCAAAATTTCCACGTTAGAGGTCCCCAGTGCCTACACCGATGAGCTTATCCCCCGGTGTCGCTTATTGGCCTTGGTAGCGGAAATAGGCCGACGTTAAATAAATGAATAAAACAAAAGTAAGAAAGAAAATGTAAAAATGCAAACCAACTTTGTAGCTCGTAAATATCAGGTATCATACAGGTTCAGTTCGGAAACAAACATTCAGTTTTTCGAAAACGGTACATGTAAATTCCGAAACTACATACCGCTATGTAGAGAATTCAAGGATACTTCCATGAGTAGTGTGTTGCTTATATTACTTTTTAAGAGAATTTTTTAAAGACAATGGGAATTCAGAATCTTCAGATTCTAATTGGTAATTTACGTGTAGGCAGTTGTTGTGAGCTGTATCTTTAAATAACTTTTATATGCTTGCCAGTGCTATTAAAGCAAGTTATCTTTGGTTTTTTTAGTTTTTCTATTTTCATATTAATTTTTAGATAAATTTCGGTTTCACTATTAACGATCTGATTTTTTCTTAACAATTATATACAAGGGAGAAAAAATAGCATCTACGGTATTTAGGCAAGATGAAATCAACATTCGCGGCTGGTAGTGCCACGGCAAAACACAATTAGTAGTAATTATAATCTCGTGTACTAATTTGGATCTGAAAATGCCTAGATGGAATTAGGTGTAACTAGTCCGGTGTAATTACTTTCTGTCCACACGAAGCACGGTATCAATTACATGAAAATGCTCAGTCAGATTTTGGTTGCATAATTACATACTTCTCATTAGACAAAATGTATCTAAAGGTATATGTCAAATCATTTTAGCCTCGTGATGAATTGGATCCTTGTTGATATAAAAATCTGCGTTTGAAAATTATATACGAGTAAATAATACATCATATTTTATCATAGATGCATTGACATTTGCTCAGGACATCAATGTAAGTTTATAGTTAAATGTTCTAGATATGAAATCGGTCAGGAGTATATTTCTTCAACAATTAAAAAAATAGCATTTTTTATCAGTATTTTGTAAATATTTTACACGCGATAGAAATAATTCCCTTCTCCGTCATGTGTCACAAACACTTTAGGAAGCCTCTACTAGGCAAAAATAACACAGTCGGACTAGAAGCACAATACAGGCTCCGTCGTAGTCCTCTTGATTTCCCAATATTTTTAATATTGGGATATGCGTTCTAAATGAAATTTTTGTTATCATTACTAGAAACGCAATAAAGTGTTTGTAACAAATCCAGTGAATTTATATGGAATAATTAAAGGTTAAATATAATTCTTACACATCTATTCAGAACATCATGTAGTACGTAGAAATATTTAAATAGTTTGTGTAAATCCCCATTTCGATAAAATGTAGAGCTATATTTTCATAGTCCTAAATTTAATCTAAATTATCTGCGTCATAAGGTTCAATTTGTTTAGAGTCTCCACCGCAGTATAGATTCACGACTCGCTGTAACGTGTGACTGCATACGTTCGGGTGTTTTTAACTAATCTGAACTGAATCGATCGATATAGAGAAAAGTACGCATCAGAAAATTTTGAACATTTAGATAATTACTAATGTCGATGTGGCCAATCAAACTAAAATAATTACAAGCAGCTGGTACTTCCGCTTTTACCGGAGGTCGATGCCAACTTGATTATTTCAAATGGAACATAATATATATTTTAGGGTTCTCGAAAAGAGAATAGTATTCTGAGTCGAAAATATTTAGCATATCCTATACCTAAACATAATATGTAATAAATTCAATAATATCATACCAAGTGTTCCGTTTTTCGCGTTACATTTTGTCAACTTCAAACCGCGATAACTTGTTTAGGTCAAATGGAACACCCTGTATTTTTTTACGTCAAGTTGTGTAAAATCGAAATCCCTTTTTTCTGATTGTGGGGGTTAAAGTTACAACTTTTTGAAATATTTGCGATTTTATTAAAAATCCATGAATTGTTGTAATCATTTCATCAAAATAGCCATGATTAGAAATAATCAGTCATTATCTTATGTCAAAAAATGCCAGCAGGTTTAAATTACACCCACGAAGATTTTTTAAATTTGTCAATGTAATGCAAAATATTGCATTTATCCAAATATATACTTAATGGCTAGAGACCATCAACGTTTTTTTGTAACTTCACTAGATGTAATGCTTTTTTTCGAGCCTATATCCTAATCTGTCTCCTAATCCTGGTAAATTATCACATACAGGGTACGTCAAAGTATCAGCTGCTACGTGATAAGCTACGCTGATTGCTTGATTGTTTATTAGCAACTGACAGAATCGCTAAACAATCACTATCTTCGTTTGTAAACATCGTACAAAAAACTCCATTTTTTTTAAGCGTCAAGATTTATTTTCACGTCTCGCCGGTAAAGCTTTTATTGTAAATGATAATTTTTAGTTGACATATTCTTTTTGCATAACACTTTTTTTGAATATGGTTTAAAATCGGACAAGAAATCTATAACTAAACAGTTTAGCCGTTAGAAGTTCAAACTTGGGTCAGTAGTTCCAGCCCTATCGCAGCATATGCCCACCAAGTCTCATAAAATATGTGGAGCGATTTTAGAGATATATTAATTTATGTAAAACCACCAAGTCTCTCGGATATTTCATATATTTACAAAATAACTAAAAATCCGATTGGCTTTCTAAACCTCTAGTTTTCAGTCCCCCCTTCCAGCTTTTCTCGATATTATTTAAGAAAATTTTAGTATGATTGTAGTCGAAGTTTGCACACTGTTATTATGACGCAAATGAAGAAAATTACCTTCTCCAACATAAATAACCTGCATTATATGTATCTTCAAATGAAATCTAATTTAATAAATGTAGTGTCCTTCATTTGTTGCATTTACTGCTGATAGCAGGATATTGCTATGTATTAGATGCTTTAAAATTTTCATCTTAGAGCATGCTATAAACTTAATAGAAAAGTCGTAAAACGTGGACTCTAAAAATGTAAGAGAGCAACGAATGAAACATGGTGAATGTGTATAGGACGCTTCATGTATTTTTTTACTTAAATAAACAAAGATAATTTTGAAAAGTAGTTTATTAACTAATTTCTTTTAATTGTATTGAACCTGATTTGATTAAAGAGATATATCATCTGTCAAATTTGGGTAATCACACTTCAGGGCATAGAATGTATTATAACTTTTATTTAATTTCATCTCTGCTTGTTGTTGTTGGTAGCAGCAAATCATAAATTGGCTTTTCTGTCAATTTCTATCTAGTGATTTAATCCTTGACAGCAATTTTTTAAAAGTGTCCTATTTTATTTACTAACTTTCATATTCTTCATAATGAAAATCCCTGGACTGTAGGTTAGCTTAATCGGAACCAGATCATTTTCGAAGTATTTTTATTATATTTAGAACAATATATTTTGTCATTATAAAAGGTGCGACTGAATAATTACCGAATTATTATAATTGTATCGCTTTATATAGAGATGCTATCTAAAGTGAGCTAGATGTTATGACAGAGAAAATTAGATGGCACATTGAGCTTTAGGCGCTGATACATCTCACCTATTGGCGATTTGCAAATGAATACTATCTAAGTATTAAATTGCCCATTTTAAGTTATTGGATGGGATATTGATGTTGATGTTATCTCATCTAAGGCGTGCATCGCCTACAGATTAGGAAGACAATTTTTCGTGAAATGTACAGTAGGCCCATTTTTAAATATACACAAGTAGTGTTCTTAAATATGAATACCATTATTATATAGAATGCATTCACTGTTAAACATGCGGTTATGAGCAGTTGTATTTCACTGGTTATAGCCTTATTAGTATTTATGCTATTTACATTAAACAAACTGATATTATGTTGTCTCTGTACCACAATATATAGACAATGATAGTAATAATCGAAGAACTACAATAATTAATAATTTTATAACATTACTTGACATACAACAACATAATAACATAATCAATAATAGAGGTCGTCTGCTAGATCTTATCTTTTCTAATCTAGGTTGTGAGATTGTACACAATAATGGCCCGGCACTTTATGTTACATTAAGCATTACAACAAAATACAACAATCTACAGTAAAAAAAACAAACTTTAAAAATGTGAACTATCCAGCTCTCTAGAGTGCTCTAGATAATACAGATTAGTATTACTTGCAAAGTTTTCAGAATGTTGACATAGCGACAAAAGAATTCTATGATAAATTATATAACATGCGTTCCGAAATCCAAACATTATAAAAGGTCTTATTCACAATAGTATACGAAAGAAATCATCAACAATATCAGAAAAGTTATAAAAAAACTAGAAATCAACATCACTTAAATAAATTCAAGGAACTCCGATCGTTAATCAAGAAACAGATAGGCAAAGTATATCGCAGATATCTCATAAAATTTCAGAATTCAATATATTCAGACTCTAACTTTTGGTCATTTGTACATTTTGTTTTTAACATTTATTTAATGTGGGTCTAATCCCTAATCTTCTATTTGATTAACATTTAATAGACAAGGTATCAAAGGTTTTACGTCCCCTCCGAAGGATGGTGTATCCCCTACACAATCCTTGTCTAAGATTGCATAGCTTCCGCACATACACTGATATACAAACCGCTAGATGTGAGGCGAGGTTTCATTGTGAACACGCTTGAACCTCGCTGTTGTGGTAAAAAATTTAATTGGGTTAACTCAAAGCTTATAAGAGGCTCCTCAAGGAATGCGTGCTCTTAACTTTGATTAAAAGCGGTTATCTTGATTTATTTGAAATTTGATGAAAATTGATATTTGGTACGAGAGTTACTGCTTCACCCTGTATATATTGATAGAAGTTTAAAGAAACACTTTATTTTAGATGGAGTTCGAAAACACATGTTTGTCTATGGAAGGGTACTTTAGAGTTACCACGTATATTCTCTCTTGATTTGTTACACTTATGTTTAATCGAAATTATGATATTTACTTATTTGTGGTGACAGGACTTTATTGAGTATATCGTCGAATGAAACATTTGGTTTAAAACGGAAATTAAAATAATTTATTTAAATAAGAAACAAGTGTCTGATGCACTTAAATTTAACGCGAAAATGTTTGAGTCGTGAAAAGATAGCTTTTGGACAACGAAAGTTTCATCTGAGAGTAGAAAAAATTAACTCGTGGTCGCAGATTGTTTTGAAAGTCTGGAAAAAATCACTTGGGTTTGATGCGCGAGGGCAGAATAGATTATTTAATGAAATGTTCTTAAAACTAAGGCACTTGGTGCGAAATATGCCTTTTTGACTTGGTGGCTCCAAGGAAGCAATTGGGACGGTTTGTTAAATATTGAGTTCACTAGGTTAACATTAAGCGTGGAAACTAGGCAACCGGCACTAAAAAGCTATTATTTTAGAAACCGGGAAACTATACTAGTATACTGCACTTTGGAAAACTTCACGAAATTACTTGATGCTCACTTGCCGATCGAAAACTGATTTGCTCAAGCCTCTTTCTGCTCAGCCATATATACTATTGTTTTTGTTGCGTTAATCGTGACCCATTGAGTCAGGCACGAATGTTTTTTTTTTGTAAGCCGACATTCCGTGGGGGCGCGGTCTAAAACCGGTTAGGGTACCCGCCATTCAGTGCGGGCGATGTAACTGCGTAATAAGTGAAATTGATTGAATTCGGAATTGAAATGTATGTCAATGGTTCGGCCATAAAATTAGGAATCTTTTGGTATATGACTTAAGTTCGAAGCGATTTTATTTTGAGAGTTATTTACTAAACTAGTCGGAAATGGTTTGTTATTTATTGATTCATCCTCGTACAACACTATCGTGCGGCTGGCGGTCATCATATGGTTAGGTCACGCTAAGTGCCGTATGGAACGAGCTCGACCGAGGTGAAGTTAGGATCATGTTTCGAACGGAGCGGCAAAGTGCCGGTATGATAATAAAATGTGCATATGGCAACGGAAATGAGTTTTGATAAAAATTTGTGAGCTTTTGAATGTGATAAATGCAAATAGGGTGTTTTAATATTTACGACGCGAATTAAATAGATGCTTAATTTGAATAGAAAATTGGTTATAGAAAATATATGGAACGGAAATGCAGTATTATACCGGGGTTACGGAAAGTGCTTTTGGTGATGTTTATTATTATTATTATACAGGGGCAATATTATTCATGTTAATTTCTATTAGTATAAACGTTGTAAAATTGGAATATGGAACTTTTTGAAGTATTTTTTGATTGTTTTGGCATATTTGTAAAATATTGAAGTGCCGTCAATTTTTCCAAGAATTGTTTTTGAAAACTGTAGTTTCTTGTACAGATTTGTAGTTAGACTACTTTTTTTCTAGTTTGGCAAGTAGAACGGATAGATTGATTTAATTTTCGAATTTTGAAGTTATTTTAGTTCATTTTTTCAAAATTTTGTGAAATATACTACAACACTTGATACGTTCACTCATCTAAATACTAACCGTTGCCTTACATCGCATATCGAAATATGTACATAGTAAAGCGCACCCATGCTCGTCCCCAATATTTATACATTGAAAGAGAAAACAATATACCAGGTAAAATGAGATATATGGATAAAACTTATGAAAATTCGGAAGAAATTGTTAACATATTTAGTAAGTTCTTTAGCTCAGTATTTACAGAATCACAGGATAATATAGATATTAACGACAATAGAAACAAGAATCTTTTTGAGAACATCAGTACAACACACATAACATTCACAGAATTTGAAGGATCTACAAAAATATTAACAAACAAATTTATATCAAAGTCAGACTTAATACGATACTTATTCGTGGTAAAATACTGTGCAGATGTGCAATCAGTTTCGTTGTATATAATATTTAATCTATCTTTAAAAATGTGGATTCATCAAAACTTCACAAAATGTAACATGAAGGGATGCATCTTAGTTTAAAGCAAAATTTTTTTTTTTTTTTTTTTATACATTTATTTAACGTCGGCCTATTTCCGCTACTGAGGCCTAACACCGACGCCTGTAGACGAGCTACCCCCAACCAGGAATTTTGCCGAACCTCTTCCCTTAAGAAGAGTAGGGATCTTTTACTTGCCTAACATTTAATAGACAAGGGACCGACGGCTTTACATCCCCTCCGAAGGGTGGTATATCTCCTATACAACCCTCGCCTAAGGTTGTATAGCTTCCGCGCATACACTGATATACAAGCCGCTGGAAGATGTGTGAGGCGAGAATGCGGTTTCCGTTGGAATGGTCACCAATCCAAGTACTAACTGCGCCTGTCGTTGCTTTACATCGCATACCGAAGTATGTACATAGTAAAGACGCACCTACGCTCGCCCCAAAGCAAAAATTAATACTTTGTATTTGAAGTACTCAAAATACATTTTCAACTTTATCGCGATCGAATCTCGAAACCAAGATGGCGGCCGAATTTCAAAGATTTATTAAAACTTTCCTCAAACGTCAAGAAAACATTACATACTTGTAGTCCTAAAGGGGCGGTTATTTTGAGGAAAGAAAATTACAAAAAACCAGGCGTTAACTAGTTATAGTTTAAAATTTAGAAGGAAGATTATTAGTATTTGTCAGTTTCACTAAAACAAAAAACAGATTCCTAAACATTTTTTGCAGGGTATCATAATTTCTTTACTAATTATTCAGCGTCATAAAATTAACGATTGTAAAATCCTTGAGAATTTAATTATAAATTTGTTCCATCATATTATGAGGTTGGAGCATACGTCATAATAAAATCATAATTACCTTCTTTCCAAATGAAATAAGTAAGTACATCTGACTCAGTGAAATTAACGAGAGGAACCATTGATCGAATGTGTTAAAGCGAGAAAAAAAATTGCACTTTGAAATGAACTGAAAGTTTTATTACGACGTTTTTTGTGCAGCCGTCAGCGACTGTTAAATGCAAATTTTATGCCAGACAAGGGAGTTTACAAGAAGGTGGGCTTTTGAGACATGAATAATAGACACCGTACGTCCATAAACAAGCCACATATATATGTGATTCTTATTGGTAAAAATACTAAATAAAAGATTTTCTGAGAAGAGTTGACTGGAGAGTTTAATGCATTGTATTATTAATAAGAAGTAAGAAATAAGTTTCAGCAAATAAATAGGTAACTGGTGGACGAAGTACTGTACTTAATGGATTCGGCACAATGAAGTGTCCATTTTCAAAGTTTATCCGTATCATAATATAATGAGATATAAATTAAAATCAAGTCGAAATGCTTTCGCGATAAATGGAGATTTAAGATAGTTCAAAATCCTTGCGAGAAATGTTAGTTTAGCTGTCAATATGGAGAGTCGGTCAAAGATCCACGTTCTTTTGCGATTGAAGCTTATTTAAAAAATAACTATTCTGTTGTAATCACCCAGCGTCTATTTCGTCGTCACTTTCATCCATAAATCCACGAGATCCAGTTCTTAGTCGAATAACAATTAAAAAGTGGGTACACAATTTTGCAGCACTGTTTCATGTGACAGAGAAAAACCAAAAGGAAGATCTCGTTCCATGCGTACACTTGAAAATGCTGAAAGAGTAAGAGCAGCTGTGTTACGAAGTCCCAAATAATCTGCTGAACAACAAATTGGCACTCAATATATGAAGTAGGGTGGGGGTGGAAAAAATTGTGCTTTTAGGAGTGAAACGTGTTTTTTACGATTTTCGGCAAAACTAGACATCCTATCGAAAAATGTTAAATGCAAAAGTTGTAGATAATTGAAAGTTTTACAACTTTCATTGATATATTTTTTTTAAACTATTGAGAGAAACGTCAAAAACCTATTTTTTAATTTTTTCTTCCTATCTTCCACAGAAATGATTCGATTTTAATGAAATTTAGTTAAAATGGACATTGCTATGTCTCAAGTAAGCTGTAATTTTTTTTAAGCTAAATATTTATTTTTTGATTTTATGCGAATTTAATTTGAAAAAAAAAGTTGATGAACGAAATTTTGATTTTTGAAAATTTCGGGACGGAATTTTTTTCGTTGAAACCTCTACTTTAAGATGGTATAAAAAATCATACTGTTACTGTGGAAACACATTGTCAAAAATGGGAAAAATAAAGAAAAAGATTTCAATGTAATATCAAATGAGGGAAGTTTGGTTAATTTGGTTCGGACTGTTGAGAAATAAATTGTTGAAGCAGTAGTTTTACATAAAAAATTGCTAGAAATTACAGTTTTTGCACAAGACAAAATTTGTTTAAGCGTCATGGACAAAAATAAACTGAAAATAAGTTTATTAAAACAAATATTTAAAATAATTTCATTTCATAAAGTAGGAATATAAAATCAAAAATCTATTTTAACCTTTTTTTTTTTTTTTGAAAATCTGCAATACATCATCAGATTCAACATAGTTATCTGTTTCTGCAGGTTCTCCACAAGGTCTTCGACATCGCCAAGGTCCTCAAATTCATCAAGATCTTTATTTCCACTATTAATTTTAAAATTTGTAGTTGCTTCATCACTTTCCTCCGAATCGCTAACGGTTCTGTATCACCGTTAGAACAGTTTTCGGAGATTGGAGCATAAAATGGAGCATCTTATTCCATGTTAGCGACAGCCACATCTTTTACTATCACACCCAGTTTCACAGCTGAGGCAGATAGTTTTCAGCAAACTTTCAGGAATTACTTCTTTTTCTGTCAATTTAGACATTATTCTGGTTAGATGGTGTTTCCATCCCCAGCCGTAAGTTTGTTACCAAGTCAAGTTTGTATCTGAGAATAGGCATTGTAGCGGTGTTTTTCTGCTGCTACTTCAGTTGGTGGTAGCTTTTCTAAATTAAATGAACTTTTAGCCATTGCGGTTTGATACATGTCAAATCTTAATTCGTTCAGAGATATTTTTTACATTCATAAATTGACGCTATTGGTTTTCATCCATTTTCAGCATTTGTTTGTTTGTCTGCATCTTTCCGATAAAAAATTTCTGCTAGATTTGATAAATTTTTGTTAGCCAGTAATGATTTTACAATAGTTTTTTTCCTTTACCGGAGTAACTGGAAGTCGTGGAAAATCAAGGATAAGTGGGTTGCATGCGAACTAGCAGAAACGAACAAAAAAGTGCTGCGCGCCCGCTCGAGATCACGTAGCATAAGTTCTGCCCCATTTCAATTATTTGAAACATTTATTTTAATGACATTATTTTCAGTTTATTTTTGTCCATGAAGCATAAAAAATTTTTCTTCAACAAAAACTGAAATTTCTAGCATTTTTTATTAAATAATTTGTAACATCCCGAACTTTAAACGGTTAATCAAAGTTCCTTTATTTGATATTATATTAAAATTACCATTTTGCATCACTCTCAATAAACAATAAAGAATTCGTGACAATTACGGAAAAATCAATCCTGAAAAAATCTTTGTTTTGGTTCTTCCCATTTTTGGCAATGTTTTTCCACAGTAACAGTATGATTTTTCTATACCATTTTAAAATAGAGGCTTCAACGAAAAAAATTCCGGCATGAAATTGTCAAAAATCAAAATTTTGTTCATCAACTGTTTTTATTGAAAATGAGACCGTTTTTCAAATTAAACTCGCATAAAGTGAAAAAATAAATATTTAGCTTCAAAAAAATTACAACTTATTTGAGACGTTACAGTGACCATTTTCACAAAATTTCATTAAAATCGAATCATTTCTGTGGGAGAAAGAAATAGAAAATCAAAAATTGGTTTTTGACGTTTCCCTCAAAAGTTCTGAGGTTATGTTGAAAAATAATAGAAAGAATATAACAATGTAAGTTGTAGATCTTTCAACTTTTACATTTAACTTTTTTTGATAGGATGTCTAGTTCGGAAATCGTAAAGAACCACATTTCACCCCTAAAAGCACACATTTTTCCACTCCCACCCTACTTTCGGTTTATTTATATACCACTGATTCTATATTTTTCGACCAGGATTTTGTCGATTTTTGGCCTCTGGAAACCGGATCGGCACTGGACTATTAGCTTTTTCAATATTATTATTTGTTTTTCGTTAAAAAATGACGTACGCGACCTAACAATGAGTTACTCTATCTAGTCGACCATGCCAGGTCGACTGGTTAAAACACCAAGAAGGTTAAACGTCGAGTAGTTTTTACTGATATGGACTTTTGGACTACAAGATTAGTCCCCCAGTAGAAGAAAATCCCGCGATGGCACTGCGCCTTTATCAATGTATTAAATTTCACAACTTAAACGTCAAGCGGAGCCTAAAATTACACTTTTCGTGTTGGCAAGGTGATTTAATTATGTATCATTGTAATAACTTTAGCAATTAGCAATATTTCAAAATTTGCAACTTCACAAAGTGGTATTAGACAGGAAATATAACTAGATTAGAAATTTGGAAAGCGTTATGTGGTCATGAACTATGGGAAGTTATGAAGGCATTGTATTATAACAGACATGATATTTAGGCACATTAAGTACGTAAACCAACACCTGTCATCTAATAACTAATCTAACTCATCAAGAATTCATCCCGCGAACTCTAATTTGCCACACAAATCCGTTCATCCCACAGTGGTGCAAAACAAAGGAAAAACTGAGTACACGGCACAGCGCCCCTTCTCTCTCTAGCTGAAAACCAAACTAGTCGAAAGAAACGAGAGAAAGCACCATAATCTCTTCTTATTTAAGCCACAGATGGCTCTCGCTAGAAACAGTTTCAGTTTTGTAAAATTAATAAAGCTGCTCTACAAAGCTTAGTTTTG
This sequence comes from Leptura quadrifasciata, assembly GCA_963675555.1. Lineage (NCBI taxonomy): Eukaryota > Metazoa > Arthropoda > Insecta > Coleoptera > Cerambycidae > Leptura > Leptura quadrifasciata. Next base: position 160,193,858 of record OY776676.1, read on the forward strand.
TAATTTATTCTAGTCATCTGTTTTTTAAATGTTGAAATTATTTACAGTTGGCGTTCTGGTCCTGCTACATGATACCGAACGGTTTATATTCAGGGGATATGTTTTAATTCAGATTAGGAGAAATTATTGTAGCAGACCGTATAACAATAAAAACACTCAACTTAATTGAAAAACGCTCGCTTATTTAAGCGTCGGAAATGCTGGCACTGCAATTCGAATTTGGTAAGCAGATGGAAAAGTATGTATTAATGCTGCCGCCTCGAAAATTAATGGTAAATGTAATGGTATTAAAAATGTATATCCATACTCAGAGAAATATATCGCTATCAAGAAGTCGAAATAAAAATCTGAGTTAAATACGTATTTAATACTAAGTTTTGTCATGCATTCATAGAGCAGTAAACATGTGTTTTTATGGGATTCGATAGAAGGTATACACCACAGAGATTTAGTCGGTGTCGAGAATTAGGCAAAAAAAAACCTCCCGTGATACTGTGATTTGCTGGACAGTTAGAAACCAACTGGAAATTTAGTTAAGGTTATAATTAAAAGAATAACATAAATTAAACACGAGAAAGTGAAATTGTAAAATGGGGGTGCTTTTTAAGGGTTGAAACTGGTCTTTTGCAATTTTCGGTGAAATGTGATTTCGTAGCGCAAAATGTCCTGCACAAAAGTTGTAGATAATAAAAAAAATAAAATATTTATATATGGCATTTTTCGAAATAATCTCTAGTTTAGCTATAGCTACTCTTCCACTCAACCAGGACGGCAAAATGAGATTGAACACGATTGAGCCCTCGGCGTGGTGAAAATAAAAATCTGGAGCAGTGGGGGTTTAGAGCTGAGACCCTGGAGGGCGATCGTGCACTTTATTTTTATGTGAGAAGCCTTTTGGTTGGATTTTTGTAGTGATGGTTAGGGTCAAATACTACACCCTGTATATTGAAGTCTGGATCTGTTGAAGCACTGTGGTTTCAATTTTTCTTATTTTTTTTTTTATTAACACTGTATAGTCTGTGAGTTCTGTATATGGTGTACTTGAAAAAATAACACTTATTTTTAAAACGGAACGAACAATTATTTATTTAAACTTTCTTTGAACAAAGTTTGGAAAAATATGGTAAACAAATTTTTATTTAACAGAGTTTCTTTTTGTAGGATGAAACTATTCGACAGCATAAATTCGGACTGTAGAATTTAGCAAAAACTACTTATTGAAATATTTTAATTTGATTTAATCTGAAAAAGTCGCTTGGTTTAGGATTGTATGGGCCGTAAAGGCGAGAGAAAAAATGGGGTCACTTAAGACGAAATAAAAATGGGGTCACTTAAGACGAAATAAAATGGGGTCACTTAAGACGAAAGACAATTAGGGGCCACTTAAGGCGAAGATAAATATTTAAAAAGGGGGCCACTTAACACGAGGGTTTGCTAAAACTAGATGGGGCCACTTAAGGCGATTACTTAAAACTACTCTTTTTAACCACGTTTGGGCCTGGGAAGCTAGTTCGGGACAGCTAGTAACGAGAAGTATGCTAGAACAGGGGGTAAGAATGCCTAACTAGGCGGTGGGTATCTACAACTTAAGTTAAATAGTAACCGAACCGAAAGCACTAGCAAATGAGCTTATTTACACTTAAAATCACTTTTAAATAACTTGTTCCACTGAATCACGTCGCGAGTACTAAACATAGGAGTCACTGCCAAAACTGAACTTAACTTGGGCTTGCTACACACCGGTATTTATACTGTTTGGGTAAGTTTCGTTTACGCGCCCCATCGAGTCTCGCATCCCGTTTTAAATGTCTGGAAAGACTTGAAATCGCTCCGTGCAGGCGAGGATGAGTAATTGATTACGACATGTTGCGCAATACTGGAAATTTTAAGAGTTCGCAGATGAAAGTTACATAGAAAAATCGGCAATGAAAATAGGAATTTATTGAAATAAGAATGAAATTCGGATATAATTTGGTTTAGAAGTTATTAGAGTTTAATTAGCGAAATCGGACACGACCCCGTAAAGTATTAACGGAGGTCCGATGCTTAAAAGTTGAAATGAAATGATAATGTTCCCGATAAGTGCGTAGTGTCTGAAGATAAGATATTAAAATGTTCCTAACGGGTACGAGCCAAGTTAAACCGAGATATGGTATGCCATAATACGAGGAGTGATCAAAAATGGTGAAATTTAAAATAGCAATCGGGTTGCGAGAATTTGATGAAATTAAGTTTGAACTTTAAGACTCAAGGCACGGAACGTGGTTTGAAGTATACAGGGGGTGATCAAAACGTAAGAAAAATAAAATGCTAAGTGGTTGCAAGAAAGTTAGGAAACGAGTTCGAAGGTTAAGTTTTGTCGTAGTTACGTATAGGAGGGGTGGTCAAGAAGTATTAAGATTTTGAAAATGAAATTGTTTATAGAAAATGTATGGATTGAGGTAAGACGATGAAAATTTGGATTTAGATAATGGTTTTGGTCAGATTGTTGAATATACGGGGGCAGTATTTTTAAGTGACGTTTTTCGTAGTGAACCGGTTACGAATGGACTTGAATGAATGTTTGAAGTTGGATATTAGTGAATTTACGTTATTTATGAATTATCGAGTGAATGCGAATTTTCTCAAATTTCTTTGAGTTTGATTGTTGTTTTTTGATGTGATTAGTGTCTGGTTGACTTTTTTTACGTAGTTTGCCATGTTGCATGGGGTGATCTGAATTTTTTGTTTTTTGATTAGGAGTTGTAGGGGACATAGCCTACAACAAGATTGCCGTTCACCCATCCAAGTGACGGACTCGACCAACGCTGCTTAACTTCGCCGATCGAGGTCTCAGCGCTTAAACCGATGACGGTACCTCACTTCATAAAAATAATTCAATTTACATGAAATTATCTGAAAGTATACCTTTTTTGCATCGAATAAGCATGATTTTTTTGGAATCTGAGAAATAAGTTTCCCAGATATTTACATTTTTTCTTCCACGGAAACTTTGTATGTTTTTTTTTATTGAAATATTCTATCCGGGCTCATTTTAACCGTTGAAATGTCTACTTTGAAACGGTTTAATATGTTGATGGTTTATTTTGAATGAAACCGCCCGAAGGGCCGGGCCAAGAGAGTAGCCGAGCTCGTTTTTGGAGTAGTACCTATTTAGTCATCTAGTTGTGTGAAAGTATTTGGGATAGCGTCTTTTAGAAGACCACGTGGTGATTGAGTATTTTAATTTAAAAATATAACAGAAAAGCTGCTTATTAACAAGAATCAGCTGTCGTCATGAAATTGCAAGGTAAATAAATTATTTTAAGGTAATTTTTCTTTGTAGCATTAGCAATTGTAGACATATTTTAGAATTAGTAAAAAAATGAACGTTATCAATTGACATTTGAGCATTACCAACTGGCAACTAAGAAACCTACATTTAAATTAGAAAAACTTCCCCCAACTGAAGGAGCAGCTGTGCAACATTCCTATAGAGTTTATTACCAATTGCCAACTTTTCTTGGTTATTTGGGCAGCGAGCCCGATAACAAGAAAGCTAAGCAATGGGGCGGGAACTAACATCTAGGTCGTGCCCAAATTTATTTCAGACAGTTCAGACTTAATTCCCGAAAAATTATTAAAAAGTAACAGCTGCAGCTGTGAAAGTGGTTGTAATAAACAATGATGTGGCTACCGAAAACAGGGCATACATTTTAAAATGTATCACACAGTAATTGTCATGGAAACTGCTCAAATAGAGAAAAAGAAATATTTGAAGACTTAAGTAATTCGGAAGAGATTATCTATGAAGAGCCAGCAAAGAGTCTCGATATTGAAATTGAAGAGCTCGAAGACGTCGATAAGGTCGAAGGTCCTGAAGATGCTTCGGAATTTGAAAGTTTTGTTTATGCAGAACGACAACCACAATGCAAAAGATCTAAAATTCATTAGAATTTTATAATTTTCCATAAATTTTTTATTTTTATGAATAAATGACAGAACAATACTGTTAGCCCAGTTGCCAAGGGTTTTAAGTCAAAATTAATTGTTACCTCACTAAGTTTTTTATGAAAGGCTAGTTTTTTGCCAGTAGAAAGTGACTCAAAAAAGTTTACCATAATCTACCCCCGCGAACCCTTATAAACAACCCTCTGAAACGGAAAAATTCAGCTTTCCAATGGCTACTTACTTTTAATTCTTATAATTTTTATTTCTTATAAATTGCACGTTAAAGTTAAGCTTTATCACTTTTGTCCACTCTATATTTAAACATAAATATTAAATAAAATACTAATTAAAAAAAATCCTTGTAGATATTGCTTGTTTATACCTTAAACTTCAATCCAAGATTAATTTTTATGCTCTAAAGTATCCAGGGTAAAAAAAAATAACATCTAAATCATTGGTATCTTTTTCCAATTTTTAGGATTAGAAAGTTTCCACTGGAAAACTTGTCAAAAATGGTTAAAAAAGACTTGTAGGTAAAAAAAAAACTACCTTTTTTGCACCGAACTTAGTAGTTCAATATTTACTTATCTCAAATAGAAACGTATCTTCCAAAAAGAATAAGAATTATGAATGAAAAATGCTGTAACAACCGATGACTCAAGATTTTATTTTTAGGTTAATTACGAGAGAAGCCGTAGGAGAAAGCAAAACACCGTAGAGGACAAAAACGCAACTATTGTTATTGGGGTAGAATTTGTTATCGTCCGCGCCCACATTAATATCAATGTTTGGTACATTAAGTCATATGACCTGGGACTCTAGACATATGTCATCTACACTGATTTCTCCAAGGCCTTCGACAGGCTGGATCATAACATTCCTTATTATGAAACTTCGGGCTCATGATTTTTCGATAAACATGTTTAATTTTTTCTATTCATATCTTAGTAGTCGTAAACAGTATGTTGAATGCTCTGGTTATTAGTCGGTGAAGACCTTGGCGACGTCTGGCATCCCACAAGGATCAAATCTGGGTCCACTACTCTTTGATATATTCATTAATAATATAACCTGCGACTTAAATGTTAACTGTCCAATATATAGCCAGATGATTTGAAAATATATTGCAATATCAAAAACAATGAGGATTGTATAATTCTCCAAAACAATCTTGATAAAATTAGTAAATGGTGTTATGCTAACAAATTGCCATTAAATGCAGCTAAGTGCAATGTGATGATATATTCTAAGATTAATGTCATTACCTTCAATTATTCTCAGGACAATATACTTTTAAATAGGCCTGAAACCCTTCAGGATTTAGGTGTAACTTTTGATCAAAAGCTCTCCTTTACTCATCATATTAGCAATTTGACTTCCGATTGCTTTAAAGCTCTTGGGTTTATTATTAGAAACTCAACTAATTTTGCTAGCATTAGTATCTTAAAGTTGCTATTCTTTGGACTTGTAAGATCACGACTTGAGTATGCGTCGATTATTTGGTGTTCTCCTTATAATATTCATATTCTAAATTTGGAAAAAGTTCAGCGAAGATTTCTAAAATTCTGCTATTATAAAGAAGATAGTACATACTCATCGGTGTGCCTGTGAACGATCCATGCTTTTGATGGAAGTCTGAAGGACGTATTTTTTGTTCGAAAAACTTAGAAAAATTGAAAAAAAAATAGGAAAAAGAAAAAATTAATTTTCTTTTTCCTCAACCTTTTCTAAATGCTAAATAAAAATATTACGTTCACAAAATTTTTTAGGGTTCAAGTGACTGTTTCAGACGGAGATTAATGAATAAATCATACTTACTGTCGTTTATGCTTAACTGCGGCTCTGATGGTATCAATTGGAAGACGTCGTAACACTATAAATCTAACACTGTCTGTTTAACACTCTCTTAAAATTAAATCTGAAAGGGAAATTTTGTTAGAAAACACAAGTAAAAGACAATATAAAGTTCAAAAAATGTATATTAAATCTTTAAAAAATTTATGTTTTTACACAACTTCTTCAGTGAAAATGTTAACAAACAATGGTCTGACCCGTGTACCACACATGGTGAGGAACGGGACGATTCATACGGTACCAACTACCATCCAATATGCAGTTTGAAAAGCTAACGATGCACAAAAAGATTCAAGGAATAGTTCATGTAACTGAAATTTTGGTGGGCTTATGCTTGCCTGTCTTTATAAACGTATTTATTAATTCACATAAATTTTGGTCGCTCCTCGGAGCTTAAAATTGCTTGAAGCGTATCTACTTCGTTTGTATTATGCAATAACAAATTTTACGTTCAGGCAAGGCAAATCCCATGCACGTGTGAGTACATGGTATAGATACTTTTTTGACTCCGAATCACTGAGGAACCGGTTTAGGGCAAACCCCGTCAAAACGCATCATTTCCCCGTCAAAACCGACTGCTAGGAAATGATGGGGGTCCCATGTCGCTAAGGGCTATTTTCGCTATAACTTCCGATATACTTTGAATAGTCGTTGGATTAACTTGTCCTCATATTCAACACTTCGTAAGAGTTGCAGTGCTTGACAACGTGGATTCGTAAAAGGGTTTTTAATCTTGGAAATTTGGAAGTTCAAGTCCAATTTTAGAACACTTTCCAAAATTGGGTGGTCGGGGCGACATTACGTCCCTGTGCAGCGACATTTACTACACTTACCAAATTAACGCTCCTCGAAGAGTTAGCGAAAATTTGGCATAAAAAACGCTCCGAAGAGCAAAAATATATTTCCAAGAATTAAAAACCTCCTCCACGGCGTTTTTACGTGAAGCACGCTTTTCTTACGAAATATTTCCTAAGTCGGATTTTGTTACAACGTCGAAAAGTATATCGGGGTTATAGCGTTCTTTAACACTCCCCTCCTTTCCGTGAATCTTTTTGTGTAACGTTTGGTAAATTGTTTGTTTGAAAATAAAATGGATCATTGGATGTAGTCTCCCATGTGTTGTATTCGGTTATCGTTCAGACCGGCCTATCTGAACAAAACATAGATGCAAATCTAAAATGGTGATAAATTTTTGAACATATATCGATGCATAGCATTCGATTGAATTATTGAACATTGGGTTTCAAAAATGGCATAAAAAAGAAAAAATCGAAAATCCTCAGATTCTCGATGACACAACACAAACACTTTCGACGCACTTATCTTTCTTAGTGTTCTTCCACTAATGCGGGCTTGCGTCTGCTCCTCCTCGTGTCTATGCCTCGTCGATCACCTTCGGTGTCGAACTGCCTTCTGGAACAGCTTAGGTGGTCCTCGGACTGCTTGCTCCAGCTATACATTGGTTCTGCTCGGTTTATATGAAACAATAAAACAAAATTTTAGTAAAATGTTTGTTTACATCCCGTCTGGGGATCTGCGACCGATAACATATCGTCGTCTTTGAGAATGGAACATTGAATTTTGTTGACTTATATTGATTGAAATAGTTTTTATTAAAATCTCTTCTTGGGAGAAATCTGCGACAGAATCTGCATCCGTCGGATCGTTGCATCTGCCCCTCCAGCAGACGTGGCGGCATCTCGCCCTTGAGTTGCTAGACTCGTCTGAATCGCGCTCTGCGTCAGAGTTGTCGTCTTTCCATGCCGTGCCAATGGAACATTTGTTTGGACCCTTTGGGTCGGACTCTGCTTACAGATGAATGTTTAATAACATTTGAGGACTTAGAAAAATTATAAAAAATACCAACTCTGCCGGACACGGTCAGAGTTGCTGCAGTGGATTTGGAAGATTTGTACGGACGATACAATATCCTCAGATGAAAATAACTTGTAAAAAATGCATAAAAAATACCAACTTTTGCCTGACACGACAAGAAGTTGGTATGGAAATTTTGATATAAAATAAACCTAGCACTAAGTTAAAACTTAGCCTAGGTTGAAAAATGTTATAAAAAGATGATTGAATCTCCAGAACTGGATTCTGAATCAGAAGTGGAAGCATCTCGTGGCGGTGCATGGATTTGTACAACCGTTTGCTCCGGCGGTAGAGGTTCTGTGGAATCGTCTGAGAACGGGGAATCATTTCCATCGAGTGATGTTCCGCCTGGACTAGCATTTTCTTCATCGGAAGATTCGATTTCCAAGTTGTGCTCCTCTGGCGGGGCTGGTCTCAAATCATCGACATGTACTCTTGTCGTTGCATTTCCCTTTTGCACGAGATACACCTCGTCTGAAAACTTCTTCAGAATTCTGGTTGGGCCTGACCAAGACGGCGTGAAGGTATGTACCTTCTTTTTTCTCTTACTCATGACTCTGTCTCCTACTTTGTAGACGATCGGAGTGACGGCCTCTTTCGGCGCATATTTCTGTTTATAATCTTGTTGGGCCTGACGGGCTTCCTTGATTCGCTCGTATCGTGGAAGCGTTTGTTGCTTGGCTCTTTCTTGCCTCCAGGCATACAAATCCCATTCGCCTCTTTCGGCTGGATCATATCCTAACACAACCATGCTAGGTGTTTGATTTGTAGCGGCGTTCCTACGATTTCTTAATATATATGTCATTTGATGCACGTAGCGATCCCAAGTGTCGTTTGGCTTTTTGAATAAAAGAGTCTTTAAAATTTTCTTGCATTCCTGCACCCGTCGTTCCACGGGGTTGGACTGTTGGTGATATGCTGGAATTAAGTATCGTTCGATACCATTCCTTTCGCAAAATGTGATGTACCATTCGGAATTGAAATGACCACCGTTGTCTGATATTATGACTCGAGGGACTCCGAATCTTGCTACTATTTCTTCGTCGATATATTTGGCTATCGTTCTGCCGTCGACCTGAATGTATGCCTTTGCCTCTATCCATTTACTGAAAACGTCTTCGACGATAATCATGTATCTGTTTTCGGCGTCTTTAGTCCTCTGCAGCGGGCCAATTACGTCGACGCTCAAGGTTTCAAATGCATTTTGGGGTGCATGACTTCTAAGTGGAGCATTGGGTTGGGCTTGTCTTGTCTTGACAGACTGGCATATCAGACAGTCGTTTATGTATCTGCCTACGATCCTGGCCATATTATTGAAATAGTAGCGTTTCGCTATTTTCCTGAGAGTCTCGTCTCTTCCTGGATGACATGCTTCATCTCGGTCATGATAATGGTAAATCAATTCTTTTATTTTCCTCTTTGGAACTATTAATTTAAAATTTCTATCACAATCTTTAAAAAGTACATCGTCTTGGACGTGAAAATTTTGCATAAAAATAAGATCCGCATCGGAACGTTGTTCCTGTTGAAATAGATCATTCCAACGGCGGATCTTGTCTTGAATATCTCTTGAACTCAATTGAGCCTGTACGATATCTTCGTATATTTCTGAGTGCGTTAAAACAGAAATACGTTCTGGACACTTATAATTTGGTAGGAACATTCTTTCCTCTTCATCGTCTGTCTCGACATACTGATTTTGTGGGTTACGACTTAGAAAATCTGCTAATAAATTTTCCTTTCCTGGACAGTGTTCAATTTTGAAAGCATATTCTTGCAATAGTAATGACCATCGAGTAAATTTTGTCTTGTCGTCCTTATGTTTGTTTAACCAAAGTAACGCCCTGTTGTCCGTCTTCACCAAGAACGGTTTGTCTGCTAAGTACATCTTGTACTTTTTAATATAGTTCACCACCGCCAAGCATTCTAGCTCATTTATGTGGTAACGTCTCTCCGCTGGAGATAACGTGTTGCTTGCATACGAGATTATGTATTTTTCGCCGTTGTCGCCTAATTGATATAACACGGCCGAAAGGCCTTGGAGGGATGCATCTGTTTGCAAAATGAATTGACGTGAAAAATCCGGCCGATGGAGTTCCAGCGGTCCGGATAATAATTCTTTTAATTTTCTAAATGCTTCATCGCATGTATGGTTCCAGTGAAAACGATTTTCTTTCGAAAGAAGTTTCGTTAGTGGCTTTGTGATCATCGCCACATTTGGTAGATATTCTCGTACCCAGTTGCAAAGCCCTAGGAAACTTTGTAGCTGCTTTTTCGTAGCTGGAACGGGATAATTTTGAATTTGTAAGACATGTTTTTCTAATGGTTGGGAAGTATCGGTTCTAATTGTATGGCCTAAATATTGGATTTCATTCGTCGCTATTACACACTTTTCCGGTGACACTTTCAGATTATGCAGACGTAGTCTTTCAAAGACTAATCTCAAGTGGGACATATGCTCCTTCACGTTTACGCTGTAAACGATTATATCATCTAAATACACTTTACAGAAATGGTGCAGGTAACCCGTTAAAACGTCCTTTGCCATGAATTTCTGAAAGGTACAGGGAGCTGTCTTGAGTCCGAAAGGCATGACATTGAATCTGTAAGCTGCCCCATCAGGAGTGGTAAAAGTCGAAAAATCTTTTGATGCTTCATCTAGCGGTATTTGCCAATATCCACTTTTTAAATCCAACACAGAAAAAATCTTCGAATTGCCTAAATCTTTAATACTTTCGTGTATTTTTGGTAAGACGGAAGCCTCGTCTTCAGTCATTTCATTCAAATGGCGATAGTCGATGCAAAATCGTGGTTTCTTGTCCGAGCGTTTTATTATCACTGGTGGTGAACTATATTGGGCAGTGCTAGGTTCGATGACACCAGCTTTTAACATCTCTTCGATTTGGTCGTACATAATTTTCTTAGTACTCGGAGACATCGGATATGGTCTGATATTAAATGGTTTCGTGTCTTTCACTGTAATTTTGTGTTTCACAGTCACTGTGGTTGCTTGAGTCGGTTCCGCAGTGAACAGATCGACAAATTCCTCGAACAGCGGCCGTAGAAATTTGTCATTTATAACAAGCTCTTCAGGAAGCTTTGCCTGCTGTCTCTCCCTCTGAGAAGCTTGATTCCAGAAGACGGTAATACGCTCTTCTGTGCCGGCATATAGGCATTTTCTGCCATAATCATATGCGACATTGTTCATATATAAGAATGGTGATCCTAATATTATCGTTTCGTTTAAATTTTCGATTACTTGAAAATCAATTTCAAAAGAGGTGCCTGAAATTATTACTTGTAATTTTGTCGTGCCAAGAGAGTCCACCATTCGATCTCCGCACGCCATAGCAAATGATCGACGTGTCGTGAGATTTTTAAAATTATCCAACATCCTCGGATGGATAACGTTTCGCGTCGAGCCTGAATCTATCAGTGCGTCGACCGCATGTTCATTTATTTGAACTTTTATACGAGGCAAAGGGAACGCTTCGCTCATATAATTTATTGACTCTCTTGTCTTGTGCAGAGGAGCGTCGTAGTGGTCATGAGTATCGGAAAAAATTACTGGACATTGCTGCCGCCTTGGTTCGGCCGTTGTGCCGGGGATCTTGCAGATGGACCCTGGCCTGGGTCTCTGGCCCCTCGAAAGTTTCCCGGTCTCCTATTGAGATGAGGGTTATTCGGACACTGACTATGGAAGTGCCACTGCACTGTGTCTGTGCAGTATCGGCACGGGGTAGCCGGTCGGTCGGGTACTCGGAATTTCCCCGATCCGCCATTAAAATTGTTTTGCCTGCGGTCAGGATTCACTGATCCGCTTGATAAATTAGGCATAAAAATAGGACGACCAGGCGCTCTGCCTGGACCGTCCTGTCGAGATACGTCCTCTCGGAAATGCACCCTCGGTGCTGTCGGAGTTGGGCTTCCATTGCTCCTTATACTTGAATTTTGTGGACTGATGTGTCCCGGCTCTCGATAGTAAGACGCGCGGGACAGACGTTGATCAATAAGCTGGATTAGCGACGTCTGTTCGTCAGCTGAATCCCGCTCGACGTTAGTAGCCGCTGCTATTAACATCTCTGTGTTTGAAATTAGGTTGCTTCTCAAGCGTGACCTAATTTCTGGACGCAGTTGGTCCATGATGACCCGAGCTCTGATGGCTTCGGATTTAAAGGGATCAATACGATCGAAAAGACAGGTTTTCCTTGTGATAAACACTGCCGTGTCGTCTAAAGACGTTTGCTTGACGGCATACAGTTGAGCAATAGCTCGTGACTGTATGTCGGGAGAATTAAATCTCGTAAGGAATCTTTCCTTGAATAAGGCATACGAAGTAGTCAACGTCCTAAATTGTTCGGACCATCGTTGAGCTTCGCCCTTGAGTTGGCCGGTTACGTTATGGAGGCGATCATAGTCGTGGCTTATGCGAGCTCTGTCGAAAAATTCCTCCATAATTTTCAGAAATGCTTCTGGATCTTCATGATCAAGCCCATGGAACGTCACGTTCGGACATCTTTGTCTCTCATGGGGCGTACAGGTCGACACGTTCTGTATCGCCTGCACGAAGCCCTCTGCCATTTTCAGAAACATACTCTCCATCGAAGCAGTTTGTGGCTGTGAAGCTGATAAATTAACATTGTCTCCCTCCGGAAACAGTCGCTGTGGTTCTATCCCTCTAGAACCGTCGTCGACGAGCGGTGCGGTGACTCGCTCATAAAATTCTCTTGGGGTCGACCCCTCGGAGTCTTCCGCCATGAATGAGAAAGGATTTGTTGGGTTTGGGGACGGCATGGTCCCTGTTCGGGCGCCATGTGAACGATCCATGCTTTTGATGGAAGTCTGAAGGACGTATTTTTTGTTCGAAAAACTTAGAAAAATTGAAAAAAAAATAGGAAAAAGAAAAAATTAATTTTCTTTTTCCTCAACCTTTTCTAAATGCTAAATAAAAATATTACGTTCACAAAATTTTTTAGGGTTCAAGTGACTGTTTCAGACGGAGATTAATGAATAAATCATACTTACTGTCGTTTATGCTTAACTGCGGCTCTGATGGTATCAATTGGAAGACGTCGTAACACTATAAATCTAACACTGTCTGTTTAACACTCTCTTAAAATTAAATCTGAAAGGGAAATTTTGTTAGAAAACACAAGTAAAAGACAATATAAAGTTCAAAAAATGTATATTAAATCTTTAAAAAATTTATGTTTTTACACAACTTCTTCAGTGAAAATGTTAACAAACAATGGTCTGACCCGTGTACCACACATGGTGAGGAACGGGACGATTCATACGGTACCAACTACCATCCAATATGCAGTTTGAAAAGCTAACGATGCACAAAAAGATTCAAGGAATAGTTCATGTAACTGAAATTTTGGTGGGCTTATGCTTGCCTGTCTTTATAAACGTATTTATTAATTCACATAAATTTTGGTCGCTCCTCGGAGCTTAAAATTGCTTGAAGCGTATCTACTTCGTTTGTATTATGCAATAACAAATTTTACGTTCAGGCAAGGCAAATCCCATGCACGTGTGAGTACATGGTATAGATACTTTTTTGACTCCGAATCACTGAGGAACCGGTTTAGGGCAAACCCCGTCAAAACGCATCATTTCCCCGTCAAAACCGACTGCTAGGAAATGATGGGGGTCCCATGTCGCTAAGGGCTATTTTCGCTATAACTTCCGATATACTTTGAATAGTCGTTGGATTAACTTGTCCTCATATTCAACACTTCGTAAGAGTTGCAGTGCTTGACAACGTGGATTCGTAAAAGGGTTTTTAATCTTGGAAATTTGGAAGTTCAAGTCCAATTTTAGAACACTTTCCAAAATTGGGTGGTCGGGGCGACATTACGTCCCTGTGCAGCGACATTTACTACACTTACCAAATTAACGCTCCTCGAAGAGTTAGCGAAAATTTGGCATAAAAAAACGCTCCGAAGAGCAAAAATATATTTCCAAGAATTAAAAACCTCCTCCACGGCGTTTTTACGTGAAGCACGCTTTTCTTACGAAATATTTCCTAAGTCGGATTTTGTTACAACGTCGAAAAGTATATCGGGGTTATAGCGTTCTTTAACATGCCTAACTCAGATTTGCTTGACAGATTTTCCTTAGATAGCTTGCACGTCATAGACTGTCCCCAAGTTCTCTCAATGTTGAATTTTCATGTACCAAGGTTATCGACACGTGAATGGATAACTGTTCATTTAGATACCCCCAGAACTAATGTAAAAAAGTTTTCCCCATTATACAGAATGTGTACGTCGTACCATAATAGGCAAGGTGCTATAGATATTTTTCACTGCAGCATAGCCGTTATCTTCGACAAGCTAACGACAGGCATCAAACAAAGTTTGAAAAAACTTTATTACTTAATTTTCGTGCAATATTTTTTTCTTCAAACGTCAGCAAATCATGACATTTTTTACTCATTTCATGGCAAGTTTAAAATTTAAGATGGTTGTGCGTTGCCATTAGCAACGGAATCTAAAGTACTTTTCTTCCGCTCGTGCGGACTTTTACTTCCGTTGCTAATAATAATACGTTTATTTTCAACAGGTTGACACCCAATTACAGAAAATAATGAACAAAATATAGAAAAATAACAATATTAGATAAAAATTTACAAAATTACATTAATTTACGTTACATTACATTACATAATACATACATGCATACATACAAAATACATACATCACATTACATAATTACATAAATTTATTAATTATTAATTATAAAAAGATTAGATAGATATTATAGATTAGATTGTTATAATTAGACTTAATCAGTTTAATGAATCTTTGTACATATGAATAATGTGGTTTAGAGTATCATAGTTGAGGTCGCACATATGAACGACTTCATTAAATATCTTGCACATGTTGAATATTGGAGACTTAACCTGAATGTTAGTTCTGCTGGTATTGACGTAAAATGCATTGTGCAGACAAGCGATCTGCCTTGGTACATGAAAGTTAATTCTATTTACTAAGTGAATACAATCTAATTGGTTATGCAGTATTTTATATAACAATTGTAGTACTGTGCAAGTTCAAGCGAGTCAAAATTGAATAAATTTAGTAGTGCATTGTGATCAAAACCCCTAACAGGATAGGATCCATGAGATTTGAAATATATATATTTAAGAAATTGTCTTTGTACGGACTCAACTTGCATTTTAAAATTTTGATAAGCAGGTGACCAGATGACAGAAGCATATTCAAGTTTGCTTCGTATAAATGATATGTATATTAATTTCAGAATGTTGATATCCGTAAAGCAGCCCCAGTTCCTTATACAATATCCGAGTACTTTAGAAGCCGAAGTAACAATTGTGCTTATATGAGAAGAAAAACTGAGCTTGGAATCGAATGTTACTCCAAGATCCCTAAAATTTGTACATCGTTCAAGAACTGTATCATTAATCATATATACGAATAAGACTGACCTTTTGTTATTGTAGAAGGACATTATCTTACATTTAGATGTATTTAGTTTTAAGTAGTTATTCTCGTACCATTCGTTAACTGAGTCTAATGCTATTTGCTAGTCAGAACAGTCGTTTGGCTTGCTTACTTCAGAGTAGATTTTCAAATCGTCCGCGAAAAATAAATGTGTAGAACTCATAGTGAGGGATAAATCATTAATAAATACTAAGAATAAAAGTGGCCCTAGGTTAGATCCTTGAGGGACTCCGGATTTTGCAAAAAAAGTTGCGAGAATTATATCCACCGAATTCCACGAACTGTGTTCTATTAAATAAATAGGATTCAATTAGGGATAGCAAGATATCTGACACTCCAATTGCATTGAGTTTAGAAAGGAGTAGAAAATGATCGATTTTGTCGAAAGATTTTTAAATGTCAGTATGAATAACATCGATTTGGCGTTGTGTGTCCAATATGTACGAGATATACTATGTCTAATCGACGTTTGAAGAAAAAACAGCATGTCTTATTCGGAGTAAAAACTATTTTTACTCCTAATAAAACAAAACTGAAAGTAATTTCTCTGTCACAATCCTTTAATCCTCAGTACAATAGAGTTTATTTAAATATTGTGTTTGGTTACACAGGCTACGTCACTGAATATTAGATTTAGATTAGTTATTGATTTTATATACGCCTATATGATGTAAAGCCCGATTTTCAATTTTAATGCATGATATATGAACTTACTAACACACAACAAAAAGAGCGTACCTTTACAACACGCAGACCTGCCATTATGTAAATTCTAAATCCAGCAATAAAAAATATGATGTGCGTGTACAAGCCTGATATAATATGTGCTAACATATGATCGTGGAATTTTTTAATACGTGATTGTGAATTCCTTCATTTAATCATAAAAGAAGGCTACAGCAATTCAGTGGGCAATTCATCAGTATTGTTATTCGTCGAGGTAAAATCGTTTAAGTAATTGTTATATTCATATCCCATAATAACTAATGCTCGTGTAGCTAAGGTTGCATAAATATATGTGTCAAGTAGAAATAAAAACTTACCAACACCCTAGTCATTTTAGCTTAAAAAGACGTTTTCTTAACCGCTTCTCAAGTTACCGAATTAACCCCTTGGAAGGTCTCAAGGATATTGTCTGAAAGTTATTTGTGGCATTCTATGAATATTCTCTCCTTTTATTTAGGTTTTCTACCACATGTATTATCCTCTTCAACAACAAATGACCGAATCTACAAATAATAGAAGTATTGGAAAAAGCCTCTGCGCCTCTTTACGTCAAAGGAACAGTCAAGTGATTATTTTTTATAAATAATATAAATCGGAATATACACAGAAACAATGTATTTTGCTGACGTTTCGGAAAGTAGTCTCTTTCCGTTTTCAAAGCTTTTTTCGAAGAACTCTTATTTGTTGTGTATGTTAAATACACAGCTTTAAGATCCCGCTTATGCTATTTCCATAGATACTTACTACTTACACAGAACTTATGATATTTTCTTTTATATAATGTTGAGCTTGTTAAGTTCTTCTTTTAACATTGGTAGCCAGGTTGTACAAATATCTACAGAATTTGATACGCATTTATCTTCATTTAATAAGATTATTGCTGATTTTTAAATTTTTTGCTTTTTTTATTATCTGCCTCTTTTGTTAAAATTTTTGCCGTGTCCCAATTTATTCTATGTCTGTTTTCCCAAGCATGTTCGTAAATCTTTGATTTCTGAATTTCATTCTTTCTAATGTAATTCTTGCGCTCATCCAACCTCACACTGAGAGATCTGTATGACTCACCCACATAACTATAATCACATTCGCACGGGATATTGCAAATACAGTTTTTTGAATTTTGCTCCCGGTTTATCAGTTTTGTTTTTGTTAAAATAGGTCTCTTTAAGTATTCCCCGTTTGAAATACCATTCTAACATAAAATTTGTCACCTATACGGCGTAGCTTCTCCGATAGTCCGTATACATAAGGAATTGTTACTGTATGACGTCAGGTTTTTGTCGTACCTGATTGTCCCTATTTTCAACATTTGTGAAAATTCTATCAACAAAGGTATTGATTGTGTACTAGAACCTCTTTGATAAATTTTTTCTCGTTATATAATACTTCATTATTTGATGAAATTATTTTGGCCCTATCGTATAAACATTTTACAATTTATTGATGGATTTGAGTTCAAATTGAGATATGTTTCAATTGTATTGTTTACCCTTTTAATTAAAACATCTAAAAACTGTAGTTGTTTTCTACATTCTACTTCTAGTGTGAATATAATAGACGGTTCCTTACTATTTATATTTTCTAAAAATCTGTCTAGTAAATCAACACCATGAGGCCAAATTGTAAAGATATCGTCAATATATCTTCACCAGGCAACCGGCTTGTTTATACAATTTTGAACATGTGTGTTCTCAAAGTTCTCCATGAATATGTTGCTTAAAATTGATGATAATGGAGACCCCATTGCCATACCAAAATTCTGCTGATAGAACTCATTTTCCAATTGAAAATAGGTTGTTATTATACATATATTAGTTCCATTATGTTATTTACTACTTAATTTTGTTCTAGTTTTCAAATTATTGCTGAATTATCAGCAACCTATCTTTAACTATTTTGAAGATTTCATCTACCGGAACATTGGTAAAAAGACTAACTACATCAAAACTAACCATCAGGCCTGATTCATGAATATCGTTTTCATAAATTATTTCTATAAAATGTTTACTATTTTTACAATGATTTTAAGTAAAAAATTATGACCTATCGAGTTAATAGAACTAACAATTGATCTTAAAGGAAAATTTTGTTTATGCGTCTTTGGTAAGCCATAAAAATGAGGAGGCTTACTATGATGTGGTGTAAGATTCCTTCGTTCAAAATCATTAAATTCGTGTTTGTATTTAACCAAAGTTCTGTAAATTTTGCTCTCTATTAATTTTGTTGGATCTTTGTTTAGTTTTGAGTAGGGTCCCTCATTTACAAGAGTCATGATTTTTGTGTCATATATATCTTTATCTATAATGACTGTGGCATTACCTTTGTCTGCTGACAATATTTTTATACTTTCATCGCGTTTTAAGGAAGTTATCGATAGGTTTTCTTCTGGAGTTAAGTTATCTATAATTTTGTATTGTAAGCAATAATCTTATTATATGAAGGTAAATGCGTGTCGAATTGCTCTGTAGATATTTGTAAAACCTGGTTACCAATGTTAAAAGAAGAACTCAACAAACTCAACATTATCTAAAAGAACGTATCACTAGTTTTGTGTAAGTAGCAAATATAAACAGAATCTTAAAGTTGTGTATTTAACATACACAACAAATAAGAGTTCTTCAAAAAAGTTTTGAAAACGGAAAGAGACTACTTTCCGAAACGTCAGCAAAATACATTATAACTGTGTTTATTTCGATTTATATTATTTGTTCCTTTGAGGTAAACGTCACAGGCGCAGAGGCTTGTTCCAATAATTCTATTATTTTGTAGATTGAGATTTGTTTTTGAGGATCTTGTGCTACATAAAGTGAAACGAGGCGCTATAGTTTATTGTGGAGTCCAAACCACTCTTGGGGCAACTTTTTATAATGAAAAATTATTTCGCCTTGCGGGCCTCGAACCCAGTTTGCTAGCCAGACGCTTTTGCACACTGAGCTACCATCCCCAATTTCGCTCTTAGTTTCTTACTACTAGGTTATTTATTTATCCATCAATATATTATCTAATCCGCCCCCCCTATTTGGAAGGAGGATAATAGTGGGGATCGTAGATGATTCAAGTTCAAAATTGTTGAATTTTCTGTGCCCTGACTTTAATAAACTTTTTAAGCTTAGCTGCGTTCCAGCAATTTCTGTCACGAATAACTTAGAGAAAAAGATAATTTTTCTGCCATTACATTAGTTTATAGTACCGATAAAACAATAATTTTGAACAGAAATAAAAAAGATTTTGTTAGATTTTCGCTACACCGGCTATCAATCGGTTTTAAGAAGTATTCTGTGCATAACGCAGTGAGTTCAATAGCCCAAGTTTTCATCCTATGCTCTATAAAAGTCTAAATCCCTGTGAGTTAGTGTCTTGACTTTTTAACAGATGTCATAAAAGTTGTGTGACCTCCAAAGTTTATTAGTCAAATAAATCATCATGTTATTACTGAACCTCACGAAAATTTCAAATTAAAACTGCAACATAAAACCATTCATAAATTCATTTAAGGATTCATTATTCCTTCTACTTGGATCTATTAAGATTTCCTGGGTTCTGAGCCATTATTTATATTTTCGCGGTTAAAATTAGATTTTCGTACCGAAGAATGTTTTCTTTCGCTATATAAATCAAATATAACCTCCGGCTGGTAATAACAAACAAAATTAACTTTTACAAGTACAGAAAACTTAATTGCTTTTTAATAAAATTAATGCTGATTTAACATACAAGAGTTATTGAACAGAAGTTTATTTATTATTTAAATGTAGTACATATTTGTAGCTATTTTACATTTTACATGCACACAGTTGCTACGGTTTTACACGTACATAAACAAATAAATACGTTGGATATTAATGATTATAAGATATTACGTAACGAAATCACTTGGGCTACTGTAGCGTAGCAGATATCGTAGGCCACAAACTTGACCCGGAAAGTGATGTACGTGCCTACGATAAAATTTCTCTAGCTCAGACTATCTCAGGGCGTTAAGCCCAAGTTTACATAAACTATGATAAATTATTAGTTTACTTACTTAACAACTCACTGAGGTTTCCATATGTAGTGGCTGCAGACGAAATAATGACACTTTCTTTAAAAATGAAATGCACTATATTAAACAATTTACAGATATTGGTTCTCTAGCATATAACTTGGCGATGTTCAATGTTGTGGCGAATTACTCGATTAATAAGTTATAACATTCATAAAATGCCTCGTGTAGCTACACATCGGTTTACAATGTCCTCATAAATTGTCGTATATTCTGCCACAAAGGTTTGATTTAAAGAACCTCCTTAAATAAATATTAATGCATAAAATCTTTAAATATGTACAAGTTAAAAATGCAAATTATGAATTGATATCCAGCCGAACCACTGAAGGTGGTCCCCGGTAAGTAAAAAAAATAAACACAACACACTTATTCAGGGTGGTACGATACCGAGTCCGGACGTGGAAGAACTGTAGCCCTACGGAGATGTCTTCGAGACACAAGAAACGGACCCAAGGATGGGGTTGATGGTAGCCTCACCAGCCCTGGCACCTTCCACTGTGTGTGGATGCCCCGTCCGTAGAACTCTCACTGACGTGTGTAGAAGCTCCGTCCGTAGAACCCTAAAGATATCACGATCTAATTTACAGAGTCAGAAATACACGTGAAGCGTGCCTAATGTGAGCAATTCTGACATAACCTACAAATGAAACATAATTTACCTCACTGATGAGGGAACAATCCACCAATACTCCGGGAAGCCACAGTCGGATGAATGGGGTCGAGTCCGCCTTTTAAAGTTGACACGGTATTTCCAAAGGAGAGCCTGCAAGTTTACGAAACACGTGGGTAGAGAACGGGCAAGATGGCGTGAAGAGGTTAGCTTACCTTGTGTAATTAAATATCCTGCTTCCGCAGATAAAATTTACTCACAACCACAAAATATTCCGCTAAACGGAACAACAACAGATTGAGGAAATTTTCTTGTGTTGATAATTCTAAAATCCAATAGGATGCCTTGGATTAACCGAAGTGCACAGAATTATCAACTGCCTGCCACCAACAAAAATGGTTGCTTCCGTTTTTCCCTACTGATCACGTGACACAAGTGTGTCGCCCTCCCGTAGAGAATAGCGAATGTGTTACGGACGTAGCAGTTGTTATTATGCGGCCCACAAAACGCTAAAGCGTATGGTGGGTCGCATACGCTAGAGGTCCGTAACACAGTGCAATACCAAGAAAATTATTTATAGATGGAAAAGTTATGAAATATTTTAAGGAAAAATGTACATAAAGTGTGTTGATACCTTTCTTGGAGAATATTCTGCAAAAGTAAAAGTATTAGGTTATTGCCTTACTCAGTGCGATATAAAGGTGTATACAACCATACAAAATATCTCGGTTTAGTTTACAATTATCTGATAAATGTTTCCATATTCTATTGATAAAAACTAACGTGTTGTTGGGTGGAAGTTGTGTATAAAAAGTCGACAAGTCTGATATTTGGACTTTTCTAATATTTGCAACTTTGCTAAAGTACTCGAAATTCTTTTCCACGAGGCTATTTGCTGTAACATTAATTAAAAAATGAATCCACTACGACTAATTTACTCTGGGTTACACAATGCTTATCTGAATCGTTGGATGATCAATGACAGACGGACGTGATATACAGGGTGGGGCAATAGTGCGTCGGACCTCGATATCTCGAATTCTACGATAGCTA
Source organism: Leptura quadrifasciata (assembly GCA_963675555.1). NCBI lineage: Eukaryota > Metazoa > Arthropoda > Insecta > Coleoptera > Cerambycidae > Leptura > Leptura quadrifasciata. The sequence goes on from OY776676.1 coordinate 160,215,426, forward strand.
CAATTTTTTTTTTAAATTGCAAGTAAACTAAACTGCTGGCCACTCGAACTTACACATAGAAAATTTTAGGCAAAATTTAAAGTTCAATATTTTCAACAGGAATGCAAATTTTTGAACGCGGCTTGCAAATTTTAAGAGCTAGTTTTTTTCGAATTAAGCTGCATGACGTATATTTATCGTAGGAACATAAGTTTATTATATACGGGGTGATCAATGAAGTCATGCAAAAAATCAAAAAGTTTGTATGAGTGAAATTTCCGCAAAAAATTTTTTTGGTCGTTGCAATATGGTTCGTTACTAAGGTAACATCAATATCTCTAGACGGTCTTGTCAGTTTTTGGATTAAGGCCCTTAGGCCTTGTACACACTATTCAACATAAAATTTGGATACCGAAATTTTTAAAATGCTATAACTTGACATTGGATTGACGGTTCTTGATGATTTTTGCGGATTTGGAATCCTTATTTCACGTAAATTTTCTATGGTCTAAGCATTTTATTTGAAGGTTGAAATTTACACATTATGCCGGGTCGATAATAAACAAAAACGTAGGGTACGACGCGCTCTAAGGTTTGGCATTATTTAAGTTTTTGTAAAAATAAATTCTCACCTCAAGTTGTTTTTATTTAATGTTCCTCTCACTGTTCTGTCCGAAACTCACACCCCAGTTTGTTGTCTTAAAGAGTCATTCAGTTTTACAGAGTTCTCTGTCCACCCCCAAGCCCATAATTATGATCGGGTGTAATTTCTACGCGACGCGTCAATTTCAAAGTAGGCATTGGAAAAACAAATTTGTTGCTATGCAATTAAAAGCTGTTTACATTATTTTAGAAATAATCTGACACATTTCAATGTTATAATTTTGTAAAGTTTAATTAATATGAGGAGTTTAACAACGGCAGAAAGGGAAAATTGTATTCGACTTCTCAACGAAGGAATGTCAAAACAGCAAATTGCGCACATTTACAATGTCAGCCGAAAGACAATTTATAATTTGATCCGCCGCGTCGAAACTACTGGTGATCATATTTATGGGCATGGGGTGGACATACAAAAAAAAATAAACGAAAGAACCGAAAGAATTTTAATGAGTGAAACTATGCGGAATAGAACAAAGAACTCTAGAAAACTAAATGACTCTTTAAGACAACAAACGGGGGTGAGAGTTTCGGACAGAACAATGAGAAGAACATTAAATAAAAACAACTTGAGGTGAGATTTTTTTTTTAAAAATCATAACATAATGCCAAACAATTTAAATTATAGAGCCCGTCGCAGAGCAAAATGTGTGCGGTTATTACAACACCATATAGCGAATAGGCGGGCATGGGCAAATCGGCATGCGAATTGGGGTAATGCAGAGTGGAGCCATTGTTTATTTACTGATGAAACAAGATTTAATTTGTTTCACTCCGATGGCCGAATTTTAGTTTGGAGAAGGCCAAATCAGCGATATTTGGAGGAAAATATGGACCCTCAAGAAGCATTTGGTGGCGGAGGTGTTACAGTGTGGGGAGGTATCATAAGAAATGGTAAAACCGAGCTATTCATTACCAACCAAACCATTAATGCTACTGTTTATCAGGAGGAAATTTTGGAACCTATTGTTGTTCCTTTTGCTCGATATTACGGCCCAGAACTTCTATTGGTGGATGACAACGCTCAACCTCTCAGAGCGCGAAGGATCACAGAGTTTTTGCAGGCACAAAACATCAATAGGATGGACTGGCCTGCAAATTCTCCGGATGTTAATGTCATCGAACACGTTTGGTCTTATTTAAAACTTAAAGTAAGATCTCTTGATGTACCCCCTGAAACCTTAGAAACGCTCAGTGAGGCCATTCGTGAAGAATGGGAGAATATTCCACAAGATTTTATAAATAATCTTGTGGATACTCTACCAAATCGATGTCGGGAAATAATATTACGAGCAGGAGGACCAACAAAATATTAGCTTCTCTCTTTTTTAATGAGTGTACCTAATTTTAATTAGGTAATTTTAATTTAAGTTTAAATTAAATTCATTTTTAGTTTTTTAGTTAATTTTTTTTTAATTATTAAAAATTACCAGAATTAGAATTATAAATTTTTTAAGAATTGACTTTTGGCCGTTGTTAAGCAGTCTTGTACATTGTAGAATATAATGTAATAAACTTGTTCTTGTCGCTACGTTTTTGTTTATTATCGACCCGGCATAATGTGTAAATTTCAACCCTCAAGTAAAATGCTTAGACCATAGAAGATCTACGTGAAATAAGGATTCCAAATCCGCAAAAATCATCAAGAACCGTCAATCCAATGTCAAGTTATAACATTTTAAAAATTTCGGTATCCAAATTTTATGTTGAGTAGTGTGTACAAGGCCTAAGGGCCTTAATCTAAAAACTGACAAAAGAGATATTGATGTTACCTTAGTAACGAACCATATTGCAACGACCAAAAAAATTTTTTGCGGAAATTTCACTCATACAAACTTTTTGAGTTTTTGCATGACTTCATTGATCACCCCGTATATAATAAACTTATGGTCCTACGATAAATATACGTCACGCAGCTTAATCCGAGAAAAACTAGCTCTTAAAATTTGCAAGCCGCGTTCAAAAATTTGCATTCCTGTTGAAAATATTGAACTTTAAATTTTGCCTAAAATTCCCTATGTGTAAGTTCGAGTGGCCAGCAGTTTAGATAAAAAAGTCTATAACTGGAAATTATTTTCGAACATACAGGGCGAGATAAGATGAAATTACAGGACCAAGTGCCATTTTTAAAATGAAATGCTATACCTAGCCCTTGTAGAGTCACATCTGAGCTACGGTATAATAGCTTGGGGAGGAGCTCTAAACTGTCACATGCGAAATTTAGAAGTTATGCTGAAGAAATTCTTAAAATTACTTCTAGATAAAAGCCAACTATATCCATCTGACCTTCTCTTTAAAGAAAGTAATATCCCGGAACACATTAAAACTCTGCAAAATAGGCAGCTCCGAATAAAGCTAAAATAATACGTAATGTCAAATAGAATGCAAATTAGTGCACAGATCGATATAAAAAACCAGAACCTGACATAAGTAAATGATTAATGTTACTTTTACATGTACAGCAAACTTTATGAATCGATTATCTATGACGATATCTATAGATCAGTCTCCAATAGCATATCCATTCACCAGCATGGCTTTATGAGACAAAGGTCAACTGCTAGTAAGCTGATTAATATCACTCAGTTCATATCCCAAGAAATACACGAAGGAAATCAGGTGGATGTTGTTTATACCGACTTTCAAAAAGCGTTTGACTCGGTGTCGCATAATTTCCTACTCTGTAAACTTAAAAATGAATTTGGATTCCATGAGAATCTTATAGAACTCCTCACATCATATTTACATAATAGAAAACAGTATGTGTCTGTAAGTGGTTATACATCGAAACAGTTTCTTGCCATGCCCGGAGTCCCTCAGGGTTCCAATCTTGGACCACTGTTATTTCTCATGTTCATAAATAGTCTTACTGAAATAATTAGAGCCTCCAAATATCTGTTATTTGCAGATGATTTAAAGATTTACATTAAAGTTGAAAGTAATATGGACTGCTTCCTGCTCCAAAATGACATTAATAATTTATATCAATGGACACTTCAAAATAAATTGTATCTTAACATTAATAAATGCTTCATTATGACCTATACTAGAAGAAAAACTCCAATTATATTCAATTACAAAATAAATGATACAGATTTGGCTAGGGTTGAAACCATGAGGGACCTAGGCTTAACATTTGACACCCAGCTCACATTTAGTAATCATATTTACACCATGATAAATAAGGCTAATAAAATGTATGGATTCATAGTACGCAATACGAAGATGTTTAACAGTACAGGAGCTATTAGGCGATTATATATTTCGTATGTAAGATCTCAGTTGGAATATTGCTCAATTGTCTGGAATCCATTTTATCAAATACACAAAAGTAGCGTAGAAACAATACAAAATAAAGTTTTAAGGTTTTTAAATTATAAAGAGACTGGTTTATATGATTTCGATATAGATAAAGATATATTAAGGGAAAGATATGATCTCAAAACACTGGAGAATCGACGAAAATACGGGCATATTGTATACTTACATAAATTGTTACATGGCAATGTAGACGATAGTAGTTTCCTGTCCATGATAAGTTTAAGTGTCCCCCACTATCCTACTAGAACTTATAGAACTTTCCACTTAGACCTGGCAGGTACAGATTATCAAATCAATTCCCCTCTCCACAGAATATGTAGTAACTATAATACGATCCAAGCCAACTGTGATATATTTGATATCAGTATAAAAAAACTAAAAACCATGTTAAATTCATTGTTTTAAACCATTTCTTTTTAATATTATGTTAATATTAAGCTAGTAATAAGTTAGTTTTAGGTTAATGTAAATATCAAATGTACCATATCACTCTGTAATAGGGCTTGCCTGTTGAGTGCATTACCAAATAAATAAATAAATAAATAAATAATATGTGATTTCTGTTTAATATGTCTCTTATATACTTATTTATAGATAACATATCTATTTTCAAAGTTATTTTCTATTTTAAGTTGATATATGTATAAGGTATGAGTTGATATATGTATGTATGTATGTATGTATGTATGTATGTATGTATTTTATGTATGTGTATGTGGGTATATGGTATAGATATGTGGTGTGTATGTGCGTATGTATGCAGGTGTGTATGTATATGTGTGTATATATGTATATGTGTATGTATATATGTGTATATATGTATATATGCGGGTATATAGTTATAATCTTTTAATTTATAAGTCTGACATGTTTTATATGGTCATGGTCAGATGATTTTAATCATCTTGTGATCATATTTCTTCAGTTTATTTACATGATCATTATACCTAGATTCCATTTATTTGAATGTAATCAAATTGTATTAATCTATATGTATGTAAAATCTTATCGTGAAATAAACTATTATTTGTTATTTATTTATATATATCAGTACATTTTTTGAAGCCTCTTTCTAGGCTCTACTCATTCCTATATTAGCATTGAATATCTCCCAACCACTTAGCAATCTGCAGATGGATATTTAAAAAATCGCCAGTCACAATTATAGGGTTTAAAAAAAACTTATGTGAATACCAGTTACGGGACATCTAATTAATGTTTTTGAATCATTTTCATTTCCTAAAAATGTACAGGGTGGCCAAAAATTATTTTTCAATTAAGAACATTTTAAATTGAATTTTCTCAATTTTTTCAAATGGAACACCCTGTATAAGGGTAAGCCATTTAGTGGCACCATTTTTTCCAATCCATTGAAATGAGTAAATACTATTTAACCGGTCCTTTACTATAATATTTTTTGTACATTGTTATGCTGTTTTCGTTATTCGACAAGCAATAAAACCTCAGTTCTTAATTGAAACATAATTTTTGGCCACCCTGTACATTTTTAGAAAATGAAAATGATTCAGAAAAATTAATTAGATGTCTCGTAACTGGTACTCACATAATTTTTCATAAAACCAATAATTGTAACTGTAGTGATTTTTTAAATATCCATCCGCAGATTGCATTATTCCAACAAAAAAATTCATTACATCCAAATGGTTCTCTTCAATAAATACAAATAAATAATAATAAATACACCACAGGTAATGACGACCCCCTTTATCCCGGAAGGCTCTAGAAGAGCCTTGTGTGGGAGGGGGCTACACATTTAGAGGCAAGAGACACACCCCATATTCGTGTATAGTGGAAAAATCCCTCTCACAGTATTTTCCACTGCCACGACCAGGGATCGAACCCGGAACTTTTGGGTGAGAGGCAAGTGCGCTCACCTCTCGACTATCAGTCATATAAATGCTAATATAAGAACGAATAGAGCCTAGAAAGAGGCTTCAAAAAATGTACTGATATACATAGCATTCCATTTTTAAAAAGGCACTTGGTCCTGCAATTTCGTCTTGGCTCGCCCTGTATATTCGAAAATAATTTCCAGTTATAGACTTTTTTATCCAGTTTACTTGCAATTTTTTAAAAAATTTCAAGCCATCGTAGAATTCGAGATATCGAAGTCCGACGTACTATTGCCCCACCCTGTATACAGATTTTTAGAAAGCATTCGACAGACTTGGCCATAAAAACAGCATGTTATGGTCAAGTCTGTCGAATGCTTTCTAAAAATCTGTATACAGGGTGGGGCAATCGTGCGTCGGACTTTCGAACATCGGATTTTCTGGAAATCTGATATCTCTATCTCGATCATTTATCTGACAGGCATCAATATGTCGCGTTTAAAGGTTTCAAATCTGTCGAATACATTGCTAACTCTGGAGCCCCGCAAGGGTCTATCCTAGGTCTCCTATTTCTCATTATATTTGTTAATGATATCGCAGACGATTTGCATAATGTCAGATATTTATTGTACGCTGAGGATTTAAACCTTTTCTGCAAAATCACAGTGTATTGTAGTCACTTGCAAGTTTGTAATTGGTGTAATATTTGATTCGTCCGACAAAAGAATTTTGCTACATATCGCGGGTCATTCCTTTTTTTATTTAACAACCATCTACAAAATCTTACTCTCCTCGACTTATCTAGCGTATTTAAATGTTGAACTTTCCTCATTCTGTAGCATCGAAACCGTTTTTTTTTAATATTTTTTTTTGCGCTGTCCTTTTCTTATGCGACAGTTTCTCTGAATTTGTCTCAAAGAGGTTTCTTCTTTTTGGTTAACATAATTCAATATTCTATTCACTTTTCTTACATTATTCACAGCATGCCCTCGCCTTACTACTTTTTTGAAAATGAACAGTGCGTTTTTAGATTTTGAGCTAACTTACTAAACATATTTGGCTGCGGAGCATCTGGAAATCTATCTCCGTAAACCGTGACTGCTATCTCAGCGTCAAAATTGCACTGACAATAAATGCTAATCATTATTGAATTTGCTATTATTGGTGTACACCATAATTACTGATATATAATTTGTCTTAGGACTCGACAACGCAACATACAACAGTGACAATCTGTCAAATTTGTTAATAACTGTATACATTGTTTTTCACTAATCATGGCATAACTGATTTTTACAATTCAATGATATGAATTGTGGTTTTTATAAAATATTGTCACTATCAGTAAAAATTTTTCTGACATGTTTTATATTAACCACTTATTTTGAGAGTCAAAACCTATTTAATCCAAATCAATTTGGATTTAGGAACAAATTATCAACTACTTTGGCTATAGACAAATTAACAACTATTATTAACTCAGGCTTTGAACAGAAACAATACATTTGCTCTAAGTTCTTAGATCTACCTAAAGCTTTTGATTGTGTATCACATCAAATCCTCATTAACAAATTGTATTTTTACGGCTTCACCACAGATAGTGTCATGCTAATCAATTCGTACTTGAGTAATAGGCAACAATATGTTCTTTACAGAAATATCAAATCTGATAAGCTTGGTGTGAATGCTGGTGTCCCACAAGGTTCAGTTCTGGGGCCAGTTCTCTTTCTAATTTATATCAATGATTTGCCTCTTTCGATTGATAGTTCTACTTCTGCCATCTTATTTGCTGACGATACAAATCTTACTGAATGTAATATTAACTTAGATGCTTTATTGGAAGGAATGTTGAGAACCGAATCAAAAATACAAAATTGGTTTCTCTCGAACCAACTGAATCTTAATAATTCAAAGACTGAGACAATGGTGTTTGGCCTCAGAAATATGAACCAGATAGAAAATTCAGATTCAGTAAAGTTTCTCGGTGTTTACTTGGACTATAAACTATCATGGGAAAATCATACAAACTATATTTGCAAGAGAATTTCAAAAAATATATATCTACTTCGCAGTTTGGCTCATCGGGTATCAACAGAAACCCTCGTCACTGCTTATCACAGGCTTATTCACTCTGTAATATCTTATGCTATCCTTGTATGGGGGCATGCTAGCTCAGCATCTAGTGTGTTTTCCATGCAGAGACGAGTAATAAGGGTAATTGCAGGACTCAAATTTAGAGACGACTGTAAATCCAAGCTAATTGATTTGAAAATTTTAACTCTATATATATATATATATATATATATATATATTCAGCAATGCTTAATTTACACAAAAAACTTAAGCATGTACACTACTCATGACGAATTTCACTCATACCCAACGAGACACCGACATAACTTGGCTATTAATTATTTAAGATTGTCAAAAACTAAAGACGGCACTGCATACTGGGGCCTCAAGTTCTATAATGCTCTACCTCCAGAGATTAAACTCCTTACGGAGATATCATTTAAAAACAGGATTAAGCAGTTTCTTATACGTAATGCTTTTTACTCTATACAGGAATTCTTAAATAGTGACTTAACAAGAATATAATAATCACTTAGCTGAAGATGAAAATGTTTATTGTTTTTTTTACTTATTAAATTTGTGTTCAAAAATAATTTTATCATTTTTACCTATATTTTTACCTAATTTTATTATGTATATTTAGCTTTTTACAATTTTAGTGTTCTCTAAACTGTTTATATTTGTAATTATATGTATTGCTGTGTTCAAATTTCTGACCTGTGTAAATACTTTTGTATGTTTAACACCAATACATTATCTTATCTTATCTTATATAGTTGGAAAAGAAAAAAATAAATGTAAAATGGTGTCATGGCCTACTTTGAGATTTGTTTTCTTCATTTTTGCACAAGAGCGTATGTCAAAGCCAACTGTGTTTTTAGAATTTTTTTATACACATTATTATTCTTATTGTCTTTGCCGTCAACTTTCATCCCTTTAACTTTTTTCGTATCTCCTCAAATAAGGAAGCTATAACCGTTTGCGGTTTTCCTATTTTTCAGGTTTCTATGTCTCGAAAAGTAGGCTATGGATTTCAAATTTATTTTTACTGAAATATAGCTCACAAAAAATGGGAGAGATATTTTTGGTGTGGCCCTCGTAAAATAGACAGGCGGTATATTAATTATTAGAATGTTGTTTAAATCGAACATCTACAAATTGCTTGATATCAAGCATTTTTTTAAACATCAATTGTAGAGTTCACTGAATATGTAATCGTTATAAAGGACCCACCAAACCAGACATATTTGATTTTCTGGCTGAATATCAATAAGTAAACGTTTGTCAGACGAGCCGTGTAGTCGATCAGTAATATTTTAAACCAGACCAGCTACCGGAATATTGCGATGACCTAAATCATGTTCGCTCGCTTGCATTGTTACAGATCTCGTAAATTATGAGCTCGGGGGGCAGGCCCGGATTCTTGAGATTCAAATAAAAACTCTGCGTATAGAATTCTACCATCATAGCAATTATTTGCAATGGTTTTTTCTGTATCAGCTTTAATGAGGCATAAATCTTAACAAAGCTTTAGCAAAGGGCATATTTCCTTCAATTCGGAGCTGTGCACGGCTTCAAAGTATATTTTTACTGAGTTAGGCAAATAATCGCAAAATACCGAGCAATAATATGGATTTACTCAGTGAAATCACAAAATTATTCACATGTTAAATTAATAATTCAAATACAAAGTATTTAAAATTAGGCCTCAAAGATCTAAACGTGTATATTCACGAAAACATACTTTCTCCAATGTCGTATAAAACTAATTTTAAAAAAGCAAAAGCTATACTCAAGATACACGCTACACGAATTATTGTTAATTCGGTTCTTGTTACTTTATTCTGTTTCTTTTTAGATTTTTTGTCTAATATACTGATTAATACAATACAATGAAAAATAGTAATGACCAAAATGATATAACCTACTATAAAAAATATAAGCGCCTGTACAGGGTGATTATAAAAGCAGCAAAGAAGCAGTTTAACGATAACTATTATTTAACGGCTGATAACAAGTCCAAAGCGGCTTGGAAAATAATAAATAATAGTGTCCAAAATAGTAAAAATGTTAATAGAATACCCGATATCATAGCGAACGACAAAAAAATTACTGATCCTAAGAAAAAATCTGACTATTTTAATAACTATTTTATTGTTCAAATGTGCTTTAAGAGGGCGGAATATTAAACATAATATTTTTAGTCGCAAACTCCTCTATAAATCCTTATTTTACTATAAGGAAAGTAACCAGACTGCAACCAAAGTTACAAATCTGGCGCGTTAAGTGTAATAATTGCATATTACCATCAAAACGCTAATGCTTCGATTGCAACAAACACCAGCCGAAAGACTGATCCTACTTAAAGGAGCTCCCTTGCCAGTCGTCACACGCCACTTGCAGACTGCAGTTTCGAGCTGTTGGCTCTCGTCAGTGCAAGGTAGGTATGCGACGACCGACATGAGAATCCTTTGACTATAGTACATCCCGGTATTTTTACAATAGCGACATGTAAAACAGCCAGCAGGCGCCATCTAGCGGTCCAGTGTCTGTTGCAATCGAAAAATAAATAGCCTGACTTGGCTTAGCATAGTTCAAATGTGCTCTTAGAGGGCGGAATATCCATTTGCGATGAAATATATAAGGTATCTGGAAAGTAATTTTCTCATGGCTATTTGGAAATGACTTACTTTTTGCACCACTAATTTTTGTTAAAAAATGACATACGATTCCTTACTTGTAAGAAAGACTTTGGGTGGAAGTAACTTTTGTTTTATACTAACCTATTGATCGAAGTATTCAAGAACTTCACTATGTTTCAACGTAGGAAGGCGTCATCTCTTGTAAATATTTATGGAGCAGTTAAATTAAGTTCTAACGGAAATTTTTATGAATTGTTAGAGGTTTTGGCCATAACGTTCTCTATAGGAAGAGAGTGTGTTATTTGCCAAGGATTTCAGCTGCGATATTCCTTTTGATCTAGACATAGTTTTCCACGTATTTTCAGCAACAGGTATCTTCTAATTCCTGTGATGCTTCAGGGTAGGAAATTTCGAATTAAATAATGCCGGAACTGAAAATGTTTGACGCAGTAGCTGGTGTACTTTTCAAGAATTCGAAATCTAAGGAACTGGACTATTTTTGGGTCATGCTTCCAAATTTATTTATATTAGTTGATTGGATAGCTTTGCCATGTCAATATGTAAGTGTGAGAAAATGGTGTTTAGTTTCCAGGAACTAAGTTAGGTATGTCCACCAGCTGTACTAAATTAAAATTTTTATGTTTCCTGGATTTTATCGGATTTCAGTAGAATTTTAATTTTGGTCTATGGAATATTAATGCACATGAATGTAGTTTCATAACGTTAAAACTTTGAAAATGTTATATTATACTCATGTGCGTAGTAAACTAGAGTATGCTTATGTTGTATGCGCTCCATATTACAATGTTCACACACCTGTTAGAGACATTTTATATTGTGAAATATTTAGTTTATTTGGCCTCACTAACACCGAACTGAGACAGATGGTCCCACTTGTGCAAATCAGGAGCCAAAAATTAACTTTTCAAAATGGATGTCCCTTTATTGCTTTTTTCCCACTATCTCTAACTTAATTAGGAAAAAACTTCCAATATCTGTTAATCAGAATTTCAAATTCCCTAATATGAACTGCCAGAATTCACACCCAAAACACTATTTACATTACTTTTAATTTCAAATCTTAACCTTAATTTTGTTTCTGTTTTAGGATCCCACAGCAATAAAACATTAATAACATACACGGAAAAAAATTGCTAAAGAGGTTACTGTTTACAAACTATTCACCCAAATAAAAACATAAATAAAGTGGAACATGGACAACGAGGGAAAGGCATCTATGATATACAAAGACAATATTGCTGCGATTTACACGTACATAAACAAATAAATACGTTGGATATTAGTGGTTATAAGATATTACATAAAGAAATCACTTAACCCGGATAAGTGATGTAACGTGCCCACGATAAAATTTCTCTAGCTCAGACTATCTCAGGGCGTTAAACCCAAGTTTACATAAACTATGACAAATTATTAGTCTACTTACTTACACAAATCACTGAGGGTTCCATACGTAGTGGTGGCAGACGAAATAATGACGCTTTCTTTAAACATGAAATGCACTATATTACGGAATTTACAAATATTGGTTCTCTAGCATGTAACCTGGCGATGTTCAAAAGATGTGGCAAATTTCTTGATTAATAAGTTACAACATCAATAAAATGCCTCGTGTAGCTACACATCGGTTTACAAGTGAGGATAAATGGTAATAAATTCGGCCACAATGGGTCTGATTTAGAGAACCTCCTTAAATAAATATAAATGCATAAAATCTTTAAATATGTACAAGTTAAAATGCAAAAGTAAGTATGAATCGAATATAACCTCACAGAACCACTAAAGGTGGTCCCCGGTAAATAAAAACAACACACTTACGGTGGTACGATACCGACTTCGATGTTGAAGAACCTGTAGCCCTACGGTGGTGTCTTCGGGACATAATTTTACATAACCTACAAAAAGAAATATAATTTACCTCACTGATGAGGGAACAATCCACCAATGTTCCTAGAAAGCCACACTTGGATGAATGGGGTCGAGTCCGCCTTTCAAGTCGACATGATACTTCCAAAGGAAAGCCTGCAAATTTGTGAAACACGTGGGTAGAGAACCAATAAGATGGCGTGAAGAGGTTAGCTTACCTTGTATACTTAAATATCCTGCTTCCGCAGTTAAAATTTACTCACAACAACAAAATATTCCGCTAAACGGAACAACAACAAATGGAGAAAATTTCCCTGTGTTGACAATCCCAAAATCCACCAGGATGCCTCGGATAAAACGGGTCTTGTAGGATTATCAACCATATACCACCATCTCTCCTATTCACCAACTTGAAGTATCTCGCGCCTCTCGTGGACAATAGCGAAACTCTGCTACGGACGTAGCGGTTGTTATTATGCGGCCCACAAAACGCTGAGGCGTATGGTGGGTCGCATAACGTATGCGACCCACCATAGAGGTCCGCAACAATATGCATTGCATAAGTGCACCATGACAGGCGGCCAGACGACACAGCCATGTATAATCCAAGTCAGCGCTTCCCGGCTCTCAAAAAACGCAAAAAAAAATTTACGACCTCATTAAGATACCGGTATTCTCTGTACTATTTTGTTCAGAAATTGACTCGCTTACCTTTGTAATTTTGATTTCATTATATATTTCTTCCGATTATGAAATTTCCTCAAGTTCTGCAGTGTTCTTTTCTTGGAAAAGGGCATCACAATGGTCGATATTTCAAGCTTATCGACTCAATAATGTAACTGTCACAATGCTTCAGATTAACGTTATGTAATTGCCGTTGATTGCCCCAGAGTTGACTATAAAGTCAGTTAGTTTGCTCGCACTGTACTCAGGGAAATTAAAGGATTCTCATAGCATACAGTGAGTATTTGTATTAGTGATATGAACGTTAGTTTAGTTTAACAGACAAAATGACTTAAAAAAATCTACTTTCAGAACTGGCTACTTTTTTTAGAAATACAGAACTATACTGTGTATTGTCTATAGTATTTATGTTAGCTTAAATCTTGATCATTTCATGTTACTATGAATTATACACATACAATGTACATATTAACCACGTAAGAATATAGAAATCTTTATAAATATGGTATATTTTTCAAAATTATTAATTAATTAAATCATAATAAATTTTCATCCATCTTAATAAAAATATTGGAACTGTCGTCCTTTATGTTATTGCTTAAATATTGCACATTTACGGTAAAGTTGTATGGAAGAGGTTTAACTATATAAATAATAAAGACTTTATTTTATTAACTTTTTACTTTAAGAATATTGTTGCTGAGGTCAAAATTCAATGCAATGTAATGCAATATATGAGATTCATAAAAAATAACCATCATTCGACAATAACCAAAGTTCGGGGAGATTGAACGGTGACCCATAGTTCGGCTCTGTAAATTATATATATGCAGAAGTTGATTTTAGCGGTAGATCGTCAATTTATGGTTTCGTTTGGTCGATGCGAGTTATATAGAGGAGCTGCACCACGGTAGATCCATCCATCGAATATTTCATTAATTCGTGTGGTCAAACTGCAAATGGTCACGTTGCGTTGCGAAGTCGAATGTACATTAAGGTGGGCATATTATCCAAGAGAGAGAGAGAGAGAGAGAGAGAGAGCCGATAAGGAAATATTTATTATTTTTGTCATAACTTTTTTTTTCAATACATATATTGGTAAAAAAAAAAAACACTACCTAAGTAGAAATATGACAGGTGTAATGATACGAATTTTGACTCAATAATTTCAGTTGTTTTTAAAGTTAATTTAAATCTACAAGATATGAAGATTGGTACTATTTTTTAAATTAACTAATTTTGCAAACAACTGAAATTATTGAGTGAAAATTCATATCACTACACCTGTCATGGTTCTACTTAGGTAGTTATACTTTTTATACCAATATATGTGTTAAAAAAAGTTATGGCCAAAAATAACAAATATTTCCTTTTCGGATCTCTCTCTCCCTCTCTCTCTCTCTTATATAGTTAAAATTGCAATAAACCATTGGCAAATTTTAACGCTCTAGAAAAAACTAATTATATACTATTTGTTTTATTTAATTGTTTTATTTGACAGTTTCTTATTATGTTTAGGTACGTATAACTGACTTTTTTTGTATATCTAATCTAGTACATGGAATATATTAGATTTTAGCAAATGAAACAAACCGATCCAGAAAATTTTAAAATAATCTGTAGTTGTTTACACATTTACAATATAAGGGGAAAGGGGAAAGTAACATAATTTGAAGTAATATGTTGAGGTGAGAAATCTTATAAACAATAAAGTAGAAACATAAATAATAATAATAATCTTTATTTATTGTTTCGATCATAAACAATGATATAGTCAAAATAAGAATAAATAATAATAAATATGTAAAACAATTACATAGCGTCATACAAACAAAACAATATTTAAAAACCAAACAAACAAATAAATACATTAAAATATATGATACAGGATCCAGAAAAGAAAAAAAATTTATATGTGTATATATATATATATATATATATATATATATATATATATACACTTACTTACATATAGTAAAATCACACAAACAAATATAATTAAAATTGACGTACATACAAGTTCACATAATAAATAAATAAATAAACACCACAGAAATTATACAACCCCCAGTTCCAGAAGCCAGAGCTTGTGCGGAAGGGGGTTACACATTGAAAAAACGCGGACATACAACCATTTCCTCCGACAGTGCCAGTGCCGGAGCCAGGATTCGAACCCGGTGGTGCAATGTCCGTGTGATTAATTGCGGTTGCCACATCGCGCGCGCCTTAACCCACTCGGCTATCGACCAGATATGCAGATACATATGCCAGAAATTCTAGCTACAATTTAAAAACTCATTAATTGAGTAACAAGTTTTCTATAATAGCAGTTTTCTCATCATTGTTTTATAACGTCTGCAGGGTAGGTCACGCACATTTTTTGGTAAGCTGTTATAACAAATTATACAATTATAGTACGGGGAATCTTTAAATGTTGTTGTTTTATGCGAAGGTATTGCATATAAATTACCACCACGTTTCGTACTATAACTATGAGCTATACCTAGAGTATCAAATAATGTCATATTATCGCTCGCAAAAAGCAAACATTTATAAATATAAACGCTGGGTACTGTAAGGATTTTTCGACCTTAACCACTATTCTACATGTATCATTGTATTTCATATTAAATATGAGTCTTAATATCTTCTTCTGTAATAAAAGTACTCTATTAATATCCGTGGATTTACCACACAAAATTATATTAGAAGAGATGTAGGAGTAGGCCAACGCATAGTAAATATTTAACAAACTTGGTGGTGCGAGTGTATTTTTCATTTGCAATATAGCGTAATAAGCCTTATTTATTTGTTTGCAAACATGATGTGACATATGCAGTCGAGATTACTATCAAAAATATTTGAAATCAGTTGAAAAATGTATCAAATCCTGTGTCAAAGGCCTTCTAAGATTAAAATTGATATATTTAGTTTTTTTTTTCATTTAAAATGAGTTTATTACGCTGGAACCATGCACTCATGGTCTCACAGACATAGCCAATCTTTATATAGAGTACCTCGGGAGTTTAAACACAAATTGATACCGCTGTGTCATCTGCATACAGTGATATTACCTTCATTGAAAATTTTCGATACAGCAATATTGTCTAATGCCAAATAATTACCACTATCTTCGCTTGCTGAATTATTCTATGGGGCATATTTTGATACATTTGTAATAAAATTTGACAAAGAACTGGCAATTAATGGAGCAGATCTGGCTTTGGAAGAAGGAAATGTCCGATTGCGATTTTTTTTGCCAATGAATAGAGTTGTAGAGCTGTAAGAGCGCGACTATGGAGTGTTAATCAGATCACATATTAAAAATCGACCAGCCGCCGCATGAAATTCAAAAGTAATTCCCCAAATTTTTCATCCCTGCCCTAGTCCCCTACTCCTCTCCATTCTCCCGCTATACAGCAAAAACTTTGCCGTCCTCTATTCCCCTTCCTAATCGTTTTATAGCGATCTGGTCGGGCGGAAATTAAACGTTAATAAAAGGGCTATTAAATGGCGAAAATGATTTTTCCCTCGACCTATCCTTCGTCCCAAAAAAAATGAATTCAATTTTTTAAATTTGTTGCACCTTGGATCAATGGTCTGACCTCGATGAGGTTGGGAATAAAATTTGTTTATTTTCATGAGCTCTTCATTCTTGGTCTGAAGATTTTTTTTGTAAGATCAAAGGCCGCCGAGTTATCTTCCGGTCTTGGATATTTCATTAATATCTTAGGCATTAGATGGTGAATGAATTCTAAACCCAAAATAGAAAAATTCATTTGATTCCGTTTAAGCATTTTAAGACGAAAGTTCCTTCAAAATCCATAAAATGCCTTGTATACCCATTACAATATATATAGGCTGGGGCCGTTACGGATTTTTAATTCTGGAAAAAAAAAATTAATAGCAGGCAACGGCCGGCTGGAATATATAGTTGAGGTCTTAAACAATGAAAAAAAAAAATTTTCAAACTTGACATGAAGGGAAGTAGTGAAATGGGGTGCTATTTAAGGGATGAAAACCGTTTTTCATGATTTGTGGTGAAACGTGACTTTCTAGAGAAAAGTGTTTCATACAAAAGTTGTAGATAATAAAAAAATCTACTTTTGTTCTATATATTTGTCGACATAACCTCGAAGTTTGCGAGAAAATGACGAAAAACCGATTATTCTGTTTTTATTTTTTTTCTCGCGTGAAAATTATTTAATTTAAATGGAACTATGTGAAAGTACGTAATTATTTGCATATAATACGCATGAATTTTTTCAATTATGGGAAATAAATATGTTTCGAGATATTACCATTTTTCCGAAAAAACACCCCTATCTTCGGCGAACAACTTTATTTTTTTTTTTGGATTTTGATGTTCTACTAGTGCTCATTTTTTTCGTCGAGATGTCTACTTTCAAATGGTTCGTCGATGTTAGTGATTTATTGTCATTTAGCAGCTTAAAATGAAGAAAAACGGGAAGAAAAATTTTTCGAATCTCGAATTTGTCGATTTATTTTCAATTTTTTAGCATAATAATTCATAATATTTTAATAAAACAACTTACTTTGGTATAGAATAACTAAAGTTGAATAAATTTAGTTATTGGAAACCACCCTAAAATTGAATACAAACAAAAAAAATACTGTTACGTATTCAAACAAAAAAAAAATTACAAAATTTGAAATTTCTCAGCATACAGGTATTTGAAATGCCCGCCCAAAACGACTGAAGGTTGGGGGTAGAGAGGGGTAGGACAAAGTGAGCCTGCACAAGAGCAGCAGAGCTCGTTCTGTTGTAGTAGTAAATCTCTATTCGTCTATCGATTTACTAGTTCTTTTACACCAACTAAATTCGAATGGGCTGGATATTTATTTTCACAAACCAGGCTCAAGCAACGTCAAAGATTCCTTTTATACATTCCACTGTTTTAAACACGAACCATACATAAGTGTAAAAGCGTTTCTTCATGCTTTCTCTGGGTGTGATACAACTTCAAGTTTTGCTGGAAAAGGAAAAAAAACAATAGTAAGATCTTTATTGGACAATAAAACTTTATTAAACCTAGCCAGTGTTTATTATCAAAAAAATGCATACCACATAACCATAGCAAAAAATGGATCTCAACTTACAGCTAGTATTTACAAAAGTAAGAAAATTTATCTCATTAAATCAATTACGATTTGAGCTGTATAAGCAAGCTACAAACAAATCCACTTTTAAATTGAAAAAACTCGTGCCGAAATACATCTCTGACAGTTCCGACTTGATTCCCGGAAAGTTGTTAAAAAGCGTTAGCTGTACTTGTGAAAGTGGATGCAATAATCAAAGGTGTGGCTGCCGAAAACACGGCTTAAAATATACCAATCTATGCAATACATGCACTGAGAACTGTTCAAATAGAGACAGAGAAGTATTTGTAGATTTAAGTGATTCTGAAGATATTGATGAAGAGCCAGCAAAGAATAATGACATCGAAATTGAAGAGCCTGAAAATGCCAATGATTTTGAAGATAATATAGAATTTTATAGTTTGAAAACGAACCACAACAAAAAAGGCCTAAAATTGATTAGAATTTAACAATTATTTTATTGATTTGTGTAAAATACTTTTGTATTAGTGACACCAATAAACTATTATTATTATTATTATTATTATTGATTTTTCTTTTTATAAGCTATACAAAACCAATATTAATAAAGTAAATATTTGTAAATAAAGTAAAGAATTCGTAGCCAATATAAATAAATTGTATGTTGTATTTTATCATATGTATTTAGAATAATTTAATATGCATATAAAGTTTTCGAAACTTAACTGTAGCTTATGAAAATTAATAAAGTACTATTGATTTCCATGTAAATGTTAAGTTTCATGAAGTATTCCCTACCTTTCCGTGATGAAATTCATTCAACTTTATTTATTTTATACCAAAGTAAGTTTTCTTATTAAAATATTATGAATTATTAACATAAATATGCTAAAAAATTGAAAATAATGAAAAAAATCGACAAATTCGAGATTCGAAAATTTCTTTTTCGGTTTTTCTTAATTTTAAGCTGTTAAATGACAATAAATCACTAACATCGACGTACCATTTGAAAGTAGACATCTCGATGAAAAAAATGAGCACTAGTAGAACATCAAAATCCAAAAAAAAATTAATAAAGTTGTTCGTCGAAGATAGGGGTGTTTTTTCGGTAAAATGGTAAGATCTCGACGAAAAATATTTATTTCCGATAATTGAAAAAATTCGTGCTTATTATATGCAAATAATTACGTACTTTCACATAGTTTCATTTAAGTTAAATAATTTTCACGCGAGAAAAAAAATAAAAACAGAAAAATCGGTTTTTCGTCATTTTCTTGCAAACTTTGAGGTTATGTCGAAAAATATATACAATAAAAGTTTTAGATTTTTTTATTATCTACAACTTTTGTATGAAATACTTTTCTCTAGGAGGTCACGTTTCGCCACAAATCACGAAAAACTGTTTTCATCCCTTAAATAGCACCCCATTTCACTACTTCCGTTCATCTCAAGTTCCAAAGTTTTTTTTTTCATTTTTTATGACCTCAACTATATATTCCAGCCGGCCGTTGCCTGCTATTAATTTTTTCATCTCAAAAAGGTAATGGCCCCAGCCCAATAGAATATTAAGGTCACTTGAATGTTCTCTGTCGACACTCTCATGATCGCTCTGTATATTTAAAACTTGGTAACCAACTGATAGCAATGAAAGTTTGGGAATGTTGCAGGGCCAGATAGTCTCTGGGAACTTTATATGAGCATGAGTAAATGCATAAACATGTACCGTAATTGAGATATAAAATATTATATCACTGACTAGGGAAACTTATAATGAGTTATGCTACATAAAATACAATTCAGTTTTTGTGAGTGAAAAACTAGCATCATAAGCAAAATTAAACTAAAACTAGTTGCTAAAGCATCATTAAAATCATTATATGACCGCAGTTAACTAAAAGTAATGATAAACTTCAGATTTACCCTCAGGGATTCCCATACAGTTTTATTAATTTTTGTTAATCAACTAAATTAGATGGCAACGGCCATTTTACTGATGCAAATTCCACATCTACTTCCCGGTAAATTATTTTATGTAATTTGATAAAGTTTAATGCTTGTTCCTGCGGCAATTTTACATTCCGCAGTGGTCAAGATATTTATCCGAACTTTATGCTTTTATGTTATACTTTCCTTATTTTCTCTCAACAAATATGTCAGTTGTACAGATATTGAATACTAAGCCAGTGATTGTGCAGCATATTGTGGAAAAATCGATAAATGTTTTGCAGTAGTCGATGTAATATATTTTTTTGTTATTTGTTTCATTTATTGTACAAATTAATTTATGTATTACAAATTGTAGGTTATATGTTAACCAATTAACCAAAAATTAGTAAGAAATATACATCCCATATTTTCATTTAATTAAAAGGAATATTTGAAAAACTCTATACCCCAACAAAATACTGAGGTGGTTTATTGAAATTACCGGAATCTGGCGGACAAAAGCTCCAAATTTGCTATGAAGGTACCTTACGGCACCATACTAATAAATGTTAGCCTAGAAATCCTCTGGAATTTCTAAAATTTTTCATGTACAGCACTTAAATTCAAAATGGCCGACAAATACGACAAAATATCACATATCTTTCTTTTCGCTGCACCACTACCCTAAATACCATAAAAAGTGGGTATTTGTGATGTAGTGTTGCAGATGTTGGCCATCTTGGTTTTCATTCGTATTTATGTACTGTTTCTCACAGACTAAATTCTGATTGCCATTATTGGTGGTTTTAACCATACTCACCTTAGTAACCCTCTTTATATATGAGCCAATTAAGAGGAATTCTCTTGAACGCTTCAAGAGGCCAAAGCATAAAGCAACATCTTAGCAGGGGAAGAAGCTGAAGGTACTTCAGAACAGTGTAAAACTATTTAGCCAACTATCGAGAACCGGGAATCTGATTTCGATGAGTTTCTTGTTCATGAGATACAGTCATTCCCTCTTCCCATTTCAGTAAGCTTCATTCATTCTCTGATTGCGGCACCTTCCAAGGTAAGAGTAAGAAGTCCATTTGGGAAGCTGTTACATGACCTATGTCCAAATGGAATAACAGTTTTATATAAAAACTAGTATTTTGGTTATATTTAGCACGATCTGTATAACATTTTTCGATTCAGTTTTTGTAAGTGAAACTGTTTTCCACTAATAGAATTTTACTTGTATACTTGCTAAACCATTTCACACTGTTTTATGTACTTAGTTTTATATCTTAGGAACTTAGTCATGTTTTTCTAAACTATTATGTATTTCCGTTCTACGCAGCATCCCAGGAAACAATTAACAATTTGTCTACAAAACTTAGTTACATCAGATATTTATTTTTCAATTTTTATATTTTTGTTTACTATGTGGGTACATTTGGTGATTTTCCTTAACTTTTCTCGTTACTATATATATAGTATATCCTATAAGATGTAATATATATACTGAATCAATACGTTTTACTATTTATTTACATCTGTTCATATTTGTGGTTATGTATAAAATAGAAATTACAAACTGTGATATGGAAGTAATAAAAACTTTTATTATAGATTCCTTTTATCGATCATATGCCACTATTTTAGTTGTGAGTACGGGAATCTACAAGGCAAGTTGTTGCGCTTAACTCAACCATTGACAGATGGCCATACTTGTACTATTTTTATTTTATAGCTTTCAATTTAAATAGGGAATTAGATTTCTCACATTTTTTGGTACCGTTATTTTCCAGTAACTAGAACAAAAAGTTTACCTTATCAGTAAAACTCACCAGGAAGTTATTTGCTTGCAGCCTTTGTACTGATTCAAATGTATATAATTTTTAACTGTGGACTTCAGTAATTGATCAGTTAACAAGTGTTTAACATACAGGTAATTTCATTACTCATTTAAAATTTAATTAATCTTCAAATTTTGCCTTTGATATAATTTCAATATATTTTTAAAATAAATTTGAATTCAAGGTCAATTCTTTTTAATTTAATAAGTAGTTAAAATACTATATGTACCACATTGTTTTAAAAATATTTTTCTCTTTCCTTTTCATTTTTTTGGCAATTTATAGTTTTTATGAAATCAGCTTTTGTACAGCTAACTTGCTTAAATTCTTACATGCTTAAATTGTTTTGTACATGCTTGCTTTTGTATATACTTACATGCTTACATATCTACATGCTTAGATGCTTACAGGCTTAGATGCTGATATATATTTATATGTACTTATATGTTTATGCACATATATACTGATACATTTCTGCATAGCTTATTCATTCCTGCATAGCTTTTGCACAGCTTATCTTACATATAGATAAAATTTAGTTATCTTTTCATAAACTACCTAGTTGGTTAATTTTCCTACAACTTTCACCCCATTTCATTGAGAGACGTAAATTGCCAAGGAAACATTAGAATCCATTCTCGCAACAAGAGACAATTGTGGGCCTGGATTGCTGTCCCAGAACCAGTCACCTCAACCATAATCAATCTAGGATTCTGATTTCTGACTGATCTATAGTAGACTGGTTATTCGAGAAAAAGAGACAATTTTGCTTATTTTACTATAGAGGGTGCCCAATTTAACATCAATTTTTCTTTGTCTCGTTTTCTCGAAATGAACAGAAATCTGTCGCTTATGCTGTACATGCCAGAAAGGGTAAGTTTCTCCACTCTTACGAATGCTCTGGACCCACGGCTCTCTGCTCCGACTTAAACCAGCTAGTCGTCCGCATATGTTGCCTCAATTCTTTCTCAAAAATAAATAACAAGGGAAAGGAGGTAACAAAGCACGGCAAGCGTTTTAAGACGAGATAGATATATTTGTGTATTTGGCCACTCATCCATTCCAATCGATTAAAGCCGACTCTAAACACTTCAAGAAGCTGGAATAGCTGGCTGTTATTCTATATGATAAAACCACTCCTTTCAGCAGTATCCACCAGATAAGAAAGGAGCTTTTCAGTCAGAAGAATCGAGAAATGAACTAACTTCCACCGACTCAGGATGCGCTTCTTAGACATATCTGAAGGGCGGCTTATCAAGCAGGTATTTGGACGACCAGCACATAAACACACAAGTGATTTCTTTTCCACAGAATTTTGCTTGGAATAAGGTTTCAGAGTCATGGGTACCAGTTTGGATGACAATTCCAAAAGTTCCCCGATCATGCAAGGAATTGATTAAATGTCCCTGCAAAGAAAACTGCAAAAACTGCAAATGTGGGGAAAGCCTTCTGCTCGCCGCAGAATAAGTAACTATAAATATTTTTTTGTTATTGGGAACACTTCTTAGCGTTATAATTGAACTTATATATTACTGTAATAAATTGTATGGATATATTTTATTGTATTTTATTTAATATCTAGACTACCCTAAGTTAGGTGTGTAGCCTACTTAGGTGACTTAAAACTGTAAATCAAAATTAACAGTACAATACATTGTGTTAAGTGACTGTCATATTTGTCGGCCATTTGGGATTTTAGTGATATACATGAATATTTTTAGCAATTGCAGAGGGTTCCTAGGCTAACCTAAGGTAACTTTATACCAAATTTGGTGCTTTTATCCGCCAGGTAACTGAAATCTTGAAATACAGCTCTAAACCACCTCACTACAAGAGGGTTTGCTCTATAAGAAACAATAAAAAAGCATTTATTTCTCGCAAATGTTTACATAATGAAACTTTTGTGGTCTAGTATATCTTCATTTATTTTAAGGATAATGCTAAACCTAGAGAATTGCTTAAGTTATAAATCATTTTCTGTAGTAATGCTTAGTGTCTCTAATAATATTACGTATTAAGATTTCGAAGTAAATAAAGTCTAATCTAGTATTACGTTTTTAAATAAAGTGTACGTACAAAGAATATTTTCTAAAATATATGAGGAACATAATAGGGCGAATTAAATAAATGCATTAGTTTATCTGTCGCCTCAATCATATGATATAAAGGGAGGATCTTAGCTGTATAAAAAACAATTAATTTCATTGTAGCTTGGGTTTTCTTTCATAGAACTCGGACATTTTTCTTATAGTTATCACGTCCTTCTACTTTGATCTTAACAAACTGATTTACTTCAGAGGAATACGAAACACGTTTACAATTTCTTTTAAAAATAACATCCTAGTAGGAGTGTAAGTATAGTTCTGAGACATTTAAAATGTTTCGTGCATTTCTAAATATTTTGAGAGTAAGAATTGTCAATGTTTCCAGTAGTTTACTTTTTATTATAAAAGTAGAAGTCATTGTTTCTGTTAATAAATAAGCCATTTAAAGAAAGAGGTATTTTTGATAAAGTTTTAATACACACACATATTATCGAAAATAGTCAGTCCGGCAGGCTATCTAAGTAACCATTTTTTAATATTCATCAAGAATGCGTTAATTGCATAATAATTCTTAGAGAAATTTAATCTGCTCTAAAAGACGTAATAATAACATATGTACATTGTATAATTAATGTACCATCCAATTCTGTTTAAAATTACCTAAATGATATTATGTACACTATTACATTTTTTTTATATACATTTATTTAACGGGGGACCACTTCCGCTACTGAGGCCTACCACCTATCAATGGTTATTATGTTGATAATTATTTGTAGTCGTTTTCCGACGCATAAGAGGTGCATGGCAAGATGTAAAAATAACATACGTAGGGGAATGCATTTAATTCGCCATAAATATTTCATTATCGTTGGATAAATCAATTACTGTAAATAATCGGTTCTTAGTTTCATTGAATGCCAAAACAGGTGCAACTTCGAGGTATTTCATTAGGATAGACGAAAATTGTAACCCGATGGAGCAAATCTAACATCGGTAGAATTCGAGGCGTCAATATACACTGTGATACTTGTTTGTGCCTGTAAAATTAATCTTTCAAAACATTTTTAGGGAGCAAGCGCAGATGCGTCTTTACTATGTACATACTTCGATATGCGATGTAAAGCAACGTTAGGCGCGGTTAGTACTTTGATGAACGACCGTTTCACAGAAGACAAAAATAAATGTTTTAATATATCGAAGCAGTCTGGTGCCCTAGGAGAGATTTTGATCATCAGAATCATTTTAAATAATATTACATTTTAGATTAAAACTAACAATGTGATGTAATGAAAAAACAACAAAGCATATTTCGTTGCGACCGAAAAGTGCAATCAGAATTTACAATATATAGTTCAAAAACAGAGGATGCTAATCAAAATAATAGATGCATCTGCATATTGTATCAACTGGTATCAAATACGAATTAGCAATTTTTAAAAGTGTAATTAACAAAACGTAATAAAAGCTTGCCGGAAATGGCCAGCCGTAATAAGAATAATAACATGGAATTTTATGCAAGCTGAATAAAAATAACAATTACTTATTTTTAGTTACTCACATTTATAAAACATTAGCATGAACGTGTGTAGTCTAGCAAATTGCATGTTTTTAAGTATACTTATTAATATTCTTGATGTAACAATGATAGCTAAATTTAGAAGCCATGAGGTTAACTGCCTGGCATTTTAATTTGTAATTACATCAAAACATTTATTTATACATATACCAGCTGTAAATGGAGATTAATATGAAGAATTTAGATTCTCACCCAAAAGTTCGGGGTTCAATCCTCGGTCATGACAGTGGAAAATACTGTGAGAGGGATTTTTCCACTATACACGAATATTGGGTGTGTGACCCTGGCCCTTGTCTCTAAATGTGTAGTTCTCTCCCACACAAGGTTCTCCCAGAGCCTTCCGAGATAAAGGGGGTCGTAACTACCTATGGTGTTATTTATTTATTTATACAGGGTGTCTCATCGGGAACTGAATCGATCGATATAGAAAAAAGCAAGCATCAGAAAATTTTGAAAATGTAGATAAGTACTAATGTCGGTGTGGTCAATCCAACTAAAATAATAACAAGCAGATGGCACTTCCGCTTATACCGGAAGTTGATACCAACTTGCTTATTTCAAATGGAACACCATATATATTTTACGGTTTTCGAAAAGAGAATAAAATTCTGAGTCGAAAATATGTAGCATATCCTATACCTAAACCTAGTCGTTTCAGAGATATTTGATATTTTATAGAAAATTTGGCAGGTGCAACGGTTTGCAAGAACCGTTATAACTTTCTTCGTGTAAGAGATCCTCATTTGCTTCTTGTCACGTAAAAACAACACAAGGAGAACTACGTTCTACAACTGAAATAAATTCAATAATATCATACCAAGTGTTCCGTTTTTCGCGTTACATTTTGTCATCTTCAAACTTAGGTCAAATGGAACACCCTGTATTTTTTTACATCAAGTAGTGTAAAATTGAATTCCTTTTTTCCTGATATTAGCATTGTGGGGGTTAAGGTTACAACTTTTTGAAATATTTGCGAATTTATTAGAAATTCATGAATTGTTGTAATCATTTCATCAAGATAGCCATGATTAGAAACAATCAGTCATTATCTTATGTCAAAAAATGCCAGCACGTTTAAATTACACCCACGAAGACTTTTTAAATTTGTTTATTATTTATGGAGAATGTGATAAATTAATATAAAGAACTTGCAGCACATTTGCTAAACGATATCCAGAAAATCGGAAACCGTCACCAAACACTGTAAAACGCAAACTGGAAAACTTTAAAATTAAGGCTCTGTCAAGGCAAAAATGCAAAGAAGAAAGCCTATTGTTGATGACGAAAACATTGAAATAGTCAATTCTGGGATATTTTCATGCATTTCCAAGGATGTCATTAAGACAAGCTGCTCTGGAATCGGGACTATGCAAGGATTCAATTCACAGAATCTTATTAAAACATAAGTTTCACCCATTTTCATTCCATATGGTTCAAGGATTAAAAGAAACAGATTTACTAAGAAGACAGAATTTTTGTGAGTTTATTCTAATAAGGTCTGAGGGTCACGATTCTTATTTGGGAAATATTGTATGGACAGATGAAGCAAAATTTACTAAAAATGGACTTTTTAATAGACACAATTCGCATTATTGGAGCGGCTCAAATCCTCATATGTTCAGAGAGCGAAACTTTCAGGAAAGTTGGCAGTTCAATGTTTACTGTGCCATAAGAAACGATAGAGTGGTGGCATTACAATTTTATCAGGAAAATTTAAACGGTAAATAAAATTTTCCTTTCTGCTAATATGTATAGGTAAATTTTTGTTTTTTTTTTTTTAGGTGAAAGATATCTGAATATCTTATAAAATTTGCATAATAACTATTTAGAAAATTCACCCCTCGCCGAACATAGAAACATTTTTTAACAGCACGACGGTGCTCCCCCACATAACGCATATTTAATTAATAATTATTTACAAGAAACTTTTTATGATCAATGGATTGCCAATAATGTACCTTTCTTATGGCCTCCTCGCTCGCCCGATTTATCAGTTCTGGATTATTTCATTTGGGGAACTATTAAAAATAAAGTTTATGAGAGCCCATTAACAACCACTGAAGATTGTATGCAAAGAGTAAGAAATGCATTTCAAAACATATCACAGGATTCAATTAGAAGAGTTACCCATGAGGAACTAATCCGAAGGTGCGAAAAATGTGTCGAGGTTCGAGGGCGGAATTTTGAGCAATTATTAAATTAAAATGAAATCATATTTTAAATTGATCTCATCTCTGCTATTTTAGTTCATGCCATATCTTCAATTCGATTAATACGCATGTTACAGTGTTAGTGTTATTTTGCGCTTTTCTGAATATCGAGTTCTGCGAGTTCTTGATATTACTTTATCACATTTTCCATAAATAATAAACAAATTTAAAAAGTCGTCGTTGGTGTAATTTAAACGTGCTGGCATTTTTTGACATAAGATAATGACTGATTGTTTTTAATCATGGCGATTTTGATGAAATGATTACAACAATTCATGAATTTCTAATAAAATCGCAAATATTTCAAAAAGCTGTAACTTTAACCCCCGCAATGCTAATATCAGAAAAAAGGGTGTTCAATTTTGCATAACTTGACGTAAAAAAATACAGGGTGTTCCATTTGACCTAAGTTTGAAGATGACAAAATGTAACGCGAAAAACGGAACACTTGGTATGATATTATTGAATTTATTTCAGTTGTAGAACGTAGTTCTCCTTGTGTTCTTTTTACATGACAAGAAGCAAATAATGAGGATCTTTTACACGAAGAAAGTTATAACGGTTCTTGCAAACCATTGCACCTGTCAAATTTTCTATAAAATGTCAAATATCTCTGAAACGGCTAGGTTTAGGTATAGGATATGCTTCATATTTTCGACTCAGAATTTTATGCTCTTTTCGAAAACCCTAAAATATATAGGATGTTCCATTTGAAATAAGCAAGTTGGAATCGACTTCCGGTATAAGCGGAAGTGCCAGCTACTTGTAATTATTTTAGTTGGATTGGCCACACCGACATTAGTAATTATCTAAATTTTCAAAATTTTCTGATTCGTACTTTTCTCTATATCGATCGATTCAGTTCCCGTATAGAGGTAGTTTGGACTATATCATATGAAAAATCACTGTTGAGAAAATTATGTAAATATTTTCGACGGTTATATACACACATTAAATAAAAATTCCCAAATAGCACCAAAATGAGACGGGAATCTCGCATGGCTAACTATTACGTGTATTACGTATCTTTATATGACAAATTCATAGTCGCTGTTACGTAGTTGTTATTTAGTTACTTTATAGTTATGTCACGTTTAGATAACTTTTATAGTATTTCGGACGTCATAAAAGATTGGGGGCGACTTTAAGGTTTCCAGAACATTAAAGTGGCATACCATAGTAGCAACGACTAACTTATGTTACTGAAAAACGACTTACACGTTGTACCAACTTTCAAGTACCCTTGATGGTTGCTGCGACGCTTTGGGGTCCTTCATTGTCTCTTTGAAGTCATACAACTTCCAAGTAATATTTATTAGCGTTAATAATGTTTCCATAACGCAACGTTAATAGTTTTATCTCATGTAGATTCTACTAAGGTTAAGTGTAAGAGTGATGGTCATAATTGTTGTTAAACAGTTGTGATACATTAAACTTCGCCTTTTATATGCCACAAAATAAATTTGTAATATACATTTCGTTTTATAATGGTCATGGGACATAATAAAGACGTTTATTATTATTATTAAGTGTCTTGTATCAATGGATTGTTTTATTAATCGAGTTATTTATATTAACTTTCTGGCGAAGTTTACCCATAACTGCAACCAGGTCACACATACATAGACAATTACACAACGACCGTTCCTTATGACATTGCTAACTGCCGCAGATGTGACTTGAACTCAGAAGAAGACAGTAACTATCTGTGTTGTATCTTACACAACATCGGTCCAGCCTACTGCTACTGTTTCGGTAACACATGAAAAAGCCAGCCTAACTTAAGACTTTTTAAGACTCTTTGATAATGGCCGAAACATATGTCAGAGAAATCTGAACAAAACTAATGAAACAATAAACCAAGTGCGTATTGTAACTATTCTTTTGAATATTTAAAATTATTCTATTGAATATGTTTCATCAAGAACCTCCCGCAGATTCCATGCAATTAATTGTATACTATACTTAATAATATAAGTTTTTCTTCAAACGTCAGAAATCCATGGCATTTCTTACTCATTTCATGACATTAAGGTTTGACATTTCAGACGGCTGTGCGTTGCCATTAGCAACGGAAGTAGAAGCACTTTTTCTTCCGCTCGAGCGCTCTTTTACTTCCATTGCTAATGGCAACACAGAGCAAATTTTGTTATCTTTAATTTTTTATCTTTATTTTCTTTTATAGCTAATCGACGTTTGAAGAAAAAATAACATGTCTTATTCGGAGTAAAGGCCACTATTGTTACTCACCGACAGACTCGTCACAAATGTATCACTTTTACTCCTAATAAAACAATATACTATTTTGTTGAAACGTCAGAAAAACATGATATTTCTTAAGTCATTTCATGACATTAAAGTTTGATATTTTAGACGGTTGTGCGTTGCCATTAGCAGCGGAGGTAAAAGTACTTTTTCTGTCGCACACAGCGTCAGAGAAAGTACTTTTACCTCCGCTGCAATGGCATCGCACATCCGTCTAAAATGCCAACGAATATTTATTAAAATACTTACAAATCGTGAGGACGCTCACAGTAACATTTAAACTGACACTTGTCAAATTGAGCAACGCGTACAATATATCTACAGCAACGCGTATTTTGTTTAATACAATACAACATAATTCGTTTTTGGTGGTGAAATTCGAGATTGTTTTATCTTTATTTCTTAATAGCTAATCGACGTTTGATAAAAAATAGCATGTATTATTCGGAGTAAAAGCCACTTGTTGTGACTCGTCTGTAATTGCCCACAGTCGTAGAAAGCATCACTTTTACTCCTAATAAAACAATATACTATTTTGTTACCAGAAATGATTTTATAACAATCAAAGTAAATTATGAATTCTTATCGTTCCTTATCAATGTGAATTCTATTGTTTATATGATTCCGTAAAATAAAAACAAGCTGACTCATAAGAAAACCCAGTTTACGAAATTATCTGTACAATTTTGAAAGCCACATTTTTCATAACAAATTCAATTTTGCTCTCAATTCGGGGCGTTAAAATGAACATCTCTACAAAATGAGTGTTAGTAATGATACTTTTGTGATACATAAATATTTATAGCTTGACTAAACAACTTACAACTTTACTACTTTTATTCTATATAAGCAAAAATTTCAAAATTGAAAGCTTGCAGAAAAAGCAGACAAAAGACAGACGATACTATTGATTTGTAAAGGTACAGTCATCTGAATTAATATAGGAATATTAATGAATCACACTGCCGAAACAATACCTAATTGAATGTCTACTTGACAACGACGTATAGGGTGGAACCCTCTATGAAAGGGTTGAATTGGTAAATCGGTATAATAAATGTAGGAGAAATATTTACCTTACCACTTTGACTAATTGTTAGCCAGATGAGTACTTATACAAATCATTTAACTAAACCAAAGTTTCAAATTCACCAAATTTATGTAAACAACATTTTTATGTACAAATATTTTTTTAAATCCTTGCTTCAGTTTCGAAGTATAATATAGTTATGTTTAGGTATATCTGTAATTTTCATCGACATAAAAAAATTTACGTCTACATATATTGGTTCGTACCATTGTAGAGAGTATTCCAAAGTAAGTAAATCAAACTCACAAATAATTTCACAAAATACCCTTTACACAGGGCGTCTCAGCGGGAAATAAATCGATCGATATAGAGAAAAGTACGCATCAGAAAATTTTGAAAATTTAGATAATTACTAATGTCGGTGTGGTCAATCCAACTAAAATAATTACAAGTAGCTGGCACTTCCGCTTATACCGGAAGTCGATACCAACTTGCTTATTTCAAATAGAACACATATTTTAGGGTTTTCGAAAAGAGCATAAAATTCTGAGTCGAAAATATGTAGCATATCCTATACCTAAACTTAGCGGTTTCAGAGATATTTGGCATTTTATAGAGAATTTGATAGGTGCAATGGTTTGCAAGAACCGTTATAACTCTCTTCGTGTAAAAGATTGTCATTTGCTTCTTGTCACGTAAAAAGAACACAAGGGGAACTACGTTCCACAACTGAAATAAATTCAATAATATCATACCAAGTGTTCCGTTTTTCGCGTTACATTTTGTCAACCTCAAACCGCGAAAACTTGTTAGGTCAAATGTAACACCCTGTATTTTTTTACGTCAAGTTGTGTAAAATAGAATTTCTTTTTTCTGATATTGTGGGGGTTAAAGTTACAACTTTCTGAAATATTTGCGATTATATTAGAAATTCATGAATTGTTGTAATCATTTCATCAAAATAACCATGATTAGAAACAGTCAGTCATTATCTTATGTCAAAAAATGCCAGCACGTTTAAATTACACCACCGAAGACTTTTTAAATTTGTTTATTATTTATGGAGAATGTGATAAAGTAATATCAAGAACTTGCAGCACATTTGCTACTTGATATCCACAAAAACGCAAAATAACACTAACACTGTAACATGCGTATTAATCGAATTGAAGATATGGCATGAACTAAAATAGCAGAGATGAGATCAATTTAAAATATGATTTCATTTTAATTTAATAATTGCTCAAAATTCCGCCCTCGAACCTCGACACATTTTTCGCACCTTCCGATTAGTTTCTCATGGGTAGCTCTTCTAATTGAATCCTATGATATATTTTGAAATGCATTTCTTACTCTTTGCATACAATCTTCAATGGTTGTTAATGGGCTCTCATAAACTTTATTTTACGTGCTGATAAAAAATGTTTCTATGTTCGGCAAGAGGTAAATTTTCTAATTAGTTATTATTCAAATTTTGTAAGATATTCAGATATCTTTCACCTAAAAAAAAAACAAAAACTTACCTATACATATTAGCAGAAGAGAAAATTTAATTTACCGTTTAAATTTTCGTGATAAAATTGTAATACCACCACTCTATCGTTTCTTATGGCACAGTAAACATTGAACTGCCAGCGTTCCTGAAAGTTTCTCTCTCTGAACATATAAGGATTTGAGTCACTTCAATAATGCGAATTGTGTCTATTAAAAAGTCCCTTTTTAGTAAATTTTGCTTCATCTGTCCATATAATATTTCCCAAATAAGAATCGTGACCCTCAGACCTTATAGAATAAACTCACAAAAATTCTGTCTTCTTAGGAAATCTGTTTCTTTTAATCCTTGAACCATATGGAATGAAAACGGGTGAAACTTATGTTTTAATAAGATTCTATGAATTGAATCCTTGCATAGTCCCGATCCCAGATCAGCTTGTCTTAATGACATCCTTGGAAATGCATGAAAATATCCCAGAATGACTATTTCAATATTTCAGTCATCATCAATAGGCTTTCTTCTTTGCATTTTTGCCTTGACAGAGCCATAATTTTTAAAATCTTCCAGTATGCATTTTACAGTGTTTGGTGACGTTTTCCGTTTTTCTGGATATCGAGTAGCAAATATGCTGCAAGTTCTTGATATTACTTTATCACATTCTCCATAAATAATAAACAAATTTAAAAAGTCTTCGTGGGTCTAATTTAAACGTGCTGGCATTTTTTGACATAAGATAATGACTGATTGTTTCTAATTATGGCTATTTTGATGAAATGATTACAACAATTCATGAATTTCTAATAAAATCGACAATATTTCAAGAAGTTGTAACTTTAACCCCCACAATGTTAATATCAAAAAAAGGGAATTCAATTTTACAGAACATGACGTAAAAAAATAGGGTGTTCCATTTGACCTAAACAAGTTTTCGCGGTTTGAAGTTGACAAAATGTAAAGCGAAAAACGGAACACTTGATAGGATATTATTGAATTTATTTCAGTTGTAGAATATAGTTCTCCTTGTGTTCTTTTTACGTGACAAGAAGCAAATGAGGATCTTTTACACGAAGAAAGTTATAATGGTTCTTGCAAACCATTGCACCTGTCAAATTTTCTATAAAATGCCAAATATCTCTGAAACGGCTAGGTTTATGTATAGGATATGCTCATGTTTTCGACTCAGAATTTTATGTTCTTTTCGAAAACCCTAAAACATACAGGGTGTTCCATTTGAAATAAGCAAGTTGGTATCGACTTCCGGTATAAGCGGAAGTGCCAGCTGCTTGTAATTATTTTAGTTGGATTGGCCACACCGACATTAGTAATTATCTAAATTTTCAAAATTTTCTGATGCGTACTTTTCTCTATATCGATCTATTCAGTTCCCGGTGAGACACCCTGTATAGTAATTTTAAGCTATCTTTAACAGGTTTTAGTTAATCTTTCCTGTGTGACAAATTAGAAAACTCAAACATATAAAAAATAGAAAACGTTAAATGAAATCAATTGACTGAACAACAATAAGAATATACTGTACATGAAAGCTGTATAACTTTTCCAATTATAATACATCTCCCTATACTTTTTCCATGTAATCCACCTGTTTGTAGCGCGTCGGGATTATCAAAAACTATGAAATATGATAAATGAAGTAAATGAGAAAGATGCAATGTATTATAAATAATTATGTAAATAAAAGTTTTAATGGTTTAATAGTTAGGCAAGGAGCCCCGGCTTCGGATCCTGACTAGGGTATAGATATTTAGCGGTGTTTTTCATGTGTTACCGAGTTAGTGCCAATGGACTAGACGAGGTTGTGTGAGAAACAACACGGCTAGTTGCTGTACCACTCCTGAGTTCGAGTGTCAGCTGCGGCAGATTGCAATATCGTAGGGAATAATCGTTGTATAATTGTCTATGTGCACATGTCCTAGTTGAGTGGTGGAATAGCTAATGCTAAACAAAATAAAATAAAAATTCATATACATTTTGGAAAAATACATGGGCTACTTCCTAGTTCCTCATAAATGTGTAGGAGACAACCGTCTAAAGCTCGAGGGTCAAGCAAGTGGCGGCTGAATTAAAATATGACTAGATATAAATAGTAAAATGGCATAAAGCGGTGGTGAAATTTAAATTCAGGTGACGTGCAAAAATCGATAATAAGAGTAAAATTATATGTTTCGTCTAACTACGTCTCTATAGCTGAGATAATCTAGCCCCTGATAGTGGAAACCTCTCTCTCTCCAAAGATGCAACAAACACCTTCAAAAGAAATTTGATAGTCAAGCCAAACAGGATCATCCCACAGTAACATCACTAAATTTTTTATTTTAAAATTATCGTTTGTATTCTTTAAATAATCCGTCAGATATTGATTAGGAATTGGGTTGTTGTACTAAAAATTTTAGTAGAATTTGTGTCAAAAAATAACTTTAATTCCTAAAGAATCTCATTTGAAACATATAAAACTCTAAAATGTACAACATCAGTTAATAAAAGAGTAAAAGATGACGATTTTCATTCTCTTTCGTAAATTAACTTATTAATATTTTCTAATAAAATCCTGCAAGCTCTGAATTATGTACGATAGTTATAACAAATTTTATTGTGTGTAGGAGCTAGGAACAGATATCAGTCTAAAATATGCGCTCTCATATCACTTATCCTAACTAATCTTTATTTATACATTGAATATAACAGTTAAGAACTTTTATTTCATTACTCTGTAAAAGTTAAGTACTATTTATTAATATTTCATCACCCTGTAAAATTAAAAGCCTCATCACAATAATATTAACCACGATACTGAGCAGAATGGCAAGGGTAGACTCCTGGCAGTAACAGGATTAAAACATTAGTGTTGAGTAGAGGGGGACGCTGTTACTGTTAATTTTGACAGACAAAGGGGAAATGGAAAACCTCCACCAATCTAGCTCTGACAAAATCTGTCAAGAGTTTCCATGTACTTTATAATCCTTTAATGGAACATGGCATCGGGGGGAAATAAAATAATAAGAGAAATGTTTGGGGAAGAGATTTCCATCGTTTAGTAACACAGTAAAAATGCCCTCTAGCCTTAAGGCAAGAGCTTAAAAGTTCAAATGTAATGGACATTACAAAGATTTAGGGCTTAGGGAGTGGCGTGGAGCTGATGCAACATGTCGCATTATGAACAAAGCTTCAAAGTGATTTTGTTAGTACGTCATTCAAAATATTTCCTTTGCATTAGAAGAGCTAGGTAATTAACGTTTGCCATGGTTCAAAAGCGAATGCTAAAAACATTAAAATGCACTGAAAAATGTAGTGAATAAATGTGGAAGAGTTTTATAAAGGTAAGACAGATAAAACCTAAACATTAAATGACAGATTATAGCATTTTAAACATTAACAAACGCTCAAAATGAACAAATTCCCGAACAAGATGGGTGTGCATTAAAAACATGAGGTTTGCGTTTACTGATCATATGAGGTAATGATATGATTTCCAAGCTATTAAAAAGAGATCGATAATTATAACCTGCTTTTACCCCATTTTAATTGAAAAATACTTTTTAATTAAGTTGAATTCTAATATTTCTTAAATAAATGAATATTTTCAAAACAAGTTTGATAAAGTTATATTCTTACGAATCTACTATATTCATTAAAATTTAACATTAATAATGTTCTCAAGACTTGTGTCTTTAAGACGAAGCAAACTTGGATTTCTGTGACAAATTTCTATTATAAGTTGAAAACATATGTTTATTAAAATTATGTATAGTGAAATAAATAAAAAAATTAGGTTTATTTATTTGCAGTCAACAGGTTAATATATGTATAGGAGAAAATGTAAACGATGTTATTAATATTATTAAACAAGATTCAAAAGATGTATTTGTTGGGTTGTGCGATAACACCTTAAAAGTAAACACCGATAAATGCAAATATACGATTCTCGGCAAAAAACATCGTCTACAAGTTGGACAAAGTATTGTATTAGATAATAAAAACTCGATAGCAGGGCCAGTCGGAAAGGTAGATTTCGTCCTATATTTTGAGGATTTTTTGAAGACTTTGAACCGCTGTCATTTTTTTAATTTTTCCCATGCGTTTTAGCAAAAAATGTTTTAGACAAAAGTTGTAGAGCCAGACGTGCTCTATCCAACGATGTATCACATGTATATATATGATTCTAAATAAAATTTTCAGAATTTTTTTAAAACTTTGAACCACCGCCATTTTGAAATGAAGAAGGTGATTTGGCCCATCTTCGAACGAGATATGCACCCAAAGTATATGCGTCCTCTAGAGTGTTTACAAATTTTGTTATATCTCATATACAGGGTGAACCATTAATAATAGGCCATAACTCAGGAGTAGATTCTTTGGGCCAAAATATGAGGATATAACCAAATATGCTTTAGTAAAATGTTGCTGTGGAAAAAGATACGGGGTGCAAAAATTAAATTGGCTTTTGCTTGCCTTTTGCTTGCCTGTCTTATTCACGTATTTTTATTTCAATAACAATTTTGGTCGCTCCTCGAAGCTTGAAAATGCTTGAATCGCTACTACTTTGAATTGTATTTTGCAATTACAATTTTATACGTTCAGGCAAGGCGGTCCCATGCACATATGAGTACATGGTAAAGATACTTTTCTGACACCGAATCACTGAGGAACCGGTTTAGGGCAAATCCCGTTAAAACTCATCATTTCCCCGTCAAAATCGACTGCTAGGAAATGATGGGGGTCCTATGTCGCTAAGGGCTATTTTCGCTAAAACTCATGATATACTTTGAATATAAGCTGGATTAACTTGTCCTCATATTTAATACCGCGCATGAGTTGCAGTGCTTAACAACGTGGATTCGTAAAAGGGTTTTTAATTTTGAAATTTCCGAAATTGAAGTCAAATTTTGTTATAGTTTCTAAATTTAGGTGGTCGGGGCGACATTACGTCCCTGTGCAGCGACATTTACTACACTTTCTAAAATGACGCTCCTTGAGGAGTTATGGAAATTATTGCATAAAAACCGCTCCGTAGAGCGAAAATATGATTAAAAATATTAAAAACCTCTTCCACGGTATTTTTACGTGAAGCACGCTTTTCATGCAAAATATTTCCTAAGTCGGATTTTGTTACAACGTCGAAAAGTATACCGAGGGTATTACCGTGTTCTTTAACAGTATCATCGGCGATCAATTATTGGGACCATTTTTCCTTCCTCCAAATTTAAATGGACAGTCTTATCTGTTTTTTCTTCAAAATACTCTTGCTGATATATTGCATGCTTTCATGCTAGACATACGGAACAGAATGTGGTTTATGCAAGATGCAGCTCCCCCTCTTTTCCCCATTGAAGTCAGGAATAATCTTGATGAGACTTTCCCACGCAGATGGATCGATCGAGGAAGTGAGTTTGCTTGGCCACCAAGTAGTCCTGTTAATCGGAGAAACTATAGTGAAATTTTCCCGAAGTCGTGACATGCTGCACTCTTCAATAGGTAGATTAGAAATCTACCTAAATATCTTGAAAATTAAATATCTATAATAGATGAATCATTAACCTTCAACTATAATAGTGATTATATAACGAACACCTGCTGTAACATTATCATCTGCCGCAGCTGAGACTTGAACTCTGAAGGGGTACAGCAACCAGCCGTCTTGTCTCTCACACAACCTCATCCAATCCACTGCCACCACCTCGTTAAGTATTATTACCTCTACTTGCGTCCGATTAATGTTATTGTGTATTGAATGTTAAAGTATTGTCGTTATTATTATTACGTCATACAAAAAATTTAGTATAAAAAATTCCTGCTTTTAGTATAAACAATACTCCGAATTCAGAGGTAAATAGCATCGCTCATTTACATCACGAGCTATTGAATAAACTCTTTATATTTTGCAGTAACATTTTTTACACTTTCGTTTAATAGGTCAGCAGTACTGCAATATTGCATTAAATATAGTGGCTTTGTGTTTTGGTCCGTGGTTCGCCTACCAAACTGTGTAAATCATGTAATTTCATGATATATTTGCTATTGTTTTATACGGCCATTATTTTCAAAACATGTACACTCATATTTCTAAAATGTTTCATTTCAGTTCACATTTCATGTTTTTGATTTTTAATTCTATTCCCCCTTTTTTTGGTGAGCGGAATATTCATTTCATTAATTACACATGAATAATTTTTATACGATTTTAATTTCGTTTCAATTAAATTTTAAAACAGTGCTTTACAATTATTAGTGTATTGTA
This sequence comes from Leptura quadrifasciata, assembly GCA_963675555.1. Lineage (NCBI taxonomy): Eukaryota > Metazoa > Arthropoda > Insecta > Coleoptera > Cerambycidae > Leptura > Leptura quadrifasciata. The sequence continues at coordinate 160,254,248 of OY776676.1, forward strand.
ATAATTTATAAAGCTGTTGTTGTTATTATTATTTTCGCATTTGAGAAACATTGTTATGTCATATATGAGGTTGTTCCTACCTTAATATATCACTGTGTTTAATAAAGAGATATGTATGTACATAAATTCTTAAAAAAAGATAACACATATTCACGTCAGTCAGATACAATATTATTTATATTTTTGATTTACCACTAGGTTAAAACATTATTATTATCATTTTACATATACATTTTTAATGAAAGCTTTGTTTAACAAAGTTTTTTGAGTAGTGAAGAAAAGCTTAAGTATAGTCCAGTAAATCTCATAATTATTATCGCCGTTGGGCCAAGTGATGCATGTCATCAAACAGTCCGACGCACATTACCTATATAGATAAGCGAGTCAATTTGCGAATGAAATAGTACAGGGAGTACCGGTATTTTAATGAGGTCGTAAAGTTTCTGTTGCGTTTTTTGGGTGCCGAAAACAGATTAACTCGACGATACAAAGTTATGTTACATCTTGTAGTATTTTAAAATACTACTATGTGAAATTTGTGGGGCGACGAGTATGCAACCTGGCACACTCAAGTGTGCAATACTAGTTGCATTACTCACGAAACGACAAGATCAACCTATAAAAGTTTCATAAAAATTAATTCAATTTCAATTGTTTATTTCTTTAGTATCATTAAATTTTTTTGGCAGTAAGAGTTGTTTTCTTTTTTATGTAAATATATTTCCTCATTGGTTGGCAGCAGGAAGTCTTTTGAGACATAGTTCAAGTCTTTGCCGGGGCTCGTGTGCGAAGGAAGCACATTTCTCCTTTCGTTTGGCTCAACTCAGTTTAATTTTGGGCATTTTGTAAGCCAAAATTCATTAGGTATTTCCCTTGTGCGGAGGCTTGGTCAGCTGTCGCATGAAAATTTTATTTCCGAGAGGCCTCCTAATTTTTTTAGTATTTTTTGTGAAAGTCATTTACTTTTGTGTTTTATTAGGTTGATATTATACTTCTAAAACTTACAGAGTGTTTGGGACTGGTTATTTTTTGGATTAACCTACACTATGTTCAATTCAATTCTTGTAATCTGCCAATGTACCAGCCGACAACAAGATGTATGAAATCATGTGTAGCCAGTGGAGCACCAACTATAACAGTCATGGACATCATAGTAGCCTCCTTACTTAGTGTCATGAAGATGACCAGGCCATGTCGTACCGCAGGGATATTCTAGCCAAACATTATTTCCATGTTAATACGTATTGTTCACTTTTTCTTAATTAATAGCATTTAAGTTCATAATTAAACCTCTCTAGCCTGTATCTACATATTGTATATAATAAATGTTCTTTTTGTAGGAATCTTGCTTTTAATACGTATATCCTCTCTAATAATATTTGTCTTATAATCTAATAACAGTAAATCTATCGTGTCTATTTAGATAAGTATTCATTAATTTTTATAACTTTCAAGTCTTAAGTAAATGTGGTTAAACAATTTAGCCTTCTTGGCCGTGCAAGATTGTAAGTAACATTTCAGCAACCAAGTGGGGTCTTCTCTTATCCACATTCTCACACAATAAATAGCTGCCGTATGCAAAAGGAACCCCATTTCATACACTTGGGTATAAAGTAGGTTACAATCTTATGGAGGTATTTAAAACAAAAAGTATATTTATTAAAGCAACAATTATGGAAGTTATTGCAGCTATAAATGAAGGTGTGATTGCATCCATGTATGAGGAATTCAGAAAAAGTTTAGAAAAATTGGGAACTAGCAGTGAATTTCAACGTTTTTTTTATTCACCAAAAAGAAATTATAAGCTTAATATGTTCACTAAATCCCTTGAAATCATGACGACGAACTTTTATACAAAACAGAATTTTCTCCTTACCATGTTTCATAATCTACAAGAAAAGCTCTTTTTGTTAAACTTAATGTGGCACAATTTACTCAACACGATACAGTGTACAATAACTTACCTACTGTGTTAAAATCGGAAACAAATATAAATTATTATTAATAAAATACAAAGACATTCAAATTTAAACAATGCTTAAGAGATAAGTAAATAAACTAAGTTTAAGGAAGTTAAAGCACTTGTAGTACTTGTTATGGGGGTATAACAATTTATTTATTTTAATATATTTCAACTTGCGCAAACTTGTCCAACGAAAGTTGATCAGTTGAACTATACATGGTCGCAAAGAAAAGTTTACCACAGTCTCAGCAATATCATTTGGAGATGCATTAGGGTCATTAAAGACCAGCAACTTTTATCTTAAAGTGTTGTTGTTGGTTTTAACTTTCTTAAAAAGGGTGACTTTGTCTTTTCGATAAAAATGTAAACTGCAAATAGGATATCCTTCATGTCTCCAATTTCATGTTGGATTGTTGAAATATTGCACATTGTTCTTTTCTAGTGCAAGCATGGCTATCTGGTTACCTGGAGGAACTAAAACTGTAAGCATTATCGTTAACAAATCTGTGTCGCCGCATTTCCTTTTTGTGCTTCTGATATTGTAGTTGACACAATCAAAAAGTCAGCATCTTTATCATCTTGTAGTTCCTGGTATCCTACTTCTAGCAAACGTGATTTAAAAAAAAAAGTGAACTGCATTTTTTCACTATGAGAAAGAAAATCCTCTTCGCGGACGTGGAAGCAAATTTTCGTATACGTTCCTCATTTTAGTGCTGAACTGCTATTCATATCCATCAAAAGCCAGGAATCACTTTCAAAAATGAGCAAGAACATAACTTATGTATTACTCACATATACTTCTGAAAGTTACGGAGCGTTGCCAGATCTTTGACTATGAACGATTTGCTGCCTTTTCGCATTAAACTCGCTTTATCGAAGATGGTGAGTGGATGTGTGGACACTGTGGACAATTCATAACGGAAAATCTCTGCTAGTTGTTCACTACTCCTCACTGATTATACCACTCGGTGAAAAACTGGTTAGAGTTAACACATACAGTATCATTGCGTAGAGAGATAGACTTCGTTACTGAAGCTAATGATTTCACAGTATCTTTCCGTTTCAAGGGGATGTCTTTAAATTTCTTATCTTCAATTTCTTTGATGGCAGTAGCACTGACACTTGTATCAGCTACTACGCCCGTGTGTAAAATGAAGAGAGTGGAAGATTCTTGTTAAAAGGGCTGTGGTTTCAAAGCCATTACAAAAATTGGAATATCTTGAACATTTCGCATTTGATTGGCTTTTGACAATTCAACGTTTTAGACCCTTCCTTCCCTCTTACCTATCAAAACTTTGGAACATCTTTGTATGATATCTTGTAGTGATACCAAAACCATAGTTGTTCAAGATCGTTTTGCAAATCAGCGCAGGCTTTTACATTAATGATAGATGTAAAAATTTTTAGGTCATCGACATAAAGTAATGTTTTGTAGTGTAAGCCAATAACAATATCATTTATAAAGATGTTAAAGAGCAAAGGCCCAAGCACAGAACCTTGAAGAACACCCGATGTCGCTGAGATATGTATAGGCTAAAATCCACGATATTGTACATTTAGTCGTCTATTTACTAAGTGGGATTCAAGAAAGTTTAGGAAGTGCCCAGTTAGTCGAAATTCGGATAATATGTTTAGCAAAATTCCGTGGTCCAGTCTGTCGAAGGCTTTAGAAAAATCTCTATAAATGGCATCTACTTGGCCCCCTTCATCCAAATGTTTAACTGGTGGGAGAGCGGGCTGGCATGAATCCGTGTTGATTGAGGCAAATTTGAGATTTGACGTGATTAAAGAGAAACTGTATAATGCTATATTGTCTTGTAACTGTGATATTTTTGCGTTTACAGAAACCTGGTTAAACTCTAACGCTAAACTTTAAACGTTTTCAGAAATGTTTAACTCATCTTACTTCATAATCAGATCTGACCAAAATATTAATGAAACTGGATATACCAGAGGTGGAGGTGTTATGTTAGCTGTAAGTAGTATATTTTTTGTGCATCCTATAGATCTGAAGACTATTTGCAACAATAACTTATCACTTATTCGGAGCAAAAATAAATTTAAATATTTCTACATATCCCTATTTTATATTCCCCCAAACATCAATATAGAGTTCTTCAACGCTCTGCTTGATGTTTTTTCAGTTCACTAGAATACTTATGTGACAGTGGCGTGTTAATATTCTAATTATCTCTCCTTAGTAGAGTGCACATGTTGAACTTATTCAAGAATAACTCCTGAAGTGTACCCCTTAATGGATAATTACCTTCTATTATAAATATTGCGGACTTGAAGAAACGCCGCTGAACTTTCTCAAGTAAAGTAATGTGCACATTATAAGGACTCCAAACAATGGAGGCATATTCCAATTTAGATCTAATAAATGCAATAAACAAAAGACGAAGAGTAGGCAAATTTTTAAAGTCTCTACCATTGCGCAGAATAAAACCTAAGGATTTGTAAGCTCCAGTTACGCATTCCTCAATATGTTTTGAGAAAGTTAATTTTGAGTCGAATATAACTCCTAGGTCCTTAAGAAACTCAGGTCTACCTAAGGAGAAAAGGCGCAATACCGTCAGGACCTGTACTGTTTTTGGGTTTAATTTTCTTTAAGTGCCTTGAGTACGTCATTTTCGTCATCAAATATACATTACTAATTCCAACTGACCAGAATTTCCTAATGAAATATTGTTTAACAGCAAATCACTCTCTTGTTAAAATCCTGGTTAAACCCGACAAAAGTTGCTGCTTTTCCAGTATGCACATTTGCACATATTCGCCGTCTATGGTTCAAAGTCTCGCATATTGCGGCGAGGACCTTTTTTTTTGGCAATAAATATCACGGGCAATTAAAATTAGTACAAAAATAGAACAGAAAGTTCCATTACACTCAACGCTTTATACCTAAAAGCATTGAATGGCGCAATAATAATAATTTAAATCTAAACTGGAGATAGAGTTTCAGCGTGCAGCGCAAATGGGAACGTTTCAGGAGTTTTAGGAAGTTGGTAATGCATGGGGTGGTAATGCAACGAGCCTTCACTTTATGCACGCGCCCTTATTGTGCTGTAAGGAATTCCAGTCATTCCTAGCATGTTTTAATATAATTAAATCGAGAATTGAGGGGAAATGTTACAAATCTCTTGCAAATTGGCCTGAAGTGAAATTAAAATATTTTACGCATTGTAGGTTTCTCTCATGGGCATTTTTTAAATTATTCCCATCGTGTAAAACAAAGATGATTAATATTCAATTTCACATAATTGGATTTATTTACCCAGTGGCGGGGGTATTACATTACTACCAGAGTTAGGAACTTTCTGCATTTGATAAAACTAATTGATCAGAAAATTAGCGAAAATTCGAAATAAAAGTCCTAAAAGAGGATGTTGATATTTATCATTTATATTTTGATAATAATACTTCATTTGCGGATAAACGTTCATTAATTAATTACAAAGATAACTAAATACTAAAATAATATGTATTTTTTAAACAATTTAAAGATAAGTATTTGATGGTCCAAAATTGTCTCGAAATATTTCTGCGGCTATAGTACATCCAAAAATAATGTAGTCTTTAATATAAACTTATTTTCGAAAATGAATAATAATGAGATATACCTTAAATGGATGATAATAAATTTCAGTTTTCATCCTCCCTTCTGCTTAAGGGGTAGTTTTAGGGGGTGACTATATCGTGATGCAGTACCTAATTTTAGATTTAGCTAAAGCGCTGTAGACTTTAATCAAATTTTTTATATTAAGAATCTCTTTTAATTGGTAAAATTTGTATATTAATGTTCTTAATCTTGTTGTGAGTTGTTCTATGTGACCTATCCGTGTGTCCAAATCTGGCATTCCTCTGATGCTCTTTGATTCTGCACTGGATACTTCGTCCTGTTTGTCCGATGTCGCTCTTCCCACATGTGCAATTCAACTGGTAAACACCACTTGATAACAGTTTGGGGACAGGGTCTTTGACTGAGAGAAGCATCTGCTGTATTTTCTTCACTGTTCGAAACCGTACACCTACTTTCTAAAATCTCATTCAGCCTATCTGTGACTCCCGCGACGTAGGTTAGGCATGCATACGTTGTTAGTTGTTGCTGTTCTTCTTCTGTTGTTCTCCTCTGGTTATTTACTATTCGTTGCATATTGCTTTGACTGTATCCATTCTTCTCTAAAGCTTGTTGGATATTCTGTAATTCCTCGGGTTTGTTATCGTCGTCGCATATTGTGTTGGCTCTGTGGACCAAGGTACTGATTAATCAGAAGTGCACATGTGGTATGAGCTACATGGGATAACAGGATGGAGTATCCAGTGCAGAACCAAACAACATCAGAGGAATACCGGATTTGGATACACGGATAGGTCGGCGATAGCAGAGCATGTCCATAATAACGAGAACCATAAAATCGACTACGAGGACGTCAATATATTAGACAGGAATACGCGCTATTATCCGCGAATCATTAGGGAATCATTGGAAATTATGAAAAACGTGAACAACTTTTACAGAGAGGATGGGGACTTAATAACACTAGACTAATATTGCCAAGTAGCAGCACCGTAGTAAGTCACGGTCAACCAAACACGACGAATGAGCAGGGAAGCGAATCAAGCACGACGAATGACCAGCGAAGCGATGCGGCGCCTAGGTATACAACGAGGAGTGTAACACAACAAATTCTGTCTTTAGTATCCTTCTGAAGAAATCAAAAATAAATAAATGACGTTGTTTACCAAATTAAACGTAGTAGGAAATCCAAGATGAAAATTGTGCACCTGGACAGACTGGCGAAGTATGTCGGGAACGTTCAGGCTTCAGGAGGCGGCAGTGCTATGTGCACGCCATTGCCTCATAGAAAATTCGTGAAGGACTCAGAAAGATCACGAATGATAGACTGGAACATTCTCGAATAATCGCCGTGGATATATAATTAGGTTGTGGACCGGCGCACGGAGGACAATTATGTATGAGACGAGCAAGTGATAAGATGATATAAAGAGCAGTAAGTGTGAATTTTAGTAGAGAGGCAGGTCACTAATTAAGAGAAAAACCAGTGAAAATAAGAAACCTAAGGCAAAGAACACGTGGTACTTACGATATTGAAAAATAATCCCTAGAAGGAGTGATTTTCACGAAACTAATCGGCATTCAAAACTACACAGCCCTACTGGTGAAAAATCACTTAAATGACGGCAAAAGAATTTATCCCGCACTGGATGATCACAGATCAATTTGTTCTTAAGCCATCGACTTTCAATATCGAAAATAAAATAAAATGAGTACCCCTTTTTTCCGAATATTCAAAAAAAAACCCCGTCCTGTGAAACTTTCCTACTGATGCTAGATGTCTCTGACAAATACTCAGGAAAATTATTGCTTTACTACCAAACAAGCAATAATGCCATGAAACATCCTCCAACGGAGACTACTTAATATTACAACATAATTTATTAATCGACTGAAAACGAAAAAAAAACGAAGCTGCATTTGAAGTTTTAGCTGACCAGCTCGGTTGCGCAAGGCGAGTGGTGTGGTCCCATGGCACAGAAGGAGACTGCGACGATGGGGTAACCAAACGATTCCAAAAGCAACCTTTGTGTGCGGTGGGTTATTTTTACCGCACTCTTCGTGAGAAGGTGGATGTGCTCACGGCAAAAGGTAAGGGTTATTCCGCCCTTACTCGGTCGTTAGAGCCTCGTTAGTGAAAACAGGGTGCACCAAGTTCAAATTGAACTCATCGCGAAGGTGAGGTTAACAATTGAGTAGGAGAGGCTATAACTTGCGCTTCACTACCCCATTACACCCCTCCAACATAATTTATTAAACATTTATTGGCTAACAACAAAACGGACAAATTAAAAAAAAACAGATTACTTTATAAATCAGCCAAATCACAAATAAAGATTGCATATTTGCATATCCTGAGTTGGTAGATTCGGGCTCAGAGAAATAGAATATAATTCAGCTACTCACCGCTAGATGACAAAGTTTTCTATTGATCTAAAATTTACTTAATCGATAACCCTGCAATAAGGCTTTCCCTTCTTCTTATTCTTAAATTATAATTAAATTAGAAATTACCTACTTTACTACAAGAAAATGCCGCACCATGAAGAAATTAACGAGGGCCATCGAGATGACGTAGGCACGTATGTCTAGACTATCATAAGCACGTAAGTCGTATGCCATGAAATTTCGCGAGCACCGTGAAAAGTGAAAACAGCTGATCACCAGATAACAAGTAAACAAACGCAAATGTTTTAACGTTGCAATCCTTTTAGACAAAAGACAAGATTGTACACATTATACTGGATTAGGAACATAGAGACAATAATTTCGCTTTAGGAGCGATGTTGAAGGTAGGTAAAATTTATTAATATATAATAATCCGTCAATATATTTGTAAACTTGTAGGTATTGCCGGGTGTTCGAAGAGAATGTTTCGGGGCCCCAGATACACTGTCACCACTGATTACAAGACTGCTGTTTAATTGAAATAGAGTACCGAAACTAGAGGAAAAATATCAGTTTAGAAGCGGTAACTTAAACCTTCTTTATTTCCCTCATTACCAACCATAAATAATGGTGCTGCAAATTAATTATTAATTCTAAAACAACATGTTTTAGCCACTAGACATCCCCCAATTCTTGTTCTATCAGTACCTCTTTGCTTCCCACATGTATATACCATCACTTGCCCATTTTCTACGTTAAAAACTTTACATATTACTGCCTCTAATTATTTACATGAGATCTACATACTAATCATTCTTTTTTTATGTTCCAGATGCCAGTAAACCAGCAAGAGAGAGGAAGAAAAATAACCTATATCGACCCATTGAAAATCGAAGAAACTAATACATTAAAATTCACCCAATTAATTTATCTTTAATAAAATCTACCTGTAATTAGTGTGTACTAATGTGAATAAGGACTAGTTATTGTAATTAAGTGATTAATAAATCAGCGGTTTATGAAAGTTCATGTTGCAATTTATTGAACCTACGTACAGGGTGTTGACTGGAGATTGTAAACATGTAACACTATTTCTGATATCACTGGATGCATAAAGCATTAGCCCGTTGAGTATATTTGATGAGATCTAGTTTATACTAACCATTATTTTTGTTTTATCTTTACAAAGTCATTTATTAATTATAAAATTTAGACCTCATTAGAATATTTGATAATAATTAATGGGTTAAATATAATGTACAGAGATGTAGGGAGTTGCATAATTTACAAGAGTTAATATTTTATTAGTATTCTTCTTCAAACTACATAATATCTTATCTTTGGCAATAAAAATGTAAATGGAAGCTCTCAGAAGCAATAAAAGGCGACTAATTAGATGAAAAATACTCATATCTCCGACTTTAAAATCGAATTATGTCGAGTTTACTGCTTTATCAGAAGAGAGACGACTTTAATATAAAATATATTAAAATATTTTAACATTTTTAAAATTAAAACTGTTCGAGGAGCATTTTATTATCGTAAATGTTATTCGCCTGCAGTAAATGGGACATTATTTTATAAATATTTATGATAGAGGCAGTATCCTTTTAGCTCTGACCAATGTTGCAGTTTCTCTAATACAATTGTTTTTTCTAAAATGCAACTTCATAATCATAAAAGCAAGCCAGTACCAACCAAAATAAAATTGCTAGCCTGTTGTTAATGCATCTAAGTAGTCGTACATGTATAAAAATGGTTCAAGTCCTGAAAAATAACTTGAACTAATGTCTTATATCTCGGATCGAGCGTCAATTCAAGCCACCAGTGCAGTGCTATATTTCGACTTAAATTTAGACAAATACCAAGTTGCTTGAACACTACATCCGAACAATCTGCTCGACCCGTGTTTCGCCAATTACGTTAGCAACATCTGGGGAAGATAAAAAACCAGTTCCAGTCCCGTAAAATGTACTGTTATAATCCAGGACAATTAGTAATCGTCTTCCAAAAAATCGAGCTCCCCGCAATTTTTTTTTAAAACTGTTTATTATGATGTATCAATATACGCCTGAAAGTTACGCCACCGACGCACTGGAGCTTCGTGACACATAAGAGGTCATAAGTCGCGGATTTTGTTATCTCGCTTCCTATCGCTCCAACGTGAAAAACACCTATTACAAAAGTTGAAGATTCCAATTTTTAATACCTAAAAAGAAATATTTGACATAAGTACGTCTAACCGTTCTCGAGATATGAAGCTCAATATGTGTAAAAATGCAAAAATAGCCAAATTCGGGTATGCAACGTGTATCGCCGCATTTTTCTCTCTTCCTACTGCTCAAGACACCTATATAATTATCACCAACTTATCAAAACTTATTTGGTCAAAAAATACTACATCTGTTTGAACGCTATTATCACACTCTCTATGGCTCGCACAAAAATGAAACAAGTTACTGCTGTCAGATCATGAAATTATCTAACTAAAAAGTCCCATACACTTTTCACATACACTTTACCGGTTTTGAGATATGATCCTGAGAAGTAGCAATATTTTTCAGATCGCATGAATGGCCTCGGTCGGTGTGCAGCTGTTGGTGTGTTGGGAAAACGCGCCGCGCATTCTACCTCGAAGGTGGTATGGGAATGAATGCTTCGCAGCATCATATCTCGAAAACGGTAAGGCGTATGTGAAAAGTGTATCGGGCCTTTTAGTTAGATAATTTCATAATCTAATAGCAATAACATCATTCATTTTTGTGTTATCCATAGAGAGCGAGATAATAGCGTTCAAACAGATGTAGTATTTTTGACCAAAACTTATGTTTCGTGTCTCATATCTCGAGAACAGGAGAACGGTTAGGCATATTTACGTTAAATATACTTTTTTAGATATTAAAAATTGAGATCTTCCAACTTTTGTAATAGGTGTTTTTCACGTTGGAGTTATAGGAAGCGACATAACAAAATACGCGACCTTTGACCTCTTATATATCACGGAGCTCCAGTGCGTCGGTGGTGTAACTTTCAGGCGTATATTGATACATCACAATAAGCAGTTTAAAAAAACAAAATTGCGGGGGGGGTCGATTTTTGGAAGATTGCATGATTTTCAAGCTAATTGTCCTGGACTATTAGTAATTTGGTGTTTGAGAAAACTACATCAGACATAGGCTATTGAGAAATAAATAACACAGAGTATAAATTTTGATTGTATTATTAGATAAAGGTACGTTATATCGATGACTGATTTAAATATATCATATAGCAATATTTATTAGCCTTGCATAGAAGTGCTTAAAACAAACCTCTTATTCTGTCTTTTAAATCATCGACGTTATTAGTCTGTAGAAGCAAACTTTCGATTTTAAGTAATCCCATAAAAAGTCAAGCGGGGTCAAATCGGGAGAACAGGCAGGCCACTCTGTCACACGCACCCTCGTTTCATTTAAAAATTTTAAAGGGGTAGCTATCAATCCAAGGGGGTTGCTAGGGAAGTTATAAAATTATGCTTAAAAAAATGTCATTTTAGAATTAAAAATTGACGTGTTTTACGTAGATAATGAATTTATCCCTTAATTATGGACCTAACTGTATACAGGGTGTTTCAAATGCACTGTCGTGAGCAGAAAAAAATAGGACAATTTTTTTTTCTAATGTAAATCTGTCTCTAATGAGTAACCGAAATAAAACACGTCACTTTTAATTTATTTTTATTTTAATGCTGTAGTTATTGCTATAGTAAATGATGGATGGTTAATGAGACAAATTGCACTGCGTTATAATTAACAAAAATTTGGCGTGTAACATTTTAAGAAAGTGGAGAATAAGCGGAACGATTAGTAGAAATCCTGGATCAAAGGACAAAGGATATTCTACTTAACAAGAAACTAACTATTAATATTTCGTTATTGTACCATTTATATTTATAACTTCTATAAGTCTGTTTGGCATAGAATTAAATAACCTTATACAATAAGCATTAGTAATAATATTTTCCCATGCATTATTTACTATTTCCAGTAATTCTTCGGCATTCTGTGGTCTACATTTCGTTTTTGGACACTTCTTACGAGTAGTCCCCATACTTCTTCCGCAGGGTTAAGATCTGGACTATGACTGGGCCAGTTAAGAACAATGATGTTATCTTGAAACCAGTTAGTTACGGTATGAGCAATATGAACGAAACAATTGTCTTGTTGAAATATGAACTCATTATTAGGAAATAATTGTGATACAGAAGGGAGCATAATATTGTCTAAAATCCTAATATACGTTTCATTCTTAAATCGTTCCTTAATATACCACAAATCACCAGGACCACGTGCCGATATCCAAGCCCACATATTGACGGAAAATCTACCACTTTTATCATTGTTAGATATATATTTCTCATCGAATCGAGTATTCGGAGGGCAGTAAACAGGAATACGACAGCTTTGTGTTGACTGGAAAGTTTTTTCGTCTGTAAAGATTACATTGTTCCAAAAACTTACATCATGCGCTAAAAATTCAAGTGCAAATCTTACTCAAGCTTCTTTATGTTCAGCTTTAAGTAAGTATTTCTGTGCTGCTGCATGACAGCGTAGCTCCGATTCTCTTACTCGCCGGCGACCAGTACTACTCGATCCAGGAAAATTCGTTTCTTCAGCAGTCTGAATAACTGAGTAGAATGGATTTTCTACTAAAGCATTTACCAATTGAAATTCTTTTGTTGAGTTGGTATCCTTCGTCGCCCTGATCCAGGATTTCTACTAATCGTACCGTTTATTCTCTATTTTCTTAAAATGTTACACAACGAATTTTTGTCAATATTATTTATAACGCAGTGCAATTTGTCTCATTGACCATCCATCTTCTGCTTTAGCAATAACTCCTGATTTAACTAAATCGCTTATATGAAGCATATTAGTTTTTTGCACACTTTGCAATAAATTATGACAACTAACTGACAATGTCACAAAAATTAAAGTTAGATGTACACAACTAGAATTTAGCAAAATACCGTTATAAGCCTTGTCCTATTTTTTTTTAACTCATGACCGTACATACATGTTATCATGTTCTATATCTAATATTAATCAATTTATCAAGTTTCCGATCGAAATATCCAATACAGCTTAAGATGCGCAAATAACATTTTGTTGCCTAAACATAAACTATCTACTGTTATAGTCTAGTATACTTTAACTTGGCGTGTGTATGCATGGGTTAGGGCCAATTGTACAAACAAAGTTCAGTTCCAGTGCAACCTAAACTCGGTTCAATTTCCTTGACTACCATTGTTGCTACAATTGTAATCTTGAATATTGAACTTATTTCAAAGTTGAACCACGTTTGTACAATCCGCTCTTAATATTTCCGTACGATTTCATTTTCTCTTGTACACAAAGATCCAGAAATATTGTCCACGTAGACTATTGCTTTAACTTTGTGTACAATATAGGAGAAAATGAAATCGTACGGAAATATTAACTCAACATACACACGCCAAGTTAAAGTATACTAGACTATAGTCAGGACGTCGTGGTCATGTCATTTACACTTCAATTAAATGAAAGTGGAAATATAAGAATTACAGATTAGGTTAGGTTAGATTATGTTAGTATACTGTGCATTGCATAGAAAAATTGGGTTGATCTGCCAGCCCTGTCAGTTGACATCAAATTCCTTGAGTGCATTATAGATTTTCTAATATTTCATTTCGGAAAAACAAAATCAAAACGAAATTCAGCAAGAAATTGAATATATACTTAGTATTAATTGACAGATTTTCATTTTTGATACAGGGCCGTAAACTATTTCCTAAACTGTTTGTTAAATACAATGTAATATGTTCTTTACTTTATCACTTAACATGAAATTATCTATATTTAGTTATACTCAACATTATAATTAATATCTAACTTAAAATTTCAATTAATATACCTAGATATATCACACCAACGTGGTTTTAACCCTCCCGGGTCCACTTACTAACGTTTCGATCAATAACGATAAGAGCCCGAAGGGTTTCAATTAGGACTTGTAAAAATTGAATACGGTCAGTTAACTTGATAGAATGTTCAATGAATTATTCAATATTTACATTCACAGGCTGAATCTGGACTGATTGAGTTTCGAGCGGTAGATTAAACGTATATTAAATTCTTTTGGTAATGTTTTAACTACGCACTATCCATTGAAATGTGCTCAATTATATATGACTTTCTTATAATACATAAAAATCTATTAATAATACAACTGATAATAAAATTTCATATGAATAACCCGAATAGAATTATTATTTTAGCCTTGTTCAGTTTTACTGAAAGAATATTATTGTTGGTCATGTTGTAACGGTATGAATTTTCCCTAAAAATATTGTACGAAGAGGCTCAATTTGTGGCTGATATGATGTACATAGTTTGGTTTTGGTCATCACGGAAGACTTCTGTCGGTGGCCGAACCTAAAATAATATTGTTGGTTAGCCTAGGTGGTTTTGGGTTGTATATAGGTTGTATTGTGTTGTACCTTGAAGTTGGGGTTGTACATTATTAGAGTTCGATTTCACACACTTCGTGTACTATGCAGCGCCTCGATGAAGTTGCTTTCGTTAATTTTTCTTCCCTCAACAACATACTTGGCAATTAGTTTTGATCGAGATTGTTTTATTTAATGCCTGGAATGATTTTTTTTTAAATTACTTACTCTAGAAATAAGATTGTCTGAATGCACGAACTTTACCTTTTAGTTCAAATTAGTTACGAATTACCCATGAATATATGAAGGGATTCAGAGAAACTTGAACTTTAGAGGGGTTAGTAGAGCCTTCTTGCAGGGAAATAAGATAACAACCACACTGAGTTTAAACATTTTCTGTGAAAAAAAAAGTATCAAGAAAATAATGACAGAGTTTTAAAATTATTCAATATTCACTGTCATCAAACAAAACATAACCTGCTGTCCAAATCTCGGACATTTTCGATACAACCACCGACAACTGGAGCAGGTTAAACTACAATTGTCACAAATAGAATATTTACACTATTGTACAATATACTTCACACTTTGTAGGATCATGGCATCATTTATTCGCTCTGCACAAACTCCTATAAGCTTTGGAACACCTAAAAGGAATAGACAAATTAATTATTATAAATTGTTTACAGTAGTTGGACATTTCTCGAAGAATTGTTCGGATGGAATAGCAGGGGTATTGTATTTTTTTACTTACCTCTCTCAATACAAGTAGTAGATATTCCCTTGTGTCTTTCTTCATAATTGTTAATATTTCCAATAAATAAAAAATTAATGCTGGTCGTCTGTATTTTATTGACATATGTCAAAAGTGTCAAATTAAATCAATTCAATTCAATTCAAATAGTCTTTATTAATATTAACATTACAAAAAGTTGCCTCACAAGGACCTGTTCCGGAACCGATCGTGCAACCACTGTGCTGACGTGGTGGCGGATTGCAGGATCGGGCGGAACAGGTCTGGGTGGGCGGAAACAACAATACAATAAACTTAACCTAAACTCCTTTTTACAAAAATAAAATAAAAATAGGTATTAACTTTTAACAAAAATGCTTGAAAAACGAAGTTAACGAAACTTATAACTACACTAATTTTAATAAAACTTGCGCACAAAACACTGTTAAATTTTTGTATCTGATCGCAGGCACCACAAATTAAACAAGGTGCCGACCGATGACTACCCCTGGGGGTGACAAGCTGGCGAAGAAAGAAAACATCAAGACAAGAAGAGCGCCAGAAGAGACCTCAGCCAGCGAGGTTCAACAGCCAGGACCAGGGGAGGTCCGCAGAAAATACCACGACACATCTCACATTTGTGAGCTGGGTCTGGTAGAAGTACGCGGACCCACCTATCACGAAGGCCGGTCCAGGTCTACAGAGATAATCTAGGTGCAAAGAGTAATAGTCCTTCTCGACCCTAGTTATCGAGACCGACATCCAGCCAATGGATATTGGCGCATTCCGTGAGACACTCCAATGCAGGGCTGCGCAGGGCTGGCCTAAACTTTGATTTCAAAAATTTTGATTTTTTTTAAAGGTTAATGATGTGAAATGGATTTAGAAACAGACATGTACAAAAAGAAACGAAGAAAAAGCAAACGCAACAAAAATACACAAATAGAAAGGGAGAGGGGGACAGGAAAGGTTTAAAGATTAGCGAAAGGTATGACATACTAGTGAAAGATGGATAGGATTAGTGAAAGGTATAGTTGGTGAAACTTGGCTATAGTGTTTGCCGGAAAATCTGTAACGTCTGGTACGGTAAGGCGCGTTTGATCCGAAATGGGGCATTATGCTGTCTAATTTGTGTCTTGTTAGCGGACTATCGCCCAGCTTAAACGAGTAGAAGTTTTGAGAGATGTTCTGGACGTAGCGCGCTATCGGGGTTATGTCGTTGCAGCGTGCGTATAGGTCTCTGAGGGAGGTGTATCTTCCTGAGTTCGATATGAGACGCATAAATTTGTGTTCAAACACTTGGAGTTTTTTCATTGTCGTGGTCGGTATGCTGCACCACATCGGCGCAGCGTATGTGATGGAGGGCCGGACCACCATCGTGTACAACAGTTTTTTATTCTGTCTGTTGAGTCTGCTACCCCTGACCATGAGCGGATACAGACTCCTGGACAAGGAGTAGACCGTCCGTATTGTCTCATTTATATGAATATTGAACGTCAGCCTTTGGTCAAGTCTCACTCCCAGGTACTTCACGCATCTCTTGGTTGGAATTTTGTTTCCCCTGATCGAAATGGGTGTTATGATTTTGTTCTCAGTGAACCGACGCGTGAAGACAAATTAAATCAGAAAGAGAACAGAAGCAGAAAATCTACCCAGGTTGATCAATTGTCTATTTCAGCTATGGAATTTAAAAGTGAACTAATAAACAAAAACGTAATAATTAATTTCTTTTTATTCATGCATATTAATTTTATGTAACAAGTAAGAAAACAGACCTATTATAATATTGTTACATCAAAACAATTGATATTCTGAGGTAAGTAAATTAGAAATAAATTCACGAAGTGCGACATCTGTTGACAAGTTGCAGACTTCATAGCATGATTCGTATAGATTTTTATACAGCTTGGGTTTTGTAGTTTCTCCACAAAATTTCTTAAATTGTGTTGTAGCAAGATTTTGGAGTCTTTATTTGGGAATAATTTTAATCCTGCTTAATGGAAGCTTAGATCTGGAACATAAAATTGAGGCCATCAGGATTTGGGTTGTCGACGAGGGGTTGTGTTTCGCTGTAGTCTACTTAGCCCCCACGATGACTTTTGTTACCAGGGACATTTGCAAATCAGCAGGATTTGAATCACCATTTGAGGGAGCAGCAATTTGAAGTTTGATTAGAATATTTTCTTTATTTTCTTATTTAACTTCTATCTTTGAATTATTGGGTTTACAAAAATATTCTGTGAGTAAGTCAGAATATAATATAATTTCCTTAAAAACTAAATCAACCTAATCCTAGAATCTAAACTAAATTATTACTAAGAAAACCACCACCTATACACATAATAGTTAAAGAAAAAATCACTTCTAAATTAATGGAAATTAAAATTCAATTCCAACGAATACCAGAAGTAAAATACATTCCTAGATATTTTTTTAAACTGAAATCTTGAATTAAGATATCATTTCTTTTTTTTTGCTTATTAGATTTCCTAATATATATCATTGTATTATATATATCATTATTTTTTGTACATTATGTGCATCTATAGGATGGATCAATAAGTAAGCGACATTAGGCATAACATTTTTTTTTACCACGGTCAAAATATTTTCTTACAGACAAGGGGAGTTGAGCTTAAGCCAAACCACGTTGTATATGATCAACTGATTTCTACTGTACGCCTTTCTTCTTTCCCTATGCGCTTATGACTTGGAATCCGTACGGGTGGATATATTGATTTTTTTTGTACATATTGGATATAGTATTTTTTTAAAGTACGCTGCATACTATACAGGCATGTCACGATAAACTGTTGTATATATGTATTTCTATTATTAGTGCTCTACTATTCATGGTCAGGATTATTACAATAAATGAATATACTTAGATTGGCTGTCGTTTTGTTGTTATTGTCATTTGGTAAGTTTGGGGGTTACATACTCAAATATTTCGGGTATTGTGCATTTGATTTGCATTAAAAATTTACCTGGCGCCCAGATTTATTTGCCCAGTGGGGCATATATATTTAAATTTGTCAACCTATGAAAGAAATTCCGCCCGTTTACTCTGTTCTCTAGTCAGAGTATACCCGCTGACATCACTGCAGCTAGTTTAATATGTAACTCAATTTCGAGTAGCCATAAAGGTAAGTTGTACGTTACAATGTAGTACTCTTGGTGAGATATATCCATTCTTAGGCCTAATATTCTAGTACTTATCGAAGGATCTTCCATTACAATATATTACATATAAAGCAGTAGATAGCTTTCAGCGAGAACCTGAAGATGGCAGATGAAATTCTGCCGAAACGTCGTTTACACAACCGTGATTCCGGGAGGAGCCAATCATCGACGCGGGAGAGCACCCGGAAATACAACAATACTTCATTTAAGACTCGCAAAAACCTATAAAAAACTCAATATGTAATATTTCATATCAATAGAAAAACCATCTATTGTTATTTGTACATTCTGTTTATTTATGTCTATTTTGTTCCTAAAACAATGGTGTTTACTTTTTTTGAGTGTATTTAATTTGTTTATGTGATTTATGTATATAATCCAGTACGTGGGTATCAAAAAGGGGTGTTTGAATGCAAAAGGTGGGGTAGTAGTGATTTTTTAGTATGTTGTTAGGCTTGGGGCCCTAATGAAAAATCCAAGTTTTCGACCTCGAGGCGCATGCGCTCGAGCCGCCATCTTGGATTTTAGGTACAAAAATTTGGTTTTTTGATAATAACTCAAAAGTGGTGGCTTTCACGACAAAAGATGTTCTATACAAAGCTAAAGAGGACAAAATTTCCCATATTTTTTGTTAAAACAATTTTTTTGTAGCACACATATGTTAGGAGTTACAGCTCTGTGAAGTTGCACTATTTGAAAAAAAGTATTATATTTTGTTATTTACTAAAATAAATAATGCAAACAAATGCCAATGATATTGAAATAATTTTTAAAGAGACTCTACTTTAATTTAATATTGTTGGAGATGCAACGATAAACTGTCATTTGTCCAGGGAAATGGGTTTGATAGGTTTGAACAAAATGGTTAACACGTACGAAAATTTTAAGGCAATTAAATTTAAATGAAAAGACAAAGTTATCCCACTACTAGCAGTTAATAGCAGCATTAAAGTCGGCGAAGAAACTATTTGCCTCAACCCACTAATGCTGTTTCAAAGAATGTGCATTGCTAAGAAATCCGAAGACGAGATAAAGGATTTCCTTAAATACAAGCTGGCCCCCTTTCCTTTGTCGCTTTTTTTGGAAGCAGGAATGCGCATAGGAACCAAGTCATCTTTATATTCCGTATTCACACCGCTTTCCGATGAATTTCAATTCGAAGATAACCAGATCAATGTGGTGGATGGGGGATATCTCCTACACAAAGTTGTGTGGCACCGAAATAATTTGTTTGGAGCGATTTGTGACAAATATGTTCGATATGTGCAAGATCATTTTGGTTCTCACGCAATTGTTGTTTTTGATGGATATCCAACTGATGGTGGCAATACAAATACAAGGACCGCAGAAAGATTTCGTCGATCAAAAAAACACGTGTCTGCCGATGTCCTTTTTGATGAAACACTGGTGGTGCAAGTTTCGCAGGAGCGATTTTTAGCCAATGAAAAAAATAAAGTTTGTCTCATATCGATGCTGAAGAACAAATTTGAGCTGGCTGCATTTACAGTTAAACAAGCTGAAGATGATGCCGATTGTCAACACTGCAATTTCTTTATGCAGTGAATCAATATTTGATGCTGTTTTTGTGATCGGGGAAGATGTTAACCTTTTAGTACTTGTGACAGCCTTAGCACCAGCCGAAAGTTCTATCTACTTCCGTAAACCTGGAAGAGGAAAAACTGCTGAGAGGATATATTCAGCAAGTAGCCTCAAATACGAAGAAGCAACCAAGCGCATTCTGTTCTTGCATGCCTTCAGTGGTTGTGACACAACGTCATCCCTATTCAATCAGGGAAAAACTAAATTTTGTACGCTGATAGAAAAAAACAGAGCGGTTCATGAAATAATTGAAATTTTCAACCAACAAGATGCCACGTCAGAGGAGATTACCGAGGCCGGAGTACGCTTTCTTGTAGCTTTATATGGTGGCAACATGGATAAAGAGAGTTTGGAAGAGATTCGTTTCCAACGCTTCGCCAAATCTACGCTGAAAAGCAAATTTAATCTTGCCTCTTTGCCACCTACAAAAGACGTGGCGCAATTCCACGCCTTTAGGACGTACCACCAAGTACAGAAATGGAGAGGCATAGAAAAATCCTGAAGACTGGGGTTGGAAGCATGGCGCTTACGGGCTCACTCCCATAACAATGGCTCCCGATTCCTTATTAAAATCGGTATCTTGTAACTGCAAAAAGGGGTGTGGTGGGGCATGCAGCTGCCGAAAGGCTGGACTTAAATGTTCGGTTGTATGTGGCTTCTGCAACGGAGAATCTTGCGGAAATATGCCGGAAATCCGCATTGAAAGCGAGGACGAGGATGACGACATTTTTCAGGCTACGGACCAAAACTACGACCAGGACACCGACAATAACCAACCCGGACCATCGAAACGTATCAAAATGTAGTAGAAATTAATTTTTGTAACGCTCTAAAATCATAATTTACTATTCCTAAATTTAAAAACCAAATGCGATATACTTTTCGCCTTTAACTTTGTTTACGATAAGTATAATACTGTTAAATGATAATATTCAAGTGCCTTTAAGTTTTTTTTAATAATTATGTACAAATATAATGATATATAATAAGAATAATAAAATAAAACTCAACCAAAATGAAGTTTCCGCATTTTTTTTTCAAATAGTGCAACTTCACGGAGCTGTAACTCCTAACATATGTGTGCTACAAAATAATTGTTTTAACAAAAAATGAAGGAAATTTTGTCCTCTTAACTTTGTATAGAACATCTTTTGTCGTGAAAGACACCGTTTTTGAGTTATTATCAAAAAACCAAATTTTTGTACCTAAAATCCAAGATGGCGGCTCGAGCGCATGCGCCTCGAGGTCGAAAACTTGGATTTTTCATTAGGGCCCCAAGCTTAACAACATACTAAAAAATCACTACTACCCCACCTTTTGCATTCAAAAAACTCCCACGTACTGGACTAATAGTTCTGAAAGAGATTGCTTTTATTAAATTTACTAACCCAGTTGTTACCCATGGTATTTCTGTTCTCATATAAAGCATATTTTTGGTTTGTGTGGCATCATTCATATACTGTTTAATTTTTGTTATAAACTTACCGCTTCCAATTTCCACATCTGTACATTCATATACATCAGCCCAGTGTTCGTTCTTTATTAACTGTAGACATTTTTCTTCAGCAAAATATATTTTCTGCACAGTTTGTATTATTCCCTTTTATACCATTTTGTGTTATCATGTTATTATACTGCAAAACTATTGGGAAATGATCGGTATGTTAGTTTTTATTATAGTAGATATTAATATATCATGTCTTACTTTCACTTCTTACAAAAATATGGTCAGTAGACGTTCCTGATTTTAGTCTGGTTTCTGTATTAATAAGAGATCATTTTTTAGATAGTAAATTTAAGTAAAACTTATTAACTTCAACATTTTGGGGCGTTTAAGTCAATACTTATATCGCATACGAAATTGTATAGTGAAATATGAAAAATCTCTGCAGATGATTAGAACAACGTGTGAAATAATAGATATGTGTCAACATCTCAAATGATAAGTACCGTAGTAAGTAATCTCACTGAAGCAGAATCCGAATCTTTTAACAACTTTTGGTTTCCCTTTTTTCGGTTTTTAGCGGTTTCCATCTATTTCCAAAACTGATGAAATGATAACACATTCTCGTCCGATTTTGTGAGTAATTGATATTGTGAATTACTGTTTTAGGAACTACGAACTTCTTGAGTAACCTCGTATAAGTAATACCATTTTCAAACATGTATGTTAGTCCTAATAGCTGTAGAATGCATTACCAATCAGTCTAATCCAATAACATGCGTTCAGGATATAAGTATTGAAAAGAAAATGGTATTGCATTAATACAGAATCTTGCCATAAATACTTCCTCAAAACAAATGTCAGGAGCATTAAAGTAGTAGCCAATAATTTATAAACAACGAAACATATGGGGGCAATTTATGGCAATAAATACACGGATTCTTTTCATCTTTACTAAAAAAATCACCAATAAATCCGACAAGAATGATCCGCTTGAATTAGTACTCTCCAAATTGATCGTAGATAACGACCTCGATTCAGTTCCATATGTTGCTTTTCCATTGTTAAATGTCAAAACTTCTTCCACGTTTTCTCTACGTATTCCCGGTCTAGGCTATTATGGAGCGGAAAAATAATGGCTTCATAATTTTTACCGATACAATACACGATATGAAGATACTGTTTTATATTCTATTGAAATTGTATCAATATAAATACATATTTCATGAGTTGAATTTGCGTAGAGTGTAAATGTTATTGAATATATTATACATACACGGCTTTCCAATGAAAAGGAACCACCACAAATACATTAGCATTTTGTAAAAATTCGGCAAGACAAAATTGACAACAATACTTTGCACTAAAAAAAAAGTATGTACAAAGAACTCTGTCATATTCTATCGTGGTATGATACCATAGTCATATTAAACTAAAACAGATATATAAAAATGCAATGCTTTTTGGTCAATAATTGTAATAATTCACAGTTAAATAGAATGTGCTCTGCAGCACCTAATCTACCACAATAGTACGATACCCATACCCATACCCACGATAGTCCACAATGTGGACTATCTTTAAACTTGATTTTATGAGACGGGGTACAATTAGCAACTAATAAATACGCGTATCCCTCTCTTTAATTACGTGCTGAAGTTACGTAGAAATATAAAATGAAGTGCCAATAAATTCTCTAATATTCTTTTATGTTCGTCAAGCCTGTAAACTGGTGGCCATAAAGTAATGTTCATATGGAGCTAAATCAGCTCTACTTAAGCCATTCGCAAACTAACGCCCGACACAGTGGGTTCGCTGTTTACTTCATGCTCAATCGGGTTAGGTCATCGTGGCATTATTTCCATGTAATTCCTCTTGCGACAACACATATTTCAATTATTAACGCTATTTGCTACGGAAAATTTCAACACGCACGGCTAAACTCATTAACTTTGGCATCGCTGATGGATAGGTCGATTATATTGGAGTCTCATTTCTTGTTTTTGCATTTTCTTAATTTAATTTACTATTTCCCATTTCCCGCTTTGCCGAGATTTACTGCAGATAACAAATTAATTCTAATTTCTTTTTGCAATTCGAGAGCCGGAAAGTTCGCGATTAAATTAAATTTATTATGTGGAGCGGTAGAGTATGTTTCCTCGTGAGAAAGTAAAACCATTTATCCTGTTTGATGCTCACAATCCGTTACGTCTAACTTTAATTTACTTATCATTGTTACATACCGGGCGCTCGCAAGATCAGCAATCCCTTCTTGTGAAAACATATGGATTGCCTTGGGTGTCGACAAGTCCTATCGCTTGCTGGATGTATTCTTTCTCTATTCAGAGTCTTGGACCGGAAAGGTGTTTGGTGGAAAGATTTTCCTGCAGTAAATCCTATCTCTGAGTACTTGTTCAAAGCTCTTTCCTTGGATGAAATTGAGCAGGCCTTACCCGAACTGGAAAGGTATGTCGTTATAATATATGACAGATGTTCAGAAGATGAAGAAGTGAATACCGTCCATCTTCACCTATTTAGCAAGGGTAGACACATAGAAAATATCCCCCCTACTCAAGATGTTCTCAATCTGCATACCCAGAGAGCTGCCTATCAGGCGGGGCATATATGGGAATAGGGTCTGATGAATGATTTCGTTCTTCCCCACCCTGCATTGTACGGGTGGATTAAGACACCACAAGGAGTATGGAAGGTAAAGTTAATATGGTATATACAAATCAACGCATAGAATACGTGTTTTCCAATACAAATTGTATGGGAAAACGTATACATGTTCGAATGCGAATTCGCGTGGGCCCGTTAAATAGTATTTTGCTTCCTCCAGATCAAGTGGGCAACCCTGTCTCCGGCAGGTAGGGCGTGCCGCAAGGTCATCTCTTGTTCCTGAAAAACTCCATGTGGAAAACGGTTTGGCGGAAAATCCCAACTGCCATACACCAGCCTGTGCAAATGCAGTTGTGGGCAAGAGTAGATAAAGTTACAAGTTCAATAAAGGTGAAATCAAAAACCTCAGGATTCACAACACACAATCTGATACCCCGATCATGATAATTATTATTATTATATACTCTTTTTATTCCTTCAGGTGCTTGGAACAAGGAGGCATTGGCATAACCTGCAGCTAATGCAAAGGTCAGAAAAGCTCGCAGCGGATACATCTTCGAATTTGCAATTTATTTCAGTAAAATTAAATAAAGCCTCATTTAAAGAATAGTCTCTTAACCTTTTTGAGTCTCATAAACGTCAACTTATGGTTGGAGGTAAAGAAACTAATCACAATATTCCTCAGGTACCCGTCGTACACCTTAGTACATACCCGTTCAATCCTAGGTACCCAAACGGGTACTATGGGCATCAGGGCCTCGAGAAAGTTACAATCAGGATTATCGCCCCCAAAAACATAGATCTACAGTCTACACCCAAAAATGATCTCGCTACGGCGCCGACGACTGAAACGAAATTAATAGTCCAAAATGGCATTAGGTCCCAACTGTATTTTGCGTGACTGTACAGAAGTTAAAAGTGACCGATCCGATGGGCTCCCGTTCTGAATATGGTCCTTAGATCCCTACAGACACGGCAAAGAAGAGAAATCGCTTTTAACCGCTTATAATTCTTGTCAAGTTAGGTTCTAATCCGCCGGATTAAGTCTTTTAACTTTGATTGATCTAAATAAACTTCTTATTTTTTAATATTACTAACAAATTGAATCAAAACGGGTCTGGGCGAGGTGTTCTCACGAGATTGACCAACCCGAAAAACACAGTCTGCGTCACCAGTTCCACAAGATATGTTAAGCTTATTCTCAAAAAAGGTTAAGACATCATTTAAAGTATTACCTTCTGCATTTTAAGGTAAGTCAAAAATTCTTAACGCATTACGCTTCGTGTATTGTTCAATGATATCACATTTTTGCTCCACCACTTTAATTTACTTAACATTAGAGGAAGCAATGTTATTTAGATCTTTGATGGAGTTATTTATAATATTCAATTTAACATCTAATTTACGTTCCAGTTGATCCAGTTTTTTGCCAATTTTATCTTCCAACTTGTTTATGAAATTTGCACAAATTTTATTAACGAGCTCATCAGTACTATCCATTTCAGCTTTGCTGTAACCAGCACGAAGTATCGTTGGCACAATTAATTGGAGTGGTAGGACTATAAGACACTTACAGAGGTATCCAAATTAGTAACTGATAATTGCAGTTAAACTGCAGATTAACACTAGCAATGCAATTAAAACACACAATACTGGTACAAAATAACCTTTTGTGACTACTGATGAAAGGGAATAAAAATAATTCGCAGTTTTTAACTTAAAAATGCAAATTAAACGAAGTGTCCTTTAAACATGTTTTATCTGCAGCTCCTCAGGCGATAATACCATAACTAAGATGGCTTTCCACTAAAGCATGGTAGACTATTTTCAACTGGTTCCAGTCTAGAAAGTCTTTAATTTGATTTATTTTGCATAAAACATATCTTTTTCTTTTCAACCTCTCAATATGCATATCCCACCTAAGGTGTTTGTCTATGACGACTCCTAGGCAAGTAACTTTTTCTATGGATTTAATAATATATTCTTGATAATTTGTATTTATTTTTAAATGTTCGAAGCCCGGCAAGGTATTACTATATGAGGAAAAACTTAAATATACTGTTTTGTCTTTATTGATGGTAAGTAAGTTATCAGAGTACCAATTGAGTATTTGCTCCATGTCTTTTTCTACTTTTTGTTTCAGGTTAACCCAGGATGTGTCTTCGTAGTAGATGGCCGTATCATCCGCAAAAGCAACTATGGACCTTTCTGTTTCAATTTCAAATAAATCATTAATATATATATATACATATGTTGAACAACACTGGACCTAGGACGGTGCCTTGAGGTACGTCGTAGGTGATAGCTGCTTTTAGTGTTATTTATTTGAACACACTGCTTTCTTCCAGCAAGATAGGTTTTCATAAGTTTATGACATGTTCCTCTAATTCCAATTTTATCCAATTTTTCTAATAGTAGAGTATGGGAGACTGTATCAAATGCTTTTTGAATATCTATGAAAATATATAATGACTTTGCTCTGTTATCTAAACATCTATAGATTTTTTGGGTTAGCATATTGATAGCATCTTGGGTACTTTGCCTTTCCTTGAAACCAAATTGGTATTTTGATAATATTGAATTTTTATTAAGATAGTCCGTTAATCTTGATTTCAGAATTTTTTCAAATACCTTTGATAAATTAGAAATTAGGGAATCGGTCTATAGTTTCCTGTATCCATCTCATCGCCCTTTGTAAATATAGATTTAACCACAGAGATTTTAAAATGTGAGGGGCATTCTTCAGTTTCGAAAATTTTATTTATTATAAACATGAGCGGGTTAGCAATTTCATTCTGAATTACTTTTAACATCTCGGCAGAAAAACCATCAAAACCACTAGATTTTTTACTTTTTAGGGAGTTTATCTCACTTTTAACTTCGTTTACATCCGTTGGGAAAATGAACATTGTTTTCTGATATGTACCGCCACCTTTTGCTTGATCTGAGTTAACTTTCGTTATTTTTGACACTAACGCTTCACCTATGTGCGTGAAGTAGCTCTTAAGCTCATTCGATATTTCAGTGCTATTTTCTGTGACCATTCCATTTTTACATCTAATCTTATTTATTTTCTTATTTTCAAAAAAATTATTATTTGTAGCTTGTTTAATAACATTCCATAAGTTTTTTGAATCATTTTGATTTTCAACGATTTGCTTTTTGTAGAAGTTAGATTTTGTGATCTTAATTAGATTATTTAATTTGTTCCTATAGCTTTTATATTCCTTTTCCAACTCGTTATTGCCTGGGTATCTGACTAATTGTTTTTTAATTCAAATTTCATATTCGTTCAAGTTCCGGCTTGATTTCTCGCCCTAGTTATACTGTTTATAGCTAGCAGAAATGAATTTTCACACATAATATTCAAGTAATCATTTGCATAGTCCCTGTCAACTAAATTATCTATATTTATGTCTCCAATAAAAAGGGTATAATCATAACTGTTTTTGTGATTTTCTAATAATGCTTTAAGGTCATTATTAAATGCAAATGGGCATGATGCAGGACTTCTATAAACTGAAAATATCTTTATTTTTGTATTTTCAACCATCAATGATAATTCTATCTATGTTGTTTATTTCTATCAGGATATACGAGTACCTAATATCATTTTTTATGTAAATAACTACACCATCAGATTTATTAAAAGCGGTGTAAATCAAAGTAAAGTAAATAACAACAATTTTAAAATGTTCTCCAAGGTTTGCTTAAACATCGCAATTTTTGTCCCGGGGGTGGTTAAAGGTACAAAAACCGGATTTGTTATTTTTTTAACTCCTCCAATGCTGTCTCTAAATTTAAAAACTTTTGCAATTTTTGTCTAATTTTTCACTATCGAAGTCCGTGGTGACTGGTCTATTGTCTGTCGTGAATATTACAATCTTAAAGCAGCAATAGTAGTAATACGTCCAAAATGTTAACAATTATGTTAAGCTAGCATTAGATTATCTTCTGCAGTCGCGTTGTATCTAAAAAATGATAAATCATCGAATATGCAGATTTTTAAAAAATAAAACAAAGCCGTATATTGAATGTTACTAATGTTCTGTCTCACGGGCTCATCAATTCATCATTTAGAAATATAGAACTAACAAAAAATGAACATTTACCCGCTCAGAGTGCACAGAAAATTCCCCGAAGCAAGTGTGGTAAAATGAGAAAAGCAAGGCGCGCAGCACCTGATGTCCGTCCGAATGGCTTGCCGGGCGTGAGAACCCAGGGTGCGCGGGTGGACTCCATGCCGTGACCTCTGGCCCCGAGGCCGTCATTCTCTTCCTTGTCTAACGCTGAGCTTCTTTGGAAGTTGGTGTTCTCCGTTGTAGTTGTTCGACCAGCATTGTTGTCATGTTAACGATAAATAATAGGATTCCAAAAAAGTTTAAAATGGAACTACTGCAAGGGAAAACAGGGCAAAACATTATGTTTTTTGTAAAAAAGACTTGAACAGTATTATACACTTGCTTATTATACTGCCCATAGTTTGGCGTAACTAGCAGAAGACAATATCTGATTTTCTTATCTATTAATAACGTATAATGTCATGCTGAAGACAACCATTTTAAAGCACGGAAATATCTATAACAATACGATGGTACGAATCTTATTTTCTTTTTGTACATTTTTGTCTTTAAATTCGTTTCCACTAAAATTTCCAACAAATCGTCATTTTCTTGACATCCAAATTTTTAAAATCATAATTTAGGCCAGCCTATGCGCAGCCCGAATGTACACACCTTGCGGAAGGCTCGACGTTAAATTTGAGGTACTAGCGTCAACTGCGAATGTAAAAAAAAAATGTCTTTGTCAAAGTTTTCTTAAATAATGTGTAGGTTAAGTTTCATGAAATCTGTTTGTCTGGATGTAAGTAAAATGTATTACCTATTTCTTATTTGTTTTGTTATGCAAAAGGTGTTTAGGTTAATTTTCTCCATTTTTGTTTTCATCGACCCAAACCTTTTCCGCCCAACCCTGCAATCCGCCACCGCGTCAGCGTGATGTTTGCACGATCGGTCTCGGGGCAGTCCCTGGCTAGGTAACTGTTGTATAGTGAATGTTAATAAATCAGTCTTCAATTAATTCAACTGAATTGAAAACTCGAATTGGCTTAGCAATGGAACACAACCGAGTTTAAATCCTTTTGTCTTCTTCAATTTTATTTTTACTTGCTTTTCTTTAACTCACAATGTAGATATTTTTCAGTTTTCATCAACAATGTATTTAACATACTTCTTGACAAAATCGATTGATAAAATTTTGCACTGTTACTAAGATCGGATGACAATACAGTATTCCACTCTTACTTTTGCAAATATCCGCACCTGAGGATCGATGATGTGAAAATTGATTAAATATACTATGCAACCAGCACCTCCGGCAGAACATAGAATACAAAAGGCTTTTCGCCTGATCAGAGACTTCTCCGTCAGTTTTTCCCGTATTAGTTCCGGTGACATAATGGAATGCCAGCTTCAATGAATGAATTTATGTGAATTGGTTCTATACGTTATAAATAATTATTAAAGTATGACTAAAAACTAGAAAATAAAAGGAAAATAATAATGTACGACTGTAAGAAAAGCAAGGCGTGCGCACTTTGTATATAAATATATGTATCATCTTTATGTGCGCATAATTGAAGGCAATTTATGTACAACGATTCCATTCTTTAATACAATCATGCGTATAATCTCACAAAGTGCGCACGCCCGGCTTTTCTTACAGTCGTACATTTTTATTTTTTACTTCTTGTACGACTTTTTACAGAAAAGCAAGTTTTGAAAAAAAAAATTTTCTTATATTTTTATATCAAAAATTACAAATTTCTCTTTAGTCCAGTCGTTAGGTACTAAAAAGGCGGTTATCTGGACAAATTGCGAAGTTAATGAAATTTTGGGGTATTTCTTTGGTATGGTTGGGGATGTTAAATCCAAGTTTTCCACCTCGAGAATCCTGGGCTATCTTGAGGGGAGCCGAAAAACCACGAAATTTTTTAACTTTCCTTAGTTTTTCGCTTATAACTCGTATAGTATACGTTTTTTGGTTCTATCATTACACAAAGTTGTAGAGCATTAAATTTCCTTCACGTTTCACTGAAATGCATTTTCTGGTCCAAGAATAACTGAGATCGAGCCGTTCAAATATAGAACAAACTTGTCAAAATGTAAAAAATGGCAGAAAGATTCAGGTTTTTGCTTCATAACTTTTATGTTTCAACATATCCATGTATACTACACATACTTTGTATACTCCTGAACCCCTCCTCCAATCACCCCCACCCCACGCGTGTAAGATAATTACAGAACAAAACCATTGCTTATAATTATGTATTTGGGGTGACAGTCATTATTCCACCTATGGCGTGGAATGTGCCATCCATGTGTTGATGTTGAAATCCGCATTGTCAAAAATAAACTGGCTGAATGAACTTACTGACTCATTAACAATGACTTTCTTTGCCTGCAGCACACAGGAACCCTCAAGCCAAAATCCCAACGAAGATAGGAGGTTTAACAGAAGTTTAGACCCAAACTTCTTGTATACATACGTTGGGATACCAATCATAAAGGAAGACAGGAATGATCTTGGACGCACGACAAACATAATGACGTGCCAGTGCAAGACATTTTCTCTTCCATGAATCCACTGAACTCCGTTTATTGGTCAGAATTATCGTATATAGAAGGAGAAGCAGTGTTTCTGGTACAACATGATGGGAACCAGAAAAAGAATTATCAATGGGAGGGTAAGCAGCATTGTTGAAAATTTTTGAGCGGATATAATTTTTCCTGCGGTTTTTACAATTCGAGCTCATACTTCTTGAGAGTCTCCTTTTCTTTCCTTGGAGTACCAGTTTCAGATAAAATTTTATGACCAGTGTTTTTGAAAGACACTACAGCTGCTCTGTTGGGTGAAGACTTATGAATATATCGTTTCCATACTTCTTGTCCAGGCGTCATATTAACGTTTTCGCGTGTGAACGAGATTCTTCAGGTAATTGATCGTGCAACTGTTCAATGGAGAATTGACACTCGTCACTGTTCTCCTCAAGAAACGTGAATATAGTTTCCATGGCTTTATCATAGTTGGGAGTGTTAGATCATCCATGGCTTTCTGTGGCACGTACAGGCTTGTAAAAAGCTGCAATGCACTTTTGGTGGTATTCAGCGTTTACTGCAACCAAATCTGTGTTGAAACTTTCGGTTTTCAATTTTCCGCCCCCAGTCATCACCCCGCTTTCTTGCACATATCAAGATCGTGTTTGCCAAATCTGGGAGCGTCACTTTTACCACAGCATTGCGTTTGTCAACATTTGCCTTGGCCTGCTGTTTTCCGTATTCTTCAGTAACTTTTTCCTCGCATAGGAAGCTTCTATTGTTTAAATCAAAAGGATCAGGGGGTATACATGGTATGTGTAGTATACATGCATATGTTGAAAAATAAAAGTTATGAAACAAAAACCTGAATTTCTCTGCTATTTTTTACATTTTGACAGATTTGTTCTAGCTTTGACTGTATCTCGGTTATTATTGAGTCAATAAATACACCTGACCAGTGAAATGTAAAGAAAATTTAATGCTCTACGACATTGTATAGAGTGACAGAACCCGAAAACGCATAGTTTATTAGCGAAAAACTGAATAAAGTCCAAAAATTTCGAGGTTTTCGGCTCCCCTCAAGTTAGTACAGGGTCCTCGAGGTGGAAACTCGGATTTAACATCCCCAACCATACCCAAACAATACCCTAAAATATCATTAACTCAGCTATTTTGTCCAGGGAAAAGTACCTGCTGACTGGACTACTTCTAAAAAATTTTTTCTTTCCTAAAATTTTTTGTTATTTTTCCGCGCGAGTTAATCTCCATAAGTAAATAAAATCGACTTTCGGGCGTTTAGTGGCATACTGTCGGACTGTCAGGCGAATATCCACGGCCTGTAGTTTTTTATTTTCCCATATACGCAGTATATAAAGAAAGTACTGTGATCGTGCAAAAATCAGGTCCCCTGAAGCCAAAATACTGGGTTTTATTGGGTCTGTCTGTCGGTTATTTATCCGATTGTGACGAATATCCACAGCCTTTACATGTTATTTATATTTTATTTATTACACATTATATAGGCCTTCAATCTTTCGTATCTTACTTATTGTTAGATAAATAATTGGACACCAGAATTTTATTGTGAAGGTGCGTAAACAAAGCTGGATTTCTGAAGTATTTCGTTCCGTTCCCATTACCTGATGATATTGACGTGGTTTTCACCACCAACAGGTAGTTTATATAAGTTACCCATATTTTCGTTATCTGCGTATGTTAGAAAGTATCATTGCTTCCCTAAAAAATCTTAAGAAAACCTACAGTACTAATAATTTTGCATAACAATTTATCTAGAATTTCAGGTAATGAATGTATTAGAATGGACAACACCGCACTCATCGCGGCATCTGATGAGCCGGCGACCTTGTGAGAGTGTGTCTACCACACACCATACCCTCAAGTGATGGTAATGGTCAGAGGTGCGTGCGGGGTTGCTATACACTATACAGCTGCCCTTTTTTACCTTTAATAACACCATCATCCATACATATGTATAGCTCTAGGCAGATTTATATTAGTCGTTATAATTTTTCCGTTAAATATAATGGTTGTGGGTGTCGGTTTTTTTGTTTGAATCACAGATATATTGAAGCGGAGGATATTAAATCATTATCACGGGTTAATATTTTGAAATCTTTAAGAGATTTACGTATAACTACATTAATTATGTAACCCTTCTTTGTTGCATGCTTGTTTTTTTCGTAACTTGTTTCTGACAGATGAAAAGTGAGAGGCAATTAATATACTTTTAATGTTCTCTAATTGCTATTTAAGAAATTTCCCTGATTAAACAATAATAATAATAATATTCTTGTGTAGAATTTAATCAACGAGCTACAAAAAATGACTATTGTAAATGCTAAGAGGACTGTTTGTACAAATTTTTACAATAAACAGCAACTAATGCCAGATATACATTTAATGATGAATGGTGTAAAAATCTAATTATCCCAAACATTAAAGGACCTAGGCATTTATCTTGAACAGTTAACCTGTACAGAACACATCAATAATTTTTAAAATTTCCCATTAATGTTTAGTAAGCTTTAGCCCACAGCCATACATTAGCAATATGCAGTTATGGGGCTACTTCGCCAAAATGCGTCGAATATTTCTCAGCCAAAAAAGAATCAGATTGATATTTAAATGTCAGGAAAGAATTTTCCTTCATTACATCTGATAAATATACATCCCACCTTCCTTACAGTTACAATAGAGCGTTATTATATTGCCAGACCTAAGAGGAAAAAAACAATCAAGCCTCATCACAATTTAAAGTACTCCGAGGTGTCATTTACTTCTTGAAAAAGGTATTTATTTTATGAGGTAAAATTGGTTAAATTTAAAGTTAAGTAAGTTAAGTTACATCACGAAATGGGGCAAAAGATTAATAAACGGTTATCATAAATTATTATTATTAGCCGTTACTCGAGTCCGAGTATAAAAATGTTACAGTCGATAGATTGTGTACAATAAAAAACAAGTAAAAGGTGTAGTCTATTGTAATTCCCATTCATCTACGGTGCACACGACTATGGCTATAGAGGCCAATTCGGGAGAGCACATGTCGACCGCAGTCAGGACAAACATAGACCTGGTTAGGTCTTGGATTCGGCATTCTTGCAGCAACATTTCCTTGATAGCTGGCCACAACCCCTCGCCATTCGGTTCTGTCCGCTGCAAGTTGTTCCCATTGCTCGTCTGCAATACCGCAGGATTTTAGATTTTCATGGAGAGCGTCTTTGAACCTCTTTCGTTGACCGCCACGCCTTCTTCTACCGCTTAACAATTCACCATAAAGTGTACATTTAGGAAGGCGGTTATCATGCATACGATGAACGTGACCTGCCCATCTTAGGCGTGCTCTTGAAATAAGCACCTCAATTGGAAGGCTGCTTGCTCTCCTGAGTACTTCCACGTTTGATATGTGATGGAACCAACGGATTTTCATCATACTTCTGAGGTGTCTTTGCTGAAAACGTTCTAATTCTTTCACATGACGACGGTAAGTGACCCAGCTTTCACATCCATATAGCAGTGTTGGAATGACAACTGCTCTGTAGACAGCCATTTTCGTTGACAAAGCAAGGTCGTGGTTGTCAAATACTCTCTCTCTAAGTCCCCAGAGTGCTCTAGATGCAGCGTTAATTCTATTGCGAATCTCGCTGTCCATGTTTGCTTTGTCATTAACAACGTTGCCTAAGTAATTGAACTGATCCACCACTTCAAGAGAATTTCCGTTAAGTGTAATGTCTATTTGGTTCACTTGATGAGGAGTTGACATAATCTTAGTCTTTCCAATGTTGATTTTAAGTCCTAAGGAATCATAGCTCTGGGCATACACATCTAAAGGTTCTTGAAGCTCTTCCGGCGTAGAGGCTAAAAGTGCACAGTCATCCGCATACTGGAGATCACAAATGAATCGTGTGCGTGTCTTCGTGAAAGCTCTAAAGCGCCCTATGTTAAAGAGACCGCCATCAAAACGGTATCTGAGACCTATTCCTCTGACTGTCAGTTTGTTGTCAACAATAATTGTTAGAGCAGTGGTAAACAAATTAAAAAGTAGGGGTGCCAGGACACATCCCTGCCTAACTCCAGTGAGGGTTTGGAAAGGTTCGGTTGCCTCATTATTATACATAACCTGGGCGTTGTTGTTTGTATGTAGACTGCGACATACTTCCACAAATTTTCTAGGGATACCTAAGCGGAACATAATTTTCCAGAGCACTTCCCTATCCACCGAGTCAAACGCCTTGGTTAAATCAATGAAGGCCATGTGAATTTCTCCTTGATGTTCGAGTGCTCTTTCTTGTAGCTGTTTAAGTGTGAAGATTAAATCCGATGTGCCTCAGTTTGGTCTAAAGCCACTCTGTGTTTCAGTAAGTAACTTTTCCATAACAGGTGTTAGCCTATTTGCCATCGCTTTAGTGAGTATCTTCCCTCCAACAGCCAGGAGAGCTATACCCCTGTAATTTCCACAGTCCGCAGCGCTCCCTTTGTTTTTGAAGAGGTTGATTAAAAGTGTATCACGAAACTCCTGCGGAGCTTGACCACTTTCCCACATGACATCAAACAGTTTTTTGAGGTAAGCTTTAAAGATCTCAGCTGGGAGTGAGTCGGCGCCGGGAGATTTGTTATATTTTAGCTGCAAAATGGCGGTTAAGATTTCTTCCGTTGTTAGTGGTTTATCTAAGTCTCCGAAGGTGTCATATTGAGGGACAAGATTTATAATATCGTCATCGGCTTGACTTTGCTGGTTAAGAATGCTAGAGTAGTGTTCCTTCCATCGGGCTCTTATTTCCTGGTCTTCTTTGAGGAGATTTCCATTTAAATCTTTAATAGGGCACATATTTTTCCGACTGGGGCCGTACACTGCTTTTACTCCTTGAAAGAAATTCCTGTAGTCGTGTGAATCGACGTACCTTTGAATTTCTCTGGCCTTGCTTGCCCACCACTCGTTATTTATTCTTCTGATTTCGCGTTGCGTTTCATACTTAGATTGGATAAAAGCTTCTGCTTTTGATAAGTCGTTGGGGTGGTTGATAGCGTTTTGGAAGGCAATATGTTTGCGGTCAAGAAGTTCTTGTATAAAAGCTTCATTATCATTGAACCAGTCCTCCTGTTTTTTACTTGCTGCAGTGCCAAAAATTTCCTCACTCGCACTTTTTAAACTGTCTTTAATTTGTGTCCAGGTAGCAGCGATATCTACAGAATTGGTTTCTTCTAGTGCACTCAAATTCTCTTGAACTTTTTGCTTTAGCTGTTCGACGGTTTGTTGGTCACGCAATTTACTAATACAGAGACGGAGTCTACGTTTTACTTGAGTTCTTCGGTGTTTGGGTCTCATAACAATTTTCATTTTAGAGACAATAGGACGATGATCGGTCCAACATTCGCTATCAATGCGCGCCTTTGTAATTTGGACGTCCTTGAGACGTCATAAATAGCTGAAGGCTTATCTGCTTGCGTTCCAGGGGTTACGCTCCATAGGTTTCCCAATCGAAGTGGTGTTACATAAAAAGTTCATCCGGAACCGGATCTTCAGCTCTTGGCCCGGGACAAGAAATCCAGAGTACTAGGCCCAAAAGAAGAAATCCAGAGTGAGATCTCCAATTCTTAACCCAAAAGAAGAACCCTAATAAGAAGGAAAATACATATTATAACCAATGCCTAACATTGTTCATGCTACAGGGAGCAGGGGGTTTGTTACCTTTTTCCTAAGGGTCCTAATAATTCTGTTGAGACTTCTATATACAAATAACCAGGGACACCGACTAACAAAACGGATAGTAGGCGACAGGACATATGTGTTAAAACCCAGAATTAAAATCAATTTACATTGAACAGCAGTGAATGCGGTGAGCAATTTTAAATGCCTAAAAGAAAAATAATTGTGGCGTTAGGTCTGATTAGTAAAGGCATAGTGGTGGGCATGCCCCTTGCCTAGACCATAAAATCCTAAATAAGGTAAGTTTCTCTCCATGTATAAACATCAAAATTCACCAAAAGCAACATACAATGGTGGAGAATAACTTCTGAAAGGCTATGTACATAAATCCATTGCGGACTCTATTATTACTGGAGATTTAGTATTTTGCCCAATTCGATAAAGATTATTCATATCTTGTTCTACGAAGGTCGCGCCTAGCAGGTTATTCAGTATGTCAATAATTTCCTGTACCAAATTATTGCCAGCTGTTTCTATCCCAAATACGATTATATTGTTTCTGCGTTGTCTTCTTTCGAAATCTATTTTTTTTTCTGAATGGTCTTTATTTCTTCTTGTGTTCTATTAACTTCTCTTGTGATTCCAATATTTAATTGGAGTTCTTTTTTAATGCTTTCCGTTTGTTTTTCACTGGAGGCTACAGGCAGTTTATATAGTTCTGACATTGACGATATCTCCGTATCAGACATTCTTTTTCTTTCACTCTTATTGTAATTAGAAGCTAATAAAAAACCCAGTGACTGTTAAAGTTTTTGCTTATTTAATCTTAATCTTCTCAATAGCCAATACAATACTGTTAATGTTCGTATAATAGTTACGTTGAGGATATAGTCATTTTTTTAAATTATCTAGTCACTTTTATTATTATTTTTAACTTTGAGTTTTACGGGTTTCTTTCCGGTACGTCACACCTAAATCCCGTCTCTTTTCGTTTACTTTTCACCGTTTATTTTTGAGTTTTATTATGAGCGTCACTGAACACGTACACCTTCTTCAACTGTAGGCTGTAGTAGGATATATTTACTACACTATACACTATATACTACTATATGTACTATAAATCACTACTTTAAATCACAACTTGATACTGTTTCTTATTTCATCTTATCACTTGTTCATCTCGTACCAAACTGTCCCCAGTGCACTTGAATCCACTCTATATATACCCGCGTCGAATGTATGCGATTATTCTAGAATGCTCCAGTTTATCTTTTAAGATATTTCCAGTCCTTCTAATATTTTCTATGTGGCAATGGCGTGCGCATAACAATACAATATGTACTTCTGTATTGTTGTGTCGTTATCGTTTGTGTTATACTCTGTAAACTTTGTCGACGAGAATTATTATTTACACAATAAAGCATATTTTTTATTATCATTATTATAAATTTACGAAATTTGTCATAAAAAATAATTTTTTATGTTTAAAGAATAACAATATTATTATTACTATTAATGGACGACTATAACAATCTAAGATATGGACAAACAATCCAGCATGGATCATTGAATCATTTATATAACAAATATTAACAATAATAGCAACTGATCTTCCCGAAACTTGTTACACTTGAAGAAGGATTGGAACGGAATTTGTAAAATCTGTTTTCCAACAGTTCTAAACGGAAAGGCATCAGCTCTCCTTGTATTAAAATACAATTCACATAACAATAAGCGATAAAAAAGGGACAACAATGTAGTAAAGCTCAGATTTATTGACACAGCCGGTATAAATAAGAGAAAGATTTGTTGTTATTTGGTAGACTATTCTCCATCTTATCGGTAGAAATCCATATTGATTAGAGAAAAGGTCGTTATCAGCTTTTCTTCCACTTCTTTCCTTTATCAGGATTAAATCTAGATACACTCCCATAAACTAAAGGAAGCGAAGTATATATACATTTTTTAGGAAATTGAATTTGTTTCCATGTTTTTATGACATATAAAAAACATCCAAAGGGAAAAAATAAGAAGACCCTCTGCCTCTGCCCTTTATCGATGTAATCGAAATAAATAAACTACTATTAGAATTCCAATTTCCAATCTCAAACGTTCGCCAAATCACTTATGGAAATGAAGCTGTAAATAAAAATTAGAATGAGAGATTTCGAGCGTCTACCCGATATCTCGGCTACCCTTTGTTTTGTTTATTAAAATTGGAATTTTTATATTCAGGTTATTTCTGATTTGAATAATTCAGTACCAACCGTATTAGTATTATTTTATCTCATTCCCTTGGATCTTTGCAAAGGTTGCATTTGCAATACAAATACAAGGTGAAAAGTTCAAATCCTTCCACCCATCCTTCGGAGGGGATGTAAAGCCGTTGGTCTCTTGTCTATTAAATGTGAGGCAAGTAAAAGATTCCTACTCTTCTTAAGGGAAGAGGTTCGGCAAAATTCCTGGTTGGGAGTAGCTCGTCTACAGGCGTCGGTATTAGGCCTCAGTAGCGGAAATAGGCCGACGTTAAATAAATGTATAAAAATTTTTAAAAAAATGAAGATATATCACAAATTGCTTTTTAAGAAGGGAGCTAAATGCTCTAAAGATGGCGCTCAAAAAAATACTTTTATTTAGTATCTCAGCAACCCTTGGAAATTTTTTGCGAAATTTTCCACAAATATTACAGCTAATAAATTTTTTTTTGGATTGCAAGAAAATTTTATTAAAATGTCGTAAGTAGATTTCAATCCAATCAATTTTGTTACAAAAAACGTAGGATACGATAGATTAGTGCAAATTGTATCTAAACTACAGGACAGTTGATGCTAATTTGATAAACGATTTCAGTTATTTCTGTTTTTTTATTTGGTCCCTAAAATAGCTATTTTTGAGTCCGTAAAATCAGTCTTTTTCGGACTCAATACAAAAAGTTACCATGGCAATTTTTCAGGATCATTTAAGTACATAAAGTAAAATGGTTAAAAACAACAATTAAACAGTCTGGTTACTATGACTATGGAAATGGCAGACATTTCTAGACATAGAAGAAGCGTTTAATAACGCGACAACGCACTCACTAACGAGGGCATTATCAAACAGAGGAGTCCCAACAGTGATCTACCGGTGGATTAAAGCCAGCCTAGATTAAAGGATTATAATATCCAATCTAGGTGAGGCTTCCATTTAAGTGAAAATGAGCACGGGCTGCTCAAGGGAGGGGTACTATATCCACTACTGTGGGCAACCCTGATTGACGAACTTCTCCGAAAACTGTCCACAGAAGGTTTCTATTCCTTAGGATATGCTGATGATCTAGCAATAGTTG
The DNA here is from genome assembly GCA_963675555.1 of Leptura quadrifasciata. Taxonomy (NCBI): domain Eukaryota; kingdom Metazoa; phylum Arthropoda; class Insecta; order Coleoptera; family Cerambycidae; genus Leptura; species Leptura quadrifasciata. Next base: position 160,293,818 of record OY776676.1, read on the forward strand.
TTAAGGGGCGATTCGCAAATACAATAACGGAGCGTTCGCAAGGAGCCCTAAATGTTGTCGACGAATGATGTTGTAAGGAATGACTCTATAAATCCCCTCAAAACAACAGTTGTCACTTTTACACGGAGGAGAGCACTGGAAGGCTTACAGCCCCTAAGGCTGAACGGAGTGGAAATTCTATTTGCCTGTAAGGCAAAATATTTAGGAGTCAATTTTGACATGATATTCCCACACCCAAAAAAGGCTGATCAACTGGCCCAGGAAGGCGCACTTGAAGCCCCAATAGAACCCGAGCCCTTTTGTGGCGTGGCAAAGCCATGCATACGAGCAGCCATTAAGGAATGGGTGCAAAATAAATCTCTGGAATGGTGGAGGAATCTCCCAAGACAGAGATAGGCAAAAGAATTCTTTAAAGAACGTTCGGCCAAGTTTACGGAAGATCTGCTAAGCCAGAATAGGAAGGCCATCAGAGTAATAGTAGGCCTTCTAACTGGGAACTGCCGGCTCAATAGACACATGAGTCTAATGGGTCTGGCAGAGGACACAATATGCCGGTTCTGTCAAGAGGAAGAGGCAACCTCAGTTGACGTATTGTGCCACTGTGAAGGCCTGGCGAGGCTGGGATTCCAGGTACTTGGAGAAGAAAAACCAAAGGCAGACAACTATACAAAAGGGCCTTTATCAAAGCTGTGGAGTCTAGTACAAAGGACAAAGCTGGATGAGGTGCTATATATTCTAGGAGCACCACAATAGACCTGAAAAGGTTGCGGTGGTAAAGACTAAATAACCAGCTTCTTTGTTTATCTATTTATCTATCCATGGTCGCATGGTAATTAAAATTCGAAACTCACTATTTTCGACAAATATTTGCTCTGACAAAAAATTTGAATATGTTTTAGGGACCTTTAACAAGAAAATGTTGTTTGTAACCCGTACCTAAAATCAATTTTTTGGAACTCATCAACTATTCTGGACTCAGCTTCGCGTCATCAGGAAACAGCTACGATTCATCCCAAGAAACATGACTTTAACTACTCGTTACAAAAATAACTATTTTGTAACTTTCTTTTTTAGTCTTTTTTTGTTTTTCTTTCATTTATATTTATGTAAATTGTCCTTTCGCATTTTATCTACTATTTTCATAAAGCATATTTTTAGATATAGAAAGAAGAAATAAATGGAACATAAACACTCACAGACAAGTTTGTTCTGAAAAATAAACTGCAATTATTATTTAAGGGGCAATTGCACATTAATCAATAATTTAAATAAAATTAGGAAGAAACAACAGCAATTTGGCATTCCTCGCAGAATCTATCGATATTCTACCTATGTTCCGCCAAGAAACCAATCACATCGGATAATAGACCCTTGTCGCAGGTGTATTCGGCGTACCTGAAAAAGGTCCAGGTGACAAAACAGAATGTTAATGACATTTAATTATAAGACTAGCTACTATGTTAATGATTTTCATATTGGTTATCTTTGTCAGGAGTTAAGACACATTTATTATCTCTAATTTTATTCAATACATTTTTTAGCGCCTTTATTATCTACAGAAGGTAGACACAAGGTGTCCGCGTTTGAGAAGTGATTTTAACAGGCTCATGGTTATTGGAATATCATATCCTTATCGAGGGAATAACTCGATTGATTTAGCCTCAAAATAATATTTCTACATTAAAAATTAAACTTTTCTGCACTCCTCCACTAAGCCCTGATATATACGAAAATAATTTTTCTAGCGTCAAAAAACACGACTTTTATGGCAAATTACGTGAACCTAAATTTTCATTTCTCTGATATTTCACCTGAGCGACAGTAAAAGTATCTTACTGCCGGTCACGAACGGCACAAGAAGTATTTGAAGAAAAAATAGCATTATTTATTTAAATCATATTCGACGTTTGAAAAATAGCATGTTATATGTGGAGTAAAATAATTTTTTGCAAAACCTTAAAATTTGTTTATTTTTCTCTATTGAAGTATAATAAATTTGGGAAAATAAGTTATTTAGCTTATTAACTATAACAATTGCGGTTTAAACTTTCTTTTACTTTATTTGAAATAATTAGAGGAGTTGCATCAAGATTAGTTAATTTACGTTTAGTAAAAATAGCACAGGATCCAAAACTGAACCTTGTGGAATCCCTAGTCATCACGAATCACCAATAAGGTGGCTTTATCAAAACCATTATACTTAATACGAACAACTTGTTTTCTATTTTCAAAAAAAGTATCAACCCAATTTAGTGCTATTCCTGTTATCCTTTAATTATTTATCTTAGACTCTAATTTCTGATGATTGACCCTTAACACATATCGTAAACTTATCACTTTCCCAGGGGATATTTCCAGGTAAATTTAAAATAGCAACCATTAAGCCGCTTTTTAAAAAAGGCGACAAATATAATATTTCAAAATATAGACCTATTTCCCTTTTGCCTACAATTTCTAAAATATTAGAAGCAGTAGTAAAAAAACAGCTAGTAAACTATTTAGAAAAATTTAAAATCTTAACACCATTTCAGTTTGGATTCAAAAAAAATTGTAGCACATCTGACGCTGCATTTAAACTAATAAATTATATTAATAATATCCTAGAAAATAAACATATTCCTATGGGTATCTTCTGCGATTTGTCTAAGACTTTTGACTGTGTAGATCATAATATTTTACTAATGAAGCTCAATTACTACGGAATACGCGGTACACCACTTCTGTGGTTTACTTCATATTTAAAACATAGATCTGCACATGTCAGACTTTATGACGAATCTCAGGAAAATGAAAAAACTGTTATCACGGAAGCAAAAGATATCACATTTGGAGTTCCACAGGGGTCCATATTAGGTCCAGTATTATTTTTAATATATATAAATGATCTTATTGATAATTTTCCTTCGTTACAATTTTCATTGTTCGCTGATGATACCAGTATCATAGTGAATGATGATAATTTGAACGATCTTAAAGTTAAAAGTGAAGAGGCAATGAATGGCATTACAAACTGGTTTCATGCTAATAAACTGCTCTTAAATGTTGAAAAAACAATGAATATAACATTTGAAAAATCCCACACACCAACCTTAGATATAAATATTCAAACTGATCTAGGACAAATAATATCAGTAACTGATACTAAATTTTTAGGAATATATATTGATAAATCGTTAAATTGGTCGACGCATATTTCTCATTTAAATAAAAGACTTGGACGTGCAACTTATGCAATAAAGAACGTCAAAGAAAATATCAGCATTGCAGCGGCACTATCTGTGTATTTTGCATATTTTCAAAGCATACTGCAATATGGTGTAGAATTTTGGGGAAACGCAGCTTGTCTTCAAAAAATTTTAGTGACACAGAAACGTGCTGTGCGAGCAATTTGTGGTATTCATCCGAGAGAATCCTGTAGAACGGCGTTTAAATACTTATATATACCAACTGTAGTTAATCTTTATATATATATAAATTATCTATAATAATTTACAGAAAACGAAACACAATATCGACATCCGCTGATATCCATGATTACAATACCAGATCTAATACAAAACTAATTTCACCAAATTATAGATATGTCACAAATAGGAAAGGTCCTTTATACTCCGGAGTGAAAATTTATAATCACCTACCAAATTCTACTACTTGCATAAACAGCGAAAACTTATTCAAAATTAGGCTAAAGAAAGCTTTAAATAATTATGTGTTCTATAACTTAGAAGAATACTTCACTACAAATTTTAATCTATAAAAGGTTTTCAAAGGGTTTACTTCTAAATTGTATTATTGTATATTTATAATGTCTGAATTTATTTAAGTATGTGCATTGTATTTTTATTAAGATTGAACCTATTTAAGTAAATGCTCTTTCCCTTATGTCTTGATTAAGGCGCACCATGTCATGTATGTACTTATATGAGCATATTGCATTATTATTGTTATGTAACATTAATTTTTGGGAAATAAAATCTAATCTAAATCTAAATCGAATGCCCTGCTGAGATCGAAGAAAATTCCTACAGAGCATTAGTCAGATTCAAGCAAAATTAATATTCTCTTATAAAACAAATGTACAAGTATAAATAGTTGACCTAAGCTTGCTGACTTTTAGTAAATATCAGATATTATTCCACATATTTAGACAATCTATCCCTAAAGCAATATCATAGTATTTTAGAAAAGGTTAATAGCATTATACCAGATCTATAATTTCCTAAAGAAGACAGATACAAATTTTACATCTTTTACAAAGGAATATTTTAAACTCAAAAAACCGATTTACGAGATATGCAAACCGGCATCCCCCACAAAGTTTCCATTCTAGGTTGCCTTCTTATAGCACCATTTCTTCAGATGATCTTTCAGAGCTGCATAATCTGTGAGCAACATTGTTACTGTCCTCAGCTGATTCCTACTTAGAAGTCTTCTTGAACACGGTTCAGCTATAAAAGCTTTGCCATACCTGTGGCCTTTTTGACTCTGTTATGCATTTTCTCGCATCGCATCTTGGCGCTGTAAGTGCTGGTTCTGTACCAAGGAATACTATAGCTGATGCGTGCTTGTTCGTCAGCTTTGCCGTTTGCTTTTTGCTCGGTCTCGGAATCAAATCAGAAGAATTCGAATATCCCTTACCTTTATTGTTCTTGATCCGATATTAACAGCTAGAAATGTTTGTAAAATGAGGATTTCAAGGCTATGTGACCTGACACCATTTTGAGAATAGGATCTACTATAAGATTCTCTCATTTTTTTGTTACCCGAGCGAAGACCATGGCGCTATCAACTTTTTGTAGCTTAGGGTATACTATGACCTTGGTAAAATTTATTTATAAATTGATAGACGACGTTATTAACTGTATATTTAGAAAATCTTCAGATAGCACACTGAAAACGATTTTCAAGTTATATAAATATTTAGATAATAATAGAGTGAAATGTTATAATCACATCCTTAACAAAAATACATTTTTTTATTTTTGCTATAAGTTATTGGATGTAAAAACTGAGAGTTTTGATCTATTTGGATTAATTACTTAATTATAAAAGCTAATCACAGTTGCCTTTCACGAAACAAAGAGATACTGCGTCTCTTCTCCTAACTATCTTGATGTGGGTTGCATTATACACTGTGTCCTTAGACAGGATAACAAATTACAAACCCTTTGCCGTTTCTCTTATCTAAATAAACAGGAGCTCCAGAAGATTTAAAGTAATTAAATGAAATACGAGAAACGTATTGAAAGAAATACAAATTAAAAACTAAAAAAGTATGTTAGGTATATGTGCTATATGTTTTTAATGCAAAAATCATATCAGAATAGTTATATATTTAAATATCATTATTATATAATTAAATTTGATGCAGCCAAATATTTAATGATATTTAGATTTATTTCATTCCACAT